>OZ026518.1:36697281-38089781 GCA_964019695.1 Loripinus fragilis
GGTCAGACACTAGTCATGGAAGCCAAACAACCCTTATCCACGCTGGCTAAGAAACTTCAGACAGAGCACAGCAAAGAATACTATTAAGTGACATTTGTGGCAATGCACACTGAGAAGATGCTTTCGGTATGTACTGTGACTGACTGGACAGTAGTGGATGGAATACAGCGCTCACTGACTAGCGGCAACGCTCAATCCTTCATCAGTGTCCAACACATCTGCAGGACTAGGTAGATGCACATGCATCAGGCATCAGTCAATTTGACGTCAATGTGCTAGAAAAAACACTTTGCCTACTAAAAAAAATCTGGAAATTTGCGTGTTCCTTGCGACTAAAATCAGTAATTAGCATAACTGTATGTTCCAGGCTTAGCTTTTTGAAACAAGTTAGCTCTCTGATGGATGGGGCGTTTAGCTTCTACAGCGTGTTAACTACGTTACCCTATATTTTTTTAAAACAAATAAATGTAATCAAGGTTGTTAAGTTTAAACTTGAATGATCTTAATTGGACAAACATTCATGTAATATACATGAACATTTCATTCCTTACAAACATTTATGTTTATAAAAGTTATATGGGCCGATTGTAATGCCATTTATGTAACATTTTAAGATCCTGCCTTTAAAACCACTGAAATTCTATGAAATATTTTTGATAAGCTTCCCAGTTAACTTACAGGTTTGAAATACATCTTCCAAAAGACTAGTAATTGACCATTATATAGCTGCAAACAGTTTGTTTGTATCGCAATTACGTGTCATGTAACGTATGTTACAACTTTCAAGACTGCATATGCATTGCTTTATTGCGTATAGTATACGCCAAAGGATATTTTATGCCATCTCAAACCTGACTGTGCTTGTTAAAACAGATATCAAGATACCAGTCTGTCTGAAAAAGGATTTATCGGTTTGTATTAAGTTCCTACTCATTATCTTTATTATCAATGCACATTTACTTTTGCAAAATAGTATACATTTGCACTTTTTACATCTACATCCACATAGAAATGATTTGCCCAAAACTATAGATTTTAAAATTAATAAACAAAGGATAAACAAGATTCAAGTAACAGCAATTAGAAGGATACATTTCAATTTTCTGTCAAATTTGTTAAAATAACATAATATTACTGTTCAAAATACAAGGGTTGTCCCAGTAAATCGTAGACTTTTGCTATAACACTGTGTACCAGTAATTCTATGATATTTTCAGGATGTGTTTATATACCTATGGGAACCATTTTGTATAAATATGGGTGGAATCGCAGTTAAGATAATAAAACTTATGAACCTTTACTTGACGGTATGTCAGCGTTAGCGGCGCACGTCAATTTTTTGTAATGAAACTATTCTAGTCCAAAAGGCAGTGTACATTCAAGCAAATTTCGCTTTTGTGTTTGTGAACAATGCACTCCCACATCAACAAGTAACCATGCAAGGTAAAGTGTTGAAAATTTGAAACGTTTATGCCCATTTGCATTGATTTTATAAACTATATTACATACCTATTACATTTTTATTTTGCAGAAAATGCTAAGGTTAGAAAAATGGTACGGCGCAAAAATTAGTCTTTCAACAATTTTTAGCTAATTAATCTCATAAAACTACGTTCTATTAATGTTTAATGATTGGTCAAAGAGTCACTTGTGTCGTAAAATGGATTTTGTATAAAATTATTTTAGTAATATCACAAAGACAAGCTCATTTTCGTCAATTTAACGGAACGCATGCTATCTTTCTGCAAGTTATTTTAATGGTAAATATGTTGTCTCTTATTAAATCTAAAAGATCGCGCTTGTTTGAATTCTTAACATATCTAAACTAAGTATTCAGTCTTTACTGGAACCAGGGAGACTGACTCAACAAATATATGGCAATATGTGTCACCATTTAAGCTTGTTAAAAAAAGAGTAGAGTCAAAAACATTTGACCACCCCTCTCTGAAAATACAGCAAAATAATTTGTGACGTGCTCCACCTACTCAGAGATACCCTCAAGTAAAAGGTTCATGTCTTTGTTATGTAAACTGTGATTTCACCCATATTTGTAGAAAATGTGTCGTAGATGTATATTAACATATACAAATTTCATAGAATTCCCGATAGACAATCTCGTTTTATAGCACAAGTCCACGATTTACTGGGACAACCCTCGTATATTGAATTGTCATATGTTTATCCAAAATGTTATCAAAAACAATATATATTTGATCCAGAAAAGCTAATATATTTAAGCTTGTTAAAAAAAAGAGTAGAGTCAAAACATTTGACCACCCCTCTCTGAAAATACAGCAAAATAATTTGTGACGTGCTCCACCTACTCAGAGATACCCTCAAGTAAAAGGTTCATGTCTTTGTTATGTAAACTGTGATTTCACCCATATTTGTAGAAAATGTGTCGTAGATGTTTATTAACATATACAAATTTCATAGAATTCCCGATAGACAATCTCGTTTTATAGCACAAGTCCACGATTTACTGGGACAACCCTCGTATATTGAATTGTCATATGTTTATCCAAAATGTTATCAAAAACAATATATATTTGATCCAGAAAAGTTAATATATAATGCTAAGTTTAGAGTTTTGTAATATTTTCTGAAGAATTCTAAGTTTAATTGAGCTACTGCTATTCAGTTATTTAAAGTGTATGTAATTGGTTATTGTTTAAAGTGTTTGTCTCTAATTCAATTTGTTTCCTGGCTTTTAGCTGTGAATGCATATGGTGACGCATTACAAAAGCTTTGAAATTAATTTTAATTCATATACAGCATAGCTTTCGTTGTGCAATCAACAAAACTGTTCATCACATTAAGTAAGTACCTTGGATCACTGGCTCAGCCAATAATATCAGAAGAACTGCTTTATTGACGAGAAACATTTCCCTGGAAATAGAGAAAGTTAGTTATAGTGGTCATTTTTACTTTAAGGTCATACTATATATGGTCATATACAAGGAAACATGTCGGATGTTACTACGATACCAATTTAAATAAAGACTTCTCAGCTAAAATTTTATATGGCGAAATTTTAACAAGTGACATTCAAGCTAATGTAAAATAGATTTTACAATAACTCTTAGAATGCTGGATAGAAATTTAAATTGTTTTTTTCTAAAAAAAGGCTGTCAAGAGATTAGATCTGATTTAGTTTTAGCAATACATGTTCATACATCTGATGTTAATTTTCACTAAACAGATCGTTGGCAAAATATTACAGGAACCTTGCAAACATGATAAATGTAATCATTTATAACAATGTTTAACATGTATAAGTGTACTTAAGATGAAGATGAGTTGTAAGCTTGCCAGGGCATAGATTCAAATGGAGCATGCACAATGCAAACTGTTCAGCATTAATATGGCACTCTTCTCAGTATCAACATTGTCACCAATGATAGGCACATATGCAAAATTTAAAAAAAATAAGCCAGTATGATAGAAAGAAAGAAAGAAAAAAGTATAAATCACGTTGCTTTTAGATGAAAAAATCATTTAGACTCTTTTACTGTAATTCACACATAAATATTTGGACTGGCAAATGCATTGTTTAATCACCTGTTATGATGCAGAGGGACTAGAGTTCTAAAATTTGGTCTTCATCTTACAGACTATTTTGTGTATTCAAGCAGCGAAGGCTCTGGCAAGTCTACCTACACATATGCACAGGCTTACCTGAACCTTCATTGCTTAACACTGCGACAAGTAACAAAATCAAATGGGCTTATTCCTTTGATCTGTTTTTTCGTTACTAGTAAATCTATTTTGTTTGATTTGAACTATGCAAAGAATTATTAGGCTGCAATTATGCATCAACGATACTGTTCACATTTGACATGCTAAATATCAATTTGATATTATCTGCAACAAAATTCCACTGTAAGTCAAATGGGTCTAATTGATAGAATAATGCAAACAAGTAATTTATTAAAAGCAAGAATTTATTGTGATTCAGCTATTTAAGCAATAGCTACAATATACATGTAATACTTTCAATGCCTGGGGACTTTTCTAAGTTATAAACATATCTCTTTTAAATGTATGACTAAAATGAACCATTTGAACAAATGTTGAATGCTTCACAATAGTTTAGAACCAGATAGAACAGATGATAAAAGATGCAACATATCCTTAAAATTCTCTTGTTATGCATTTAACCATCTTAAATGGTATTCTTTTATCACCAAACTGGATATCGTTCTAATATAAAGCAGTTATAATGATAGAGATAGACTTGGCGTGTGTCGTACTCGTTAAGTTTTTAAATCATTTCAGTTTATGTTTCAGTAGACAAGGATACAGGGCTGTTTTAAATATCCAATTCTCAGTATTGACATATGCTTGAATTGGCCTACAATTACAAATTCTGAATAAGTTCTTATTCCTTAATGGTATCAGCATAGTAGTTGTAACTAATAGCTGCTGGCTTAAACAATATGCGATAAATCTTACTAAGCTAGTCCATGCTTAATATAATTCTGTTATCAAAAAATGATACAATATAATACAATATATTTTATTCAGCATTAAACATATAACAATGTTTATAACCTACACATTAAGTTAACATATTAATGTAGTGAAACAACAACAACAATTTTCCTGAGGGGCATGAAGCATTTTTTTCTGATCTGTTTGATGACAACATATGCGTCTTTTATATATCATTTCACGTATAAAAGAGGCAAATATATCAGTGTCAGTGAGATCAAATATATCATTTAATAAGCATTTAAGAAAATAAAATGCTGTTTACATATTAAATAAAACGCACAGACTTAAAAAATTCGTTTTATGTCAATAATGTTCACATTTCATTCTCTTAATCATCCATACGTTGTTGGTATTTTCCTTTAATGACAATTAATGACAGTTAAAGCGCCCACTAGCAGTGTAAACTTTAATAGTGTTCTTTTGAAATCTAAAATGCATTTAAAAGAAAGTAACGTTTATCACCGTAATAACATATCCTTTTACTTTGATAACATAATATTTCTAGCCATTTGCTCACAAGTAAAAGTTTATATTGCCATGTAAGAATAAGGAGTATTTATTTAAGGTTTCCAATTATTTAACAGTAACGTAGAACATTTTGCTTTTGCGTGGCATCACCCCAACCGCTAAAGAGCTAACATACATTATTGGGTGGCCTGTAGAATATTGTTTTAGAAAATTATAGTGTACAAAACTCCCCTAGGAGGTATTTTGATAGTTTAATGTCTAGTGACAGTAATACATTAACTAGTTAAAAACTTAAAGTAACATATATAACTGTAACATCATGGTAGTATATTGTTGATAAGCATATCGGTTGTTCCCTTCCTTAAAAAACGTTGTGAAGCAAACAGCACGTCGATAGATAATGATTAGGTTTAACTTGATATTTGCAAAATAGGATTTGAAACTATAATAGGGTAACGTAGTTAACATGTCTGTCAAAATATAGGTCAGAGAGCTTACGTATGCCATTTTACATCTATATAATGTAGTTTCAGAAAATTAAAGTGAACAATGTTTTCCTGCTTTGTGGAGAGGAGGGTCTAGCTATTTGAGCTTTAACTATCGCATAATTTTCATTTTGGTACTGACGTAACTTTCCAATGGACAGACATCATTTTGAAGTTAATGTTAACTCTCTAAAATCCAGAATCAGGGTCTATGCTCCGAAATCAACATGTCTCCAGTAAAATTACCATAACCAAAGACGTAGGAAGCTTTTCAATATTGGGGGGGGGGGGGTGGAGCAAACCCATCGCGGCCATCTTCAATACTTGGGGGCGGGGTATTGCCAAAAGTACATATACACATGCGTGCACATGCACATGTTTCCACACATATGTCAAATATTTAAACACTCATGCATGCATGCACACGCATGTATGCATGCATGCACAACCTATGCAAACATACATTTTACTTCCTGATATGAAAATCATTAAAATCAAAGCAAGGGATCTCTATGAAAAAACAGCAACAAATATATACAAGTGAACAAGGAAAGCTATTTGAATCTGCATACATTTATACACATGCATTATCAAAATAAAAGCAACGGATCTCCTTTTATAAGAAACCATATATATAATTTTAGAAATAGCGAGCGAAGCAAGTGAGGAAAATTTTTGGTAAGGTTCTCCGGAGCAAAAGGCTAAGAGGGACAAAAAAACACCAAAAAAACATACAAAAAACCAATGATAATATTTTATTCCGAGCGAGCAAAGCAAGCGAGGATTTTTTTGTGAAGTCCTTCAGAGCAAAGGGCTAAGAGAGATGAGAAAAAAAAACAGAACAAAAAACAACAACAATGATGATATGTTACTCCGAGCGAGCAAAGCGAGCGAGGAAAAGTTTTGGCAAGCTTAACGTTCTTCAGAGCAAAATGCTATAAGGGAAAATAAAACAGCAAAAAACACCCCAAAAAAACAAACAATTATAATATTTTACTCTGAGCGAGCAAAGCGAGCAAAAGAAAATTTTTGGTGAAGTTATTGCAGATTTGAAACGAAGATGGATAAAAGAACAGAACCCAAATACAATTTAAAATTAATATTTTACCCCGAGCGAGCGAGGGAAATTTGGTAAGGTATTTATGAGTTATAAGCTATGAGGGGAAAAGAACAGAACCAAAATTAAAAAAATATAATGGTTTACTCCGAGCGAGGTAAGCGAGTGAAACGTTCATACAAACTCATTGGATAATTGTTCTTAAAACAATAATAAATCTGTAAAAATGTAACCCCAAATGGTACTTTCAGCTGAAAATAATCATGACATAATAGTTTGTCACTGTTTATGCTGCTTATGACACCAATACCAGGGCTGAATGTGAAAATAAGCAGAAATATTTTGGACTCATCCACATGGCTTATATATTTCTATCTATATATCTATTCAGAGTTAATTATTTTCAAACAGCTTGCTTCTGATTTCTAATCAAGAAGGAAACATTTTGGACTATCTAAGAGCAAGTTTGTAAAGGATTTCTAGCGATAAGGCGGGCTATTTCCCTAATGAGACGTTCGTTTTATTTTGTTGAAATAAGGACTTGAGACACTAGGCACATTCAAAAAATAAATATATAGACCAGTCGTCTATGCACCCATGTACCCAAGTCCGTATATTTAAATCGTTTTTTTTCAGCAGCAGCTGTCTATAATCGACTTTACTCTAAATTATTCACCAATCAGAAACAATCTTACATCTGCAAGTCTGCTATCTATGCTCATTGAAACGGACTATCTAAATTATCCACCAATCAGAAACAATCTTACATCTGCAAGTCTGCTATCTATGCTAATTGAAACGGACTATAATTTCAAGAAAATCACAGCAGTTTTCTTTGGGTCCTGTTTAAAAGAATTCCATTCTGTCTGGAATTGCCTGTTTATATAACAAAACGCAAAACTTTTTCAACATAATCACCTTTTGCTTGAAAGATGTTTGGGCTATTTGTTTTGTAGTAACCGGCTCAGCCTGCATTGTCGCAAACAGGAAGCTCGCTAGCACGAACAAACCTGTCGCCTTTCGCTCGGTGCACACTGGGATGAAGCCGCCATGTTTATTAAAAATATATTATGCGATCACTGCTTGCATGACTCGAGGCTTTACATTCAGAAAATATTGTCTTAAAGAGAAATGATAAACTGTCAAAAAACTAACGTTTTGCTATTTTTAACAATAAATACTGGGCATTATCCTGTTATCTGGATCGCGATCCATACAAATATTAGCTTAAATTTTGGATGCTGTCTAGGACGTAAAAACACAGATTGGCCAGAACTACTTTTTTTGCGCAGTAATATCATTTTGTTAAGTAAACATCAAATTTGCATATGCTGGCAGGCGATCCTAGACTGGTTCTCTCCCTTTAATAGCTTGTCAGCATATTAAGACAGGTAACTACTAGTCGCCATGGCGCCTACGTATAGCATACAAACTGACGTCATGAGTGACGTGGTATTGGAAAATACCCTTGACATAAAGTTCATTTTTAAACGAGCCGTTTTATTAAGCTTATTTTATTCTGGGAGTTTATATATTTTTTTCTTTTACTATATTATCAAATTATAGCAACTGAAAAAATACTGAAGTTTGTGTTGAAAACTCTTTTCTGGAGCATGCGCAGTCGGATGAGTAGGATTCTCTACTTGTTATGAAATAGACGTTACCAGTCGTTATATGCGTAGCGGAAGTGGAGCTTTATCAACGAGGGGAACCAATCTAGGGCGATCCGAAATTGACTACACACCAGATCGAGCATTCAACGAATTCTGCCTATTGGGGTAAGTTTCTCTCATGAAAGGGTTTCTATGATGGATATGTTGCAGAAAATGCACTCCTATAGTTGTTTGGAATTAGTGTATTAAACTTATGATCATTTCAAGACCGATCCAAACAACAGGAGTATTAAGCTGACGAATTGGGTCAACTTTCAATGTGTATCAGTATTGTTCCATCAAATGCACGTCCAGAAGGTCTGGTATGATGTTTATTCCGTAAATATTTATTATAGCTTTATATGTTAATGGACTAAATCTAGTTATACTTGACTTTTGAACTAGAATATATTGAGATGAAACAGCGGCACTAGAGATTCCACCATTTCGTAATCGGCTGAATTTGTTTAAAAAAAAGTTATCATATTCGTCGCCTTAATACTCCTGTTGTTTGGATCGGTTCTTGGTCAACTTTCAAAGTGTATCAGCATTTTTCCATCAAAAACATGTCCAGAAGGTCTGATATGATGTTTATTCCGTAAATATCTATCATGGCTTTATATTCCAGTTATACTTGACTTTTAAACTCAAATATATTGAGACGAAACAGTGGCACTACAGCCATTTCATAATCGGCTGAATTTGTTCGAAATTAGAGAAATTAGTTTATCATATTCGTCGCCTTTATACTCCTGTTGTTTAGATCGCTTCTTCACTGAAGCTTTATGTTGGTTTAATAAATAAAACTTTTTAAGAAACTAACCCCAAAAGATGCCAAGCCCCATTTTCTCTGAATTATCCCCCAAAGAAACCCTATTCCCAGGGAAACTTCCCCTTGCATGACAATGTTTTAAGTTTCTGTTCTAGGGTGTTTCTGTCTCTATATACTCCTGTTGTTTGGATCGCAACTGGTTTAGTCTTAAGATGGTTGTATCTTCGACAGAGTCTGTATATATATACTCCTATTATTTGGATCGCCTCGTCAGTGAGAGGTATGATAAGTCTGATGCAAAAGTTAGAATAGTTGCTATTTTTCAGTTCAGTCTGTAGGTTAAACAAAGTCTACTTTCGTTGTAATTTTCGTCGCCTTAATACTCCTGTTATTTGGATCGGGTCTTCATAAAAGCCTTTGTATGTTGAATAAGTAAACTTTTAAGACACCAAACCCAAAAGATGCCAAGCCCCATTTTCTCTAAATAATCCCCAAAAGAAACCCCTTTTCCCGGGGAAACTTCCCCTTGCGAGGCAATGGTTCATGTTACTGAACATCTAGAGTGTTTCTCTGTATAAATATACTCCTGTTGTTTGGATCGCTTTTGAAAAATATCTCATTGCTTATCTTTAGATGACTTCATCTTTGACAGATGCTATATATATACTCCTGTTGTTTGGATCGCCTCGTAAGTGAATTGTAAGAAAATCCGATAGAAAAGCATAATATTTACGGAATAAATTGAATCATGAAATGGGTTTAACCTAATTACTCGATTATAAAATAGTTCCGACACAAAAAGTAGTTTCTAAAATGTGGTGTTTGTGACAATGTCGTATTGTCGAATTGACAGAATAAAATGGCCAAACTAATTTGGTTCCCGATCCAGATAACAGGATAATGCCAAATTCTGTCACTACAGCAGTGCGAGAATGGAACGGGACTAAACTGGTTCAAAGTTGTTCAAATTAACAACTGGTCATGTATAACGTCTCCGCCAGCATATCCCGACGTTAATGGTGACGTTGACGTCACGAAAACCATGCCTACACAATAACAAGTTTGAATGCAGCGTTACAAACTCGATAAACGTCATAAAAAGGAAAATGATTAAGCGATATTTAATAGAAAAAACACATAAGCTTTATTTCTGTTGCCTGTATGGAACTTTTAAACTGGTTCCGAGTTGTCGGCTAACTCCGTGACATTCCGTGAAACGGGCAGATTTCTGCCCGTTTGATTTATTGATGACCTGTCCCTACAATAGCCAATGTAGGGGAGAGAACCAGTCTAAGCCAAATACCGCTAGTTACCCATGATACAAAAGGCGAAATGCGAGAAATCTAGATGAGGTATCGTCAGGTCTCGCAAAAATGGCTCAGCCTAGGGTGCCCATTTCAACCGGTTGTGTCTAAAAGCTGTAACGGAACCGAATTGGGCCGAACCTACCAAACTTACCGAATATTCACTGTTTTAACCTATTGATTATAGGTATGTGATTTTCTTTATATCCCTTTAAGTTTTTGGCCAATATCTCTGTATCCTTAAAACCCCTTTCAGTGCCTAACTAAGAATAAAGGTGTCGTCGAGTTGTCTCATAAAGTGTTGCTGAATCGTCTCAAAATCTGTCGACGAGTTGTCTCAAAAAACGTGTCGCCGTCGGCGACATTCCGGTATATTTCGGTATGTTCCGCCACCTAGTTTCTTTGTAGTAACTATAAATAGCATACGCATGTAGATAATATACAACGATCTATGCCAGATTAATATCATTACAAGGTTAGCTTTTAAAAAAGCTTAGAACCATCGCATGGCGTTTTACAGTTATTAAAGAAGAACTTTTATAGTGTTTTTTTATTGCATTTGCTGAAGCCACTCTTTTCAGTGTTTCATGGGCTTCAAGCTCTGAGTATTTTTTTGTTTTAGTTAACGATTTGTACATATGTGATCCATTGGAAGCAAATAAAAGACAGGAAATATGCATATTCCAGTAAGACTCTGCTCATGAACACACTGAATAATTGTAGAGTTAACCCCCTCCCCAGCAGTATGGATTAGGTCATTTAACCGTATTCCTCAATCTAAGTCAATGCACATAATGCCTAGGGGGCATAATGAAACTGACCCATCTACATCTAGATATTTCGTCACATTTAGTCTAGAATATCTGAAGGGCCCATGTTTGATTGTGATTCTCGCTCAGTGGTAAGGTCTCTAATAGGCCTTTTTTGCTTTTAGAAGCGATCCAGTATCCAAAGTATATCAACATCGCTCACGCAATGATGAAATTTCAGAAGTAACTTCGTCGACGGGGAGTCTGAGAAAGAACTGTAAAAGACAATGCTGTTGGGGAGTTAACACCTGATCTATTTCCGCAACTTGCTAATGGAACAGGCCCAAATCGAACACGCGCCCAATGGAAGTTTACTAACGTATATCGCCAGCGCTGATGCGCTGGTGAATTAATGAGATTAAAACTATATTATTTTCAAGTGTATACAAATTACTTATTTAGACAATGATCTCAAGTTATGTTGTATTTGTTAAACATATCAGGTGCTTTCATAGTTAGTGATTTCCAGTTATCATTTGTATTCAAAGTTTTCCCCACTTCACATTCTCTTATACTTTTAATCCCTAAATTTACAAAATATACCATAACTCCAAACATTCTTAGTTATGAACTACTTATAATACTGCAATAGTGTAACAGGGGCTTTGACACATACGCAGCCAGATCAATGCTTAATCTTGCACTTCTCTTTTACAATGCAACTCCACCACCAACTGGCTTTCTAGACTAATAACAAATTTTCACCGTGTCCTTACAACAGGCTTACAATACACTTTATCCCTTTGATCTGCAAAACACATCGTTACACACTCTGAGTCAAACTTTCACGTTGGCAACCTTCAAGTTTCACCTCATCAAATCAATCAACATCTAACACCAATCTATTGTGCATAAAAACATTTTCCAATTACAGCAGGACTTTAAATGTATGTTCTCCTTTGAATGCCGCTATATATCTTTTTAAAATATATTTCTTGTTTCATAATGCATGTAATAAAGCTACTTTAATTTAAATTAGAATTTATTTTGAACATCAACTGTGCTTACTATTTAGTGAAAAGTATAGGAAATAGACCGTTAACTGAGGTGAACAACTGTCCTATCACGATACAGGCCCACTTCGAATCGAACTAAAGTCCCTACTATAGTTCTTACGTAATAGTTGCGCGCACACATTTACATCCGAACGGCTGCAGTTGGAACATTTGTTGGTTGCCAAGTAAACAAATCGAATAGCCTTGCATGCCCCCTTTCAATTCTTCATTGCAGACAAAAATGATGTTCATATACTGCACAGCCAACTCTAATTAACAATTACGAATAAGTAGGACCGAAAATAGAGCACAGTGAATATTTATTTTCTAAAACAAATAGTTTTGAGGCTACTGACAGATCTTGAACTCTTGTTAGATAGGGCTAGAGGAGGGAACCAGACAATCTACTTGAGTAACGGTTTTGTAGAACTAAAGTAGCGACTATCGATGTTCGAATCGAAATATAGTTACTATAGTAGGAACCATAGTTCGATTCGAAGTGCGCCAGAGTTTATATATTTATACAGTTGATGTACAATAAAAACTACCATCTTGCAAAGTGGTCTTTTTTGTCAGATGTTTGATGTCGTCTTTGGCTTTTACAACCCCTCCCCCACTAGACCCAGGACACCCTTTTCATATGTTGTATATGTTTATTGCGACCTAACATTGCCTAACGGGCTTTGGGGGCATCTAGAAACAAACTGAAAGACACCAGTTTCATCTTTTCGATGACAAATGTCACAATTTATTTTAGTATATTTCGTACGCATGAGCAGAAGGAATACCGGCAAGTTTTGGAAATGAAGAGCACTTCTATCCGTAACACTTTAGCACTTTTACTTTTTGGAAAACTAGCAATGCATTTACTCAAAGTCTGGTCTTATGCCCAGGTCACACATTCACGGATCATCTCGCCGGTTCCACTACGGATCAAATCCCTAGGATGACCCCGGAAATGACAATTTCCGTAGTCTGATACGGATTCACATCGCAAGTACTACAAAAATGTACGGCGTAAGATTACGGATGTAATACGGAAATATACGGACTAATACGGATTGCCGCGGATGATGCCGGATCAAATCCGTGGCTAATCCTGCGTCAAATCTGTGTGTGTGTGTGTGTGTGTGTGTGTGTGTGTGTGTGTGTGTGTGTGTGTGTGTGTGTGTGACCTTGGCATAAACGGACACAGTATAAAGTCGTAAAATGAGGGATGTGTGTAGAAAGCGCAAGTTTTCACGGCTTTGTAAATGATGAAACGTATTTCGATGCTTACTAAGCATATTTTACTGCCGAACTATACCAATTTTAAAAACATAAGGGCAATTTGAAAAGTCGGTGTTTGTAATCGTTTCAACTAGGGAAAATATACGCCTTAGCGCTAGAGCTCCTTGATTAACCCTTTCTTGACTTGTGTTTCTATCCATTTTAACTAACACTTATGAGTTTTGATGGTACATAATTGTACATATATGCTATAACATTTATAAACCTTTTAATACTGAACCATTAATGAAGCAAACACAATCGAGTGTTTGCAGACGCCGAAGATTTGTGAGATTAATCTCCCTTCTTCTAGAAATGTGATTCGGTGAGGGAACGGCACACATTTGGTAAATAGCTGAATGTTTGACTTTTACCCCCTCCCCCTTAAACACACAACAAAAACAAAACAAAACAACAACAAAAATTGGGAGCGCAGTGGCTCAGTGTTAGATTGTTTGACTCGCGACCGAAGGGCGCGGGTTCGAGCCCCACCGGTGTCACTGCGTTGTAGTCGTTGAGCAAGACACTTTTATCCTAGCTTAGTACTTGTTCAACTCAGGAGGACCCGTCCCTGTTTAACTGAAAGATTGTTGATGGGACGTAAAGAATCAAATCAAACAAACAAAACAACAAAAATCGTTCGTCCACAGTTATGCTTTATATTAATAGACTTTTCGCTTACTGTACGGATACGAAGGGCACTAATATCCTTGATATTTAAGCACTTTTACTTTTTGAAAACCTGCTACGGATTTACTAAAACTCTCGTCTAAACGGCACCCAGTCTAAAGACGTAAAATAAGGGGTTGGAGTAGAAGGCGCAAGTTTTCACGGCTTTGCAAATAATGAATCGCTTTGAAAACTATTTTGATGTTTTCTATGCATATTTTACTACCGAAACAGTCCAATTTTAAAAGCATTAGGGCAATTTGAAATTTAGGTTTTGTAATCATGTCAACTAGGGAAAATATACGCCTTATCGCTAGAGCTTCTTAACGATCTTCATTCTGATGGACTTTCCAAATATATACAACAACTATGAGATATTCCACATTCTGTTTCAGGGGTCACATGTCAAAATGACTAAATTAAGATGTATATATGTATCATAGGGTGTAGAAAAATCCCAACCGCCCGAGGTGTGAATCAAACGATTGTGGTTACACATGTGGACATGCAAGATCGCAATTATTTTTGGCCACCCCAAGGTCCAGGGAAAGGGAACAAATTCCATTGAAATGCTTGGGTTTGTGATGATATGCAGACGACTGCGATTCTAGGTATGTGTATTATAAAATATCAGACTTCCCCTGTGAGGATCGGACTAAAGCTCAGTAAATCCTCGTCCATCAAAAAGGCTGACACACATGTCATTGGTTAGACAATACCATGTTGTTCAAGAGTTATTAGCATATTTTACTGGCTACTAACATAGACGGACTCGCACAATGAATAATGAGCCAGTGCATGAGATTTCCAACAATGTGGTATGTGCGACCAGCAAAGCCTCAGATCAGCCTGCGCATACGCGCAGTCTGATCAGAGCCTTTGCTAGTCGCTAGAGTATTCTATTGATTGTTAAGCTACTGACCGAACACCATTTGGAGTTTCTAAGCTTAAAAGGAGGCTGCAGAGGCTCGCCTGAGTCTACACTTGTCAAAATGCCACATTGTTGGAAATCTCATGTCACAGCTCAAATTATAGCACACACCTGCGGGTCCTGCAATTAGCTACGTTACATTACCCATAGCTCTCAACTATAAACTGAAATAAACATCCTGTACCCGGTCCTCCTAGCTTTCGCCATATAAACATGTATTTCAGCGCACGTGCGTACTTAGAGGTCGGAAACCGTGACAATTTGAGGTTTTATCCCAACATTTTGCACTAGTTATTATGATTTAGCAATTATAGCATCTGTGGGTCAGTTTATTGATCAGTTCCTTTGTTTTATCCCCCTTTTAATCTTGTATAACGAAAACCTCCTTGCTGTGTCTTGAATTTGCATTCCAAGAGTATATTAAATCACGCGTAATTGTCAAAGAAAAAAGCAGCTTGCTGTCACTCCTTTACATCAAGAGCCTGTAGATGAATACTTTTGCCCTCTGTCCAAACGATTTTAACGAGATCTTTGCAAATTATGCTTAAAACTGTTTAAAATGGTGTCCGGTGACAATACAAATACTGTACCACAACTGCGATCCTAGTGCACCCCTAACTGGCATGCATGGTGAACACTGTACCCCTAACTGGATTATGTTTGATTTGATTTCATGCTCATATATTTAGATGTTCAATCCTTTTGATCTCAAGCCGCATTCCAGTGCTTTCTTGGATTTAGAAAATCAAATAATAGTGCCCTGAACTCCATTTAGCTCTTATAATCAAATTATTAGTCTTCACCAAATTATAAATTCATGAGCGTTTATTACTTTCACACATGCAAGTAGCGATGGTGTAGACGAGCCTTCCATCCCCAGAGGCTCACCAGTGCATTCATCTTCAACACTAACAAAGAAAGTTTATTTTGATGCTTTAGGTAACAGTCAAAAATTAGTCATGTCTGATCGATTTCCTGCCTTCCCCAGTTAAACCAGCACTTATCAGCGGAAAAAGTTTTACGCTGAAGGACATATAATCACAAGGCAAGGACAATAGTCACATATTTATGCTCAAATAGTGTATTTACATATATAATATGTGTTAGTGTCAACATCCCGTGAGCTGGCCTGCTCTATGATGAGACCCATTGGTGTTTTTTTTTATGAAACAAGTTAACAATTCTATGAATTAAAATATTTAATAAAGTTAAGAGAGCCCCAGATTGTCTGCAATTTGGAGAGTTGATAATAAAAGTGGACACCGTCTGCCCATCTATCTATTCATTCATTCATTCATTCATCCATCTATCAATATGTCTATAACACTATCAAGTCCATACGTCAAATATGGCAATCACAATGCACACAGCATGTTCAAAGTATTGAACTAAAATAAATGGTTTATGTACAAGTGCGCAACTTTACATTATATCACGTTGAAGGCAGACTTTAATCACTGAAAGTTCAACAATTCAACTTTCATTTCCAAGGAATACAGTCATGCGTCAAAAATGTTGCATGTTGGTTATCTTGCATTAGCAACCAGCCTTGTGTGGCTTTTCTCGTAAGAGTAATGCTTATCTAACATGGGTGTCGCTGTGGAACAGATTTTTCTGACAGCATTGGTATGTGGGGAATATTATAATGCTCATAATTTGGGGGAAGCGGAAGTCCTGATCTGGTGTGCAATAATTGCTTCCTCTTAAATTGCACGACAATTGGTTAAACTTTAGACTGAGTTCTGGCTAAGCTCTTGATTTTGGAAATTGTTACCTTTAGCTCTCTACCTAGGTACCAGGAAACGTTTCTGAAACGTTTTTGTTTGGTTGTGTGAAGGTTTGTTTAAACATGACCATTTAGAAACGTTACATAAACGTTCACATAGGTTTGTTTAAACGTAGCCTTTTAGAAACGTTACATAAACGTTTCACATAGGTACTGGTTACTACCAAGGAACAGTCACAAAAATATTGAGAAAAAATCAAATTCTAATATATATGTAGATAATTACTGGTAAATAAATGAACCAATTTTCAAAGGAAAGCTCAATTTAGAAACCAGCGCTTGATGCGGTTCCATAAACGTTTAACAAACGTTTATCACTGCAAACAATGCCTTGCTTTTAAATTACTGTTTTTGTTGCAGGTGTGGTATTTGATCGTATGGCTTCCTGATCTTTGCCTTCTTTCATTTTGAACCGTAGATGTACAGCGCCGTTGAAGAGAAGAGTGACTGGGTGGTTCTTTCATAATTTTTCATAAGAAGTTTGGTCTTGTAGAAGGCAATGACTCTGAGCAGCCTGAACACCTGTTCTGTCCTAAAGAGTCATCAATGGACGCATGATGGATGTCTAGGATCTTAATTTCTATACATGTATCATATAAGCGCACAGCCAACACTCTAATCAAAAATTATTGGCCAACGACACAAAGCAGCCAGGAGGATGATGTCCCGATATGGGCCAATCTTCCCTGATCTCTGTCGTTGATTCGTCCAGGATAATGTACATTCAAAATAATTTTCGAGATAATTAACCCATTTAAGCTGCATGGAATTTCCCACTTGATCAATTGGATCTGTCCATTTGCATTTCAGGGGTTGTTTGGTGGTAATGTCAATTTAAGTCAAATAACAATTGAACATTCTCACAGGGGTAATAACAAATTGGCTAAAAATTCGGGGGACTGTGACGGTACTGCGTAAAGCTGCCGTTGATCGAGGAGTATGGCTTTCGACCGATCAGTAAGGCTGTCGACAGATAAACAAACCATCAAATGCAACGGTACGACTTAGTGTGCTATTATTAATGTATGTTCCTACATTTTGGGTGTTCAAACCGTTGCTTGATGAGCTTGCTGTTGTTTTAAATGATTTGCATCTCTGTCCACTAGCCTGTGTTAATGCTGAGCGAAATATAACGGACATTCGACAGAAACTAAATAAGATCTGTTCAGTATTACCGGAGAAATGGGTAAATCGAGGAGATATGATACAGATACATCATAAACATACATGGATTACCTTTAATTTGTGAATGAACATGTTGTTATATGCCTCTGTGCTACTTTTATATTTTCCTTGATACTGCTGTCCATGAACTGTAAATTTGCTGCATACGGTTGTTGATGTTACTGAATATGGATGTCGACGATTCAACAAGAATACAACAGATTTCTTTGCTGGAAAATTAATAATTTAACCCTGAAAAATGTAACTTTTTTCGTTGTGTTCACGTTTTAGGACCCTGTCAACAGTTTTTCAGTCAAACTGGGACGACTTCCTGTGTTCTTGTGTTGAACTGGCACTAAGCAGTGGATATAGTGTCTGGCTCAAAGGAAATAGCTCACTGTCTCTGGCGTTTCTCTAACTAGCAACCATTTGGTCCCCAGTCTAAAACTGTACCGATCTGGGCCGCCAATGTGATTGGTACGAGCCGTTTAGATAGACATATTGGACTACAGCATGTAAGGAACTATTAATCTGCGAAATCAGTTATGCATTACTTCATGTGTTTTCTAGTTTTCTAATTATATTGATGAGAAAGAGAGAGCTGATAGCTGTGCTTTAATCATCTTCCCTTTGCCGTGTGACGGCTCTTTCTCATGGTGCTGTGGGTTTAAAGCATGCATTGCGTGATTGTGGTATTTCCTGACCATGCTCACTTATTTTGCATGTTGAATGTGAAGCGGAAAACGGCAGTTTTTGCATAAAGTACAATAAAGGTTTAGACGTGCCTATACGTACATCTGCATATTCTCACCAGAAACTTCTGGGAGCGCAGTGGCTCAGTGGTAGCGTGCATGTCTCGAGACTGAAGGGGTGTGGGTTTGAGCCCAATGGGCGTTATTGTGTTGTGTCATTGAACAGTGATATTAATCATTGCTTAGTATTGCTTCAACCAAGGAAGACCCGTCCAGACATAACTGAAAAATTGTTGAATTTAAATTAAACAAACAGACAGAAACTTCTGCCAATGAACCAGTGTTCAAATATTTTGTAAAGAGTGCGTAGCTTTAAATTAATTTTCTTATTTCTCAATCAAAACAATTGTTATGGGTACTCAAAAGAACCGTCTTTAGAGCATTCAAATTAGACATCATTTGAGAACCAACAACATATGTTTAAACAGTTGATAATAAAATATTTTCAATTTTACTCTCAAAAACCTGAGTGTTAAAGCTCCTGTTCAAACTGAGCATGCTACGATAGAGACACTGAATTACCTTTTTTCATGTTTCGTATCTGATGTATGCTGCAAAGCCTGTATAAAGAGACAAATACAAAACCGTTATATTCTCATATGCGTGAAGTTGGCTAGTCAATCAACAATCAACAATCGACATTCAATGTCTAGCTAGACAATCGACATTCAGCTCAACATTCAATGTCTAGCTAGACAATCGACATTCTGCTCAACATTCAATGTCTAGCTAGACGATCAACATTCAGCTCAACATTCAATGTCTAGCTAGACAATCGACATTCAGCTCAACATTCAATGTCTAGCTAGACAATCAACATTCAGCTCTACATTCGAATTAGCAATGAGTCCGAACTTCTGAGGCCGAATCTTGGCGAATGTTGAGCTAGACAATCGACATTCAGCTCAACATTCAATGTCTAGCTAGACAATCAACATTCAGCTCAACATTCGAGTTAGCAATGTGTCCGAACTTCTGAAGCCGAATCTTGGCGAATGTTGAGCTAGACAATCGACATTCGGCTCAACATTGAATGTCTAGCTCGACAATCGACATTCGGCTCAACATTGAATGTCTAGCTAGACAATCAACATTCAGCTCAACCATGATTCGAGTTAGCAATGTGTTCGAACTTCTGAAGCCGAATCTTGGCCAATGTTGAGCTAGACAATCGACATTCGGCTCAACATTCAATGTCTAGCTCGACAATCGGCTCAACATTGAATGTCTAGCTAGACAATCAACAATCAGCTCAACATTCGAGTTAGCAATGCTTCCGAACTTCTGAAGCCGAATCTTGGCGAATGTTGAGCTAGACAATCGACATTCAGATCAACATTCAATGTCTAGCTAGACAATCGACATTCAGCTCAACATTCAATGTCTAGCTAGACAATCAACATTCAGCTCAACATTCGAGTTAGCAATGAATCCGAACTTCTGAAGCCGAATCTTGGCGAATGTTGAGCTAGACAATCGACATTCAGCTCAACATTCAATATCTAGCTAGACAATCAACATTCAGCTCAACATTCGAGTAAGCAATGCGTTCAAACTTCTGAAGCCGAATCTTGGCGAATGTTGAGCTAGACAATCGACATTCGGCTCAACATTCAATGTCTGGCTCGACATTCGGCTAAACATTCAATGTCTAGCTAGACAATCAACATTCAGCTCAACATTCGAGTTAGCTATGAGTCAGAACTTCTGAGACCGAATCTTGGCGAATGTTGAGCTAGACAATCGACATTCAGCTCAACATTCAATGTCTAGCTAGACAATCGACATTCAGCTCAACATTCGAGTTAGCAATGTGTTCGAACTTCTGAAGCCGAATCTTGGCCAATGTTGAGCTAGACAATCGACATTCGGCTCAACATTCAATGTCTAGCTCGACAATCGGCTCAACATTGAATGTCTAGCTAGACAACCAACAATCAGCTCAACATTCGAGTAAGCAATGCGTCCGAACTTCTTAAGCCGAATCTTGACGAATGTTGAGCTAGACAATCGACATTCAGATCAACATTCAATGTCTAGCTAGACAATCGACATTCAGCTCAACATTCAATGTCTAGCTAGACAATCAACATTCAGCTCAACATTCGAGTTAGCAATGAATCCGAACTTCTGAAGCCGAATCTTGGCGAATGTTGAGCTAGACAATCGACATTCAGCTCAACATTCAATGTCTAGCTAGACAATCGACATTCAGCTCAGCATTCGAGTTAGCAATGTGTCCGAACTTCTGAGGCCGAATCTTGGCGAATGTTGAGCTAAACAATCGACATTCGGCTCAACATTGAATGTCTAGCTCGACAATAGACATTCGGCTCAACATTGAATGTCTAGCTAGACAATCAACATTCAGCTCAACATTCGAGTTAGCAATGTGTCCGAACTTCTGAAGCCGAATCTTGGCGAATGTTGAGCTAGACAATCGACATTCGGCTCAACAGTCGATGTCTTGCTCGACATTCGGCTAAACATTTAATGTCCAGCTAGACAATCAACATTCAGCTCAACATTCGAGTTAGCTATTAGTCAGAACTTCTGAGACCGAATCTTGGCGAATGTTGAGCTAGACAATCGACATTCAGCTCAACATTCAATGTCTAGCTAGACAATCGACATTCAGCTCAACATTCGAGTTAGCAATGTGTTCGAACTTCTGAAGCCGAATCTTGGCCAATGTTTAGCTAGACAATCGACATTCGGCTCAACATTCATTGTCTAGCTCGACAATCGGCTCAACATTGAATGTCTAGCTAGACAATCAACATTCAGCTCAACATTCGAGTTAGCAATGCGTCCGACTTTCTGCAGCCGAATCTTGGCGAATGTTGAGCTAGACAATCGACATTCAGATTAACATTCAATGTCTAGCTAGACAATCGACATTCGGCTCAACATTCAATGTCTAGCTCGACAATCAACATTCAGCTCAACATTCGAGTTAGCAATGAGTCCAAACTTCTGAAGCCGAATCTTGGCGAATGTTGAGCTAGACAATCGACATTCAGCTCAACATTCGATGTCTAGCTCTACATTCGGCTCCATATTGAATGTCTAGCTCGACAATCAACATTCAGCTCAACATTCGAGTTAGCAATCAGTCCGAACTTCTGAGGCCGAATCTTGGCGAATGTTGAGCTAAACAATCGACATTCAGCTCAACATTCAATGTCTAGCTAGACGATTGTTGATCAGCACAACATTCAAGTTAGCAATGTGTCCGAACTTCTGAAGCCGAATCTTGGCGAATGTTGAGCTAGACAATCGACATTCAGCTCGACATTCAATTTCTAGCTAGACAATCGACATTCGGCTCAACATTCAATGTCTAGCTCGACAATCAACATTCAGCTCAACATTCGAGTTAACAATGAGTCCGAACTTCTGAAGCCAAATCTTGGCGAATGTTGAGCTAGACAATCGACATTCAGCTCAACATTCAATGTCTAGCTCGACATTCGGCTCCATATTGAATGTCTAGCTAGACAATCAACATTCAGCTCAACATTCGAGTTAGCTATGAGTCAGAACTTCTGAAGCCGAATCTTGACGAATGTTGAGCTAGACAATCGACATTCAGATCAACATTCAATGTCTAGCTCGACATTCGGCTCCATATTGAATGTCTAGCTAGACAATCAACATTCAGCTCAACATTCGAGTTAGCTATGAGTCAGAACTTCTGAGAACGAATCTTGGCGAATGTTGAGCTAGACAATCGACATTCAGCTCAACATTCAATGTCTAGCTAGACAATCGACATTCAGCTCAACATTCGAGTTAGCAATGTGTTCGAACTTCTGAAGCCGAATCTTGGCCAATGTTGAGCTAGACAATCGACATTCGGCTCAACATTCAATGTCTAGCTCGACAATCGGCTCAACATTGAATGTCTAGCTAGACAATCGACATTCAGCTCAACATTCGAGTTAGCAATGCGTCCGAACTTCTGAAGCCGAATCTTGGCGAATGTTGAGCTAGACAATCGACATTCAGATTAACATTCAATGTCTAGCTAGACAATCGTCATTCGGCTCAACATTCAATGTCTAGCTCGACAATCAACATTCAGCTCAACATTCGAGATAGTAATGAGTCCGAAGTTCTGAAGCCGAATCTTGGCGAATGTTGAGCTAGACAATCGACATTCAGCTCAACATTCAATGTCTAGCTAGACAATCGACATTCGGCTCAACATTCAATGTCTAGCTCGACAATCAACATTCAGCTCAACATTCGAGTTAGCAATGAGTCCGAACTTCTGAAGCCGAATCTTGGCGAATGTTGAGCTAGACAATCGACATTCAGCTCAACATTCAATGTCTAGCTAGACATTCGGCTCCATATTGAATGTCTAGCTAGACAATCAACATTCAGCTCAACATTCGAGTTAGCAATGAATCCGAACTTCTGAGGCCGAATCTTGGCGAATGTTGAGCTAGACAATCGACTTTCAGCTCAACATTCAATGTCTAGCTAGACAATCGACATTCAGCTCAACATTCGAGTTAGCAATGTGTCCGAACTTCTGAAGCCGAATCTTGGCGAATGTTGAGCTAGACAATCGACATTCGGCTCAACATTGAATGTCTAGCTCGACAATCGACATTCGGCTCAACATTGAATGTCTAGCTAGACAATCAACATTCAGCTCAACATTCGAGTTAGCAATGCGTTCGAACTTCTGAAGCCGAATCTTGGCGAATGTTGAGCTAGACAATCGACATTCGGCTCAACATTCAATGTCTAGCTCGACATTCGGCTAAACATTCAATGTCTAGCTAGACAATCAACATTCAGCTCAACGTTCGAGTTAGCTATGAGTCAGAACTCCTGAGACCGAATCTTGGTGAATGTTGAGCTAGACAATCGACATTCAGCTCAACATTCAATGTCTAGCTAGACAATCGGCTCAACATTGATTGTCTAGCTAGACATTCAATGTTGAGCCGAATGTCGATTGTCGAGCTAGACATTGAATGTTGAGCCGAATGTCGATTGTCTAGCTCAACATTCGCCAAGATTCGGCTTCAGAAGTTCGGACACATTGCTAACTCGAATGTTGAGCTGAATGTCGATTGTCTAGCTAGACATTGAATGTTGAGCTGAATGTCGATTGTCTAGCTCAACATTCGCCAAGATTCGGCTTCAGAAGTTCGGACTGATTGCTAACTCGAATGTTGAGCTGAATGTTGATTGTCTAGCTAGACATTCATTATGGAGCCGAATGTTGTGCTAGACTTGAATGTTGAGCTGAATGTCGATTGTCTAGCTCAACATACGCCAAGATTCGGCTTCAGGAGTTCGGAATCATTGCTAACTCGAATGTTGAGCTGAATGTTGATTGTCGAGCTAGACATTGAATGTTGAGCCGAATGTTGATTGCCGAGCTAGACATTGAATGTTGAGCCGAATGTCGATTGTCTAGCTAGACATTGAATGTTGAGCTGAATGTTGAGCTGAATGTTGATTGTCTAGCAAGACATTGAATGTTGAGCCGAATGTCGATTGTCTAGCAAGACATTGAATGTTGAGCCGAATGTCGATTGTCTAGCTAGACATTGAATGTTGAGTTGAATGTCGATTGTCTAGCTAGACATTGAATGTCGATTGTTGATTGTTGATTGACTAGCTAACTTCACGCATATTATATTCTCACGGTTTTCCCCTTTCCTGTTTGACTTTCTGATGATCCTGCTACCCGATAAACAGGGGGAGTATAATCTGGTCTTGATCACCGGAGGATCAGATCAGCAAGAGCGGATCAAGGATTTTTTTATAGGGAGTTCAAATTTTCATAGGGTGTTCGAATTGTTAATTTTACCTGATCACTTACTCATTTTATTTTCCTTATTTTTCTGAAAAATTCTCCATAAAAATGAAATAATGAACCTCCCGAACACCCCCTAGATCCGCCGATGAACAGACGAGTCTATGTAATGGTACAGCACGCAGAGGGGGTAGGGGGAGTCTGATATATAAGTTTGTGAGGTGGATAAGGGGGCAAATTGTGTGTTTTAGGGTGGAAGCATTTTTAAAATACCGATCCTTTGAGTATTGCGCCTACACAGACAATGGTTTTAGGAAATGTTCGTGTGTGTGTGTGTGTGGGGGGGGGGAGGTGAAGGGGTTAAAAGTGACTTGGGCTTCTTCTTTTGGGTCATGTTAGGATCTGTTTTTAAGGTAATTACACTGAATAAGAATATTTTTGGTGGTATCGCTACAATTTGAACCAAAAGATGCAAGGGTCTTGCAAGAAATTTGTTGAGCATCCTGTCCCACGCTAGACGAGTTGTACGCACGCTTTTTTGGTGTTTTTGGTTTACACGTCAATTCGTCTCCTAACTACCTTAAATATAGTGCCGTATGAAATTCAACTCATACCCGATTTGGGGGTCTGACATACGCTGACACCTTGCCTGTCGTTACACGGTTCTACAGTTAACCTCCGTTGAATCTTTGGTTTTAATGGTCACTGTTTCCATAGCTTGAGAATGTCACTCAAGTCATCTTATAGACTAGTGGAACGACAACCCTAGCATGTGACATAGTGCCACAAACAAATCACATGTGTCTTATATATGTGTATCCAGTGGAGGGGTATGGGGTCTGGACCCCCCTACACGCACATGAAAACACACACACGGAAATTCAAAAACCTGCCCGACCAGCATTCAGCACTTGGCCATCATCCATCCACCAGCTAAACACCTGGTCCCCTCATCTTGAAGCAACAAATAAGTTTGGATCAGCCTATGCAATCTAAGTAAATTGATGCTCACCTTTTTAATCAGCGTGCTTATCAGGTAGGTGAATTTTTGAGAAATGTTCCTCTCGCCACACGCGCTTGAAGTTCTGTGCTCGTCTCTGCCCTCCTCAAAAATGTTTAACACGAATGTTAATTTTTCGGATGGCACATCTAGCCGAAATAGTTTTTCTTTAAAATGCCCTTTTTAGCTTTTCAAACTTTAAGTGCCATTTCCAACATCATTCTTCAAGAGTTTCTACACTTTCCTATAATAACATAGATTTTGTTGTTTTATTTATTTTTATCTGATATTGGCCTTTTATATGTTTAAGTATCAGGCGTTTAGTTTATAGAGGTTAACTAAAATATCCTTTTCTAATTTCTCAACCTAAGCATATGCTGTGGGTACTAAAAAACTGTCTTAATAAGACTGTTCCTTTGAGCACCAAAACATATGTTTAAACTGATGGATAAGAAAATGTTAACAATTTTACGCCAAAATTCTATCTAAACCTGTGAGTTTGCTTCAGTCACCAGCCTTGTAGTCCGCTGTGTGAATTTGACTTTATGGAAGAGATGGAACTGGGTGGAGTTATTAGCTGTGAAAGTTGCGCCGTATAGACACCAATACGCATAAAACATACACTTTCTTCATTGCTGCTAGGGAAAATTGCACGAAAAAGCAGATTTCAGTTATATCCATAGAATAAATCAACCCAGTGCATGATAGATAATTTTCATATCTCGTCGACAGCCGCATCATTCAGAATATAATAGCCTCGACAGTCGAATCACTGGTAGTCTAGGGTACATAAAATCTACCAAAGGGCAAAAAATATTCCATTCACACTTGATCGAAGAAGCGCAAATGACAAATATGGCATTTCATTGCTTACGCATCATTCTTCATGCGTTTGATTAATGGTATTCAATGAAAATTGAATATTTGGAAAGAGCCCTTTATTTATATAGTTCATCGACGTCACAAGCTCTAAATAACTATTCATACAAATAGTACACTGTCTCTTGAAAAAACTCTATAGCGTGTGTAGTTGGTAAAACTCACACTATGGCCTTCCAAAAGCGTTCTAGTCATGACCCCCCCCCCCCCCCCTATATCGACAGCGGTACCGACCAGTCGAAAGCTGTACTCCTCGATCGACGGCAGCTTTACGCAGTACCGTCTCGGTCGCGAGCAAAAATAGCAAATTTGGTATTACCCCCGTGATTCTGTATTAAGCAAACAGAGGAGACACTGATCACTGTTTACTTTGATTTTGCGGCGTCTGATCTAGGTCTGCACTTTTGAGGATGCTAGACGTATATGGGATTATTTCGTGAATAGCATCAAAAGACATACATGTATATGTGCTGTTAGAAATTCACTTTGGAGCATGCTTTACGGCAAAGATTTCGCCATTTCGCGAGGGTTTCATTTTCGCGAAAATAAAACCCTCGCTAAAATTTCAGTTTTTACAGTTATATGACTGAGGTCTAATTTCATGCTAACAAGGTAACCTGTTTGTGTTTGTGGTAGCTTCAACAGCTGTGCAGTCATCAATGTTTAACCCTTAATACGCCAATCGCAACAAAAGTCGTCTGCTTTTCTCGTCTGCTGAACTGTTTAAGAAGCATCTATGGCAAACAGTGTGGACTCAGATCAGACTGCACCTATAGGAGCAGTCTGTTCTGGGTCCACGCTGTTTGCTTCTATACTTAATTCGCCAGTAATGTTAGGCAATTATTGCAACAGACGACTTCAGCAGACGACATTTTCAGATGCATTTTTTTCTTTGGCGCTTTAAGGGTTAACAAAGACCCTGAGTAATTGCAACACAATTATTGAAAATTATTCTTTACAAAACGGCACGCATGCGTGCAAATGTTTAATGTTATTCTTATTCAATACTAATACGCGTAAGAAATGGTCGCATGCGTCAGCCTTTCGAGGTTAGGAAGGGAATGCTTTACAACATGTGAAGCCAGACTTCAATAGTATCGGACAGCGGTATTCAATCCCATTCCTGCGCCCACTTATGTCCTACCACATGTACCACCTGTATGGCACCATGTGTGATTAATTTTAGTATACATTTGAGCCGCGGCATGAGATTTCCAACATTATGGCATTTTGACAAGTGTAGACTAGGACGAGCCTGGTGATCAGTCAGTAGCTTAACCATCATAGAATACTCAAGCGACTAGCAAAGGCTCTGATCAGACTGCGCGTATGCACATCATAAGAGTTTAATGGGGCTGCTACTTTTCATATTACATATACCCATAAATAAAATATTTTAGAGGCCTGAAGTGAAGGGAAATGAACGCCATCTTTTATTAAAGACATATGCGGCTAGTTCCAATGCGCACCTTTCCCGCGTCTGCAAACGGGAAAAGTTGTCTGGGTCCTGTCTTTCGACCCTTAACGGATTCGGATCAACACAGCTTCCGATATTCTTATGTCATATCGGTGTTCCGACATTTTCTTCACAAAATAACTAATGAAAGTGTGTTCGAAATATCTATTGACATCTTTTCAGAACTGATGGTCTCAGCACTAAAGACAGTTAAATGAAGCTCAGTCGAAATCAAACGACGTACACAATAACCCTGGTTACGAATACGATAGTGGCCGAGTCTATACAATTTGTATGGTTATTTAGAGCGGCGCACGACCTGACCTCGTAGCCTAGTGGTTAGCGTGTCTGGCTAAAAAAGCCAGAGGACTAGGATCGATTCCCAGATGCGCACATATTTTCAGTGTGTCTTTTCTTTCTTTTTTAACATTTTAATGCTAAATCACTTCATATACTAGTAAAATGGCATCATCAAAACGAACGAAATGGTCATCCCCGAACTTTTTATATTGAATTACGCATGAAACCTATGGGGGTGGGGTTAAATTTGGCCCTCTAGAAAGAGAATTAGTTCGGTGACCCCAGATTTTTATTCTTTTTTTCTGAAAGGTATTATAATAGTCCATGAATTAAAAATAAATTTTCAAGATTTTCAATATCAGATTTTTTAATACATGATTTATTCTAAAAACAAATTCCATTTTTTGACGAATTGTCAAAATATATCATGTAGTATCTTGTCACAGCATGGGATAACAAGCAAACATGCACATTTTCTTAAAAGTTTGAGGTCATGGGCAGTAATTTAAGTTAAAAGAAAGAAACTGGCTGAAGATTACAACCGTTTTAGCTCGATAATTAGGACTAGTGTTATTATTTTATATTTCTAGAAAATTGGTCAAATGCTGTAAACTTCAATATGAGATTCTGAAAAAATAAGCACGGTGACATATCCTTTTTATTTCATAAATGGATAGCCCATGCATAAAACAAACTGTATGCAAAGTATTGAAAATATTTCAATATGGGAAGTATTTAGTAGCATATGTCCTTAAAACAATCAACTCAATATCTTACAATAAAGAAAAACATTGAAACAACAAATGATGGGGAACGTGAAATAACCTCATTTGATTTTTCAAGAAACGGGTGATTTGCTTCGAAGGTTTTATTTGAAGTCACGTACACCGTCAACAAGCGGCAGCTTTCAAAGCAAGCATTGTCATAATGACACGAACTTCCTAACCACTGGATGACAGTTGTTGTTTTTGCCTTTGATCCGATCCCAGAAAGCATACGTACGTTTCGCTGACGGGCCTAGACAGTGATCCGAGACAGTGTACTGACTGAGAAGACACATAATAAAGTGTGGATCATCTTGAACGAGTATAGCTTCCAATTACATGTATATTATATAATTTAAATATATCATAATATCTTAATTGATAAAATCTGCATAGTTCGCTAGGGGATGGTCCTCCCCAACATTTTGGTATCTAGTGATTAGATACTGGTATGCAAAACGTTTTCTGATCTTTACTGATTGGCACTATTTGAAACGAACATACATGTATTAACTGAAACTTTGCAGAACCTTATCAGTGTTGATGATTCAAGCACCCTTGCAATTCAAACACATGTTACTTAAGAGAAATTCAATCATTTTATAAAATAAGACTAACAAGATAAATCATTTTATTCAACATTAAAAAAAAAACAACTTATCTTACGAACAGAATCATGTGTGAGTACGTCCATCCGTGGTCAGTAAGTGAAAATGTTCATAACTCTTGAACAACATTCTTTTTGGTATATTTTTTTTTATCTTATAAGGCATCATTCTGTGGGAAATTATCATCTTGCTTTTTAGAACATGTAGACATTCCCTAGGGCAACGGATACTGATTAGTCTACGCTCACCATCGGTCGTGTGCATTACTGTACGGTGGTTCCCCATGGTATGTAGATGACGATACGATGATTTCAGATTGCTGATACGTCTTGGAAGCAAAGTTCAAGATCAGATATACCTATATATGTCTATATTGCTCTAAATGCAAACTCGTTTTTTTAAATATACGATGGAGGCGATTCATGTTTTGTTCTTAGATTGCGATCGTCTGTATTACATGTACTATCCAGGTGTTTCATTTTGGCACATTCATTGCCTGTGGTATGTAGATAACACCAAATATATTTCGCAGTCAAAGGTAAAGGTCAAATATTGTAAAAGCTTGCGAGTGACCTTGAACTTGAATCAATGATGAAGATAAAATATATACTAAAGCTCGATGTTACAGCTCTTAACCACTTCCAATTTATGGAGGGTCCTTGTATTGTAATTGGCACAATGGTTGTCTATGTTATATTATTGGCATCAATGGTTTGGCATTGTTGGTATGACCTTGGAGTTAGACAAAAATCAAGAAAAACAAATCATACTGTTTATTTATAATGATATGACCGCCTATTGTTTACCACAGTCTAGATGTTCCCTGTAATAAGAAGCATTCACAGACACTGACAAGGAATCCAATGTGTTAATATCCTACCACGGTAAGACATCTCAGAGTGTAGACTATGATAAGATGGATCCAAAGACACAGACTGGGGATTGCGAAATTTATATCCAACCTCTCCAGTACATAAAAGTCTACTTCGTCATATGCATGTACTAAGTGAAGGTTTGTCTAAACCGAGGCTTATAACAAACGCTTGTTTTATTTATTGTTACTGTGGAAAAAGGGTATACTGCATGCTCCTTACGTTGAAGATGAAACAATCAATTATTGCATACAATAATCTTCGCATGGTTTTCAGGAACCAAGGATTCAGCTGTCCTATGGCTTTGTATGCTATCTTGGGGACGTAGACCATATCCAAGTCTAAGGAATCACAAATTTGGTGTGTGGATTCCTCTTGGGATGGTTGAGTGGTGCATACCGTTTTGGATCACTTTGACCTTGACATTGACTTCTGACCTGACTTCTAGGTTTTTCGTGTCTGGAGCATATTCCATATATTACAAATAACTGTCCACGAATGTGTTTTATGCTAGACCAATTCCTTTGGGGGCATTCGTCACTTTACTGTGGAACTTCTTGTTTCATTCCTAGTTTGGTATGCTCAATTATTGAGCTACGTGTAGTTAATAACAAAACAAATTCAATGATTTGTGTGAATATCAACAACTCTGAATAGACTTGGCATCAACTCATGGTCATGCATGTATCAATGTACACTCAATGGAGATGAATGCTCTGTCCCAGCATGGGCGGATGCCCAAACTGATTTTGTATCTCTGCCAGGTAATTATGTTCTTTTTGTTATTAATTGGCTCAATTATTGCATATTCAGATTTCGCGTGGTTTTGATTTCGCGAAATATTCGCTACTTCAGGTTCGAGATAAATTTGAGACACACCGGATTCAGAAACTAAGACCTACTCATGATCTATTTTATTACTGGTTATAAATGCCGAAAAGAAACGACTCTAAGGCGGTGGTTCTGTTGTTGTTGACTTTTTGTTTATTGTTACTCCCATTGTGGGACTCTGTAATTGTTCTATACTGCTCAACAAAAGTTTAGCACGGATAAATAAAAACATATTTTTTATTTAGCAAATGGTTTAAATTCATAAAATATCTGCTGAGATGACGGTTTGATATGTGATAGAGTTGAGGAAAGCAATTGGTGTACTTTAATTGGATATCTACTAGTCGTTCGTTGCATTAAACAAGAGAGGCGTCACAAACTTGTTTCAAAGGCATTACTGGCAATGCAAAAATTGATACAGCATAGGTTTATAAAGTCTTTGGTTTTCCAGCTTGGTCGAATCGGTCATTCTGAAAAAAAGTTAAATGTCGTCTCCAGTGAGTATTAGAAGCAAAAATTGATTCTTTAAAACAACTGACGTCGCTGTAATAATGACGTTTACAAGTCAAAACAGTACTTTTTTCGTTGAGTATGCATGCTTAGTTGAAAGGGTTTTCTTGTTTAAGATGATGCCAAAAGAGAGACAGTTTAGAGACAGGTAAGTTTGTTAAATTTTGTTCCTTGGTATTTAATTCATAAAAAGTGACGTTAGTTGAGGCTAAATGTAGGCGGTATCACTATCTAAAGAAGACGTTTTCAAACGACCAACCAACAGAAATGTTACAGGTGTTTGTGTCATTCTAGCATCAAAAAGATTACTTGATCTCTTGATGCAGTTCGCTCAAAAGTCAAGAAGTGGAAAATGCCATTTTAACGTCATAATGGAATGGTAAAACGCGGCATAAACGGGTATAAAACTTTGACGTTTTCAACGATTTTCATCATTGATTACCTTTTGCTTTACTCTAGAATCAAACTTTTTCATTTTTGATGTAGACGTGTATCCTTTAAATGACCATGACATCAAAATTAACGTCGATCCACTGACGTCTAACCAATTTACCTTTTGTTAGGCGGACATGAAAAAAACGTAAATTTCAAGAACCCCATACATTTTGATAACATTAAATGCACTGGTTCATGTACATTCAAAGTGGGACATCATATTAAAATTCGTGCTAAACATTTGTTGAGCAGTATAGTTTTTCTTATACGTTACTTTATGTCCATTCTAGTATTGCAATCATCTTGAAGGGGAAAAGAGAGCTGGTTGCTTTGCTTAATTTGTCTTCCTGGTGTCTCGTGATGGTTGAGTGGCTCTTCTTCGCGGTGCCATGGGGTTGTCTGCGGATTGTGATTGTGGTATTTCCTTATCATACTCACTTACTATTTTCAATAAGACGTTTCTTCTATGCGCCCAACATCAATATTTGATAATAAACATCTGATAATGATCATTTTTTGGAGTTATATATTTTTATGTATATCTGCTTATAATAGGATCTACTCATGATCTATTTTAATTACTGTCTGTAGTAACACATGTTATGGGTGCGTAAAAAACGTCGAATTGAAACGTTTATTTTACTGTCCAATACTTATAGTCAGGCAAAAAGTCTGAAAATCTTATAAATTTAGGGTTAAGGCATTTTGTGAAGAAAAGGGTTTGACACATTGATTAGGGGTTATTTGGCATGAAATCCAAATACCCAATGTTGGCAAGCTGCGAAATTGCGTCTTAATGAACTAATTTTCTTTCTTTTTTAAGATGGATGCCAGAAATCTTGGAATTTGAAAAAATAATGATTTTTTTGTTTTTAACAATGTTTTTTTTTATATTTATCCCAAATCATTAGTATTATGTCCTAAGATGGTGTTACCCTAAGAGTACATGGTTTGGGCTGCAATTTACGTAATCATTCCATGCTATTATCATATCCATTGTAATAAATGTCAGTTTAGTCTACACATTATTACATAAACTTGCATCGTTCAGCATCCTGCAATGTAAATGTAATTTTGTTTTATTTATAGCACAATTTTGGACTATTTAACAGCTTTTCAAGTAATAAATGAGAAAGAAACTTTGATAATCAACAAGGTGTTTTGTTCAAAAACATGTCATAATATCCATGATTCCCGAAATACATACATTTTATAGCTATAAAAATAACAGCATGCATAACACTTATTACCCTAGGTTCTCATTACACTAACCATGAACCACCTGAACAACTTCTAATGGGTGTCAAATGGTTTTGTGCGGCCACCTAAATGGAGAAAAATATGCCCTAAAAATAAACTCATTTGCGCTATGTGATATCGCATGGTTTTCATGGCAACCAATATGTGTTTCTAAAGAGTGGGGATGTCCCTACAAAAAACTCATATCACAGTAGCAACTCATTCTATTTTTTTTAAAGCCTGGTACCAATTGAATGTTAAGACTGGACGTTCATCAGAAATTGCATATTTATGCATTAGAAATAACAGACAATATTGAGGGGATGCAAATGCAAAATCATCTACATCTCACCTGCTTACTATCCTAGACTACTTACTACCAACCTTCGTACCAATTTATTACTGAGACATAGCACGTTTACTTAATGGTCCTATATGCAAATTATCTAAATATTGTTTACATGAATACTAATTCATATATTAGAAATTATGAAAAAAGAGAAATCTTACCAAATTGCTCGTATCTCAGCTGCTGTTTGTCATAGACTTCTAAACTTGTTCCTAAATTAAGTCTAGAAAAAAGTTATGTTAAAATAGTAGTGTTGTTTGATGCGCAATTTATCTAATTTGTTTATAAATGAGTATTTTTGTAGATACAATCTTATTGATTCGTTTTCGATTTCCCTTTTGTTTCTATAGTTTTTATTAATATTCATGCATATTTTTATAAAATGACTAGTATATTTGACCATTGGATTAATAAAATATGTCTCAGCCTTAATTAGATACCAAGATTCATTGACTAGATCAATCAATAGTTTATATAGGAGTAATTTTGAAGTAGAACGCACTATTTTTTCTGCGTTTTTTCTCTCATTTCTAATGTTTACATTAATTTTACTAAATTTACGAATTTGATATTTTTACATAATGGACTATTGAGCCTTGGCTTTAATTGGGTACTAAGAGTGGTAGTCTAGGGTTATTAACAGCTACGATATGAGGAATTTAGTAGGTACACCCCCTGAATTTTATTACCATTTTTTCTCTCATTTTTAACATTTATATTAAAATTCAAGGAATCAATATAATCAAAACATGATTTGCATATCCGATCTTTGCATAAGATGTGTTATGTCTTAGCATTTATTTGATACCGCGTTTGTTAGTGTAGAAAATTAGCAGACGAGATATACGTTTATTTTATTGATATTACCCGTTTTAATTGTTCTGCAAATGTTTTTTTCGACGAAGTCGAATCTAAGCTAGGTTAATACTAAAGAAACCTGACACATACTGTGTATCAAGTTTTTTGTAGTAAATGAATATGATGCACATATGTCTTACTATTGCGTAAAGTTGAACAAAAGTAGACTAAGATGCACTGAGATTATTTGAAAAGCTGAACTAATTTCAGACGCCAGCTATCAAAACGTCACGAACATGTAACCCCTAAAATCATTTTTTGCAAGAACAAAGAAATCACGCAAAATTCACCACAAAACCGCTTTAGTGTGATTCTTTGTTATTTCACTGACATCTTCTGGGCATTTAAATAAAGCATGCATCCAATGTTCAACCCAAAAGCATATTTTCATTTTCAATTTTACGTTATCAGCTTTTAATGAGCTTTTAAAAAGGACTGCCACTTTATCAACCTTTTTTCAATATGTATGATGTTTGGAATGCATTTTGACAATGTTTCAGTCCTTTTGAACTCCGTAGCTGCCGCCTACGTCCATTTGGCGACGTCAAGCGTTAAAATTGCATGATAATATGTGCATACCGCAAAGCTTGAAATTCATACGCGATTAAAGTAAAGTGTAGCCAATTGGCACTACTACAAAGTAGACAGCACACATAAAAAGGCGACATACGTTGACAAAGAAACAATGGCTATTAGTCATAGTTTACGTTGTTTCTTAATTGACGTTAAATTTGGTTTATTCCGCTTTTACCCTTTAACGTGACGCGAAACATAAGTTCTGATTCATGAAAATGCATTCTCTTACAATGATTGTTTGACTCCAAGTCATTTCAGTTCCTAGAAATTGCTTAAACAATGAAAAAAAAAAACACTGCCGTTTAGACAACGTCGAAAGCACACTTTAAAACCCCCATTGCATACAATTTTTTAAAATGCACTTTTGTCTGTACTGGTATTTGCCTTGCATACATGAAAAAAAGTTATCAAAAAATATCTAGACATACAATAACGAGGCAAAAGTGATTAAAACGGTATTTTTTACGTCGTGACGTCATGTTCTATACTTGATAAATATATGTTTTCGAAAAATACTGACTAATGTCTTGTGATTAAAATAAGCATATCGGCTTAGCTCTATAATTTGTTATTTACGAGTTTGAAGCAAGTGAAAAGTGTCAGGTTTTAGTAGTTCAGTATAAATCTCTATTGGTTGATATGAAAAAAACAGGGGTGACAACCTACGTCATAACATTGATCTCATAAACACGTAGAACGGCGCCATCTTTGGTTTGCAAAGTAAGCTTTTCCCTTCGTAAGACTATACAAATCAGTATCTGTGAAAACTTAGCAGTGCATGCGGTGCCTACCATCAGTCTTGAACAGAATATATAATGGTCACGCCCAGAAATGCCCTTGCCTTTGTAATCATTCGCCCACAAATATCGAAGCGGAAGACACAAGGATGATTTTAGCAGAGATGTAGTATACACATTTATAAAAATGACAAATTTTACAGCTTATATCACCATTCTTACCGATATTTGTGTGATTGTAGTTACAAGTTCTCATTGACTATCATTCATAACCATTATTTGCTGATGGAAAATCAAAGGAGCTTTCAAAGTGCCAATTTTGATCTAGTAAACACTTATGTTGGCGTAGATGTCGGACACACTTATGACGGGATCGATGTGACTGCGTAGATGTCGTATACACTTTCAGCCCAAAAGGACATGCATGTTGACCACAAAACAGAGAAATGATATTCTGGTCCCAGTCATAAATATTACTTCATTTTTCGACGCTTAACTCACACGCTAGAGACCCTATCTATCTATCTTGTGGTACTGCCTACGCCCTCACGACTTTTTGGCAGGCATAAATGAATTGTAATGAGTCTGGGTAAAGATGAGAGGTTAAAATTGCCTTAAAGATCTAAAGACGGGGCAACTGCAACATTGGCTTGGGGGACATTTGACTGGACAATTGCCAGTTGAAAAAAGGAGTATATATAGTAGTCCATGTTAGTATGAATTTGAAGGAATGTCATAGAATTGCAATACCCTGAGATCCTATGTGTGGGCTACATATATACGGGAAGGAGCACAGCCATCAGGCCATTTACAAATTAATGGCAGAGGCAGAGGCGGGCCACAGATCGTCTCCCTTCAAGGGTCTGCTAGTTCAACTGAGACTGCAATGAAGTGACACTACTTGTTCTGGTGTAATCACTTAAGGTCCACCAGGCTGCATGTCTTTGGACTATCTGAACTTTATGGGTTCTATCTTTGGTTCCCAGGTCCCACACTGCTGAAGCATCCCCAGTTGGGAATGAACTAGGGATTGATAAGCCATTTCTCGAATTTGAGGGGACATAGTTTTGATATTTGGCTTAACAAATCTGAGTGACCTGTTTGCCTTGGCTGTGATTCTGTCCACATGAGCTTTCCAACTGAGTTTGCTGGAGATATCCACCTCAAAGTACCTGGCGCTGCTGACAGCCTCCAGCACCTGTGCATACAGTATATACTGCCCTTGAATGGTCACACTCATAACCTGGCACTTGGAGTAGTTAAACACCATATGAGCCGTGAAATGAGATTTCCAAAAATGTGGTATGTGCAACCAGCAAAGGCTCAGATCAGCCTGTGCATACATGCAGATAGCCTGTCTTCAGGCCCTGTATTGAGTGAGACATCTAACTGAAAGTTCTATAACTACTACAGAGATAAATTTATGATACTTTATTACTTCCTCAATGCTCATAATACAGGTCATGCTGAATTACGTTTTGGAAGCAACTTGTTTTCAGGCAGCCTTTTATCTGTAATTATTACTTGACCTCTCAAGCAGACGGTCACAAACAGTTATAATGTGTACTGTCTCAGAGATTAATTATTTTACAAAAGCCCTGCTGATTCTTATTTTATTGCAGAAAGATAACTAATGTTGTGGTCAGACTTTATTTTGGGCAGTTTATCCTTAAAGCGACAATCATGACTGCAGCAGACAACACATTTTGTGATACTTTTCTTTTTTTTCAAAAAAAGAGAAAAGAAATGATATTACATGAGAATCCTCTGCCGGCAAATGATTCTCATGAAATATACCTTAATTGTTATTTTTGAAAAAGCAATAAGATTTGAAATTGTCGTCTGCTGCAAATTATAGGTGGCGTTTTATGGGTAAACTCCTTGCTTGCTGGGTAATTTCTCATGCTTTTGATGTAGTCTGCTGACATTTTTTTCAAAAAATATTCCAGAAACACGCCTTCCAGAAACACTAACAAAGAGTCAAATAGTTTAGATCCAGATCAAGACTTATGTTCTGTTGGCTCTGATCTGGATCCAAACTGTTTGCAAAGGTTATCAGCAGACCAATGATTTTGATCCACATCAGCATCACTGCTCTGTTGGTTCTGATCTGGATCGAAATTGTTTGCAAAGGTTATCAGCAGACAACAAAGTAGCCACTAGAGGGATATCTTGAGTCCAACAAAACCGTTTATACGATGAATATTAAATACAAAATTGTTTATCTCATAAATTATAAACAAATTCTATATATTAGTTATTTATAATAAAATGTAAATATAAGCAATAAATTCAATTTTTGGAAGGTTCATCAAAACATGAACACTTCGGTTCTCTTGCAAAGGTAACATGAATCCCTTTGGGTTTCACTTACTTTGCAAGAGACCCGAAGTATTCATAATTCCAAACCTTCCATAAATTGAATTCATCTCTTAAATGCATTTGGACAATAAAATGAGGTTTAAACTGACCTGGCCAAGCCAATTTTTTGTGCAGACCTACAATTTTTATTTTCATGTAAAAAGAAAAAAATAACATACTAAGCCATGCTTCTTTTTACATTATTCCAATGAATATAGTCAAATTAAGGGAACATGCTTATTTATAATTCTGTTCCTAAACGCCCTCAATAGCATTACTCAAAGATTTTAACGTTTTGCACAAACAGTACAAAATCAGATAAAAATTCCACGTTATCTGGGTTTTCACTGTTTGCCGATGCCCTGTAAAAAGGATGCGATGCTTAAAAAGGTTAAATACTGCACAAAGTGCAAATGCATGCTGGTGCATTACGAAAGCTTTTATGTGTTTTTTGCATCTGTGCAGGAGATAATCCACTGTCTAAAGCTGGTGGATTATCTTCCTGTATAGACGCAAATACAATACATTGTATCATGAGTTTGGCTAATTTCCTTTCATCTATGTTGTTCATTAATTTTGACAAGACCCTGTCTTTTAAAGGAGAGAATCTTCAAACTGTATTCTTTTTTTGTCTAGATTTGGAAGTTATTGAAGATATACAATAATATCCCCCCCCCCCAAAAAAAAAAAATAAATAAAAGCCCAGTTTCGAAATTTCTTTCCATGGCAGGCGGTGATCACAGGTGCACTTTTAATATTTATATCAAAGTTTGTTTGGATTGCCAAAATCAAGTTTTTCTATCGCAAAAACGATGCTTGCAGAATGCAGATAAATTGCCATCGCCAAAATGCGTAATTATAAATCGAAAATATAGTTTTTGGCGATTCTAAATGCAAAATTGCAATTTGTTTGATCTCATTGTGGCTCCATGCATGATTGAATGGAATGTTCTAGACTATAATCCGGTCTAAAACATTTCTATATCAGATGAAAAAAATACAGAAAGGACATCTATCTCTTGTCCTTTATAAATTGAAATCACATGTTCACTTCTTTTTTCCAGTCAAGTCGCATGATTTTAATTAAAACATTGGAATCTGAGGCTACATGGAGAACTGTAGATTCTGATCAAATGACATGGTCAGATGCCAGCTGATCTGGATCTACATTATTTTATAGTAGTAGTAGTAGTAGTAGTAGTAGTAGTAGTAGTAGTAGTAGTAGTAGCTTAATCAGAACTTAAGTATAAAGAGGGTATTATAAGGTTCAACAGGGCCAGAGTTAATTAAAAGAGCGATTAAAATACATACGTATACGAAGATTTTATTCTAGCATATCAATGTTTCAGAATGGAGTCAGTCTAGAGCATTTCTAGCAATATCTGTTCAAGAAATTTCAAAACACCAAAAACCTATAATTTTAAATCTTGACTGATAGTCAAATCAACTGACCACAAAGCCATAAACCTTGAATCATTCTGCTGCTACTGTATATTTCTGATTAGTCGAGGATTATTAACAACGACCTCACTGGATGTGATGAAAAGAACTTCTAGCGATAAGGCGTATATTTTCCCTAGTAATTTAAAAAAACATAAAAGTGCTAAAATGTTAAGGATATAAGTGCTCTTCATTACCAAAACCTTACCCTATTCCTTCTGCGCATGCGTACGAAGTACACCTAAAATTGTGACGTTTGTCAATGGAAAGATGAAACTAGTGTCTTTCAGTTTATTTTTAGATACTTTCCACCCCTAGACCCAAGATGCCCTTTGCATATGTTAATGTTTATAGCGACATGTCGTTGTCACAATTTTGGGTGTATTTCGTACGCATACGCAGACGGAATACGGTAAATTTTTGGAAATGAAGAGCACTTATATCCTTAACATTTTAGCACTTTTATTTTTTTAAAATTCGCTATGCGTTTACTCAAAATCTGGTCTAAAGGGCACCCAGTATAAAGGCGATAAATGAGGGGTGGGGGTAGAAAGTGTACGTTTACACGGTATTGTAAATAGTGAATCGCTTTGAAACGTATTTTGTTGCCTACTATGCATACTTTACTGCCAAACTACATCAATTTTGAAAACATTAGGGCAATTTAAAAATTTGGTGTTTGTAATCATGCCACTTAGGGAAAATATATGCCTTATCGCTAGAAGTTCTTCCCAGCTTTAGAGACTGTTTGGCAATTTCATGCTCCAGTGTTATTCCCCAGACCAGTAAATAAGACAGTCAGTGATTTTTTTCAGAGACGTATATGCTTGTAAAAGTATGTGCACATATTTTACTATTTTCTATTTACTGGTCTGATACCAGTCTAACATGCAGACTGATCAGAACATTTGCATGTCACTTGAATATTCTATGACTGTTAAGCTACTGACTGAACATTATTTGGAGTTTCTATGCTTAACAGGAGGCTGCACAGGCTCATCTGAGTCTACACTTGTCAAAATGCCACATTGTTGGAAATCACGTGTAGTGGCTCATATCCTATCTAGCTGCGATGTCTGCAGTCTGTCAAGTAGACTGGCTCCCGTCGTCAAACTTAATTATGCATACTCAAAAGTATTTTTTCATTGATTTCTCAATCTAATGATGGCTGAGTTTGTATACTCTAAGGGCTGAAAGAAAAGACAACTCTGATGGAAAAACAATGTTTGGATTAATTCTCTTGGTCAGAACATCGAACATACGACAGGGAGCCAGTCTATCTGTCAAGGTACCTCTGTAGTTTGTCATTATGCTCGAACAGCACAGTCATCGCGTGTTGGTTACAGTTCAATAGGACACTTAATAATGAACAAATATTACCCTTTTGACCGCCAGGTACACTATTTTGTGCACTCATTTGCAACCAACAGGCAATGACTGCACTGTTAGAGTACTGTGTTCTCTAGTCTGACTCATATCAATTTTAATTTAGAATGTATGGAAAAAGTAATCAATTGGTATATACACGTACAAATTGTATCCTCACAGGCTTTATAGTCCCAGGAGGGGGGGGGGGTGCTCTCATTTTTCTTCATATGTAGGCTCGGGCCCAGCATCTTTCATTCACCCCAAAAAATATCAGGAATTTCAAGCACCCCAAAAAAATATTTGAGATTTTACCAACCCTAAAATATACCACCCATTCAGTACCTGGACTTTAAGAAAAGACCCTTAAATGCATAGAAAGGTGAGCTATATTTAGTTATAGCATTGAACTGACACTGTGTTGCCATTGTGGTCAAATTAAGTGCCCTTAATTATCAAAAGGTCCACTGTTCAATATATATGACTTTTGCTTGCTGGCCCAAAGAGTCCAATTTGGTCTATACTCAACATGAAGTCATACAATCCGTAAATATATCTGTGTTTGTCCTAAACCAAGCTCTGCTATGTCAGACTTATCTTTTATTTGCTTTATATAGGCATTATTGTGTAAGCTTAAAAGTGTACTAATTTACCCACTCAGTATCAACACTGTTTTTTGTTTTGGTATTGTGTCTTATTAAATAGAACCTGTATGCCTCTGATGCATTTTGTATATTGTCTCCAGTTTGTTTTGACGTCAAGGTGTAAATTTTTGATATAAAGTTTTGAGATTTGTGATTATTACTGTTCTGTCTCTGCACACCCTTGTCAGTTTAAGGAATGTCTTGGTATAGGTCTATATACTACCTTTTCGTGTACTTTGTATGAAACCTTGGCATTGGCTTGGACATACGTATGTACTCGCGCCAAACTAGCTACAATGAGAAAATAGTCCTAACACATACACCCGTGATTTAACTTAGTATGTGAGAATGCAGAGATCAGGAATCAATACAATCAAGGATCACACCTGACCCGGGACACCACATGGGAAACTGACAAAAATCAATAGAACTTCGCATACAAGCGAGCTAAGAGGCCAGTCCTTCCCAGCTGGTGACCATAAGGCTGCAATGAGAACACAATATATAAATAGCCAAACATGATCCACAAAGGAAGCACTGCCTTGGAAGGGTCAGTAAAACCATTTATACTGGGGGCCTTAAACTTTTTTCACGGTACTAACCTGTATCCTCACTAAGCTTCTTATCTATTTGCAAAAAATAAATCACTGTCGTCAACATGCATGTCCTTTTTACTGTCGACATGCACGTCTTTTTGGGCTGAAAGTGTATACGACATCTACGCAGTCACATCGATCCCGTCATAAGTGTGTCCGACATCTATGCCAAAATAAGTGTTTACGAGATCAAAATTGGCACTTTGAATGCTCCTTTGATTTTCCATCAGCAAATAATGGTTATGAATGATAGTCAAGGAGAACTGGTAACTACAATCACACAAATATTGGTTAGAATGGTAATATAAGCTGTAAAATACGTCATTTTTATAAATGTGTATACTACATCTCTGCTAGAATCATCTTTGTGTCTTCCGCTTCGATATTTGTGGGCGAATGATTACAAAGGCAAGGGCATTTCTGGGCGTGACCATTATATATTCTGTTCAAGAGTGATGGTAGGCACCGCATGCACTGCTTAGTTTTCACAGATACTGATTTGTATAGTCTTACGAAGGGAAAAGCTTACTTTGCAAACCAAAGATGGCGCCGTTCTACGTGTTTACGAGATCAATGTTATGACGTAGGTTGTCACCCCTTGGCTCTTCATTGGATAAGGAATTTGAATAATTAGATTGTGATGCTATCCAATCTTACTATTTTTAGATGGGTTCCCCTCGTTCATAAATCTCTACTTCTGATCCGCATATAATGACCTTATAGATTCAACTGATGTTTCAAAGATAGATGTGAATCGTTGTAAACAAACACTGGCGAGTTTTACATTGATTTATGGCGTATAGGTAATCTCAGTTTACAGCTATAATGAGCAGAATATGCACGTGGTAGTAAATACGTCCTCTTTACCTATTTATAAGAAATATAGAATCTCCTCATTATTATGCATCTGTGAAACATCAGTAATAATGAAAATTTCGAGGAAAGTAGACCGTTTACTTTCATTATCACGGTTTTGTGCCGGATCTAAGCGCTACATGTAGCTTTGAGCCTAGACTATCGTTAGAAGTGGTATAATCCCAACCGAATCTCAACTACTAGAATTTTCCCTTTGAGCTTAATATTATCGCTGTGACGTCAGACACATTATTCGAACAGAATACATACACCTGTTAACATACAGGAGAAACAAGTATTTTGATCAAACTTTATACGATGCGTTCTTTTTCATTTTTCAACACCTTTGCATAGGCCTACCATATTTTCCGCCATTGATTTTACTGCAAAGGCAAAGCCCAATAAGCAATAAAAGTTGGAGAGCAAGGGGAACCGACCCAAGTGGCCTAAGAGTGGAAACACGGATAGAAAAAACACTGGAGATATTACATGATTGACTCAGGCCTCGAAATATCTAAAAATAGGCACTTGCCCTGCATCACAAAATTTATTGGCATACATGGGGAAAATTTTAATTTTCAGTATAAATATCAAAATACTTACCCTGCAGCCTGATACACTCGTAAATACGAGCGGACGAGTACTATTTTCGAGCCCTGAATTGTATAAGGTAAACTTGTAATAATGGCTGATGGCATTCTAATGAATACGCAAAGATGTTAATGAAAATTAATGAATTGGCTAAATATATATGATAAGAAAATATTCGAACACACCCTGCACCACCTTATAATAACCCTCAGTCATATCCAATGGTTACCTTAATGTTGGGCATATCATGTTGGCTTCTGCATGGTTCCAATTAAGGTTCGGATGTACTGTGGTTGAATTGTTTGTTACCTCAAGTTGTTACGGGGAAATTAAGCTTCTAATTCAATGCTATAATAGTGGTCTAAATTGGCCTTAAATTCTACTTTCATAAAATATAGAACATCTGAAAAGGAATCCATAGTGTTTTGCAGGTCATCAAACACCCATCCGTTTAATATTCGTCGATTATCTGTTATTAAAGATATTTTGTGTTAATGATTTTTTTTAATATTCACCAATATGCAAATTAGATTCGTATATTGGACTATTGCGTCTTTGGCTTATTTGTGAAGTACTTTGGCTCAACTTTCACTTGGTACCAATTTTTGTAGTCTAGAATAGTTAGCAGCTGACATATGGGTTATGTTATTTGCACACCCTCTTAATGTTCTACAATTTTTCTCTTATTTCTATTTTTGCCATTAATAGTCATGAATATTCAAATTAGATCATTTGTTTCTCATCATTCTATTTGGTAACAGTGTTATGTCTTATTTTTATTTGTAACCAGTTCGATAGTCTAGAAAAGTAAGCAGCTTGAAAGAGCTACTGCAATAAGGGGCAAATTTGGCCCCCTCTGGCGCCAAGAACTGAAAGTCGTGTTTCATCAATTTCATCTGATTGTTTTTTTACAAGAATAACCTAAGTGTAATATTCTGGCTTTTGTTTTACTTTACCGTTGCTATGGTAACAAAAATGGCGAGCGAAATAGGCTTAAAATAAAGAAATTGCCATTTTGGGCCAAATTTAAGGCTTTTGGAAGAATTAGATATCAGCACAAGCAAATACCAAAATAAACCTTTTAATATATTGTGTGCAATGATATTAAAATATATTTTGGTATTTGCTTGTGTTCTATATTAATTCCTCTGTTAACATTTGCTCCAAAATGGTCTTTTCTTATTTTAAGCCTATTTTGGCGGCCGTTTTTGATACCAAAGCAACCGCAAAAGTCAAATCAATATCAGAATTTTACAGTTTGGCTAGTGTTCTAGTATATGCGTGTAGGTGGTTACAAACTGGCTTACCTGACTTGATAAACACCATGCAATTGAAATTTTGCTTATGGTAGATTGTTATGCATTTTTAAAAGAGATTTTTGAAATTCATACATAGCTAATGCTAAAATTGATAATTGCATTTTAATTTATCTGAACACTGTAGGCCAAACACAGTAGAACTTGATTAGTCCAATTTTGACGATTAAAGTTTTACGACTACTGCACACTTTCGAATTCAATGTGAAAGATTAAAATTCAAATTTGACGGCATTTTTTTTAATTCTCAAATAAGAACGGCGACGACTGGTATTAATGAATAATCACTGAAACTTTCAATGCCGTGTCGCTGATAATAATTCGTACAGAGCAATGCAAATTTTGTATGTAAATTGCAAGCTTAAAGCTGAATTTCTATGATTAAGCTGCTAAAAGTGTTTTGTCTTATGTTATTGTGTAGAAAAAACGAAGACAAAGATTGAGGTTTATTTTTCTTAAATCACGGTAGTCAGTAGCATATTCAAACAAACAAAAACGTAAATTAATAACGCTTTTGTTTAATATTTCATATCATAGAAAAGTGTGACTTTTTAAAATGAGGATACCTTTACTCTAACTTCGCCCATGCAAGAAGTACACATCATTTTTAAACGAAATAACTTGCAGAGTCTTGGAAATGTATTGCCTCAGTTATAAAAGCATGACTTTTTGCATACCCTGTGTTTTACTTTCTGAACTAGTGTAAAATGTTAGTGACCGATCAGACCTTGGTCTCATTATATAATGAAATCATTCCTGACACTTTTGGGCCAGATAATATGCACGCACTAATACGAAATAGCCCTAACTAAGACGGAAGCAAAATTATTTGCCCAAGTTGTTCCCCTTAATTACCTTTTGACCCCATTTTTAATTCTTATTGCATAAATGTATGTCAGGAAAAAAAACAATCATGAGAAATGATTTTAGACTAATTTGTACCAGTATTTTAGTTGCTTTTCTTCTACTTAGTGGCCATCTTGGAAATATGCACATTAGATTGCGAAGTCACCATTTTTCAGCTTGCCGGCATTGGTGTCTGAATTCAGCATACACATATACCCCAAATAGGGTCTGAAATCATTTTCTTCACAAAATGTAGTATCTTCTTAAATAAGCGACTTCTTTCTTTTTTTTCCTGACTATATGTTTAATAGAAAAAAAACTGATTTAAATCATACATATATTTGAGGGTTAAATATTTCTATGTCTAACTCCCTTTAATTCGAACTACTGATAATTCGAAATAAAATTTCTAGTCCTGAGGACTTCGAATTTATGAGATTCGACTGTGCATGCTGAGTATGATTGTCCTTAACGTCTGTTCACAATGTCATGGCCTAATCGAATGCTTTAAACACAAAAGTACACGACTAAAGTACAGACATGCTGGGATTATTATCATGCACATGAGGGTACTTTTGATTGCTTAGAAAACAATTTACTGAACAATTCCAACAGCGTTGAAGGGCAAATATTTATTGATCGGTTGCTTGATTTGTAGACGCCAAATGCAATGTCAATCAAATTGAATGAACTAACAAGTACACATGTCCAAAAACATATTATATAAGATGTATCCCGGAAGTTATCGTAATTTAAGGAAGCCTAATATAACCAGGGAGAAAGTTGAATCGAGTTAGTAGGTCAAAACTTCGAGTAAAGGTGCACATGTGAAGACGTTGAGTAAACAAATGAAAATGAATGTGAGTCAATATTTCTTACTTTTGAACTTGTTATTTTTCGATCGAAAAAAAACTTTCTAAATCCGCAACGTTCACTACATCTAACACCTCAACCCCAACTATTCATTTCAAACGGTAAGTGAGTATGATCAGAAAATAGCATTATCACAAACTGCAGGCCAACCCACGGCACCGTAAGATAGAGCTAAAGGACATTTACAGTAACAAGACATCAAAAGACAATAAAAGCGAAGCAACCGTCTCTCTCTTCCTCGTCAAGATGATTACAAAACTATTACGGGGCAAAACGTAGTGCATACCAAAACAAAGACCAACACAGAACCCCCACAAACTATGGGAGTTACATAAAACAATAAATCATCAACAACAGAACCGCCGCCTTAGAACGGACAGCAGCCAAAGCTACTGTGGAGCTTAAATGCATTTTACCGGCGCCAAACCTTCACACAAGAACATCGCTGAAACATTTCCAACCTAACATGACCCCTTTTACCACAAATACGCGGCGTCTCATCAGGGTCTGTGCTGTTTGCAAGATTAACACACTTTTGGTAATGGTAGATATGAACAGTGCCTCATTTGGTTATACATAATCAAAGGGTGCCTTTGAGGAGGTGATACCAACATCATCATATATTCACATATAGGATTTAGAGATATAAATATAAGTGTACGCTGAATACACATAACATCAAGAATCCATCAGAACGGTGATATAATCTTTCACTATTTTTTGGTCGAAATGTGTACACACTTGCGTTTTTGCGTATATGCAGCTACGCCCTTGGTATGCAGCTACGCCCTTGGCTTGCTTATTTCGTCAATATACCAATTTCGTTTCAAGCGGCAATATTTGCTTTTTTTGTTCATTTGAAGCGTCACCAAACACTTCCAGTGAGCGCATAAACAAATGTTGTCTTGGAAATTCGCAAAACTGCATATCATTGTGTTGTGTCATAATATTACGAACACATGTAGTGACGACATTACACAGCAAAGATTCCGTACTGTCTGTGACAGTCCCGTATAATGGAACATGTTTTCATCTAAGCTGTTCCTGGGGCTACTATAAAAGGGCATGACTAGACAACTAATTGATTATGTAATAAGTTATGTAATGTATTGCATTCTATAGTGGCGTCTAGTTCTAATATAGTAGATGAAGGATTTTGCGCTTATCCGAAGTAAGTGTTTGAGGTTACAATACGACACGTACACTTTGTTTCAAAAGTATTTATACTGTAGTGAAAATAAATTTCTTTTCAATTTTTGGGGGAAAAAAGCGTGCGGCCCTTTTAAAAATTATACAATGTCTCAGTCTCTATTTTCATATTAGTAAACAATTTACCTACTGGATATTTTTTCATGATTTTTGTCGTCTTTTTGAAAAAAATATTTCAGAAATACCATCAGAGTGCCAAACAATCTGGATCCAGATGGCCTGACCAGGGTCCAACCAGTTCGCAGAGGACACTTAAAGGCAAAAAGTTTGAGTATTTGTCTAACGGTCCCTTCACGCTACGACGTATACACAATGTAGCACCACGTATACCGTATTAGGGGAAATTCAGTTGTGTACGCTGAATAAGTTAAAGATTAGTTTTAATCCTGCGTTCCCACTGTCGTGCGATCCGTTGCGAACACCACAATTGGCCATTCGTAGCTGTTTGCGGGATTTCTTTTTCTTTGCGTTAAGCCTCGCATTTTATCTCTTTTCCTCAACTCGTTTAATAAATTCAATAAGATAGTCCAGGCGCTGATTTCTGTACAGGCCTTAGTTTTTGACTTGGCACAACTTACCTTCCAGAAAAGGTTTGACTGCAGAAATGCAATCCTGGGGTCTTCTGCAATACTCCTAGGTATGTCGTACAGTTAAATTGTGGTAGCAGTTTTGCTGTAGGACGTCATCTTTGAACGTACCCTACGGTAAATGAGGCTTAGGTAGATTGAGAGGAAAACATGCCTCACGTTCAACTATTGCTTCCTATTCAGCATATTTCTCTTTAAATCTATACATTATATGTATGCTATGTAGCGAACAATGCATAAAAATCATTTTGTCATGCAAAAAGTGTGGCTAGTTTAGATCTGTATTTAAGAAAATTATTCCTAATAACACTACCCCTACTTTTCAAGAAGTGGGTGGGGTAACTTAACCCCTCACATTTTGTTGAGGACATAAGAACTTCTCATGGTATCGCATTAACCATCACAAAATGGATTGATTTCTACTCTCAAGGTATATTTACGTTTTTGTTTGCCACGGTTTTCAATTGAAATGAAACAGAACGTCAACTCATAGGTAAACTAACTCCGTCCATGGGAAGATTATAAGAGTTATCTCCCCTTTGTTCTGGTTTACAAAATTTATTTTGGTTTCAATACAAAGAGCATAAAGTGTGCTTGACAAAAATACCAACGCACAGCATTTTTAAACTATTGTCAGATATATTTTCTCAAAATATGTGCATTATGACATGCGACTTTTAGTCGAAAAAATTAGCACATTGCTTTGCTTTCTAGACGGTTTTGGCATTGCTGTGCAGGTATTTAGTTATTAACAACCTCAAACCCGGTCATCAATTGTATAATAACTGTACCAGATTGTGGCCTACCAAATGGTACAATATTATCTAATTTCATGAATTATTGTTAATGTTCTGCACACTTTTCAAAAGGTAAAATGTTATTTTTTCCACTGAAATTTTGCGTTTTCCAGTATACAAACAGTACATAAATTCAAAATAATATTGTTCGTGTCTGCATTATAATATCCTAACGACATTTGTGCCGTAACATAGAGGAAAGATAGCTCTTAAAAATGATCAAATCATAGTATCGTCTATAAAATTTAGAAAATGTTTTGTGAAATGTATAATGCCGAAAGCATTGTTTAAGAAAATTCTGAGTTAACAATTTATTGCAAGTGTTGAAGTCATCAGTATGGCTAGATGCTCTAGCAAAACTAATGAGTTGAGAGATACAGACTCCATAGGATGTAGAGCGAGGAACATCACCATCTACATCTGGGAAATTGACAATTTCAAAATCAAAGTCGTCACGTTTATCATAAATTTTGAAATAAGAAATTGACAAATGGAAGTCTAAAAATGCAACTTCTTTTTCAGAGGTATTGGCTTTATTAAATTTGAACTCTGAAGGGTATATTTGACTTACCCTATTGTCAAAATAAATATAATTTATGTTTAAGATATCGTCCAAATATCTGGATGTGGTGTTAAATGCATCAATAACATCAGCCTGATTATAATCAGAAAGAGACATCATACTGTAAAGTCCCTCTCATAACAAAACAGCAATAAATGTAAAGAGTAGAAAAATCATAAGTAGACAAACTGGTCGTTTTGAAATCTTTAGCTTTAAGTATATCTACAATTTCACCTGAATACTTAATATACCAAAATAAGTTTTTACCAGATCTCTCATATACCTTTTCACAGTACTTGATAAAATGATTTTAACAGCTGTAAGACACGAAGTTAACGCATATAATATCAAATTTGCAAGATAATTTATTACACATACTTGGCTATTTTGGACCTATATGTGAATTATGACAGCCATCTTTGATGTCATACTACATGATTAAAATAATGCTATGAGTACATATATCTCCAAAATTAAAAATGACTAAAACATGTAACTATAAATTGAATTATCAAAATTATCATTGATACTTTTTCTGAAGATTAACTAATATATGCAAAAGGTGTACTTCAAAGTAATGGCCATCTTGAATATACTATATTAAGACCATACTTTAAGCTTTTAGTATCAGAAATGAAGTTGATGGTCTGAAATATATATGCTCTTTTCTCATAAAAGATGGTAGGGGGCTGATGTTACACTATATAGACATTTTCATTACATGGTGGCCATCTTGAAAAACATACAAAATGACAGGTAGGACCCAAGCTATTGAGTGATACTATTTTAGTTCCTTATCATATCGGGGGTCCAATGAACAATAATATACCACTCCCAAAGGGTTCTAAGGGTTGTATGGTGACCCCTCCTGGTCCATGGACTTTTTCGCTGTTAAACTGTACTTTGGGGGCATCTTGCTTCACAATTCTGATCTGTGTATATTAGAGTAACATGGTTTGCATTGCAGAAGCGTGTTTGGGCACGCACGTCTTTGGAGAGGTTAGACTAGACAAATGATTTATTTTGACTTTTGCCATATTTATATGAACATTAAAGTACCAAAATAAATGACATAGTGTAGCAAATAATGAAATGTAAGTCTTGCTACCCGCATACTTCTAACCATGTTATAAGGAAGTATGTGCATTTACATGCAAAATGAGAGGCATACACATATTCATACACGCATATTCATGACACACACAAACACATATGTTCTCAGATAAAGGTTGTCCTTTGGAAACGAAGCATACAGCAAATAACTGAAAGTGTAAAGTGCGCATGTTTTCTGAGCACGCCTAACTCATATGGCCAGTTACACGTAAGCCTCATCAGTGGCCCTCTAATGATTTCAAAGTTCCATAATATAATTCATGATCACAGAGACATAAATAAAGAAAATATAATCTACACTAGAGTGAAGGACAGTGAGAATCTTTTTTTTTCGCCTACACACAGGCCCACTCATATGCCGAAGTTAAGCCAAATATATTATTTGCTTATCCTTGGACTCAAAGAATACAACAAAGAGCTGAAAGAGTTGAGGGGAGTTTTTCCACGCGGTGTGTCATTTATGTCAGGTTACTAATTAAAGCAGTACTTTAATCGTACTTTAAAACACCTGTTTCAATGCGTTGTTTGCTAGAATACTATGATCGATGATTTTATTAATTCAAAAGCATTTGACTATAGTAAATATGAGAATTGCTAGATATGATATTTATATGCAGTGCTGACCTAGATTAAGAGTTTTCACTCTTTTGCATTTTTCTCTTAACCATTCAATTGAGTAGTGTTCCATATTACTACCAGGCAGATTCAGTGTAATTGTCAGAAAATGTTGTTACTCGAAATTACATTTAATATCCTTTTTATTTTCATATTTAGGTAAAACAAACTGAATTGTGTTTGAAATTTGTCTTCTTTGATGTTAAAATGAAATTTTAGGATAAAAAAATGTTTGTATGCAATTTCATTCTCTATTAAAATCATGTAAAAAGGGGGTTGTATTTCCTTAAAAACTTTCGTCAGCAACGGTTTGATACTAAATGGCCCCAGGACATATTTTGAACTAATTTGGAAGAGGTCCATGAGGTGTTGCTACATACTAAATATCAAGGCTCTAGGCCTTGTGGTTTCAGACTAGACGAATCTTCAGGTTTTAGATATGTAAGCCTATGTAAAACATGTAACACCTGGGTGTGCCCATTTTTGCCCCAGGGGTATAATTTAAACAGTCTTGTAGAGTTTAACTTGATGATACTACATACCAAATATCAAGGCTCTAGGCCTTGTGGTTTCAGACCAGAAGATTTGTTCAGGTTTTCCCCATAAGCCTATGTAAAACATGTGGCCCCAGCCCAGGCACATTTTTAGCCTCAGGGACATAATTAGAACAAAATTGGTAGAGGTCTACTAGGTGATACTACATACCAAATATCAAGGCTCTATGCCTTGTGGCTTCAGACAAGAAGATTATTTCATGTTAACCCCATATACGCCCATGTAAAACATGTGACACATGGGGGGGGGGGGCATTTTTTGTCCCAGGGACATAAATTGAACAAACGTGGTGGAAGTTTATTAGAAGATGATACATATAAAATATCAAGGCTCTAGGCCTTGTGGTTTGCGACTAGAAACTTTTTCATCTTTCCCTGTATAAGCCTATGTAAAACATGTGAGTCTCGGGGCATAATTTGAACACACTTGGTAGAGGTTAACTAAATGATGTTATATACTAAATATCAAGGATCTAGGCCTTGTTGTTTCAGACAAGACGATTTTTAGAGTTTTCATCATGGAAGTCTGTGTGGCCTAGATATGCAACGGACCAAAACCATTTGAACAATAGTTAAAGAGGGCTATATAATGATCATTACTGCTACGTTTGACAAAAATCCAGCTAGTTAAATTCGTTTTTGTGGGACATAGGCAAACAGTGGAGACCATGATCAGACGCCACAAAAAGCAATAATAGACTTGTCCAATTGATAATAGAGGGTTATTCTATTTGGCTTAAATGGATTAATCATTGAAGTAAATTACGTATACAAAAGTTGAGAATGTGTTCACTTGGCAATTACAACTTTTTTGAACCTCATTATATTATTTTATAGAAACCGCAACATTTTCGACCTCAAAATCGCTAAGCGTTATCTTTTGGGGGCTTAAATCGATAACCAATATAAAACACGACCAAAAATCGCTAATCAGGTCCCCTATTCTGAACCGACGCTGTCCCGAAGTGGATTGATAGTTTTTGGACGTCTTTTGGAAAGCTACTGTACATCAGTTCACTCAAGCATTTCAACCCAGTCACCACTCTGCACATATCTGCTAAAAGCGCACCAGTATTACTCTCATTCCAATACTCGAGACAGCCTTTATAAATATAGATAGAAAATAATAGAACTGCTGTGCAAAGAGCAAACCAGAATGGACTCTTCTCGTATTGTAGTAAACTCATAGTTAAGTGTAATATCTTAGACGTAGAATCTTTATGTTATGTCATATTACATGTATGTATTTAGTCACAATCCTGTGATACTATTGTGAAAATGTCAGTAGAAAATAGAATAAATTAAAAAAAATACTCTAGCCAGTTGTTGAGGAGGAGATGTCCTTTAAAGAAATTGTTGACGACACACTACACAAGACCCACGACACATTGCAAACGACATCCAACGATCGCAATAGCTTACCATAAGCCAACGGTTCAGGTGAGCTAAAAAGTTAAATGACTTGTCTACAAGTATCAGAAGCCAGATTAATGTGTGTGTTTTTTCTTTCAAACTTAACAAGAAAAACTATAACATGTGTTACATGTTATAAACGGCGTTGTTGAAAGGTTCTTATGAGTAATAATAGATGAAGGATAATAATGAAGTTTTTTCGCAATGGGATATACATTAAAGCGGCTTTGAAATAAGTCATTAAATGCTTGACGTTTCGCTAATAAACTATTCAATCAGACGGTGATGGGGAAGCAAGCTTTTGTGAATACTAGTTATCTTCAGTCCTTTATGAAAACCAATACTTGTCTGCGGGGAAAGAAAAAAGTTAGACTGTACTACGTCCCTTGCTATACAGTATTTAAAAAAGAAAAAGGTCTAAGAAAAAGTCCACTTTTGTAAGTTTCAAAATGATATCCCATGCATTTTCCTCCTTCAGATAGAAAGAAATCCAACCCCAGTCATGAATTTGCGGGTGATAGGAAAAATCTACTAACATTTCCGCGTTTCGATGACATCCACAAAACCTCAGGCAAAACCGATCAAATGACCTATTTTCCGCGTTTTGCCTTTTATCTTTCTTAGCTAATTTTGTCTGTTTATTCATATTTTCTGATGTGTATTTTCTGTAGGCTTTTGTCCGTTCTGTTTGTTTGTTTTACATTTTCTTGCTCCTATTCTCTAATAAAATGAAAAGTTCGTTTCTGTTTTATGGCGACACGAAATTTTTTTTACCGCGCGCACTGATAAATATAGAATGAATGACGTCACAATTATTTACAGAATAGGGCCTTTATACATACTTATTTAAGAATTTCTTAGTCTGTGAATACTATCTTTGAATTCGTATTTATAGTAATTAATTTATCAATAACTTCGCCCAAGAAACCAGTGACAACACACAATTCTAAGTTATTCTAAGTTAGCCCTTCCTTTAGACCAGCTGAAGAGAGTGAAAAAATAGGTAGAGCCCATGGGCAAAGCAAGTGTTGAACATCCGACATTTACACTGAAAAGACACCCCATTTTAGACGTTTTAAATACTCTTGTAATAAGAAAAGTCTACATTTGTTTTTACTTTACCCTTTGAAAAACGAAAAATTTAATCAAAACGTTATTCATTGAGCAATAACTTTGATCACACACCTCTTCGGAATAGTCCATTTCAAAACCAATTACAATTATAGGCTAAGTAACCACTGTTTCATAAATGAACTAATATTATTTACTTATGCATTAATAAGTATCGCCGTAGAAAAACTATGTTTTGAATACACTAATCCACTATATTGTAGTTGCTTCCCTTGAATAGTAATTTTTACAGCTGCCTAGGAAGAGGTAGCAAAACTCCCTTCGGTGCTTAAATTCACATTTTTCTTCAATCTACTGTGGACTATTCAAACTATTTCCAAAGGAAACAAGCCAGGTGGAAATTCTCAGTTTTCCAAAAAAAAAAATCCGTACAGAAATCTATAAAAGCTCAAAATCTGGACAAAAAATAAGAACTGTTTACTAAGATATTGATGCTGTAAATTCGGAATTTTTCGCGAGGCTTTTATTTTCGCGAAAACTTCGCATATGCGAAGTTTCGTGAAAAAAGAATCCTCGCGAAATAGCTCAATCACTCTGTCGTTAACTGATATAGGTTAATCATGCCAGTGTCACGAATTTTTAACGTCGCAAATATGTCTTTTAACTCTATTCGCGAAAATAAAATTCTCGCGAAAATTTCCGGATTTACAGTATTCGCTCATTCTTAGGCAAGTTTGATTTTATTTATCAACAATATCACACCGGATAGGCGGCAATCGAAACGTTTAATACTATCGACGAACGTAGATTAAAAATCCTTAGACACTGGCGACAAACGGCAATCGAAAACAATGTTTCTGGCGATTTTTGATCCACGTTCGTCGGTTGTTTATAGCGTTTTCGATTGCCGCCTATCATGTGCGGATATTCAAGGAACGATTTTTTTAAGAAATAAATCTATACGGCTGTGTTTAAATAACAAGTCTATTAAAAGAGATGTTATATCATCTTAAACAAGGGAGAGAAAAGAATTTCAAGGGGTAATTATTAGTGATTGTAAATCTAAATTGTTTGCTTGCCCAAATCGCTTCGTTTTATCTCATTTAAATAAAATAATATAAACTATGGTAATAATTAATAGTTAGATATTCTGGAATCATATCTTTCTAAGATTTTGGCATGGAATCCTGCTGATAGTTTATCCAATTTACAATGTGTACAAAAAGAAATGCATACTGTACATAGTGATTGATAATTAGAGCCATTTCAATGATGCGCGTTTAAAACTTTCAGAATACTTTGAGTGTACTGTCACATATCGGTAGTTTGAATTCCATATCTTTTTAGGCATTGATACATCATGTTTTTTGTTGGCTTGTAAGGGTACCCATGAAAGAAGATGTCGCAATCACAATATGTAATGAGCACTTCTTATATGCTTTGATTTACAGACTCCCTTTGTCCTCACTCATATGGAACTATATTTAATCATTTTCCCTTTGTTCCTCTGATATCCAAATACATTTTGCGAGTTACACTGTTTGATTCTTCAAGTTCGCCAAATGTTATAAAAGAAGATAGCCAAAGAATGGCCACCTGGCATACTGGCAAAACATGTGTTTGTAACTTTGTCAGCATATCATAATTGATTATTCTGTACAATACTTTATGCAGATAAACAAGTTTTGTGACTCGCATAATAAAGTACGAGGGCTGAGCAAAAAGTTCGTAGAATTTGTTAATAAAATCAAAAGTACTAGTGTTGTTGCACTCAAATTTTGACATGTTTAAGATCCATTCAAACCTGACAAACTTTAAAAGTGTCAGACAAATCGTTTGAAAACTTTCGTCGCTATGACTCCTTCTACAACGTATGTAAAGTGTACCCGGAGCACGCCATGACGTTAACGTCATTTGACAATATTTTTAACGTTATGACGACGCTCTATCAGCGTATAATTATGGTCTTTGCTGCATGTATGCACATTAGATATACCTCATAAATAGCGGTAATTAATAAATCTAAATGTAAAATAATTTATATCTCTAGTTGATCAGAAATTTATAGAGTAAATTAAATACTTATACATAATACTGTGAGTTGACCGTAACCCTCACGGTTACAGCTTGGCATAACAAGATTCTCTGTTTATCCACACTTTTTTAAACTTAAATCTCTCTCAACTCTTAGCAACTTGGACCTCCAGCTCTTTCTGTTCTAATATGTTAAGATTGTTGCTTGATTTTGGAGTCAAACTGTCACTTGATAATCATGTTAAGGAACCTATCACCTTCATGCGTATTTGGCCGTCAAAAACTAATTTCAGACAATAACCTTTCTATCCTGCTCCTCCTTTGTCAATAACTTTTGCACCCATCATGCGAATAGATGATGCATGTGCAAGAGATCATGCAAAATATTCTCGTATTTTAATACGAGGATTATACAGCTCTCTAAACGTTTGCACACGGTCTTTTTCACAACGTCACAGATACACGTCACAAGTTTATCGCTAATTATCTTTGCACGCCCACTCCCTGGGCTTATTCAAAGGTCTTTCTTCCTTGCTTAAACCTTCACGCCACTTTAACACTGTCAATTTTTACATTTCTGATGATCCCTCAGCTATTTGTAATAAATTATAGGTTTCAATCGGCAAATATCATAAATTCAAAAAGAATTTTATCTCTGTGTGAGTTTCTTTCATTTCCACATTTTGCTGTATTTTTCCTCCCATATGGCTCACAAAAACTATCGCCATTCCTTTATTTTTGGAAGTGACGTCGGAAATTTAGTATGGTACATCAAATGGCTCTATTCTTGTTGTTGATGTAGTTTTAGTAGATTTGAATAAGACAGTTTTGAAATTTGATGATTTTTTTAAAGCATGACACCACCTAATTAATGGCGTGCTCCGGTGTAGTGGACCCTGCACTTTTTAAGGTTCAAATAAAAATATTTAAAGTCGATTTAGACTTATGAAACTTTACTTGGAAATTGATATTAGACCATATTTACGCATGTGAAAATCTAAAGACAATGGGATTTCAAATAAAAAAGTTATGAAGAAATTCTATGAACTTTTTGCTCAGCCCTCGTATGATAACAGGGGAACAACTTTAGAAATAACAAAATCTTATTTCAATGTGTAAGGGCATAAGGAGTCTGTAAATCAAATAATAAGAGAAGTATTATCACATAAAGTATTTGCGACTTTATCTTTCATGGGTGTCCATGCAAGTCGACAGAAAACATAATATTACAGTGCTTAAAATATATGGAAGACAAGTAAGTAAGGGTGCAAAGATCAGGAATCGACACAATCAAGTACCACACCTGACCCAGGATACCAATGGGAAAGTGACAAACTCACAGTTAGACACAGTAAACGAGAGCCAAGAGGTCAGCCCTTTCCCAGCAGGAGACCGCAAAACACATATAAACAGACGCACACAAAGGCAAAGCAAACACAAGACAGATAAAACATAAAAGATCCACAAAAGAAGTTCCGCCTTGGAACGGTCAGTAAAATATATTACTGGAGGGCTTAAACCGGTTTCACAGCGCGCCAACCTCACCCTTAATTCAGCCGTGGATCAAGGCACATAGATATTTGGTTTGCACGAAAGACCCCTAACTTATCAACGCATCATCTCATAGAACATATAAATCAAGATATTACAAAGAGATATAGCAAAGATTAGGACTCAACAGTAAATAAAACTGAATACCGGAGCAAAAGAAACCCAATAGGTAAACACCAGTGGGCCTGATAGACAGCCAAAGCATCAAGCCCCTACCCTTCTGATATCTAAGTATATTGCAAGTTTGAAATGTTTATCTTTGAAAAGGCTCTAGTTATCACACTTTATGTACAGTTTGCGTTTCTTTTTGCACGCACTGTAAAGGGGTACTTACATCTGTGCCCACGCATGGATTTTCTTTGAATTTTGCATATTAATAACTCATTATATACAAAAAATACGAAAATGTATTAATCGAATAAGATAGTTAAGAATAAGGCTTAGGAAGCAACCCTGACGTACTCCACCTTTGAGGTAGTACCTGTCTCCAAACTTCTTTGTGCTTAATCTATGGTTTTCTTTGTTTCTATGATTTGTCATCTAGATTGAATCCAAAACACCATAGACATTATATCAATACCTCAAAACATTTGGATAAAGTACGGTTTACGTTTTCTGAAGAAGTGATTATAAAATTTCAATATTTTTTTCTCAAAAAATTACAAAATATTCAACATTCAATTCCAAAGATAGATCTGTATAATCTTTGTCAAGATATCATATTATCACAAAAACATGCCGTATATCCTGCTGATCTGAGCCAAATTTCATGAAAATACAAACCCTGTAACTTTGTCATTTCCTACCTCTTATGGGTATTGGTCAATTTTAGCAAGTATAATTATTTAGTTGTAATAAATCAATAACTCGTCAGAAGGAGGATGTTTTTTAAATCAACTTCCACTTTTCTTAAAGAAAGACATGTTTAGACAATTTCCAATGATTCAATGGTTAGAAATGCCGAAGGCCTCGCCGCATGTCATAACACTATGGGGCTAAGCAAATGTGTATCACTTTCTCAAGTCCTGGATGATATTGTTTAAGAAACATAATATCATAACAAAAACGTGTGAAAACAAGAAGACCAAATATTTCCTTTTCATCCCAACTGAACTATAGTAACCACATTTTGGGCCGTGACCAGGATAAAGTGTAACAGAGTCTTATAAAAGGTATCATATAACAGTTTTCTACATGAATAAGTGAGGTCCAAAACGAAACTGTATGCCTAGAATATACAGCCAGCTAAAGGATAAATGTTGCTTTTTGATGGAAATCAGCATCTATTTTACAGAAAAGATCGATCAGAGAAGAATTGAGCATTACATTAGCAATACCTTTGGGGCCAAGAGTTCTCTGTGCCAAAAATGGTTAATTTTAACCAATAGGTTTAACAGGGGGCTATTCTTGTGAACCAGATTTATTTATGAGGCTTACAGTTATAAAATCATAGATATAAGGTTCTTCTCCTGTATGAGCTGACTAGTCATAAGGTTTCTCTTCTGTATGAATTAAAATTATTGATAATGTTACATATTACGTGTAACATTGGTAAGATGTAGTTTTAATATTAGAAACTAGATATGGTAAGTACAGGTGTCATCATATTGTATCATTTTGGGTAATATTATTGTGTAAGCACTTCATTAAATAAGAGTCGTGGCATTTAATATCAAAGAATATTGTTTTTTCTTTGCCAATCCACGATACGGAAAAACACTGAACATATCAATTTTACCAATAAACGTACTAGCATGGTGAATCCAACTAAGCAAGTATTCAAGTATGTTTTACACTGAAACATAGTTATTGTATATTTTTTACTTTTCGATGAATTAGGGCCATGTGTTTACATCAAGTTGAAAAAATATTTTACCGGTCCTTGAATTTCATGAAATCTGGTCTACATATTCTTCACATATATGGCTAGTCTATATGTTGAAATTGTATCTTGACAAAGACTGCAACGCGTAAAATTATTAATTCCAAATTTGACATTTTGGTAAATATGCTGACCCTTACATGTTTTGTGAATGTATACCAGCATTTGATACTACGTTAAAGCTTATGGTTTTATATATTTATTCCCTCAAAACATCCAATGTTAATTTAGCATAGTTTTCGTCATAGTTTGGAGTATAAAACAAACATTTGACTTCGAAATGTGTGACAGAATGTTGTTGTTTTCTCAATCTGAGAAATGTGAAGAAATGTGTGATTTTGGCTTAAACTTCTTTGTTCATTATTTGTCTTCAATTCGTCAGTGAACTGCCTTCAAAATGTATGTCAGCTAACTCTCTAGTCGCATCCACAGATACTTAGGGTAAGTAGATTTTAAATATGCTATTTTGTATGCTTGAATATATATAGATATTAGAAAAATTGCCCTAGACATATATGGTGAACATTTGAAAAAATGCTTATTGCTCCTGATTTTGATCCTCATAAAACTGTTTGTATACAACTACAAACGGGTGTGCATGATAAACAGAAAAGTTCAAAACTTTCTATTACTTCACTTATTCGTATTCATCATTGTGATGCCATTAAACCATAACTAATGACTTAGATAGCGCAATCATTGGTCTGTGAACACATATTCTGACACATAAAAAAATCCCACTGGCTATCCAGAAATTGGCTGTTTACAATTAAAAGGCTCCAATTGAGCCAGAATGGAGTACACTACCTATGTGATCATTCTAAATGAAAAAATATCATCGTGAAAATTGATAGCTTTAAGTACCTCTCTCATAGAATGGATCACAGTAAACCAAAATAATATAGTTTGTGCCCTCGTCGTCTGCTACCAACCCGCGATGACAACGCTGTTCGATAATGGTCGTTCTCTAGCGTGAATGCATTTACAGGAAAAATTACTGGATAAATGCTTGTGCAGAAACCCATTTATTTTCCGGTCAAAACATAAAAGTATTCCATTTATTCAATATTTTCTACCATTTTGACATAATTGATGAGTTTAACTGGAATTATTATTTACTCAGCGCACGATAATTATGGAAGAGATTTTAGAATATACTTGTTAATGTCTTTGAGGCAATCTAGAGATATAGTGGGCCGACTTTATCAAGTTAAATGCAAATACTGGTCTGTTTAGTCACGTAAGACCTAATTGTGTTTTAGCGGAAGTGAATTTTGTCTTGTGCATGTGCAGTGGAAATTTTTCGAAGTGGTTCTATATCTACAAATCACCAGCTCACCAACCTTATCATAAATGGAAAGTTTCATGCTTGTATCCGAAATAGTAAAATCTTGGCTCTTAGTCTCCTAGCTATTAGAAGCAATCCTAAATACTTGGGAAAAACCTAAAAAATATCATGCATGGTCATGTTCAAAATGTATGTGATGTGCAGACCTTTTTGTTGGACAACATTTTTATTCGATTTTGCACCAAGCTGTATAGACAAGTAGTTGGGATTACTTTGGGCACTAATTGTGCTCCTGTGGTTGCAGATTTATACCTATTTTGTTATAAGAGGGACTTTATGATGTCTCTTTCTGATGATAAGCAGGCTGATGTTATTGATGCATTTAACACTACATCCAGATATTTGGACGATATTTTAAACATTAATAAAGTGTTTTTTTTTACAATATGGTAAGTCAAATAGACCCTTCAGAGTTCCAACTTAATAAAGCCAATACCTCTGACAAAGAAGTCGCATTTTTAGACTTCCATTTGTCAATCTTTAATGATATTGTTTCTACCAAAATTTATGATAAACTTGACGACTCTGATTTTGAAATTGTCAATTTCCCATATTTAGATGGTGATGTTCCTCGCTTTACATACTATGGAGACTATATCTCTCAACTCATTCGTTTGCTAGAGCATCTAGCTATGTTACTGATTTCAACACTCGAAATAAATTGTTAACTCAGAAACTTCTTAAACAAGGCTATCCATAACATTTACTTCGCAACACCTTTTCTAAATTCTATAGACGATACTATGATTTGCTATCTAAATTCCAAGTTGGACTTAAATCTCTCTTGCGCCAAGGACTTTCAGAACCTGAATTCTACGGAGACTTGGTGTATAAATTGAAGAAGAGTGTTGGCTCTAATAGTTTTTCAGCGCAGTTCATTAAAATAATTTCCCATCATAAAATGATTGGCTATACTATTATAAATGTATTGCAACAGACTGCATGCTTGGTGGTCAAGACAATCACGGTTAGCAACTTTGATTTTCTCTTCAATTGCACGCTGGTGAGTCGGACTTCAGACTCTATGACGGTTCCGACCTAAAGACTTATCTATTGATGCGATGGTAGAGGCCTGATGCTTTGGCTGTTTGTTGGGCCTACTGAGGGTTACCTGTTGGATTTCTTTTGCTCCGATATTCAGTTTAATTTACTGTTGAGTCCTTATCTTTGCTTTACATCCTTTTTTATATCTTGATTTATATGTTCTAGGAGATGTTGCATTGATAAGTTAGGGGTCGTTCATGCAAACCAAACATCTATGTGTCGTGATCCACATCTGAACTAAAGGTGAGATTCGCGCACCGTTAAACCAGTTCAAGCCATCCAATTAATTATTTTACTGACCGTTCGTTCCAAGGCGGTACTTCTTTTGTGGATCTTTTATGTTTTATCTGTCTTGTGTTTGCTATGCATTTGTGCGCGTCTGTATATATGTGCCTTGTGGTCACCTGCTGGGAAAGGGCTGACCTCTTGGCTCTCGTTTGTGGTGTCTAACTGTGAGTTTGTCACTTTCCCATTGGTATCCTGGGTCAGATGTGGTTCTTGATTGTATCGATTCCTGATATTTGCACACTTACTTACTTTACAGAAACTGCAAAGATGTAATAAGATTCAATTTCATTAAAACATCACATAATCTACTCATAAATTCATACAATATAGATAATAAATTAAAGGGAGACATGTTGACTAATATCTGTGTCCTATAGGCACGTTTTAATCAATGTATGGGCGGTTTAGCCATTTTGGACGTTAAACGTTTGGACAATTAGACTTTGTGACAAATTTGCTTTGAAACGTTTTGACAATAATTCCTGCAGACAAATAGAGGCGCTAAATATGATTCTGACTAAAAAATTTTTAATTAACTGTACCAAAGTTACTTGCAGGTTTCATATGCAACTCAAAACTGGTATATAGCAGTCGTTAATTTGACTGCATCATAACGTAACGTTGCTGTTGACGTCACATGGTTATATACAGTATTCAGCACAATTCTGCAACGGCAGTTGATAACTTTTGTGTTATTTAAAAAAATAAACGTCAAATTTAAAACCGGTTTTCATTTCCATTTAAAAACAACTCCATATTATCTTTATTTACACGTTAAATACTGACATTGACTATTTACTTACTTACAATCTTGGAAGAATACGTTTTGATATAACTCATGTCAGGAGAGAGTTTGTCAGGTGATCGAGAAAGTTTTCAAAATTGCGTTACTGTCACTTGCACTATTCAAATAAACGTTATTTATAATATGTCAATTTTACAAGCCTTTATCCTCTTCAAACAAAACTGAACGAAATCAAGTTGAAACTTTGATCAGCTCGATGTTTTTAAAATGTATTGCTAGACTGTAGTAATCAGAGTGGGTGGGGTATGTCCGCATCTTAAATGCAATATTAATTTGAGCATACCGTACTGTCAATACATTTCAAATCGTTCAATGATGATTGTACAATCGTAAAGGAAGATCAGGACACATTCCTGTTGAGTTATGAATCAAAACTTAAATGGGATAACTCGCAACTATATTGGTGTCGTTCAAAATTGACCATTCTTGTCGCAAAACGTATATTTTTTCAATACCTAAGATTAATTTTAAAACCATGAATTTTCTACGGCACACTACAATATGGTCAGACTTTGATATGCATTAAAATTGATCTCGCTGACATCTTCACTGTTTGAGGAATAAAGGATTAATTCTGGGTGATGCGTTTCAAAGTCCTCTAGTATACATGTACATACATGTACCGTATGTTTGTGATATAATTATGCACTAATGACTTGATTGATATATTATATAACATAATGGAGAATGAGAGTTTTTGCACTAAGCACAGAGGAAAAATATTTTAAGTCACATGACCAAACTTTAGGGTAAACATGTCTCTAATAAATCTTTGAATGACGGTTTGTATTTGGGACGATACAAAGGAAGTAATCATACGAGCATTTCTATCGTTTTTGTGGTTTATAAATAAAAAAAACACACAAAAAAACCGAAATAGAATGACTGACAAAAAATGTTGGGTCCTCCATACAAAGTAATTGGTGATACTTGTCTGTATAACGCTGATTTTACAGCTGTGTTAGTTTAACCTGGGTTTCAAAGCGTGTGGCGTCATTCAGAGGCCAAAGTCTTAGACAACAACCTTCCATATATTGACTGCTGCTTAATTGGCATTATCATATGGCCAACATCAAAAGGCAGGGTATAATTTATAGCTGACCTAAATATGGTTATTATAACCTCAGAATTTTCTATATCTTAAATGCCCAAAATATGGGCAAACAAGTTACAAAGGGAAATGAAAACGCCACCTCAAGCGTGCATAATGTTTAATCCAAGCCTGATAATATTACATGACTTTAAATATGGTGCTATTATGAAATCGAACTGAAACCCCAAATCGTTCAGGTGCTTCCCTAAAAACTGATATTGTCAGGCTACCCTTGTTAGACCTCTTGATGGGAAATATGTAAATTTGTAGAATAACCAGTATCCAGGATGAATATCTGAATTACCACTTAATTTTGGATGTTTTATGCATTCCTTGCAATGTGCTTACCATCATTTAGCGGCTAAACTACGTTTAAGGTAATGAATGGAAGGGTCGAGGGTCTAGAATGCAAAATAATATAAAGGATCTATTTTGATGGACGTAATCAATACCTGCCTGCGAAGCATGATCGACACATAGGGATCATATCTCTGTCAGCGTCATCGTCGTCGCGTCGTCGTCGTCCATGTTGTCACACTTTTGGTTTCCAATTGATACCTTTTGAAGGGATGCATCAATTTCATTCAAAGCTTAAGGAAGAGTAATGCATCATTGTAAATAATAGAAGCTTCATTTGGGAGGTCATCCGCAAAATTTTGATTAAGTTATGGCCCCTTTTGTACTAAGATTTTGGCTAAATTGTGATTTCTGATCAATAACGTTTGAAGAGATTCAACAATTTCATTTAAGGTGGGTGTTCACACTATTTGGTGCATTTTTGGCCAATTTAAATTTGTACAAAAAGACCATTTTCAGAGAAATACCAACAAAAGCTATATATCAATTTGAAGAGTGTTTGTTTTGCAATACATCCAAGCTATTATTTAACAGAAACATCATTTCCATTTTATAATATCCCAATTGAAAAGAATGGTATTGCTAAGCTGGGAAATAAAATTGTTTTCAAAAAGGGAAACAGATATACATGTAATAATACTTGCAAAAGCTTGTTTATGAGCATGCTAAGTACATCTGCTATTTTTTAATGTATTCCAATGCATTGTTAAACCATATAAACCAAATGCCAATTTTCAAATATTGTTAGAAAAATGGAGGAAAGGTTTATCAAAAAAGTAGTCCCGCTTTACAATTTTATGTGTATGGTGGACAAAGCATGCCATATCACTTCTACAAATTACATGCATTTTAAAACTAAAGAAATATGTTAGCTTAATTCAAATAGATGAAAATACTTGTACGTTCAAAATGTATGGTGAGTAATAAATGCCATAAAAGGGACTTAACAACAGCCATTTTTTTATTTATACTTAAAAGTTACTGCTTAATATAATTCTGACACACCTCGTCCATATAGCCAATTGTTAAACCCAGTGATTTATTAGTTGATAAATCACTGTACGGACTGGACACAACGGGCCGCGTAGCGCAGTCTGTAACGTGTCTGGCTACAGATGCGTGTTTGACTGCAGATCCAGGGGTCGCGAGTTCGATCCCGGCCCGGTACCATACTTTCGTGGAGATTGATCATGAAATAATTTCTACGGTCATTCTCCTGCCTTCCGCTGATTTATTCAAGAAGGGTTGTTGTCAGTTACAAGCGAAAGTATGTGCACAAATTACTGGTTAACCGCTTGCTCAAGCCTGCCCAGGAAAAAGTGTGGTTAAGTGAACTGACCGTCCTGCAATGACCATAGCTGTTGACATGGGACGTAAAGCAACAAAAACAAACAAACAAACAAACAAACAAACAAACGGACTGGACACGGACTGGTGTGACGTCATTTGGTAGCCAGTTTGATTTTAATGATGTCACCTAACACATAGGGCATTGTAACGTTGACACTAGACGTTGTAACGTCGTTTTTACAGCGTTGTACGTTCAAAACGTGTCTCAGCTCATGATGGATTCTTATAGGCTCTGAAGGATTCGTTCCTATTTTTATACCTGCTTTTTTTTCAGAAAAGTATATATTTATTTTATACCAAAGTCGTCCCATTGTCCGTCCGTAACGTGTCTTGTAAATGTATCATCTCCTTAACCGTTAGAGGTAGCAATTAAAAAAATGTAGTTTAATAGGTCACATGATGTAGAGGGTACTGGGAAACATTTCGTGTGACCTTGACCCCAACGTCACGGTCAAAGATCAAATAATATATTTTTTTGTAAATGTATCTCCTCCTAAACGGTTAGACAGAGCTACTTCAAACTTTGTAGCTGAATAGGTCACATGATGTAGAGGGTACTGGGCAATATTTTGTGTGACCTTGACCCAAATGTCAAGGTCAAAAGTCAAATATTGAATTTTCTTGTAAATGCATCTCCTCTTAAACCTTTTGACATAGCAATTTCAAACTTCATAGCTGAATAGGTCACATGATGTAAGAGGGTACTGGGAAACATTTCATGTGACCTTGATCCTAAGGTCAAGGTCACAAATCAAATTATGTTTTCATGTCAATGTACCTCCTCCTAAACGGTAAGACGTAGCAACTTCAAACTTTGTAGCTGGATAGGTCACATGATGTAGAGGGTACTGGGCAACATATTGAATATTGAATTTTCTTTTAAATACTTGTCTTCCTAAACCTTTTGACGTAGTAACTTCAAACTCTGTATGTGCATATGTCAAATGGTGTAGAGGGCACTGGGCAACATTTCGTGTGGTCAAGGTCAAACAATGTATTTTATTGTTAATGCATCTTCTCCTTAACAGTAGGTAGATTTGTGGTATTGTCTGAAATTTTCTTGCTTTTGAGATATATGAGTATACCCAGCGTTTTGTGCGCACCCGACGCAAATAGGTAGGATATATGCTTACTATACCACGCAAAATGTTTGAGTGATGTAACTTTAATTGATATACGAGGTCTTGCCGAAATCATTGTACCGGTCAGGGGTTATGGCAGAGATTCACCCAATTAGGTTATGATTAAAAGGAAATAATTGACCGATAAAGTTCTACTTTCATTTTCATAAATAAATGTTTTAATTTTTGATAAAATTGCGTTACAGTGAATGAAACAATATATGTAAGATTAAAGCTTCTATTTGATTTTGCGTTAGAAGTGTGGTTCAGTATAGATTAACTATTGGTATGCTTGTTTGCCCCAGATCAGGTCCGTTGAAACGTCGGACGATCATCTGGATCCAAACTGTTTGCAAACTTTGATAGCATGAGCTAAAAGAAGAGCGAGAGAGAGAGCACACGAATCTTTTGTTTTATTTCTTAGAATCTCGAAGTACAATTTTGGGTCAGTCTATTATTAGTCTTTATACAACTGCTTCCGATGAGCTTACTGAGATATACTGAAACCCCATCTTATCGTACCATCAGTGTCAAAGAGTTTGGATGCATGCCCGGATCCAGAAAATTTTGTCAGAGGGAGTCAAACTTTTACACGTTTTTTTAATTTAATGAAAGGAGAGAGGATCCAAAAACCACTATAAGCGGGCCATCATCAGCCCGCCAGCGAAAAGCCATTTAAATGACGTTTCGCTAGAGTGCCGATATTGGCCATACATAAAAATGTGGCTTGGTAGCTTAGTGATTTTTCAGGGGTCCGGACCAATTGCTAAAGAGACTATATTTTTGTGATATGTTAGAAGGGTTCCTCTGGACCCCCTCACCCCTCCCCCATTTGGATCCGCGCATGGCGTGGATGCAGAGTGAGGCCGGACATTATTATGTCTGACTTGATCTGGTTCAAACTGTTTGCAAACAATTATTTAGGAAAAATTCTCCTGGGAACATAATCAATGGATCAACATCAGACCTGACGCTGTTCAGATGCAGATCAAGCCCGACATTTTTATGTCGGGCCTGATCTAGGTCCAAACTGTTTGCAAAATTAATAATCAACTTTTTCAAGGGAGAGGCTCGAGGGCCTATGAAGGGGAGAAAATAATGATACGTCACCAAGGCATGTACCAATTTCTATACAAGATCGTAAGATACAAAATTTATAAAATACAACTCATCAGGCTAAAAATCCGTATTAGGATATCAACCAGTGGATCCAGATCAGGCCTGATCAAGTTTTGGCATTGTATAAATGCTACTTAATTTAGTAACAGGTGGATAGGTCAATAAATACAATTACAGGTTGTTAAATAGTAATATGAAATAAGCAAAGCCAAAAGTATCCTCCGTACATATTTCCTATATTGTGTTTACAAATCAGGTCATGGCACCGCTTATTAAACGAAACTCTTGCTGCCTTTATTTTGGAAATCGAAAAATAAATCAGTCCCGACATCAACGTAAGCTGGTTTATAAAATAGTTATTCATACCTTGACATTCCTCTCCTGTCGATCAGAATCAAAAGATCGCTGCAAATCCGTTAGTTTTTGCGAGGAGAAAAGTACCGCTATGTTGCTGTTGTGTAAAGCTACAATCTCGTGCATGACCTCGCTAATGGACAGACACTACTATACATGAAGTAAAATAGTTCTTGAAACGGGTTTAAAAAGTATGAAAATAATCGCAATTAATCCAACATGCTTAATTATTTAGCCAAATTGAGTGTTGTTATGAACAGATATAAACTAAACTACTTGGAAATTCGCCCAACAGGAAAATACAGTTTCATGTATAAATACGCTATGATCGCATAACATCATTCCATCGAAATTGGACATGCCGATGTGTGCATATAATTGCGCCCCCATGTTGAAAACATAAAGTTGACGGTAATTTTGATAGTTCTGAGTGAAATCGAATGGTCATATACTGATAAATTGTTTTGAAATTAGTGAAATAAATCATTTTGACGAAAAAAGTCCGTAAAACTGTTGAGAAAAGCGGATGGCGGGACGTCACGGTTCGTGAATTTTATCTGGCACTGTATGGAATAAAAATGTCACTGAATCGCATATTCAACATCGAATGTCATGACATTATCGTAATAGGAAAGGGATATGAAGTATAACGGATTAGCACATGAACCAGACCAGATGGTGGTCTTTTCGATGGCATCGTTAAGTAACTCTGAAAATCATTTTATTTCATAAACATTTTGAAGTTCAAAGTCATGTATAATCATGTACTTTTTCTGACAAATTTGCAAAATACAACGAGATAAAAAGAATAGAAGCTGTTTTTTAATCATTGAGATGGTTTGTAGTAGCTTTCTGTAGATTGATGCATGTCTTGGGAATGGGAGTCCCTTTCGTAACGGAGTTTTGCTAACAGTAGATTTTTATCGAAAAACTCTGAAGTGGCACGTTAAAGTTTACAGAAGGGTATTGCATCATAAAAAACAGTTCAAGTTTGAATTTGGAGGTCATCTGCAAACTTTTGACTGAGTTATGTCCTGTTTTTTACTTAGATTTAGAATAATGCAAAAGCTATATTGGCTTGTTTGTGTAATAAACTTACATTTCGCCAAAGCCACTATATCTGACAACTTCTCACTATAAGCCATTATTACCCAATGCCTGAAGATAAGCAGGACAGTGACAAATGTTTTCCTCACCCACTGACCCCTTAAGCTGGATCAAAGGTCAAATATTCAACTTTTGCAATAATTCAGTCAGTTGCCAATATATTTTTTATTAAAATTGTGCATGCAAACAGAGGTACAATAGGTATGAAACATATCAAATGGCATTTCTGTTTGAAGACCTGGGTCTGTCCTCCTTGGTGGACTGAATTGGTTGGAAAAAGGCCAAAATTCATTATTTCAGAATATGGTCACGTTCCATATCAACTTAAACAGAATGACGCACGCATCAACGTGGTAGGAAATATTTGCCCATGCTCATAGACCCGGCCCCTTTCCATTGGGCCTGGGTTGGGGTCAAAAGGACAAAATTCAACCTTTTCAGAAAATGGTCATGTTGCATATCAAAATTAAGGGAATGACGAATGCAGCGACATGCAAGCACATGTTCTGTCCTTACACACACCCTCGATTCCTGGGGTGGGGTCAGAGGTCAAAACAATTGTTTTTTTCTGAAAGTATTCATGTTGCATAACAAATGGGAATGGGATAGAGAACACCATGCAAACATATATTCTGACCTTACACACACCCGCGACCCCTGGTGTGGGGTCAAGAGCTCAAAACATTGTTTTACTGAAAGTAGTACTGTTTTATATCAAATTAAAGGGAATAGAACATAGAGAACCATGCAAGCAGATATTCTTTTCTTATACAGCTCTAATCCTCAGATTATTTTGCAACTTTTTTCGCAGTTTAAACTTAGCCGTTTTTGACTCAACTTCTACCAAAGCATATAGACACTGGGTATCTTGCGAACGCAACTCCTCCTTGGTCTTTTATTAAAAGTTGTAATTGTTTTGTCATGGTCTAACGATTTGCATGATGCTTAATCAGTTTTGGCTCAAATTTTACCAAAGCAATTATAAGCACTGGGTATCTTCTGAAGGTAACTACTCGTACAATTATATATTTTTTAAACTTTATTTTGCAGCTGTTTTGTCCAGGTCTGAAGATGTGAATGTGATTTGGATGTAACATGGATTTTCTATCAAGGATATAATGATAATTACCTTTTTCCAAATGGCTGTTGTGCAAAAGTTTATTGCATTAGCCTGATATCTTTGCTTGGAATGAAATTGATTTTTACTAACAAAATCACCGTTGTTTCAGTTTGAAATTGCATTTATTGACATTTGGATCTTTCTGACACCAGTTCTAGTCTTACCAACCTCAAGGCGACGTCCTGACGTCGCATCACCGTTGAAACAATGTTGTTTTGACGTCATGTGCCTGCTGGCTAGTACAGACAACTTTTGAGAACTTAGAGCTTTTTTTTATTTCATTTCCAAATGAAATATCAGCAGTCTGGTATATTTGGCGCTGAAGTAATTGCTTTAAAAATAGATTCACGTTCTTTTACATGCGCATGAACAGTTATATTAAGACTGAAGCATTGTTGATAATTAAACAGTACGACGCTGTTGTTGCACATGTGTTAATAGTAATATGTGGTCTGCACGTGTGTACATGGCGTTTAATCAACTGGAACATTTGGTCGCAGTTGCAAATTGCAGCGTAATTACACTACTGGTGTGGACTACGTCGCGAAAAAACATAGTTATGTAACAGTCGCTTGCTGTGATCCCAAGCAGTCTGATCAGTGCGTTAGGTATTCGCTGTCCAGCATAATACATGTAATAGGTATTCTTGCTGAATTCTTAATTTCAAGATTATTTCAATGCTCTGTACTGAGCAGGCTGTTTTGATTGAGACATGCCAGGTCGCAAGCAGAGGAAGGTTTTCTCATGACTTAACTCGTATGTAAAAGGTTTATTGTAACTTCATTGTACCAAATCATTTAGCTTGAAACATGATATGCTTAGATTTCACGAACCATTAAATTATTATTAAGAGTCAGATTGAAGCACGTGTTTCGTTATATTTATGGATATGCATTCTGATCCAACAGAACGTAACTCATTTAATCCAAAATAAGCCTTTTTTTATACCGGGTTAGCAAAACTCCGTAGCAGAACTTTATTGATGACAATACATCTAAGGCTACATACAAAATATTAATGGTTTAGGAAATAAATGTATGCATATCGTCCTGAATATAGACATACTACATTAATGTAGTATATCTCCCTATTACCCTGTATGTTTGCAATAACATTTCATCACAGATGCGGATTTGAAATTTAATTGGAAAACTATAATTACAGTTAACCAAAAAGCCTAATCAAAATTATCTTAAGACCTGGCATATGGTATCACAAATGGTGTGATAGGATGGAAGTTTATCACTGGTTTTGTTTAATTGCCAACAAAGTAAGTAAGGGTGCAAAGATCAGGAATCCATACAATCAAGTACCACACCTGACCCAGGTTACCAATGGGAAAGTGACAAACTTACAGCAGACAAAGTTCACTTTTTGTAAGATCGCAGACTATCAGTTGAGCATGAAGCAATTTATACAGTAGCATTGCTTCAATACTCGAATGAATCAAACAAACATTATTCTTGCATAGATGTCCATTCGTATAGCTGTTTACCCCCATTGTCAAATGAACGAAAATACATGTTCAAATCAGGAGATTCACGTGCTGTTTGAACATGGGTCTGCACTTGAAAATACTTAAAGTGAGCCCTGCGTTATTTGCATGACGTTATATACGGAAAGCGTTGCGGACCAGATTGATCATTTCGCCCATGTTTTTATTCGCGAAAATGTTGCGTACGGTTATGACGTTGTGACGACGTTATGACGTTCGAAAGTACACAACCGACGCCATTTTGTTTAGCGAAATCCAGTGTAAGAAAAGGAACAATTTAATGTTTCAGCAGCGTTTTCAGTGCGAATTGGGTTTGGAATAAGGTACACTATGCAAGAATAACGATCACACATGTTTGTTTCATTGCATTAACACTTGCCGGGTCCCTCGGAAGATGTTTGAACACTCGGCCTATCGGCCTCGTGTTCAAACAGCTTCCTCGGGACCCGGCAAATGTTAATGCATGAAAAAGCATGTGTGATCCCTATAAACAATGATGATGACAGAGACGAAAGGTAGGACTGGGATGTTAACTACGATACCTACTGCCTAAATCCTTCTCATTTGGAAGATTGTATATATTTAAATCAGTCCCCTGTACCTGCTGTAAGCAGAACTGAAATCTTTCATTATCATATACAGTAACAGTAGTAGTTAAGATATTAATCTAAATGCGTCTGTGTGTCGATTACCAGTGGTTTGTGTGTATTTGCATCTCTGTGTTGCCTCTGCTTCTTTTGTATATGCTCTAACATACAGTATGGGCATACACAGAATTATATAGGTAGACAGACAGACGCACGCAAAATGACAGTGATGGTAAGGCGTTAAATATCAAAATAACCAAACATTCGTAAATCTACATACAATACAATATATTTATTCAGCATTAGACATATAACAATGTTTATAGTCTACACATTAACATATATTAATGTAGTGAAAACAACAACAATTTACCTTTATCAAATTTACCAGTCAAGGCTTTGAGAACGCTTGTTGACACCACAAGGCTTGCCGAGCGATTCAACATGCGTTCTCAAAGCCGAGCCAGGTAAACTTGATATCAAAAGACACGAACCTGGTATTCAGTTTACCTATTGTTTCACTCTTCAAACTAACGATTATGACGTAACGTCGATTTTTGTGTTGTTACAGCGTCATTAGCGACGTCATTCAAAAGGTGCAACGTCATCATAATCTAATAAAGGCACATGCCGTGAGATAGACAACGTTTATCAGGCAACGTGCAACTATGCAATTAATATGAGAGGTAACTGATAAAACAGAAGAAAGAGCGAAAAAGTATATTCAGGCGAATATATATTCTGACAGAAAAAAAGCGAGTGAGTGTAATCAGGAAATATCACAATCAGACACTGCAGACCAATCCACGGCACCGTGAGGATGAGTCACAGAACAATAACAGGAAGTGTTTTATACCATCAAAATAGACCAATAGGGTAAAGTCATGGAAATTTTGACACCAGGTAAATTATGACACACGTTTGCAAACATTACTGTAGTAATGATCACTAAAATTAGGTTTTCCAATTAGAATTGATCACTAAAATTAGGTTTTCCAATGCTGTCTAATGCTGAATAAATATATTGTGTTGTCCAGCTCATCAGGATTTTCAATATTTGCTGAGTTGATTTTTTTTATTCCAATAATTATAATATGAATCAAACAAGGTCACTGTCTGAACTTACCTGATGTCCGAAGTTAACTGACTTTACCCTATAGCATGGCAGGATTGACAAACCTCTTCGTGGTCTTTGTGCATGTTCGTTTAAGAAATTCTTCATTCGTTAATAGAACCGTTCTGATGTATGGTCTAGTGGTCATTTAACTTGCTACTAGACAGAGTCAACCTTGTATCGATTCTTGTAAAACCTTGTCAACCTTGTATCGATTCTTGTAAAACCTTGTCATCCTTTTATCGATTCTTGTAAAACCTTATCATCCTTGTATCGACTCTTGTAAAACCTTGTCATCCTTGTACCGATTCTTGTAAAACCTTGTCATCCTTGTATCGATTCTTGTAAAACCTTGTCAACCGTGTACCAACTCTTGTAAAACATTGTCAACCATGTATCGATTATTGTAAAATCTTTTTATATAAATCATGGTCAGATACATACATTCATTTTAACTATTAGTATGTAATAGTTATATCATGGGTTGTCCGCCTATACGTGAAGATAATCTACGAGCTTTAGCGAGTCGATTATCTTACGTACAGGTGGACAAACATGGTATAACTATTTTACACTTAACAAAACATATAACTGTGCACATATAGATGGACCCATATCTTCATAACTAAGATATTTCGAAAGATTGATTGAATCCCAATTTCCTAGACTCTCTTGATATTGAAAATGTGTTTCAGTTCTATGGTGCAGTCTTTGCTTTCAAAGGATATCCTTTTAAGAACATATGTTAAATTGTGTAAGTTTCTTATGGGTGTTAATAAAAGGGCGGTAAATTTATCTGTAAATGGGGAACTTTGGTGTTTTCCATTTGGAATTTCATGTATGCTAAAGGCTTTTAAATACTTGTATCACATTCAATCATCGAGTAACATTTTACTTCAAGAGGCCCTAGCAATATCCCAAAACCTTCATTAGGAACGGATATTTACTTGGTTTTCATTCTTTACACGTTTATGCAAATTGGTTAATATAAAAATAGCAATCACAAATCGCAGACAACCCCATGGCACCGCGAGGAAGAGCCACCCAACCATCACGAGACGCCAGAAAGACAAATTAAGCAAAGCAACCAACTCTCACTTCCGCGTCAAGATGATTGCAATACTAGAATGGACACAAAGTAACGCACAACAAATTATAGAACATTACAGACTCCCACAATGTGAGTAACAATAAACAAAAAGTCAACAACAACAGAACCACAGCCTTAGAACGGACAGCAGCCTAAGCCACCGGGGGAGTTAAATGCATTTTACTGGTACCAAATCTTCGCCCTAGATGCTGCTGTTGTTGAAGTACAAGAAATGTTCACCTAGCATGGAGGCCTTCTAACTAATGCAATGTATCATCATGGAGAAACACTCTAATCAAATTAACACACCATGATGAACCAAAGAGTACTCACAGATAGTCAGAGCTAAAGAAAATCTCAAGTTGAGCCACGAAGGGTCCAGCTACAGATAAGCATCAGACACCAACCTACCGATTAAAGCTTTACGTCAGAGCCGTCTTAGAGTCTGATGCCTGACCCACCGTCGTGCAATTAAAGAGGAAACCATAGCTATTAACCGTGATTTGGTTTAAAACCAGGCATGCAGACTGTCGCATGACATCCAAGTTATATCCAACCCTTATATATCGTTTTACAATCTTTATGAATTGATCACTAAAATTAGGTTTTCCAACAATTCGTTTCAATTTCAATTTTTATAAACTAAATCACCATCACACGGTATATAGACGCAAAGGAACCTATCGGTTCAAAACTGCTTTTCCTGAGCCCAATCCGCCACAGGTAAGTAAACTAATAAGTTCCATTAACTACATGAAGAAAAGAGCAATGCAACGGAACAACAGAGAAGCTATAAGACAAAAGTCAAACAGCCACATGTTCGTTGATGATGCAGATTTTTTATAACGTGACACACTCTTCATTGCGACAACGTCCACAGACGATTACACAACAAAGAAAACAAACTTTTTCGAACAGTTTGGGCTGTTCTCGCAATTGTTTTGGGGTATTTTGTAAAGAATTTATGTGGAAAATGACTTATATGCATTTCACAGACCGAATTATACGTTATTCTCTCTATAAATGGCATGGAAAAGAAAATATTCATGCTAGGGATCCTATTTGTTTTTGCCTAAGGAGCCTATATGGTTACTCGCTACGGATCCTATTTGCTATTTCTTACTTTTATAACCTATAGGCTCCCATGGCACTAGGTTTAAAACATATAAGCTCCTGTGCCACGGATACGGCTCATTATCATGTGCCACAAAATGGTCATGTTTTCTCAACGTATAGGCTCCTTAGCCGTCTTAGTTTCAAACATGACCCTTCTTTTAGTTTAAACATATTTTATTCAATAAATACAAATGATATACAACATACGTACATTGTAAACATACAAAGGATTAGAACGAAAGCATAAATGCTTATAGAGTTCTTTTCCTGGAAAACCAATTTTAAAAGCAAACCAGACGCTTTAAGTAAGGGGGTGGAACATAAAACATTTTCTGCTGTGGTGTAGGCCGGCAAATTTGACTGAATTGTTTAGTTTTGCTTCATATTCCAACGCAAACTAAATCGCCGAAAACAGAGCAGTCATTTTCTATTTAACTTTTTAGACTTGGCTTGATATCAGCCTTATCATATGTTTCTAAATCCATCAAGTCAGAGACTTAAAAGTCCCGTGGCGTTTGATTTATGTTACTTACATCGTAAATAATCTAATATTGGCACAAATTTAAAGTATTTCCTCTCCCCATGTCTTGTTTTTGACGGATAGGCTCCTTTTCTGGAGCGGATATGGCTCAGGAAAAGCAGTTTTTCACGGAAAGGCTCATTTGTGTCTATATACCGTGCATCACTAAAACCCATCTGATGTAACCCCGGAAACTTTTGTTTTACTAAAGGAGAAATTATACGATTATTATATTCTATATTGGTCAGAACTTATAAAACGTTCAGCAAAATAGACATTTACTGTTGCTTAAGCAGACGTTTGGGTTAGAAAACTACATTTAGTGATGCGAAAAAATGATCGCACAGAATAATTCTTTCTAAAATAAGAATAAGCAACCATAAATAAGCGATTAAAATGGGTAGGTTTTCAAAGACCCCACGAAATGAATGAATTGGTTTATATTGTAAGGCTGACAAGGTTTCAGAAATAGATGATGAGCAACATGTGTTATTACGATGCTCTAGATTTAGCGAAATCAGAATAGCTCTTTTTGACCACATTATGCTAAATTGCATTCTTTGTTTTTATGTTGAACATGTTTATGAAAGTTTTTTTGTGAATGTCTCATATGAAATGAGATAAAACAATAAAATAATTGTATTGTATTGTAAATAAAAGTCAGATCATTTTGAAATTTTCACAGATATAAATGACATTCATGACATGATTTCCCATAAATTTTAAATTCATAACACTTTTACTTTAAAATGCAAAATCAAAATTCACATATATCGTAAAATCAAAGTTCACAGTTTTCTTCGTTTTAGAATTTATCTTTCTATGACATTTCATTTATGCATATCATTTTTTTGAATAAAACGGTGGTGTTTCTGGTATGTGTAGGCAGCTGTGTCCTTACTTCATAAAATTAACATTTTCTTCATAAATGAGAACTTAACTGCAGCTCGCTACCAACACGAAGTGCTGGATACGCTGGAGGTCATTCCATTGTTGAAAAACCACAGAGGTATGCAGTTGCTGCACGTAGTGCTCTAGCCCATCGGACAAGGGCCATCACTGCATATCTGAATTCAAACAGCGTAAATATCAACCGCTTTTGCGAAAATTACCATACTGAAACATAATCGAAAACTTTTGGGATGAGCTAAACTGCCGTGTAAGGAGAACAGGGGCTATTCCGACCACACTGAATCAGCTGTCAGTAAGAGCAAAAATTACCTACGAGTGGAACAACCTCCCTCAGAATTACGTTCAGCGTAATGTGAAGTCAATGAGACGCCGTTGTCGTGCTGTAGTGAACTGTTCGAGGGACATACCCACTACTAAGTTTACATGAACATGGACGCTGTTGCAGGATTTGACTGAAGAATATTGTGATATTTACTTTGTTTTGTGATATATTCGATCAAGTTTGGTCTCTTCTAAAGTATGGGGAAAAAATGTGTACTTTGATTTTACCACAAATTTGAATTTTGCGTTCGCATTTTTCAACTTTTTTTTATTTTATTTGAATGCAATTTGATAGCACACATGTCGTTTACGTTTGTTGAAAATTTGAAAATGATCTGACCAGTATTAACGGAGATATAAGCCCATATTTATGTACACACTTATAAGTGTTGTTAAGTGTATACCACCTACATCAGTGTAGACCTTGCCCATCTCAAGATATTTTGTGTTTAAGTTGGTAAGGGTGGTATAAGATCTAATGACCACTGGTTCAAGTCTCATTTGAGATACTATTTTGCGTCCTTGACCAAGACACATTATAATCTGCGTCCTACTGATTCAACCAGAGAAACGTCCCTGCATGACTGGAAAGTTTTGACTGTGACTTAAAACATCAAACCAAAAGAGCAAACAAAAGTAAAGGTCATTACAATTTGATTTATCTCTTGCCTAATTGCACATCTTTGCATTTATATTAAGTGGCTAATGACATATAAGTGTCTTAAAGGCTTCGTTGAAAAAATAATAGCCACTGCGCATGTGATGCATATATGAATGCAAAATTCATATTAAATTGTTCAGTTAAATCAACCACCATTTCTTTTGCTATATGACCAGAGAGGGATTCCCGTCTCCTGATCGGCCAGAGTTGTCTTCATAAATCTCTCTTTATACCTGAAAACTGGTCTAAACTGGCCTACATGTTGATATAGGATGACAACCAGCTCAAACTAGTTTTCAGAAAGTAAAATTTTTGACACTTTTCTAATATTACCTTCTGGAGAGCTAAAAATAGCATGATGAGTATAAAACTAGCATGTGCTCCATGAACAATATTGGACATGATTTGCTGTTTCACCTCCCAACAACAAGGTATATTAAATAATTGCATGAATTTTAACAACAGTTTTTTTTGTTTTGTTTTTGTTCATTTATCTTTCTTTGAAAAAGCAAAATGCAAAAAAAAGTTATAAATAAATTTTACATTCCTCATTCAGAGAATTAAAATGCAAAAAACTACATTAGAATATTTTAATAACAGTTGATAAAACTTGTGAGAAAGTCCTTAGGTTTAAGGTTGAACATGACTTCAACAACAAAAGTGAAAGTTGAAGATTTTCATTTTTCGTTGAAGTCATATGACAAAACAGTTAGTGACTTCAATGTCGGCAGACATGAGGATATCTACCATTAAAATGGCATTCACTTTTTCGGGTTGATAAATCCTCATGTCTACCTCATTGAAGTCCATAATTGTATAATGTCTTACTATGTGTCCTTTTCTAGTTTTGCAATCATTCTGCTTGGCACGGAGAGCTGGTTGCTTTACTTTTATTGTCTTCTTGATGTCGTGTAGCTGTTATCGCTATTTGTCTCTTCCTCATGGTGCGATGGGTTGGTCTGCTGTGTGTAATTGGCATCAAACAACTGGATTCCAAGCCCCTGCTTCAATCAGTAAGTATTTTCACGTCAACACATTATCTCTGGAGGTTTTAGTACAGGGTGGCCAACGTACGTCACAGTCACGTGATTTTAACAATGCGGAACACACACATTTTCAGTAAACAACCCTCGACTCAGGTAGAAAAACTAATTCGTGTGTCGTGCCTACATTATGTAGCGAAAAACGGTACAGCGCAGCTACCCCTCATTGGTTTCTAGTTTTATTTGCATGTTTCATCTTTTCACGAAGTTCAGGCATTTGCGTGTTTGTTCGTGTCAACCTTGCTTTTTTCGAGCATACGTGACACACACACGCCCATCAGCGAGTCAAAATATGACTAAATTAAATAAAAACTGCCTTCGCAAACAGTGAACGTGGTCTGAATTCTCGCCTATGAGACAGCCAGGCTTGTTTGGCTCACGAAATGTTATTATAATACCATTTACAGCGGTAACGAACAATGATAGAGAAACCAATACGGGACACACCACGATGAGCGGGGTTACGGGACACACGAGACTATTTTAACAGATTGGGTGCTTGAAAGTTTTTCTATGCGAGCTTTATGGTATACCTTAACAGTAAGCCATGTGCACTGTGTTCAATCTAGAAAATTTTGAGGGTTGGCATTTTCACTTGACTTCAGATGAAAGTAAAATACTGCCCAATATTTCCTTATTCACATTATGCTAAAGATGGTCCACTCTAGTGTTTGATGAAAAGGGAGCCAATTTCCAAAAGGCCCCTTTAGATTGACACCGCTTGTGTTTTTAGCTTACCTGAGCCATTCCTCACGGTGAGCTATTGTGATCATTGGGTGTCTTGATGTCCATCGTGTGTCGTCCGTCGTCAACAATTGCTTCAAAGGACATCTCCTCCTAAACTACTGGATGGATTTTAACCAAACTTGGCAGGAATGATCCTTTTATGGCCCTCTTTAATAATTGTTCAAATAGTTCTGGTCCGTTGCGTATCTAGGTCACACACGCTAAAAATCTTCCTGTTTTAAACCACCAGGCCTCCTGCCTTGATATTTGGCATGTAGCATCAACTAGTAGACCTCTACCAATTTTGTTCAAATTATGCCCCTGGGGCCAAAAATGGCTCAACCCCGGGTCACATTTTTTACATAGGCTTATATAGGGAAAAAAATCGAAAAATATTCTTGCTTGAAACCATAAGGCCTAGAGCCTTGGTATTTGTTATGTAGCATCACCTAGTAGACCTCTACCACGTTTGTTCAAATTATGCCCCTGTGGCCAAAAATGTAGATATACCAGACGCAAACTAAAAACTACATTGAGAATCACATTTTTCATGATTTTCCACTCAGAGTATTTGCCATTATAATCACCACATGCCAAATTGACCACCGAATTTTCAAGTTTATCACAACATAAAGTGAATCAGCATATGGAAAAGAAAGTGTTTGTTTTCTGAGAAATAACATATATAGACGCATCTGAGTTCAATGATACACGGTCACTGACTGGAAGCTTGCATCTGAAAAAAAACAAAGCTTATTTACATATTTGCGTATTTGACGACCTTCTACTTTCGTTTTCGTCACTGAGCGAGCATGACACAAGCGATTGCAGTAAAACTTTTTGATTTTTTAACATACCATTTTGGATAGACATACAATAACTAAAAACTGATAACATGACATTCTTTGATTTTTAAAATATGCCTTGGGACCAGACAAATACTTCTGTTATCTCCACGGAAACTAGTGACAGGACATTCTCCAGTTGACCACAGGAAGTATTTCAATTGTTTTTACATTGACAATTGCCCGTGGTTAATTTGAAAGTTTGCCTGGCGTGATTATAGAGAAAAAACATGAAGATGGTGGTGTGATTTCAATCACAGTCAGTTAAATAATAATTCAACAAAGGTGACAGACATCCTCCAAGTCCACATATACTTTCCTGATTTTTTTAAATGGTTATGAATTATACTATACCCTACCACTGATCGATACAAGTTTGAAGCTTCAATAGCTAGCAGGAATCATCTTGTCATAAGACGAAAAGTTTGACCAATCGCAGTGCACACAACAAATTTATGAGAAACATTGCGCAGAACTAATTTATGAGGATGAGGCACAAGTTTTTTTTAAACCATGGATAATCTGTTTTTATCATACAGCAGCTCTGAAGCATTGAACTTTCTCAAGTGCTTTTCCAAAATGATTTCCCATTCACAAATATCGACCAAACTTTATTAATCCTAAAGTATATCCTATAAGCAGATGCATAGACACAGTTTCGCTAGACCAGGCCCAGGGTTATAAAACTGCTTCCATGCTCAACTCAACTGAGCATGACTCCTCATCTGCTCATAAAAAATCTTTAGAAAGATTTTTTTTTTGCTTTCAAACTCTCAGATACTTTAGTTACAAGCTAATAGATATTAAAATACGTACAATTATTGTCCTTTTACATCATTGTATGAGCATGATAAGCTTCAAGTGTAACTTGGTTGAGTATGAAAAACTCTCAGATTAGGGTGTGTTTTTGACATTCAATTTTCTAATTTCACAATCAAAATATATGTAGATGGTTTTTTTGGTGCTCAAGAGAACCGTCTCATTGAGATGGTTATTTTGAGCACACAAAACATGTGTTTAAATTGAAGAATAATCGTACAATTTTACGATCAAAAACTTTGTAGTCTTTTCGCTTACTGTAAAGGCGGCAACTTTAATATTCATATCTGGGCGTGGTTCGGCTATTTCATCTGCTAAACAAGCGAAATCAGGTTCTATTTATAATTTGGTGAAGAATTAATAAATTGTTTGGGCCACGCAAACGTGCGTGCATTTCGTGAAAATCCTATCCGTATACTCACTGAGCTCACATTTATTGACGATTAAAGCGCATAATCACAAAATGTATGTTTTTGTGTCATCCGCTAAAATATTTGAAGTCTCATAGACAAACCGTGTGAACCCAAATCAGACTGCTCCTGTAGGAGCAGTCTGATCTGGGTCCACAGTGTTTGCCCCTATGATTATGTTAAATTGACATTTTCAGATGCAGTTATTTGGCTGGCGTTTTAAGGACAAAATAATGTCTTTTGCGTCTATACTGAGGTAATGGCGCAAGATGAAAGTTACTTTTGAATAAAACCACGCCTCATTTTCAGCTTTTACCTATGTCTAAGGTCGACCAGTCCTAATTACGCATTCATGAGGTGCCGCCTTTACAGTAACCAAAAAGTCATATAATATCATGAATTACGGACACTTAAATATTAGCCAGATCTGTTAGGCAGTTACGGACTGTTGACGCATCATTGCTGACGTTTTCATTCATGGATCAATTGATATACACTATTAATATATTTGAGGTTGTGAAACGAAAGTAATTTCGACAAAATTTTCGCTAACAAATGAAGATGGGTCTAAATTGCATAGCAAAAGTGTGAATTGGTCACCATCTGTCCCGCCATGACTATAGGTGTCAACTCGGACGATAAACGTAATATAAAATACGGAATCACGAACATGTTAAAAGCTTCAAAGAGATAAGTTTTAGGATTTAACAGAAACTTCCAAACGCGGTTTAAAACTTGAAAACAGATGTGGCGAACATCGAAATAGTCTTGTGTGTCCCGTAACCCCACTCATCGTGGTGAGTCCCATATTTGTTTCTCTATCATTGTTCGTTACCGCTGTAAAGGGTATTATAATAAAATTTCGTGAGCCCAACAAGCCTGGCTGTCTCATAGGCGAGAATTCAGACCACTTTCACTGTTTGCGAAGGCCTCTTCTATTTAATTTCATCATATTCTGACTCGATGATGGGCGTGTGTGTGTCCCGTATGCTCGAAAAAAGCAAGGTTGACACGAATAAACTCGCAAATGCCTGAACTTCAGGAAAAGATGAAACATGCAAACAAAACTAGAAACCAATGAGGGGTAGCTGCGCTGTACTGTTTTTCGCTCATGATATAATGTAGGCACGGCATACGAATTAGTTTTTCTACCTGAGTCGAGGGTTGTTTGCTGAAAATGTGTGTGTTCCGTATGGTTAAAATCACGTGACTGTGACGTACGTTGGCCACCCTGTAGTAGTTCCATATACAAATACTGCATTCATTTTAATTAATGATAATGGACAATACATTCAAATACGAAAATAAAATGTTAAATCATGTCAAGAAAAGTATTGTGATGTTCAACAAGTTCCATTTGCTTTTGTTATGTCTTATAATGCCCATAATGAAGACAGATGTCACAAAATATGTCTTCTGCAGTAGAAGTAATAATAAGTGTTTTAAGGGTTGTATTTTAGAAATAGTTACAGTATACCCATTTAAAATTTGTCCTTGCTTGCATATAACATTGAAACATCATGATTTCTAACTAATATCAAATACATATAATGCTGTTCTGGATATGTGTAAACAGGTACAATTGTACAATGCAATGGTGACTCCGTTACATATAACTGGAGTTTATTTTGAAATTCCTGAAAAAAGAAAATGGCTAGACTCTGAGACAAGTGAAATTAATTAAAGAAACATTCAATAATGACGAAATATCAAAGCGAAAAGAGAGCTGTAAACTCGATTGGTCGATACGGTAGTGGGTATGCTGACAGACCGTTACAACAAAACAACCCCTCTCACTATTTTATATTTTTCTGCGCTATTTAACCCCTTTTAGGCAGGAAATCCCTAAACGATCACTTTTGCAAACAGTGAAGATCAAGATAAAATACAGCACAACACTGTGTTTCACCCGGATCTGCACTGTTTGCAAAAAAAAAAACGATATTCGGCGAAAAAAATACATTAGTCTTGCAAATTATAACAAGTGACCGCTCAATGTATACAATGAACCAGCCTCACACAGGGTAGGCGGCAATCAAAACCGTTCTGAACTATCGACGAACGCGGCTCAAAAATCGCTAGAAACAGTGTTTTCGATTGCCATTTGTCGCCAGCTGGGAGACAAATGACAATCGAAAACTCTGTTTCTAACGATTTTTGATCTACGTTCGTTGATAGTATAGACGTTTTCGATTGCCGCCTACCCGGTGTGAACCTGACTTAAATTTATCAAATTTTGTGGAAAAGTCGATTGTTTTTTTCAACAAAGGGTACAGAATTTGTCAATCAAGATCTTTATCACCAATACGCTTAACGTGCAATCAAAACGTATTATCCCTTTTAGCCCGAACCTGCATTGTATCCCACCGAGTTTCATCAACTGACTAAACCAAGATCAACAAGATGTCGCAATATTCAAAGCAAAATCCCGCGGCTCTTTTTAATTAAAAACTGCCGTTTTAGAAAGAAATTAGCTAACATTGATCGTAACTATTCATAACTTTCGCACAATGTTGTGTAAGGTATTACGCCAACTTCTAAAGCAATCACCTTCTGTTACGCAATCGATTACGGTTACCGTAATACATTGGCTGATCTTGTGATGGGGAGTTGATCAAATCTGCTGGAGCTCCGCCCAGTTTCAGCGAATATGCAGATTCGAATGCAGGAACTTAATGCAATGCCATGTTTTCTTCTTCAAAATGTATATGTATTAAGAAATACAAATAAAAAATTGGTACGTATCCCACCCAGTTACACCATTAAATCACACGAATGTCGTATCTACGTTGATGCGACGTTATTTAAACGTTGTGTGTCTACTTTGTAACTACAACATATCAGCTTAGAATGAGCATTCTCACTTGATACGAGGGCTGTTCAAATATGAATGCAAGTAGCTTCATAACTTTCTTCACATGTATGCTACAACAATATAGTAAACGTTTCTATAAACGACTATATGTCACCTTTAAACTGGCACTAGACCTAAAGAAAAATACAGTATATTTATCGAGCTATGGCCTTTTGAATGAGGGTCACGTTAGTATACTAACGAACTCAATACTTCGAACATATACCAGTGATAAAGACGAGCGTTTAATTCTTCGATACTCAAGTGAAATTTCTTGAAATTTTTGGTGAAGTATCCCCATATTCTTATATATCAATTCTGTGAAAGTTGCGAAAATCCGACATTTCTTTGTTAAATTACAACGAATCCTTCTTATGTTTGCAAATAAATGGTAAACAAAACACTACCTTTCACTTTTCAGTTAAACTTATCTCTAACAAAATGCACGAAAAAACATTTAAACAAGTTTTAACTCAAAGCCAATATGTTGATCGCTCTTACTGAGTTGTTGCTACAATTATTGATGTAAAGTGGGTAATTTTCAAACGCCGAAATGCATTTTTATTAAGTCAAAAATGCCTTAAGTGAAGGGGTTATAGAATTTATACTTAATTTTTTGTCATAACATTGCGGCCTTATTCTAAATTTGAACGTAAACTTTAAGTTTGACCACTATAGGCATTATTCACAATAAAATTACTCACCTGGTCTTTAGTACTAGACGGATTGAACATATTTTTATTAATGTAAACACGTCATTAAGAAGCAGAAAAATGCTTGAAAAATGATATAAAATGTGATTACTCTGTATTTAGAGGACAGGGCATTTTGAAAACTCCCTAATGGCATATTTATTATGTTTTCAGCAAAATGCAAAGAAAACGACACAGCGATGTTCATTATAACATCACCAGTTGATAACTCAAAATGACGTTTATCATAAAATTAATGACGTCGCAAATGTGCCTGTTTACTCGAGATTGAAACAGGATTATAAAAACTTTTTCCTGTCAGCAACTTTTGGATTGTTACTCAAACTTGCATATAAAATTTGGTGCCATTTTGTCTAAAACTTACAAAGATATGATGCTATATCCGCACATGTAACCAAAAGTGCACTGCGATTAGCTTCAGAAAAAACTTCAGTATACAGGAATGGCCTTTATATAAGGGTCTGTAACTCGAAAAATATAGTGAGAGTTTCTTTATGTTTGGTACCATTTTAACGGCGACAAAAAGTTCTTTCCAGAAAGGTATGGCATTTTGTCGTAGCACATATGTGAAGAAAGTTATGATGCTACTTGCATTCATATTTGAACAGCCCTCGTAGCATCTAGTGGATATAGTGCAATAGCGTAGTCTAACATGATACCTAGAGGAAGTGGTCCAATACCATAGTCTAGTATAACATCTAGTGGAAGATGTACAGTATCATAGTCTAACATGACACATAGAGGAAGAGGTACACTATCATAGTCTAACATGACATTTAGAAGAAGAGGTACACAATCATAGTCTAACTGTGACGCAAAGAGGAGAGGTGCAATATTATAGTCTAATATGACACCTAAAGGAAGAGGTACAATAGCATGGTCTAACAAGCCACTTAGAGGAAAATGTACAATGTCATAGTCTGACTGTGACACAATGAGGACAGGGTACAATATCATAGTCTAACATGACATCTAGAGGAAGAGGTATAATGCCATAGTCTAACCTGACACCTATAAGGAGATGCTTAATATCATATTTCATCATGACATCTAGAATAAGAAAGCAAATGACATGGTCTAACATGACGTCTTGAGTTACAATATCATAGACTAATGTGACACCTGGAGGGAGAGGAAAAATAACATAGACTAACATGACATATTAAGGAATAGGTTCAATGCTATAGTCTAACATAACAGGAAGTGTTATACTACCATAGACTTACATGACAGAGGGAGAACATACCATATTCAAACATGACACCTAGATAGACAGGGTAAGTGCCATAGTATAATATGACACCTCGCGGAAGTGTAAAAATATCATAGAATACCATGACACCTAGATGGAGAGGAAAAGAAACATATTCAAACATGACACCTAGATAGACAGGGTAAGTGCCATAGTATAATATGACACCTCGTGGAAGTGTAAAAATATCATAGAATAACATGACACCTAGATGGAGAGGAAAAGAAACATATTCAAACATGACACCTAGATAAACAGAGTAAATACCATAGTCTATTATGACATCTAGAGGAAGAGTTACAATGCCATATACTTACTTGACACCTAGAAGAAGTGGAAAATAACATAGAATAACATGCCATCCTCAGAAAGAGGTACTATGCCATAGTCTAACATGACACCTAAGGGGAGAGGTACATACTATAGTCAAACATAACACATAGAGGAAGAGGTATGATATCATTGTCTAACATAGAGGAAGAGGTACAATTTTTTTTGTCTAACATGAAATATAAAGGAAGAGGAACATTATCATAGACAAACATGACTCCTAGAGTAAGGGATACAATACCATAGTATAACATGGCATCTAGAGGGTGAGGTAATCTATATAAGGCTAACAAGAGACATAGAGGAAAAGGGTCACTAACCATAGTCTAATATGACATCTAGAGAAAGTATTACAATACCATAGGCTTAACATGACACCTAGAGGAAACGGAAAATAACAAAGACCAATATAACATCTTACGAAAGATACGAGGTACAATGCCATAGTCTAACATGACACATAGAGGGAGAGGTTAAATACCATATTCAAACATGACACCTAGGGGCAGCGGGTAAATACCATAGTCTAATATGACATCTAGAGAATGAGTCGCAAATCCATAGACTGACACGAAACCTTGAGAAAGAGGAAAAATTACATAGACTAACAGTACATCTGCATGCTTGGTGGTCAACCCAACCACGGTTGGCAACTTTGCTTTACTCTTTAATTGTACGCCGGTGGGTCGGACTTCAGACTATATGATGGTTCCGACTTAAAGACTTATCTATTGGTGAAATAGTAGGGGCCTGATGCTTTGGCTGTTTGTCGGGCCCACACGGGTTTACCTGTTTGATTTATTTCGCTCTGGTATTCAGTTTTACTTATGTAAAGTCCTTATCTTTGCTTTATCTCCTTGTTAATTTTTGATTTATATGTTTTAGGAGATGATGCATTGATAAATGAGGGGTCTTTCATGCAAACCAAATATCTATGTGTTTTCATCCACATCTGAACTAAGGGTGAGGTTGGCGCCGTAAAACCGGTTTAAGCCCTCCAGTTATTTTTTAATGACTATTCCAAGTCGGAATTTCTTTTGTGGATATTTTATGTGTTTTTTTTTGTCTTGTGTTTGCTATGCCTTTGTGCGCGCATGTTTATACGTGCTTTGTGGTCACCTGCTGGGCAAGGGCTGACCTCTTGGCTCTCGTTTGTGGTGTCTAACTGTGAGTTTGTCACTTTCCCTGGGTATCCTGGGTCAGGTGTGGTACTTGATTGTATCGTCCTGATCTTTGCACCCTTACTTAATTTGAAATCTCATTTCTGGCGTAAAAAGGTTATAATTGCGTTATTATGTACATGTATGCAACGTTGTTATGGACGCCATAACGTTTCCCGTAAACCTATAAGCCACTAGTGGTTTATCGATTTTATTGCATAACGTTATTTCACTTCCAGACGCAACGTCATATGACAAAATATTTTATATAAATTAACAGTTTCAGAAAAAGTTTGACTAATATATCAAACAAAAGTAGGTACCCATGTAATACATGTACACGTTTATATTAGTAAGCTCTCTTTTCTTGCATAATATAAGCTTTCAATTAGCGTCTAGTAATTCCAACAGCTGTGTGCTAGCAGTATGAAGTTAAATATTAAGTTATTCACGACATTGACTTCTTTAAAGATTTCTAAATATACAAAAATGTTTGTTTTTCGTCTATTACAACATATGTTTTATTATGAATACAGAATTCTTGACAAACATTTAAGTAACATTTTTATAATGAGTCATCAATGAGACACAACATGAACAGACGCATACAGTGAAAAGCCATATCTTCTCAAAATATAAGTAGAGCAGCCTGGCATGTTGAAAATCAAATTTAAGCCTACCTTATCAGTTAGACAAGTTTATTTCCGTTTAAAGGGATTTACATGTAGCCAAGGGGTATCTTTTCATTCCCTTGCTGCATTGGCTCTGTCCAGCATATAATGTTTACCCCCCCCCCCCCCACCCCATAAAATCAGGCATGTCAGGCATACCCAAAACATTTGAAATTTTAGCGCCGCACACAACAGATTTCCCGTCTGTACGTTGCTCTTAAAACAATACCAAATAGAAATGACCCAAAACAAAAATTGACCCATAAAATAGTCCAGCTGAGTGTTGATCCCACATCAGGCTGGTCGGCGCTTCTGTTGTTCGCTTGCAATAAAGTTAGGTTTTGTCGCGACGATGCCCAGTCATGTAGAATCAATGGTAGAGCGTATATTGAGTAAATTATGAGATATGTTGAATGGTTTGGCTACTGGGTGTTCCAAGATGGTGTTTCTGTATTCTTTGTGTGTTTTGTCGTCATTTTTTAACATTTATTTAACACCCTGTTGTTATTGCGTTCGTCTTGCCTTTCTTATGAGTCCTTTCATAACAATATTAAATAATTGAAATCGAATTCAAGCATTTGAATATTCTTGAACAATCGTAAAACCTCTAAGGCGTCCCGTCGACATTATATAGCCTCTGTTTTGCATCATTCATTGCATGTTTTCAATCAAAAATTTATTCAGTTCTTACAATTTCATTAGTAATCAATTACCATGTATTTTTACGTTTGATCCAAATGAATAGTGTTTTGACTTGATAGATGAAATGTGTCGTAAGGAGATGAGCGTGCATAACTGCACATGTACGTGAGAAAAGTTAGCTATTAACAAAAACTAATTGGTTGATGACGTCTCACCCCTCCCCCATTGAGCAGCTAAAGTCACATGGTTTGCACATCTGTTGCAGCAGACATGACTACAGATATGGTGTTTGCTAATTACAACAAGAGGCTACAGGGGACCGTTAAATCGATCACAAGAGAGACACTAGCCCATCAAAGACCACTTACCAAAACTCAAAGCTCGAGGCGCAATGATTTTAAAAAACAAAACACGTTTTTGATGTCCTTTTATTAACCGCATGCGTGGATCCAGAAAGTTTTATCAGATGGGGTCCAACTCTGACAATGTTGTTTTTTAGTTGGTGAGAGGAAGAGACCAATGGTGGGCCAACATTTAATGCTGGCTTGGTAGCTTTGTGGTTTTCGAGGGGATCTGGACCCGAATTGCTAAGGAACCGTTTAGCTTTGTGGTTTTCCACGTGGGGAATTTTCCACGTGGAGAAAGAATAAGTTAGATTTCCAGCACAAAAAGTTTTGCTGGTGAAATTACTCTAAAGATGCCCTTATGAAAATTTACTCTTATATATACTCTTTAAGAAAGCTCCAGAATAATCACGAAAGAACTATGATATAATATGCTAAATATAAAACAAAACCATATATTCTAGAATATTTCACAAGTTTCTCAATTATTCTGGGTGATTCCAGAACACACTCAAAGCTTCTTTTGGCATGAAAAAGAAAGTTCCAGAAAATTCTTGACTTTTCTCCAAGGTTCCAGCACCTTCCAGGATAAACTATTTTTTAATTTCTAGAAGATTTGTCAGTCTTTCTAGGAAAATCTTACAGCATTCAGTAAATAACTTGTTATCATCAATAGCTAGATCAACAGAAACCAAGTACACAATATATCAAACAAATAAACATTGTACTTGTTACACTATAGTTTTGTTTTCTATATAAGCGTCTCTGTAAAATATGTGGCAATATAGGGTGAGGCCATTACATATTCATATGCCGATTCCTTATGGCCTTGTTTCAAAACGGATCAGAATAAGTTTAAATTAACAACGTGGCATAGGTTTTCCAACATATCATTTTTGTCAAATTATAATCAATTCAGGCCAGTGTTTTTTTAAGCATTTACAATACATTCTTATTTAAAAAAATCTAACCCCTTCCTCTGGCTGCATTTTCTTTGGACAGATCATGATAAGTTTAACGCTAAGGTCAGTGTACAATAATTTGTCATAACTTGTTTTCAAATTGAGCCAGTGGTCTTTGATACGAAGGATTATTTTCAATTTGCTTATTATATAGCATCTTGCAGGAATGTATTTTGAATGATCAGAAAAAAGTGACAAATCTTGGGTGGGATAGGGCCATGCAATGACCTTTTGCGCCAATACCAAGTTAATCACGACAATAAGATTTTTTAAAAGGTGTTCCATGTAGGCCAAAGGCCAATAATAGAAGCACATTCCTCCAACCGGATCTTAGTACACCTATAGATTCTTGAAGCTTTGGGTATATCTTAACAAATCCAGTAGGGATGCTTGGTAAACAAACTATCAGTGTATATCTATGGCGACCACCAATATTTAGTCAAAACCCAATTATTTTGAAAAAAAAAATAACAACAACGAAATTGTTTGTAATGATTATAAATCATTTTAAGAAGTGTAAACTTTTTCGTGATAGGTCGTTTACATTCCCCGCATCTTGTGTTTATGATATCTAATCTGAGTACATATAAATACAAACGTGCTTAATTTGTCAAAGAAATGTTGTAGCAAACGAGTAGCTATCAGTATTCATGATTTGATATTTAAATAATGAAAATGACCCCAAAAAGTAATAAGGTCATTATTTATTAATATAATAGAGGCACAATATTGTTTATATATATGGTTTGTTTGGATGGTATATTTAACACACAAATTGCTCATCAAAATAATCGCGATGAATTCAGCAAGCACCTGAAAAACATCAGGGTCATCACTCTCAACACCCTGAATGACATGATGGATACACTCTCTTCTAGAAAAGTAGGCATCTGTAGTGTCCAAAAGACTAGGTACAGTTGTGGCCAACACCACTAAAGTTCTGGTCTAGAAACAACAAAGGTACTGCTATGAGTAGTTTGGTTTGTTTGTGGCTGAGAAGTGGCTAAGGTTATTTGTAGTCAAGTGAGTCCCCTGGTTATGATTTACTCTATGACCAGCTACAAGTGCAGTGACTGCTTTGGAATTCCTCATCCCATCTGGTGTTTAGAATGGTCACATTGGCAGTGCAGGCTTGGTTACAAAAAAGTGATTGGAGGCTGTGTGTATTGAAAGCCAGACCACGATATTGAGGTTGAGATGATCCTGAAATATTCACTGGCATATGACCTGCTCCTCAGTACAGATGCTTTAAAAACGTAACAAACACTTCACTACATACAGGCCAGGTAACACAGCAATCCAGATATTCTTTATGTGTTATTTTGAAAGTAAGAACATGCGCAAGCTTGTTACGGATGTCAATGTAATATCTGGAGAGGTGGTTGTTCTGTAGCATCAGCTCCTTGTTTGGGACATGATGATTGATATGCCATCTCAAATCAAGCGCAAATCATCCTCGTCCAAACATGGGGTAGCGCAGAGGTCCTCAAACGTGTAGCCACTTCAAAGGTGTCTTCAAGGTACATGTGCCTGATGTGGATATGGAAATGGCAACTACTACTTAAGAAATCTTAGAGAAACTCAAGTCAGGTTTGCTGAAGACAACAGAGGAGATATGTGACATAATTAAACCCCTTCGATGGCGACGTGAAATTTGGTGGTGTAATAACGATTTAGGAGATGCCATCACAGACAATCGCGAATACTGTTAAAGCATGAAAGGCTGGCAACTGCACATGGGCATCATATGATATGGTCAAGTGCATTGTCAGACATGTGATCTTCCATGAACGCCAAAGAGTAGACAAGGTGATATATGAGAGCATTGACCATAAGTCGTCTGATGAGGAAATAGAATGCCAACCAGATGAGGAAATATAATGTCAATGTTGCATACAAAAAGCCAGTAAAGAGGCAAAGTAGAATGCGTGGGCTAAAAACTATGGAAAGCTTTCCAACGTTTAGTTTGAGTGGGACCCTAAACATCTGTTCAAGGAACTCGACTATTCCAATCACTTTTGGCATTGCAAAAACGATGAATTCATGTAAAGCTGCGGGCCCTTCAGGCATAGTGGTACAGTAATATGTAAAACGGCCACTCAAAATAAGACAAAACAAAGATCTTAATTACATATTGTAGCTTAGTGAATGTCGAAAGTATTACAGAATACTCTCCCTTGGAGCATTCTGCAGTACTTTTGATCTGCATGAAGCGACAATTGGTCTTGAAAACCCATTTCCTGCCTTTTTGAGAGTGGCCGTTTTTCACAGGTTTTACTGAACATGTAAAGATTATCAAGACATTATGTGATAAAGGGACCACCATAATCCGCTGTCTTACAACCGTGATTGTTCGTGATGGCAAGGTCCCAACTGACTGGGGGCAAAGGTTCATTGTCTGGCTTTACAAAGGCAAGAGTGATGCTCTGAACAGGCATCAATCTGCCTGAAATGGGTCATGAAGAGCCTAGAGAGGATTGTTGTGGCCTCATAAGATATGTGATATCTATGGATGACTCACCATTCCGCTTTGTCCCAGAAATAGGCACTACAGCAGAATTTGTTGACACCTGGTAGCTGCAGGAGAAATACCTAGCAGTGAACAAGTAGCTTTATATGGCCTTAAGGATTTAACGAAGACGTGTAACCGTGCCCCTTGAGCTCGAAAGGTTATCTGGTGGGCACTGAGTTAATTAGATGTTGAGGAATGGATTGTGCAGTTAGTACATGGACTGTATGCCAATATGCTTAGCCATGTCAGTGTCATCAAGGGTTACAGATGAAGGTCAGGGTTCATCAGAACGCGGTACCCCGTCCCCAAATTCTTCATCATGTAGAGCTGGAGGCCTTGTCATTTGAGTACTGTTCTGGGGTTTCCTGGGAGGAGATAATATTTATATCATTGCTGATTCACCCCAGAAAAGAAACCACGGAGAAGAAGTGGATGATGGTAAACGCAGAATTTTTTTTGCGGTATAAGCCTAGATCTACTGCAGAAATCAGGTGATTTCCAATGCGCTTTCTTGTGCATAGGAGTAAGCAGCAACAACATCGAATGCAATGGCTGCAAACACACTGTGTGCAAAGGAGGAAACGCAGCTGGCTCCAACCGACTGACAACTAATCCTGGTTATAGGTGTGCATGGTGCTGGAGAACTGCCTGCCATATTGACTGCAGATCATGTCCGCCCGGATAAGCAGGGTGTGAAAGCTTCCTTCTGCTACCTGGATGACATGCTTTATGCAGGCGGAGAGCTACTCTGAGTTCTAACATCAAACAACCTGTCTTATGAGATCCCTTTTCGTGTGTACAGCTCTTGCGTGGAGAGCAGCATACTCCAAGCCATTGAAACTAGGCTGTTGGCAAAGCTGAACCTCTATATTCTCACATATATACTTAAGGAATAAAGAAACGCAACAATCACTACATAAAATGTAATGCAAGTAGGTTGTATAGATGGTGTTATTTCATAAAAGCAGCATGTATATGTCGTCACATTACAGTAGGTTAAGCCACCACGTCGGTTACATATGCTGGCTGGCATGCATATGATCATTCTGACCCCCCACTAGAAAATTGTGAAACACGGACAATAAAAGTAAATTTTCTATTAAAAACCGGGTTGTTGTTTACAAAACCTTTGGAATAAATGTTGGGGTCCAAGAAATTATTAGTTTGTAACCTTACGTAATGATTTTAAACGCTTAACGTCAATTACGTTAATACCAAATATTGCGTTAAATGCGGCAAAATTCTATTCCTCTGGAGGTTTATTCAGTTAAAGCATATTAACTGCAAGAAGTATGACTTTAGAATGTAAGACGTCAATAACATGTGTACTATGACGTCAAAATAATTCATTATTCTGCACTTTAAAGGCAGCATAATGTTGACGCATTTTTCTGATGATAGAATGGCCATGTGGTAAAGTTTAGGTCACAGTAACCAAGTTTAATGCATATAACAGGTTGTTTTCATTTGCAAATCTGTGCTTTGTACAGTATGACTCACATCAATGTAACGTCACGCTGACACAATTTTACGGGTTCTGTAACCATGGTACGGTAACTTTCGCGGCCAAACCATGTCCTGTTATCTTTATCGTTACTTAATGCACCAATTACCTTAGCTCGACGGCTTTAAGTAGCGTTAAATGCTTATTCTTTGTCATTGTGCACCCTTGCATTCCGGGAGCATGATTTGAAGCAATTTTTGGCCGACAGTTCAGCATGATGCGATGCTTTCGTTGTTTGCACATTGTGGAGTCGACACCATGTAGTAAATCATGAAGATGATTGCGTTTCATGATCTTCGTTCTGACGTCCATGTCACAATTTTAAGTTTTTAAATGTTTTCATCTTGTGGCATTTCTTTTATCCTTAAATTGACGTTTTCGCATTTTACCACACGTCATTAATAGTCAGTAAGCAAATTCTAAAAGAAATTGAATCAAAATATCAAATAGCTACGCAAAACATATTTTTTCATCATTTGCGTATCTTTATTCCTTAAGTACATATACAAATTCACAAATAAAACTTAGAATTAAGGGACATATAACCAATCGCATACTGTAGGCTTATCGAGTATCTAAATGACATTCGATGCAGTTGGTAGTAAGCTTAACAGTGATATAGCCATAATAAAATCCCGCCAGGGTGGACCCAGGGTACACTGGGCATTTCGCCTAATATATGAATGAGAAAATCCGCTTCTTATATCCATGTTTTTGACGGATTAAACCAGATCGAACATTATTGGTAGAGGGCCGCCGAATGACCATTGGTGTCTTATATATGTTCAGCGCAAAGTGAGAATCGGTACGATTCCGGAATTTTACCTGCGCAGTGTGAGAATTCCTACTTTGTCCGCCGATTCCGGAATTGTACTGGACAATTCTAGAATTGCGCAAGGGGTATTTTATCGATTTTTGCTATAACCAGGCCCTGTGCAAAGAAGGAATGGGCTGGACAAAGTGAGAATTGGGTTAACATGCATAGGAGTCTCATTTTAACTTTGCCGGTGGCAGAGAGGTGTTTTCTCATTTTCAAACTCGAATACAATCCGACGGCAGCCACTTCAATCACATTACATTTTGTTTGCAATGTTTGCATGTTCTGCATTACCGGGATTATCCTGTATGTAACTATGAGAGAGAGAGAGAGATTAATCCGGGTATCGCTTAATAGTACAGTGGCGATCGTTAACGAGTTGTCCTCGCATATGCACCGACTCCGCGTTGCCTTCGCACGCCTATCGCAGGCGTAGGCCACGCGGTTGCCTGCGAAAACCGTGCGAAGTTTTTTAAGCCAACCAGACTTGCGAGGCCTACGCAACCTTCCCACGATATCTGCATTGTTTTTTCAACCAATGAAACGCTAGTAAATTCATCGCGGTATCTCTCGAGTGAATACGTCACTCACGCAGGATTGAATCGACCAATCACTTATTTGTAGGAGACTGGTTCCCTCTTCCATTCCCTCTTCCATTGAAAGACGGAAACCAAATTATTTTTGATAAAACATTCTCGTATCGATAACAACCAAAATAGTCCTTACACCCAATAGACAATTATAACATTAATCCCTTTAATTTTATCAGCGAGGACAGGATACCTGGTCAAGAGAAAATTACATATCTCTACCTTGTTACAAAACTTGTTTTGAGCTTTGTGGTTTGTAAAAAGATGTCTTTGTCTAGGGGTTGCTTGGAGGCACTTTGTCGTGTCCTCGCACAAGACATTTTATCCTCTGCTCAGGACTGATTCAACCCAGGAAATGTAGGATAAAAGTTGTAAGATCTTTTCTTTTGATATTGCTTCTGCAAAGCAATGTGCATAATGCCTCCGACCAGTTACGTATATTAAAAGGCTACCACATACCTGGTAAGAAAATACTTCGTGGACAAAAAAACACTGAAATATGTATTTAACCCTTGTCATTCAATGGATTCTCCCAACGATATTGCTACAATAAGTATGATGTAGCTGTGTTTTAAGGGATCACAGGGGATATTTTTTAAAACTATAATATATTTATGAAAAAAATGCATAGCGGGAATGCTGCTGATAATTGGACCGGGTCAACCAAAAATGTCGAATTTGTTCGGGATCCATGCTGATTAACAGTATGTTTTTTTTTTACAAACAATGAAGACACAGATAAAAAACATGTAATACGGCATTTTGTCTGGGTATGCAATATTTTCTTAAACCTAGGTGAGCTTCATAGAAAGAAATACATTTTAAGCACCAGTCATTTGTATGCTACGCCTCCTTGGGACCGGGGACATAGCAGGATGAATCCAGGACGTTTCGTCCCAAACCATTTCCTCCCCTAGTCGTTCCTCCCCAAGACGTTTCCCCCTGGTCGTTTTCCCCCTGGTCGTTTCGCCCCCACTAGTCGTTTTGCCCAATGAGTCGTTTCGCCCCACTAGTCGCTTCGTCCCTAGTATGTATAAGAAGTTCTGTCACGTCTAATCTGGGTCTAAAGAGTTTGCATACTGCAAAAATCGCTACGTATTTTATTCACTTATATCGATTATCAAACTCAAATTTAGAATCTGAATCCAATAATCATTTTTTTAATCTAGAATACCGAACGACAAGGTCAATCCAAAATTCATATTTTATTTGTCAAATATTCGATATTAGATATTTAAAAAATTGAATGTTCGATTGAGTTTGATATTCGGTATTAAACATTCAAAAGATTTGAATGTTGGATTGAGTTTGATATTCGAAATCCAAAGGCTTGCATGTTTTCGATATAAAACATTAAAAACTTGAATTTTGGGTTGAGTTTGAAGTTCAACATTCGCTATTCAAAAGATTTAAATCTTGTATTGAGTTATATATTCGTTATTCAAGATACTGTATATTCTATATTCAAAACTTGAAAAGTATTGGTTACTCAGTTTCTGCCGTTTTTTTTTTTAAAGCAATTTTTGATAAGTCAGCTCATCAGGATCCACATTTTTTCACATTCTAATGGGCCCTTCAGTCGACATAACATGGCATGGAGACCCCAGGGGTACTCTGATTTGTTGGCTTCATACGTAAGCTCGGGCCCTGCATCTATCGTTCACCCCCCCCCCATTCAAAAAAAATATCACGAATTTCAAGCACCCCCAAAAATATTCTTCATACCCCCCAAAAATATTCATTTTTCTGAAAAAAAACCAAAAAATTATTGAAATTCAAAATTTTGAGCCAAAAAATGGCCCAAGCCTACGTATGTACGAAAATATCATAGTAGCCCCCCCCCCCCCCTCCCCCTGGGACGGAGACGCTCATTAGATGAACATTCCCGTGTGGACAACGTATGGAGAATCCAAACAGCGTTTTCAACGTAAAGCTCATGTTCTATTAAACAAGGAGTGTCCGACAGTGAGGTCATAATATTTTTTAGTACAAAGTTTGAGGTATCAGCAGATCTTACAGTTATAGAAAGTTATTTACCTTTCGTCACTGTCATAAACGACTTGTTGAATAGTACAATGTTATTGCTCACAAATATATATGTACTTTTTCGGCGGTCGTAAACACAGTTTTTTTGCAAAAAAAGGTGCACATACCGTCAATGCCGTCGCTTGAACCGCGACACGAAAAAAACAACAACAAATCAAATGAGTGTCAGTGAAGACTAAAACCAGACAAGGTATCAGTCAAGTCAATTTAATTTTCTATGTCCACAGTACATACACTAGTACGTTCGTCTCTACATAGGTACATGTGAACATACATACAGACAGACATACAGATGGACGGACGGAATATCAGACAAATGGACGGACGGAAGATAAAACGCCAAGCACAATGATATACAATCGTAAGACGCACAGACAGACGAGTAGAAGCAACGGACTGATGAACAAAAGGATGGGCAAAACACGCTGGCATGCCCACATGTATGCACAATGCCGATGCGGAAGTTAGTTTGTACCCACAACATTCGGCATACATGCATCGAAGTTGGCAGTCAGACCTACCTTAAATATTAACTCTTTTCTCGTCAGTCGCATGCTTCAAAGTGAGCAGTCTGATATTTTACACAACACTTATCCTGTACATATACTTTTAGAGTTCGACCTCGGCGTTTTTCGCGAATACAGTGAGTGCATAAAGAAAGAAGATAAACAATAATTATGATAATTAGCACTGCGATTGTGAAACAAATCAGGCTTTGCTGCAAATTTTCTTTGTTGATCATCATTTTAATAGACTAATGATTTTCCCGCTTCTATTTAGACACCGCAGCACCCAGAACACAGTAAAGTTAGAATTTGTACCCTGTCCTCCTGTCATAATACCGTTTACCGCCCCCCCCCCTCATCTCAGCTGATTAACAATAACCCTACCCTTAAAGGCGAATATGCAATTGAACTACTTTGTAAACGTTTGGAAACCTCTGTTTCATATCAATTTTACCCGCAAAACATATTACGAATATACGATTCTCACTTTGTCCCAATTCTTACTTTGCGCATGGACAATTCCAGAATTGAACCGCGCAAAGTAAGAATTCTCACTCTGTCCGCATATTTAGGAACTCTCACTTTGCGCAGAGCAATTTCGTAATTGTCCAGATTCTCACTTTGCGCAGAACATATATATATTATATCGCCCCAGTATTTTTGATAAGGTGTTCTGTCGGTTTACCTGCATATCCATGTAGCTGTTTGTGATCTGCTGCATATGACACAAGAACCATTTTGTCACCTGGCTGGCCCATATGTTGTTTATCTCGCATTAAGGCTCAACGCAAGGGCTTCTTGTATCCATGTTATTGGCAAACCAAACCAGTCCTAACAATATTGGTAGAGGATATATCGCTCCAGTATTTTTGATATTAAGATGCTTTTAAAGCTTTTTTATATCGGTTTATCTGCATGTAGCTATGATGTAGACATGCAAAACTGTGATTTTATGCAGATGAAACAGGAACCGTTTTGTCACGTGGCTGGTACATATATTGTTTATCTCACGTATAGGAGTCCTACACAATGTATCAGTCTGGTGATTGTGAAAACAAAAGTTGTCGATTTGACCTTCTTGCATGCTTTGACTTTCCTTTACTATTGATTGAAATCAGTTCTGAAGCATTTCCTGGGTTATTAAAGATTTGAGCCATGGCATGAGTTTTCCAACAATGTGGTATGTGCGGGCAGCAAAGCCTCAGATCAGCCTGCGCATAGTCGCAGTCTGATCAGAGCCTTTGCTTGTCGCTTGAATATTCTATGACTGTTAAGCTACTGATTGAACACCACTTGGAGTTTCTTAGTCTAACGGGAGGCTGCACAGGCTCGTATGAGTCTACACTTGTCAAAATGCCACATTGTTGGAAATCACATGTCACGGCTCATTTATGGTGCATGACAAGGAGAACAATGAAATACACAAAGACTATATTTGTGGACTCAAGTGTATTAGATTATTTTACAACATTGAATTTAAGAATCACAAAGATAAAATAAAGAATAAAATTAAAATTCTAAACAGTAAACTCCTTTCTAAATCCTCTTGCATTTTGTAACATATTTCTAACATACTTTAAAACTACATTTTACCAGTCATATACAACAGCACTTATCGAGATACATGACTGTACACCTTATAATATACTCAATTGGTTTCAGCAAATGTTCTAATATTTCGAACACTTTTCTTTTTCTGTGCTCAAATTAAATGTTGATTATCAGGGCTGGAATTCACATAATACTTGTCAGAATAGCACACAGGCAGTAGCGGATTAGACTGCTGCTTCAGAGGCCGTCAGATCTGGGTATGCACTGCTGTCTATGCCTTTTCGACAGGTCATTTGTGTTCGAAATTTCGAATATTAAACGTAAACCTTTGGGCACAGAGTATCAATCAGACTTCAGAGTTAAGTATTTCTTAGTTAAGTACATCTGCGGAAGCCAAGACTATTAAGTCTACTTTGTTTCATACGTATGGATTCAAGTGGACTTAGTACCCTTTGCATTCGGAAGATGTGTTAAGTATGTATAAGCTTTTAGTGTTATTTTGGTGCTCTAAAACAATACTTTACGTAAGACACAACTGCAATCAGGAGCATAGGCCGATATTGATACAATATCTTCGCCCATCTACGCCCAAAATTCTTTTAAAGTACATAGGTAAACGTGAAGTTCCATATCGGGCCGGGCCCTGAGATTATAAAAAAGTTTCATGCTCAACTCAACTGAGTATAAAATTTCAACTCCTCATGAAAACTAAAACGCTGAAAAAGATAGGTATTTCTTGCTTTTAAGCTCTCATATGATGTATTTATCCTGCTAATAAATGTTAAAATGCCAACAATTGTTGGCATTTTAACATTTATGAGCAGGATAAACTTCATGCTCAGCTGAGTTGAGCATAAAGAATGTTTTATAACCCAGAGGCCAGACACTGCAGAATGCAGCGCCTAATCAGTGTCTCAATTGCTTGTTAACAGAATAGTTCCAGTTTTATACATTTCATATTTCACCAAAATTATCCTTATAAATGGGAGACATATAAGTGTATATACGACAGAGATATCTGATCCTCGGAGTTGGGAGTTTAACCAGGGACTCGACGGGCTCGTTCCTGAATAAATTCCGACCCCTTGAGTGAGATATCTCTATCCTACATGGACTCATGATGGATTCTTATGATCTTCAATCACAAAATTCGAATATGTTTATCGGCTCCTCTTTATTTTATGTTTAGCATATTCAGCAAAATAAACTACTGGCCCTATTCCGAGACTGTCGTCGATAGGTGCTGTTGACCTCTTACATTATCAGCCTAAGTAGGCGACAGTTACACACGGAGATAATACAATGTGCAAGACAATGCACTCAGAGTGGTGAATGACCACATCTGTCTGATTATCTTGAACTAGAAGACTCAAGATGACTTTGAACTACCATTTATTTACCATCGTCAATACCGGGATCCCCTTTGGTGATCAGGATAGACAGGTTGCTCCCCTTTTTGACATGTTATGTCTCCACAAAAATATGCAGCACTCTGTCAAGGACTGATTGAGTAATTAATGATACACTGCATGTTGGTATTTCTCGCAGATGTAACTGTCACCTACTAAAGAGCACATTTAAGTGAAGAAAAAATGAAATAATAATAAAAGTAAAATTCAAATGCTCATACATTGTATATAAAGGAAATGTTAGTATAATCATCACACCCGTAATATATGTGCAAAACGTATGGGCCTGCGCATGAAAAAATCTGAACAATTTGGTTTCACGTACAGCCTAGACTCAGATCAGTCTGGACATCCGCCTAGCCTGATCAGAGTCGTTGATGTGGGTTCAATGAGTAGTTGGGGAGGCACGCGTTTTTGTGGTGTTTTTTCGCCTCGCGTTATCGTTATCAGAGCGGGCTGATGTCCAAGCTGCTCTAGGCCATCACTGAGTACAAAATCAACTAGTTAGTTTTTTTCGCGCACTTGCTCATATAATGTAGCCCATTTGAAAATGATACTAATATGCATATGCGTTAACACGCCGGATATGCGGCAATCGAAAACGTTCTTTACATTAGACAAACGTTGATCAAAAATCGCTAGAAACAGTTTTTTCGATTGTCATTCGTCGCCAATATGGCGACAAATGGCAATCGAAAACTCTGTTTCTAACGATTTATGATCAACGTTTGTCGGAAGAATTAACGTTTTCGATTACTGCCTATCCGGTGTGAATAATGCATTCTCTAAGAGCGGATTCACAGCTTTTCAGTGCTGCCAGATTTCAAGGCTAGTTTTTGAACCCAGCCATATTTGTGTCTACAAGCAGTGGAGGCTCCAGCACAATTCGTTCGAGTCGTCGCTGGTCGCATATGAATTTAGTAGCACAGTCAAATTACATACATGTATATGCGCCTAGCATGAAAACGAAATATTTCAAATACATGCAAATTTAAAGGAAAGATACAGAAATCGAATACAACTTTGACAATCTTTGTTCAGCATGCTTATCTACAATATAAAAATTCCCTTCAAGGAAACAAAGTTTTGGCTAATTATGGTCTGGCAGATGTCCGGTCGGAATATGACATAAAAAAGAACAAAACACTGAAGTTGTGCTGATAAGTAACACATTAGTAGATACAGCAAGCCGACATTCACTCAGTCCGTACTGTACGGATACCCTGTGAATACATGTACAAATGCACTGACCAGGGCCCGGAATTACAATGCCTAGTTAAAATAAAGATGACGTAAGTTAAGTATTGATTTTCAGGATACGAAAAACAACATTTCCAACTTATTAAAATCAAAATAGTATCATGTATTATGTAGATCACAAAGACATGTGTGACAATATGCACTGCACCAATCCAGGCAATTCATTAAACATTAAATATATCATGTTGAAATTTCAATACTTAACTAAGTTCTTCCTTAACTTTAAGGAGGCATAGTAAATTTGGGCCCTGGTCCCAAAATTACAATGAATCCTTAAAGTTAAGCAAGACTTGAGTTAAGTACTGATATTTCAACATGTTATATTAAATGCTAAATAAATTGCGATGTGGTACTTGTGGTCAAATATATCATTGTGATCTTCAGAAAAAATGAAACTTTTTGATTTTAATCTGTTTTTAACGGGTTTTTTTTCGCATCCTGAAAAATCAATACTTAACTGAAGTCATTTTTAACTTCAAGGAGGCATTGTAATTTTGGGTCCAGTGCATTACGTTTTTGGTATGTGCTTCATTTACTGCATAAATGTATTTTTCTGTATTGCAGGTCATGTGCAAAAAAGAAGCTGTACTGCGCACAGTCTCTGCTGTTTTAGCTGAATATGTCATGGTAACACAGACACAGAGGCCCCCAGGTTATAAAACATTTTCCTGCTCAACTCAACTGAACACGAAATTTATCCTGCTCATAAATGTTAAAATGCCAACCATTGGCATTTTAACATTTCTTGGCATGATAAATACAATATCCGAGAGTCTGAAAGCAAAAACAGTATTAATTGTTCAGCATTTTAGCTTTTACAATCAATATGAATTTCATGCTCAGCTGAGTTGAGCATGAAAACGTTTTGTAACCTTGGGCCCAGGTTGGTATAAGTACTACTTATCTGCAAAACACTTGAAGTATTTGTTGAAATGAGGCGCATACACATATTGAAATACAAAATTGATTACAGAACAAATATCATATTGAGAAATACTTCAATAAGCCTATTAAACGGGGTATGATAGCTCTATTTGTTGAAATGATCAAGCGCTGGATTTCAAAAATGAAATCTTCCAGTTCATGATCTGGACTAACTTATTCAAGTTATTAAATAATTTGATATACTCTGGAGCAGTTCCAATTTTAAGGGAGACACTAATGAAGAAACTGATTGTTTTAGTTGTCACCCCTTGATATAGTCAGTCCGGTTGTAAAAATTAGTACATGTACCCCTTTTCTAGACCTATGAATAGTTCCCCTATTCAGAGGGCACAGTGTGCATTGTATGTTTAGCCTACTGCCAACTATTTAGAATAACTTCAATAGCTGTTAGTATGGCTAGTGCATGACGCGGATACCTTATTGAGCTATCCGAACCATTTATAGCATCATGAAAAATTGTTTGATATACGAGTGATGCTCTGAGACCTCCATTTGCATCACTCGAAATTACATGTATATAATTCAAGCCATGATAAATACAGTATACGCAACACGCACTAGGTCATATGTGTTTATGACAGAATCTATGCAAACATATTGTCTAGTAAGACAAAATCTCTAATATGTTGACCGTCAAAAAATACACGTACGCTGAGCCCTCTGTTACATGCATTACTAAATATGTGTCAGTATGGCACTTTTGTAGCTTCACATTGACATAAGATCATTATTCATGAAATTAGACAAAAATGAAAACGATGACACACAATTCAATGAAAATACAATGTTTACTTGAATGAGCTAATAATGTGAAAATGAAGTACAACATTTGAACATACCGTACCCATCGAACATATTATATGTATTTCTAGTACTTTCTTTAATTTTGATGCAGCGAAAACCTTTTCTGAATTGACCTATTTTGTTTGTGTTAATGCTTAACGTCCCAGTCAACAACTGTTCAGTTATGGCGAGTGTTAAAGGACACAGCAAGGTGCCTTCGGCGAGTCTTGAACCAGATACCCCTCGGTTTCAACTTTTAAACTCTACATTGAGGCACTGCGCTCCTATGATTTGACCAATAAAACGTGAGTTCAAATACTCAGAACGTTAACTAATGTTTCCAGAAAATAAGAATTATGATAAGTTTTACAAAATAAGCAAGGTAATCTTCTTTTCATTTTTTTGCTATATTTAAGGTACAAATGTATTAGTATGGGCCTCTTTCGTACGGAGATGTTTTCGAATGATGTAGACTGCGAGTAGAAGCAATTGAATATGCCACTAGATCAAGACTACAGTACATATAAGGTTCAGCAGGTACAGTAATTAAAATAATATTCAGTAAAACCTGTATTAAACAGCTACTCTCAAAAAGACAGAAATTTGTTTTTTTTTCAAGACCAATCATTGCTTAATGCAGGTAAAAAGTAATGCAGAATGCTGCTCCAAGGGGAGCATTCTGCAATACTTTCGACCTTCATTAAGCTACTATTTGTCATTAAGATCTTTGTTTTGTCTTTTTTAGTGATCGCCTAAGACAGGTTATACTGCAGTTAAAAATAACCAACCCTCTCTCAAGTCGCCAAGCAAAAGTGTGAGAATAAAATGAGAATGTTTAAATATGACATCAATACATGTATAAAGTGGAGTATGGCACAATTGTTTAGCACTTATGAAATTACAAAATGGCACCAATGATCGAGGAATGTTATTTAAGGAAATTGTATGCCAGCCAGTACACTCATGATCGATTAGACCTGTTAAAGCACTAACCAATTGGAACGGTTTTGTTACATGTAAAGGACTAAGTCTACCTTTTCGAGCAGGCTGTCGCTGTCTTTAGCGGAATGGACAGCTTTGACGAAATGTGGGAGATCTCGGCAGCCTATGCGGATTACTGGCGTATTATCATACACATGTAATAGCAGGTGTTTGTGAAACACGAATACCTGGCCCCCAGTGGCGGGTCCAGAGGGGGTTCGCTTGAACCCCATCCCCATCCCCGCCCCCCCCCTCCCCCCCGTTTGCAAATATCAGTGAGTGAGACCAAATTATTTCATTTTCATGGGATAGATAAGAAAAATGAGAGAAAACCACCAAAGCTAACCCCCACATCTTTATACATATGAACCCCTTTCCAGAAATCCTTGATCCGCCCCTGCCCCCACCCCCTCCTTCCGAATACCGACGGAATATATATTTTAAAACCATACATCCACTAACAGGGACGCTCAAGCTGAAATGCCGCAATGTGACATTTAATAAGTGTCTCCACTGTTCGCTTAATAGATACAAATGATCTTTAGGGACTGACCTTTAAACTTAATTTTGGAAATTCAACCAGTGACCCATTTGGTGAAAAGCCTTATCCAATCGGGCTCCTTAAGACAGGTCCGCCGATCGTGTCCTTTCTAGGCTATTTTTGGCTATATATAATTATGTACACATTTGAAAAACAAACAAGTTTTTTGTCATGTAGGCAGTAAGAGTACCTTACTTAGTAGTAAATAGGCTACCCGTATTTGTGTCATTTACATAATAACTCGACCTTCAAAAGAAATCTCAAAAGAAAAAGGTTCATATCCATTAGAAATGAAAGAATAGCCGAACAAGCCTGTGTGTTCGCTGAGACGTTTCGGTGCTATCTTCTCCACTCACAAAATGTTACACTCTAGGCAGGGTTTGTCTGAGGAAGAAAACAGCTATGAGGCAACAATGTTTTGGTGCAGACTGGTCTGAGTGTATGTCATAATGGCCATATCAATGCAAACGTTTGAATAATATACTCATATAACCGCGTTGACAATCCCAATATGATTGTGAAATACAATGAACATTCATGACGTAAAACTAACTGGTAACTGTCCAAACATTATAAAATGAGTTGTAAATAGTATGTATACTTAAAATCACTAAAGGAGTAGCCTACTCCGGCAAACAGTAAAGATCCAGATGACATGCCGCAAATTCAGGACCTGCACTATTTGCTTAGACAAATGTCGAAACAACGCAAAACTATGTTGATTTCTCTAGGAATTCATTTGTCACGTCGGTGCTGATTCTAAGCGTAGATGCTTCCAATCAAGACATGAACAAATCAAATCAAATTAAGATGTTGCTGTTAATGTTTTTAATTTTCACAATTTGTAGCGGCGTTCATATACGGTGCGGATTTGGGTCATGTTTCCGTGATTTTAAGTTTTATGAAAAACATTAACGAACTTATAAAATCAAACTTTTCCCTTCAAAACCTGCCTAAAAGAAGTTATATCATTAGTTCACGTGTTCTGATTGACATATTTTTGCATACCAAGGTTGATAGTATGAATAAATATTGGCGCGGCCTTGAAAATAGATAAATAATAAGATTGTGTATTATGCAATTTTATGCAAACTATTTGTTCAATATCATTTAAAGGGGTCGCTCAACCATCAAATACTGATGCATCGTTCCATAACTTGGCAACCTTGAAGTAACCTCAATACTAGTTATCTACATGTATATGGACAAAATCTTCAAGATTATGTCCGAGTTTCACCTTTTTATACCACCTTTACCAACTTTAGCATGAAATATCTCGTGATATGCAAGGTCTACACTGATGTAGGTGGTATAAAATAGTTATACCATGTTTGTCCACCTGTACGTAAGATAATCCACTCGCTAAAGCTCGTGGATTATCTCCACGTACAGGCGGACAACCCATGGTATAACTATTACTTGTAGACCAGTTATGCACGCCACATTATCTTTCTAACTTTAGGATTGAGTTTTGGTGCGTGTGTTCTCATTGAACAACCATTCCTACAGTCCAAAGATTTGACAGCACTAGTATTCTTGATATCTGAGGCTTTCGCGAGCCAAGCGCCCCATAGGACGAAGTGGACTTAGTACCCTTGCCTTGAAAAAAATGGCACATGATTTTATTAGGCGTCAATTCAGTTGGAATACTCTTATCAGTGGATTGCATCAGAGAAAGATTTTGTCATTTCAAAATTCCAAAGATAAAACCCATGAAAACGTTGGTACTGAAAGACACCTACATGTACGTCATTGAGACCTTAAACGCACTTTTAGTCGTACATATATGCACAATGTACTAGTGGTTATAGATCCAAGCAGCATCGGCATGTGTACTGAAAGAGCCGTCGCTGATCGCACACACAATGCCAGTAGGTACATGTATCGATCCTCAAGTGAAAGCTTTGCATACGCATTTAAACATGCGCTGATCAAGAAAGTTTTGACAGAGGGGGTCCAACTTTGACATCGTTTTTTTAGTTGATGAGGGGATAAGCGGGGCCATCATCGGTCCGGCAGCTAGGGTGCAGATGATAGCCAAAAATTGTATGCTGGCTTGGTAGCTTTGTGATTTTTCAGGGGATCCAGACCTGTATTGCTAGAAAACCCTATATTTTTGTGATTTTTCAGGGGAATCACTACACATAATGTGAAATAAACATGTGTCATAACATATGAACCAGGAGCTTAAAATTTCGGTATAGCTACCGCATATACATAAAATATTCGTTTAACATGCAGCTAGAGGCATATTGTTTGGTCTCTGCCTATATCCACGCTGCAAAAGCAACGAAGGATCTTATAAGGCTGCGCTAGCAATCTCATAAGGCCTCACCTCTAGTGTACACGAAATCTATATACTTATTGTATCAACTGTTAAAACCCGCATTTTAATAGTTCAATCCAAAAATGATAAAATGAGAAAGGTAACATTTCTGTTCTAGCACACTCGCGCACATGTACATTCAAACATAATGAAAACGCTTTATATAATATGGCACTGAGAATAAATGAAATGTTGTCAATACTATGATAACAGAATGTTATGTGGAATTGTTCTTAACATACAGGGATCAGTTCATGAAAGGCTAATATGAAACAAGAGTAAGTTCTCATGACCCCCATTACACGTACTACCTTAACACGCTTTAATAATATTATAGGAAATTTCAACTGTTATTTGTCAATACTGCCATGGTTTGTATAGCATGAAAATTAGAGGTTTTTGTTCAGGATTGACAATGTTTTTTAAAAAAAGAGATATTTAAGTTTCGCAGGGCTGTCGGTAAGTTTTCCATGCAGTGTAGTGAGTTTTTTTCTACAATGAGATAACAATATTGAATAGTATAAGGGTAAAATTGTGATTATTTTCTTATCAATTATTAAGCTACTCAAAAGAATCGTCACATTGAGACAGTTCTTGTGTGTTCCTACAGCTCATGTTTTAGTTGATAATATAATAAAAATTAATTTCAAACCTTATGTTGGGACCTGGATACTGAGCAGATAAAACGACATACATGATTATAAGCTAAAACTCAGACTGGTTGAATGTGTGAATGATACATGTACATACAATGTAAATGGTTATGACAATGCATCCAATTACGACAATACTGTTAATTCAAAACTTATCGCGAGCATTGTTTCGCTAATATCGTTAAAAGACATATTTGCGACGTTAAAATATGCAACTGGAGCATGAGCAGTAAACGACACAATAATTTTGACATTTTGCGAGGGTTTTTTTTTTCGCTAAACTTCGCGCATCCGCGAAGTTTCGCGAAAATAAAACCCTCGCCAAATCCTCTGAATTTACAGTAATGTCAGTTCCCTGAAAATAGAAAGATGAATGTAAAGTTCAAAATTGTCAACAATCTGAAAAATAAAGTTTCCTGAGAAAATCTCCCTTGTTACAATGTATATACATAACGAGAGGTTTTAAGAAAGAGCTTTCTCAAAATATACATATATGTTTCATAGAGGTACAGAAAAATGCTAAATAGTCACTCCGTATCCCTAATCATGAAAACAGATGTATTATCTACAAAATATCAGTTGATTGACAAGTTAAATGTATTCCGGACGAATGAGCAAATCATGTAAAAGTTCGGCAATGTTATTCCATGCTACACATTGTATTATATATTTTTTTTTTATCTTTCTAAGAAGGCCGAAAACATTATGGAACAGGTCTTGATTTGATATAGCGACCGTAGTCAAATAGAACTCAGAGCTTTATGTCAACACGGAGAAGTTATACAATGATTTGCAAAGTTGTATGCATCACACCAATCCGTTCATGTACTTTTCTGTTAAGGAATGATGTCAAAATTTCAGGCACGAAAGATCCCTAGTCGTCGAGGTAGTGCCAAACTCAAGATCTAGTTCCAACTGTCTACCATATCAGTAAGTGGAGACCAGGAGATACTTATGTGCGTTGCCATACAAAAGTTTGAATTTTTTCTTATCAATTAGTTTTTAAAAAAGAGTGTTGCTCTTTCTAACTAAACTGAGTATGTTGTTTGAAAGTTATGTAGGTTTGCGTCACTACCCATTTTTCATGTTTTCACAATGCGCTTTCAATGCTTCTGAAACATGCCCTGATTTTAGCGGATACTTTGAATTATCAGGACTTGAGTAATAAAAGAGTTCTTTGTAGCACACAAATGTGCTAAAATAGATGTTTTACCAAAGCCATGTGCGATTATGCGTATCATAAGAATGGCTTATATGACCTGTGTGCCCATTACATTTTATTGCGATAGAAAACACACACGTATGTTCAATCTTAGTTTAAAGTAGATGGTGTGACTTTTTATCATTTTACTGCATGCTGCCTGTATTTACGGCACTTAGGTCAGTGAGCTATCTAAACAATACTAATTGCATACAGTACAGTAAAACCTGTGTAAAACAGCCACTCTCAAAAAGACAAAAAAAAACGGTTTTCAATATCAATTTTCAGTTAATGCAGGTCGAAAGTACTGCAAAATGCTCCAAAGGGAGCATTCTGCAATACTTTCGACCTTCATTAAGACACCATTTGTCATTAAAATCTGTGTTTTGTCTATTTTTGAGTGGCGGTTTTACACAGGTTTTACTGTATCCCTAAAACTGCCTTGTTTTCGACCATTTCATACTATGTTTCTCAGTTGCGCTCTGCATTCTATGGGCTGATTCACTCTCTTACCGTTCAACTACATCTATATCAAACCCCTCTGGGCCCTCAGTTCAGATATTCTTCTATTTCTTTTCACAGAATGTTAGCATTGTTTACATCTAAACATTTCAAGTCTTATTCTGTTGAATAATAACTTTAATTTCGATTGAAGCCTGTAGAATAGTTAAATCAAAAATTATGTTTTAAGCCTATGGAATTTGAATTGTATAAGTGTAGGTGAAATATTTTACATTAAAAAGTTTAATTGTGCAGTTACTTAAAACAGCCTGAATTGTAGCGTCCAACATGACTCATTTAAAATCATAGTAAGGATTTATTGACATTCTTTGCGACCCGTATGGTAGCACCGACTAAGTGGTTTAGCATGCGATAGCCATTTCCATGAATATAACATCATGATGTCATAGCACTAAAATGACACACCCAGCTCATCGACAATCTACGATAAGGTGGATATGTCATTTAATAGCCTGTCACTTTCGCTTGAAATAGCTACTGAAATTTCGTTTTCAAATGGCTACTAGACAGCAATCCACTTGAAAGATGGCAAACTTTTTTTAAAATCGTATACTTGTCATAATCATGAGTATGAAGAATCTTATTTTGTCTAAAATAGTCTGGACTGAGACTGCGAATAGAACTATTCAACAGGATAAGGCATGAACTTAAACGTTCAAATAATCGTACATTCATTACAACAGAGAATACTATCAGCTCATCTCTACCATACTATACATAGAATTAAACTCCATTTAAATAATTTTGTTTCTAACAGAAGAAAATAATCTAGCGAATATACATCTTAACCTCTAACATCAAAGTAACAAGCATCATCAACAGAAAACTATAGTCGGATAAAAATAATTCTAGCAGATCTCCTGAGTGTTCATATACCCGTAACTGATTCATTCCTAGAATCTAGAGAGTTCCAGGCATCCAGATAAGAGGGCTAAGGCCAAATAAACAAATAAGTGTGTGTTTGGGTAACGGGTCTGAATACTTTAAGTAGGGTAGGTACAATTCTTTTTTCTTTAAATATTTTTTTTGGAAAAATTATATTTTATGCATTTTGAGAGGCAAGTTTGCCTTTCTAAATGCTTAAATTAGATTTTTTTCCAGAAACCTAAAACTAATTTTACGTTTCACCAGTAAATTTAGGTAGGGTCAGTTTACCCAAAACACTTGGTTTATTTAATTTGGCCTAATTGGAATTACATTGAGCCAGTTCATGATATTGGGGTATGCTAAGGACGTAGATGAATGTTTAGTCAGACCAAATTTAGGCATATATACAAACTAGATATATGTAGCTGTCTGGCAAAAATGCGAAAAAAATATTTTCTTACTTCTCAACACAAACATATGGTGTGGGTACTCAAAAGAACCGACTCAATAAGACGGTTCTTTTCAGAACACATAACAAATTTTAAAAGTGGTGGTTACGAAAATATTTTCAATTATGATATATCTAAAGTGCAGACCAAATGTTTGGCTTCTAGTCCCATCAGAAAGGTTATCATGCCTGTCTAAAGTATGATTTGACGGATATGCGTTAACCAAATTCGCATGAACTGACACAATTACATATATGCCAACAATGTCTACTTATCTGGACATTGCCTTGGAGCTCTCATTCCCCTTTACTGTCCCTCTCATCCATTGGTTCGTTTTTAGTTTCAATGACGAGTCTGTCATCATCGGATTTCTCATCATTCTCTTCTTCATTAAAACCCTGAGTTTGTCTTTTCTTCTCAAGCATTTCTCTAAGTTGCTTCATCTCTTCCTGGAGACCTGATAATTCATCCTTCAGCTTACCATTTTCTGACTCAAGATATCCCGACTTTACTTCTCGGATCCTCGTCAGCTTTTTGCGATTCTCTCTGCATTTTCTTGCAGCCTCATTGTTTTTACGTCTACGTTCGACGTATTTTGTATCAAAGCCTGCACGAGGATTGGAGAAACTGCCGGATCGATAGCCAAACGGCTCGTCGTACTCTGGGCTGTGGATGTTGTAGTCGTCAGCTGATGAGTGAGGTAGATTTGACTGTGCTAAGGCGATTTCAGAAAGCTGAGCTAAGCCATTAGCATAAGCGGGTATGTTACTGGTTGGTGGAAATGTTGTAGACGTATTGTCTTGAGGAAGCTTATGCCGTAGCTTTAGAGGTAGAGAAGATGACGACGTAGGACTGTTAGAAGCACGTGAAGAGTTGTTCGACACATCGCTGTTGGACGAATTGTTTTCTGTATTTTTCTTGACCAATGAGAGCGGTTCGTCTTGAATCTGATCTCCCCAGTCACCTTCATCGTTTGAATCAGATGATGTCATATCCATTCCTGGTGCCCAGTATGAGGTAGGGGTGGTCCCTGGTATAGAGGAATTATAACGGGGTACCATCGAGGGAGGAACGTTATCTGAGTAAGCTGATCGCTCCGTGAGCTCGCTCCTTCCGCCATGAGGTATAGTATCTTCTACGTCGCGCATGGATTTCATTGTGGAGTAGTCCTGTGGCTCTACTTTCCCTGGATAAATGTTGGAATTAGAATCCCGATGACCTGAATTTGTGTAATATGAATCGATAGATGAGACAGATGTTTGATATGTCGAATTCTGTGGCTTAGTGGTTGGGTAGGACCCACGATATGGCATAGATAATGATCCTGAGTAACTTCTAGCACGAACCGCGCTTTCATGGACGGATGGTCCCCGGTGCTGCAGAGCGGATGAAAGAATTGCCGGTGGCATAGCATGCTGCGTTTGTGGCCGAGTTGGAGAAACTGTTGGAAGCTGTTGAGGCCTGTGTAACGGTGGATCATCGTCATCAGAGACAAAAGTCTCATTTAAAGGTATCCCAAACCGTTTCTTTATTGATGAAAGTTCATTTCTTAATTTACAATTGTCTCTAGTGAGATCCATTATGCGATTTTCAAGTGCCATATCATGATAACGTCTTTTCTCGCGTGATCGTCGAGCAGCTTCGTTATTTTTCCTTCTTTTTTCCCAGTAGCCAGCGTCCTTTTTGTTGTCTGGAATGAATTCCCGCTGTTTTCGACTAGGGATATAATTACCAAGACCGTCTTCTTCGTATGATATATACCCCTTTTCGGTAGCAGTGGGAGTAACTACACATGTTGGAATAGCATTGTGAGTGGGCGATTTACTATCTGAACTGGACTCTGGCGAGTCCCTTGGAATAGCACGTGAGTTATAGTTACCCGGCAGTTTTGTTGCATCCATGTTGAAAAATCCTGAATTTCCTGAGGTATAAGCGTTATGATATGAGGTACTAAAGCGAGAGTCTACTTGTGGAGATACTGCGAGAGGTCCTTCTTTCAGCATAGCAGTAATGAGCCGTGTGTCTACAGGTTCACGAGGGGTACCCGAAGACCTGAAATGGATATGAAACAATGTGAGATACGTAATCTGGCAACCTCTATCAGGCCTCCAGATAAGAGTGCGTACAAGAAAATTATTTTTTCTTATTTCTCAACCAAAACATATGGTGTGGGAACTCAAAAGAACCGTTCAAAGCATATGTTTAAACTGATGGGTAAGAAAATAATCGCAATTTTACGCTATTCTTTTTTATTTTTTTTTTTTTTTTTGCTTAAGTGGCCCTATGCTCTATTCTGAGGTCTAAATCTAGATTGCTCAGCTACACTTAAACTACTGATGTAACAATAGCAATGACTCTACACGTATATGTACATACACTATCTCTATCTCAAGTTGAGCACTCTATCAGAAAGCCAGCACACTCAACATGCTTTCTACATGACTTGCCTTTTTACAGTTATAATGACGGTGTGCCGCGGCCCCAGCGCACAAGGCATATAAAGCGCTCTTGGCACACCCAGTTTTATGCACCCACTGAGGCTTCAATAAAGGAATCCTGACTGTGTCCCGTCAGTATCCTACGTTCTGATATAGTGCTCAACTTGAGATCGAGAGGTCCCTGGTTCGAGCTTAACCAGAATTGAGCAAGAAACTTACATGTAATACTGATTCAACCCATATAGCATCCCAACATGGTTGAACGTGTTCACTGGGTTTTTAAAGCATAAACTGCAATGTACATGTAGGTGGTCTATGTGGCTATACCCACCCACTCCATAACAAATAAGGGAAACCTGACTTATATTTGGCGTGGAATTTTATTTGGCGCTATTTGCGGTATAAACACAAATCGCCAAAATATGTTTCCACGCTGAGAAAACCACGTCTTAAAAGGAAATACTATTAAAGGAAAGAAAATGCTTTTCATAGGGAAAGTAATTAGGGAAGGTCATAACATTCAGAAACCGCCAAATTCAAACAACGCCAAAATGTCGGTGTTTTAATCAAAAATCGTCAAATTTTGTCGTCAAATTTTGATGACTCGGAATATATCTTTTAGTGTTCTTACAGTTTACCGAATCAATTTTTGTGTACCTTCTATAAAACATATTATCTAACGGAGTTACAGTTTTAGTGACGTTCAGGCAAGATTTTGACGTCATATGCTGTATTTATAGTTTCGAAACTTGATATTTGAGCCGCAACATGAGATTTCCAACAATGTGGCATACGCGCAGTCTGATCAGTGCCTTTGTTGGTCGCTTGAATATTCTATGACTTTTGAGCTACTGGCTGAACACCATTTTGGAGTTTTTAAGCTTAAATGGAGGCTGCACAGGCTCGTCTGCGACATTTTTAGAAATCACATGTCGCGGCCCAATTATTGCTTTGGCTTGATTTCTCCAGGGTACATTGGTACTCTAAATAAGAAGTTACTTGCGCCACACAACGGAACTATATAACCCGCCTGTTGTTATCAAATCGCGACGAATGCGCGAATTAAGCAAATTATGGGTGCATAAATACCCTGGAGCGTAATTTGAGCCGCTATTGCATGACAGAACATTTGCCCATTGAAGACTGCATTCGCCAAATTAGTTTAAACGTGTGTTCTCATTGACACAATTCTTTTGAGTGCATGTACAGTGTACAAAATGTACCAACAATATGTGTTTTGTTTGAAAATTTAAGAAAAAATAATTTAAAAATAGCCGCTTGACTTTGTAAGAAAGCTGCCCCGTAAGACAGTTATAGATGTACCATGACCTCTGAGTAATGACCTTTGTATCATTCTTTTTCAAAAGCTTGATGCGTATCGCGTAAAATGAGCCAGTCGGGCTGGTGCATCTGTAAGTGTCAACATATTATGCAATGTAGTAAATATGAGTAAACACCTCAACCCCCAATTTTTAGATACGCATTTTCAATATTGTAGATACAGTCACGCCTCAAAGTGTTTCGTTTATCTATACATGTAGATACATGTAGTTGATGAGCTAAAATGTGAAAAAAATCAACATATTTTATATGACTTTGCTCATAATTATTAGCGTTTCTGCCAAGAGAAGCCAACGCTATTCATGAATAAAGGTTATAGGTACTCTAAGACTGAATTGCCAGATCTCGAGATAAAACTTAACAATTCAAAACTTTTCTTTTATTCAACAACCAAAACATTAGTTTTGGGGGTACTCAAATGAACCGTCTCAACGAGACGGTTCTTTTGAATACACAAAACATAGGTTTAAACGGGTGCGATTAGAAATAATCGCAGTTTGTGCCATAATAATCGTTATTTGGAGCACTGCGTTTGTTTACTTCAGAGTCCTTTCATGAATCAGGACAAGCGATTTTCTCATCAATAATACAGGATTTCCTCCTATGAGAATCGTCTTGAAAAAGGACCGTCGTCGAACATGTATAATTGGAATTATTTGATCCACCGTCACCTTACACCTTGGGTTTGTACATGTTAGGGCAGACCTGTGTCAGTCTGGTCTGGATCTGTATTTTTTGCTCTGTATAGTGCGAGTATTTAGGCATGTAAATGATGCATGACTTGTAATCCACTTTTATCGTTGATACAACGAAAACAAGTAGGATTTTCCTCCCGATCATTTCAACGAAAACTGAAGACTGATCAGACTGCGTGGACGCTTTCATAGAATTCAGAGATATCATGCATGCTCACGACCTCAGTCTGTGGTTTAAACCCGCACAGCCCTTGATCGTCTATCCATCGATGATTACTGTGTGTGCTTGCACAGTCTGCCCACTCCAATTCGCTAGGTTTTCTTTATATAAATTTCTCAACATGAATGGGCAAATTAAGTAAATGTACTCTACGGAGAAATTTAATAAGAAGATACTTGCGTCACATAACGAAAAAAACTTGTTGGTATCAAATCATGACGACTCCGCGAAATAAGCACTTTACTGGTGCATATGTACTCGAGGTGATACTTTACATCCCGGTCAACGAATTTCCAGTCATGTCGGGACGTCTCCTGGGTTAAACCGGTACTGAGCAGAGGATAAAGTGTCCTGTTTAAGGGAACAACTCAATGCTTCCGATGAAGCCCAATCCAGCGACCCCCTTGATCTCTTGTTGAGGACTCTACCACTGAGCCACTGTATTGAGATGAAAATAATTTGAGCTGCCGTTGCTTGGCAAAACCTATTTATGTTGGCTCACCAAAACATATGTTAATGGTACCCTACAACCTAGACTGGCTCCAGTCCTTAAAACAATTTTTCATCAATGTGTCATATCATATACGTGTAGCTAGTCTTACTCTGATGACTCTGATTTCAGCTTAAATTATAGCCATCAGAGTATGACTAGCTACACGTATATGATATGACACATTAATGAAAATTTGATTTAAGGACTGGAGTCAGTCTACCTAAGAAGTATCCCTTGTTTAAACCCATTCCAGGGCCATAATCTAGTCATGCGTTTGCATGTCTTCACACAATTTCAGTGTGAAGTAAATTTTGCGCACATTTTTAAAAACGAAATCTGTGTCTCACCCCAAGGTCCATAGAACAGTACTTTGTTTGAACCTGATAAACCAATCAGTCTGCTGACGGCGACCGAGCCTTTGGTTCCACGAATTTTATTTTAGCACCACACGTTCAACACGGGTCGTGCACTATACAGAAAAGGTTCTTCAAGTGATTTATGTTTGCTAAATACACTATACTCGTAGATGCACTGGTATAGATGTACCACGATCTCTGAGTAATGACCTTTGGATCATCCTATTTCAACACGTTGATGCGTAACGTTTAAAACGAGCCAGTTGGACTGGAACATCTAAGTGTGTCAAAATATTATTATAGTAAATGTAAGTAAAAGCCTGAAATCCCTATTTCTAGGCCCGTATTTTCAATATTGTAAATACAGTCAGTCACGCCTAAAAGCTGTTTGTTTATCTATACATGAGTAATAGACGTGCATTTGTTTTTGACCGCTTCGAGTGCCAAAATTAATGAACTTTGATAAGAAAAGCATGTGCAAACAAAAAGTCTCAGATCAGACTGCTCCTAGAGAAGCAGTCTGATCAAGGACTATGTGTTTGTTTCATTGATATAGGTACACAATGTAGCCTGGATACTTTTAATTGAAGATAACAGCAATACTTAAACGCGATTAGTGTAAACGAAAATAAATTTAATTCCTGGTTCAATGAACACCCATAAAAAAAAGTAGTTCACTTTGAATTAAGCTTTGTTCGAGATAAAAGGAGCATATACAAACATATAATTTTATTAGAACAACAAAACCTTGACAATATACAATTTTGGAAATAGATAAGAAACGTGCGGCCTGCATATCATAAATGAAATACGAATTAAACAGGCCTCGAGTTAACATGATTTGAGTTATCTATACTCTTCTCAGTTATGCAATGAAAAATGAGCATGTGTACACAATTACATGCGTGTCTAGCAAATAATCAGATAAGATCAGCAGTGGCTCAACAGTAGGGCCGAAGGGTCGCTGGCTCGAGACTCATCGAAAGAACTGTGGTGTGCTCTTGAGTAAGACACTTTCCACAACTGGATCCTGGTACATGTTTAACCCAGACTGCGTCCTGACATGACTGAAAAATTGTTGACTGGGACGTAAAGCATAACCACAAACATACAGATCTAAATCGGAAACTTAGGAATCTTGCTTTCTGCTTGTTGTAGACGACAACTGGGATCAGTGGTAGAGTGTTAGACGGTCGCTGGTTCGAGACTCACCGGAAGTATCGATGATTGAATGCGTTGTACACCTGAGCAAGACGCTTCATCCTCTACAGTTTCAACACAGGAAGACAGGAAATCGTCCTGACAAGACTGAAAACTTGTTGACTGGGACGTAAAGCATCACCACAAATACTTAATCTGTCTTAAGCGGCCACTTAAAAGAGAACAAAAAAGGTTTTCAATAAGTATCGCTTCATGCAGGTCAAAAGTATCGCTGAATGCTCCAAGGCCTGGAGCATTCTGCAATACTTTCGACCTTCATTAAGCTACCAATTTCCTTTAAGACCCTTGTTTTGTCTATTTTCAAGTGGCCGCTTAAGATAGGTTTTACTGTATGGTTACTGGCGCAAATGTCGTTTTGTTGGTTTTCTCGTTTACTTGCTTATTAATATTTATTTATACCGCGAGAATGAACTCATAATCTGATGTTAATTATTAATAAAGGTGATCACTTACAAATATTATCCAAATAATTTGAATCTTTTTGATACAAAATATAATATTAATCCAGATACAAGAGCAATTAAGTCGTTAGAGCAAATGCATACGTAATAAAGCTTATCTCTACTTAAAGGAGGCTGACAATATCGCTAGGCAGCACCTGTGAATTTTTGCATTGGACAACTTTTTCTGATGTCATATGGAAGGGAAAGTGTTTGCATGAAATACGGAGGCTAGGCGCTACGGCGTAGAACAACAATACATGGTTGGACAGATAATCTTTCGATTTCAAAAGCAAATTGCAGGCACGTGAACTATTGTGTATATCTAAACGGAGGAGGATGAACACGATGAAAGCGCACGTTTATTTTAAACGTCAGCTGGTTAAAACGTTCACTGTTAATTTACACCACATTTGTGTTTGGTGGTTAACTATAAATGAGCCGCGACATGAGATTTCCAACAATGTGGCATGTGCGACCAGCAAAGCCTCAGATCAGCCTGCGCATACGCGCAGTCTGATCAGAGCATTTGCTAGTAGGAGTGTAAAGCTACTGACTGAACGTCATTTGCAGTTGCGAAGCTTAAAATGAGGCTGCACAGATTCGTCTGAGTCTACACTTGTCAAAATGCCACATTGTTGCTAATCACATGTCACGGCTCATTTGTCTTTGGTGGTTAACTATAGATTTGTATGCGCGGATCTAGAAAATTCCGTCAGGTTTCAGTCATTTACGTATTTCACAGAGGGGCGTACGGACTTCCCTCGAAAAGCAATTGGACCCAAGAGCTTGATCAGAGCCTTCATCTACATCAGTACTCTGTGTATACATGCGAGCAGGGAAGGCTCTTGCGAGTGTGTGCATATGCCTGGGATAAAATTGAGAGGCGTCTGAACAACCGACAGCGCATCTAAACAAGACAGGAATCTCCTAGAATTCAGGTTTCATAACTGCGCATTCTGCATCCTGTACTCATATTTTGTTCGCTAAGATTCATAAGATTTAATTTCATTGGGTCCCAGAATGAAATGGTATCAATGGTAGTCAATATTAATATGTCAGGTAAATTTTGAGATGAACGTTCATACACTTTTCATATATGAGTTTAATACGCATCATGACAGGCATACATTTCCTATGCATGTACTAGACTTTTAAAATGATATTGAAACCATGCGCGGAACCAGAGGGGGAGGGGGTGGCAGGGGGTCTGGACCCCTCCCTGGGAAATCACAAGCGCCTTTAGGTGTTCTTTAAGGCCTGTTTAGACGGCATGATTTTGTCAGCCTGACAAAATCATACATGATTTTGTCATGTATGATTTTTCTGTTTAGACGGCATTACAATGTCATGTGTGATTTCTTTCAACAGTGAAGAAAACTGGCTGGGCACCTTGAGCTATCTCATCATGCTCTACATTTGTTGCATTGCTTAGCTAAGTACATGTGTTAAAACTCATTCCCGCAAGTCACGACTTTTGTCATCTGCTATTTCATCTGCTTATGTTCTTAAGTAGTCTTTATGGTGAAGAATATCGACCCAGATCAGACTGTTCACTGGATGCAGTCTGGTCAGGGTTTATAGTGTTTACTTCCATAATAAGATCTCCTCTGAAGTGCACTTGAATATATGCAGCAGACACCATTTTCAGGACAAAATACTGGCATGTTTAGGGTTATCTCTTTTATCTTGGTCCGAAAGCAATTAACCCCAGTGACCTCAAAGCTGATTGGCTAATTCGCCATGATTTTGTAATGGCAAATAGAACCAGTTCTATCCCCCATGACATGTCGTCCTGACTCTAAAATCATATATGACTCTGTAATAGCAGTGTTTACACGAGCTGATTTGTAATGTACGACTAAGTCAGGACGACTAAATCATGCCGTCTAAACACCCCTTTATAGAATACTAGTACATGTACATGAACGCGCCCCTTCGCTAGATACGTCAGCATGGGCATAAGCGCATATGGGCCATATTGCCATATATTAAAGTTAGCATTTCCATGGTGATACAAATTTACTTATCGTCATGACTCTAAGAATTCATTTTATTTCTTCAACGTTGCGTTTCGACTACTTTTTTTATTTTTTCTTTATCTTTTTTTATTTATCGTTTTTTTTTGGGGGGGGTGGGGGGCCGGAGCCTAACGTCACCCATATCTTCAATGAAAGCAAGACAAACAAACACAATCCCGATACAGATTTACAAGAAAAATGCACTGTTACTTGTACATTTTCGGTACAAATGAGTCAACCCTTTGCCTACTAGCATGACTAGTGTCGTTGCAAACAGTTTGGACCTAGATCAGGACCCGATCTGTATACAAACTGTTTGACTATCTGATGTTGCCGCTGAAATATTTTTTTAAAAAGATACTAGTTTGAAGAAAAAAAAAAACATACGACAAAAAAGCATGCAAAATTACCCAGTATGCAAAAAGTTAAGACTCCGAAAATTGGGCATCGACGCGGGAAAGTCCTGTCTTCGCGGTTTCTGACCAGCTTAGGCTCAAGCTACATAGACAAGCTAGAATATTGAACGTTGCATCTCTAATAAGTTTACCAATTTTACTTTACCGATAGCGAATAACAAAGGCGCTGATCAGACTGCGCGGATGCGCAGGCTGATCGGCGTCTTTGTTGTTCGGGTGCAACTTAATGAGATTTTCTCGTGTCGAGGCCCCAAGTACCGTTGTACGGCATGTTGCATCATATGACACGTGCACTTAGTTACAGTGGGACCGGACAATGCTCAGATGGTAATTGCACCCTTATGCATGTCATTTGTGCATTCAGTACTGAGTGCATTAGGTGCAACATATTGCAGTTATGTGCGCGTGCATCTCGGTGATGCGTACGTAAAGAGCGTGTACAGTAAAACCTGTATTAAGCGGCTACTCAAAATGAAGACCAAAATTGGTTTTCAAGACCGATTATCGCTTAATGCAGGTCAAAAGGATTGCAGAATGCTCCAAGAGAGCATTCTGCAATACTTTCGACCCTCATTAAGCTACCATACGTGTATGTCAGTAAGATATGTGTTTTGTCTATTTGTGAGTGACCGCTTTAGACAGGTTTTACTGTACTTTATTTGAATCAATGGGCACTGTGCACCCTAGACTGGCCACTAGTCTGATATATAACAGTCTGATTTTTTTCTGTAAAAAATGAAAACTATTTGACCCTTTTGATAGCAAGTCTTCTTTTTGAAGACTTGAAGGTTTATTAAAATTGGGACAGAAGATGGTGTACATCTTGTTCATAGATTGCTCCCCTTTTGTATATATTTTCATTTGAGTGCAGGCTATGTGCACCTTTGCCAATTTTGAGAGTCATTTAACCATTAACCGGATAAAGATTGCTTCAAAATTCGGGTGTTTACACAGTTTTATAAGATCACTCCTTCCGAGTGTGGCTTTCCTGGTAAGAAACACTGCAGACCCAGATAGGTCTCCACTCGTTGTATAGGCCATTTTGGACGTCATGCCTGAATGCTTTATTTTTTAGTAATCTTAGTTCTTTCTTAATAACGACCCTGTCATGATCTGCATCATGGCAGGCGGCAATCGAAAACGCTAATACTATCGACGACCGGTGGATCAAAAATGTATGAAACGGAACTTTTGATTGCCATTTGTCGCCCGATTGGCGACAAATGGCAATTGAAAACACTGTTTCTAGCGATTTTTGATCCGCGTTCGTCGATTGTTTAATGTGATTTCGATTGCTGCCAAGGCTCAGACCATAAACTAGACCCCTTTCTCCACTAGACGGCTGCGCGTGCATACTTTAAAAGTGGCTGCATGGCCCAAATGTTTTATAATGCATAAATGAATACAGACATTGGTTAATCCTGTACTTTTATAAAGGAAAAAAACAGTTTTGCCGTGAAGAATTCATGCATTTAGAACCAAATGACGCTTCCGATCAAGATGAAGTAAACGCAAGAAGCAGAGTATGTATAAGTTTACAGGTACGTACCTGTTACAAATGTAAGTACCTGTACAGTAACACCTGTGTAAGAACGGCCACTCAAAAATAGACAAAACAAAAGACTCTTCATTACTTTAATGACAAATGTTCTAGCTTAATGAAGGTTGAAAGTATTGCAGAATGAGCATTCTGCAATACTTTTGACCTGCATTAAGCGATAATCTGTCTTGAAAACCAATTTTCTGTCTTTTTGAGAGTGGCCATTGAACACAGGTTTTAATGCACTGTAAAATACGCGCGAGTTTAAATTTATAGAGGTGGCAGTTGAGCTGAGCTGCCACCTCTTTCAGTGAAGGCTTACATGTACATTTACTTTCCTACTTAAGCAAACAGCGGTCAGCGTTTCTCCAGTGATAATTTTATACACTTCTACCTGTTTTTGTTGTAGTTATTCACCGCATCAATACTCGTGCAAACAAAATGCAAATAAAATTTTTTTTCACATGACGTCGCGTCTGGGAGCGATATAACGTCATGAAGCATTAGTGGTAACGTTGCGTATTGACTTTCAATAAAAAGTTGCGTGAAAAGAAGGAAATTTATGACGTTTTATGCCAAATATGCGATTTTCATTGTCATGTGATAAATAGACTCTAACATACGTGCTTCTGTAGTATTGAATTTATTGAACTTGTTGCGAAAAAGCGATAAAACGCTCGGCAAGCCTCGCAGTTTATCTCTTTTCCCCAACTCGTTTAATAAATTCAATAAAACAAGAGTACTCATGTAAGATCCTCTATGAGAATGATTAAATCAAGACCAGTGACAGTAAAGCTACCACCAAATTTGGTGTCAACTTACACTTACATATTACAGTATGATTGCGGGATCGCTCATATCATGCAAATGAACCATTTCATCCGCAGTTAGCGTAATTTGAATATCATAAGATTAGCCGTATTGCAATGTCAAGATGACATAAAAATAATTATTGTATTATTGATAATATCAAGGTTACAAAAGTGGCATACTGTTACACACAGGGCGTCAATATAAAAAAGGACCAATCGATTTTAATTCATTTTTGCCGTATTCCATCTGAATACATATACATGTATTGTGGGTACTCATACAAAAATGCATTTTGTTGAGAAAAAAATGCTTTTGACATCATATTTCAGTTATTATATCTAGTTCAAACAATATTTATTTCGAAAATACAAAGCATGTTTTAGCAAAATAATAATGTATACAACAGTTATTTATGATTGTATTGCGCGGCCCGTAGAAAGTAAGCAAGGGTGCAAAGATCAGGAATCGATACAATCAAGTCCCACACCTAACGGGAAAGTGACAAAGTCACAGTTAGACACCACAAACGAGAGCCAAGAGGTCAGCCCTTTCCCAGCAGGTGACCACAAAGCACATATAAACAGACGCGCACAAAGACATAGCAAACACAAGACAGAAAACCCCCCATAAAAGATCCACAAAAGAAGTACCGCCAAAAGAAACTATCGAAAGTTTGAGATCAAAAATGACCAAGAACCCACCAACGTATAGAATTTCTAGAATCCATTAGAATAAATAAATAAAAGTGCATTTCACTTTATGATATCATACGTGTCCCTTTTAGCGTGGCGTGTCGACAGCACAAAATATAAGGCCTCTATCGAACCACCAGCGAAACGCCATTCAAATGCTTACTGGTATGTGTTTTAAAACAACAAGTGCAGATGGTTTTCCACTGCACAGTAACTTGTATATACATGCAGAAGCGGACGATTTTGAAAACAAATGCATTTTCAATGAATTTATATCAAATATTTGGCGGGATGCGCTGTCCGCGTTTAGAGTATTTATGGTTTAATGTTTAAGCTAAATTGTTGATACAGCTCCATAATCGGCATCAACGTTTTGTCGTCTTCTACCTATCTTCAAGAAGCGATATTTTCACATGGTTAACAAAGACCAGATAAATCATCTTTTGAAAATAAGACTCTAAAATGGCTAACTTCAATATGTTGTTCTGCATATACATATACATGTACATGTACGCTTTTACTTCACATTATTTTCTTCGAGCTTGCATCTGTTGCATAATAGCTGAAAAAACAGTGTTTTTAAGCAAACGGCGTATACAAATCCTGCAAGCTGTTTGCTTATTGATATATTTTATTTTAAAGATTTTTTCATTAAAAACATTTTGTATAGGTAGAATACATGTACATGTAGACAAATAGAACTATGGCCCGGCTTAACAGGTAAGTTGTGGTTCTTGAATACCAAGATAATCGATAAGTCAATTGTCCCCCTTACACCGCGGCGACTATATCGCGAAATCGATTGTATCTGAGTCTAGGTATCCATGGTATTAGTCTTGCATTGAGTGTATAGTATTTGCTGTATCGTTTTGTGTGCTGACGAAAGAGGTCTAAGAGGGTACCCAATTTCATTTATGTTACATAAATAGTTCAAATTGGAGTATGCATGCTCAACTAATTGAAATCAAGAAAAAGATTTTTCATCTCCAAATGTAAAACATGTTTGTCCACTATTCGTGTGTTCTGAATTGAGTACATGAGCATTTGAGTACTGAATTTCTTAATGTTCAGAAAACATAATATGGGCCTCGATGTGAGAAAACTGTCTTGCGGGGTTTTGCGAACAACAAATGCGCAGACCAGCCTGCGCATCCGCAGTGATTTAGAAATAACACAGCGTCACCAAACAAGGCCGTCGGCGGCGGTATGGTCGGTCCAGCCATGACCACTTTTTAGGCCAATAAGGTTTTAACAGGACCACTTTTTCGGTCAAATGTGCTTATTTGGTCTGGTCTGGTCATTTTTTCAGTTTCCTCTAGAATTTTTAATGCGGGTTTTTTTTTTCATGTTTACCCGTATCAGTATTGTAGATGTGCAGCTTGATTTGGGTCTTCTCTCGGTATAGGTCTTGATAAGGGAAAATCCAGCATAATATTGTTCCAACATTTTAGCATTTGCTTTGAGCACTCAAAAGAACCGTCTCATTGATACCATGCTTTGAGTACACGTACCCACAGTATTTGCATGTTCAGGTCGGAAAACTGAGAGTGGGTAAGCGGATAATTACTCAGGCAAAATATATTAAAAATAATCAGTAAACGAATTATCAGAAATGTGTTGAGCTCTATCTTTATCTGTATCCACACTGTACACTTTTTTCGAAAATAAAATCAGTCGACATCTGTAAAGACTCGGAAAGAACATTGAGTTTGACAAAAAGGGTCTGATCAGCGTCTTCGCTTCAAGTTAAAAAAACATAATACAGGATTATAACGCAGTCAAAATTAATGAGAACAGTCGCTTTAGGCCAAATCCTTATCAACTATTTTCACACTTTTAACACAGATGAGCGAACTCCCACTGAGTTCCCGCTGTGTCAATAAGATGACAACATCATAAAACGACTGCACGATTTTATGTTTCAGCTCTCCAACAGCGAACATTAATGGAGCAGGCCAGTCTGTGCATATATTACATGCTCATCGCAGTTTCTTGTGTTCACTGCTCAGATGCTTCTGTTAAGCATGAATTCTCGGAACAACATATGCGCATAGTAAATTATCTGCGCAGTCTGATCAGTCTCATTGCTGTTTACGGTTGAAATTATAAATTGTTTTTTGGTCAGTTCTGGTTCTTACTGGTCCCGATCAGCTCAGTGTAAAGAGATTTGTTTAAATCTGTGTATTTTGGGAATTTTTAACTGAGAGATATGGAATGCAAACAGCAGTGGATCAGGTCTGACCGCGCTGTGCCATCTCACCCGAACTTTTGCTGTTCGTTCAAGTTTAACCTTCTCCGGGAGAATTAAATGGCATCACTTAAGACTTAATTATTAGTTTACAATTTATTTAAATGTTCAATTATTACGGAGAGACATCTTGTTATAAAGTATCTGGATCTACACTGTTGATTTTGCTTCATTTTTAGTACTCTTCGTCATAATATATGCATGTCTTTTACCGTAATTGCAAAGCCTTAACATTAGTAGAATTTCAAACGACACCATTTGCGCAGTCTGAGCATCTACCCATGAAGAGACAGTTTTGGTAGTATGACCGAAAAAGGTTGTTATACTGAACAGTAAAGACTCTGACGAGACACCGCATGACAATACGAGTAAAAAGGTGTACAGAGCACGAACACTGTGATCAGCCTGGGTATCTGATACACACCATTTTATTTATGCATAAGTTTTTAGTAGAATGCCAAGGCTTCCACACAGGACACTTTATGCAGAGTCGTTTATTCGGTAAAAACCGTAAAATCAGTACTTTATGACCGCGATAAGACCTTAGCCCGAGGGATTATCTGACACCTAGGATTATCGCATATCCCGTTATGAACGTCTCAATATCGTTTCTCACCAGAGGCACACCGAATAGGTGGCAATCGAAAACGCTCTTAACAGTCGACAGACGCGGATCAAAAACGGATAGAAACAGTGTTTTAAATTGCCATTTGTCACCATCCGGGCCACGATTAGCAATCGAAAACTCTGGTTCTATATATTTTGATCTTCGTTCGCCGATTATATAAGTGTATTCGATTGCCGCCTATCCGGCGTGAGAATGAAGTACGAATATACTGCCAGATGAAAGTCTTCGAATAAATTTAGGCATTAAGGTCACTGCCCATAGCAATAACCGTAACTCTAAATCATCAAGGGAGGTAATACTTGGTAGCGTTCGATTATGACAAAGTGTGATTTTACGCAACTATGATATGTTTTCTACAGACAGTAATGCCCGTTACACTGCACGTTGGTAATCTGAAAGTGATTGATATAACATTAAAATGCAAACAAAAATTTAAGTATGATGAACAACAAAAGTTGGCATTCTTAACGGATACTAAACGATGGAAGCTCAGCTCTGTGTGAAGAAATAAAAATCAGTCAGTGTAATGGAACACGCATTTTACCAGGGAAATGTCAGTCGACTGTTCGCGGGTTTTTGACAGTCCACAACAACAATAATGATAAAGCTACATGTATATAGATCTATATACGATATTCTGGTTTACCTGCATTAAAATTTCACCAAGACAGACTCGTCACGTTCTCTAGCGTCTACTTTGACGTGCGCTAATGACGTCACTTGTTCTTATGACGTCATTATGCGTTAATGACAAGTATTGAACTTGACGTTGACGTTGAGAGTCCCTCGCTTTAATTTGCGTCTTAAACAATTGGCCTTTTGTCAATTGTGTTCCAATATTTAGCTACAAGGGCTATCTTGGGCTAAGGTTGACCCAAGTGTAGACGTGAGTCTAAATTATACTATGCCAACTATAAATTTACAAAGTACGCGAGGAATTTTGCCATCGGGGTCTGCGAACAACAAAGGCGCAGACCAGCCTGCGCATCCGCGCAGTCTGATCAGTGCCTTTGCTATTCACTTATTGAATATTATCATATTAAAACTTGCTCCAAGCAGGATTTCACTATTCTATCAAGTCTCTGTGGCTGAGAAGGCTGGTTTTGGTATGATCTTATCAGAAACCCTGAAGACAAGTTTTGTCGCATCGATGCTCAGTTATATTCATGTAAATACGGACCCAATCCTCAAACCTGGTTCATGATATGCACATAGAAAATGTCAAGCCTCTCTTGACTACTCGTGGCCAATTCCGTCCATGACCAACGCCGGCGGGATCCGTACCAAAAATAATACCCCCTACCCCTCCGCGCCACTGAATAACCTCTTCGGTAGCGGGAAGGGTGTGGGCATAAAAAGAACCTTTTCATATAAATGCGGGTCCAGCCAAAGCATTGGTAAGTTATAGGTACTCAGTGAGACGGTTCTTTTGAGCACCCAAAACAAATATAAAAATAATGAGCAATAAAATATTTACAATGTTACGCTAAATTTTTTGCTAATCTCCAAGTTTACTGTACATTTGACATGTTTCAACCGAAAGATGTCCGTCAAGGGATATATAGATCTAATAGAAAAAAAAACTCCTCTGGTCAAGTCCTTGCTTCGCGATCGAGCATTAGTATTGCGCCCGAGGGTGCAACAAAGATTTAAAAAACATTTCAAATTCTTGGATGAGTACATGTAGTATATGCATCGATAAATTGAAGCGATGCATGTAGTATATGCATCGATAAATTGAAGCAATATTAAACCAGCACATTTTTCACCTAAATTAGACATGCAGAGTTATCCCGTGACCTTGAAAAACGGTAAATGTCCCCAAAATATTACATCTCTATCCTAATGATGTATCTATGCAAATTTGGTCATGATATATCGACTAGGTGTTCAGACAAAACGCAGATATGTTTCTTTTTTACCGTGGGTGGGGTATCTTGGTCTCGTTTTGGGTATGGAAAAGTCTTTTCATATATGCATATAAATGTTCCAAGTATTTGGAGTTCATATAGTTTCATTTGGAAGTTCACAGTGGGGTATTTCAATCAATAGTATTTGGTTCTTAAGGTTTAAACATGCTTAGAAATAAGAAAAAGCCTGCTTAGTTCATCATTTTGCAGTTTAGGGGGTAGGGATATTTATTTGGTTATATCGCACTAATTAGACGGTGATTTTTTTTAAAATTCTGTCATAATGCATCTTATATAATGGTCACCTTCCTAAAAAAAAATTAGAAAAATTTATTTTTTTAAAGTGTGTTAAAATATTGAATTATCAGTCAGTAATTGCTGAAAATGAATGCATAAATATCGGCGAATGCTGGCCTGAAAGCGTGATATGAAGAAAAATACTTGTATAGCTGCAAAAGAATGGTTTTAGAAAAAAATCTTAATTATTAATGGCTTCACAGGCTTGTTTGAAATACCGCTTTTCAAATACAAAATTGAGTTACAGAAAATTTTACTTGTTTTAATGAGTTTCCAAAAAGCTGCATAAAAAAGCCAACATAGGCCATATAATGAAGGGCTGTAACTTTTGAACTGGACGGTAAATTTTCTTCATTTTGCGTTATTTTTCTTATAATATGATGTACTACAGAATATCAAAAAATGAAAAATTTCTATTTTTTGGAAAAAAAATCGCCCAGGTGTGGGCAGTGACCTTAATAATAATAACAATAATAATAATAATAATAATAATAATAATAATAATAATAATAATAAAACAAGTATTATTATTATAAAAATAATAATTGTTATATTTAAAATAAAAACAAAACAAATTGAAGCAACTTGTAATAAAATGATTTTTATTTCGGTGTGATAAGTTATGGTAATGTTATTTTCTAACAATTTCCTTTAAGACTTTTTTCATTATCTTGTCTCTCATTCAGCTAAGTTTTCCCCTTAAATTTCTATTTAACAAGAAAAGATATGACAGTGAACTGCCATATCAAAGACCCGACCTCATTGAAGTGATGGAAATTGAAATTGATTTAACTACATCAACAAATGTTCATGCTGGTTTCTATATAAGTGTAAGGGAATGCCTAGATTGATGAAGAAATGGCGTAAAAGCTAACACAAATTGTAATTATTGTGTCCCTGTTGTCACAGTGTCAAAAGCTTCCTATAATTCGAATTATCGATAATTTGAAATTAAATCTCTTCGAAATTACGAGATTCGACTGTATTTATATTTTATATTTCTCAGGCATGTGTCCATTTTCAATTTTACCGAACATGGCTGGTTTTCCAGTTATTTGAATTATTTCAGACATAACGGAGTTTTTGGAACAGGCAAAACTCCAAATTCCCGCGCTCAGCGTCATTGCGATAAATGTTTCACGTCATATAAACGTATAAGTAAACAAAAAGCGCTATTGGAGAAACACAAAACGGGCGTGCAAACGGGCATCAAAGTGGAAAACAGAGGTCCGACGTTTTGTTAGGGTCTGATCTGGATCTAAACAGTTTGCAAAGCACTAGTAGACACAGCCACTTTTTGATTAGTTCTAGTTCACTCTATCCCAACATATCTGAAAAAGTGTTGACTAGGTTTAACTCATTACCACACATTTTTCCGCACTGCGAAATTACCAGCATGCAAAGAGTATTCCACTTTGTGTTAGCCTGGCCTAGGCTCTGAGTTCAAGGAAAACTACTGCTACTGGACACACATTTTCTCTGCATAATCTCCCTTCTATGCTCAAACTCAGAGCATGTAAAGTCTGCAGAGCTGGTCCCAGGACTTCCTGGGACCTTTAGTTCCGCTGTCATGCTAATGACCCATATAAAATCGCTAGCTCCATTATCAGAATTTATGACTTAACTTGTGTTCATAGAAACATTGGATGAAAAAAATGAGTTTGGGAGTTTTTAGATAGCAGACAGCCAAAAATCAGAAATGTTAAAGAACACTTTGCAGGGGAATGATGATCTGTCCTGCTCGCCATCCCGAAGTAGTAAAAGTCTGACATGCCTGCGTGTACCATGGCTGTTAAAGTCCTTAAGCTCTGATCAGCCTACACAAGCAACGGTGATCTATGTTTCTCATTCGGTCGCCTTGATGCAGTTCCAAGAAATAAAAAAAAACATTCAGTATGGGAGCGCAGTGGCTCAATATTAGAGTGTTTGACCCGAGACCAATTCAAGCGGTTGCGAATTCGAGCATCACCGGCGTCACTGTATTGTGTCATTTAGCATGACACATCAATCCTTGCTTAGTCGTTCAACCCAGGACGACACGTCCGGACATAACTGAAAAAAATGTTCTCTTGGACATAAAGAATCAAATCAATGAATAAAGGTGCGTGTAGTATATTCATGAATTCAGCTTACGGACAAATTGATGTCATATATACATCAGCCCAGAATCATTGCTCCAGAAATAATGTTCAGCTGTGATTGAGCCGTTGAGGAAAAGGAATATTGTGGAATTCAATCTGGCTTGCATTGTTTACTAAGATACCTAAACAGAAATATACCTCATTTTATAGAAATTATGACTGGCAGCCCCTTAAAAATATGTGATTCTATACTTGTTCAATATGTATGACATAATGCTTCAAAAATAGTTAATCTTCTGAGTGTTTGCAATGCAATTGTCAAATTACGCTAGCAGATGAGAAAGCAGACAATGTTTGTTGTGGAGTATGTGGAGAGCCATATGCTTCACAAAATATAGGCATCTAAAGCTGGCGCTTCACCAGGGTCTGCACCATTTTCTAAGACAAACACAATTTATATTAAAGCTTAGAAATTCCAATGTGTGGCCAATATAAAATGGACTTTCCCATACATTTTCCATTATTAAGCTACTTGGTTACTGCATATATGCGGCAACTTTAATATTCATATCTGGGCGTGATTCGACTATTTTATTGCCCAAGAAGGGAGATCTGATAATATTATATTAAGAGTTAACCTATTTAATACGTTGTTTGAGCCGCGCAGACGTGCATGCATTTTATGAAAATCGTAAACTGAAAACTACAATTTTAATGATCATCTGCTTTTGTCATCTGTTGAAACTGTTTTGAAGCCTCGTCGACAGAGTATATCAAGATCAGACTGCTCCTGTGGTCAGACTGCACCTGTGGGAGCAGTCTGATCTGGGCATACACTGTTTACCTCGATACTTTTGTTAATCATAAACATAGTCATTTTGCTGGCATTTTATGGTTTAAATGATAGTATTAGCCATGAAATGAGATTTCCAACAATGTGGCATGTCCGACCAGCAAAGGCTCTGATCAGTATGAGCATCTGCCCGGCCTGATAAGAGCATTTGCTAGTCGCTTGAATATTCAATGACAGTTAAGCTACTGACTGAACAGCATTTGGAGTTTCTAAGCTTAAAAGGAGTCTGAGTCTACCCTTGTCAAAATGACACATTGTAGGAAATCACATGTCACGGCTCATGGGTTTTGTGTCATGGTGCAAGGTGATACTTTTTGCATGCTTGGTTAAATTTAGAATGCTTTTTGTCGTCTGCTGATTTTTTTTCTTCATTTTTTCCCTCAAAATTATGACCGAAAAAAAGGTTGAAGCAACATGAAAAGTAGTCCACACTCTCACTACACAGTTTTTGTGAAAGAAAAGAAAGTTCAGTACCTAAACTCTTTGCACGCTGGGAAACTTTGCTATTGTGTCGTCTGCCGATTTCTTTTCTAAAATTAACTTTTTAAATACTTTCAGAAGCAGCTTTATTGTTTAGTATCAAACAATTTGAATTCACATCTGGCAGAATGTAGTGCGTTTACTATATTGGTCTAAACTAGATGCGATAGCACTAGCATGCAAAGGGTGAATGCTGGCCGAATCAACATTTTATGTAAAATTACCCCAGTATTTTCTCAAGATATTAACCAAAACGAATTTGACCAGCAGTGGATAATTATCTTATAATTATTTGAGGTAACAGTACATCACTTAATGGATTCTTCAAACTGATAGTCCTATCAGAGACAACTTTTGTGTGTAAAACGGCCATCATAATTGGGTTGCCGTATCAAATGAATACGCATTATCAGAAACCTTTACCTGGAAAGCTTGTCTGTGTTTTGATAAAATTGGCTGTAATAAAAGAATTTCGCATTGAATTTTAAAACTCAGACCAATATGATTTCCAAACTATGACGTCGGTGTCCAAATAGACAATTGTCGGTTTTCAGAGTTACATGTAATATATGTGGATATATTAAACGTTTAGCCAGGAACCTTTTCCCAAGGCCAGTTAGTCTGACAGTCCGTGTAAACTTAAGAGGAATTATTTTAGTCTGGTTCCATCCCCTAGATCTCTCTATCAACAGGGCACCAGATTAGATTTATTTGTGTAAGTCTTCTTTACCCTAAAGTCATTACAAATAAAAAATAAAGAGATCTAAATAATAATAATAAGATATAACTTATTATAAATAAAACAGATTGTATAATAAAAATGCATTTCGATACGACCGTCAAAGACACATTTCCCATGAAATGATTCTGTGTATAGCCCTGAATCTGTGTAACTTTCGACCGGAACTACTTGTGTAAGTCTCATTTAGCCGATTATAATTATAGAGACATATGAATGTTTAGTGAACGATTTGATCGGGTCTCAAAAATGATGTTAGGTTTCTCGACATTATCACGGATGTGTACTTACGTCCATGACATTATCGGCATATCGAATAGTGCGGAAGCTTAATAGACACAAACTATGAGAACTTAGACATTTTCTCCACCCTTTCAAGAAGGCGCTTAAACTCAATTTTCAACCTAAAAATGACAGAACTAAAATTTATTTTATTTCTGTGAAACTTATATGGTTGATATCGTTGGGTGATCGAGATACCATTTATAACTTATAAAACATCGAGAAAATATCAGAACATGATTATTTTGGGGTCATAAAAGGCTCACCAAGGGCATTTGCAGTCAGTTTACATAGAAATGAATGGGATTTTACCAGTCAAAAAGATGAACAATTTGACAAAACTGAATATTAAGTTATTTCGTTTTTGTTTATATCATTATAAAGATAAAACATTAAATTTTCTTTTGATAACTTATAAAATAATGGCAGCTTAATAATAAGTTAGTTATTAATAATTTATTTAAAGGTTTGCATACTTTTCTGTGTAATTGATGCCTCAGATTTCAACAGGTAAGTTGTGGGAGTGGTCAATGTTCAAGGGAAGATAATCGGGCAGATAAAACCGATAACAGCTAATATTGTCCCATATGTGGGTCATATCACGTGAAAACCGGCTTTAATTGCATGCCATCACTCAGTCTGATTAGCGCTTTTGTTACTTGTTTCTCGGAAACAATATTGCTAAATTTCACAATTCTGTAGTGTCTATAGCTAAGCAGTTTGGATTGAGCTTTACAGCATCCAAGATCCCATTCCGCGAAGACGACGTTTTTTCCAAACGGTAACAGAACAGCATATTTTTGCACGCTTTTTAGTCGTCTCCTATTTTTTTTCAAAATCAACTTTTCAAAAAATTATTCCATGTATACTATCAAACTGTCAAAAAATTTGGATCCAGATCAGGCCCGACGTTTTGTCGGGCCTGATCTGGGTCCATACTTTTTCCAAATGTTGTCAGCAGACGACACTAGTACATATGGTCAAATAGTTAAGAAGTTTGTTTCAGTTCACTGGTCGCTGTACATGTTTATGCCTGTCTATGTTCTTTGGCTAATAAAAAGTCAAATACGTATAGTTTTAAATGGGTATTACATGTATTACTTTATCGCAAATGCGTAGAATCTCTCATTTAGTTTGTACGCGCAACTATCTAGTGGGCACAAGGGAAAAAACTTTGGTCTTAGACTTCATCTGCTTTCATTGCGCAGGCTCGTCTGTTCAAATAATATTTATAGTAAACGTAAATTTCTTTACATTTGTGCTTTTCCAAAATACCATTTGGCCAGCAAAGCTTACACTTGAATGCAACAGTTCGTCACGTTGATTCAGATAATGCATCGGCTGTTTACACGTCCCACACACGTACGACCAGCCTCTGTGCAGTCTCAAGAATTGGATTCGATTCTGATAAACACTTAAGGGGTTAACCCTCTAAGCCCAAATCACAGCAAAATCGAATGCTTTTGTAGTTGCTGAAATGTTTTCCTCTATGACAAACAGTGTAGACCAAGATCAGACTATATCTTCAAACAGCTTCACCTGTACACAACCACCCCTTATATCACGAAACATTATTTTCATTCTTTGAATTAGACTGACAAGTGAACGAGAATGATCATGAAATACAACTACGTTTGTATCACAAACTACAGACCAATCAAAGGCGAAATGAGGAAAGCCACCATGCACTAACAGCCACAATGCATGAAGGCAATTAAAGTAAAGCAACCAGCCCTCTCTTTCTCGTCAAGATGATTGCAAAACTAGAAATGACACTGATTAGTAAATACCAAAGCCAGGATCAATAGATACAGACCCCAAACGAACCAATGGATGTGAGGAATATTAAACAATGAATCAATAACAACAGAACCACTGTCTTAGAACGGGCAGCAGCTTAAGCCACCGGGCGGGGGGGAGGGGTAGGTAATATTGTCACCAAATCTTCTCCCTAGAAACAACGAAAATCGTTTAGCTCGCATGGTGGCTTCCTAACGTATGCAATGTATCACCACAGAGAAACAAACTAATCAAATTTAACACACTTAGATGAAACAAAATAAAGGGCTAAAGAAAAACTCAAGTTGAGCCACGGTGGGCCAAGCTAAAGACAAACATCAGGCACCAGCCAAATTGGTGAAAGCTTTATATCAGTGCTGTCATTGAGTCCTAGGTTACAATTAAACGACACCGTAGCTTTAAAGGTAGATCAGAAGTCGATACAGTCAAATACGACACCTTGCCCGAAACACCATAAGAAACACAAGAAAAACAAACACACACACAAGAGAGAGTCAAGCAGTAGGTGATCACAAGCCTGCAATGAACTGACAAGACAGTACACTCACACAAACTTCTAAGCGGTCACCTAGCAATTCCAAAATTTCGACAAAATTTTTAATCATTTCTAACTATTTTTAATTTCATGTTTTGACATATTATATTGAGAGATGTCATACAAAAAATCAGTCCATGATGTTTCACGCGAAAATAATGAAGAACCAAATGCCCGTGTTGATTGGACAAATACATGGTGATTTTAAGGTGACCACTTAGAACTTTGGGCAAGTGTATAAAACATCAATTAATCCCCGTTATCTTTTGAATATTTAACAAAAAAAATCAGAGAAGTAGACTAGAACTTTAACAAAAAAACAAACAAAAAAAAACACGCAAGAAACCAAACACGGAAAACATATAACAAATTGGAAAGCTAATTAAATTATAATAGACCTACTTGAAATGTAAAAGCAACTCTACGTGTTAGAATACATTAAGAATTAGCCACAGAATTCTCCTTGGTGCAAAATTTTGGGTCCCAGACTCACAAAGCCCTTGTGAAAAATTATCCTTTATGACTCCAAAAATTGCCAATACGTATGTAACCGATTATAAATACTTACTTTTGGGTCTATTTTGATATACAGAGCATTTAAAGTTATTTTTGGTGTAAAATTTGTACATGAAATATGAATATGAAAACTATCCATTTCTTTAATGATAACCTGTGACTAGCTTTTGCAAAGCTAATAACAGTTTTTCATATTTGTTTTCTTTTTTCACATATTAAAACAGTACTTATAAATGAAATTACACCTTATATTATCATATTTGAAAGCAATGGCTTGATGTGTGAGTCAGTGACGACCTCTTAAACATTCAGTATCTAAATTAGTAAATCTTAAATATTTTCTTAAGGCATGACTTAAATTGTTTTAGTTTATGCTACCAGTGTCCAAATGAACGTTTATTTAAAAACCTTGGTATGCATATACATGTAGTGTTTATTTAAAAACCTAAATCTAATGTCCACCATGTGTTGAATGTACAATATTTTCACATATTAATCCACTCAATGTCAATTTCATGGAACAGTCGTAGGAAATCGTAGGAAGCGAAGTAGCTATTTTAATACATGTACTTCAGAAGATGACACTATTCAACCATTTACCAATCAAACGACACAAGATGTGCTACCAATAGCAAGATATCTGCTATTAGCGGAATATATCAGTAATTCTACCCTTACGCAAAGACACGCCTTCAACATTAAAAGCGAAACACACTAAATTTTCGTATATGAACTCACTGTACATTGCATTAGGTACATGTTAGACTGGCTCCTGTCCATAAAACAATTTTTCACCAATGTGTGATATCATAAACTTGTAGCTAGTCTAACTCTGATGGCTCTGTTTTCATAAAAACAGAGCCATCAGAGTTAGACTAGCTACAAGTTTATGAAACCACGCATTTGTGAAAAATTGTTTTATGGACAGGAGCCAGTCTAGGTACATGTATGTCCTAGTATATTTTCTTCGCCCTGGTCATACTCGTTTGTGTTTGTGTTTTTTTTATTTGGTTGGTTTGCACTTTTAAGTGGGAATTTAACATTTAAAAGGAAATACATCATTTTAAATGACTCAGCCCCTTAGTAGAAATAATAAAGGGTCTAGGTTACAGTAAATTAAGAAACAATATTCAAAACTGTCATATTCTGAGTCTTGATTGATACTTTAATTGTTTTTCCTAGAACTGTTTCTTTTTATGTAAAATGGAATTTTAACGGGTTTTTATTTCATGAAATGGAATACGCCCGAAATGATACCTTTTTATATCACCTTACGCAAATGTCATCTAATAAAGCGAGATGAGAAAAACAATGGATATAAAAGGGACCTTAAAAAGACAGCTGATTGTTTCTACATGTACATGTGCAGGTAGTTTGTCATGTGACGACGCGCCTGGGAGTGATATAACGCCATGTATTCTAACCATTAGTGATTCAAAATTAGCAATGCTACATGTATGTTATGACGGCTATAGCAACGTCGCGTAGCCCACACCACTTAATCAGCCTGCACCACAGTCCCTGGCAGGTAGGCTCCGACACCTTTTTAACAGCCTGCACCCCTGCCCCACAGTGCCTGGGAGGTAGGTTCCGACACCGCTTAAACACCCTGCACCCCTGCCCCACAGTGCCTAGGAGGTAGGTTCAAAAATCACTTAAACAGCTTGCACTCCTGGCCCACAATAACCGGGAGGTAGGTTCCGACACCGCTTAAACAGGCTTCTCTCTCTCTCTTGGAACGTAGTGCCTCTGGTGAGGCTTGGACTGGGAGCCTATCCATCTGAAGACCCAAATTTAATCGAGCCAGTAAGAAGCAATAGATCGATAAAGACTTCAAGCCAATTATTTGTTCAAAATGCAGCAGGCTCAGGTTCTGAAACTGATAACAGAGATCCACGGACCGGTTTGATATGGTTGGACTGAACACGATGAACTGGTCCACATATTGGAATTGTAACCGATATTAAACAAATGTCATGCTGACATGAAATATCACGCAACGATGGCCAAAAATGAGGGAGCGCCATTGACACAAAAAAGAAAAAAAAAGAAACGATAAAGCATTTTGTGGGATAATGTTTTCGCTGTTTTCTTTGTTTCAATAATAAAATAATCATTGGTTTACACGTAACATGTCTGGCAACGCACTTGAACCTTTTTGATTGGCTTTTCAACAATGCGTTTCAACGCGAATTGTACGTTGAACTGCGTTGCTATACTTGAGTTATTGATTGGTTAACAAGTAACTGCGTTGCACTGCAGTTCAACGCGTATCGATCGTGAGCTTTGATTGGCTTTTCGAAATTTGCGTTGGAAATTTAATGCATATTACGTGCGTTTTCAATGCGTTTTAAACGCGAATTCGACAAGGACAAATAGGCGGTCGGTAGTGAAATCGTAGTGTTTTCACACAAAGTCCGCAATTTCAAAGTAATTTCAGTGACATTAAATAAAACGAATCTGATATTCGTTTTTGCTTCTGTATAATTGAATAAATATAACTCGTTGCGAAAATGCGTCAAAGTAAGTAAGGGTGCAGAGATCAGGAATCGATATATTCTAGTACCACACCTGACCCAGGATACCAATGGGGAAAGTAACAAACTCACAGTTAAACATCACAAACGAGAGTCAAGTATGCTTTATTTAGGAATAAACAAATACACGTTTCTCGCCCTCACATGGGCGACATGGCATCTGAGAAATGCATAACTTCTAAGACATGAACTAAAACTTAAATTTCAAATTAAATTTTCAAATTAAGTTTCCACTTCTACTGTGGGAGCGCAGTGGCTCAGTGGTAGAGTGCTTGACTCGAGACCGAAGGGCCACGGGTTCGAGCCTCACCGGCGTCACTGCGTTGTGTCCTTGAGCAAGAACATTAATCCTAGCTTAGTACTGGTTCAACCCAGGAAGACCCGTCCCTTTATAACTGAAAGATTGTTGATTGGACGTAAAGAATCAAATCAAACAAACAAAAATCCACTTCTACTGTGTGGTGTACAGATAGGCGCAAGCGTACTTGATGGGCTTCCGCTACACGTTTATGAATCACATAAAATATTTGCACTCATGTATTATCTTCTGTATATTCTTGCTTAAATCTGTGTCTACTGGGTCTTTTTAGCGCTTTTTCGTCGTCTGCTGATTTTTTTCAAAAATAACTTCTGCGAAAAAATCCTTCAGAATCACCATCAGAGTGGCAAACTTTTTGAAAACTTTATCAGCAGACAGCTCTATTGTGTAAATATACTCAGAAAAATAATTGAAGGATATTTAGATTCAGTTCCATCTCTAACATTCAATACAATAAAACTAAACCAATTATGCATGCATTTCATAGTTCCCAATATCTTCAATCAAACTGAATGTTTAATTTAAGCTACGCTTCAATAATTAAAGTACAGTACAGGTCCAAATGGTGCAACCCTCTATACTGAAAAGTCACAAACATTCAAAAATGATTGAAACCCGTTTTTTTCGTTTGTATTCCATACTTACTGGCTCCAAAATCATTGCTGGCTCTCAGTCAAAAGAATGACACATAATTTTGTAGTTGTTGTCAGTGTTTTACTTCCAATTAGTGGCCGTATTGGCTGGGGTATGCCATATCAGTGCATTTTTGTTGAAGAAGTGGTCACGTTATTAGGTGCAATTACTGAAAAATGGGTGTGAACACTTCTCTGAGGTCGGAATTAGAACATAAGCAATGACCAGGTAAAGGCTGCAGCAAAAAATATAAACGCTAAAATTTTTGCATGTGAACTTTGGGTAAAGAGGGTTGGTACATTTGGTGTGGTACTGTATCGTAGCCAATGACCCGTAAATTTTATTTTGACTGTTACTGAATTGCATATTGTTAGTTCTATCAGATACAAAAACACTTTGTTTGGAAAATATTTTCTCAAATGTTATATAGTCAAAATAATTTTAATATCCTTCAATTGTTTTTCTGAGTATAGTTAAATAAGTGTGTCTTTAAGGTTCGTCCGTGATCTTAGGTTGTGGTATGTCCTGGTGATTACATAGTATGAGGGTCTTGATGGGGTATAATGATTAGTGAATAAAGGCCCCTTTTTTAGAATTTATAGTGAATAATGAGCCAAAACAATAATGAAAAGTGAATAATGTGGGCCTTAAAAATTATTGAATAATCCTATTTATTAATAAATTGAAAAAAAAATAATGAATAGTGAACAATTAGATTTCTTTGTCATCTTTCTTACTTTTAATGAATAATTGGTCGTATGTTAAGTTTAAAGAATTACCCAAAATGTTAATGAGATGAATAATGGGCTAAAATTTTTAATGAATAGTTAATACCAGACCCCCACCCTCATCCAGACCCTCTTGTATCACTTGGATGCGCTTTTGCGAGTTCTGGATGAATGTTTTTTTGCTTTTTTTTTTGCTTTGTTTTTTTAATTTTCGGAAATGCAGAGAAGAGGATTCCTGCATGCTAATTCACGAATAAACCAGTCTCCTTTATGGTATGTACGTCTACACACATGTGAGTCGCGGTTTTAACCCTTAAAGCGCCAATCGCGACACAAGTCGTCTGCTTTTCTCGTCTGCTGAAATGTTTAAGAAGCCTCTATGGCAAAAGTGTGGACACAGATCAGACTGCTCCTAATAGCAGTCTGTTCTGGGTCCACGCTGTTTGCTTCTATACTTACTTTGTCAGCAATGTTAGGCAATTAATTGCAGCAGGCGACTTCTCAGATGCATTTTTCCTTGGCGCTTTAAGGGTTAATATTCATAAGCGAACTTTAGTATGCATGCGCTTTCATTGAGCGCGCATGTCGCATGATTGGGCTCTATTTTTTTGCCTACTGGGTATTTGTCGTCTGCTGTTTGTTTTTTCAAATTAACTTCTTTGACAAATTCCTTCAGAATCACCATCAGAGTGGCAAACGGTTTGTCGGGCCTGATAATGTTCCAAACTGTTTGACAACTTTATCAGCAGACGACACTATTATGCAAATAGTTAAATTAGTGTGTCTGTAATAGTCTGTCTTTAAGGGTTGGTCCGTGCTCTGAGGTTGTAGTATGTCCTGGTCCCGAGGTCAAATAACTTTTTTCATGCTCAACTCAGCTCATAAATGGTAAAATTCCAACATTTATTAGCATGATAAATACAACATCTGAGAGACTTGAAGCAAGATACTTCTTCATTTGTCGGTATTTTAGCTTTTATGAGCAGTTGAAATCAATCAACAGTTTAAGTTTCCTATTGAATCGTTGCATGCTTCGTAATTGTGCATGCTATTTGTCGTCTGCTGATGTTTTTACAGAATAAACTTCTTTTCAAAATGTTCTTTAAATAGTACAATCAGATTGTCAAACGTATTGTATCCAGATCAGGCCTGACATTTTGTCGGGCCTGATGTGGTTACAATCTGTTTGCAAAAGCTATCAGCAGCCGACACAAGTCGTCACTAGCTGGCAAAGGGTTTAAAAGTACACTGGCGTGACATTCAATGTTCCAATAAAATGGCTAGATCAGGATTTCTTCATAAATATTATCATTTCGCAGAGACGAAGGAAAATGGAAGAAAAGTCCCAGTGACCTGGATGCGGATTTTACGGAAGCGTAATAGGTTCAAGTAGAAAAAAAAAACAATCACGTAAAACGTGATGACTGGTCATAATAACGAGATAACATCTCGAAAATACAACATAAGTAGTTAAACACATGTTAAAGTTATATGATCACATCTCGTAAATACAACATAACAAGTTGAATTTACATGATGCCATCTCGTAAATTCAACACAACAAGTTGAATGTACAAGGTGCCATCTCGTAAATTCAACTTAACAAGTTGAATTTACATGATACCATCTCGTATGTACAACGTAACAAGTTGACATTACATGATACCATCTCGTAATTTCAACATAACAAGTTGTATAAATATGATAACATCTCGTAAATTTAACATAACAAGTTGAATTTACATGATACCATCTCGTATATATCCAACGTAACAGGTTGAAATTACATGATGGCATCTCGTATTTTAACATAACAAGTTATCTTGTAAATACGACCTGTCATCTTGTATTTTCAACTTGTTATGTTGAATTTATGAGATGCTATCATGTAAATTCAACTACTCATGTTGAAATTACGTTATGGTATCATGAAATTCCAACTTTTTATGTTGAATATACAAGATGTCATCATGTAAATTCGACTTGTTATGTTGTCATCTCGTTATTACGACTTGTTATCATGTTTACGTGATAGTTTTTTTCTACTTGAACCTATTGCGCTTCCGTAGATTTGAACTTGTAGTTTTCAAATAATATATTCCACTGATAATGCGCAATGTATGACATAACTATGGAATTCCGTTTGGATTGTTGCAGACATTTCAAATGCAACGTCGCTGTTAGGCCGACCTTAAATGTTGGTTTGCCGTGCTCCTACCTACCCACTCAAAACAGGCTCTACCCAAAACAATATTGCCTTTCTAAGAATCATTTTTTTTCTCTAATTATGCTAACAGACTCTTCTTTAAAATCATTAAAAGCTGTATCTTAATTGAACAAAGGTTACAGAGAGTGTTATTATACACATTCCTACCTTATATGCAGCATTTTTAGACCTCCAAAAGTGATAGTAAGAAGGTCATAAAAATACGCTTTTCTTTTAAAACATACCTACTGTACCTGCCTACCCAAACTGAAACTGATGGGTAGGAGCACGGCAAACAAAAATATTTTTAAGGATGGCCTTAGCTTGTAAACGAAGCCAAGCATTTGCGTGCTATTAGGCCTCAGTAAAAAACTTGAAGCAAAACAACCGGATAATTAGTAATGCATTATCTAGTGACATGAACAATCATGCCTTCGCAATTATGCGAAAACGATACACAGATCAACGCAGTCTGATCAGAGACTTCACCAGGCGTTCCATGGGTAGTCAATGTCAAAACGATTCTTCATACGGAATTTGGGAAAGCAATGACTCTGGTCAGGCTTCGTGGATGCGCAGTTTGATCTGAGTATTCACTGTACACACATATCTTGTTGGTGTGTACTTTATGCTGGACACCTTTGTGGAAAGAAAATAAAAACTGAAATCCTGATGAGATCGTTGCAAATGTTTGTCCGAATGTACCAGATGTCAGACATTTCCCATGCTCTAAAAATAAATTCTTAGAAACAAATGTACTTTCCCTATTGTGAGCCTCGGGAATTCTCATTGATTGATGTTTTTTCCTATTCCAATACCCAATCGATTGCACTCTATGGCCACAAGTTCAACGAAGCAATTTAGGTTCATTACACATAATCTGTTTTGCGGCATTATAGGATGAGCCAAGGTCATGTATACTCATGAAGTACCATGATACAACGTATAAGTGTGTTTGCGGTCAAACCATTGCCAAATAAGATTTGAGCCAGTGCATGAGATTTCCAACAATGCGGTACGTGCGACCAGCAAAGCCTCAGATCAGCCTGCGCATACGCACAGTCTGATCAGAGCCTTTGCTAGTCGCTTGAGTATTCTATGATTGTTAAGCTACTGACTGAACACCATTTAGAGTTTCTAAGCATAAAAAGAGGCTGCAGAGGCTCATCTGAGTCTACTCTTGTCAAAATGCCACATTATTGGAAATCACATACCTCAGCTCATTTGTTTCAAGACAATAGTAGAGCAGACGACTGGCCAAAAGTCCTCTCCTTAAGGACTTTACTGGTCAGATCGGTGCAACATCTAGTGGCATATACCAAAATGTTTGTTTGTATGTCCAGCTTCAGAATCCGGTTGATGACATCGTCGCTGATGAGTACTAACAGAGTTACGGCCCTTGAACCGTACATACCCATTATAACAGATTATTAGAATTTTGCATACAGTTGGCAGATAGCATTGCATTTATTTCTAATAAGCATACATAATTGAAATATTTTTATGATTTCTATGGTATTGGATTAGAAAACAACATTGAAATATAGTTTCAACATGTACGATACCTAAAGGTGTGTTTGTCCGTGTGTCTTTTTGTAAATAGTGTCAATGTAAAAGGGCAATGCTAATATTTCATAAACACAATTTTTAACCATAACTTAGTTCAAAATGCAAGTTTCATCCTTTTTTTTCATCAAGGTAAGCAACAGCATACTCTTGTTTTAGGTCAAGCTTCAAATCAAGTTGTGACCTTTCTCAAGGTCAAAGGTCAAGGTCAAATAGGCATACCCCCCCCCCCCCAAATCACAAAAATGCGTATTTTATTTATCTGTTTATTAATAAAAGTATAGTTTGTGCCAGTTTGAAGCTTAACTTATAAGTACTAGTCTTACATACTTAAATTCAACATATTCTTTGCCACCAAAGGGGAATAAATACCCCCAATCAAGCGAGGCGTGAGCTATTCCGTAACGGCCTCAGTTTGAATCACGTCAAGATGATAACCGCTTTATACTACCACATACGACTGGCCAGAATTCCTCTCCTTATGAACTTTGCTGGTAAGATTGTGCTAACATCAAGCGTCATATATACCAAAATATTTGTCTGTATGTACGACTTCAGAATCCAGTTAATGAAATCGTCGAAGATGAGTACTTACACAGTTAGGGCCCTTGAACCTTACACACACGTTGTATAGGATTATGCATATGCTGTATACAGTTGGTCTAGATCATTGCATTTATTCATAAGGACACGTTAATACAATATTGTTATGACTTGTATGGTATTGGTTGGAAAACAACATTTAAAATAAATTAACAATACCAATGATACATGTACCAAAAGCTGTGTTTGTCCGTGTTTCTGTTTGCAAATAGTTTCAATGCAAAAGGAAAATGCAAACTTTTCATAAAAAAAAATCTCTATCTATATTGAAATAGTTCAGTTGCCATATTTCGTCAATTTTGTTTCATCAAAATAAGTAATAGTCTACACTCTTTGTATGTCAGAGTTAAAATTTGTGTTATGACCTATTTAAATGTCAAGGGTCAAGGTCAAATAGACATATTTAAAATCTCAATAGTTAGTATATAATATTAGCCAACCTGAGCCATAAGCTCAAAGTGAGCTGTTGTTGATCGTTGGATGTCTGTTGTCCGTCGTGCGTCACCAGCAATTGCTTCAAACGATATCTCACCCTAAAATAATGGCTTGAATTTAATCAAATTTGGCTGACAGGAATAGTCCTTATATGGCCCTCTCAAATAATTGATGAAATAGTATATCTAGATCACATGGGTAAAAATAGATATTCGAAAACTTTAAAAATCTTCTTGTCTGAAACCACAAGGCTGATAGCCTTGATATTTTGTGTAGGATTATCTAGTACATATTTTTCTTTTTTTTTTCAAATTATGCCCATGGGGCCACAAATTGTCCCGCCTCTGGGTTCACATGTTTTACATAGGCTGTGGGTTGGTCTGCAGAGTGTGATTGTGGTATTTCCTGACCATACTCACTTGCTTTTTTTAAAATGGGAAACATGAAAAAATATTGTCTGAAACCATTTGAGCCTTGATATTAAATATGTAGCATAATCTAGTAGACCTCTACTAATTTTGTTAAAATTATGGTCCTAGGGCCAATTGTTGCCCGCTCCAGATTCACATGTTTTCCATAGGTTTATATAAGGTACACATACCAAATCTTCTTGTCTGGAACCACTTGGCATACAGCCTTGATAATTGGTATTTGTATCATCTAGTAGACCCCTCCACCAGGTTTGTTAAAATTATGCCCATTTTGCCAAAATGGACCCATCCTGGGGGCCACGTGTTATACATAGGCTTTAATAGGGAAAGCATAAAACAATATTCACAGAGTTATAGCGTCACCTAGTGCTACTTTACCAAGTTTGTTCAAATTATGGCCCTTGGTTTTATATAGTTTTTTACAGCAAATATGAAAAAAATATTGTCTGAAACCACATGGCCCAACGCCATTATATTTACTATGTAGCATCACAAAGTGACCTCCACTGAGTCTGTTCAAATAATGGCCGTGCAGACAAAAACAAGCCACGAAGGCTTTATAGGTTTATTTAAATAAAGCACAAAACCCTTCTTGTTTGACCCACAAGGCCTGGAGCTGCCAAGTATACTTAAAGCCAAAAGTAACTTTACACTGTTATTATATATACCTTTTCTGGTTAATGGTAAGTGGTATTTTAAATGTATTTAACTCATATTAAAGTTAAATCAATTATTCATATGGCAATTTAATTTCATGTTTTTACTGTCATAAATGCAAACACTATGCCCTAATGAAAAAGGCAAGGGTGCAAAATAAACTTTTTCAAAAACGCATCACTTTTGATCTGTTACTGTAGCTTTGCGATTTAACATTTTTAACTTTAAAGAGCCAGTCTGAAAGACAGGCTATAGAATTGTTGTTTACAGTTGAAATCAGCCTGGACCATCCTTCGAGTAACACAAATTAGAGTTGTGTTTTTACGTACATACACCTTTTTGTGAACTTTACAGTGCTTTCAATGGCATTTCCCATAAGAAATTGTCTGCCGTTTTTATTCCAAACTGATGTGATTTTTTTATCAGATTATCGTGTCACATACTCAGGGCATTTGTCTTAACAAATCACTGATTAAAAAATTCAAAATGTCATCTGAGATAAAACTTTTAGCAGGGACTAAAGTTTACTATTGTCTTAATTCAAAGGGAGATAATTTCAAAGTGAACCAACTTTAAGATGCTGCCAAAAACAAGCTATACGTCAGAGACAATTTGTCTTGCAGTATTTTTAATGGGCAATCGATGGCCCTTAAAATAGCGTGTTCGAATCCTAGGTTTACTTTGGATTTTGTTCGGAAATGCTGATTTTGTGTTTTTAATGAACGCACAGATAACTCGAAAGAATATTAATTTACCTAAGTTGTTTTTCGTGAATTAGGTTAGGGCAGGTATCAACAACTCATTGCAATATTTATTTTGGTTAAAATCAAAAACTGTAAAGATATATTCGGTAGTTCAAAGTGTAAAGTTACTTTTGGCTTTAAGTATATATTCAAAAATGGCTCCACCCAGGGGGATCACATGTTTTACATTGGCTTGTATAATTAAAACATAAAAAATCTTCTCTGGAACCACTTAAGTTCTAGAAAAATGTAGTATTGTCAAGTGGTTCTCTTTTATTATGCTTTATTGTTGTCACCTTTTTGGAATACAAAAGCGAATAGCATCAAAGTACTGTGAGGTTTCCATTATATAAACGTTGCCATTAGAGAAACATCATACATACTGTATATGCTAAATTTTCTGAGAACTGGACAGGTTCAACATAATTTTGTTGTACTGTCATCACTACCAATGACTTCAGATTCAACACATACAATATTTTGTCTACATCTTGGTGTGTTATAATCTAGACCTGATAGAAAAAATGTCAACCATTTGCAGGCCCTGTTTATTTGGTGTATTTTAGAAACATGTTCTTGGAAAAATATGATTAATTTATAACTTCAATTGCAATAAGGTGATTGAAAGTGGCATGAAATTAAAGTACATTTATTTCTGAGTAAGAAAGACTAAAAACAACTCATTGTTAATTTATAGAGCGGACTTTTGACGAGAAAATGTGAGTTAGTAAGGTTATCATTTGAGGTTAATGAAATAATCTGTAGGTTACAGTATGTCTTGCAGGGTCGTCCTGAAAAGGATGATTAGCAAATTTATTTGGTTTATCTAAAGTGTTAGGGTACCTAAAACTAACAAGATACAAACAAGCATTAGTTTTCCAAAGCATAGACGAAAATCTAAGCAAAGCAGGAAAATGATACATAATATCTGTATATAGAAAACTTAAAAGCTACATACTGTTTAGATTTAGAATAGTCATCATTTCTGATGAAATATGAAGCCATTAAGATTGTCAGTATACATTGTATTCGTACCTCACCCACTTTGTCAATGATCATTTACTCTGATTTGATGAAAGAATAAAATGCAGATACACATTTATGTTGGGTGATACAGGAAGACAAGTGCAAACGTCATCAAATTGTATAAAATGAAGGCAATTTCAATATTCACCAATATTTTGGGACCATTGATTCATTTTTTATAAGGCCTATTATATTGATTTTTAATCTTAAAACGACGCAAAATCAAGGGCAATAATGCATGTTCCATGCAGTATTTTATATCGCTAAATCAATACAAAAGATGCTGTAAAGATGTGTAAAACCAAATGTCTCGTATATTTTATTGCAATCAGATCCTCAGTAAGCAAGTTATTGGATAGATCTATTTTCTATATGTGAGTCTTGCCATTAAGGGACAACAACTCGTTGTTCAAAAAGTAGAAATATGTAGCAGAAACAAAGGGGTGCATGCATTAAGGGACTTTTTTGCCCCCCTCTAGAGCAAAAACTGAAAGTTCCTGGGTCAGGTGTGGTACTTGATTGTATCGATTCCTGATCTTTGCACCCTTACTTACTTTCACCAATTCCATCCTAGTGTTTTGTTAGAAGAATAGCCCAAGTGTAAAATTCTTGCCTTTATTTTCCTTTACCGGTTGCTATGGTAACCAAAATAAAATAGGCTTAAAATAGAGAAATTGCTACTTTAGGCCAAATTTGAGGATTTTGGAGACCGATTTTTTAAGAATAAGATATCAGCAAAAGCAAATACCAAAAAGACCTTTTAATATATTATGTGCCGAGATAATTCTCATCATCTGTTAAATTTATTTTTGGTATTTGCTTGTGCTCTATATTAATTCCTCTGTTACATGTCTCAAATTTGCTCCAAAATGGCCATGTTCCTATTTTCAGCCTATTTTGGCGGCCATTTTTGTTACCATAGCAACCGTAAAAGTCGAATCAATACGAGAACTTTACACTTTGGCTATTGTTCTAATAAACTAATTAGAAGAAACTTGTGAAGAGCAAATTTTATTTTTTGACCTCATAGGGGGGCCAAAATAGCCTCTTAATGCACGTACCCCTTTTGATCTGCAATTTGGCAAAGTATTGGTTCAGGATAGATTTAATCCTATTTAGAAAATAAGTTTTCAAATTTAACTTATTGAGCTATTATTATTTTACTGCATTTTTCCATACAAAACAATGGTAAAAATAATCAAGGGCAGTAACTCATCCTAGAATATCTAGATAATTTAATGCATTATAATTGTGTTTGGTGTACTAAGTATATTAACCCCAGTAAGTTATAGGTATAAATGGTAACATATATTTTAGTTATAAGGTAAACTGTGTTTAGCCTTGCAAGAGTTATGGTTATTGGTGCCACTAGTGACCTAAAATGATTTTCTTGGGTGTGCTTGACAATCTTAAGAAAGATCGTGTAAATGCACTTGCAATACAGTTACACTGTCAGAAATTATTCTCTTCGTATTTAGGCAATAAAAAATTGGGTGATTTAGTATTATAAGACTTTTATCAATGTTAGCGTTTTCACCTCATCTTATGGGTGGGTGGGGTATTTACATGCTAGTAGTTGCCCCAGAGCATTCTATTTGTAGAAATTAGAATATAGAAACCCTGTTGACATAACTGAGGCACTGATCTTTAAATTATTATTCATTTTTAAAGACATAAATCTAGCGGGCAGTTTCTTTAGTTGAAAGTTGCTAATATATGTGTATTTAAAGCAGCTGGGTTTTGAAACAGAATATAACTATAATATACGAAGAAAATAGTTCCAAACCCTTTTTCTCTGACTAAAACTAAATTTATTTACTTCTTCAAGTGCTGTCATGAATAGTGATGGCTATATTTATTTCCTGAATGCATGATTTTGATTATATTCCAAAACTGACACCCATAATCTCTTATAATATGATCAAAATGGGTGGGCGTATATCAAAGGGACTTAACTCGGTCAGTACTCAAAATCAGCGGTGTCATCAACTGCTTCTATTTACTAGAGACTCTACATTTTTGCTTGGTACATGAACATGTATATTACACTAGATGTTAGCAAAATTTGACCAAGTTCACCCTCAGACAGCCCTGAGATCTGCAGTAGTAATAGGTGGGTGGGGTATTTACATGCTTAGTATTGTCCCAAGGCATATCCGTATAAAGAAATTGGAATCTAGAAACCCTGATAACATAGATAAAGAAGTGTTCTTTAAATTCTTAGTCATTTCTAAGAACATAACACTAATGGGCAGATTCTTAAATTGTAAGCTTCAAATATATTTTTATTCAGAGGAGTTTTGACACCAAATTTACTTTTTAAGACGAACAAAAAAGTTTGAAAGCCCATTTCTCTACTGAAACTTAACTTTTCTACTTTTTCAAATACCGTTATGAGCAATGATGGGCATTTTTTTCTTACTGGATGTTTCATCTCAATTATTTAACAAACTAATGATCATAACCTCTTATAATATCATATGATCAAAATGGGTGAGGTAATTCAAGGGGAAATAACTCGGTTAGTACTCAGAATCAGCGGTGTCATCAATTATTTCTATTAACTAGAGACTCTACATTTTTGCTTGGTATATGTACATGTATATGACACCAGATGTTAGCAAAATATGACCAAGGTCTACCTCAAACAGCCATGAGATCTGCAGTAGTAATAGGTGGGTGGGGTATTTACATGCTTATTATTGCTCCCAGAGCATTCCGTATACAGAAATTGGAATCTAGAAACCCTGATAAGATAGATAAATAAGTGTTCTTTAAATTTTTAGTCATTTCTAAGGACATACCACTAATGGGCAGATTCTTAAATTAAAAGTTTCAAATATATTTTTATTCAATGGAGTTTTAACACATAATTTAACTTTAAAAGACCAACAAAACAGTTCAAAGGCCCATTTCTCTGATCAAAACTTAACTTTTCTACTTTTTCAAGTACCGTTTTGAGTAATGATGGGTATATTTTTCTTCCTGGACGCTTCAACTCAATTATTTAACAAGCTAATGATCATAACCTCTTATAATATGATCAAAATGGGTGGGGTAATTCAAGGGGAGATAACTCGGTTAGTACTCAGAATCAGAGGTGTCATCAACTACTTTTAAAAACTAGAGACCCCACATTTTCATTTGGTATATAACACTAGATGTTGCAAAGATCTGACCAGTAGACCCCTCTGACAGCCTTGAGATCTGCAGTACTAAAGGAGGTAACAACAGACTTTTACTGAAGGCTAGTTGTATGTGCTGGAGATTGTGCTATGCCTGGAAAAAGGCGAATAAAAAATTTCCAGGCATCTCTCTATATTGCCAGCAGTAAAACATAGCATTGTGCAGATGTTGCGTTGTGCATTTACGTTGTATGACAACATCTACCGGCATGCAACGAATTTAATACAGCGAAATATCTTACCACAATGTGCCCCGTTTATTGTCAATAACAATAAAAACATTAGACGGTTTAAAGAGGCTAGGTCTGTAACTATAAACATTATTCGCACCAAATATTTTCTTTATAAATCATTGTAAAAATAGAATTAAGCTATGTTTTCACAATAACTTTGTTCAGTACAGCTGAAAACTGCATGGAAAGTGAATTATCTTATAAAAACAGGCGTTTTCCCTTGTTAGTAATTATTTTTAGCCCTCCAATAATTCTAGATAGTTGATTTTAACATAAATGCTGTTGTTTTGGTAGTGATAATTTGTTAAGATTTACGAAAATGGTAAAATGATTACCTTCAAATGTGAGTGTTTTTACTGTATTCTTGAAAAATAAAAAAATATTTCTAATATTAGAAGATCAGAAGTTACAGACTATGCAGCTTTAATTAACCTATTCTTATTGGAATGGTATTTTATTGTGTACCTTAGTAAAACCTTCTAAATTGATTTCATTTTTAAATCAAACGAACAACATGCAGTCCCTAACTACATGTACGTCACAAAACAGGAACCAAAAACTAAACACCCTCACATCATGGACGCAACAACAAACAACGCTGCCCCAGCAGCCTCAAGAAAGTGTCAACCTACTCATAGTCAGTCCGCGAGGTTATCTACGAATTGGTTCGACAGGTGTCCGTGTGATGTAGACTGATTCGCTGACCACGTATAACGTTTTTCTATGATGGCGGTGCATAATGTGTATGTCACCTCAAAAAATGTTAAATTCAGCAAATTCCGACAATTTTATTACTTAAATGTTCCTTACAAAGCAATTAAAAAACGAATGTCAACATTTTGTGCTTTTGTCCACTTATTAGAAAGTTATATGACTTTCAAAAAACTGAAGTAGGCTCGGAGAATTCAACGGAGAAAGCAGATGATATCCACTCAAATACTCGCATGTGAAATGCAACTTTATTATATTTTCACATGTGCATATGTAACTTTTTTTCAAACATATACTATATTTAATAAATTTATCGGCTCAGTTGATTCACTATATCTCTCTGTATTTATCTATTAGCAATTATGTTTGTGAAATTCTATTCCCGCGCTTATTATATTTAATTAATATTTTCCTGTATTACACATTTCTTTGTATACAATGACTATTTCCTAGTATTTACTTTACCAGTGCAAACTACATTGTCATGGATAAAAATATCAAAATTAAAGAATCCTTTAGAGAACAGATATTCCAATTCTAAACATCAATTTATTTATATGTCTGCCTAATTTATGATAAGTAAGGGTTTAACTGTCCAATGTACTCAAATCTTGAAATAATGAAGCTTATAGATTATGCCAAAACTCGGGATTTGGGGGCTGACAGCATCTCTTATGTGCGGACCTGGTAGAGAATTCTCAATTAGAAAATTAGAAAATATTGAATATCTAAAATACATGTTAAGTTTATAAAAATCTATCATGAGTGTGTGGGTGGGATTGAAAAATCCGCCCAAGGATCACCGGTTGGCATCACGAGGCTTGCCAAGTGATGATAAACGATGATTCTGAGGAACGGATTGTTCTAACCCATATCCTCACACGAAAAATTGATTCTTTTACTTGCTCATCATTCTTTTTTTTTAAAAAAAGGCTCTCAGAAGCTCATGCGATATGATGTACTGACGTCACTTTAACATAACAATGACGTCACGTGACAACCAAGTGCGTGAGTTCCAATGCAACAAATGTACAGTACTCTTATGACAGCCTGAATAAGATAACATTGGCAAGTTAAGAAGAATTTCTAGCGATAAGGCGTGTCATTTCCCTAAATGAGACGTTCATTTTATTTTGTTGAAATAAGTAGGCACATTCAACAAATACACATTGACCAGCCGTATATACACCCTTGTAGCCTAGTCCGTATATTATAATCGTTTTTGTCCTTAATAGATACAACAATCCTACTTCGTTTTGAATGAGAATATATTATGATCATCAACTGTGCTTGTTATTTCAGTAACATGTATGTGAAATAGACCGTTACACTAAGGTAAACACATGGTCTATCACGATAGAGTATATATTTTTACACAGTTGATGTACAATAAAAACGACCATTTGGCAAATTAGTCTATTTTGGTCAGATGATTGATGTCTTCTTTGGCTTCTACAACCCCTTCCCCCCTAGACGCCCTTTACATATGTTGTATATGTTAATAACGACATGTCATTGTCCAAAAGGCATCTTGGGTCTAGGGGGGAACAGCATCTAAATCAAACCGAAAGATACGAGTTTCACCTTTCCAGTGACAAACGTCACAATTTTAAATGTTTTGTACGCATGCGCAGGAAGGATATTGTAAAGTTTTTGAAATGAAAAGCGCTTCTATCCTACACAGTTTAGCACTTTTACTTTTTTGAAAACTAGCAAAGCAGTTACTCAAAATCAGATCTAAATGGCACCCAGTAGAAAGACGTAAAATGAGGGGTGAGAGACGAAAGCGCTAATTTTTACTACTTTGCTAATGATAAATTGCTTTGAAACATATTTTAATGCTTACTTTGCATATTTTGCTGCCGAATCGCACAAATTTTAAAAACAAGAGTGCAGTTTGAAAATTTGGTATTTGTAATCATGTCAATTAGGGAAACGCTAGAGAGCTTCTTTCTGACACAGGATAAAAAATCAGGTATCCTTATCTGGTGTGCAAGACATACATGTATAAATGCACAAACCATTGCAGTTGTTGAGTAAGATTTAGATCTGCAGTGCTTGTTTATGTCCCATTATAGCAGGGTTAAAATACATGTATCTAGATACACATTAGGGATATACAGTACAGTCTGAACTAGAGATGACACTTTGTGTACGCCTGAGGCGCACGGTTAACTATTATTCTCGCACACCAGATCAAGATTTCTGTTGTTTTTACCCATGTGAGATAATTCCCGTACCAGCCCATTTACCAGTCTTTTCATGTTTTTCCAATATAAAATAAGGTATTTAGTGGCGAGCAAGAGAAATAATCTATTAAACGTGTGAGGATGGGATAAAAAGAATCTGTCCCTTGCGATCACCGTTTGTCATCACTCGGCAAGCCTCGTGATGCCAATCGGTGATCCTCGGGTCGAATTTTTCTATCTCACACTCATGATATCCTAGTGATGACAAACGGTGAACGCGAGGGACGGATTTTTCTATCCCACCATCACGCTCATGATAGATTCTTATATTCTTTGTAGTGCTGTGTACCTCCAGGGCTCTGCTGATGCAATAATGCGGAAGCATTAGCCCTGACTTTACTGTATATGGTGTTAGTACTTGTTAGAAATGATTATTTTTGATGGCAGCAGGGATCATATTTAAGATTTTTTATCACTTGCTAAAAAGCGAGTTATTTTTATCTCACTTGCAACTTTTTTTTTCGTTGAGACCAGATCAGGTACATTGGAAACGAAGAAAATGAATATATCAATCTATCATTAACTTATTGCGGGACCCGTGGGTCTGCATTTGAGTCTGTCGGTCCCTTAGCAGTTAATGAAAATGCTCATAAACTCTTGAACTACACTGTATATTTTGATAAAAGTATGCATACAAATGCATCCCAAGATTATCTAACCATTGGCATGTGTAACAGCCTGTTTTGATGGACGATGGTTTCAGCTGGATGTGTTCAGTTACATGTAATGAAAATGCTTATAACTCTCGAACCGCATTGTATAATAGGATCAAATTTTGCATACTTGATTATTTTAACATTGTCCAGCCACTGGTCTGCAAACTTGTGACGTGGCATTACCGAGCATCACTTTGGCTGGTCGAGGTATTTAATGAAATGCTCATAACTCTTGAACCGCACCATATATTATAATCAAATTTTGCATATATATATACATATTTTTTAAATTGGCAGGGAAAATGACAAAGAAATGAAGAAGACTAGAGGACCTGATTGTCCTGAGGCGCTCACCTGACCACTTTAATAATGTTAAAATAGGTCAAGGTCAACTACAGCTTATAATAAAACATATTTTGTTTTACAATATATGGGGGTTGCAGCCATTTTGGTCCAGTGACTTCAAACAATCTAATGAATACTCCATCAAACAGCACAGTGATTTCTGAGAAACCAATGTTTATGTAAGTATGTTGCAGTCCAAATGAGTGGCATTGGATAATAGGTCACAGGTCAGCTTGACATTTGGTACAAAGCCATTGTCTCAAATGGTTAAACATTTCTCGAAAGTATAATGATTTCGGCCTAAAAAGTTATAGAAAAATGAACATTCCAAGATTTTTCCCATATAAATGCATTAGGAATCAAATTTGACCTTGCCATAAGTAGGTCAAGCTAGATTCATCATTTGTGCAAACCTGGTAGAGACCATATCCCCAATGCTGCATACCAAGTTCCAAGGCCATTGGCCTTTTGTTCCAGAGAATAAGATATTTAATGGGTTTTTACCATATATGGGTGTGGTGGCCTTGACCTTTGAAACTTATTTATAGCCATTGTCTCATTAAGTTTAACATATCAAGTGAGAATAATGACTTTGGCTTCAACAGTATTCAAAAATCAACTTTTCAAAAAAAAAAAATCACATTTAAAGGCAATAGGACGCAAATTCGACCTTGACCTTAAGTCGGTCAAGGTCAACCTAGGATCATCATTTGAAAAAACTTAGTAGGTCCCACATCCCCAGTGCTAAATACCAAGTCCCAAGGTCATCGGCCTTCTGGTTTCGGAGAAGATTTTTAAATGGTTTTTACCATATATGGGCGTGGCAGCCATCTTGGTCATGTGACCAAAATATTTTGCATACATTTTAGCTAACTCATCATAAGAAGTCTTCACATGAAATTTGAGTTCAATTGGGCCAATGGTTTGTGAGAAAACTATGTTTTAATATATTGATGGGACTCCAATATGAGTGACCTAAGCTGAAAGGTCAAAGGTCAACCTTGACCTTAGAAACTTATAAATAGCAATTGTCTCATTAGGTTTAACATATCATGTCAGATTAACGACTAAGGCTTCCACAGTTTTAACAAAAATCAACTTTTCAGAAATTTTCCCATTAGGTAGCAGATTTGACCTTGACGTTAAGTAGGTCAAGGTCAACCTAGGATCATCATTTGAACAAACTTAGTAGGCCCCACATTCCCAATGCTACATACCAAGTCCCAAGGTCATCGGCCTTCTGGTTCCGGAGAAGAAGATTTTTAAAGTGTTTTTACCATATATGGGCGTGGCAGCCATCTTGGTCATGTGACCAAAATATTTTGCACATATTTTGGCTAACTTATCATGAGAAGTCTTCACATGAAATTTGAGTTCAATTAAGCCAATGGTTTGTGAGAAAACTATGTTTTAATATATTGATGGGACTCCAATATGAGTCACCTAAGCTGAAAGGTCAAAGGTCAACCTTGACCTTTGAAACTTATTAATAGCAATTGTCTTATTAGGTTTAACATATCAAGTCAGATTAACGACTAAGGCTTCCACAGTTTTAACAAAAATCAACTTTTCAGAAATTTTCCCATTAGGTAGCAAATTTGACCTTGACGTTTAGTAGGTCAAGGTCAACCTAGGATCATCATTTGAACAAACTTAGTAGGCCCCACATTCCCAATGCTACATACCAAGTCCCAAGGTCATCGGCCTTCTGGTTCTGGAGAAGAAGATTTTTAAAGGGTTTTTACCATATATGGGCGTGGCAGCCATCTTGGTCATGTGACCAAAATATTTTGCACATATTTTGGCTAACTTATCATGAGAAGTCTTCACATGAAATTTGAGTTCAATTAAGCCAATGGTTTGTGAGAAAACTATGTTTTAATATATTGATGGGACTCCAATATGAGCGACCTAAGCTGAAAGGTCAAAGGTCAACCTTGACCTTTGAAACTTATTAATAGCAATTGTCTCATTAGGTTTAACATATCAAGTGAGAATAATGACTTTGGCTTCAACAGTATTCAAAAAATCATCTTTTCAAAAAAATTCCCATTTAAATGCATTAGGAAGCAGACTTGACCTTGACGTTAAGTAGGTCAAGATCAACCTAGGATCATGATTTGGACAAACTTGGTAGGCCCCACTTCCCAAATGCTACATACCAAGTCCTAAGGTCATCGGCCTTCTGGTTCTGGAGAAGAAGATTTTTAAAAAGTTTTTACCATATATGGGCATAGCGGCCATCTTGGTCATGTGACCAGGACCATTTGAACAAACTTTTGTTCCCACGTCCTAAGGAGTCTCCATATGAAATTTGAGTTTAATTGGCCCAGTGGTTTCAGAGAAGAAGATGTTTGAAAATGTTGACGGACGGACGGACGGACGGACGACGGACGGACGGACGGACGGACGACGGAGTGACTGGTATACTATTAGCTCATCCATGAGCCTTCGGCTCAGGTGAGCTAAAAAGGTCACGCCTGGATTCGAACCACTGCACGTAAGGCGGTTGCATAAGAAGAAAGCTTCCTAGACAACTCGGCCACCACGTATATTGTATATAAACTAAAGCAATTTACCTATATCTACTACAACTATATATGCTTGTACGACCCTTGGGTCTACTCTACTTTGCATGACCCTTAGATCTGCACTATAATCACTATGTGAGTATTGCACGACCCTTAGGTCTGTACTATAAACTTGCACTACCCATGGGTCTGCACTATAATCACTATGTGAGTCCGCCCGTCTGTTGTCAGTTAGTGAAAATGCTTATCACATTACTGTCAGTTGATTTGCATATGCATTGCTTCTATGTTTGTATATCTTGCAAATAAACAATGTAGATCTAGATCAGCCAGTTTCTGAAGAAGCTTCAAGTTGCTGATTATGGTCTACATTGTTTGTAATGCAACTGGTTATAATAGCAAGTAATAGTTTCTTCTTGCTTTATGAGGTAGACTGGCTCCAGTCCTTAAAACAATTTTTCATCAATGTGTCATATAATACACTCGTAGCCAGTCTAACTCTGATGGCCCTGTTTTAAGCTTAAAACAGAGCCATCAGAGTTAGACTGGTTACAAGTATATTATATGACACATTGATGAAAAAATGTTTTAAGGACTGGAGCCAGTCTATTTATGAGGTTCCCTATGAAACTGAAGACCGTTCGTTTCCATTGTCAACTTAGGAGGTTGAACTGACCCTTGAAAGTTAGCACGGCTCACCCTTTAAGTCACAATAATGTTACATGTAGTTGCCGGGAGATACACAAACAAGTATGAGTTTTTATGCAATATGGTAAGGCCCAGGATCCCAGTTATGACTGACTTTTTTTAACAAAATATCCTTATTTCAAAATAAAAACATGCTATGTGGGTGATCAAAAAAGAATCATTTCAATGAGAATGGTTGATTTGAGCACCCACAACATATGTTTAAATTGCTTGATAAAAAAATAATCGCAGTAATACGCTCAAAACAATTACTTATCTGGATCCATGAAGGTCATTGGCATTGGTTAAAGTACACAACACCCTATGGACTCCTCCTTGACTCAATAATCAATGATGTACTGCTCAACGATGTTTTTTTTCCAATACACGTATTTTTCTAATGACTCAGTCGGCCATATTGTTTCTATCTCCAGATAAGTATAATATTTGTATTTAACAAATACTGTTATTTTCAGGTCTCTAAACAAGATGTGTTTTTAATATACATTGTGGTATCTCTAACGCCTAGTTTAGTGCAAAACTGCTCACTATAAGCAACAACAAACACATGGAAATGTACTTTGTTTTCTGGTATGATGTAATCAAGTTGGTTAGAAAAGAATTCACCATCCCTTAGAGAGGCCTAATAAAAAAATACTAATGCTATTAACCTATTTTAGCCTCAATATTTTGTATAAATCTTTCTTTGCTAGCGGCGACTGGAAACATTTGCAGAATCTTTGGACCCAGATCAGAAATGTCGGTGCTGATCTTAACCAAAAACCGTGTGACACTGAAAGAATATTTTGGTACCGACAACAAAAGCATGATATTTGACCAAGCATACAAAGAACTGAACAATTTAAGATGCATGCCAGTATATTTATCTGTTTAAGCCCTGCGGTCCCTAATTAGGAGATCATATGGGTGAGATAACAGTACACAGCATCTCAACAGGGTATATAAAGTTTGTTATCATACTAGCAGGATCACAGACCAAACGTGACACATTCGGAATCTGAAATAGCTTGAGAGTTTTAAAGTTATAAAGCAGTGCAATTGCTAGACTTATATACGCATTAAACTTGTTTATAATTATAATAATACATCTGAGATGTCACACAATCCCATAAGAGTTAATAGTTCTGGTTTCATGAAAGTTGAATAATAATGAATACACGAACTTCGTGTATTCATTATTTTTCGACTTTCATGAAACCATATGGGATTGTGTGACATCTCCGTCGGAAGGGAACTATAAGAATGGACATTTCTATACAGCATCAATATTGAATAGGTTAATAGTTGTTTTGACCCATTAAAGCCCTGAGTCCTTTTCATGGGACATGTGGAAACAGTATCGAAGAAGATCAGACGCAGCACTGAATACGCACCGTCACTAATGTCTCGTAGTATCCGTGTTACGCTTACAGGATCCACCTACTCAAGTGCTTCAACAAATAATGTATTGCGTAACGGAAATTAAATGAAAGAATAAATCGGTCATTCACGAAGTAGTAAACAACTGGGCAAAAGGGGTCCATGAAAGGAAAATGCTATATACTAGAACAAAAGATCGATTCATGTATTGCGTCACTTCACAATGAGTATACATGTATAGTAAAACGCATTAAAAATGGGTTTCTCCGTTAACCTTTTCTTACATAAAAAGAAAAATACATGCTATGCATTATAAAACAAAAGACCCCACTGGGCACAATAAACAAGTATTGATGTTTTTCGTATAATGTATTAAAGGAGTGTATCACAAGTAATCAACATAAACAAGTAACCAGAGTATCTGAAGCGCTCACCTGGCACCAGATAGCCTTCCAGTTATACACCTAACTTAAATAAGCAGTATGTTTACAAATCATTTATATAACATGGCAAAGTGTTTGATCTTTGAGCTTTCTCTGCGCAATATCTTGAAAACATTGCCTAAATATACTTATTCAAACAAGAAAATAAGTAAAACGAATTATGAACTCTTCAAGATTTAATTGAAGGGATTGTGCAATTCGATTTTGCAACTGTACACGTAATTATAAACATAATTTACTAAAGCCACATTATTATCAAAATATATTGGCCAGCATATCAAAATCAATACCCTATAGGAAAATAATCCTAAACCTGTTTCTGTGATCATCTAAAGCAACATAAAATCATCTTTTAGTGTCGAAGTGTCGATATTTTGATTAATGAAAATGCATTTACAGTATATTTATAAATCAGAATATCAACATTTCAGCATAAACTTCACAGAGCGTTTCACAGATTGATAAATTATTGTATAATCATATTTACTTATCCATGGTTATTCCTGACGAAGGATATTAAGTCAACCCCCAAGGTTATAAAATTTGAGTACAGTCCCAAACTCAAAATAAAGCGCAATGATTGGCTGCTCTCTGAATACTGTCTGGGAGTCCATACTAATATCTGAGCATCTGTTGGGACTCTAAGATACAGTCAGTTTAAATAACTATAATAACTGATCACAAATATTAAATTCTGGATCAACGTGATATACAAAGTATTTCAAGCTTTTTACATTATGTAACTTGTATATATATGTATGTGTATCTTATCAAATTGAAATAAAAGCTCAATTTAATGTAGCAACGTTTTGTGTAGTATTTATATACAGGTACTTGATATTAGGATGTGATTTTTATGAATACCTGAGTGTTTCATAAGATTGTGACAGCAACCCTTACTCAGTGCAAACGCTACCCATATTTTTCATAAAAGAATATCAGAATACTGGATTAAGTTTTTTGGGACAAATTGACTTCTAAATACACGCATGCCCTTAGAATTTTACATGATAGCAATATTTTGATGCGCGGAACAAATAAAATCCTAATACTTCTAAAATGGAACCCTAAAGGGTGAGAGTCAAATATACTCACAAAACACATTATCTGGGGAACTGAATGTGTATTGTTTCCTTAGATGCACATTCCCCTAGTAAATACTGTATGGAAGTAGTTTTATATTAAAATGTATTAATCCAAGGAAGACATTACATTTATGCTGTCAATGTGGAACCATCAAAACAGGGAAGTGAGGGTCACAGGGACTGGTGTTGATTCTAATTAGAAACACATCAAATAACATGAATAATAATAAAAATAATATTCATCCAGTGGCACAGTCTCTCTCCAAAAATATCTCTACTGAAAGAGAATCAAATTTGGGAAGGTTGGCGAAAATTGTGTCAACTCCAATCTCTTTAGACTACTTCACTGTCCATTTACCTTTAGTACTGTTTGCATAACTGATAAGATGTTTCAGACATCTGTGTAAAATCCAACAGATTATATTTAAAGTCAACTAGATAGGACATTCACTTTTGTAATATTTGTATTATCAATTAACTACTATAAGTCTGTAACCCCATATGATAAAACAGAGTATAACACTCCACCATGAGTGTCCCTGTTGGATAGAGATGTCTCATCCAAGGGGTCAGAATTTTAACCAGAAACGAGGCTTGTCGAGTCAATGGTTAAATTCCGACCTCGAGGGTGAGATTTCTCTATCCTACATGGACAGGGTTATGATGAATTGTTTTTCTCACACTTTTCCAAGGTTTTTTGTCGGAACAAAACGTCCAAAATCTTGAAAAATTATACTTTGTACTCGTTGGATTTACACTATTTCTGAGTTCACAAGTGTTTTTTATCGGGTATTAAAAGTTTGCACCTCGTTATTGACTGAAAAACACAATTGAAGCAATAGATAAGTTGCGAAAAGCAAAATAAAATCCTGCTAGGGATCCCTGTGCAATAAGCGTCACATTGCCATTATCGTCACGTGGTGCACGTTCAGTGACGTCATTAACGTTATATGAAGTCAGTCAGTTACGCTGCCTTTAGTTACTTAGGCGCAATATATTTGTTCCTTGAATATATAATTTTGGAAAAAAGAATATTTTACTCTGCCCATGTAAGAAAGCAGTCACGTGTTCATATTCGATAGAAATTTCTTACATGAGCTGACAGCCTATCTTACATGGGCAAAGGTGGGAGAAAGCCATATTTCTACAAAAGTATTTCTACAAAAGTATTCGTATCCCTGATAAGAATACTAGCTTGAAATTGCACTTGTATCAGTGTTTCACGTACGTTTGAGCGATTTTTGTATAAACATATGTTTATAAAGCTGACTATTTGAACTACGATCGTGGACATGCATTCTGACATACTTACACCTACTATATCATATTGCAGTCACAGATTGACAAACAATACTTGCCAGCTCTTCACAAACTATACAACAAGGAAACTATCCGTCTTTATTTTTGCCCAAGTCATCATCTGATCCATAATATGTATATGCGAACAACGAATGCCCATATGAGTTAGCGCATTTGTCATTCCGGAAAGTCTAGCACAATTTGAGAATCGAATCAAGCCTCGGTGTACGTAAGGCACAATGTACGAAAAAGCTCTATTTTGTTAGCAGGAAAAGGCGTTAGGAAAATAAGTTTTTAAGCATGTGAGTTCAGCCCCATTAAATTCCATTCTTCTGAAAAGTTTAATCAGAAAAACTAGTTTATGTATTATCAATAAAATGTCGCTATAGCTACATTGGAATTTCGCGAAATTGGCCGAGGCAGTTCCGATTGCACATTTGTGTGCAAACTCAAATAAGCATTTGTTGTCTGAAAATGCGCAAGGGCAGAATTGCATGCATGCTGACTTGTATTTAATTCCATTTCAGAGACAAAGAACCATGTCTGAGGAGCATTATACAATGATAGAATCCATTCTGAGTGGCCCAAAGAAATGAACAACATATCCCTTCTCCATATACAGAAATAAAGAAACACCTCGACTATACAATACACAAACAATGATTGGGCAGCCAAATATGAGAACTTTTTCTGCAAGAAACTATAATGAAACCCTTTCTCGTCCATAGAATATAATGAAGTTACCCAAAATAACTAATTTAAGAAAACGGTTCTTGTGATCACCTAAACATATGTTTAGATTGATTGATAAGAAAATGATCAGAATCTTTACAGTCTACATTATGCAATATCCAGTAAAATGTTGACAAGTCTAAATGATTGTACATTAATGTGACATAAAGGCATAATTCCATTACGAAATATCTTGCATTTGCAATTGTGAGCTGATTGGGTGTAGATGTACAATTATTTCTTTAACGTGTATGGAAAAGGACTTGAAGGGTGTATTGTTTAGTGTACAAGTTTATACACACACCACTATAGCTCATGGATTGTCAAACCTGTGATGTGACCTTTTGTAGATCAATAGAATTGTCCATCTACTGTAATTAAAACAAAAGCTTGCACTATGATCAGAAAATGCTACCCATGGCCAACAATGACGCCAAGGGAATAAGACAGAATCCAATAGGCAAAAAATAAGCTTTTGGTACTTATTATGAATTCGCAAAAACCTTCTTTAAACGTCCATGTTAACGAATTCATCTGCGATATCATCTTCGCAAGCCAAGGGTACTAACTCCACTTCGTTCCAAGGAACGACGTGGAGTTAGTACCCTTGGCTTGCGAAGATGCTGCGATATAGTTCTTCGTTTTGGTCTTACGTAGGCTTCTTAGCGGTGCTGTGAACGGTGTGAATGTGGCGTTACTCAACTTTTCATCTACATCTTTGCATTGTGTATGCAAGATATGACTACTGTTTATTTATACCTTCATAACAGGGCAACATACATGTATTCGCCTTGCAAAGATTTAAATATTTACACTTGCTCCATCACAAATATCCACAAATAGATTAATTATGACCAAAACATTTGACTACAAGGTCAAATCGGGGTATCGAACGACACATCATAGACAAAGTCATGAACAGTCAAGAATAAATGTTGGGAATTTGGGCGCATTTGCTACCCCATTCAACGACTAAGCCAACTCATGAATTGGTCTGCTAACTATTTTAAAAGCTTAAAAGTGTTAAGTTATTGTTTGGTTTGTAGATCATCCACGATCTTTAGCGAGTGGATTATCGTCCGTACAGACGCCAAACCATATACTAAATTGCCTATTGCACCAGCATGCATTTGAACGTTGTGCATTGCGAAACATTGAACTTTCAATGAAAGGTCCAATAAATGTAATTATTGATTATGTTACATAATTATATTTAGGACATTACTAATAAAATGATTGTTGGCTGATGAATCACATTCATTGAACAACTTACATCAATTACTTGCACCGCAAATATTTAACCAAAACAAGAAGGGATTGTCACCCATATAAACAATAGCAACACAAAATAGTATCATCTTTAATGCTTCGAATGAGATTTTTATAAGAGGCATTTTAGAACATAAATAAGGAAATTTTTATTCATTCTTTTAAATCTGATTTTTTTATATAAAAAAAGGACTTTGGTGTGGTAAGCATGACATACTAACCAATAATAACAATAACCAATAATACTTATACTAATAATAATAAAAACAAAAATAATATTATAATTATAAACATGTTCTTTCGATATAAAATGAGGCATGGACATTAAAACATGCTAATACTATTAACACAAATGATAGATAGATAGATAGATAGATAGATAGATAGATAGATAGATAGATAGATAGATAGATAGATAGATAGATAGATAGATAGATAGATAATCATACCCAGCATTTAATCCATAGTCCTCTTTAATATTTCCGTCCCCACTTCGAAATCCCATTTTCGTTTCTAATAGCATTTTAACATTTCTTTTGGCTAAGTATAAAATATGTATTCTCTTCAATACATTATTGTTGTTGTTGTTTGTTTTTTTGCAAAGATATAAAATACAAGCGGTCAAAAGTGTCCGGAGTCAACTTTCTGTATCAATGGTATTTTATTTTATGGTTAAGCTTACATAAGTTTTTAAACATAAAAAATATATATACAAGATCATACAAGCACGTGACCTTGAGCATGCGTAGTAATTCCTGAGCTCATAATAAGATGATTGAAGCACGTAAACAACACTGCACTATTCGCGGAAAAGCCAATAGTACACTCCATTGTATAAATACTCATCTAGCGTAGCGGTTTGTATACACCGTTCAAGTGGTCAGAAGTCATTTGAGGTGACTCGCATTATGGGCAGTAGACCGCAGCTTGACCTTAACTGACCGAAGCCGCATATATGAAGGGGTCATTTAAGGCCATATACTGTGAGGGGAAGCAGATAACGTTTTAAATCGCAGCACATCAATCGCTGTACAAGAGATGATTGCGCTATGTGAAACAGCAAATATGCGGATCAGACTGTGCTTCTAGTTTTATATTAACTTGTTTTACTTTGCAGATAAACCATTATCATTTTAATTTAGCGGCAATTATGCTGTTTAATAGAGATGCGGAAAACCGAACAAAGCCTTATTGCTATTGTTTATTTTGTTCTGAGAGTCGGCTGAGTTTAGAAGGGGCATGCTATTGATTGTTTTATAGACCGTGTTAGTTCAGGTTATAAAAAGGTTAGTCATCAAAGTACAAGTGTAAATTGACTACACATATATACGGTATTGTACAAGATTCAAGCATATACACCTGTTATTACGATTTAGAAATGCGGTCTCCTACATGTATTCTGTATATATAACACAAGTCAGTAATATTTATACATGTACCATGGCCTGTCCATCTGTACGTGGAGATAAGCCACGAGCTTTAGCGACTGGATTATCTCACGTACAGGTGAGCAGACCATAACTATTTATACCACCTACATCAGTGTAGACCTTGCCCATTACGAGGTATTTCTTGATGAATATTAGTAAGGGTGGTGTAAGTAGAATGAAGCCAACACCCATCCTCGAAAAATAACAAAATAAAAAAGAAATAACCAAAAGGCGATTATACTGTAACAAGCTTATTTTCTACTAAATTTATTAAGTACTTTATAACTTACCTCTCTCCAAACAATCCCTGATATGTACGTTTTCGAAATAATAAATAAACAGTCCAACAAAAAAGTATCCCTGAGTTACAGAAGGCATCTGAGCGCACTGTTTGAGGTAGCCCCTGCAAACGAAATAACAAAAACTATTATTAAAAAATGGTCACCAAAAGCACAAAGGCTGTAAGCACATGTATTGTGAACCGAAATGACCCCCGCGTGAACAGAAAAAAAATATTTTCATGTGACACCGCGCGCGAAATGAATGAAATGAGGCGTCTACAAGCAGCTACGACAATAAAATAGAAATAAAAAAGATACACTGTACCTGGCATATGTTAATCACCTCTTGACCACTTAGTGGTCGATAAAGGGTTTAGCCCTTAGAGCTAGCTGCCATATTTTGTTCCCTTCGTTGACCTTAACGATTGCGCGCGCAGCAAGTTATATAATGGATCAAGTGTGTAACTTTACGATATATACTCTATACAGATAAAACTACATAAGTAGGTCAATGTCTTAAAAACAGATATATACATGTAGAACTCGTTTTAACCGATCAATATAGCGATTTAGTGTTGTTTATAGTACGTGAACTACTGTCGTGCCAGCAAAGAGTGACAGTGACGTAATATTTTGTTTACAATTGTTGTTATATGTAAAACATCAAACATTAACTTGAACTAATCCGAATCGATAGATCACTTGTGTATTAATCCTATCCTGCGGATAGGATTAATACACAAGTGATATATCGATTATAAGTCCCTGATAATTTGTAAACAAAACATGACATCACTGTCACTCTTGGCTGGCACGACAGTAATACTATTTTATTTCTGTATAACATCTTATTGATAAGAGGCAAAAATGATGTCACACGCCTACGGAATGAAATGTGACACCTGTTTCCATGGCAGTTTTTTTTTATCATATATAAATAACATGTGCCAGTCCATGCAGTTATGATTAATATTGCACAACAAACACCTAACGTCTAAACAGCGTCGTATGAAAGTCGATTTGACGTCCCTACGTCACATAGACGTTCATACGACGTTGTTTTGACGTTATGGGTATCTAATGGGTGCAAACAATGGGAGGAAGATAGTTCAGGGTTATTCCTGGGTTCAAGAGTTTGAAGCTGACTTTATAAAAGTCTGACTAAAAATTATAAAAGTCGGCCTCAAAATATTGAATTAAGTTAATTATTACATTTTCCTGATATCTAGAGGCAATATTACAATGGTTAATATTATACAATTATTGACTTCAATGAGGTAGACATGAGGATTCATCTACTCGAAAAAGTGATATTCACCAAAGTCACAAGGCTTATGTTAATATCACTTTTAAGGCTAATTAAATCCTTATGTCTACCGGAAATTAAGTTAAAAGTTTTGTTATATACTTAACAGCAAAAGCAACGCATATTCTAATTATTGTATGTTTTGTATAAAATGGACTTTAATAATAACAATCTAATGATATGAAGGTACCAATGATGCGTGAAACATGTGTATAAGCCAATGCATAGTAAACGGTTGGCTTTTCAGAGCAAAGCTAGTAAAGGGAGATAACTCTGAGCGTTATAAAATAATTAATAATGAACACGAACTTCAAGATGCTGTATAGCCGAAACCACAATGCGCAGTTTAATGGAAATCCCTCTGCGTCCTTATAAGGCCATACAGGCTACTTCTGAAGATTAAATAGTCCAGAATTATTCAAAACAAACCGATGTGTACGAGTTGAATTATCAAATAATAAACCGGAAGTGTGTATTTGACAGACACGTTATCGTCAAAACTGTTGTTTTAAATTAATCTGTCGGACAGTACCTCACTTGATACCATGCATAACATGCATAATGTACCAGACTTTCTTGCATCTCAGAGTTTTCGGACTTTTTTCAAGATCAATGTACAATTGCGAAATCTTAAGATTTTTGGTTCTGCAGTAAATCTCCTACACCAATGATTTTAAAGGTTCTTTAAGGTTTTCTAATTTGTTACATTGTTCTGTGGCAGTATGGAGTAAATTCGGATTCAAAACATGGCTCTTTCAACGCGCAGAACTTTTTGGCGCGTTTTACATAATCTATAAAAACAACAACTTTTTATTCACTGTGTAACGAGGAATAAAGTGGCCTGGAACTAGCATATGATTCCTGTCAAACATATTAATGCTATTAACATGATTAAGGGTAAATTTTATAATGGTTTCAAATGTTTAATAAGTAATGAAAATTATGCGATTATTTTGCTGTCAAGTATATGACTTTTAAACTATGTATGGAAATATTCTACTTGAATTCATGTTCAACCTTAGGATTTTCTTACAAGTTCTAGCAACTGTAATTTAGTATTTTGCATTTTGGAATGTATATAAATTCTCTAAATGCTGATTGTAAAGTTTCATGCGAGCTGAACATTTTTTGTACTTCTACAACAGCAGAATCTAGGGCGTTTAAGCCCCTTTGGCTTAGGCTGCTGTCCGTTCTAAGGTGGTGGTTCTGTTGTTGTTGACTTATTGTTTATTGTCACTCCCATTGTGGGAGTCTGTAATTTGTTCTATGTTTTGTTGTACGTTACTTAATGTCCATTCTAGTATTGCAGTCATCCTGATGGGGAAGAGAGAGCTGGTTGCTTTACTTAATTTGTCTTCCTTGTGTCTTGTGATGGTTGAGCGGCTCTTCCTCGCGATGCGACGGGGTTGTCTGCGGTTTGTGATTGTGGTATTTCCTGATCATACTCACTTACTATTTTTCATCATAAAACTTTTTATTTTACATTTTGTTTATTCAAACAAAGGAGAATGAACAAACAAAACAAAACTGTTGTTAATATTCATTAAAGTGTTTAATTTACCTGTTGGGAGGTGAAACAGCAAATCATGTCAATTTCAAGCAGCACATGATCATGCTATTTTAGCTCTCTTTAGGGTGATATCAGAAAAGCGTCAAAATATATTAACTTCTCGAAACTATTTTGAGCTTGTTTTTATCCTGTATCAACTTGTAGGCCAGTTTATTACAGTTTATGGTAGACAAAAAAAATATGAAGACAAATTGGACCAATCAGGACACAGGATTATCTCCAGTCATACAACAATTTACAATGTAATGGTTATACTTCTGTGGTTTATTTTTATTTATTTTCAACAAAGACAGCTGTTTTTTTATTCCATCAAATTTAACAAGATTATGTTTTTGAAACACTAATGTTTGCGGAACATATGCAGTAAAACCTGTGAAACGGCCTGTATCAAAAAATGCAAGATCTAGTATCGCTAAATGCAAATCAAAAGTGTTGCAAAATGCTACAATTCTACAATACTTTTGACCTCCATTAAGCTACCAGTCGTCATTTAAACCTATGTTTTGTCTGTTTTTGAGTGGCCGTTTTACTCAGGTTTTACTATACAATTCATATTATGGTTGTAACCATACTTTATAGTTTACTCACCCCCTTCCTGTGCTTCACAACCAATCAGTTTGCACAGAAATTTTAATTTTGGCCAACTTAATCACATACGCTCGTTCCCACTTAATTCCTTTATAATTGAAATATATGATCTATAACCTATACTTATTTATTTGATTAATCGATGTTATAATAGAAAATCATCGTCTAACTATGACGGTTAAGTACAGGCTATAGATAATATATTTCAATTATAAAGGAATTAAGTGGGAACGAGCGCAGTATCTATGTACTGACCTACTTATGGTTTTCTCCTCCTTTTTCATAACTGTGCCTTTGTAAATGGTCGCATTGACCATTTAGCGGATTTACTTAATGATTTACTGATTAGATATATCACATATTGACAAAATATGTGATTAAGTTGGCAAAAAAAATCTGTGCAAACTAATTGTTGTGAAGCACAGGACGGGGCGGAGTAAACTATAATATCATTTTCTGGTAAACTGTACAAAGTTATTTTGCTAAGATTTCTTGGAACAGGGACATCCTAATATAAGGCGATTGGTATATTCCCTTTACAGAAGATGTTTGCAGTATTGTAATTTCGCTTTAAACTACTTGATACTCCTAAATGAATACTGGCGCAAACAGTAAAGACTGATAAAATGCCACATTTATGTAGCATTTTCTCAGGAAATTCACTGTTTGCTAGGACAAAAGCGGTCTTCTGAGAAAGAAAGCGATTGTATTTCCAAATTATAACCTGTTACTCTGATCTCGATATATACAATAGAACATCCAAAGTTTAAAGCATAAATACATTAGTACATGCAGGGATAGTCCCTGGGGAAGAGACCTGGTTACTTTACTTTTCAGTATCACTTTCTAGATGTCATAGGCTGTTAGTGGTCTTTGTCGTTTCCCCTTGGTGCCATGGTTGATTGTGGCATCCCTCACTTTTAAACAGACAGTTGTAAATATCGCCTACTATTCGGTACATTGACATATTTCGCTAGATAGCCTTGACACAGATAGTGCATTAAAATGCTATCTGACGAATTATGTCAATGTTCTGAGGACTAGATCGTTTTGTTGTTGCTGTTTGGTCCACAATTGCATTACAACATTTATCATATGACGTCGCATATGGGAGTGAAATAACGCCATGCAATACAATCGATAAACCATAGATTTTCGGGAAACATTATGACGTCCATAACAACGTTGCGTACAAAATGACAAAATCATTTAAAAATACGCCTTGAAAGAGATTTTAAAGTAGGCTAATCTTAACGTCATATGAAAAATAGAATCTAACAATCGTGCTCATGTTTTATTGAATTTATTAAACTCGTTGCGAAAAAGAAATAAAATGCTCAGCAAGCCTCGCATTTTATCTCTTTTCCTCAACTCGTTTAATAAATTCAATAAAACATGAGCACTCATGTAAGATCCTCTATTTATAAGTCTTCACTAAAAACTTGGTCTATGCTAAACATATAATTATAGAATCGTTATTCTGAGCAAGTCTTGTTTAAGCAAAAAGCAATGTAGACTTGTGACAGACAGGCAGGCAGGAAAACATGTGTTGCTGCTCGAACTCACAGCCCTTGGAACACTAGTCAGACGCTCTAACCACCTAAGAAACCGGGGTGGTCGAAATGACCATCACATACTTTCTATGTGTTGATTAGTTAGGGGCGTTTTGACTAATAAGCGGCGTATCTGTCTAAACAAGTCATGTTTTAAGTAAATTGCAGCCTATGTTTGTGATATACAGACAAACAAACATACAGACAGACAAGCAGGTAGCCAAACGTTTGACCTCTAGCCTGCTGGATCGTGAAAAAGGAAGTTTTCATGCGTACGCAAACTGTGAATATGACCAGGTAATACCACTATCACACACTTCAGACCAACCCATGGCACCGCGAGGAAGAGCCACAGAACACTAACAGTCACAAGCCATCAGGAAGTCAATTAAAGTAAAGCAACCATCTTTCTCTCCCTTCATCGGCAAGGCGATTGCAAACATAGTAAGCAGTCAGGTACTGCACCAAACTCGAATTCCGTAGAGCAATAATAAACAATGAATCAACAGCTACCTTGCAATGAACAGCAACCGAACCCACTAGGGTGTACTTAAATGCATTGCGCTGGCTCCACATCTTCGCCTTAGAAGCCGTTTGCAGATGTATTTGCAGGTTAACACGCAAAATTGTTAAGCTCGCATGGAGACTTCCTAATGTATACAATGCTTCATCAGGGAGGAACAATCTAATCAAATTAACACACTATAATGATGAAACAATAAAAATAACTTATGAATCACAGATAGTCAGAGCTAAAGATTGTATCCGGAACCAAATCACCGATGAAAGCTTTATGTCAGGGCCATCATTGAGTCTGAGGCCTGACACATCGTCGTGCAATTAATGAGACCATGGTTTTAAACATGATTGGGTTAACAACCAGGCATACAGGCTGTCGCATGATATCCATGTTATAATAATTAATTATTATTATTATCTTTTTGAGTTGATTCTTTTGAATTAATAAACTAAATCACCATATAATACCGGCTCTGATATGCTCATGGGCTGGATCAAATTCTTAATTTTCTAGGAAGAGTGTCGAGATGTTATCAGAGAAACGAGATTGGGAGATGCACATCTCACTTATTGCGCAATCGAAGCATAAATTAAATGAAACGATAACAGGATGTACATCTACGACATTTTTACTGATGATAAGGACGCTACCTGGCCTCGGGACTATAAAACTATTTTCATACTCAACTCAAGTGGGCATAAACAATTGTCGGCATTGCTCGATAAATAAAACATAGATGAGAGTTTTAAAGCATGTTTTTGTTTTACTTATCACCATTTTACCTTTATGAGCAGTTGAAAATTCATGCTCAGTTGAAATTTAATTGTTTCGAACGTTAACGTTGGCCAATATAGTCGATAATGGAAATATGTCAAGGATTGCGTTACGCATAATGGAGTCAGGTTAATCATAATTCAACGAAACCAGTAACAGCTGCAGAACAATATTAGAAATAACTTGGACCCCTGGAAAGTTTGAAGATAAATCTTCAAATACCTTAAAGTTGTGACGTGTTGGACAAAAGATATCACTAAGCTGATGAACAACAGTTGTTGTGCTTATTGTTTTGAAAAGCCCATTCTACCATAGAAAAAGTGCATTGCCTTCTTTAAATGTAGGTGACATTGCCACTCTTTATTGATAGGATACCTCTAATGTTTATCTTTCAAACTTATTGTGACTGTGACCATTTCTATTTTAACGAAAAATGACTTCCTAAATAGGCAACGAAAACGCCCAATCACGGTTCCTATTTAAATGCACAACGGTGGTTCAGGCTTCAGACTCAATGACGACCCTAAAGAGGCTTTCATCAGCTCTGACAATCTGTGAGTCATGAGCATTTTTTCTTTGTTTCATTATACGTTAGTGTGTTAGTTTGATTAAATTATTCTCTGTGATGATGCATTGCATAAGTAAGGAAGCCTCCATTCGAGCTTAACAAAATTTGGCGCCAGTAAAATGCATTTAAGACCAACCTTGGCTACTGTCTGTTCAAACGCGGTGGGTTCATTGCAATAATTTGTGGAGGCTTTGTATTTGATCTTGTTTTGTTATGCAATACTTTGAGCTCTTTTTAGTTTTGCAATCATCTTGTTGAGAGAGAGAGAGAGAGAGAGAGAGAGAGAGAGAGAACGAAAGAACTGGTTGCTTTACTTAAAAAATTATTTTCTTCCTGATGTCTTGTGGTTTTTAGCGTTCTGTGTCTCTCCCTCATGATGCTGTGGGTTTGTCTGCAGTCAGTGATTCTGCTACTCACTAACTTTTTATTATGTTGATGACTGAATTACGTATATGTCAAAATTGCATCTACAAACAAACAAATTAAAATTTTCTCTTTTCCAGGGATACTTACTTGTATGAAGTGAGACATTGATCCAGGATATCACTTATTTAAAGGCTGTCCTATTTTACGTCTAGGCCATACATATGTTCCTGAACATGATAAATACGCGAGGTTCGTCATAATGTAATTGGCTTGAAGCAACAAATTTTAACAAAATCGTGTTTAGCTTTTGGATGTATTTAAATGAGCTCAATTCGGTATATGAAGTCAATGACATTTTATGCTCCTGGCTTATTTGCTTCCAAAGCCTATACATGTATTAGAAATATCATTAAACATAAATGCACAGAGGGACAGCCCGGTAAACATCTAAAAGGGTGCCGCCATCGGCCCTCTAGCAAAACGCCATTTGAATGGCGGGCCGATGGTGGCCCGACACTGCATGCTGGGTGGGAATGTGTAGCCTGTAACTGGCATTAAAGGATGCAGCATCTTTTTATGGTTATTCTACTTTTTTTTGCAGCACAGAAGATTTCAATACTATCGCATATGCTCATATGCCTCTAATATACGCCCATGCTAACGTTTCCAACGAAGCTACATTGTAGGGCTCTAAATTGTAACCTGAGGCGTTTTTTACATGTACATCCTTACTTCATGTATGCAAGCAGCGAGGGTTCTGGCGAGTCTGCGCATATGCACAGACTCGCCCGAGCCTGCGCTGCTCGCGTTGCAATAAGTACCGAAGTCACGTGCACTGATTCTTATGATATGCGGAGTTATAATTAGAATGTCGTTAGCTTATACTGCGATGAATAAGGAAATATTCGACTCATTCAATTTGAACGGAAATCAATATCAAATTTAAAGTGCAAATTTACAAATATTTTGAAATACATAATATTCATTCATTTGATTCACTGAATCGGAAAATTCGATAACCCAACATGACACAGAAAACGAGAAGTATCAACATGTTTTTAATCTTCTTTTTATGTAATATAAAAAAATATTTGGCCAGTATTTTGGTACTTACATGTATCGCAAAGGCGATCAGCGAAGATGCAGACGAGCCCGCGCACCTGCCAAGTCTGGCCAGGGCAGTAGTAATGGGGGGCACTATGGCACTCGCGATTTTTTAGCCTGAAAATAACTTTTTTTTCAGGATAAAAGATGCCGCCCCTGGTAAGCTTAAGTGACTAGCTGTGAATAACTTAGTTAAGTTTAGTTTAAGGGCTATTCTGGCTGGGTCTATGATTATGAGAGTTTCTTGGGGTATTTAGATTACCTTTTGTAACTTAGATTATTTGAGGATCATTATGACAGGGCTATAATTGTGATCATAGTTACCTGGACTGCTGAGAAATACTCAAAAGTATACTCAAACAAAACAGTTATGTCTGCTTGACGTTTATGTCTGTCAGATCAAAATGTATGAACGCATTTCATTCAAATTTTCACCTTACAAACTTTGACCATTTGGAAATGATTTGCACCTAAGAGTAATTCATTTGATAATCAGTGCAGCCGCTGACAAAGCTGTGAACACGAGTACCCTTAAAATCAAAAGTCACAACATCAATAGGCTTGTGTGTCCGCCATAATCCCGAACCGTTTAAGCACATTCAAACATCACTGAACAAACTCGCTAGTAAAATAAGCTGGCTAGTTGTATGCATTGCTTTAACGGCCACATCCATTAGTCTGTAACATACTCTGACGTCACAAACATCGATCGCGAGCGTACGTGAAAACACTCACAAAATTCATTGTTGGTCAAGCATTTTGATAATCAACAAACTCGAACAAATTTGATGTTTTTTCGTCATCACAAGGATTTTAACATTAATTAAGACTAATCAGCATCAAAACAATTGATAATGGAAATTCTCTGATGATTTTGCAGTAAGGGGTGGGGTATAAAACACAGATTTAGTAAACCTTTGATGCCGGACATCAGCCATAGTTTTTGTTTTTCTCTATTGTGTAACTGTTGTCATAAACAGACACAATAAATTAAAACAAAAACGGCCTCAACATGTTGTCAGGTTAGGGAGATTTGAAAGTTCTTAAATTGTTTTTTGTTTAATTAAAGGGAGCTAATTTTAGTTAATTTCGTAAATGAAAGATTTGGCATTGCAATTTCGCTCGTTCAACAAGCAGACTTGGGATTTTTAGATGTGTTTTCATCGTCGGACACTTCTGGTTTCCATTTAACGTAAAATGTGTCACGTTTTGATGATTAACTTCTTGGCGATAATGGAAAAAGCTGTGTGCACATTAGGTTTAATAACTCTTCAAGAGCAGAAGATAAAATCAAATAATTACCATTTTATGTGTGTCGGACGTTTGATAAACATTTTGGTTTTATTTTTGTTGCAGCATCTTAACTGGATCGAAAGATACAGTTCCATGAAAATCGGACGTTTCTTTTTTGTTTGAGTATATTTATAATTAGTCTATAATTGTGGCAGTTTTCTGGTCGCTACGCTGAGATGCTGTGAATAACCTAGTTTGTTATATGACTGGAAAGAATCCTGTCTCCTGATTGGTCTAATTTGTCTTCATAAATCTCTATGTCTACCTGGAAACTGGTCTAAACGGTCCACAAGTTAATATTGCATGAGAACTTTTCCAGAAGTTAATATTTTTGACACGTCTGCAATATTACCCTCTAGAGAGCTAAAATAGCATGATGAGTGTGAAACTAGCATGTGCTGCATGAAATTGACATGATAAGCTGTTTTACGTCCCAACAGGTAAATTAAAGACTTTCATGAATTTATAATAATAATAATAATAATAATAATAATAATAATAATAATAGTCGTAGTAATTCTTTATTTCCTCCAATAAGAAGAGTACATAATACAAAGGAACATATACTGACGGACTTTAAAAACGCAACACTTGGATAACAGCTTTTATTTATGTCTCGAAAAAGAAGGCAGAACAATAATTTTGATTGTATGTTAAAGAGCATTCATTTGTAAGTAAAATATGGAAAACTTGTCCAACGAATAAACTTAATGCAGTATAATTTTAAAACTTTTTGAGATAGGGGCCAACTGTTTCATGTGACCAAATGTTATGAATGAAAGATTCCCTACTTCTTTAAATCAAGAAAGACTAGAAGCATCGAATTTGTATCATGGACTTCGTTAGTCATCGAGGAATCACTCTCATATTGATTGGCAGGTCTGCGATACAGCTTATTTGCGTAAATGACGTTTATCTGGGTGTACCTTTTCATTCAATAGCTTAAAATCTCCTCTGCTTAAGAAATGTTTAAATGGCTAAATTCATACGGAGCAAATAACATCGTCCAGTTTAGTTGTACAATAATACTAAAGTGTTTGCTGAAGAAGTCAACTCGTGATGACATTGTCGAAGCAAAGGAAGTTTACATTCAACAGTCTTTTGGAAGATATAAGGGGAAGTTAGTGTTGCGTAATTAAAGTCCGTCAGTATATATAATGCAAAGTACAGTGGAATATAATAAAGAAAATATGTCTATGCAGCTTACACAAATGATGCTCACAAAACTGTACGCTAGTGTATGTCATGCGATATTAATTTGCACACATGCATCCATAGCTAATGCGCACTTACTTGGACAATTCCGCATATGCGGAATTGTTCAATTAGTTACGCATTTAGGAAAAACTGCATATTCACATACAGCTGCTTTCCAAAAATTTTATAGATAGCGATTCTTGTCATAATTATTTACATACCCTATACGTGTTTGCGTGTTTGTTGTAAACATATGCTTTGTTTGATGTATGATTTTTTTCTGCCAATACACGAACGATATATCTAGTTATAGTGAGTAACAATATTTATTGCTCTTGGAGATTTTTTATATCAAGTTTTAACTTCTGAAAAAGTTGTATATATTTTTAGTTGATCAAAGTTGCTGATCAAAACTCTATTTCGAATTGAGGGCTAATAAGGAGAGCAGCGAAGAACACTGTGGTGGCCATCTATAATGTCATTTGTACCAAGCATTGTGAATATACTTTGAGAATTGAAGCTATCCAGTGTATCGACAATGAGTCACTTGACTGACTTGGGTGTATGTGCACTAGTAAATAATTATGACAAAAATCGCTATCTATAAAAATTTTGGAAAACAGCTGTAGTTTCCAAAGTACAGAATACGTATATTACAAAGTGAATATGTACACACACGCCTGAGAACGTGTAGAGGAAGACAACTTGCGTACTGAATGTGACGCACGACATACAATTTCGAATGTAACATTATCACTACAATGTGCACATACATTGGGACAAGATCAGTTTGACGACTTTATATGACCGACATAAAATCGGCCTTAATTTAGCGTGTGTACCTACTCACTTTTGACCATATTTTGTGTAGACCAGACATGCAAAGATTTTTAAACCTTTGAGACTGGTCACCAAGCAACAGGCTAGTTGCATCATCTTCAAGACCAAGAAGTACCAAAGTAACATAAGTAGAATCCAGATTCATCAAATGAACATACACGTTATCATTTAGTTGCAGTATATTGTACCATAAACTGATTCTCTCTGCATCAAGATACGAACAACTGTGAATATAATGGTCAATAATATTGATGTGGAGATCACTATTGCAAAATTGACAACATGCGTGGCTGAAAGCAGTTTCAGAACAACAGTTTTGTTTTGTTTTGTTTGCTTATTTCTTTGTTTGAATAAACAAATTGTAAAAACAGTTTTATGATAACATTTTATATTCCCCATTTAGACAATTAACATACATTGAAAATGCAAAATACTATACATTAAAATATTTAAATGACAGTTGCAAAACTTGCGAGAAAGTCCTTAGATGTGTCTTAGATTGAAGGTTGAACATGTCTTTAACAACAGAAGTGAAAGAAGGAAACTTTTTCATTCTTAAATGAAAAGTCATATAACAAAACAGTTATTGACTTCAATTTCGGTAGACATAAGGATTTATTATATAACCTATAAATAGACATCTTTTGATTGGCCCAGATGCCTATCCACTCGAGTCCATAAAGCTTCATATCACATGGGCTGCTGGTTTTTCCCATTCGATATTAGTTACTAAAAATAGATTTCATAGAAACTTTCCATTACAGGTGTGTTTTCAGCATTAAACCTGCATGATTTGCTGTAAATACAAGTCAGTGAGTGACAGCAGCACGAAATTCACAAGATTTGGTGTTTCATTATAAACATGTAATTCAGACTTTGCTGTTGAATATAGTAATTAGCAGAACTCTTAAATGAACTAATGAATTCTTCCTTCTGGATTGATGCAATAAACTTGGAATGGTCCATTGTATAATTCAAGGGGTCACAGGTTTTAATTTCTAAACAAAATTGCAGCTTTTTTTCCTGAAGATCATTTTTGTCTTAGCACACAGTGTAGACCCTGATGAAATGCCACATTATGCGGCATTTAATCTGGATCTTCTCTGTCTGCAGTTGTAATTACAAATAAAGTATGCATTCATTCCTCTTTTAACTGAATGAAATGTAAAAAAAAAGAAATTCAAGACTGTCCAAGACATAGTCCATAGCCAAGATTTTGTTGTTCACAGTTGCTGTTGCTTTTTTTTTGTTTAGAGAAATTATATAATAAAATAATTGTTGACTATTGAGGCATTGGACATGATATGATATCGACCTGAGAATACCAATATTGACCTCGGCTTCGCCTCTGTCAATATTGGTACTCTCAGGTCGATATCACATCATGTCCAATGCCTCAATAGTCAATAATTGTATATTATCTACCCGAAGAAGTAATAATTCACCAAGGCCGCTAGGCCGAGGTAAATATCACTTTTAAGGGTAGATAAATCCTTATATCTACCTCATTGAAGTCAATAATTGTATATTATTTTCGTTAAGATCTGATACCTACATATACTCTTCTCTCGGTGAAGAACTATTGTGGTTATCTGTTTATAAGGGCTACCTTTACTCGCATCACAAACAACATGGATTCTAATTTACATATCGTACATCTAGTACGTTGCAATCTTAAAATTATTTTGCACAATATTTCGTTCTCGCGACTTTCAATTGTAAAATATAAATGGCGTCATTAAAAAGCAAGTATTATCTTCTAAAAGTGACAATAAGTATTACCTTTCGAACCAATAAATAACTTGGTCATTTTAAAAGTATTGGTATGTACTCAGATGTGATAGGTCTAGTAAATATATTTTAGTTTTACATTTTGGTTAGACTCATAGCTTGATTTTAAGAGTTGATAATATACAATTATTGACTTCAATGAGGTAGACATAAGGATTTATCTACCCGAAAAAGTGATAATTCATCGAGGCCGCTAGGTCGAGGTGATTATCACTTTTAAGGGTAGATAAATACTTATGCCTACCGAAATTGAAGTCAATAACTGTTTGTTATCTGACTTCATTTAAGAATGAAAATTTTGCTACATTCACTTTTGCTGTTAAAGACATGTTCAACCATCTATCTGAGACATCTAAGGACTTTCTCACAAGTATAAGCAACTGTCATTAAAATATTATAATTTAGTATTTTGCATTTTCAAATGTATATCAATTCTCTTAATGGGGAATATATAATATATTGAACGTATTCAAGGACTATATTTTATTCAGGTTCTCGTATTGCATTGAATTTTGGTGTATTTGATAGCCAGTAATGATCTTATGATTTCTTACGAGCTTCTGTTGATATATTATATAATTAGCATTGACATGTTAAAGTATTGGGCTTTAAATATCAGATATTGAAGGAAGTGTCCATACCGCTTGGGGATTGGTCTCAATGTGGACCTTCACACGTGAAATGTGGATGTAATGTGGATCCACTACACCTGCACATTTTCAATGTGGATGTCTGTGGATGTATTGTAGAGCAATGTAGATCTCCACATTTCAAATGTGAATAATTCAGATATACAGTGGGTCACCATAATGGAGATTAACAAATCAGATTTTGATAAATACGAATTATATGTTGAACGCACCATTTAAAATGTGGATCCACCACATCTTCACATCTTGACAATGTGGATTCACCACACCTCCACATCTTGACAATGTGGGGTTTCCACGCCTACACATTAGACAAGTAGCCCTATAAGTCGCGTTTTATTGCTAATTCTAGTGCATGTACAACTATTGAGTTGCCTATTCTTTTGACTTCTTGCCTCACTGCAATTAAAAACCATGTCATTAAATATTGCACAACAGTTTATGAAAGAAATGGTAAAGATATATTTTGGTCTATTAAAAATTCAGGTGAAATTCTTAATAAATTGAAGTCTAGAGGTTTTCTAGCATCTGGTTTGTCTACGTATGATTTCTATACTCTCTATACTACATTGCCACATAATCTAATAAAAGAAAAACTAACAGAATTAATTGAACAAACATTTAACAAAAAGGGCTCACTTCATTTGGCTTGTAATGATAAAAATGCCTTTTTTACTTCTGAACAACCTAAACGATATAAATTGTGGTCATGTCAGAAAATGTGTGATGCGCTCCATTATCTTTTGGACAATATATTTATAAGATTTGGCTCAAAATTATATAGACAAATTGTCGGTATTCCAATTGGTACTAATTGTGCTCCTCTTGTTGCAGATTTGTTTTTGTTTTGTTATGAGAGAGACTTTATGTTGTCTCTGTCAGACAATAATCAAGCTGATATTATTGAAGCTTTTAACTCTACCTCCAGATATTTAGATGACTTACTTAATATTGATAATCCTTATTTTGAACAAATGGTAGGTCAGATATATCCAACTGAACTTCAGTTAAATAAGGCGAATTCTTCTGATACTGAAGCTCTGTTTTTGGACTTGAACTTGTCAATAACAAATGGCATAGTTTCTTCTAAAATTTATGATAAACGGGATGACTTTAATTTTGAAATAGTAAATTTCCCATTTCTTGATGAAGATGTTCCTCGCTCTCCTTCCTATGGTGTATATATTTCTCAGCTTATTCGTTTTGCTAAAGTGTGCTCTAATGTTGATGACTTCAACAACAGAAACTTATTTTTAACTGCTTAATTATTAAAACAAGGTTATAGATATCATTAAATTCGAAAAGCATTTTCTAAATTCTACTACAGACACTCAGAGTTAATTGTTAAATACAACATTGGGTTGCAAACTCTTCTGCAACAAGGCATATCAGAACCTATATTTTATGGTGATTTAGTCTATAAATTCAAACGAATCGTTGGAAAACCTAATTTTAGGGATCAATTCAAAAAGATAGTAAAACGTTATATAAGGGTTGGATATAATTTGGATATCATGCGACAGTCTGCATGCCTAGTTTTAAACCCAATCACGGTATATAGCTATGGTTTCCTCTTTAATTGCATGACGGTGGGTCAGGCCTCAGACTCTATGACGGCTCTGACGTAAAGCTTCAATCGGTGGGTTGGTGCCTGATGCTTATCTGTAGCTGGACCCACCGTGGCTCAACTTGAGGTTTTCTTTAGCTCTGACTATCTGTGAGTCATGAGCCCTTTTCTTTGTTTCATCATGGAGTATTAATTTGATTAGAGTGTTTTCCATGATGAAACATTGCATTAGTTAGATGGCCTCCATGCGAGCTGAACATTTCTTGTACTTCAACAACAGCAGAATCTAGGGCGAAGATTTGGTACTAGTAAAATGCATTTAAGCCCCCCCCCCCCCCCCCCCCCGTGGCTTAGGCTGCTGTCCGTTCTAAGGCGGTGGTTCTGTTGTTGTTGACTTTTTGTTTATTGTTACTCCTGATTGTGGGAGTCTGTAATTATTCTATGTTTTGTTGTACGTTATTATGTCCATTCCAGTATTGCAATCATCTTGATGGGGAAGAGAGAGCTGATTGCTTTGCTTAATTTGTCTTCCTGGTGTCTCGTGATGGTTGAGCGGCTCTTCCTCGTGGTGCCACGGGGTAGTCTGCAGTTTGTGATTGTGGTATTTCCTGATCATACTCACTTACTATTTTCAATCTCTTCATTCACTCCTATTTACTCAATCTCTTAAGCAGTGGGATGGTGTTTACTCTAGCTTACAGGGAGATGACCCTGTCGTATTTTGCTTGTTGACAGTATGGTGATATTTACCGTATTTGAGTCAAATTAGGATTGAGACCTTTAAGTTTTCTATTCTATATCCTTCTCTTCTCTCTCTCTCTCTCTCTCTCTCTCTCTCTCTCTCTATGGGAGGAGTTCCAACATGAATGAAATATTGTTGACTAAAACTTTGAGCCTTACTTCCAACAAAAACATCACTCAGTAGTTAGCTTCTTATATTCTATATTTATGGTGCACATGCCATCTGTCATACTTGATTGTTATTATGTTTAACCCTTGCATTTTTAATTATACTCCTCTTTATACTGTAAAGTTTCCACATTAACATATTTGACCATTTGATTAATATGCCTAGGATTAAAACGTTGACTTTACATCTTAACATAGTATTGATTTCAGATCTGTATTATGTGTAAAGTTTGCATGCTATATATTCCACCTTCATATGATTAATATGAGAGTAGCCATTATATATATGAAGTAAGCCATTGTATTTCTATCAAGTGTGGTGACTGTTTCACATATGAGATCATGAAAGTATTTTATCTGCGCTTACCTAATGACAGTGAATAAATGCAGATATATTGTGGGTCACCATAATGGAGATTAACAAATACGAATTATATGTGGACCGCCGCATTTAAAATGTGGATCCACCACAGCTCCACAACTTGATAATGTGGAGTTTCCACATCTACACATTCGACAATTTGACTTCAATCTCTTCGATCAATCCCTGGTTAGCTTGAACATTGAGTTGAATTAACTACACTTTTGATAGTATTCTGGTCTTGTCCAATGTTTAGTCTATGATTGCAATAGTTCCCTGGTCCTGCTATGGTTATATATAAAATAACTTAGTCAATTTCAGCTTTGAAAATGACTTAGCCATAATATTAGGGGTAATAGTTTGTGGTGATATGAATATGTGTAATAGTCTAGGCTAGTAAGTTCTATGCGTCTCAATCAAGACCTTAACTCCTATAGGCATCACTCTGAAGCGTTAACTAATGTATAGCTAGCCGTCTCAAGCTCACTTCTTTTTATTTAAAAAAAAACTTGCAATTAGAATGTTTTAAAAATCCAGTGCCTTGTTGTAGTTGACTTTTAGTATATCTTGGTCCAATATTGTTCTGTCGTAGTAGACTAGGTGCATATTTTGATCCTTAGCTCTGTTGTAATGAATCTGATTCATCATCTTCAACTAAGGAAAAGGTTGGTGGGCCGAATTCTTCCAAGAGGTATGTTCGTTTTAAATAGCATATCTGAAAGCTTCATCCTCATCTCTTATTCTTTTTGCTGTAGCTGTAATCTTCTTGTGCAATTGATATTTCTTCATAGCTTTAGATATTGAAAGGATGGACTTGTAGCGATCAATGATCTTTGATCTTTATCTAGGTTTCAGTTTATCGTAAGTGAGCTCCTATGCCTCTTCTCTGCCAATGTCTGGATTGTCCTTCACTTTGGTTTGGACAGCTTCATTGAAAGTGTATTGTAGGCATTTGTGAGCTCCATTAACCAACATCTACCAAGAATAAAACTTTCTCTTTATCTTCACTGCAGATACCACTTTAGACTGGTCCCAGTCTCTAATGTCATTTTGTAGTAAAACTGATATACTCTCTAAGATAGCAATTTATAAACTTTACTTGGAGAAGTTCTTGGCTTGGACATCAAGTTTGACTATCAGAGAGGATAGAAATTTTTTAAGATGATTTTTTGTCATAGTTAAATATAAATTTAAATGTAATTATATACATTTAGTGGACTGATGCCAGTCTAATACCACTTGTCAGATGCCCTCTCAAACTGACTGATCTTGCCAAGTCCCGTTCACACTTTGGACATTGATGTTGACCCATTGAAATTATTTGGGTAAATGAACAGCTCCTTGATTGTATCCTTTTATACTTGTAGTGACATACAAACACACAGTTTTTGTCAATATTTCTCTCAAATTTATATATGACATTTTCTTATTATGTGCATGTACTTCTTTTGCTGCAATACTTGAGAGAGGACTGCATTTTCATGTTCTGCTGTTCTCTTTTGCAGAAGAAAAATTATTTCTTTTATCACATCTTTGCTCTGTTATATTAAAAAGGAACAAATCTGTCTATTTCATCTTTGATATCAATCTGAACTTGATCAATGTAAGATTTCGCCATGGTGGACATCGCTTTTGAGAAGGGGCGATACATCCGGGTATTATCCGCAAACCAAATGCATCTATTGTTTTATTCGTCGTTTTAGTCTGTATTATTTTAGATCTAAAATCAGCTATGGACACGTGGAAATGGCTTTTATCAAGGCAGCCTGACAGCTTAGATAAGTTTTGGGAATCCTAGCACTAGATCCTAAATAAGCTGCAAATAAGTAGACATGAATTTCGTCAAGGTTGTCTGGACATCAGTTCTGTCGCGTACAAGATAGCCAAATTTACAAAGGTTAAACTACAATTAGCTGTTGACAGGTAGACAGACACTTTTGCTAAGGCGGCTGACAGCTAAAATAGTAGTTTTGAGATTCTGACATCAGATTTTTCTCAGACCAGAAAGCAATTTTGCAAACACGATCAAGCATGCGCTTTTGTACAAGGCTGTTGCAGACAGTTTCAGTCATTGATGGGAGTCATAAAACTAAGGTATTTGTCATAGCCATAGGTCATTATTTTGGAATACAAATATGGCTGGCATGTTATAATATTTTATAAGCTGGACTGTCTTCCACTTGCCTCATTCGATTGTTTAGTGATAGTATTGGAGATCCCAAACTGATTGAGGATATAAAATATTTTTTTTAACTTCAAAGTCTGCTAGATCACCACGGAATGCGAGAAATAATGAATGCTTTGGCTGGTTAATGTGCTCAAAATGACCATATTCCGAAAATGACCACCCAAAATGTTATGACCATCGAATACGGGAAACATGGGGTCATCTACAAATGTTTTTATCTCGTCTTATTATCTGATTTATTTATATTTGTTTGTACTATACAAGATTGGAATCAGTCTAAGAATATAGGCAGCCTACATGTATATATAAAACCTAATGCCAATGGAAAGCTTATTTCCCTCACAGATTACGGAAGACATTTTACCATACTGAGTCACCAGAGTCATTGAAAAGTTATTTAGATGGGGTAGTTGAGGGAAGTAGCTATACATGAAACAATACCTTATCGAATAGACTCAACAAGTCCAGCATGTGCGTTAAGACTGATTTCATGTTTCCAAACCTATTAATTTGTCAGTCATTGATGTAACATACTTTACTTACTTAATGATACCCAATCTAGAATCTTAAAGGCAAACACACTATTTACCAACAATGCGTATCAGAATGTTTTAGATTTTTCAAACAAGCATACTTGTAATACAAAATGGCCAAAACCTGACTATAAGTGCGGACGTTACATACATGTGTATGAATGTTGGAAGTATTCATAAAATGAGCGCCGCCATTTTGAATATTTAAACAGGCTTATTGGCGCCACGAGGCCCTAACTCATTATGCAGAAACTTAATAGCAATCACATACATGCATATATGGCTATCTGAGATTTATGCATAGAAAAGAAATTCTAATTATATGAGTCATTCTACAAAAGGTGAGGAATTCCTGTCCCTCGCCTAAATAATTGTATATTTTTTTATTCTAGTCCTAATAGACTAGTACAAATAAGGATGAAACTAACGACTATCGACTAATGACTAAAAACCAAACTCACTGTGTATAATAGTGTACACTGTGTAACTAATTGTACTGAAGCAGAAAATGAATCTAAACACAAAAAAGCGACAGCTACGTGCTACAACCTTTATAGTGTAGCGGCTAGCAAACATGACTGGTGGTTACGGGTTTGAGCCTCATGACGGTCAATATTTGGACCGCTTTTTTTCATACTGATAGGGATTTAAACGAACAGCTATCATTAAAGGATAGTGTTCTCTATCCACTTTTACTGTCATTCCAGCCAAGTGTGACAGTGGCGTCATGTTTTGTTACATACTGATAGGGATTTAAACGAACAGCTATTATTAAAGGATAGTGTTCTCTATCCACTTTTACTGTCATGCCAGCCAAGTGTGAGAGTGACGTCATGTTTTGTTTACAAATTAACAGGGACTAATAACCGATGGATCACTTGTGTATTAATCCTATCCTCAGGATAGGATTAATACACATGTGATCTATTGACTCCCGTTAGCTCAAGTGGAGTGTACAAATTAATGTTGAACTTAACAATTGAAAATAAAATATTACGTCACTGTCACTCTTGGTTGGCACGACAGTAGTTCGAGCGACTGCATGATTGACCAACTGTTTTAAAATGACAGATTAATTCTATCGATATTAGTTCGATCGCCATTCAACTAAAAGAGGATGGATAGGCACCCTAAGTTTACCTCCCCAATGAGAGCTGGAGTCTTAACTTTCATAGGTACTGTCGGGTAGTGTAAAACGTGTTGCACAGAATATCTGCCTTCTTTCTGGAGGAAAATCTGCCTTTCCAAAACCATTTGTCCGTTCTTGATAGACCAACTAGTACTCATGATGTAACACGGGGTGCAACGTTTGTGTGCTAGGAGTCAACTGTTTTCGTTTTATTAAAATTAAATCTGATTGGATAGGTCTTGTTATATATTTACTAGTGAACGATTTGTAGATTATTTGGTCTTTGTTACATAGGTAAAAAGAATGCAAATGTATCGATGTATGTCTGAACTTTTAGACGCCCCGAACACTGCATATTGAAGTTTCAGAGCACCACACATATTCAGTCGAGATTACAAGATACTAGTAATGTAACAAAGCAGTCTCCACATCGTGCATTAGGTCAAATATATGAAAACATCTACTCATTCAATTTTGATATGAAAAAAAGCAAAACGGTGGACCTATAAATCATAATATGCTGCACCCCGTGATAAGCAACATGATCTGTCTATCGGAGCCTTTAATTACAGACAAATATCCAGGTTCATTGGTTTGTTTCTATGAATGGAAAACATCGACTTCCTGAACAACTCGGCTAAATCGAAATAGGATAGATAGACAAACTTACTCATAAGGCTTCTGGGTTAATTCAAAATGAAGTAACTCAAGAAGACCCTGTCTTTTCTGTTATAATTATTACAGCTCTATCAATAAGGCGGCGATCACAAACGCTCTGATTGCCCAAAACAACGGCTTCGATCATTTACCAAAGTAGAAGAATGTTGACAGAAGTACGGCTTTACTGTGTGTGACAAGCCAGCACACAATTCGACTATCACGGTTACTTTTCTCCTAGGGTAGGGCAAAGAGTTCCAATAACTCAAAAAAAGTTTCATATATGAAATACCATATTTAATGATTATTTAGCAATATAATGATTCATCGCAATATAATTATTCAGAAGTTAGATATATTAGCGGAATTCAATGCAATTAACGATGGCCAATTGTATATATTGAGGGGCCACAGGTTATATTTTCGGAAAAAAATGCATTCTTTCACTGACGATCGATTTTGTCTTAGTAAACAGTGTAGACTCTGATCAAATGCGCAACTGGGTCTGCATTGTTTGCCAAAATACGGACTTAGGAACCAATAGTAGATAAAGGGATATTAATATCTGCGAAATATTTGGTCGTTTTATTAACACTTCCTACGCTCAAACCAATTAAGTGAGTGAAGAGCTATCCTACAAAAGGAAACGTGAGAGCAAGGTGTGTTCGAAATGTAATGTGTGTGGTCAAAAAAAGTGAGTATGACCAGGAAATGATGCAATCATAGACCACAAGCTAACCCTCGCCACCGTGAATTAAACACAGACCACTGACAGCTACATGACAACCGTGAGACTGAATTTTTATGAAATGTTTAGGGAAATCTCTCCAGATGTATGTGACCTCACATCGGAGGGCGTGTGTGCGTGCTTGCGTGTGTGTGTAAATTTCCGTCAACAGCTTAGGTCAAATGGAGCCAGAGTCATGGCTAAAGCCGCATCTGACAAACTGAAGAAGCCAGATAACCGTAGTCGAAAGGAAGTCTATAACCGATATTTCGATAACTCTCAGCGACTGCTTAGGTCAGTCTAAGTAGGGTTCTCAATCCCAACCCCCTCCCCTTCCCCTACCAACAAACACACGCACTCACGTGTTTGTGTGCATCTCTTTACCCAACATATCAACGAAAAGCATTTACAACTACATCACTTCGCCTGGCATGTCTGATAAGGTCTACGCTGTTTGCTTAAACGATACAACAATTTCTGTAAAGTGATAAAGCAAATTTAAAGACCCTATAATTACAGATCGACCAGTCAGTTTAAATGGATTGAAGACTCCAGTAGGCATAAATGGATTAACCGATCTACACTGTTCCATACTTAATCAATATTGAGTGCCTACTATTTCGTTGCTCTAATTGAGACAGCGGAGGGGAAAGGATGACCATAGAAACTATTTTTAGAACAAATTTCTACCAAAACGGGGTCTCTGAATTGGCAGCCAAGAACATTGAAAATTGCACCAGCGGTCCCACCAGTGTGTGGTGAAAAACAGGTCTTTTAGACATCCCAAAGTGTATCTAAAACTATATAATGTTATTATGTGATATCATATAAAACATTATTTTAGGACTACATGTACATTGGCACATTCTACAGTCCCAGTGAAAGAACAAATTAAAAAGCCACTTGAGCGTTAGACTGGGGAATGAAAAGCTAATGCCATTTCGAGACTCACTACCAGCACAGTCACTATTACACACGTTATCCACTGCTTACTACTGGTTCAACCTATGAAAAGAGGAAATCGTCCCGACATTACTAGAAATTTGTTGACGCGGACGTAAAGCTCCAAAAACAAACAAAAACTTGAAAAAAATATGTTAGGTAGGATTCGAACCAACGACCACACGTATATGAGTCAGCTGTTCTAACCACTAGGCCACAGAGTCTGCTGTAGCGTATATCTCTTATTTCGTTTTCTTATTTTGAACATGTTTGTAACTTTAGACGAGTACAACTATCCATAGCAGTGAACATACGTCATTGTATGCGCATGAATAATTTTCTAAGCGAGGCGGATCTAGCTTCCATTAATATTTGTTTCAATCAAAATTACAAATAAACATAAAAATTATTCAAGAAATACACTGGAACCTATAATACTGAGGTTTGGGCTCTTATTTAACCGAGCAGAAGCTGGCGATTTAGCAAATTTGTTGTGTTTTAAAATGTTGTTAAGTACAAGTTGAACCCGCCACCATTCCTTAGTCATAAACTTTAGTCTTAGTCGTTAGTCAATCCTTATTTGTACTAGTCCAATAACTTGCTTTTGGAAGTTTGTTTTGATGAAAGTGTTCGATTATCTAATATTTACAACATAGATTAAAATACTTAATACAGGTGTTCATATATCTTTCTAAATGAATTACGGGTTACCGCCCTTGTATTGCCTGTCCCATCGCTAAATAGTGAAGGTTAAACTTCAGTGTGACAAAAACTGCTTAAATGTATAAACAAAATAAACAGAGACGTGATGTTAGTCTTTGGTAGAAATCTACCAATGACAGACGCATCGATTATCCTTTCATTTTGATTTGATGTTGTGCCATGTTTGTTTACGTATGTCCCTCAGTTTGTGTCATCCCTGTTACCTCAGTTGCAGGTATAGAGTACAATGTTACTACCTACGAACATTATATTGCACTGGACCTACGTGAGGTACTGAGTGTCAATTTTCTAAAAACATTAAATTATTTAATAAAATTTGCTTAGAGGTTAATATGAAACAATTTACTAAAGTAAGTAGTGGGTCAGACAGGTAATATGTCATCCCTGTTGCCCATATTTCTATAAAATGTATATGCTGCAAATGAATAAAAATCCAAAACAATATATAAGTATGATGTGCCTAAATATATTTGACTTCACTACAGCTGGTGACTGGGACTGTGTGGCGGCGGTAGAACGTTTCCCTGCCCTTCACTATAGTGTAGATTTTATTTCCTTGTCCTTTCTGATCATGGGTTTCATTGTGGAACTTTGAAACTATTAGAGTGTCGATGATGAAGCCTAAATGGCAGAAACTAGCTAGTCTGGCACAGGAAATATGCACACTCTAATTTCAATTCTTTGGTGCAGGCTTTGCTTCCGAAAGATGCCCTTTTAAGAACATATTTGACTTCACTACAGCTGGTGACTGGGACTTGTGGCGGCGGTAGAACGTTTCCCTGCCCTTCACTATTGTGTAGATTTTATTTTCTTGTCCTTTCGGATCATGAGTTTCATTGTGGAACTTTGAAACTATTAGAGGGTTACTGATGAAGCCTAAATGGCAGAAACTAGCTAGTCTGGCACAGGAAATATGCACACTCTAGTTTCAGTTCTTTTGTGCAGGCTTTGCTTTCAAAGGATGCCCTTTAAAGAACATATTTGACTTCACTACAGCTGGTGACTGGGACTGTGTGGCGGCGGTAGAACGTTTCCCTGCCCCTCACTATAGTGTAGATTTTATTTTCTTGTCATTTTGGATCATGGGTTTCATTGTTGAACTTTGAAACTATTAGAGGGTCACTGATGAAGCCTAAATGGCAGAAACTAGCTAGTCTGGCCCAGGAAATATGCACACTCTAGTTTCAGTTCTTTGGTGCAGGCTTTGCTTCCAAAGGATACCCTTTTAAGAACATATTTAACATTTTAAAGTGGTTGCCCCCAGAAAGCAAAGTAAGTGTGAGCTTGCATACTTTATTCATCTCTGTTACTTTCATCCCTGTTACTCGCCAACGATAGCAAATATGATTAGATATGTAAAATATAAAATGGATCTGTGTTTGACCATTTATAATTCTTTCAACTAGGCTACTTTGAAATGCTGTGTCTGTACAAAAGTTTAAGTGGGTCATTTGAACGATTCTCATTTAACTTTACTCAAGGTCAAGGTCACACGTCATTGTTGTGGGATTTACCCTTCAATTTTGTGTCCGCTCATTATCTTCTGAACCCTTTGAACGATTTATAGTTAACTTCACCCAAAAGGCCCACTCAGTAGGACGGTGTGCAGAACCCATGAACTGGTCTGCAGACTCAATGTCAAGGTCAACTTTCAAGGTCATGGGATATACCCCCTTCAATTTCCTGTCCGCCCCATATCTCCTGAACCCTTTGAACGATTTTCATTTAACTTCGCCTAACTTTTCCTTTTTTGAGACGTGTGCAGAACAAATGACTCAGCTATGCAGTCTCGAGGTTAATGTCACAGTTCGAGTTCATGGAATTTACCCTTGAAGTTAGTGTCTGCTACATATCTCCTGAACCCTTTGGAAACTTCACCGAAATGCTCCTCTCGGTGAGACGGTGTGCAGAAGCAATGACTCAGCTACCAAGACTTTAAAAGGTCTCGGTCAAGTCAAGGTCATGGGATTTTTTTACCCTTCAATTTAGCGTCTGGTCATATCGCCTAAGCTCTTTAAATGATTTTTTTAATCACTCAGTGAGACTTTGTGCAGAACTCATGACTCAGTTGCGCACAGTCAAGGTCAAGCTCACACTTAAAGGTATATTAACTGGAATTTACCCTTCATTTTTGTGTCGCTCCATATCTTTCGAACCCTTTGAACGATTTTCGATACAGTTCACTCAACTGTTCCTCTCAGTGAGATGGTGTGCAGAACCCATGACTTAGCTACGCTCACTCAAGCTTCGATGTTATGAGCTTCGGAAGTGGGGTATTTAGTAGACGTCCTTCAAATGCTGTCTTGTTCAAGTTATGTTCCTCGTGTCGAAATGGCATTTTTTGTGTGTTCTAATGACTTAATATTTGGTATTTAGCGTCAACTAGTGTTTTTGTGATACCAACTTTGCTCCATTGATAGTTCTATGGTCATAATGGCCCCACCCCAGGGATCGCATGTTTTATATTGTCATATGGTATCTCGTAAATTCGAAGTCTCTGTGACTAGAGATTAATATCGAAGTATCGAAACTTTCTATTTATAATGAGGACGACACAACATATATAACCCCTAAAATGAATATTTTCAGTGTTTTTTTATCATTAAACATTTGTTTTGTGTGAAAAACAAACGGCTCTGAGAGACGTTTCTTTAACGCATCAAAAACATATGTTTTTATTGACAGTTATTAAAAAAGTTCATATAATATACATGTATTGTAGGCCCTATTTCTTATTCCAGCGTCACTCAAATTTATTTCGAATAAGCGAATTTAAAAAAATCAAATTTCGTATTTTCGAGGTTTTGCTGTATATTAATGTAATGAAATGTAAACTTATGATAAATCTTTTCCTAAATCACTTGACTAAGATCTAGGGTTTTAATATTTGATATGTAGGATCAACTAGTGGTCCTCTTCTAAACTCGTTCAAATAATGGCCATGGACCCCAAAATATCCCCATCCCAGGGTCAATAGGGCATTTTCAGTTTCTGATTGGCACCAGACTGTCCTGTTAAAAACATTTAACGAAAACTCTGGCGAGTGATCAATAGTTGTTTTAAGTTAGAGCTGAAAAGTCATTTTGAGCATTTTTAAAAGAGCTCATTCTATCCAAATCACATTTACCAGATTTAGGTTCATATCATTCAAGTGTTTTCTATGTTTTTGAAGAAAAAATGGTGATATCATCCCTGTTACTGAATGCCACCACTGTTACCCATCAACTTTGCTTCAATATATTAATTAATCCAAAGTTCTGCTGTTTCATTTAATTGACTAATTTTTATTTGGTGCCTGCAGCTACCTATTGCAGAAAATGAAGATACTCATCAAATTATTTCTCAAAATGGATTTAATGTTATTTGTCTTAAAATACGTTGTTTCAGTAAAATAACTAATTATTGATTATATTATTAGTAACAAAACTATTTTTAGCGGAATAGGTTTGTAGACTTAAAGGTCTATAAAGGAGAGTTTATTATGTTAATGAAAAATAACTTTGGTAATAAAAAGTAGTAAATGAGTATGATCAGGAAATACCACAATCACAAACCGTAGACAACCCCATGGCACCGCGAGGAAGAGCCGCTCAACCACCACGAGACACCAGGAAGACAAATTAAGCAATTCAACCAGCTCTCTCTTCCCCATAATTTTATTCAGGAAAAAGGGTTTCTTGTCGTGGTAACAGGGATGACATTTTAAACTAGGGCAGTCACCAAAGTAAGCCAACACATGCATTATTATGCGAATTCTCTTGTCTAGATGAATGATTTATTGCTGTTAATTGTTCAGAGTTGAAAATAAAATTTAAAAAATCCAAATTAGTTGTGTTCTTTTTTGCAAAACAAAGCTCAAATTCCTTCACTTTTGTAAAATGACTCGTATACATGTTATCTGAAGCAGGCTGTCCAAGTATTTAAACACCATGGTGTATTTGTTTCATGCTTAACGATGCATCAGCCTTTGTGGCTCATTAGCGACAGCTTGTATTTAATCAAACATCTTTTGTCTGAATAAATATGTGTAATATGATCTAAAACATATTTTTCGAAAGGTACATAGTATGCCTCTTGGACAGAGATACGATGCAACGATCAGAACTTTGGGAACAATCCTCGTAATGCTTTTGTTGTTTGTGCTATCTGTAGAATGTGCATTTATAACGGGTATTGTACCTTAAATTTGCCATAATTTGTTCAGAAATATAAAACAAAATCTTGTGCATGGACTAGTTCTCAAATATAATGGTTGACATTGAATGGCGTGTCGATCATATCGTTCCAATACATGTACGCGGTGCGTGTGAACCTAGGTTGTGTAACCTGTAAATTATATTGTTAGTTAGTGGGAACCTAAATTATGTAACCCTTGTTTAGTAAAATTACGAAACCAAATACGGCTTGCATACTCACCAGAACAATGACACCTGCATATCAATATTACATAAAGACAAATGTAGTGCAAGGTCATTTGAGTTCTTCTAAACTAAGGCAGAATATGTGCATTATCAAACGTGAGCAAACACACATATTGTCGTAGGCGTTACATAATCAATGCGCTGTTAGGTGTCTTCTGTGAGTTTGTCACTTTCCCATTGGTATCCTGGGTCAGGTGTGGTACTTGATTGTATCAATTCCTGATCTTTGCAACTTTACTTACTTTGTCCACTTAAACCCTTTTAAGACCAATGGAAAGTTCCATAAAATTTGATACTGCTAGGCCAGTATGGTCGATTGTATATATAGAGGGGTCACATATTGTTATTTCCATAAAATATTTTATTTCTTTCTCTGAAGGCAGGCCTTGGGTTAAACTAGGTACGTATGAATACGGGGCATGGTTTACTTGTATTGTTACAATATCGTCTCATGGAGATATGGAGATGTCTCAAAAACAATTGCCGGATATTAAAATAATATTCCATTTCTAACATTCAATTAAATATACTATTGGTATAAAGTTAAGCATAGTGTTTTTCATTTTACAGATCTGATATGCTATCATAAAATGTTTCTGTTCATGTTTACTGTATTTATTCTTAGTTGGAAAGCGAAATTATGGTATTTGTTTGGAACGCATTTATCAATTATAATGAACGGGATTTCTTGGGATACTCTAAGCATTTAAGATGCTATTCACAAACAACAAAAAAAGAGCTTCAGACTTTAAAAGACTAATGCTCCATTTATGAAGTGACAGCAAAACCATTAGATAACGTGATCAGGCTAGGAGCATTTTGAAAACAAATGCAGTCGAATCTCGTAAATTCGATGTTCTAGGAAAGAATCAAACTTTCAAACTCTCTATTATATTTCTAGAAAAATGCCTGGAGATGTGAGAAAAAAACATTGCTCCTTAAAGATTACAAAAAATAAGAGCTAATCCTAATTACAGTCTTGACTAAACGGGGAGATGACGGCATTATTTACACCCATTCGAAATCATCAGAGCCATACAACCATGTCCATGAGATAGACAGCTTTTTTTGTTTTTAGAGATAATCATCTTCTGTTTTTATTTGGGTGTCCTAGTAGGTGCTGTGACGTCATCATATATTGCTGAATTTCTGATAGTAAAATAGCAGTACATTATTATTACAGGAAAGCCTTCAAAAAAGGTGTTTGTGGGTAGAAAGTACCAGCAATTTATTTTGCATAGTTGTTTAGTATCGTCTTTGGGCAGTATTTAAACCAATTTTGGCATCTTTTAGGTCTTGCAAAAGTACTTTTATTCTTAGCGAAAGTCACATACTCTAGTTTGTTAGGTCCGTGAATTCTAGGAAAACTGTAGGAAAATGTGTTCATGTAAATGCCTCTTTTCGGCATGTTTATGCAAGATTTGATCAGGGCAGTTGACAGCAGGTAAATAAAATTGCCATTGAGACTTGCTGTTGCTTTTCATAATGTAGATAGCGCTACCCGAGTTACGATAGATAACATAATGCTACAATTCTATGTATTATATAACCGTAGAGCTGTTGCGATTTTGATTTACAAGGTGCCTTGGATTTGTTATAAGGTTTATTATACATTATTATGCTTCTGTATAATGTTATGTGCGAAGAGCTATATATTTACATCATTTAATAGGTGTCCTATAGACATACAAATTAACTATATGCAATGGTGATAGCCAAAATCCGTCCTAATAAAGACAATCATACATATCACATAGGTGTGTGTTTAATAGTTTATCTTACAGTTTTAACATTTTGTGAATTGTAACATACAAGTAACGTAACTTACAGTAGCTGTTTTAACAAAATATTGACAGTTTCATATGAGTCATTCCATACATGTGTGTAAAATATATGAGGTCCAATGTGACTAACATATAGTAACATCATAAGTTTGAATTATAGAGCGGGGAAGTGACACGCTGTGTGCAATTCCGAATACAAGCATCAGTGTGTTGAAGTACATGTACTCATGTATCTGAGTTGCCTACAAAAATGCTTCTAGCAATCAAATGTCGCCATATTCTCCAGATGACAGTCATGAATACAATGTGACCACCATGATATATTTATATGCCCAAAAAGCTGGTGATACAGTACGTGGGTAAATACATAATGGTGGTTATTTTCAAAGAAATTGACCAATCTAGAGTATTAATTTTAATCTGTTTTGTCCAGATTTTTGCCTCGCTTTTTCAGATATGAAGGTAATAGAAGTATTAGAAAAAAACTATTTTTACTTTTATAGTCTGGGAAATAAAAGACGTATTATTTGTAAATCTGGATTTGTGGTATATAGGTTATTTACGTTTTTGAAAGCTGCGAAACTCTACTTTAAGAAAATATGGATGCTACTTTGTAACCCTTGAGCAATTCAAGATATCTAAAAAGTAAGTTTGATCAGGGATCAGGAAATACCACAATCACAAACTGCAAACCAACCAGCAGCACCGTGAGGAAGAGCTACAGGACATTTACAGTACTAAGACATCAAAAAAAAAAAAAAAAAAAAAAAAAAAAAAAAAAAAAACAAGCAAAGCCGCCAGCTCTCTCTTCCACATCAAGAGTAGAAAGGACATATATTAGTGCATACCAAAACAAAGACCAACACAGAAGCTGGCATCTAAGATGCCTTCCAAACGATGATAGATGTCATTATTATGCTCACTTTTAACTTTAAAAACAAATATGTTATTAAAAGGGTATCCTTTGGAAGCAAAGACTGCATCAAGGAACTGAAACTAGAGTGTGCATATTTCCTGGGCCAGACTAGCCAGTTTCTGCCATTTAGGCCTCATCAGTGACCCTTTAATAGTTTCAAAGTTCCACAATGAAACCCATGATCCCAAAGGACAAGAAAATAAAATCTACACTATAGTTAAGGGCAGGGAGACGTTCTACCAACGCCATACAGTCCCATTCACAAGCTGTAGTGAAGTCAAATATGTTCTTAAAAGGGTATCCTTTGGAATCAAAGACTGCACCTAAGAACTGAAACTAGAGTGTGCATATTTCCTGGGCCAGACTAGCTAGTTTCAGCCATTTTGACTTCATCAGTGATACGCTAATAGTTTCAAAGTTCCACAATGAAACTCATGATCCGAAAGGACAAGAAAATAAAATCTACACTATAGTGAAGGGCAGGGAGACGTTCTACCGCCGCCATACAGTCCCAGTCACCAACTGTAGTGAAGTCAAATCTGTTCTTAAAAGGGTATCCTTTGGAAGCAAAGACTGCACCAAAGAACTGAAACTAGAGTGTGAATATTTCCTGGGCCAGGCTAGCTAGTTTCTGCCATTTAGGCTTCATCAGTGACCCTCTAATAGTTTCAAAGTTCCACAATGAAACCCTTGATCACAAAGGACAAGAAAATAAAATCTACACTATAGTGAAGGGCAGGGAGACGTTCTACCGTCGCCACACAGTCCCAGTCACCAGCTGTAGTGAAGTCCGAAAATAGCCGAACAAGTCCGAAAGTAGCATTAAAGGGCGATTTAACAGATATATTTGCTGTGCAATTTCTTTGAATCACTGTTCGGAATCATCATGTATTCAAAATCGAAACAAAGATGGTCGGTTTGAGAGAATAATGTTGTATATTTCAAGAATTAGCGCTACTCGGCACATTAGCATGCAAAAGCATACCCTCAGACTTGAGAGGATGTTGGATATTTTAATGCAAATCTGAATGTCCACTGCAGTTTGAAAACATATGAGCCGCAACATGTGATTTCCAACAACGTGGCAATTTGACAAGTGTCGACTCAGACAAGCCTGTGCAGCCCCCCTTTTAGGCTTAGAAACTCCAAATGGTGTTCGGTCAGGAGCTAAACAGTCAGATAATATTCAAGCGACTAGCAAAGACTCTAACCAGACTGCATGTACAGAATGACTCGAGGAAAACTCGAGGACAGGCGAAAACTGTTTTACTTTCCTTTGAAACGAAACTCTTATAGCTTCTATCAAAAGCAAAAATGCTAATGAGTTTGTTAAGATGATAATTGTAGGTAGCAAAACATCAAATCAAAGTCTTAATAGGGTGTCTTCTTAACTTGATAAGTGTCTCATAGGATAGGTTAGATGTTAAACACAGGTGCTTCTGAAAAGCTCACTATATATAATTCAAATGTGATGTCTGTGGATTGTGTTTCTGTATTTGTTCAATTGGACCTTTCCTAAGGGTTTACTTTGGTTAAAAAATACTAATGTTTTGTATAAGATTATTATGTTCTGAACATCAGTTGATTAAAATCCGATGTCAAATGCTGTTATCTACCAACATCTAGCCCATTTTGAATACGGCATGAATACGTGTTTAGCTCAGGATCTGTCCCATTCATTCCCATTTCCATGTCTATTTCAATTTTTTGGCCATCTTGGACACCTCAAGTGTATGAGCCGCGACTTGAGGTTTCAAACAATGTGGTATGTGCGACCAGCAAAGCCTATCATACTGTACTTGGCTACAGTATCTCCCTGGCTGAGACATGTGCTCGCGTGCTTTATCCTATTATTAAATGTATAGTACGATATTTCAGTGGTGGGTGTGACATTATATTTAGAATAAGAGTGTCTGGCTTACTGAAGCTGTTGAATTTGATTGGTCGCCTTGTCAAGATTGACCCTAAGCTGTTATTTTGCATGGAACTGTTCGTACTTTTGTAAGACCATGTATCCTGAGTTAGTGTGCCCTCGTGAGTAGGGGTAGTAGCTATAATTCTTAATCCTATATTAAGTTCTCAACATGTTGTTCAAGCAGAAGAGTAACTGACTTACACATGAGCCGCTACATGTGATTTCAAACAATGTGGCATTTTGACATGAATATATTCAGACGAGCCTGTGAACCCTCCTTTAAGCCTAGAAACTCCAAAAGATGTTCGGTCAGTAGCTTAACAGCCACAGACTACCCAAGCGACTAGGCTAGGCTCTGATCAGACTGCGCGTATGCACAATTTGATCTTAGCCTTTGCTGGTCGCACATACAACATTGTTGAAAATCTCATGTCCCGGCTCAATTATGTTGAAATGTTGCACTGCAATACTGAACTTAAGAGTGTCCATCCCAACAGATTTACTGTTGGCTGGAACACTGCAATCGGACTGATGTAATCAAAGGTGAATCCAAGGCTAGATTGTTCATCTGATCTCAGCTTTTAATGGATACATGAAGAAATAGAGTATGTGATACATTAGCCATGTAGCTTAGCTTAGCTGCTAGTGAGATTCTGTAACTTGTAAGGTACAAACATTTTGCTTACTGTTACAGAATCAAAATATAATTTAATGTCGGAGTCCTATCCATATAACAGCGTTCAATCCAACATTCAAGCTATAATCACTCTTCGTAAGTTTCACAGATCCCATGTATCAAGCCCAATAAGACAGACAAAATTGCACCAGATTATGACGGTGTCCCACTAAGAGAGAAACAGTTGTTTCAAGGCTAGCAGTCAAGCTAAAGAACGGCAATGATTTATGCTACAGTGTCATATCAACCAAATCTACCTGGTCCAGAATGGAATGTACATTCTCAATGGAAAGGTAGATTTGGATAATCTAACAGAGACAATATATCATCTCCAAAATCTGACTAAGTTTGATACTGTAACCGATGCTTTAGGATGATAGTATACGTTAGGGTATCAATCTTAGACTATTGGTGTACTGTAATGTAAAGGGTAACGCATCAGAACGGGGAAGCATGAGCTATTTCAATTAAAGCTACACTGCCCTGACTAGCTGCCTACCAGTGAGGGGCAGTTGCCTTGAGGCAAAAGTCCCACCAAACAGTCAGCCCAAATGTGTCATTCTGGCAAGCATACAAAGTAGCATCCATGTTTCCATCAAGTTGAGTTTTCCAGCTTTTAAAAACGTAAAAAAAACTATATACCACAAATCGAGATCTAAACAAAGTACAGTAAAACCTGTGTAAAACGACCACTCTCAAAACGACAGAAAATTGGTTTTCAAGACCAAGTGTCACTTAATGAAGGTCAAAAGTATTGCAGAATGCTCCAAAGTGAGCATTCTGCAATACTTTTGACCTTCATTAAGCTATTTGTCATTACGACTTTTGTTTTGTCTACTTTTGAGTGGCCGTTTTACACAGGTTTTACTATATGCCTTTTTTGGCGGACGATATAGGGCAAAAACGCAATTTTCCAGTTATTTCCTTCATGTGTCCCCATAAAAGACCAGTAGGGTGGTGTACTTTCTTCTGCTGCTTTCTTTCAGAGAGGTGATCCTGTCATATTTGGTTTGTTGGCGGGATGAAAATGGCTTCACTTGAGGCAAGTTTGGGAGGGGCGGGGCCTCTTAGTATATCACATTCTTCTTTTCTCTTTACCTAGCCCTGGGAAGAATCTAGACGTGACTGAAATATTGTTGAATGGGACTTTAAAATAAGGAAGAGGGCAAAGATTAGGAATCGACACAGTCAAGTACCTCACCCGACCCAGGACACCGTATGGGAAAACATAGAGACTAAGGACTTTTTTGTCTTCTGGATGATATGTTGCTGTTATTGTTCTTTACCTTTTTTGCCTCTTTCTAACGGTGCAGTGGGTTGGTCTGTGGTGTGTGATTGTGGCATTTTCTGGTCATACTCACTTGCTTTTTTATATAATCTCAAAGTTATTCCCTTATCTTCTATCTTCCCAAACTACTTCATACAGAATCAAAATAGTACAAATAACATACCAATCGATCGACCCCATTCTATACTTCCACTAAACCTTTTGAAGCGTGACTGTAACAGTAAATGTATGGCCGTTACTTAGAGGTTGTGGTAAAAGTATAGTATATCATATGCAATTGTTTATATTTGATTACTTTTACGTGTGGCATTTGCATTAGTTGATCTGTGTTCTTATCTGCCTCATCGAAACTTGGTGTAATATAAATGCATATCATTAGCAAGAAGAGGTTCAAGTGCATCTATGCGTGAAACTGCTTTGCATGCTACGACCTCAGTTCTCCTTAAAAGTCTTGGAATGAAATGGCAGGCCGCTACCCTTTGACGTTACACTATTGATCGCGTATTTGTACTAGTCCAATTCGCGTTGAAAACGCATGTAAAACGCACTTGTTTTTCAACGCGAATTCCATATGGCCAATTAATACTCGTTACCGATTACGCATTGAACTGTGGTAATACGCATTTACCTGTCTAACTATCAATTCAGCTGATATATCAACTCGAACCAACGCGTATCATCGCATATCAGTGTAGTTCTGCATTAAAATGCATAACTATTAAGTTTAAAAAATGATTTTGAAGCAAGATAACATATTAAGATAAGAACTGAAAAGGTAAGTGAACATGATCATGAAATGCTATAATCACACACTGCAGACCAACCCATGGCACCGTGCAAAAGAGTCACAGAACACTTACAGTCACATGACATCAAGAAAACAATTAAAGCAAAGCAGTCAGCTCTATCTTCCTTGTCACTATAAATGCTCAAATAGAAAGGAGACAAAGTAACGCATAACAAACCAAAGACCAAACACGGAACACACAAACAACAGGAGGGTCATAAAACAATGAATCAAAAACAACAGAACCACCGCCTAAGAACAAACAGCAGCCTAAGCAACAATGAGGGGAGGGGACTTTAATGCAATTTACTGGGAATAATTCTTCGCCGTGTTTAGCTCCGATGGAGGTTACCTAACTAGTGCTATGCATCATCACAGAGAAAAAAATATAATCCAATTAACACACTTTGATGAAACAGAGAAAAGGGCTAGTCAGACCTAATGAAAACCTCAAGTTGATGTTTTTCAAGCGGTGATATATTTATTTTACAACCATAAAGCTAGATTTAACATCAAGAAAGTCAACGCATTTCAATATCGATTTTCAATATCTATTTTGAAAGTACTTTGATTGGTTACCGCATCAGTGTGTCTCAATGCCTACTAATAACCATGAACCTTACATTGCGTTGATATGCGTTTTCAACGCAATTAAAATCTCACATTTTATTGTAGTACAAATACACGATCAGTAGTGTTTGTGCAGTTCTCTGAGAGAGAGAGAGAGAGAGAGAGAGAGAGATTCCTCACGATGCCATATTTACATGTAAGTGTGTGCTCTGTGATTTTGACATTTTCTGGTCATACCTGTATTATCCTGTATTAAAACATGATTTTATGTGCACTAACGTCTGCTTGGCCCGATAGTGGTGTTGTAACCCGTGTTTGAAAGGCGGTGATTTTTTTACAGCTCTAGAGGGGCCTAGTGGATATGATATGATATTGAAGCAAGATAAAATATTAAGATCAGAACTAAAAACGTAATTTAGCATGATTAGGAAATATCACAATCACACACTACAGACCAACTGGCATCGTTAGGAAGAGTCACGGAACACTAAAGTCACAAGACTGTTAGACTGAAAAAAAATGTTTGAACGCTATTATTGCATTAAGTCATGTTGCTGCTTGAACGCTATGGAATATTTATCGATAGTCCAATCGTTTGCATTAAATATCTCGTAATGCAAATGCATGGTGGTGCAATATGACAGTAATTTAATGCTTGTGCATCTGTGGACACCCATACAATAGCTTACACATTGTTTTTCAAACGTTGCAAAATGTTGAAAAGTTTGGCAGCAGAATGAATTTTACATCAACTATATTACTATAGTATCTAATTATGCTTAATATACATACAATGTACTGTTATAAACATCAGCTATGAAATAGGTCTGTGCAGTCTGATCAGCACTTTTGTCATTCTCTATCTGAAAAGTAAGACAGTTTGACTATCTAAATAGTCCGATTTGTCTCTGTAGCATATAATAACTGGATTCAACCCTAGCTGGTCGAGAACCCTGGCGCCAGGTTTTTATTCGCGACAAGGGCCAATGGTGAATGAATCTACCGGTAGTAACAAACCAGAACTGCCAATTCGATATCTATCAGCTTCCGTGCAGCATAAGCCATGATTACTTACAAGATCAAAGTAGAGGTGAAAAGGTGAAGATGTTAATATATCGTGAGAAAATATGTTCAACCATTGTCAAACTCCCAAGGCCATGCTATCAAAAGTTGGTCATTAATATATCTGAAAAATGTATTTTATCTTTGTGTATTCGCTCCAGTAGCAGGATATCATTAACCCTTAATGCGCAAATCGCAACAAAAGTCGTCTGCTTTTCTCGTCTGCTGAAATGTTTAAGAAACCTCTATGGCAAACAGTGTGGACCTAGAACAGACTGCTCCTATAGGAGCAGTCTGTTCTGGGTCCATGCTGTTCGCTTCTATACTTAATTCGTCAGTAATGTTAGGCAGTTATTTGCAGCAGACGACTTCAGCAGACGACAGGTTCAGATGCATGTTTTTACTTAGCGCGATAACCCTTCAATGTACCTGGTGACTGGAGTCGTCTAAAATCGGTCACTTTCGTCCTGCCAGGGAAAAGCCGTTTCACTGGGCCGATAGCGGCCCGCTGAGCGGTCCGAGAGTGTATGTCGGTTCGGATACACTCTCGTTTGCTGTCATAGTTAGGGAGCCTTTGTTGCAAACACATCCATGAAGCAGCCTGATCTGTTTCACAAGTAAAAATGTTTGCAGTTTTGGGTGAACCCAATATTTACGTCATACAGGCTGCTGCCTATGATAGAATCTGAATATGTAGCTTTTATAGGGATCGTTCAAATTTGAAATGATCTCAGCCAGTATATTTTGTAAAGCTTTACTTTTTCTACACTTCAAACAAATTTCTATCCGTATAACTTTTAGGAGCTAAAAAAGAACAGTAAAGTATAGACTGGCTCAAGTCCTTAACACATCTTTATCAATGTGTCATTTCATATACTTGGAGCTAGTCTAATTATGTGGCTCTGTTTGAAACATTTGACTAGAAGAGGCTAGAATTTGGTGATAAAAGAAGAAATTTTCATTGTGATTGCAAGTTTATATTGATTGTTTCTTTAAACTATAACATATAGTTATAAACTGTAACTATACGAATCCCCTTTTTGTATTTCGAAATGATCTGCATGCGAACTTATTGTATTATATGTACACATGTTGTTATACAAAAATGAAATAAAATTTTAAACTAAACCAAACAATGTTTCAGTCTGTAGCCAGTCTAAGTAAAAAAAAGTGGGGAAAATGTGGATTCTTATCCTCTGGCTTTCTGTGATCTGTATCTACACGGTTTGTTTTTGTTTTGTTGTTTTTTGTTGTTCGTTTAAACAACAAAACAAAAACAGGATAATAAATACATGTTTGGCATGGTAAGAGCTAGGAAAATGTACATAATGACATGTTAAAAAGTGTTTGTATATGTGAGATTGTATAGCACATATATATATATATATATATATATATATATATATATATATATATATATATATATATATATATATATATATATATATATATATATATATATATATATATATATATATATATGTGTGTGTGTGTGGATGTTTTCGTACTAACGTAATTTCCCTTTGTTTCTTTATAATATGTCCGCTGGTCATTTCTACAGCGTGCTCATTTCAGTTTTAATTCATTCAAATAAACATGCTCATTTGCATAAATCAAATCTGGCTAGTGTAACATATTTATGTTATGATGTGATTTATGAATTACAAGCCAAGGTAACAATAGTTCAACTGTTTAATGAAACAAGCACCAAAGACTAGGAACCATACCTTTCATTAACCCTTATCTTTCTGTTGGAGTCTCTCCTAAACATTATTGAAACAATTAGAAACATGTAGATAATTTGTGTTTGAAGGGGTCACAGGTTGAAATTTCAAAAACATATTTTATACGAATGTCCCTAAAGATAACTTTTATCTGAGCAAACAGTGCAGATACTTATTAAATGCAGCATTTCATCTGGATATTCACTGTCTGCATGAAAAGTGCTAAATGTAGGTGATGTGAGCTTTTCTACAAAAGTTCCACGCCTAAATACTTGTGTGTCTTATTTTTCAGTCCAAGTATCTTGCCTTTAAGGTAGTATGTTTGTATTAATGTGACCGAATATCTATCGTTTACGACATGTACAGTGACTGGGATACTTATTACAGTAGTTCATATATTTGTTTCAAATAAATTAAGAATTACCCGCCGACCCCCTTATAGTGTTTGCCCCGTTGCTAAATAGTGACGATTGAACTTCAGTTTGACAAAAATGCTTGTAAAAACAAAACAATCAGAGACATGAGGTAATAGGTCTTTGATAGAAATCCAGCAATGGCATAACCTTCGAATATCCTAACGCTGCTCTCACACATATGAGAATATGCTTGCGAATGGGCTTACGAATGCAATTCGGCGCCAATTCGCAAAGATCGCAAGAAATTCGTAGGTGTTCTTAGGCATTCTTAGGATGTTCGTAAGCATTCTCAGGGTCTTGCGAAGATTAGAAACATGCTCCTAAAATTCGCAAGAAAAGCATGTTCGCAACATATTCCTAAGCAATCCTAAGCCATTCCTATTGATGGCAATGCAATTCTAGTGATCGTAAGACATTCGCTAGCATTCGCCTTGATTTTTCTTTAGAAATGCCGTACGAATGCAAACGAATGGTTGCGGATACTTGCGAATCCAGTGCGAATAATGCGAATGGATTACGATTGTTTTTACATCTTGTTCAAAATGCTTTGGGAATGGATGCGAACGGCGTACCAGCAGTCACGAGTACTTGCAATGATTTAGAATGGCAAACGAGCAATTCATTAAGATTTTCTTACAAATGCATTGCTAATTCTTAGCGATTTAAAAGCGACTATTGGATTTTCGGCCGGGGGTGTCGCATTACTTTATTCTGTTTGTGTTGTCGTGTGCCTGTCAGTGTTCTGTGTCTCTTCCTCGCGGTACGTTTTTCATGACACGATACTTCTCTAGTGAAACTGACCTTGCACCGGACTTGTGTGAGGTAAAGGAGCACCATTTTTAGCTCACCTGAGCCGAAGGCTCAATGTGATCTATTGTGATCGGTCTTCGTCCGTCCGTCCGTCCGTCGTGCGTCCGTCCGTCCGTAAACATTTCCTTTAAACGACATCTCCTTCTGAAACACTGGTCCAAATTTCATATAACTTCACATGAATATTCCCCATGATGCCCTCAAAATTACATAAATGGTTTTGCTCCACTGAACAGGAGGGTCGCCAGAGCTCCAGATAAGAAATCATTTAAACAACATCTCCTGAACCACTGACCCAATCCAAAATAATTTCACACAATTGTTCCTCATAATACGCTCTACCAAAATTGCACAAAAGAGCTGCCTGCCAGAACTCCAGATAAGAAATACCTTTAAACGGCATTTCCATCTGAACCATTGATCCAAATTCAAGAATTGATTTGCTAGTATTGTTCCTCATTATACCTTTTTAAAATTGCACAAATGGTTCCAGTCCACTGAACAAGGGGGCTGTCAGAGCTCTAGATAAGAAATGCCTTTAAACGACATCTCCTCTTGAACCACTGGTTTAAATTTCATATAAATTCACATGAATGTTCCCCATGTTGCCCCCTTTCAAAAATGCGTAAATAGTTTAGCTCCACTGAACAGGAGGGCGGCCAGAGCTACAGATAAGAAATATTTTAAACGACATCTCCAGAGCTGCTGACCCAAATTCAAAATAATTTCACACAATTGTTCCTCGTTATACCCTCTATAAAAATCGCACAAATTGTTATACTCCGCCGAACAAAAGGGTTGTCAGAGATCCAGATAAGAAGTACCTTTAAACGGCATTACCTCCTGAACCAAATTCTAAATAATTTCACAGAATCGATCCTCATGATACATTCTACCAAAATCACACAAATGGTTGCGGTCCGCTTAACAAAGAGGCTGCCAGAGCTCTAGATAAGAAATATCTTTCAACGGCATCTCCTTCTGAACCACTGATCCAAATTCCATATAACTCCACATGAATGTTCCCCATAATGTCCTCTTTCAAAATTGCATAAATGGTTCTGCTCCACCAAACAGGAGGACTGCTAGAGCTCCAGATAAGAAATATTTTAAACGACATCTCCTGAAATACTGACCCAAATTTAATATAATTTCACAGAATTGTTCCTCATGTTGCACTCTATAGACAAAAATTTCTCAAATGGTTCCACTCCACTGATCAGTCATTCTCAGGTGAGCGACCCAGGGCCCAAGGGCTTCTTGTTTATAAAAAAGTTTTTTAGAAAGGTTTGCTGAGAGGTTCGTATCAAAACAATTAGCGGAAGTTAGTGGACTAGTACAAATAAGGATTGGCTAACGACTAAGACTAAAGTTTATGACTAGGGAATGGTGGCGGGTTCAACTTATACTTAACAACATTTTAAAACACAACAAATTTGCTACATCGCCAGCTTCTGCTCGTTTAAATAAGAGCCCAAACTTCAGTATCATTAGTTCCAGTGTATTTCTTGAATAATTTTCATGGAAACTAGATCCGCCTCGCTTAGAAAATTATTCATGCGCATACAATGACGTATTTTCACTGTTATGGATAGTTGTACTCGTCTAAAGTTACAAACATGTTCCAAATAACAAAACGAAATAAGAGACATGCAATACAGCAGACTCTGTGGTCTAGTGGTTAGAACAGCTGACTCATATACATGTGGTCGCTGGTTCGATTCCTACCTAATGTATATTTTTTTTCAAGTTTTTGTTTGTTTGTTTTTGGAGCTTTACGTCCGCGTCAACAAATTTTCAGTAATGTCGGGACGATTTCTTCTTTTCATAGGTTGAATCAGTAGTAAGCAGTGGATAACGTGTGTAATAGTGACTGCCCTGGCGGTGAGTCTCGAACTTTCGATCCCAAGTCTAACGCTCAAGTGGCTTTTTTTATTTTTTATTTGTTCTTTCACTGGGACTGTAGAATGTGCCAATGTACATGTAGACCCAAAATAATGTTTTATATGATATCACATAATAACATTATATAGTTTTAGAAACACTTTGGGATGTCGGAAAGACCTGTTTTTCACCACACACTGGTGGGACCGCTGGTGCAATCTTCAATGTGCTTGGCTGCCAATTCAGAGACCCCGTTTTGGACGAAATTCGTTCTAAAATAGTTTCTATGGTCATCCTTTCCCCTCCGCTGTCTCAATTAGAGCAACGAAATAGTGGGCACTCAATATTGATTAAGTATGGAACAGTGTAAATCGGTTAATTCATTTATGCCTACTGGAGTCTTCAATCCATTTAAACTGACCGGTCGATCTGTAATTATAGGGTCTTTAGTTTTGCTTGATCACTTTACAGAAATTGTTGTATCATTTAAGCAAACAGCGTAGACCTTATCAGACATTATTTCATTCCCCATCTGCCTTGTGTCTATGTTGGATCTGCACTGTTTGTCAAATTCCTTTATACAATGTATGGGTGCTAGGCATTATTGGGCTTTTAAAATGACTGTGTTCAAATAATGTCAAAATATCTTTTTTGTCTGCGCTGATGGTTTACTCATCAGTCAACAATATTTCAGTCATATCGGGACGTTTCATAAAGTCTTGGGTTAAACCAGTTCTAAGCAGAACATATAAAGTGTCTTCCTAAAGGACACAACACATTGGCCCTGTTGAGTCTCGAACAAGTGGCCATTCAGATGCTGCTCATGGTTATATCGGCGATCTGCAGTTAAAACTATTCAACTTATGAGAAGTCCCTAGGGAAATATATACCACCTGACTCGGCCAAAACCCAGAGGGTAGTGTATTCGAGCTTTAACCTACAAACGTCTCCGCAATAACATCTTCAGCCAAAACCCCAAATCAAGCTGAAACCGTCCAAATAAGCACTCGGGCGGCGACACCCATATGGACGGGAACCCCACTAGCCCTGACATGCACCCTCTTAGATAAATGATTGCCAGGCTGTTATAAAGGCAATAGAAATAAGGTTAGCGAAGCCTGTTTCTGTATTCCCTGCAGCTCTGAACAGCTGAGATCCTACTACACCAACACGACTCTGGCTGTACAAGAGCTCACATGCAGTCTTCCCCGCACCTTCACACCTTTCATCACTGCGTCTGTCAGACAGGGAGTCAAAACAGTCTTTGCACACCCGAAACCTGGGCCCAAACAGTGCCTTGTATAAAATAGCCCTGGTATCCATTGGATAGGTCAAGTTTAATCGAAAAAACCCAGTACACGCACCAACACAAAATCCGATGCTAGCGAAGTGATGTAGTTGTAAATGCTTTTCGTTGATATGTTGGGTATGGAGATGCAAACAAACACGTGAGTGCGTGTGTTTGTTTGTAAGGGAAGGGGATGGGGTTGGGATCGAGAACACATACTTAGACTGACCTTAGCATCGCAATATCGATTTTAGACTTCCTTTCTACTACGGTTATCTGGCTTCTTCAGTTTGTCAGATGCGGCTTTAAGCCATGACACTGGCTCCATTTGACCTAAGCTGTTGACGGAAATTTACACAAACACACACACACGCACGCACGCACGCATGCACGCCATCCGGCGTGAGGCCACTTACATCTGCAGAGATTACTCTAAACATTTCATTAAAAATGCAGTCTCACGGTTGTCGTGTAGCTGCCAGTGGTCTGTGTTTAATTCACAGTGGCGAGGGTTAGCTTGTGGTCTATGATTGCATCATTTCCTGGTCATACTCTCTTTTTTGATCACACACATGACATTTCGAACACACCTTGCTCTCATGTTTACTTTTGTAGGATAGCTCTTTACTCACTTAATTGGTTTGAGTGTAGGAAGTGTTAATAAAACGACCAAATTATTAGCAGAGTCTGACATTAATATCCCTTTATCTACAATTGGCTCCTAAATCCGTATCTTGGCAAACAGTGCAGACTCAGATGCGCATTTGATCAGAGTCTACACTGTTTGCTAAGACAAAATCGATCGTCAGTGAAAGAATGCATTTTTACCGAAAAAATAACTTGTGGCCCCTCAATATATACAATTGGCCATCGTTTATTGCATTGAATACCGCTAATATATCTAACTTCTGAATAAATATATTGCTATGAATCATTATATATATTGCTAAATAATCATGAAATATGGTATTTCATATATGAAACTTTTTTTTTGATTTATTGGAACTTTTTGCCCTACCCTAGGAGAAAAGTAACCGTGATAGTCGAGTTGTGTGCTGGCTTGTCACACACAGTAAAGCCGTACTTCTGTCAACATTCTTCTACTTCGGTAAGTGATCGAAGCCGTTGTTTTGGGCAACCAGAGCGTTCGTGATCGCCGCCTTATTGGTAGAGCTGTATTAATTATAACAGAAAAGACAGGGTCTTCTTGAGTTACTTAATTTTGAATTAACCCAGAAGCCTTATGAGTAAGTTTGTCTCTCTATCCTATTTCGATTTAGCCGAGTTGTTCAGGAAGTCGATGTTTTCCATTCATAGAAACAAACCAATGAACCTGGATATTTGTCTGTAATTGAAGGCTCCGATAGACTGATCATGTTGCTTATCACGGGGTGCAGCATATTATACAGTTATTTCATGCCTGTTTGTAGTATAGTCAAAACTATTGCCCCGAGGTGCCGTGGACGACCTGATGCACTATTGCACGAGGCCGAAGGCCGAGGACGACCTGATGCACTATTGCACAAGGCCGAAGGCCGAGTGCATTAGTGCATCAGGTCGTCCGCGGTACCAAGGGGTAATAGTTTGACTATACTACAAACAGGCATGAAATAACTGCTTTATTACCCAACCCAGTTGATGAAATACTAAGCAGCGTTCCTTGAATGGAGTTACGGTAGACGATGCGGGTTTGTTGCAAAACAGAAAATTTCACCAGATCTGCTCAATTTTGGTCTCAAAATGTTCCGCTTGTTCTAACTTAGAAAACGAGTACCCACACTTTATGTTTCTGACCATAAACAACGGAGTTATTGGAGTTTATGTTGCTAGACCATGCCTCATTTTCACCATTGTTGCATAAGTTCTCCTTTCATAAACGAACCGTACCCGCATCGTCGTCGCGCATGATAGTAAGCGTCTGTGTGTTTTAACGGGGAAGCGGGAAACCAAGCCCATGGTATAGTGCCAGTCTATAGTCATATTTGTTGACCGGTGGAATAGTTCAATGACTCATGACATAGCAAAAAATAGATAATTACTCCGTATGTAGACGGTTGGGTAATAATGTGATTTAGAGGTCCACCGTTTTGCTTTTTTTCATATAAAATTTGAATGAGTAGATGCTGTCATATATTTGACCTAATGCACGATGTGGAGACTGCTATGATACATTACTAGTATCTTGAAATCTCGACTGAATATGTGTGGTGCTCTTAAAACTTCAATATGCAATTTTCTGGGCGTCATACATCGAAACATTTGTATTCTTTTTACCTATGTAACAAATATGTTCTTAAAAGGGTATCCTTTGGAAGCAAAGACTTCACCAAACAACTGAAACTAGAGTGTGCATATTTCCTGGGCCAGACTAGCTAGTATCTGCAATTTAGACTTCATCAGTGACCCTCTAATAGTTTCACAGTTCCACAATGAAGCCCATAATCCCAAAGGACAAGAAAATAAAATCTACACTATAGTGAAGGGCAGGGAGACGTTCTACCGCCGCCACACAGTCCCAGTCACCAGCTGTAGTGAAGTCAAATATGTTCTTAAAAGGGTATCCTTTGGAAGCAAAGACTTCACCAAAGAACTGAAACTAGAGTGTGCATATTTCCTTGGCCAGACTAGCTATTTCCTGCCATTTAGGCTTCATCAGTGACCCTCTAATAGTTTCACAGTTCCACAATGAAACCCATGATCCCAAAGGACAAGAAAATAAAATCAACACTATAGTGACCAAATACTCTACAGATCTACTCTACTCTACAAAGACCAAATACTCTATAAATCGTTCACTAGTAAATATATCAAAGCACTGAGAGTACTGATGGAAACGATGTCTTGTGATTTTAGTTCTTGTAGGCTAAGCAGAGTGCATTTTTGTAGATGATATTTTAGGAATATTTGAATTTGTATATTGTATATTTTTCTGACCAATGATGAAGGAAAAGTTTGATATGATTTCTATTTTTAGTTTTTAGTTTTAGCATAACAGAATTTTGAAGGGGCATGCGACAAAATATCAATCTTATCATTTCAAACATGGGCTGGTATGTCTTTAAACCCTATTTCACTTTTAAGCTCTGGTGGCCATTTTGTTATGTGGGATCAAAAATAGTGAGTATGATCAGGAAATACCACAATCACAAACCGCAGACAACCCCGTGGTACCGGGAGGAAGAGCTGCTCAACCATCACAAGACACCAGGAAGACAAATTAAGCAAAGCAACCAGCTCTCTCTCTCTTCCCCATCAAGATGATTATAATACTAGAATGGACATAAAGTAACGTACAACAAAACATAGAACAATTACAGACTCCCACAATGGGAGTAACAGTAAACAAAAAGTCAACAACAACAGAACCACCGCCTTAGAACGGACAGCAGCCTAAGCCACCGGGGGGCTTAAATGCATTTTACTGGTACCAAACCTTTTGCCCATATTTAGCAGAGGGCATTATGCCGAATACATCACTGAAATTATTTTAAGAGTTTGGATTACTGGTTAAGAAGTTTAGATTTCTTTTTAGATTTTCCATTCGGTTCATTGTTGCCCTATTTTGAGGGTAATGTGATGAATTATTGCAAACAGGAAAAAATGGTTAAGGAAAGGTGGTTTATAGCCCATTTCCTTTTGCCTAGCTCTTGATAACATTTTGTTCAGTGGAGCAACCCGTTTATATTTTGCTAAAATAGACTTGCATTATAATTGCCTAAAAATTCCAACAAGGGCAATAACTAAAGTTTTAAGGGTCGATTTTGACGAAACTTATAGGATATCAGAGTACTTGATGCTTATTGTGTACCAAATATGTATCAAATCTGACCAGTAGTTCTGAGATGTGGATGGACAAAAATGCGACGGACGGACGAGTTTTACTTTTAAACTTGGTATATTGTTCAAATAAACCAATAAGAACAAAATGGTGAAAAGCAATTTTAGCCCATATGCGGGCAAAAATTGCACCCCCCCCCTGATGCATGTAGCTCTTTGGCAATATTAACTGTGTATATCTGGCATATACTATAGATATAAAAGAAGATTTATAGATGGTAAACTTAGGTTTCATTAAGAACATTGGCAATACAAAGTAAAAAAAGCACTTAAAAATAAAAAAGAGCAAAAAAAGAGCCATGACATGTGATTTCCAAACTTGTGGCATTTTGACAAGTGTAAACTTAAGCGTTGCATCGATGATCAATTATAATCACCAATTATAATCGATGATCAATCAAAAACTTCGTTTGATTGTGTTTTTGGTAATAATCGATGATAATTGAAAAACATCACACTTGATCCAATTTTAAGCTCCTATTCTAAATATGCAAGTTTGCTACAAGGAATAGCAGTTAAATGGAGAGTTAAAAGGAGTTTGCTGTCAGGATCGGTTGTGGTATTGGCTACTAGCACAAAGGCTCTGATCAGACTTGACCCGAACCTTTGCTGGTCACAGGAAATCTCATGTCACCTAATTCCTTGAATTATACCCAAATCAGCATTTGTAATTTGTAATATTCTTACAACCACCAGGTTGAGTTTTGTTCATAATGGCACAGAGTATGCTCAAATAGCAAAGGTACAAGCAACAGCAAATTGTAAATTTGCAAGCAATTTGTTGACAAAATTTTTAAACAATATAATATCTGGTTTCAGCGACTATTTAGACTTCTTACAGATCAAACATAATATGGAGTTTGTCAAAAAGCAAATAAAGCATTTTCACATGCTTCTGCAAAATATACTGTTTGGTTTTTTGTTTGATTTGATTCTTTACGTCCCATCAACAATCTTTCAGTTATAAAGGGTTAGTAAAATTTGAAACCAGTACTAAGCTAGGATAAATGTGTCTTGCGCAAGGACACAGTGCAGTGACGCTGTTGAGGCTCGAGTCTGGGCCCCTTCATCTCGAGTCAAGCACTCTACCACTGAGCCACTGCATATACATATCTTTAACAAACATGCACTTTGTTTGTAAAAAAATTAACTCATTGTGCTACCAATGTTTATTTTAGGAAACAAGGCTGTGACTCTCGGTGGGTGAAATTATTCTGGACTTCAAACTATATGCAATGACACAATGACGATACATGCGTTACCTCAGACCTACATACAATGACTAGTAACATGTATACAATCTATACATAAACTCAACTATCGTATGGCAGTACTGTTATTTAGTAGATAACTTAGGTTATACAAAGTAGATCTTGCACAAAAGATTATTGCATAGAGTTTAATATCAAGTTTGTGCAAATGTGAATAAAGCATTTTCACACATTTCCTTTACTTGGCATATGCAAAATATACTTATCTATAATGAACATACACTTTGCTGAGAAAAATTCTAATCCATGTGCTACCAATGGTTATCTTAGGACACAATGATGTGACGCTTGATGGGTGCAATTATCTACTTCAGAACTATATGCAAAGACACATTGACTATACATTATTTCAGACCTATATGAAATGACTAGAAACATTCATTGAATCTATACATAAATTTAACTATCATATGACATTACTGTTATTCAGTAGATAACATCATGCCATACATAGTGGCTCTTACAGAAGTGATCATTTCATGAGAAATTTTAAAAAAAGTTATTGCTTTACTTCAAAGAGTGTTTAAGAGTGTTTAGAGTCAAAGAGACTCTATGATGGTTCCGACTTAAAGACTTATCCTAGATGAGATGATAGGGGCCTGATACTTTGGCTGTTTGTCGGGCCCACTGGGGTTTACCTGTTGGATTTCTTTTGCTCCAGTATTCAGATTTATTTACTGTTGAGTCCTTATCTTTGCTTTATCTCCTTGTTATATCTTGATTTATATGTTTTAGGAGATGATGCATTGATAAGTTAGGGGTCTTTCATGCAAACCAAATATCTATGTGTCTTGATCCACATCTGAATTAAGGGTGAGGTTGGCGCCGTTAAACCGGTTTAAGCCCTCCAGTAAAATATTTTACTGACCGTTCCAAGGCGGTACTTCTTTTGTGAATCTTTTTTTGTTGTTCTGTCTTGTGTTTGCTATGTCTTTGTGCGCATCTGTTTATATGTGCTTTGCGGTCACCTGCTGGGAAAGGACTGACCTCTTGGCTCTCGTTTGTGGTGTCTTACTGTGAGTTTGTCACTCTCCCATTGGTATCCTGGGTCAGGTGTGGTACTTGATTGTATTGATTCCTGATCTTTGCACCCTTACTTACTTTTATTCCAATTGTGTTTCTTGTCACCAAAGAGTTATTTAACTTCTGGCTATGACATTATTTTTTGACATGATTTGTTTGTTTGATTTGATTCTTTACGTCCCATCAACAATATTTCAGTTAAACAGGGACGGGTCTTCCTTGGTTGAACCAGCACTAAGCTAGGATAAATACGTCTTGCTCAAGGACCACGACGCAGTGACGCCGGTGAATCTTGAACCCTCAGTCTCGAGTCAAGCACTCTACCACTGAGCCTCTGCGCTCCCTTTTTGACATGATATATTCCACTGAATAACAGTAACATCAAATGAAAAAAATAATGTTATGGCCACAAGTTGCATAATTTTGATACAAAGAAGTTATGTTAATAACAAAGAAAATTTTCTTTGAAATAAACCAGCTTAGGAGGTGTTAATTTCGCAATAGTTCATATGATGAGAGAATCTTCCATTTGTGCCCATTTCAAATCATTTTTTTAAACTAACCTAAGGCTGTCTAAACTGATTGACTTAAGCTTTAAGTATTTGGTCAACATTATTCAGTCTAGTCAGACTCCTCCCACAGAGGAACGCAAAGAAAAGAATAAACTTCCTGGTTCCCATCCCTCAACAAAGTTTGACAAGTAAATTTAATCCTGCCAACAATAAAGGAACCATTTCTCAGAAACCTTCAGCAGAAAATAAAATGCCCTACTCTACCACCTTGTTATGAAATGATAACTTGTGTAAGACCCTCTATAAAATACATAGAACAAATCAGAACGAATGGAATAAGAGACCCTATTTCTGCTTGTTAAAGTACCATCAGCACATCAAAGAACAAACATAAGTGTCCCTGTCAAGGCTAGTCACCAAGTCATTTTCTATTTCATCCTTGCTGGGAATTTATCTTAATATATTATCCCAAGGAATCCTAGTTAGTTGAATTTTATAATACGGTAAATCTTGTATTAGTTCGTACACTCGAATAATTCGTTAAATGTCATGTATTAGTTCGTACACTAGTCATTTTATATGCAATTCTATTAGTTCGTACACAACGATTTTTTCCTTCATTGGTGCTTGTTTTTAATCAGCGTGGCTGTCAATGATATGTTCCTGTTAACTTTCGCGTGCTTACACCAAACAGACCTTTTCGTCTGTCAATCTAACGACTTCGGTCGCTAACGTAAATCCAGCATTGACGTCGCATGTTAATAACATTAAAATTTGTTTTCTGAAAATCGAGCGAATGCTAATTTACACGACCTATGTCGCCGATGCGTCGGAGATATATTCTGTACGGTCATTACAAAAAATGGATAGTTACATTTTACTTCTGTGTCATATATCTTTTATAATCGGACACCCAAGCCGCGTGCGACCCGGAAAGCATTTTTATACTTGTGCAGCTCGGGCCCGACACGAAATCAACTTGCGCGGTGCCTCATATAAACTGGTACCAGAATATTTCGTAAATAGCCTGCTGGTACTTATGACAAGGCCCAGGAGAGCATGTGCGTTTGCGCAATCTCATCAGGGTCCCGCTGCTCACCAACATAAAGTTTGAAGTGGATGAAGACTCAGCATGCTCAGACCAAATCAAATTCTAGATATTTACGTACTTTTTGTTTTATATAGTTGAATATCAATTTCGGTTTTCTGAGCGTAAATAACTCAATAAATGTAGTAATAACGGCTTTTCCTAGGTTCAAACAAATGGAACATTTTAACAAATTGTTTAGCCGAGCGTGGCGTGTCTTGCTGTCCTCATGAAACTACATACGGAAGGTCCTGAGAGTTCATGATTACCGAGATAGTGTACGCACAGACGCACAAACCGAGTATAATTTGATTGTATCATGATTCTAGGTCTTGATGAATGGCATTTCCATGAAATAAGCCAGTTCATGAGATTATGGTACCTATCGCATATGCGAGCAGCGAAGGCTCAGACGAGCCTGTGCATCTGCGGAAAATCGTCAGCGCCTTCAGGCTTAACTGCGAGCATAGAAGGAATGTAGATGAAGGTACGTTCATTAATTTAGGATAATAGCCCCACTAGGTGGCTGTGAATTTGAAAACAGGAAGAATTCGCTTTATTTTAACCACCACACATCTATTGATGTATGTATCACGACTTTCAATATATTAGTTTTCATGAACAGTCAGACCGCGTGTCTTTTTTGGAAGGAAACGTCTTCCAATATGGATGGATTTTCCTTCCATTTAGTTTTTTCACAGAAAATTGGAAGGTCTTTATAACATCCATCTTAATGAAAACAGCAAAAGACCTTGAGATCATCCGCGGTGACATACATATCAGAATTTGCAAACATCCTTACCACACGTCTGTAGATGTTTTACCCCGACTTTGTTGTATGAGACCAACAAAGTCGCAGATCAGCCTGGGTACCGCACATTCTTATCAGCGCCTTTGTTATGAATACAAACATTAAACTTTTTGTCGGGCCTGGTCTGGGTCAAACCTGTCTGCTAATAATATCAGCCGCAGACATGAAGATCAAATCCGCGGCTTTCATGCCACGTGCTGTTTTAAGAGTTGGGTAGCACGTGGTGCATTGGCACATAAAAGCGGACTTCGCACATAAAACATAATTGCTCAGCTGCATGCGCGGATCCAGAAAGGGGTCCAACTTTGACAACTTTTTTTTTAATTGATGATGGGAGAGAGGGTCCAAACACCACCATATGCGGGTCATCATTGGCCTGCCAGCGAAACACCATTTAAATGGCGTTTCGCTGGCGTGCCGCTGATGGCCCAACATCGAATGCTGGCTTGGTAGCTTTGTGATTTTAAAGGGAACCGGACCAGTATGCTAAGAAACCCTATTTTTCAGGGGTGGGGTCTGTCCCCCTCTGGATCCGCCCATGAGCTATCTGGCATGAAAAGACAATTTCTGTAAACTCATCACTTTCGCTCATTGCGATCGCGTACACGTTCGCAAACATGTAATATAAATTGTTTTGGATCTCGGAAATTTACTTTACAAATTCAAATTATCAATGCCCCACAATTTTATCAAATGGCGGGCGACAGCCAGAACTCCTTTTTTTAAATTTCCAGTGGGTGCATAAAAGGCCTCGATACACCGTCACAAAACCGAAAAATCGCACCGGAAATTCACTTTTTTTCTTAACGACGTGAAGAGCATTAGACGCTAGTATAGGCAAAGATGAGCCTGTGCATCCAACACTGTTGACTTTACGGTAGTATCTTGCGCGGATCCAGGAATTTTTGTCATGGGGGGGGGGGGGGGGTAGGGGGCTCCAGGCTCAACTGACAGAGAAAAAAACACTCTGATAACGTTTTCTTAGGCATCAGCCTTTTACAATTTTACAGAGGGGTCCAATAATTTATTTTAAGGAAAACTAAAATTTTTTAAGGTTCCAGTGGGGGTCTATCATTTTTCAGGGGAGGGGGTCCAAATTTTTCCAGGGGGTGTGGGGTCCAAATGCTAATTTCAATTGAAACCTATAGAATTTGTGATTTTCCAGGTGGTCCGGGCCCCCCATAACCCTCTGGATCCGCGCATGTGTATGATAGATCCACTTGCGATATCCAAATTTTCAAGTCAACAGTAAAGCCAATCCCGAAGGACAGGTTTATTTTCATGCAATTGTTCATTTTCCATTCCCGGAGCATCTAGTGACACCTCAAAACATGATGAGGTATATGATTCTGCAATATGTTAGTGGAAAACAAATGTTGAGACCTCGGACCCTGGTCCGAGTTGAGACACAGTGATTATCGCGACTTTTAGTCAACTAGTCAACTATTGATGGTTTCAGTCTTTCATCATGTATATAAGACTAGGCCTTGATTTCTGGCATCAGTTTTAGAAAAACGGGCTGTCCAATGTTGTCAAATAACGTTCATGCTAGATACATTACCATAACATACCATGCATAAGCTGGGTGCTTAAGATCAAGCAACATACTCGCTGGAAGAATGTGTTTAATGGTAAAAAAATTACAGTTGAAACGTTAATAATCAGATCTTAGAACAAATCTACATGGATATGCTCCAGAAGCTCAAAATGGAAGCATGCAGTGTGCAAGAACACATACAATAATATGGGTAAACAACCGCCAGCTTTTTTGAAAAGCTAATACTTGTCTACTCGATGATGATATTGTTGCGCGAAACGAAACGAAAGTTAAGGTGTATTTATTTTATTATTATTATTCGTTTCTGTATATCGACAGTGTCTTTTCATGCAATTGACTTAATTTCAAACGCCACTGCTATCATTTTTCCATAAAAACTTATATCTAGCGCACTATATTTTTAGAACTATTTTAGTGGCGGTCAGGTTCATAAAGGGCGGGAAAACATTAGCAATCCACAAGAAAACGTGTCTTCTTCACGTTTATGACAAAAGGACAGGGTGCGTTTATTGTCCGTCTCGTAATGTTTAAAAGCAAAGAAAAGTATAATGATAAAAAACGATTGCAGGATATTGTGCTTTTAACTGCAATATCTGGCTGCATCATAGATATTGCAAACGGTTCTTCGTCGTACAAGAGCAGGTTTTCTCATGCTAAGGCATTGTTTTTCTGACGCTCGTTTGAGGCATCCAATGGGGTTTACTGATTCGCGAATTTGTCCCAAATTTTTACCAAGTAGCGTCTTCATAAAACTCATTTTTACCAGTAAGCACATTCAGCATTACAAAATAATTTTTTTTTATCACTGATTTCTCTGAAATTAAACTGATTAAAGCGTAATTTTAACAAACGAAACACTGATTTTTAAGGTACCCCGTTGAGACTCTCTCCGTTTGATGTACAAATAAACTTATAATTCTGTTTCAATCATATTTAAGCTTTCAATAATCAAGTTTTCAAGCACAACAACGTTTTTCTGACCATTGGGTTTACATTTCAGAGCTGAAAACCGCAACAAACTAATAAAATACCAATATTGTTTTTGTCTAGCAGCAGGACAAGGGTTGTTTGCATTAAGGCCATTTGGTTCCCGGCGACTTACACAGGCTGTAACGGTCTAGATAGCGGACTGGGTAGCAATGTTGAACGGGGGTTCGATGGTATGGGGATTTTGTGTGTATTTTGTGTATATGATACCATTGGAAACAGATGTTTTGAGAAAACATCGTTTCCAATAACAAGACCTATCCAAACAAATTTAATTTTAATAAAACGAAAACAGTTGACTCCCAGCACACAAACGTTGTACCCCGTGTTACATCATGAGTACTAGTTGGTCTATCAGGAACGGAAAAAAGGTTTTGGAAAGGCAGATTTTCCTCCAGAAAGAAGGTAGATACTCTGTGCAACACGTTTTACATTACCCTGCAGTACCTATGAAAGTTTTAAAAGACTCCAACTCTCATTGGGAAGGTAAACTTAGGGTACCTATACATCCTCTTGTAGACGAATGGCGATCGAACTAACAACGATAGAATTAATCTGTCATTTTAAAACAGTTGGTCAATCATGCAGTCGCGCGATCTACTCTCGTGCCAACCAAGAGTGACAGTGACGTAATATTTTGTTTTCAATTGTTAAGTTCAACATTAATTTGAACACTCCACTTGAGCTAACGGGGAATCGATAGATCACATGTGTATTAATCCTATCCCGCGGATAGGATTAACCCACAAGTGATCCATCGGTTATTAGTCCCTGATAACTTTGTAAACAAAACATGACGTCACTGTCACTCTTGGTTGGCATGACAGTAAAAGTGGATAGAGAAGACTATCCTTTAGTAATAGCTGTTAGTTTTAATCCCTATCAGTATGTATATAAGCGGTCCAAAGATTGTCCGTCATGAGGCTCAAACCCGTTACCACAAGCCTACGAGTTATGTTTGCTAGCCGCTACACTATAAAGATTGTAGCATGTAGTTGTCGCTTTTTTGTATTTAGATTCATTTTCCGCTTCAGTACAATTAGTTACACAGTGAACTCTATTATACACAGTGAGTTTGGTTTTTAGTCATTAATCGATAGTCGTTAAGCCCCTATCTCACTGGACTGCGACTGTTTTGCGACAACTGGCGACAGACATCGCGAGTGGCTCGCAAAGTAGTCTCGAAACAGTCGCCAGTGATTCGTAATTTCCTCGCATGTGTCGCCAAGTGGCGCAAAGTAGTCGCGAAAATTTTGAACATGTTCAAAAATTTTATGCGACAAAATTCCTTGCAAAATGGTCGCAAAGTGATCGCGGGTGTCTCGAACCCATCGCGAACTTGTCGCCGACCCCTCGCAATTTAGTCGCAATCATTTTGGAACAAGACATTTTTGCGAGATAAATAAGACTGAATTGCGAACCAATTGCGACATAAATGAGACACTTCGCGACAACATTGTGAGTAAATTAAACTAAGCTATGTTCTGGCGAACGTCGTGAGACAGTCGCACGAACGTCTCACGACTATCGCGCGAGTATCTTAAATTACTCGCAATTATGTCGCCAAAGGTTCGTTAAAAGAGTTCCTCCTATCTGAGATGATAGTTCCTTCTTAGTACGAGATCTTGTTTAGGCATACTTAAGTATACAGTTTTGACTAATTCCAATTGTCAAGTATTCTTGCTATCTGAGAGGATAGTTTCATATAAATACGGTGTATTAACTAGGCTTACTTACATGCATACTGTTTGGAGTAATTTCAGTTATTTAAAATGGTTCTGCATTCTGCATATTTTATAAGGCCTACTTAAATGTTTACAATTTCTATTACTGTAAAAAGGTGTTATTATTGTGTCTTGGTTAGACTACAACAGCCTGCTTAGTCTCAGCAGCCCTTCTAAGGTTTGAATTTGGCATATAGAACCCTATAAAAATAATCACTGCAGCAAACAACTAAGATTCTGATTAGAATGCGCATCCGTGCAGTCTGATCTGTGCCTTTGTTGTGCGCATAACTGTATAAAATAGATTTTCCCAGGACGAGCTTTATCCGAACTCATTGCAATTTTGATTTGATTGGGCTCATCATGCCATACGCATGGGCAATTAGAGTATGTGCGTTCTCGACTGACTTTCTTAAGATGATGGGCCATCATAACTGTGCAGCTTAAACGAGTTAACTTTTTCCTAAATCAATATTTGCTACATTTCCACAGTCCAACACCACCCAGCAACTTGGCACCTTCCAACAGACCCTCTAGTTCCTTCCAACAGCGTAGGACCTTCCTAGTCTAAAGTTTCAATGCTTGTTCAAATGTTTATTTTTCTTGGTTTAACATTTCTTGCAAAACCATCCCGCGACAGTTGCACGACCTTCGCGCGACAGTCGTGCGACAGTCGGACGACGTTCGTGAGAACGTCGTGAGGCGGTCGATGGTAATAAATGTTCGCAATTTCATCTGGCGAACATCGTGCGAGTGTCTCGCGAATGTCGCACGAATGTCGCGCAAATGTCATGAAACATTCGCCAATGATTCGTGCGACAATCGTACGACATTCGTGCGACTGTCGCAAATATGTCTTAATCACCCGTTCGGTGTGACCGCAATGTGATTATGGTTGCAATGTCGTATTTCTGTCGCCAAAACGTGTCTCAAAGTAGTCTCAAAATAGTCGCAAATTGCTCGCATCCCAGTGAGATACTAGCTTTAGTTTCATCCTTATTTGTACTAGTCTAGTAGTAAGCTAGACAAGTAATCAGTCAACTATGTTACCCATCTTCCTATAAAATATTTAAAAACCGCAAATTTAAAAAAAATAAAACACTGAAAAAGTAATACTGACATCAATTTCAGAATATTATTGTGTAACCATTCTCATGCTTTTGCTTTCAATTTTTCCCATACCTGTTACTATCATCCAAGTAACGGGAATGATACTTAAAATATAGTTAAATGAGCCACGACATGTGATTTACAACAATGTGGCATTTCGACAGGTGTTGACTCAGACGAGCCTATGCAGCCACCTTTTAAGCTTAGAAACTCCAAATGGTGTTAAGTCAGTAGCTTAACACTCATAGAAATGGCAAGCGACTAGCAAAGGCTCTGATCAGACTGCGCGTATGCGCAGGCTGATCTGAGGCTTTGTTGGTCGCACATACCACATTGTTGGAAATCCTATGCCACGGCTCGTTTAATATATTATATAGGCCTAAATATGAAAGGTGGTTGTGTTTGACCATTTATAATCATTTCAGATAGCCTAATTTGGACGCGTCGTCTTTCTATAGAACGGCGTATGTGCATATAATACCCATGGAGCATTGTTGGACGTTATAAAAGGGATAATGCATATCCACAGATCGCTGCAAATTTTTTCCAGGTTTGTTCTCAGGAACATTATAGCATTTCACTGAAACAAACACTATTTACTGTAGTATATACTTATGAAAATGATCAAGCTACACATCCTTCAGTTTAGCTTTCACGCCTGTTACTGATATCATTCAAGTTATTATTCGTGTGATTAAAAAAAATACTGCTGTCATTCCTGTTACTAAATGTCATTCCTTTTACCAGTCAAATTTTGCTGAATATATAAACTAATCCAATGTACTGCTGTTGAATTTATACAAGTTTGAAAGTTGGTGCCTGTAGCTACCTTTAAGTTAGTAACCTATTGCGGAAAATGACGATAATCATTCTTCATGTTCTCAAAATAGATTTAATTATGGTGTTTGTGTGCAAATATGTTGATTCAGTAAAATAACAAACTGTTGATTTTATTGTTAGTGGTATTATATATATATATATATATATATATATATATATATATATATATATATATATATATATATATATATATATATATATATATATATATATATATATATATATATATATATATATATATATATATATATATATATATATATATATATATTTACCTCAAAACAAGTGTGTAAACTTTGAGGTCCAGAAAGTAGCTTATAGTGCTGCAGCAAAGCATTAAAACGTGAGCTAGATTTGAGATGGTGGTCCCCTAAGGGTAACTAGTAGCAACATACATCAAGTTAGAGCTTAGAGTCTCCCGGATTAAAAATGCATGATACCAATTCCGTATGTTGGGGCGAAAAAATACGGACCTTTAAAAAAGGTCACTCATTCAAATAAATAACTTTACTGATCAAAATCGATTTTCATCAATGATCAAAAACAATGCTCAATTTGGTATAATATGAATACAAAATGATGAAGAAGGGTGCTAAAACTATTTTTAATTATATAAGAGGTGCAAGTAAGTCCAAATACACTGATAGTGAAAGGTTATTGGTTACATAAGTCACAAAATCCCTTTTTGTGTAGAAATCATTCTGACAAATGGTCTCTCTAAATAAACCTATCACAAATGAATAAATGATACATTTACAGTCTATTCAGTTAGCAATATCTATATAAGATCTTAATTACTAATAATAATACATGGAAATACTTCATATATGTATTTGTCACAGATATTGATGCAAATATAGTATAAAGTATATCAACATTCTGTCAGACAAGTTTTTGGTAAGAACACTCATATATCAGTGACCATTTTAGTTCATTAAGTGCATGCATTCGTTATCCGTGAAAACACATGGCGTACATATTATTATATATCAATGCAAGATATTGTCAACACTTAACTGTGACATTACTCAGTTATTATTCATCACATTTGAATTACTTGTTCCAATTAAACGATTGTTTTTCCATAATGAAGACTCATCGTCCGATTCTGCAACAGCATCTCAAGATAAAATAGTGGAAAAGTTTAAACTGATTTCATTTGTACTCTGTTCTTCCCATGACACTGCTGCTTTGCACATACATGCTATTTACAAGGTTACAGAAATAAGAGCATGCATCATCGCAAAGTCGATTGGAACATTTATCCACCAAAATCATTCAACAGTTCAGGAGTAGCAGTGGACTTGCATAATCGGTCTCAATGCAACCCTGCAGTTTGTTTCCTCATAGGATTCATATATTAAGTGAGTATGACCTGGAAATTCCACAATCACACACTACAGACTGGCCCACAGTACCGTGGGGGAAGAGGCAAAGAACGACAATAGAAACATGGCATTCAGAATACCACAAAAGTAAAGCAAGCAGCCCTCTCTTCCCTAGCAGTATGATTGCAAAAGATGATAGCAAAACTAGAAAGGGGACAACGTACTGCATAACAAAACAAGGACCCAACACGAAAGCCCAACAAATAATGGGAGCAACAATAACAATGAAAAACAGCAACCACCGCCTTAGAACTGCCACCAGCCAAAGCCAGCAGGGGCTTAAATAGTTTTACCGCGGCATCCAATTAAGGTTACCTTGCACCCCCCCAGGACAATTTTTCATGGGTGCCAAATTGTTCATTGGGACCCCCTGGATGGGAAACGAAGGTGTCCTCAAAAAAATTTTGGTTTGGGCTATGTGAAATTGCATGGTTTCTATGCCAACCCATAGCGAATTTGAGAAGGGGGGTCTGCCTATAAAATTACTCATATCTCAGCTGTAACTTATCCTAGACTACTGAACTTAATACCAAATTAAAGCTTAGACATATGCCTAATATCCCCTTGTTGCATATGGAAATTATCAAATTTGCATATTCATAAATATTTATGAAAACATTAAAAATGTGTTTTACGAATGGGGGTATACGTACAAGATCAATAATATCTCAGCTGCTTTTAGTCGTAGAGTACTAAAATTTGTACTAAAATAAAGCTAAGACATAAGCCTTTCATTCCATGGTTAAATATGCAACGTACCTTATTTGCATAATTTGCATATTCATGAATATTAATAAAAACGCTAAAAAATAAGGGAAAATCATTACAAATATAAATAGGCTGATTTCATCCCAATATTGTCATTGTTGTATGTTTTAATATAATCAGTGTTACAATATGACAGGTCCAATCATCCAGTGGTCCTATATGAATATTATCTCATTTGAATATTCATGAAAATGCCTGAAAACTTAAAAAAATGAGGGAAAATCACGTAAAAACTATAAGCCTAGGGGAGGGGTTAAGGTACGATCTATCCTGCACTCCTAGGGCCTTTTAAATTCATGCCAGATTGTTCAGTGGGACAATCAGAATGTGAAATGAAGTTCTCCTCACAAGAAATTAGGTATGGGCTACGTAAAAATGCATGGTTTCCATGGCAACCGCTTATATGATTCTCGAGATTGGGGGGTAGGCCTACAAATTCAATCATATCTAGGGTTCTACTTATCCTAGAGCCCTAAAATTGGTGTCAAATTAAAGCTTAGACACATGTCTTTCTTCTTGTGGCCAGATTTGTAAATCATCTAATTTGCATATTTATGAATATTAATGAAAACCTACAAAAATGAAGTAAAATCATAAAAAAAAAAAACATAAATGAACATATTTCAGCACAAAAACATCATCAAACCACCATTGTTGCCAGTTTTTATATCCTCAGTGATTCAATTTGATAAGTTCTTTCATCCAGTGGTCCTATATGAAAATTATCTCATGGTCCTATATGAAAATTATCTCATTTGCATATTCATGAATATTAATGAAATCTTAAAATGATGGAAAAAAGCATGGGTAAACTATAGTATGCAACAGGGGTAATCAGATCTAAATTGAACACATCAGACATTTATTATGGGCATAAATTTGTCCAATAGGACCATTTAAATGTAAAAAAATATTGAACTTAAAAATAAATGTTATTTGGGTTTTTGAAATTTCATGGTTTCCATGGCAACCCATTATGCCGACTGTAAAGATTGGGGGTTTACATACAAAAAATACTCATATCTTAACAACATCTCATCCTAGATTACTAAACATGATACCAAACTAATCCCAGGACATAGTAGTTTTATTTGGTAGTTAGATATGCAAATTATCTAATATCCATATTCATGAATATTAATGAAAACTTTAGATATGAGAGATAAAATCTCAGAAAAATTAGGGGGTGTATGTATAAAATTACCAATATCTCAGCAGCTATGCGTCCGAGTGTATCAAACTTGGTGCCAAATCAATGCTTAGACATAGTACTTTTACCTTAAGTTCAGCTTTGAAAAATAGTTATCATAAATAATTATGAATTTAAATTAAAACAGAAGAAACAAATGAAAAATTGCGGAAAAATCAAGGGGGTGCACTTACAAATCTAATAATATCTCAATTGCTAAGTGCCCTAGAGTACCAAAATTGGCTTTAAACTAATGCTAAGACAATAATATGTTTAACAAATTATCAAATTTTAAAACGGTCATATTATAATATTCATGAATATTGATGAAACCATGAGCATTTTGAGAATAATATTTGAAAATGAAGGGGATATACCTAGAAAATTACTCATATCTCAGCAGCTTATGGCCCTTACGTAGCAAACAAGGTGCCAACTTATTGCTATGATACAGCCATTTATCTCAATGGTTATATTTGCCAGTTGTCGCATTTACATATTCATGAAAATTAATATAAACATTAGAATAAAGAGAAAAATCGCCGAAAATGAATGGGGTATACCTACAAAATAACCAATATCTTAGCTGCTAATTGGCCTAGAGTAGCAAACAATATACTTAATGTAAGTCTATGCATAGCAGATTTACCTAGTGGGAAGATATAAGAATTAACTAATTTGTTTAATATCAATATTAATAAAAAAAACTTTAAAAATACAAGTAAAAAATGTATACAAATTGATAGCAGTGTAGTTACAAAATTACTCATATCTCAGCTGTTATAAATTTTATACTTTTTTCTTTTACTCAATTTTACTTAGGATTTTGCTGTTTGATATGGTACCAAGCGTGTTACTATTGGGCAAATGGAAGCCAATATATGAATCACTTTGTAGCTATACCCCCTTAATTTTCCTGTATTTTCTCTTAATCTCTCATGTTTACATCAATATTCATGAGAATTTAAATTTGATGTGTTATGAATTGGATCATTTTGGTAAACATGTTGTGTCTATGCATTGACTTAAAATCAGGTTTGGCACTATTGGGCACTTAACTACTGAGATATGAGTAATCTTGGAAGTGCACCCCCTTGATTTTTGCGGCAATTTTTCTTTCATTTCTTCTGTTTACATTAAAAATCACGAATATTCATGATAAATATTTTTCATATTATACCTAATGGTAAAAGTACGATGTCTAAGCATTAAATTGGCACTAGGTTTGATACACTGGAACACATGGTAGGTGAAATATTTGTCATTTTATATGTACATCCCTTAATTTTTCTAAGATTTTTCTTTAATTACAAAACTTTTCATTAATATTCATGAATATGCAAATGAGATAATTTTCATATAGGACCACTGAAATATGTTCATTTATGTTGTTTTTTTTATGATTTTACTTCATTACTGTAGGTTTTCATTAATATTCATAAATATGCAAATTAGATGATTTACAAATCTGGCCACAAGAAGAAAGACATGTGTCTAAGCTTTAATTGACACCTAGGGCTCTAGGATAAGTAGAACCCTAGATATGATTGAATTTGTAGGCCTACCCCCCAATCTCAAGAATCATATAAGCGGTTGCCATGTAAACCATGCATTTTTACGTAGCCCATACCTAATTTCTTGTGAGGAGAACTTTATTTCACATTCTGATTGTCCCACTGAACAATTTGGCATGAATTTAAAAGGCCCTAGGAGTGCAGGATAGATCGTACCTTAACCCCTCCCCTAGGCTTATAGTTTTTACGTGATTTTCCCTCATTTTTTTAAGTTTTCAGGCATTTTCATGAATATTCAAATGAGATAATATTCATATAGGACCACTGGATGATTGGACCTGTCAAATTGTAACATTGATTATATTAAAACATGCAACAATGACAATATTGGGATGAAATCAGCCTATTTATATTTGTAATGATTTTCCCTTATTTTTTAGCGTTTTTATTAATATTCATGAATATGCAAATTATGCAAATAAGGTACGTTGCGTATTTGACCATGGAATGAAAGGCTTATGTCTTAGCTTTATTTTAGTACAAATTTTAGTACTCTACGACTAAAAGCAGCTGAGATATTATTGATCTTGTACGTATACCCCCATTCGTAAAACACATTTTTAATGTTTTCATAAATATTTATGAATATGCAAATTAGATAATTTCCATATGCAACAAGGGGATATTAGGCATATGTCTAAGCTTTAATTTGGTATTAAGTTTAGTAGTCTAGGGTAAGTAACAGCTGAGATATGAGTAATTTTATAGGCAGACCCCCTTCTCAAATTCGCTATGGGTTGGCATAGAAACCATGCAATTTCACATAGCCCAAACCAAATTTTTTTTGAGGACACCTTCGTTTCCCATCCAGGGGGTCCCAATGAACAATTTGGCACCCATGAAAAATTGTCCTGGGGGGGGGTGCAAGGTAACCTAAATTGGATGCCGGGGTATTTTACTGGCCAAATCTTTGTCCCTAGATTCTGCTGTTGTAAAACACAAAATTAGTTTAGCTCGCACGTAGGCGTCCTTAATTATGCAATGTATTATCATATCCAAACACAGTATGTGCATGAAGGTCCTGAAAAGCTGTGCCACAAGGCTTCCAGGTTTGTAACTGGTAATAACAACGCAAAGTGTGCAGTGTTAAAATGCAAGTCAGTATGATCAGGAAATGCCACAATCACACACCACAGACTACACTACAGCTTTTTTTGGTTTTACTTTCTTCATTGCTTTCTCACATCTGATTTTATTAAGTGAATTGCAGTGCATTTTACCATACAGCAACCATACAAATTCTGTACAGAAAAGTCAATGTGTTTTATTATGTGGTCTCGGTACAAGTTCATCGAGTCACTGAAAGATATTAACATTCTGCATCATCATTTGAGCCGTGACGCGTGATTTCCAACAATGTTGTATTTTGACATGTGTAGACTCAGACGAGCCTGTGCAGCCTCTTTATAAACTTAAAAACTCCAATTGATGTTCAGCTAGTAGCTTAACACTCATAGAATATTCAAGCGACTAGCAAAGGCTCTGATCAGACTGCGCGTATGCGCAGGCTGATCTGAGGCTTTGCTGGTCGCACATACCAAATTGTTGGAAATCTCATGCACTGGCTCATTTTATATGTTAACTTCTTCCCTATTCCAAAAATGGTAACACAAGCTTTTGAGTGGCATGTCATCTTCAGATGGGTATTAAACGCTGCATCGTGGAATCTGTTGTCATTTGCCTGCATTTGTTTAAGGCTACCGTAGATCTTTTCTCTACACCAGACGTGAAGTTCAATTTATAATCAGATGCGTTGTCAATGACAAAGGGATTTATAAATGTTCCTTCAAATATTGGAGTCATTCATTTCACATTATTATCGAAGTAAGAAAGTAAGATGGCGGGGTTGCTGTAGCTAGATTTGTAATATAAAACTAACTACCATAATTGTGAGAATAGGAATGACATATTAAACAAGGGCAGCCATGAAAATATACATTCATGTATTATACAAGTTCTCTTGTCTATACGAATGGTTGATTGTTGTTAATTGTTTAGAGTTAGGATTAAATAAAAAGCAAACAAAACTAGTTGTGTTATTTTTTTGCAAAAAGAATTGCTCAAAGGGGCTCTTACATGGTATGGGAAATTAATATGGGTGTCTGTCCACGCTTGGAATTTGATAATATTATGTTTATAATTGTCTGGCGTATGACTTTTATATTTATGGTACATTTGAGTTCTTATGTAATCCCATTGCTAATTTATGACGTCATGTATGATATCACTACAATACCTTAGGGTACCCAGTGAGAATCATTTCTAAAGTAATTAACATATCATGTAACGGGTTCAGAAATGTTTTATTGAATGACAATATCATTGATAAGTTCGTTGATACTATAAATGGCTTCGTATGTATTAGGATAGTGGATGGGCATTCATTTTTATGACATGGTACCCCAATTTTCAACTGTATATTTTGTATTCAGCCAAATTTGGAACTAAATTTTTTACGCCTTGCGGTCTTTGTCAAGATACCATTTCAACATATAAACTATCCATATTTGTTAAGAATATGTAGACCAAATGTCATGAAATTGAAGGACCGGTAAAATATTTATTCAACTTGATGTAAACACATGGGCCTAATTCACCGAAATGTAAAAATACAATAACTATGTTTCAGTGTAAACATACTTATATACTTGCTTAATTTGAGTCACCATGCTAGTACGTTATTTGTAGAAGTTGATATGATCAGAGTTTTTCTCTATTATGGATTGGCAAAGAAAAACACAATATTCTTTGAATGTTAAGTGCCACGATTCTTATTTAATGAAGTACTTACATAATAAGATTACATAAAATGGTACAATATGGTGACACCTGTATTTAGTTTCTAACGTTAAAACTACATCTAACCAATGTTACACGTAATACATATGTAACATTATTAAGAATTTTAATTCATACAGAAGAGAAACCTTATGATAAGTCAGTTCATACAGAAGAAGAACCTTATATCTTTGATTTTATAATTGTAGGCCTCATTAATAGACCTGGTTCACAAGAATAACCCCCTGTCAAACCTATTGGTTAAAATTAACCATTTTGACCGCAGAGAACCCTTGGTTCCAAAGGTATTGCTAATTTAATGCTTAAATCTTCTATGATCATTCTGTTCCGTAAAACTGATGCTGATGTCCATCATTTAGCAACATTTATACTTTAGCTGACTGTATATTCTAGACATACAAATTCGTTTTTACCTCACTTATTAATGTAGAACACTTTTCTATGATACCTTTGTCAAAACTATGTTGCACTTTATCCTGATAACTGCAACAAAATGTGGTTACTATAGTTCAGTTGGGATGTAAAAGAAATATTTGGTCGTCTTGATTTCACACGTTTATTGTAATGATATTATGTTTCTTAAACAATATCATGCAGGACTTGAGGAAGTGATACACATTGTCTTGGCCCCATAGTGCCATGACATGGGGCCATGACCCTCTGATTTCTGACTATTGAATCATTGTAATTGTCTAAATATGTCTTTCATTAAGAAAAGTGGAAGTAGATTTAAAAACAACCTCCTTCTGTCGAGTTATTGATTCATTTCAACTAAATAATTAATTTTGCTAAAACTGCCCTATACCCATGAGAAGTAGGAAATGACAAAGTTACCCGTTTTGGTTTTTCATGATATTTGGCTCAGATCAACAAAATGTTTTGTGATACTATGATATCTTGACAAAGACTATGAAATATCTATCTTTGGAGTTGAATTTTGAATGTTTTGTAAATTTTTTAGAAAAAATATTGAAATTTTATGATCACTTCTTCAGAAAACGTAAATGATAATTTATCCAAATGGTTTTGTGGTATATATACAATACCTATGGTATTTTTGAATCAATCTAGATGACATATCATAGAAATAAACAAAACTATAGATTTAGGACATAGAAATTTAGAGACAGGTACCACCTCAAAGGTGGAGTACGTCAGTGTTGCTTCCTAAGCCTTTTTCTCAACTATCTAATTCAATTAATACATTTTCATAGTTTGTTTATAATGATATATTAGTATGCAAAGTTTAATGAAAATCCATGCGTGGGCACAGATGCAAGTCCCCCTTTCTTAATTTTTATAGAATGACTCGTTTATGTAGGTTATAGATCATATAATACAATTATAACGGAATTAAGTGAAAACGAGCGCAGCGAGTGAACCACTTAATTCCTTTATAATTGTAATTGTAATATATGATCTATGACCTACTTATATTTTTCTCCTCCCCTCCCATTGGAAATAGCCGCATTGACCACTTCGATAATTTACTTCATGATTTTACTTAATAGATATTACACATATTGAAAAGATATGCAATTAAGTTGGCCAAAAATTTAAATTTCTGTGCAAACCGATTGCTTGTGAAGCACAGAAAATGGCGGAGTAAACTACAAACAACATAGTTATTGCATGATATCAAATAATAATCAGCTGACTGCAATGTGCAAGACCCGTTGTTAACAAAGGGTCCTAGAAGGATTGTGTTGAAAGCAAATTGGACGGACAGCCTGACTCCAACAGAGATTATAGTGCACACCTGCGGATCGTGTAAAATTTCGATGTCCTTAAAATGATGCTGTTATTGATAATTATTGTGATCTGCATATTTTTCAATTGAACATATATTTCGTGATTTTCGACAGTTTTCTACGACTTAAATTCTCCCGGCAGGCTCGTCACCTTTTTGCATACCAGTGGCCGAACAATGTTAAAATAAATAAGCATGCAAAATTTTATCCAAATATACCAGTAATGAGCATTCTCACTAACTGACCACGAATGGTCGGACTAATGCTCGATAAAGCCTCGTCCATCAAAACAGGCTGCTGCGCATGCCAGTGGCTAGACAACGTATGTATTTGATCAAATAGACCATGCGGTTTAACAATTAAGAGCATTTTCACTCACTGGTAACGGACGGACAAACAGAAGGACAGAATCACACTGTGTACCCTTCGTTCGGTTCGTGCAATACATGCTATTTTTCAAAGGGTGATCTGCATGTATATTCCAACGTAGAATGCATGTATCAGTTAGCGATAAACTGACAATGTACTCAGATTTTACAAAAATGGATCGTGCTCGCTTTGCAACTGAGAGGACCCTGGCTCGATCTCCGCTGACACCCCCACTTTAACTTTTTCACAATGATAGGCCTCAGGTTATCTGAAATCAATTTTATCTGATTGCATTGTTTAAATCAAGTGATGTAGCACAGGGAGTGGGTCTTGCACCTCAGCATTATCAATTTTGTGCTACATGGTACTACTAATACTACTACTACTACTACTACTTCTGCTGCTGCTACTAATACTATTAATAATAATGATAAAATATAGAGTTCATGTCTAGTGGGAGAACCATTTAGTAAAAACTGATGTCCTTTGGGCAATTTTTATATTTTCAACCATGTACATTTTTGTTTATTTTTTTATAGATTTGGCCAAGTTGATTCCGTGTGCACCTCTGTTGTGTTGTCAGACAATATCAAATCGACTGCGCATTACACGTGTTCTGTTTAAATGCGCTTAGCATCTTGAAATCATGTCTACTAGATGAATGGTGCCCAGAAAAACTGCAAATGCAAATTTTAGTTTTTCTAACATCATTAATATATCAGACAGTATTCCCACTTGACGTTAGGGATTGCGTGTAAATGTCCACGTCATGCAAAACATAAAAAAAAATCAATGCCAACAATTTTTGCTCATCCCAATTAAGCAAAAATAATGACCGTAAAAATGCATCTTCCAATACAAAGGGCGTGTAAGTTTATGCAATTAACTTGAACATCCGCCGTCTATTCCTTCCGGGATAATACTTCTGACCTTCGGCCGGTCAATAACATCTGACCGAGGTCAATTCTTTGTTTCTAGTTCAACTTCTGTTTTAGCTGACTATATATATTTTTTATGCGTTTTTGCATCTTGTATACGCTTGTAGGACGCATACATACATGCGTTATAGTATCGTTGGTCAGCTAGGTTATACGATGAGGTTCTACCTAAACTGGCTCCATTATAAATGAGTCAATACATGGATCGCTTTGTCGGTCATCGAAGGATTAGGCCAGTCTGTGCAAATATAATGACTCACAGATACTTGCCAGATCCTTTGCTGCTCGCATGCATAAACAACGTTGCACTTGTTACCTCGTATTAAGTGTCATACATGTATAACGATAGAATGGCTTTCATTCACTGAATATAGGACATTCTAACGCCATTTATCGCATACTATAAACAATAGACATTATATGATGTCATATAAATTGCATTATAGTCCGTGCTCGATAAGAGAAGGGTGACGAAACAGATTTACAGTAAGAAGTATGAAAGAAAACCCTATATTTGTCCAATCAGGTGAATTAAGTACAATAACTAGACCAACTACGTAAGTCATCTCTTCTCGAGTACGGACTCTACATTATTGTTTGTCAAAATAGCATCAAAACTGCGTCGCATTGATATTGAGTGTAGAGTAGAGATCAGTCGACGCACATAGTAGTAGACGCACATAGAGCCTGATAATTGTTGTCAAGGACAGGTCAGGAATCTCCACGAAGCATTGGTCTTCCAACGGAGTATAAACACCAACAGCAAAATACAATACTGTAAAACTGTAGATCTATGAGCAATATTGTATAAACCAGTACAGTTTAAGGTGAACCAGGTTCATATGAGGTCACTGGGGCGGTTTAAGGTCGTGACCCTAGAGCAGTTGGTAATCAATGCTTATTTTAGCTACACTTGTAACGCCTCATAATTACAGCAAGGAAACCGATATAATAACATTTCTAGCGCACAAGGCCATCATTAATTTACAGATACGATTTTTTTTAAATGTGATAAAATATGATAGAAAACTAAACAAGGCTGCAAAGATGCGTACCAGTCTCATTGTTATTTTATAAATTGAGCCGTGACATGAGATTTCCAACAATTTGACATTTTGACAAGTGTAGACTCGGACAGGCCTCCCCAGCCTCCTGTTAAGCTTAGAAACTCCAAATGGAATTCAGTCAGTAGCTTAACACTCATAAAATATTCAAGCGACAAACAAAGGTTCTGATCAGGCTGCGCGTATGCGCAGGCTGATCTGAGGCTTTGCTGATAGTACATGCCACCTTGTTGGAAATATCATGCACTTGCTCTTCAATTTAAATACTGAATATCATTAAAAGATACATGTACCCCTCGAACGCTGGTTCCGTTGCTTAAAGCTATACATCATGTACATCGTGAATATATTTTCAAATAAAGTCATTAAAAATGTTGTTTAGCGAGTTATAAGGGGAAGACTGCATGAGCGTAGCGGAATCGCCATCCAGTGGAACGTGGGTTTAAGACAAGATGACAATAATATGAACTACTGATAAATCGAAATAAACCATCTTGGTCCGAGGACTGCGATTTAACAAGATTCGACTGTATTTTATGTAGTAGAGTATGAAAGCACGCTTACTGATCTGAATCGTCAAATCCTGAATAATGGTATATAGCATTGAGTAAGCATATAAGGGGCCATGAGCGGATCAAGAGTGGGGACACTGGGTTCGGTCACCACTGGAAGAAATTCAGAAGCGGTAGACTGGCCCCCCGTCTAACTGATAAAATTATCACGTTACAAAAACTCATTACATTTTTTTTTACATTTTTTTTATTCTAAAAGTCACTACCTCTCTCATAGGGCTATCAGTTATCAAGAAGGGAGATTATATCAGAGATTTTTTTTGTTCAGTAGCAGTAGTTTTCCTTCAACTCAGAGCCTGGGGCCAGGCTACAGAAGCGGCTACATTTACACACTACAGTATAGGTATAGGTTTCCTTAGAAATTCTGGTACGGACATCCATCGAGAAGCAATTGGACCCATCGGGTCTAATTGCTTCTTGAGGGAGTTCCGTACGGCCCTCTGTGAAATAATGTTGATTGAAAAAAGTTGTCAGAATCCCCCTGGTGGAACTATGAGGTAAAAAACGTTTGCCTGTACAGACTTGGTCATGCGCGATTCCAGAAAGTTTTGTCAGAGGGGGTCCAGCTTTGACAGTTTGATGAGGGGAGGACAGATTCAAATACCACTATTAGCGGGCCATCAGCGTTTCGCTGGCGGGCCGATGGTGGCCCAACATGGAATGCTGGCTTGGTAGCTTCGTGATTTTTCGTGATTTTTCAGGGAATCCCAACCAGTATTGCTAAGGAACCCTATATTTTTGTAATCTTCCAGGGGAGGGGGGTCCGGACCGCCTACCCCCCCCCTCCTCTGAATCCGCACATATTGGTTAAGACAAACAGCTCAACCTCCTTCTCATTTGGATCTGAACTGTTTAACATAGCCCCTGGTACACCATTCTTCATGTCTGTATTATGGTATTTTCGAGCGATTATTTTTAATTATAAATGAGCCAGTGCATGAGATTCCCAACAATGCGGTATGTGCGACCAGCAAAGCCTCATATCAGCCTGCGCATACGCGCAGCCTGATCAGGGCCTTTACTAGTCGCTTGAGTATTCTATGATTATTAAGCTACTGAATGAACACCATTTGGAGTTTCTAAGCTTAACAGAAGGCTGCAGAGGCTCGTTTGAGTCTAGACTTGTCAAAATGTAAAATTGTTGGAAATCTCATGCCGGAGCTCTTATGGTATTTTCGAGCGATTATTTTTAATTATAAATTTATTCTGAATTTGCATACGCTGCGCAGCAGCCTGCAGCAAAACTGCACTCATTCACAATAAAATATCTTAATCCGATCAGTTTTCAAAAGAATAATTGGATGCTTTATTCCTTTGTTACCATTGTCAGCGAAAGGTCATGGACGGGGTCAGGGTCGAGGTCACATTATGTTTGAAGAGATTGAAAAGGAAACATAAGAAAACGGTTTCGTGAGAAAGGATGAAGGGGATGAAAGCCCTTCTGTCAGCTGGCGAAATAAAACACTTTTCATTGAGAAAATGCATATTTGTTTTGACACCGAAATGCATACCATACAATTCAACGGTGCACAGTAGTGAATCTTAATGCGTTTCGCCTTTGGATACGACTAAAACACTAATTGTTTCTGTCTTCCCTTAGATTGAGCCTTTAGATCCCCTGAGAAAGTTAGTTAGTTAAAAAGCATTTTCCCAGGCATTGTTCCATTCATGGCATCAAAATGTCCATGCTTAAAAAGCTCTCTTTGTAACATACACAGCTAAAAATGTGAGTCTTTTTTCCCCTTTTTTGGCTAAAGGTGTGAATCGCTAGAAAATTGCAAATTATGACACAGGTTTCATTCTTTGAACATTTCCCACAAAGGCGACAAAAATGTACCAAACACAAAAAATATTATGTGTGTAGTAAATATATTGGACACAACACAAATGTTTATTTTACCAACTAGTTTGTTGCAAAGAATTCTTTTAGAGATGATTTTGGTTTATCATGTGTATTACTCATCTTTTTATCAAGTAGGCGTTTTAATTATACTGAAATAAAACTTTTCTGCATGCTATTCTATGGTTGTGTATTTGTAAGGGAAGCTAGGCCGGACAGACGCATAGACCATACAATAACTTCCTTATTGATGTTCGAATGTTTTACATCAAATGGCTCAGAATACACAATGTGCAAATGCATGCCTTTTGATAATAGCTATGTAGTGTTTATATCTGAATTATTAAACTTGTTCTCGCTGGTCAAAGTTTTGTCAGAGGGGGTCCAACTCTGACAACGTTGTTTTAGTTGATTAGGGGGAGAGGATCCAAATAGCACTAAAAGAGGATTATCATCGGGCCAATGATTGCCCAACTTAGAATGCTGGCTTGGTAGCTTTGTAGTGTTATAATTTTTCAAGGGATCCAGACCAGTATGGCTTAGAAACCCTATCTTTTCTGACTTTTCAGGGGGGTCCGGACCCCCTGCCCCCCTCTAGATCCGCGCATGCTAGTTGTATTTATTTAGTCCTCGTTGTGTTTGTGAATGCATACAGCAAAATAGGGATTTCGCATGACGTCATATGATACATTAGATCACAACCATTGTCTCACAAGGATCCCAATCACTTGCAAAGCGATATGTTTGCCTTCAGAGATGCAATGGTTAACCTAATTTTGAGAATAGCCTTTCTCTGGGTTCAAGGGCCTATTTATAGATGACCCCACTCGTTAAAAAAGCCTTCTCTGCACAACTTCACATCATTAAAGCTAACCAATAATTGCCTTAATGCATGTGCAGTGGATTTCACAGCAGTCACGAATGGTTTTCGCATCATGAACTATTTTAATGGAGATTGCTGACCGCTGAATGAACCCGACAAGGTCAAACGTATATATCGAAGAAGAATAGCTATTTTATAATATGACTTCTCTAGAAAAGAAGAACATATTGAGCGCCATGGAAAAGTGGACTTCTGGTGCATGATAACAATAAAACTTCCCATTACCATATATGCCTTGACATGAGACCAGCCTGCGCATACACGCAGTCTGATCAGAGCCATTGCTAGTCGCTTTAATATTCTATGAATATTAAGCTACTGGGACCAACCGAACATCACTTGGAGTTTATAAGGAGGCTGCACAGGGTCATCCGAGTCTACACTTGTCAAAATGAAACATTGTTGGAAACACATGTCATAGCTGTATTATTTGAGTAATAGAGGACATACGTCCAGATGAGGAACTTTAATGTAAAATTGTTATTATTCTCATGACCATCGATAAAAATATGAAGAGAACATCTCCCAACATAGTTATAATGAACAAAAAAAAAAGAAGCTTTACATTTTATTCCGACAATACCTATCATATGTAAAAACAAATCATATCAAATTGATGGATGTTCAATTCTCATTAGATCTGTGTTATTGAAACACAGCTTTAACATCGTGTGTTTGACTGGTTGCGTTTGGAATGAGTAAGGGGTAAAAAAAATCACACATTAAAAATCATTTATTCCGATTCTTGATTTTTTTCGTCTGGTGTGAAACGTTGAGGTGTCTACAGTTGCCGACTACATTGACGCCCACGTATTCGTACTGCGAATTCGCTTTTCGTGCGCATTTTCAATGCGTTGTACGCACGTACGATTTTAAGTGCGTTGAAAACGCGAATCAACTCGTATCAACGCAAGGCAAGATCATAAATTATTCATATGAGATAGTAAGCGTTAGTGCGTTAACCAATCGAATTGCCTATTTAGAAAAATCGAGATTGAAATGTGTTGACTCTGTTATTGGTAAATCTAATCTAAAGTTTGAAATTTGCAATATCATCTTGCGTAAAACTTTTTATTTTGCTATTAAATCCGTTTAAACGTCTTTTATCCTTCCTCTAATGAATGACTATGCAGTAATGCATTGCAATGCAGAGCTGTGTTACTACGCAGTGATAAACGTTGATTAGCGTTGATAATTAAATCAGCTGGATCGATTGGGGGACAGGTAAATGCGTTTCACTGCAGTCAAACGCAGCAGGGATTAGCTATTTGGAATTCGCGTTGAAAATACAGTGCGTAATACCTGCGTTTTCAATGCGTTTTCAACGCATATTCAACCATACGGGACTTTAACGGACATCCAGGTAGCTGTGGTGCGCTGAAGCGGTAATAGGGAATTATAATGGAAGGTGTTAGTTTTTAAACTATATCTTTTGAAATTATAAAAGCAGAATTCCTGTGCAAACAAATGTTTTACCTAAATATCTTACGATTATTCTGATATACTTTTCATGAATTTCCCTCTGCAAACTCTTCGTCCTTTTTGATGGTTTTTGATAGAACCCTAAGAATGATTAAATTATATAGTAAAACAGGCTTTTTGAGATCAGCTCATTGGTAGATATTCAGTCATAGTTATTAAAGTATTCAATATATTTTCCCTGTGCAAACGGGGCACTATGCTCAGTTCTATTGCGAACAAATCTGTATATTTTTTCATACAATTAAAATAAAATTTGATGTAGCCTTTTGAATTTTTCCTGATACAACCCTTTGATTTTTTCACAAGCTTTCAACGCTTTATGGAGGTATAGTCTATTTTTAGCAACTGTATCCAAGGTAACAACAGGTATTGACCACACATACACTTTAGTAACCACGTGTCTGTAACTTAGCTTTTTTGAGCGTGAAAGACCATTTATTTATTTATTTATTTATTTATTTATTTATTTATTTATTTATTTATTTATTTATTTATTTATTTATTCTATAAAGTTACGCTTGGTCAGGGTATTCACTGTTTGCATCAAGAACATTCTATTAAAATTTAAATAAAAAATAAAAATACCACCCGACTTAATACAGAATGGACTTGCCCAAATGACAAGAGTGGGAAATTATATTGACCTAAATTGGTTAAGATTCTTCACTTGCTAGTGGCGATAAATTTGGTACAAACAGTGTTGATCCAGATCAGGCCCAAAAATGCGTCAAACTGATCTGGATACAAACTATTTGAGTAAGAAACGTTCACACTGTGTTGGTATTTTTGTAATTTAAGAGAAAAATGGAAATATTGTTTCAAAGGCCCATCTAAGAAGGAACGGCAGATGACTTAATAGCCAGAAAAATTACTCAGCATGCAAAGAGTTAATTGACACATTGTTCTTAATTGAATTGAATGGCTTCAATTTATTGCCAATTATATAATGTGAAAATTGGCGACGCTTGGCGGAGTCTATTCCGTTTAAAAACTGCAAAAAGATGGACTAAAGAAGAGCCGTTTTGTCAGTATCTACTACTCATTAGCTCATTTAAACTTTGTTCTTCAGCGTCTGATCAAGGTCTCCACGGTTTCTTATAAAGGGTTCTATAAAAACCTGAATAAAAATATAAATACCACCATACAACCCTTGGTTCAGAAATGGACTGGTCCGACTTATAAGAGTGGGAAATTGGACTCATTAGCTAATTTAATTGTTTTTCAGCGTCTGATCAGGGTCTCCACGGTTTCTTATATAAGGTTCTATTAAAATCTGAATAAAAAAATATATACCACAATACAACCCTTGGTTCAGAAATTGACTAGTCCAACTGATAAGAGTGGGATATTCCATACTGATTTATATTTCTTGTATTACAAATTATGAAAATACGGCATTAATTTCTTTCTCTGGAGATAGAGTTTGTCATAGAAAACAGTGTAGACCCTGATGAAAAGTCGTTTGTGCAGTCTTCACTGTTTGTCGTAGTCCCCGTTTACTTCAAATTGATCTGAACTAAATAAATGAAATCTTAACAATTTTGTTTCGCAACAATATGCGAGTCTAAAACCACTTTATCATTTTTGACACACCAGTGCATGAAAAAGCCGCCATGATAAGGATTACACAACCATCATTCCTCGTCTGTTTGGGCGCACTGTAACCCTTTGTACATTTGATCAGTGTCTCCACTGTGATATGGACAGTTTTAAACTGTTTTGATTACCACTCCTATTTGTGGACAGTGGAAATGATCAGTTTACTTGTACACGTTGCGAGAAAACTTGACTTTGTTACCTCGGAACAGCAAAGGTGCAGGACAGAATATGCATCTGCGCAGTCTGATCATCGCCTTTAATTTTCGTTATCTCTTAACTTGCCAAACAGCACAAACCCAGATCAGAGTCCAAAGAACGCAGCGTTTAATCAGTGTATTCACTGTTCGCGCCCACTATTGAATAAATTTGATATCCCGAGCGATGATCAGACTGCACACGTTGTGTAGACTCATCTACGCGTCACAATGCAAGAAAGCAATTTTTTCTTGCAATGTTAATCTATTTATAATGAAGTATTGGGCCTGATCTAGGTCCACACTGTTTGCAATACCAGCAGTAACTCCACTGAGAGACGCATCATGGTCTGGTTTGAATTGCCTATTGTAGATTTATTATTATTTTATTTTAATCGGGGTCTTCACTGTTCACTCTCAGATGGTTCCACTAAAAGTTCAATAAAATTTAAAAGCCGACACCAACAGCTGTAAAATTTGAAACAAACCTGTCTGATTGATAAATGAGGAACTTTACTGATCAGGGAGTGCGAAAATACAGCAGATTTCTCTACATATACCTTATCAGCACCTAACATAGGTCAAGCAATGATCAGACTGTGTCTGCGTACGTGTTGGGTAGACTAATCAACGTGTTTTCTTTATTTGTTATGGAATGTATTAAAATTATAAATGATACTAAATTTATGCTTGTTAAATTTGATGCAAATCTGATGTACACTCTGATCAATGTTAGATGCACACACGCAGAAAATTTTGGCATACTATTTAAATAGTAATGCTACAAATTTTCTATAATCTGTTTCACTATAAAACAATGTAACAGTCCAGTGGATTAAACGCCTTAAGCTATGCATGGTTACTATGGTGACTCTGCCATCTGCTAAGGTATTAAAAATACAGGTAGTGTCCTGACAGAATGAGATACGAACACTCAATGTCCTCAATTGTTTGACATGGCGACAAGTACAAAAACGTGGGCGGTAGGGTAGAACCGCTTACGTCAATATGCGAGTGTAAATTACCGTTCTTGTCTTGGTGTTGTTTTCTTACGTCGCTTTGATGATATCCTGTCTGCTCAAACCGTCTCACGAGGCTATAAGCAATAACGCGAGAGCAACCAAGCATCTTTGCCGCGCATATTCTTCTTGGTACGGCGGCAACCTATCAAAGGGCTTATTACGCCATTTTCACGTACACGTAGCATTCGTACAGTATACTTCGAGTACGTTATTTGTTGATTTTCGATGTTCTGACTCGGAAGACACCCGAATGGTGTCTTTTACATATTCAAAATACCGTAATGATAATCTTCTAGACTTAATAATGTAGTTGGACATTTTTCAACGTTATTCATGAACGCCTGGTCAAGTTTGAAACTTTTTTGCATGGTTGTCTCCTATATATACTTTTTTAAGTAATGAGTTTGTGTTAAAATGGTAAATGTCTATAAAAGTGCACAGTTTCTTTTTTGTTCAGTATATGTTTTGGTTGAGAAAAATAAGAAAATATACTGAACAAAAGTGAAAACGCTATACCTGAATTGTTTGCTATTTATATACAAAATGCTGCAAGCCAGTAAAGCAAATGATAGTGTATCTGAATATTCAAAGACTGGTTTATGTATAACAGTACAAATTTTGCGGATGTTGTCACGAGGAAACACACAAAAATCATTTAAATGTTACTTGGGGTCCAATTTTTCAGGTTGCAAATTTGAACAGGAATCGCACACGGTTTAGATCTTCAGAAACCCACTACTTACCAGATCCAACTGCACGAAATGGTATTCTAGACATATGAGAACCAGAAATGTGAATGACTTATCGCAAGAGTGTTAAGCAATCTTAAAAAGCGTGTTCCTCATCAAATTAACACGCTTGAAATTTTAACACTTAAGTTTCCATAGGAAAATCAATGTGTTGTTGCATCTTAGTGCTCTTAGGTCTCCCTGATTTAAACATTTTAGGACAAACGAAAAATTTCCATACAGCTACATTCAATTGAAGAGGCTAAGTCTGTAACGTTGAACATTTTTCAAAAATTTTCTTTTCTCTTTAAATCATTTGTAAAAACTGAATTAAGTTATGTTATCACAATAAATATGTTCAGTACAGCTGAAAACTGCATGGAAAAGTGAATTATCTTATAAAAACAGCTGTTTTTTCTCTTGTTTGTAATTATTTACGTCCCTCCAATAATTCTGGACAGTTGATTTTTAACATAAATGCTGTTGTTTTGATAGTGATAATTTGTTAAGATTTATGAAAATGGTAAAGGCTTACCTGAATTTGAGTATTTTTGCTGTGTCCTTGAAAAATAGAAACATTATTTCTTAAATTAGAAGATCAAAAGTTACAGACTATGCAGCTTTAAATAAGGCTGGTCCATTGTGTAAATTGAGGGAGTAACACGTTGTTCTTCCCAAAAATATATTGCATTTCTTTATTTGAATATCGATTTTCTCTTTGAAAACAGTGCAGATTCTGATGATTATGCATCTCTTCATCTGGGTACTCACTGGTTGCCACAGTACCTCTTAAAGGTTTCCAGTACAGCAAAAAATGTTTTTACTTCCTGTATAATGTTTTCAGCATAGCACTATAATTATGCTGTTTTAATCGCATTGGCTCGAGAGTACTGCACTAGATCACTACTGAACAACAGAAGGTCATGATAGAAAGTTTGCGACGCACCGAACTACGAGGGCTGTTTAAATATTAATGCAAGTAGCTTTATAATTTAGGTCACATATATGCTACGACAAAATGGTAAACGTTTCTATAAAGGAGTATATGTCACCTTTAAACTGGCACAAGACATAAAGACTAATACAGTATACTTATCGAGTTATAGCCCTTTGAATGAGGGATACTTTAGTATACTAACAAACTCAATGCTTCGAACATACCAGTGATTATAGACAAGCGTATTATTCTTCGATAAATCGATGAAATTTCTTGAAATTTTCAAGAAAGTATCCCCATATACTTTTAAAATGATTCTGTGAAAGTTGCGAAAATCCGACATGTTTTTGTAAAATTACATCAAAGTAAGTAAGGTTGCAAAGATCAGGAATCGATACAATCAAGTACCACACCTGACCCAGGATTTTCACTAAAGTCTCCTTATATTTGCAAATAAATGGTAAAAAAAAAAAACACCACCTTTCAGTTTTCAGTCAAGCTTTTCTCTAACAAAATGCACGAAGCATCATTTAAACTAGTTTTAACTCATAGACAATATGTTGATCGCTCATACTAAGTTGCTGCTACAAATCATTGAAGAATAGTGGGTAATTTTTAAACGCTGAAAAGCAGTTTTATTAAAGTAAGTAAGGGTGCAAAACTGCCTTAAGTGAAGGGGTTACATGTATAGAGCTTATGCTTAATTTTGTTGCCATAACATTGCGGTTTTAATCTAAATATTAACGTTAACTTTAAGTTTTACCAAAATAGGAATTATTTACTATAAAATTACTCATCTGATCTTGAGGACTAGACAGATTGAACATATTTGAATTAATGTAAACACGTCATTAAGAAGCAGAAAAATGCTTGAAAAAATGGTATAAAATGTGATTACTCTGAAAATAGAGGACGGAGCATTTTGAAAACTTCCTTATCACATACTAAGCATGTTTTAAGCAAAACGCAATAAAAACACACACAGCAATATTAATTATTGCATCACCAGTAGATAACTCAGAATGACGTTTATCATAAAATTAATGACGTCACAAACGTGCCTGTTTACTCGAGATTGAAACAGGATCATATAAACTTTTTCCTGCAAGCACTTTTGTCAATGTACCTTAATCTTGCATCTAAAATTTGGTGCCATTTTATCTCAAACTTACAAAGATATGACACTATATCCGCACATGTACCAAAACGTGTATGGCAATTGCTTCAGAAAAACTTCAGTATACAGGAATGGCCTTCATATAAGCGTCTGTAACTCGAGAAATATAGTGAGTGTTTCTTTATGTTTGGTGCCATATTAAAGGCGACAAATAGTTCTTTCCAGAAAGTATGACATTTTGTCGTAGCATATATGTGAAGAAAGGCATGAAGCTACTTGCATTCATATTTGAACAGCCCTCGTATCTGTTGGACAATATATATCCAGGATTTGGCTCTAAATTATACATATATCGTGGTACAGTCCTGGATTTTTTCAGCCAGGACCATGCGTATAAAAACAAACACAAAAGTGCTAGCGTTGGTAGTGACCTGGAGATGGATACAAGATTAATTAAATGTCTTGTTTTGTAAAAATGGGATACACTAATTAATAAAAGTTTTTATTTTGAAAAAAAAAAAAAAACAATCTGTAATTTAAATACCATTGAGTACCAGCATTAAAGTTCGTTACAATATCTATATTGGCTTGAAATGTTCATTGGTTGTCTGTTTGCAGTTTATACCACGCTAGATAACCACTGTACTCGAACAGCGCAGTCATTGCGCGGTGGTTGCAGTCGACGAGGACTTGTATTTTGTATTTTATCAAAAGTAAGCATAAATCCAGAACATTTCTTTCATCCTCTTTTTCAGGAAACAAAATATTTTGGCATAACTCTGGCGCTGTAGCGATCATCACTCAACCCATAAAAAATGTTAAGCAGACACACAGCTGGATTTATAAGTGATAATTATTCGCGATGAATATTTTCAGAAGTAAAAAATTGACCAAAATATTACCCTTTTTAACAGCTAGGCACACTACTTTGTGCAATCGTCAACTGCAACCACCACGCGATGACTGCGCTGTTCGAGTACAGTGGTTTTCTAGCGTGTCCACTGTCCAAATATACTTAACAAAAGTGAAAACGCTACACCTGAATTGTTTGCCATCTATATACAAAATTATGCAAACCAAGAATGCAAATAAAAGTGTATCTTAATGTTCAAATACTGGGTATTGCATAACAGTAAAAATTATACGGATGTTGTCACGAGGAAACACATGAAAGCCATTTAAATTCGACAGGGGTCCAACTTTTCAGGTTGAAAATTTGAACAAAAATCTCACACAGTTTAGGCATTCAGAAATCCACTACCTACGACAGCCGACTGCACGAAATGGTAGTCTAGACATGTGACAACCAGAAATGTGAAGGGTGTTTTGATCGTTTAGAAAAGCAATCTTAAAAAGCGGGATTTCCATCAAATTGGCAAGTTTGAAATTTTAATCCCCATAGGAAAATCAATGTGTTGTTGCATCTTAGTATGAGGACATTACTAGTCGAGAAATGGTAGAAATAATGTGCGGAGAGGTCTACCTGATTTGGCAAAAGAAAATCATCGAAAATCGTGATAAATCGAAGATTACCAAACATTTGATATTCCCTTTTTGTTTTTGTCGAAAGGGAGACAATTTTTTTTTTCAAATTCGCTAAATTCGAAGTTGATTTCTGAGTTTGTTTCAAGTGATTAAGCAGTTTTCTTGAGATATTTAGAAACACAATTATGACTAATTTTGATAAGCATAACAATTTTAATTTGCGCATGCGCAATAGCAAAAATCAGTAAAGAAAGCTTTTAACACTTAAAGGAGCATAACTCAGACATCAAACGGAACAAATTGGTGGAGTTTCGACGAATCGTGTGCTGGATGTCTAGGAAACATCATTATGCTTTAGTAAAACTTTTTTGTCGTATACTTCCTCACAAAAATATAGCAAATTTGTAGTGTAACGTTTTCACTTTTGTTCAGTATATATTGATAGATTGAGCATGGCAAGGTCACAAAAGCGGAGCCTAAGTAAACACAATGAAAACTTCGATAATTTGAACTCAGAAAATGGTTCTAAAGCTGTTTTTACACAAAAACTTCATACTTAATCCGTGTGTACACACTAAGGCTGTGTTTGACGCCTGCATTATACAGACTGTCAAAAATATACCTTAACATTTTCAATATCTATCATTGCCTAATACTCTGATTCCCTCTTTTCTCTATTTCTCCTGCTCGTTCAGTCTTTCTTCCCTTCCCTTTCTCTGCTTCAGCAGACCGGGTTATGGCTTTTTTTCTTTTTGTGATCCGACCTGAAACGAAGGCCGGTCCTGACTATTTTTTCTCAAAAATCTCCCCCCCCCCCCCCCAATTAAAATCAAAAGGTCGCTCCCTAAAATATGCTCTGAAAGTTTATCAGATAAAGCTATTGAAAATAATTAATAATTTTATAGGGTGTAAGTACGTAATAAAACTACATGAATATATCGTACATGTATGTAACATGAAGTAATATAAGTAACACACTTCTGCTTGAGTAAAACACCTTTAAAAGCCACCCCGCAGTATAAGCTTAAAAACAATTGTGTAACTGTCTTTAAGGGTTTTTTAGCATTGCTAACAAATATTCTTTAACATTTTTGGAGAAACGTACATAATTTTGAAGTTACATGATAACGTAACACTTCTCAGATGGCTAACATGTATCATGCTATTATATATATATTGTAATATCAACAAAATCATAGCGGTCAAAGTTCCCCCCGGTTTGTGGGATCAGGGTCTACTGCAACTCGAGGTCTAAGGGGATTGACACAGTAAACTAAAAACAAATACATGTATGATAATTCCTCACAAAATATCAACAATACAATGGACATTGATCAATAGGCAATGTATGCACTATGCACTATTTCAAATACTAAGACTTTTACTTATTAGTGCACAATGCAGCATTGCTTTATCTAGCGCGAGACAACTCCCAGATATACGGTTAAAGTAGGAAAGAAAGGTTATCAGTTGCGTTCGAAGTATTTTTAAGAGCACATCTAACTGCTCATGCACTTACGTGGATACTGTAATTTCAGCAAACTTTCATTCTCGAAATCTCTCGTGAAAATATAAATTAGAAACTCCAAATGGTGTTCAGTCAGTAGCTCAACAGTCAATTGAGTATTCGAGCGACGACTAGCAAAGGCTCTGATCAGACTGCGCGTATGAACGGGCTGCTCTGACCCTTTCTTGGTCTCACAAAACACATTGCTGGATATCTCATTTCGTGGCTCAAATGATCTAAATGTGTGATTTGACTTTTATATCTGAAAAGTGCTGATGATATTTAAATGGCCATATTGTGCATATGCTTGCCGATTGAGCACACCTGTGTTATTCAAACAAAATATGTACATATAGGCAACAACGCGTTCTTTTAGGGGAAATGACCGCTAACGTTCTGCATACAGACATAACATAATTACATAATGATTTTATCAATTTTATCATGATGATATAGTCTAGGCCCACCGTCTTTCACTTTATTGTTTAAATGTTGACTGTCAAAAATAATATCGATAAAATCGACCACGAAAACTCCTTCAAAAGAATCTACCAGACAAGGGGACGAAAGCAATCCGTTATTATTTGTATTGTTGATTAACGATTTGTGTACCTTACTCGGAGAGAATATTGCAAAGATTGTCGAAACACGGACCACACTACCAAGCAATTAAAGATTATCAAGTAAGCAAGAATGATGGTGATTTAAATATGACTAAAATTATTGCACTTTACAATGATGATCCACTAAGCAGTTGTGAATCACTTGGCTAACATGTCTCATGTTATTCCATAAATACTCTAGTATCAACAAAATCATAGTGGACGAAATTCCCTACGGTGGGTGGGATCAGGGTCTACTGCTATTCCAATGTCTAAGAGATTGATACCGTAAACTTAAAATGCTACCCAACTTCTATGATAATTCACAAAATATCAATACAATGGACATTGTTATGCAATGTATACAGCACAATATCAAATACTGAGAAATGCAGCATTGGTCCTATTTACAACCTTGTCTGGCGGAGAGAACTCCCAGATATACGGTTAAAGTAGGAAATAAAGGTTACCAGTTGCATTCGAAATTACCTGTTGGAAATTGACAGCATAAGTTGGTCAAATTTGTTCAATTTTGGCCAATGACAAAAAAAGGTTTGAAAACTTTTCTTCGTAGCTCTGTATAAAGGGGACACACATTCACTTTCTATTTGTGACCTATTACAACTTTTACAAAATCGTTCATCACGTGTTACATTTTCATATCTTCCACGTGCAATGTGGAGCTCGTGTGAAGATAACCTAAATCGTGTTAAAGCTATTTTGTATTTTTTTCTGTAATAAAGTCTAAGTAGCTTTCAAATGCAAATTCATGTTTGTATCTCGCATAAGTGATCAATATATTTGAATCGTTGATTTCAGCATACCATGATTGTGAATAGGAATCGTATATTCTTTGTTTAATAGCATTTAAAGGGATGGTGATATCAGTCTGATGAAGCCAAATGTATGAGAAACCTAAATTATTTAACATAGATTTAATATTCGATTCCCAGTTACTACCATTATAAGTATTGCCGCTGTCTGCATCTTCTTTTAACATTGTATATATTTGTTTTGGTAAAAATCTATCACTGCTTTTTAAGAGTTTCGGCCAATACTTCATCATGTTAAATTTGCGCTGTATAATGAAGGGGACTCGTCCAAGTTCGCCATACAGGCCACTACGATTCGTTGATTTTTTAACATTAAGCACCCAGCGACAAAACTTAGAATGGATAGCCTCTATGTCTTTGGCATTGTGAATTACCCAGACTTCTGAGCTATAATTAAGTATAGATCCAACAAGAGTATCAAGCAGTTTACATTGTTCGGTTATTGGTATATCTATTTGTCTAAATAATGAAAAAAGATTATGTAGTGCATACGATATCTTGGCCCACGTCTTTCACTTTATTGTTTAAATGTTGACTGTCAAAAATAATATCGATAAAATCGACCACGGAAACTTCTTCAAAAAGAATCTACCACAAAAGGGGACGAAAGCAATCCGTTATTATTTGTATTTAGAGATTATCTCATGGCGTTTAGGTTATCGCCCGAAGTATCAACCCGAGACCCCGTTATCAGCCGGAGAGCTTTAGCTCGAGGGCTGATAATGGTCGAGGGTTGATACTGAGTGCGATGACCAAAACCCCATGTTATAATCTGTTTATCACATATTCCATTTCACTATTTCAACGCGTTTGACGTTAAAAAAAAGTAAGTAAAACAGAGGAATGGCGTAAATTTGGCGTTACGTCACGCCACTTGTTTACATCTGACGTCATCAAATGAACAACGTAACGTGCCGGGCATGATAACCTCTCTCCGTTCAAAATACATGACTTCCGGTTATCATCACGGCAGGCTGATAACCAGTTGGCGGGAAAGAGCTTATCGCATATGCAGACTTTCGGTTATCACGGCAAAAAGTGTCTTAAATATGTGATAATGTTGATTAACGATTTGTGTACCTTACTCGGAGAAAATATTGCAAAGACTGTCGAAACACGGACCACACTACCAAGCAATTAAAGATTATCAAGTAAGCAAGAATGATGGTGATTTAAATATGACTGAAATTATTGCACTTTACAATGATGATCCACTAAGCAGTTGTGAATCATAGACCTTAAATGATTTTCAGTCAAAAATACTTCTGATTATAAATATCTGGGTCTCAAGCATTCATAATCTAAAGTGAAAAGGAATATGGTACCCCAAGCGAAAAAACAAATATTTAGCATATAACATATTATCTATTTTCAATATGATGAAGTACTCTGCATGTTAGATTCCATGGTTAAGGTTATCTTCTGCTGCAAAATTTACAGGTCTGAGGTTTGGGGCACTGACTATTCTAAAGTGAGCTTTGGAGAATAGCTAGAGCGGACAGAAGTTTGGAAGTTTATTGTTAAACACCTGGACCTGGAATTGCAATGCCTCCTTAAAGTTAAGGAAGACTTAAGTTAAGTATTGACATTTAAACATGCTATATTAGATGCTAAATAAATTGCCTGGATCGATGCAGTACTTGTGGTCAAAGATACCATAAAAATAAATACTTAACTTAAAAGTCTTCCTTAACTTTAAGGAGGCATATACCAAAAAAGTTACAGTGGGCTGACGCCATATCAATATTCAATAACTAAGACTTCGTCGAAAAGCACATACACATTAGCTAGTCTGTATCTGTATCTGTATAATGTTTAACGGTGGGACCAATTCTGGTACATTAACAACAGGTGTGTGCGCTACTTATTGGCTGGATGCATAAGTATGGACAGCTGTTTTAAAGCTGTTTACTGTCTCTGAGCAAATGCGGCTGTCTGATAAAGAGTTCTTATCACTAGTGGTTTAAACAAAGTAAGAGTTTTTATGTTGATCTGTGTTTTTTACGCTGGTTCTTTATAGCACTTAGAATTATTTAAAGTGTATTTACTAATACTGTTCGAAGAGTAGTATTCTTGATGAGTTTTAGGCTTATTTGTCTTTTGTTTCAAATAGGAATAAATACCTTGTCAGCATTGAATGCTGATACGATACACCTCACAATTTTATACATCAAAACCAGTCTTGATTCTAATCTTTGTTGTTGCAGAGATTGTAACTTTAGGTACCGAATCATTTTACATACACACCCATCAAATCTTACACAATATTCATTTTTGTGTATCTGGCTGCTTGTCTTTGGATTTTTTTCGATTGTCTGAATGTCTTGTAATTTGTACGGATCCCAGACTATTGCACCATACTCCTATGTAGAGCGCACAAGGGCTATGTATGATACTCTTTTACATTCCACTGGGCAATACTTTAGGTTTTGATGAAGGAATCCAAGTGTAGAATTTGTTTTTTTTCACAATGTTGGTTATATGGGTTTTCCACTGCAAATCATTTGAAACAGTTATTACTAAATATGGACTTTAATTAACTTCTTGCAGTATTTCGCCGTCTAGTCGATAAAAACGTGATGACTTTTGACAAATAGATAGTATATAGCACTTTTTAGCATTGAAACGCTGCCCAATTCTCCAACTCAATCAAGTCATTCTGAAATATTGAGTGATCTTTTTATCTGACTGTAGAGTAAAAACTCGTCTATAAACAGTCGAACTTGAGATTTTACTGTATCAGGAAGGTCATTTATATGACAGAGGAACATCCAAGGACCCAACACAGTGCCCTCAGCACACATTATTCCACATGGGCTGATTCTGAGTGTTCACCTTCTACTACAGCATTCATTCTTTCTTGGAGAAAAATATAGTCCTGGGAATTAAAACAATTTACTTGAAAATTCAAAGTCTCGTCAAAATGTTATCCACACAGATTGTTTCAAAAATGTATAAAGACATTGTTTCTTTGGTCAATTAGAATTCCATTACGCCAGCTGATCTTATGACACACTGACTTTCATGTAGAACAAGATTAGTCATTTAAACCAACTCAAATATATATAACGTTATGTTACAAGTTTTAACAGTAATGCGAAATCACTGGCTTTCTAAATCTAGGTATATCAAAGACCAAAAATAAACTATATAGTTGTAGACTGATCATGGATTTCGCTATTCAATATATATGTTGAGGCATACAATAAAGACACAATACTACTTTTAGTGTATATAATTAGTACATATTGTTAATTATCGTCATTTGCTTGTTGTTAGGATGAATGTATGTTTCATATGTGAAAGTGATGATGCCTTCATAAACGAGTTTTTGAACTAGCAACATTATGCATAATACATATACTTATAGCATAACAGTACACATAATCCTGTACTGATATAGATGTGCACATGTGTATCATAAATTGTTGAAAATGAAAGACTCTAAAAACTTGAATATACGTTTAAAACTTAACCAACTCCCACCAAAGTCCAACAAAAAGTAGGGTTAAAAATAAGTATGTAGATGGTTATTCGAATAAGCTAGACAACATTATAAGGAACTTCAAGAAAAAAATTGTGATGTTTGACTTTTCCGGGTGACGTCTCTAGATGACATTAAGCTAACAAGCATTTAGGGTTGATGGGTATTCAGTGGCGGATCCTTGATTTCTAGAAAGGGGGTTCATGTGTATTAATGTGTTGGGTTCGCTTTGCTGATTTTATCTATTTTTGCCTAAATATCCCATGAAAATTAAATTATTTGGTCTAGCTGAGGCCAAATTTTTTCGTTTTCATAGGATGTTTAAAAACAAGGGTGAGGAGGGGGTTCTTGTGAATTCACTGGATCCGCAACTGGGTATTGCATGCTACAGAAGTCCAGAAGTTTTCTAGCATCTGGTTTGTCTACATACGATTTCTCTACTCTCCTACCTACATAACCTCATAATCTAATCAAAGAAAAACTCACAGAATTAATCGAACAAACATTTAACAGAGAGGGCTTACTTTAATTGGCCTGTAATGATGTGTATAAGGGAAGACCCAGACCATGCTGAACACTCAACCAATCACATCAGACCGTTTGCAATGAGCTAATTGATCAACTACAGTCAATAGCTTCTTCATGTGGACATGGAATATTCAGACCAGCTCGAACATCAACCAATTATTTTCACAATGAAAAAAGCATGACTGTTCGAAAAACTAATTAATTTTACTCAATCCATATTATAAGCCTATCGTCCTTTTTGTGGGACATAAGCAAATAGTCCAGACGCAAGTCAGTACGCAACGTTTGATCAGGTTCTATACAGTTTACTTACAGGATATGCTGTATCTATAAACTTCTACTCGACAGCCCTTTAATTCACAATGGATTCGTCCAATTGATAAGGACGGTAAATTCGATTTAGGCATTAAAGGGTCAAAGTGTTATGTGTTGTCCGTTGTGTTAGTTTTGACTGGCATGGTCCATGTAGCATAACCAAATTGTCTAATCCTTATATTTTGTGTGAAATTTAGTTCCTGCTTTCTCAATAGCCTGCAGTCATCTTGATCGACCTCAAATAAGGAATTCCACTCACTTTCATCTATTTGCAATGCTTTAATCGACTTTGGTGCGAACTTGCAAAATTCCTCTACATATTTTCGGATGGTTCGAAAATACCTGACTTCATGAGAGAATCTTGGACCTTCTGCAGCTACCTGGTTATGAAACCTTTTCTTGAAAAAATCGTATAAACGACGATCGAATATAGATAAATTTTCAAACCTCATTTTGTCTTCTAGTGTTGGTTCAAAAGTAAAATCATATTCCGATGTCTTTACGTTTTTCGCGATATACAGAATATCACCAAGCGACCAATGTAGGATTCTTTTCATCAAAACAAGTGATTCATCGAAATGGTCAGCAACTATAACTACTCCAAACTTTTGGTCAAGCCTTTTAAGATATTCCTCAAATGCTGGAATATCTCTGTTTAATATGATATCAGGAGATAAACCAAACTCAAATGACATTCTGTTATTTGTAACTGTGTGTGAATATTGTTCAGGTTCATATTTCATTGGGTCTGCGAGGAAAACATGGATGAAATTTTCATCCTTTATACTATCTAGATACCAAGGTTTCATATAGTTTAGCGTTGCCATGAACAGGCCCCATGGCTCTCGCACCACTCCAATTAAAGCGTATCCTGGTTGTAAGATTCTGTCCCACTCTTTCTTACCATAGATTACATGATGACACAGCACATCGTACGGTTTATTGTCTGGTGGGGGCAGCGTGTTGTTCTCATTGGGCGGGTCATGTGTACTGATGATATTCGGAAAACCAAACTTGTTATATTCTGGTGGTAGTGCAAATGTCAGATTTCGTTTCCATCCAAAGCGTAGCAAGATAGCTTGAACTGTTGAACTAGCTGCCTTGTGAACTTTCAAGAAACCAATATGTATCTTCGGACTCTTTACATCGATGACCTGGTCTGGTGTTGGTGTTGTGGAATGTATCAGCGTTTTCAATGAATCCTCAATTAACGAATACGTTCTGCCATTTGGACTCTCTGACTGTTCATTCTTTAGAGTTTCAAAGACGAGGTAACATAGCGTTAAGCTGGAATAAACAGAATTTGAACCGCAAAATTTCCAACAATGTGGTATGTGCGACCTGCAAAGGCTCCGACCAGCCTGCGAATACGCGCAGTCTGTTCAAAGCATTTGCTAGTCGCTTGAATATTCTATGAATGTTAAGCTACTGACCGAACAACATTTGGAATTTCAAAGCTTAAAAGGAGGCTGCATAGGCTCGTCTGAGTCTACACTTGTCAAAATGATACATTGTTGGAAATACACATGTTGCGGCTCAAATGTGCTTGTCAGCGCAAACTTTTATATACAATGTTACTATGGCTATAGAAATAACGTGCATGGTGTTTATCCAAACAGTTCACATTGGCACAAATATGTATCTAGCAGAGGCTCTTGTGAACCTGCCAATCTGCATAGTCTATAGGGAGCAGTTTTTCAGCAAAATTACTCTTAATGTGAGTAGCTACAGACTAATAAAAAATTGTGTTTGCATGTAGCTTGGTTTCGGCCAAAGAAGGCGTGGGCAACAGTTCTGGAGAGTAAGAAAACTTCTAGAATAGTTTTTTTTCGTACTAATAGATTTTTTCACTTCTGTAGTAATACAACTGATAAGTTTTTTTTTAAAATTTTATTTGAGATTTTATTGGATTATATTTTCTATAAAATTATCATTAGTTGTTACATTTGGCGTGGCACTGTATCGTAGCCAATGACACGTAAATTTAATTGTGCATTTTGCTGAATGGCAGATTGATAGTTCTATCAAATACAAAAATACTTTGTTTGACAAATATTTTATCAAATGTAATAATTTAAAAGTCAAAAGAATTTTAATGTCCTTCAATTGTTCTTCTGAGAATACAGTCCTGGATGAAAAAAAAGAACCCAGTGACCAAAATTACAATGCCTCCCTAAAGTTAAGGAAGGTCATATTTTAATATGATATTTTAAAACATTACCAGCATCGGTGCAATACACATGATAAAATATGTCATTGTGATCTACAGAATACAAGAAACAATTTTGATTTTATTAAGGAGAAACATTATTTTTCGAACCCTAAAATCATTACTTAGCTGAGGTCGTCCTTAACTTTAGACGATGTTTCTAGATAATGCGTTGTTATTTTGGGCCCATTACAACAATACTCATTATAAAAAAAGAAGGCTATGGCACCCTCAGAAAAATTATACCTAACACCAACTTGACCCCCCCCCCCCCCCATGAAATCAAATTGTCGCTCCCTAACATAGCAGTACATTATGTCTATTTAGGCACCGTCAGAAAGTATGCCAATGCGGTTATCAACAATGTATTCTGACTAAAGCTTCGTCATGCTGAGCTCAAATGTTTGCACTTTTGGAAACAAAGGACATGGTCATCGAGATCAACTGGCTTAGAAGCTGCAAGGACACACTCTTAGTCTTAGATACGTTCAGTCGAGGATTCCACCATAAGTAACGAAACCATTTTACTTTATTGGACTATTAAATCTTTTCAGCAGGGCGAATGTTAAGAGAGAAAAAAAACTAATTGAGTCAGTTTATGGTCGCATATGCGCAAAGGCATTCTTTAAACATGCGCAAAGAGTTATCCAACATGGCCAGATGCCTAAAGTTTAATCTGTGCCTTTATCTATGCCCCTTTTGTGTGTGTGCGAGTAGCGAATGCTGTGAAGAGTCTGTGCAAGCGCGCAGGCTCGTCACTGCTTCGCTACTCGCATATGCGATAAGTACCGACACTTTGTGACCTGGCTTAAAAGATCAATCCTCGTAGCACATCTGTCGCAGTTTTTTCTTTCTTTAGGGTTTAAATGGAGACTTACACTGTAAACGAGAATTTTACAATTTCTTATAAAAAGGTGGTATTTCTTTTCATAGAAGAGTAACACGTTTCGTGGTTTTATTACGGGTCACTTGTTTTTTGGTATGGATTTACTCGCTCAATATCTTATAGAGAGAAAGAAGATTTACGAAAAAATGGTCGATACATCCCCACCACTCCCCCACTTTGTTTACTGGTGAGTGTCTGTAGAGAACAGAGCATTTTCTTGGGGAACCATGTTGATGCTTCTAAGGCAAAGTAAAAAATACCTGTGTTTAGGGTTACCCGACCTTACCTAAATTTACTGGTGAAACCAAGATTGTTTTAGGTTTTCTGGAAAAATTATAATTTTATGCCTTTTGAAGGGGAAATTGATTTTTATTTCTGAGAGTAGTTTAGTTTTGTCTATCCAGAAAATATATTAATGAAAAAAATATGTGTACCTATCCTACCTAAACTTTTCCGTTACGTGAATCACACTTAAAAACATTTGAAAGAATTATCTTTTCTCTTTACAATGATGCTAATATCTCTTCGCTGTACTGTTTCGTTTAATAGTTACAGCATACATGTATAACATATAGCCCCCTCTACCACAGACCTGTTTTCATTTTGTAGAATTATAATCATTTTATCTGCATCTTTCGAACCATGCATCTTTATAAGCACAAAACAAAACTGCATTGTGATTTTATTATTCTTTATATAATGTCCATTCAAATCTTAGAATGGCGACAAATTATGCCGATTTAATATTTAGAGCACAATGCACAATTCTTATGACGTCATTGAAATTGACAAGTAGGTCTTTTGAATACATTGCAGAATTTTCATTTCTGAGAATATTCTAGGTTTGTCTATCCAGTTGTACTAAACCTGCCAAACCTTATTTGGCAAACTATATAAGACAAATACGATTTTAGTCACAAAATAATTTAATCTTAATTGGAATATTGTAAAAAGTTTATTTTTTTACCAAAAGATAAGAATTTCCAAAAATGTTATTGATTTCAGACAGATACTTTGTGTTCATTTTAAACCCATGGTGTCATAGTTTAACTATAAAGTGCACATTTAGACAATTGATCAGGTTTTATTTTATAATGGATCAGAAGCACCGCCTTGGAACGGTCAGTAAAACATATTTTACTTGGGCGCTTAAACTAGTTTTATGGTACCAAACTCACTCTTATTTCAGAACTGGATCAGGACAAATAGATGTTTGGTTCACATGAAAGATCCAAAACTTATCGATGTACCACCTCCTATCAAATACAAATCGACTGGCTGAGATATAAAAGTCTAGCTCATTTTGAGAAGGTATATTGCTTCTTCTTCAGTAAGGATGTATGCCAATATAGCATGGAAGACTAAAATTGAATGTATGTGTACTCAATTTTGACCGGTAAAATTGCAAGATTAAAGATGCATGTGTAGCTGTGTTAAGGGTGAGAGCTTTCACATAATGATCTGCATACATTGTATTTTTAAATATTTCTTTGAGCTTCAGATGATGCTCTGAACAATTTCGATTAGGAATGCAGCCACTATTTATGCGTACGCGATATCATGGAGCATAAAATAATGGCGTCCTTTGTCAAAACTTAGGAAACCTATGCATAAGATTATCTCAAAGTGAAATCACGAAACATCTATTGTCTCTGTCCTTTTTCAGTCTGCCCATTTTTTGTGTAAAACTTTTTTGACAAATCACTTATCTTTAATGGAATATACCTACTGATATGACCACTTTCATACGGGTTGATGGATATGGGGTTCATCCTCCACTTTCTGACTACCTTGTGTTTCGAAAGGTAAAACATCATTACAAACTTTCAATAAGCTAAGATTGAAAATTTCATCCCGAAAAGTGTTAGCATATATGGTAATCAGTTTGGTTAAAAGGATGAAAGGGACATTCTAATTATTTTAGACAACTCATTGAACATATTATCAAAGATTATTATAGTGTTGCTTCATATGACCAACACTGCGTTTATTGTTAAAAATAATAGGATAGACTAGAAACTGTATAGTTTACGTCGAATAAAAAATCTGATCTGTTCTGTTCTGTATCGTGACTCAAAACACCATGCGCCATTTATCATGTTTATCATTATATTTGAAAATGGTTATTTAGAAATTTAATATAAAGTACACTTAACAACACTTATAAGTGTGCACATATAAATGGACCCATATCTTCATAAATAAAAATCAGATCATTTGTTTGAAATTTTCAACAGATATGACATTCATGACCTGATACATGTATTCCATGAATTTTAGTTTTCATAAAACTTGAACTTTTAAATGCGAAATAAAAATTCAAATATATCGTAAAATCAAAGCTCACAGTTTTCTTCGTTTTAGAATTTATCTTTCTATGACATTTCATTTATGCACATCATTTTATAGTAAAGCATTTTTAATAAAATTAGGTGGTGTTAGTTTTGTATCAGTTCCATGGAATATCCCTTGGGAATTCTTATTGATAAAATGTGCTCATGGTTTTGGGATGAACTAACCGCCATGTAAGGAGAACAGGGGTTATTCCTACCACATGGAATCAAATGAGAGCAAAAATTCTCTACGAGTGGAACAACCTCTCTCAGAATTACGTTGGCAATGAGGCTTTTTTTTTCCCATTGGTATCCTGGGTCAGGTGAGGTGCTTGATTGTACCGATTCCTGACCATTGCCCTCTTTCTTACTTGTTGACAGTGCTGGGGGACATACCCGCTATTAACTTTACATGGACAAGGACGCCGGTTGGTTGGTTGGTTATGTTGCTTTACGTCCCAAGTAAACAGGTATGGTCATTGCGGGACGGTCAGTTCACCTAACCACACTTTTTCCTGGGCAGGCTTGAACAAGCAGTTAACCAGTAATTCGTGCACATACTTTCGATTGTAACTGACAACAACCCTTCTTGAATGAATCAGCGGAAGGGAGGAGAATGACCGTAGAAATCATTTCATGATCAATCTCCACGAAAGTATGGGACCGGACCGGGATCGAACTCGCGACCTCTGGATCTGTAGTCAGACACGCATCTGTAGCCAGACACGTTACAGACTGCGCTACGCGCCGGGACGCCGGTGCAGAATATTATGATATGTACTTTGTTTTTGTGATATATTCGATCAAATTTACTGTCTACTACGTAAAGTATTGGAAAAAATGTTAACCTTGATTTTACCATAAATTTGAATTTTATGTTCGAATTTATTAACTTTTTATTTTATACGAAATAAAATAAATGCAATTTTATTACACACATGTCATTTATATTTGTTGAACATTTGAAAATGACCTGACCAGTATTATATGTGCACACTTATAAGTGTTGTTAAATAATGTGTTATGTTCCTATTTCTGTATTGCTTGACTTATCGCTTACTGTAAAGGCGGCACCTTATGAATGCGTAATTTGGACTAGTCAACCTTAGGCATAGGTAAAAGCTGAAAAGGAGGCGTGGTTTTATTCAAAAGTAACTGTATCATCTTGTGCCAATACCTCAGTCATTATTTAGTCCTTAAAACGCCAGCAAAATAATTGCATCTGAAAATGTCTATTTAACATAAGCAGGCAGGCAAACATTGTGGACCCAGATCAGACTGCTCCTACAGGAGCAGTCTGATCTGGGTTCACACTGTTTATCTATGAGACTTCAAATAGTTTAGTGGACGACGAAAACATACATTATGTGATTATGTGCTTTAAGGGTTAATAAATGTAAGTAAGTTGTGTTTTTGGTTAGGATTTTCATGAAATGCACGCACGTTTGTGCGGCTCAAAAAGCTTATTAACTCTTTATCAAATTATAAATAAAACCTGATGTCCCTTCCTTAGCAGATGAAATAGCCGAACAACACCCAGATATGGATATTAAAGTTGCCGCCTTTACAGTAAGCGAAAAGTCAAGTAATATGCCTGTACATTGCCCATATAAGGTATATTACCAGGAAATGATTGTTGCCAACTGCCTTCTCTTGCTCAGAATCATCTCGAAATCTTCGTCAAAGAAAGTTGTATTTAGATTATCTGAAACAGAAAATGAGCCAGGGCATGTGGTTTCCAACAATTTGACATTTTGACAAGACTAGTGTAGACTCAGATGGGCCGGCAGCCTCATTTTAAGCTTAGAAAATCCAAATGACGTTCGGTCAGTAGCTTAACAATCATAAAATACTCAAGCGACTAGCAAAGGCTCTGATCAGACTGCATGTATGCGTAGGCTGGTCCGAGGCTTTGCTGGTCGCTTATACCACATTGTTGGAAATCTCATGCACTGGCTCAAATACGATACAAGAAAGTTAATTAGCACGGCGGGGTCCCACCATGCTTTCTTTGATGGTTTTCAAGATGGTGCTGTGTCTTTCATCGCCATTTTTTTTTTCTGGTTTTGCAGTTTTGTTTTTGACGAAAATCAATTAAACGTCATACATAATGGCCATATGCAATTACAAAAACGGACCACGAATAAATTCATTGCATAATAGTTAACTATTTTAGCAAAGCAATTATAAGGTGAATTTTATGTAATATTTTCGGATTTGAAGGCGTTTTTTTTTCCTTTAAATTATTTAATGCAAAACCAAGAAGACGGGTTCCAAGATTACTTGGGCTGGATAAAATGAAACAGCAAACGCGAACTTTCTAGTGGTAATTAGATATTACTTGACTTTTGTACTTACTGTAAAGGCGGCAACTTTAACATTCATATCTGGGTGTGGTTCGGCTATTTCATCTGCTAAGGAAGGGAAATCAGGTTTTATTTATAATTTGGTAAAGAGTTAATAAGCTTTTGAACCGCGCAAAAATGCCAGCATTTCATGAAAACCCTTTCCGTATACACACTGAACTCACATTTATTAATCCTTAAAGCACATTATCACAAAATGTTTATTTTTTGTCGTCCACTAAACTATTTGAAGCCTCATAGATAAACAGCGTGAATGAAGATCAGTCTGCTCCTGTAGGAGCAGTCTTATCTGGGTCCACAATGTTTTCCCCCTGCTTATGTTAAATAGACATTTTCAGATGCAGTTGTTTTGCTGGCGTTTTAAGGACTAAATAATGACTGAGGCTGTGGCACAAGATGATACAGTTACTTTTGAATAAAACCACGCCTCCTTTTCAGCTTTTACTCATGCCTAAGGTTGACTAGTCCTAATTACGCATTCATGAGGCGCCGCCTTTACAGTAAGCGAAAAGTCAAGTAATATCTCGGCCTAAAACATACTCGAGAGTGCTAACCAGGCTATCAAAAAGGCTCCTTTCGAGACAGAAACGTTTCTGTATGACAGAAACTTTTTACCGTATTCTTCAATGTAATTGCACATACAATGTCATAGTCAAATACATGTTCCTTTCCCATGAATACATCTTTTCGCGTTAGGAGCGTAAAGTACACGTGACCCCTTGTGCCGATCTGTATAGCAACAGCTATTCAAATACAGTTTCTCAAGATTTTCCCATATGTATCTATAAACAGCTCGATACAGCAGTAATTCGGTTGACAGAGATAACAATGTTAAAACAAGTGATGTTTAAGATGCTTTTAAACAGTGGAAAAGCGATTCATGGCACAATCCCTGATTCTTTAGGTAATCCCTTTCTTCAGCACCAGGTTTCATTTTGCAACTCGAATTCATCCATTTGCTGCCAAATTATTTCTATATATAGCATTTACATTTTATGAAACAACGTCTTGCCAAGCAAGAATTGCCAAAAGATTCAAGTAAGAAGAACTTTTTATGCTGAATATAGTGCATTCAAATGTTGACAATAAGACTGATTGACTGTCACTTTATTTATGTTTGAATTAAGTTTGCTCACAATGTATGAACTAGGACCACAGCTGAGCATCTACAAAACAATTGGTTCAAATGTGTCATGTTTTTTTTTCCATTCCTCTTCTGTTGCTGGGCAATATCACACAGGTATTTTGGTATATGCACCAATTTTCCATTTATCTGCTAGTTCCCATTCTACAAACAATCAATTCTTAATGATACAAGTGACCAGAACCGCCTTTCAAATATGCATTTTTAAAAATCAATAATTGAAGAGGATTCTGCTAATATTGACAATATTTATGCTGGCAATCAACAGATAATGCCAAAATAGTGAAAACTAATTGCCGCAACGGTTAGCCCAAACAAAGTTAAAGAAAAAGTAGGTGAAATTTGGCTTAACACAAAGTGAATAGAGGTGTGTTTTTCGCCACGCATCATATATGTAGCATTTCGCAGCAAGTTTGTACTTGTAGTTTATATAGAGGATCTTACATGAGTGCTCATGTTTTATTGAATTTATTAAACGAGTTGGGGAAAAGAGATAAAAAGCGAGGCTTGCCGAGCATTTTATCTCTTTTTCGCAACGAGTTTAATAAATTCAATAATACAAGAGCACGAATGTTAGATTCTATTTATCATATGACAAATACTTTGAAATCTCATTTCTATCGTAAAAGCGTTATAATTTTGTCATTATGTACTCAACGTTGTTATGGACGTCATAACGTTTCCCGTAAATCTATAAACCACTAGTGGTTTATCGATTTTATTGCATGACGTTATTTCACTCCCAGACGCGACGTCATATGATAAGTTATTATATACATGTACCTATAAAAGATACAGCTTTTGAACTGTCTGTTTTTGGCCAACTGATACAGAAAGCCTGACCATCGAACTAAGGTGTTCTGATTCCGTATCACCATCCTTTAAAACGAGGCTAACGTCGGTTACCTGTTTTTTTTTTCGACGTTACGTATAGTAAATTTCAAGCATGAACCCAGAGACGGAAAACATGATGTCGTAACGTCAAGAAGCGGAACGTAAAAGCAAACGTTCCCGCATTTTGTCTGGATTAAGGACAAAACTATTTATAAAATCAGAATAATGTCTGGAAAAAAAAGTATAGTAGACATGCTTGGAAAGAAATAAACAGTTTGATATTTGATCAAATACTTTGCCGGTAAAAAGGAAAATAATGGTCTGCAAAACCCAGTACACCATTTATTTGTGGGCTCGAGGAGCAAAATAGGGGTATACAACAAACAAACATTGCCATTCAATGATCTTAGTGATCAGAATCTTTCATTATCTTATTTATCATATAACGTTACGTCTGGGAGTGAAATAACATCATGCAGTAAAATCGATAAACCACAAGTGGTTTACAGATTTTCGGGAAACTTTATGACGTCCATAACAACGTTGCGTACATGATGACATAATTAATACGTTTTACGACAGAAATGAGATTTTAAAGTAATCTTAATGTCATATGATGAATAGAATTTAACATTCGTCCTCTTGTATTATAGAATAAATTTTATAAACTCGTTGCGAAAAAGAGATAAAATGCTCGACAAGCCTCGCATTTTATCTCTTTTCCCCAACTCGTTTTATAAATTCCATAAATCATGAGCACTCATGTAAGACCCTCTATGTATACTTTTTGTACATGCAATTAAGAAACTCTCCATGGAATCGTTTTCATCTTGTATAAACTTGTGGGATATTCTCTGTAAGGCTGAAAAACAACCATCCAGGATCATATTTGTCATTATTTGAAAATATCTGATTATTCCAAAACGTTTGAAAGATAATACCCATATAAAATATAATTTTGCGACGCCATTGTATGTCATACATGGTATCAAACGCTCTGAAATATCGTGGCAACGGTTCATAGAAAATGTAATTTTTACAGATACATTTAATTTGTAATTGTTACCGTAAAACATTAATATAAAGCGCCATTGAGTACCTTGTATTATATAATACACATATCTTGTACACCTTTGCAATTTGCGATTTGGCACAATTTAAAGCTATTTGCGAAAATAAAATACTCGCGAAAATTTCCGAATTTACAGTATTAAATACTTACATCACACACGATTGTTCGTAACCTCGAGTGCCCTGCTAAGAATTCAATAATGATTTTGTTTATATCATTTTTTTTCTTTTAGAAATACAATCTGTGACTATTGATTTGAAAAACGGCTCGGGCTATAGTGTACAACCTTTTCTATCCAGTTGAACACTTTAACTATTCAGCTGAAAACGGAGCTTTGCCATCCAAAAGTTTGATCGACAGTATTCAAAAGCTATGTACACTCTCAAAATAAGAAACGACGTAGTCAGAATGCCGAAAATGTTAGGCACATCACAGGGAGACTACTGGTTCAAACAAAGATTCTCCTAAATTGCGTCCCTTTTCAAATGGGAACTTCTCTTAAAGGAAAGAATTTGCTCCCAGAGGGAGCGAATTTTTTCCTTTATGATCAGTTCCTTATAGTATGGAAAATCACTTTTTTCACATTAAGTGACCTCCCTTGATTGTTACTTTTTTACTACGCACGTGCGTTACCTGCGTAATGGATGCTTTGCTAATGATAATTGAAGCATAACACTTAATCTTGTGGCAGCTGAACTGACGCTGCTCTTAGTGTAATTAAAGCTATGTTCTGTTCGATTGTATTGGTCCGGAGAATAAAAACAACAATAACAGGTTGAAATGTTTGCAGTTTATCATTGAAGATAGGTTGACATCTTGTTGTTTTAGTTAGAATAACCTAAAACATTTATCCGCCACCTCTTTTGGTGTTAACTGATATTTTACAGTGAAGTCATCTAGATTGAGAATACTAGGTGAGTACTTTTGATATCAAGTTTACCAGGCAAGGCTTCGAGAAAGCTTGTTGAATCGCGAGGTTTGCTGAGCAAGCCATAGTGCATGACCATATTCTAGAAAAGTCCAATTTTGACCCCACCCGCAGGGTCAGGGGGTAGGTGGGTTGGGTCTGCAGACAATATATTTGCTACCATGTTGCTGCATTCGCGATTCCCTTTAATTTGAGATAAAACATGACCGTGTTCTGCAAAAGTTGAATTTTCACCCTTTGACCCCACCTAAGTCCACCAGGGGGTCGGACACAGGCCTTCGATAAAAATCGTATTCCGATATGCTTCTTATTTATTGTACCTCTATCTGCATGAAAAATTTCAGTAAAAATATTGACAACTGACTGACTAATTGCGAAATTTAAATATTTGACCTTCGGTCCCACCTAAGGGGGGTCATGGGGGTGGGGTAAAATTGTAATTCACGTTATGCTTATCTACAGGCACTGGGTAAGCATGGCCTATAGTGAGAAGTTGTCAGATATTATAGTTTTGGTGAAATGTGAAGTTCATACAACAACAAAAAACAATATAGCTTTTGCATGAGCCTAGGTCCAAGTCAAAAAGGGTCATAACTCGGTCGAAAGTTTGCGAAAGATCTTCAAATTCAACTTGACCTGTATTTTATGATGTTTGACCATTCTGTAAAATTTGAATGAAATTATTGCATCCTTTCAAAAGTTATTGATCAGAAACCACACTTTAGCCAATATATAAGTAAAAGGGCCTTAACTCAGTCAAAGTTTCGCAGATTGCCCCCCATTTCTAACTTTCTGCATTTAATGATGCTTGACCCTTCTGCGAAGCTTGAATGAAATTGAGTTATCGATCGGAACCCAAAAGTGCGACGCCGCCGACGCAGACATGATCCCTTCCTGCGACCATGCTTCTCAGGCGACACAATAAAAAGTCGTCTTATCATTAAGACCAATAATACAATCTGGTTTAGGGGTGGGGATATGAATGGTTTCTGAGATGTTAGGGATTTTAAGAAGTGAAGGCGTTTGGCAACCGTTGAGTCTGTCATATTATTAATTTTTAATCGTCTTGCAAAACTTCATATCAATATCTAGTATTTCAATCAATTCAGAACAATCCAGCCAGTGGTTACAGAGAAAGAACATTGAGAACTTTGGGCAGAGGGCCAAAACTTCAGGAACAATTATATGTACATTTACTGAAGTTTCCAATGAAGTTTTCTTGAAATCCAACAAGTTATTGCTGAGAAGTCTATTGAACACCAAGAGATTGGCAAGAGATTACATTATGAATACAACCTGATCAGAGGGAAATAACTCAAGGAAAATAATCTAACCATAACTTGCTTCTTCTCTTGATACTTAAAGATTCCATGAAGTTTTGAAAACTAGTAAATGCCGAATATTCTTGAGGACATTGTATATGCGATACAGGCAGTTGGATGGACAAGGCCGATAAGCCAACAACTTTATGCTTTCCCTTTATGCCAAAAACAATATTCATCTTGATATTCAAAAGCTTACAAAAAGTAGTAGCTTCCTCCAAAGTCAGAGAAAAACTTCTAAAATACAATTCAAGCTGCTCACTCTAAGAAAGCTTATTTTGCTCTTCCTATAAAAGAAAAAAATCTGCTTAGAGAGGTGATTATTTTGTTCGATATGATTCTTTACGACCCAGTCAACAATGTTTCAGTTATGTCAGGATGGGTCTTCAATGCGTTCTCGAAGCCGAGCATGTCAAAAGATGCGAACCTGGTATTTCTTTTTACCAGTTAATAACTAGTTGGTTCACTCTTCAAACTAGCGATTATGATCGATTCAGCGTCATTGACGACGTTATTCAAAAAGCGCAACATCACCATGACCTGATAAAGGCACATGCTGTGATATAGGCAACGAATGTCAGGTCAACGTGCAAAAAAAAGGCAGTTAATATGAGAGGTAACGGATAAATCTGAGTATCACTGTATACAAAAAATTGCATAAAAACACAAAATGTTTTTTTTATTCGTTTCAGCTGTTTTAGCCACTGACTATAGTTATTTTGGTTTTCTAGTGTTTTGTCACTTTCCTAAATGTGTCCAGGTCCACAACAGAATTAAGAGTGAGGTTGGCGCCGTTTAACTGGTTTAAGCCCTCAAGTAAAATATTTTTACTGACCGTCCCGAGGCGGTACTTCTTTTGTGGATCATTTTTGTTTTTCTGTCTTGTGTTTGTTATGCCTTTGAGCATTATTCGTGTGAGGGTAGGATAGAAAAATCCGTCCCTTGTAATCACCGTTTGTCGTAATGCCAAACGGTCATCCTCGTGCCAGATTTTTCTATCCTGTCCTCACACTCATGATAGATTATTAACGAAGGAGTAAAGCAACGTATTTTGAGTAGCTTAATTACATGCACTTTTTTAATACACGAAAATTTTATTAAATTGATCAACATGTATTGTCTATGCATCTATAAATAGATACACATATTATCAAGCCTTCATTTATTCGATTATTTAGCAATCAAAGTAGAAAAAAGTTTCAATAAAGCACCAAAAATAATAAGAAAACGCTCGTTTTAGTGTATAGCTATAACAGATCTTATACTAGTGGTCATTTAAAGACATATGCATTCCATTTCATCATTGGGAAACCGGGAAATCTCTTGAGAATGTTAACTAATACTGTCTTTCAACCATTTACGAATTCGGATCGACAGTTTTCAAATACGCACAAACAGATTGAGTTACCAATATTTGTTTTGCAATAGAAAGTAAAAAAAACTAATGTGTCGTCCCAGCACCAGACAACAGATATACAGATTATGCAAAATAAAGTGATATACACAATTTCCATTTTTTAATTCTGGTTACAAATACGAAAGAGGACGAAATTATCACCTCAATATATACGGGTATTGCGAGCCACAAAGGTCTGGGCCTCATGGCTTAGTAGTTAGCATATCGAACTATGGAACTATCGGTTCTGGGTCGATTATCGGGTGGGCACCTATTTTTCAGAAGGTTTTTCTTCTGTCTTTGTTAGTATTTTAAGACTGAATTTCTTCATGATTGTAGAATGGAATCAACAAAATGACAGAAATGGATACTCCTGAACTTTTTATATAGAATTATGTATGTGGGGGTTAAGTTTTACAATCCTATAAGATCCTCTGTTCACTGTGGAGGGCTGCATCAGCAACATATATTCGGTGTATGTATGCGATTTAGTCCGTAACAATTTTTATGCATAGAACAATAACTTTTACGGATGAACTAGAATATGGATGTGAGACTATTATGACAATGGCACGAATTAATATACGAAAATTTGTATTGATTTTCATGCATATAATAACATTTTTTATGGAATAAACTGCAGGCTATTATGGCATTTGCACGAATTAGGATAGGATTTGTTCCAAAATCACATTAAAACTATTTTTATGTCCAAAACCATGAGTATTTTAATGATTATATTTCTGGTTGGTGTTTTATCTGGTTTTGAAAAAAAACAACATTTTTTAATAATTGATTTCTGAATGTTTTGGCTTTGTCAAACTTTGCACCGTTACCCCCTTTGATAGCGTCTCCTGTTTTTTGCCATAGGGGTCTGCCTGCCTAATTATAAACTTTAGTCGTTCCTAATACATCGAACATTTATTTCAAAAGGATACCAGTGATATATTATGCATAGAGAAGTTTTCGGAATCATCTGAAAAAAAGGCAAATTTCCAGGTTCTTTATCGATCGTCCCTCGTTAAGTACATTGTATATTGTGTAGGTGTACTCAATATCATACTATTTTTTACATATCATATTATGTTTGTTTACACCAAATGCTTATTTGACCTAGCGGTGTGTGACAAAATGGATCTGTATGTCATTATTGTATTCATACTTGTGTTTTTGCTATCGTATATATATTTTTCTAAACCAAAAGGCCTTCCTCCCGGACCAAGATCTGTACCGATAATAGGAAGCGTGGCATTTCTGAACCAGTTACGAAAAGGACAGCCTCATGTCGTGTTTATGAATGCAGCCAAGCAGTACGGAAGTGTGTTCAGCTTTGAATTTGCTACCCAACTGATTGTAGTCTTAAATGGCTATGAAACGATCTATCAAGCTCTTGTGAAGCAAGGCGAATCCTTCAATGACAGGCCAACTTTTTTGCGGCTCTTTAAGAGTGCGCTTAAAGATGGTAAAGGCATAGTATTCCAGAATTATAATCAGGAGTGGAAGATTTTGAGACGATTCACTCTGCAGACATTACGAGATTTCGGAGTTGGAAAAACTTCTATCGAGGAGAAAATAACAATCGAAGTAAAAGCAGCTTCTGAAGTTCTAGAATCCATTGGAGGTACAGCAATAGAGATGGTTCCAATTCTTCAAAACATAATTGGAAACGTAATCTATGGAATACTCTTTGGTACACGGTATGATTATGATGACCCACAATTCAAACTGATACGCCATATGATGGTTATTGCTGGTAGCGGACAAAGTTTAGTTGGTGTTGCTAGTTTTTTACCGGAGTGGGTTGTTCGAAGATACGGTAAACGGTTGATACCAATGGAATATTCGCAACTGAAAAACATGGATGATATGAAACAATTCGTATATGACATCATAAAGCAACACGGTGAAACGTTTGATGAAAACCATATCCGTGATTTTGTTGATTTGTACGTTCAAGTGTCACGTGACAGTAATGAAAAGGAACGAGAGATATTCACAAAAAGTAACATGATGCGTGTTATATTAGACTTGTTTTTCGCGGGTTATGAAACAACATCAAACACCTTAGACTGGGCGCTCTTACGAATGTCTGAACATCCAGAAGTACAGAAAAGATGCCAAGCTGAAATAGACAATTTGTTAGGAGATAAACAGGTAGAATATGTGGACAGAGGTAAACTAAAGTATGTTGAGGCAACTCTCATGGAGATACAGAGACTGGCCAGTATTGCACCGTTCGCTTTACACAGCACAACTGAGAATACTAAGCTCATGGGATATAACATTCCAAGGAATACCATTGTTCTTCCAAACTACTATTCGTCTTCATTAGACCCAGCTTACTGGGATGACCCAAATAAGTTTGATCCCAGACGGTTCCTTGATGAAAAAGGGAACGTAGTTAAACGAGAGCCACTGATCCCTTTCTCAGTTGGTCCTAGAGCCTGCCTCGGAGAACCTTTAGCCAGGATGGAACTGTTCATTGTATTTGTTCATATGATTCAACATTTTCACTTTGAAAGGGAATATGACGATTTCAGACATTCAATGAAACCACAGTCAAATAAATTGACACTGGCACCACTTCCGTATAAACTCAGAGTAATCCAGCGTAAATGACCAAGTTATATGATTATGTTCATCGTTCTCAGTATAATCGTAGTGTAACCAATCCTAAATGACATTGTATATGAATATATTCATATTTCTCAGTATAAACTCAGAGTAACCAGGCATAAATGGCACTGTGTATGAATATATTCATATTTCTCAGTATAAACGTAGAGTAACCAAGCATAAATGACACTGCATATGAATATTACATCGTCCTCAGTATAAACTCAGAGTAACCAAGCATAAATGACACTGTATCTGAGTATAATCATCATCCTCAGTATAAACTCAGAGTAACCAAGCATAAATGACACTGTAAATGAATATGTTCATCGCCCTTAGTATTACCTTGGAGTATCCAAGCATAAATGACACTGTATATGAATCTGTTCATCGTCCTCAGTATAAATCCAAAGTAACCAAGCATAAATGACACTGTATATGAATATGTTCATCGTCCTCAGTATAAATCCAAAGTAACCAAGCATAAATGACACTGTATGAATATGTTCATCGTCCTCAGTATAAACCCAAAGTAACCAGGCGTAAATGACATTGTTATATGAACATGTTCATCATTGGCAGTATAAATGCAGAGTAACTAAGCGTAAATGACAGTTATGTCCATCATACTCAGTATAAACTCAGAGTAACCATGTTATATGAACAAGTCTATCATAATCAGTATAAACTCAGAGTAACCATATTCTATGAACATGTCCATCATACTCAGTATAAACTCAGAGTAACCATATTATATGAACATGTGCATCATACTCAGTATAAACTCAGAGTAACCATGTTATATGAACATGTCCATCATACTCAGTATAAACTCAGAGTAACCATGTTATATGAACATGTGCATCATACTCAGTATAAACTTAGAGTAACCATGTTATATGAACATGTCCATCATACTCAGTATAAACTCAGAGTAACCATGTTATATAAACATGTCCATCATACTCAGTATAAACTCAGAGTAACCATGTTATATGAACATGTGCATCATACTCAGTATAGACTCAGAGTAACCATGTTATATGAACATGTGCATCATACTCAGTATAAACTCAGAGTAACCATTGTATATGAACATGTCCATTTTTCTCAGTATAAACTCAGAGTAACAATGTTATATTAAAATGTCCATCATTCTCAGTATTAACTCAGAGTATCCATGTTATATGAACATGTCCATTATTCTCCGTGTATACTCATAGTAACCATTATATAACCATGTCCTCCATTCTCAGTATAAACTCAGAGTAACCATGTTATACGAACATGTCCATCATACTCAGTATAAACTCAGAGTAACCATGTTATATGAACATGTGCATCATACTCAGTATAAACTCAGAGTAACTATGTTATATGAGCATGTCCATCATTCTGAGTATAAACTAAGAGTATCCATGTTATATGAACATGTCCATCATTCTGAGTATAAACTAAGAGTAACCATGCGTGAATGTCACTGTTATATGAACATGGTCATCATTCTTTTAACTCAGAGTAACCAAATGTAAATGACACTGTTACATGAACATATTCATCATTCACAGACAGCATATACTCAAGGTAACCAAGCGTGAATGACACTGATATGTTAACATGCTCATCTGGGCATATAAATGGTTAATGTGGTTGAAGACGGTAATAATATTTCTAATTTGAATTCTGACATTTTTATTGGCTATTTGTATGCACGGGAGAAAAAATCGCGAATTTACAGATCTGAAGATATTGACTGTTTTGAACTATTAGAAGCAAATGTTGTTAAATACCAAAACCTTGGGAAAGTTTTCATATGCAGGGACTTAAATGCTCGAGCAGGGTGCGAACCTGGCTATATTGTGTTTGATCACTGTATCGAGGCGGGACTAAAAATCAATATTGAGTCCGCTGATATTTCATATCGGAAAAATAAGGACCACGTGATTGATTTCTATGGCAAACGGTTGATAGAGTTATGTAAAATAACGAATTTGCTGATCGCTAATTTACGTTTAGGATCAGACAAGGGTATTGGTGAGTTTACATTCTATGGTCAGAAGCGACAAGCAAAGGCTCTGATCAGACTGCGCGTATGCGCAGGCTGGTCTGAGCCTTTGCTGGTCGCACATACCACATTGTTGGAAATCACATGTCGTGGCTCGTCTGTTGTTGTCACTTCTAGACTTTGAAACTATTTCACCTTTTAATGTATGTGAGACTACGGAGTTTTCCGATTGCGCTGGTATCACTTTTGGCATATACTGTAAAAACAGGACCCACATTGATCAGAGCATACCTAACGAAACACCCCAAAGAAAAATAGTGTGGAATGAAGACAAAGCAGAGTCTTTCAACAACGAGGTTTCCAATCTGTGTGGTTTATTTGATTCGTTTTCCCAGTGTTAGCAAACCCAACATAAATAATAATTTGAAAATAAAAATCTCATATTCACTCTACGGTGAATCAGATGTTAAATGTGGTACAGATATATGTGCAGAAAACAGTTTCAGCAAGCTTAAAGAAATCAGATGGTTTGACAATGAATGCCACTCTGCCAAAAGGGAGTTCAACGGTGCAAAACTCATGCTTTCTCATAACCGGTCTGAACAGAACAGTACACTTATTAAAATAAAACGAAAGGCAAAAGCAACATTCATGCGCAATGAGGGTTTAACATACCAAAAGTAGCCCAATCAAATCCATTTTTTCTGGAAAAGATAAATAAATTTGTAAGAAAAAAAAAACAAATCTAATTTGGACCCTCTGTCTGCTGGTGACTTTTTTGATCATTTTTCGAATTTTTTGAAAATGATGAAAACCTACAACATGGGAATATTAATTCAGACTTTGAGTTTCAAGGAAATCAAATTTTAGATTCGATTTTCTCTGAAAACGAAGTAAAACACTGTACAGGCTCTTGCATCAAATAAGTCGCCATGTATAGACTCTAGTTTTTATTTTTTTCACTTTGATTTTCGGCGATAACGTTTTTATTACTAATTTTAACAAACTGTGTTCGCGATGAAAGTTGTAGAGAAAAATTAGCGCCAATTTCTCCAAAAGGTCCATATTCCAAGATGCTGCAGTTAACCCTGTGCATATATACACTCTTTGAGATGTTTAATCAAAGCTCAAATAAACTGAAGTAAATATGTCAGTAAAAAAACTAAATTGCGCCGCCCTTATTCACTAACTAAAGCGATGGATGGCTTGTTTAAATACAGTATATTGGAAATTGCGCCTGGTTCATTCACGAGTGCGTTAAGCTACTGAGGGTCATCTCGAAACCGCCCGTTTTGGAGCACGTGCAGCGGAGAAAATAGCACGCCATGCGTAATCACAGCTTCTGCTCATACAGCTGATCACGCTCAAATTAGATTCTGTACTTTATGGTTTGCAAACAGCAAGATTATGCTATGCACAGTTGCTAATTAACGGTATATTTTCACCGCTTGTGATTATTCTTTTGAGAGGAACCCTTTCTGTCTCGCCTCTACGGAATTTACCTGTCAATAAAAGACTTAGAAAGTTTGGCTCAATTCCGTTTATCGTAAATTCTTCATCGATGTACACAAAAATCTGTTTGCGCCACAAACTTCAGACATTTTGGAGAAATTGGCGCTAATTTTCCTGTACAACTTTCATCGCGATTACATTTTGCTAAAAATGAAAATAAAAAAGTTATCGCAAAATATCAATGTGAAAAACTCAGTATAAACTAGTGTTTTGATGATCTTATTCCTGAACTTTTTAAAAGCTGTGCTTGTTTTCTGACGCCCTTTCTCACAAACCTATTCAAATACATTATTCACATCAGGCGTATATCCTAAGGCATGGACTGAAAGCTACATAACTCCTATTCATAAGAAGGGAAATATCGACGATGCAAACATCTACCGTGGCATAGCCTTAACAAACATTCATGCCAAAATTTACTCAAAATTGTTACATGATCGAATGTAAAAAATGGGCTACTGAAAACAAAAAGATTAAACATAATCAATTCGGATTTCAGAAAAATAAGTCCACTGTTGATTGCATCTTCATATCTTTTATTCATTTATAGCGAAACCCCTTAACAATAATGAAAAGCTTTTCTGCACGTTTGTCGAATACCAAAAGGCATTCGATGTAGACAGAAAGTCATTATGGTACAAATTACTACGTGATGGCTGTAGTTCTACTATTGTGGGCGCCCTAAAAGCTATGTACAACTCCATGCAACTGTGTGCATTATCAAATGTCTTTGCTTCATATAGCGTAGTTAACCAAGGTGATCCTATCTCTATGATACTTTTTATTTTTTTCATAAACGACTTGTCTTTGAGCTTAGCCGACGATAACCAACCGACCACACAGATCGTATTATGAATGTATTCCTTCTCCTGTTCGCAGACGATGCTGTTCTTTTTTCTACGTCACAAGATGGCTTACAATTGATGTTACATAAATTGCAAGAATAAAGCAATCTTTGGAACCTCTGTGTCAACGTGGATTAACCAAAAATAATGATTTTTGAAAGAGGAAAATAAAAAAACTTTCGATTTTATTGCAACGACCAACAGCTTGAAATTGTTTAATCTTTTAAATATTTGGGTGACAACAGACTCTGTGGTCTAGTGGTTAGTACAACTGACTCATATACTTGTGGTCGATGGTTCGATTCCTACCTTACATATATTTTTTCCTCAAATTTATTTTTATTTTTCGTTTGTTTTGGTGCTTTACGTCAACGTCAACTAATTTTCAGCAATGTTGGGACGTTTCATGGGCTGAACCAATAGTAAGCAGTGGTTAACAAAAGTGACTCCACCAGCGGTGAGTGGAACTAACATCCTGTCGATCCCCAGTCTAATGCTCAAGGGTCTTTGTTACTTTTTTCTTATTTCACTTGTACTGTAGAATATGTCGATGTATTCCAAAAATAATGTTTTATATGATGATTTCATAGTTTTAGAAGCACTTTGGGATGTCGAAATGACCTGTTTTCACAACACACTGGTGTGCTTTACTGCGAATCTAGGGACCCTGTTTTGGTAGTAATTCTTTAAGTACATGTAATAGTTTCTACTGTTGTCTTTTCACCTCCGCTGTCTGAAAGTGTGAGCACTCAATATTGATTTTCCAGGAACAGGGTAGATGTGTTAGCCAATTTATGCCTACTGGACTCTTCTATCCGTTCAAACTGACGAGTCGATTTGAATTATAGGATGTTTAGTTTTGTTAAAGGTAGTGATATTTATCCTTTTTACAGAAATTGTATCATTTAAGCAAACACTACATAGACCCTTATAAGAAATTATCCATTCAGCATCAGCCTTGTGTCTACGTTGGATCTGCACTGTTTGTTAAATTCCGTTATATGGGTGCTAGGCATTATTAGGCTAACTGACTGTGTTCAAATAATATCCAAATGTCGTTTTTGTTTGTGCTGATGGTTTACATATCAGTAAACAATCTTTCAGTCATATAAGGACGTTTCGTGACGTTCTGTTTTAAACCAGTTCTAAGCAGAAAGAACACAACACAGTGCCTCGGTGAGTCTTGAACAAGTGGCCCTTTATATATTGCTTTTGGTAATATCTGACCACGTGAAAAGGTGGACATTGTGGCTCACGCATTAAAATATATTAAATCAATGAAGATTCGATCTGCAGTTAAAGCTATTCAAGTAACGAGAAGTTCCTGTGGAAATATATACCACCACCTGACTCGGCAAAAGGGAGCACAGTGGCTCCGTGGTAGAGTGCTTGACTCGAGACAGAGGGGCTGCGGGTTCGAGTCTCAACAGCGTCACTGCGTTGTATCCTTGAGCAAGAAACATTAATCCCAGCTTAGTACTGGTTCAACCCAGGAATACCCGTCCCTACATAACTGAAATATTGTTGATGGGACGTAAAGAATCAAATCAAACAAACAATTGCTCGGCAAAAACCAAAAGGGGAATGTGTATTTTGAGCCTCACCCAACAAATGTCTCCATAATAACATCTTCAGCCCAAACCCCAAATCAAGCTGAAACCGTCCAAATAAGCTCTAGGATGACGACACTGAAATGAGCGGGACCCCCACGAGCCCTGACAGGCACCCACTGATAAATTATTGCCAAGCTGTAATTATAAAGTCAATGGAAAATGGTCAGGGAAGCCATTTTCCGCATTTCCTGTAGCTCTGAACAGCTAAGATCCCACCTCACCAACACGAGCGAAGCTCTGGCTGCACCAGTGCCCACAATAACATGCCCAACACAGCATTCTTCCCCACACCTTCACACCTTTCATAATTGCCCCTGTCAGACAGGGGGTCAAAACAGTCTACGCACATCCGAAACCCGGGCCCAAATAGTGCCTTGTATACATCAGTCCTGGTCTTCTTTGGATAAGTCAAGTTTAAATGAAAGAAACCCAGTGCACATCATTATTTTCTCTTTATATGTCGGCGGAGTGATATGGTTGTGCATGTATATGATTTTCCTTTGATACATTTGGTACGGTAATGCACACAAGCACGTGTGCCCGCGCGCGCATGCGTGCATGTGTGTGTGTGTTGGTAGGAAGGTGGAGAACCCAGACTTAGACTGATCTTAGCAATCACTGAGAGCTACGAGGGCTGTTCAAATATGAATGCAAGTAGCTTCATAACTTTCTTCACGTATATGCTGCGACAAAATGTCATACTTTTCTGGAAAGAACTATTTGTCGCCTTTAAAACAGCACCAAACATTAAGAAACACTCACTATTTTTCTCGAGTAACAGACCCTTATATAAAGGCCGCTCAAGTATACTGAAGTTTTCTGAAGCAAATTTTGGTACATGTGCGGATATAGTGTCATATCTTTGTAAGTTTGAGACAAAATGACACCAACTTTTAGATGCAAGTTTATGTAACCATCCCAAAGTTGCTTGTAGGAAAAACTTTATATAATCATATTTCTATCTCGAGTAATCAGGCACGTTTGTGACGTCATTAATTTTATGATTAACGTCATTTTGAGATAATGGACATCGCTTTGTCTTTTTCTTTGCATTTTGCTGAAAACATGCTAACATAAGGGAGCTTTCAAAACACACCGTCCTCTATTTACAGAATTATCATATCTTATATCATTTTTTAAGCATTTTTGTGTTTCTTAATGACCTGTTTACATTAATTAAAATATGTTCAATATGTCTAGTCCTCAACACCAGGTGAGAAGTTTTATTGTAAAAAAAACGTCTATAGTGGCCAAACTTAAAATTTACGTTCAAATTTAGAATAAAGTCGCAATATTATGATAACAAAATTAGGTATAAATTCTATAACCCCTTCACTCTAGGCTTTTTTTGACTTAATAAAAATGCTTTTCAGTGTTTAAAAATTACCCACTATCCATCAATAATTTTTAGTAACAACTCGGTATGAGCGATCAACATATTGTCTTTGAGTTAAAACCAGTTTAAATGTTGCTTCGTGCATTTTATTACAAAGTTAACTGAAAACGGCAAGGTGGTGTTTTGTTTACCATTTATTTGCAAACATATGGAGACTTTAGTGAAAACGATTCGTTGTAATTTAACAAAAGGGTGTCGGATTTTCTCAACCTTCACAGAAGCATTATATAAGAATATGGGGATACTTCCTTACAAATTTCAAGAAATTTCACCCGTTTATCGAAGAATTATAGGCTTGACTATATCACGGATATATATTCAAAGCATTGAGTTTGTTAGTATACTAACGTGCCCCTCATTCAAAGAGCTATAACTCGATAGGTATACTGTGTACTTCTTTAGGTTTGGTGCCAGTTTAAAGGTGACATACAGTCCTTTATAGAAACGTTTACCATTTTGTCGTAGCATATATGTGAAGAAAGTTATGAAGCTACTTGCATTCATATTTGAACAGCCCTCGTATCAGAGAGGCACACTATACTGAACTACTAAAGAAACCTAACACTTTTTACTTGCTTCAAACTCGTAAATAACAAATTATAGATCTAAACCGATATGCTTATTTAAAAACAAGACATTAGAAAGTATTCTTCGACAAAATATATTTATCAAATATAGAACATGGCGTCATGGCGTCATGGCGTCGAAAATACCGTTTTTATCACTTTTGCCTCGAGAATGTATGTCTAGATATTTTTTAAAACTTTTTTCATGTATGCAATGCCACTACCAGTACAGACAAAAGTGCATTTTAAAAATTTGCAATTTCTTGCTGTGACGTATGAATTGGGTTTTTAAGTTGTCTAAGTGGCAGCAGTGTTTTTTTCCTTTGTTTAACCAATTTCTAGAAACTGAAATGACTTGGAGTCAACCAATCATTGTAAAAGAATGCATTTTAAAAAATCAGAACTTATGTTTCGCGTCACGTTAAATGGTAAAAGCGGAATAAACCAAGTTTAACGTCAAATAAGGAACAACGTAAAATATGGATAATAACCGTTTTTTCTTTGTCATCGTATGTCGCCGTTTAGTGTGTGCTGTCTACTTTGTTATAGTGCCAATTGGCTAGCTACACTTTACTTTAATCGCGTATGAATTTCAAGCTTTGCAGTATACACATATCAGCATGTCATTGTAACGCTTTACGTCGCTAAATGGACGTAGGCGGCAGCTACGGAGTTCAAAAGGATTGAATCATTGTCAAAATGCATTTCAAACACCATACAACTCGAAAAATGTTGATAAAGTGTCAGTGATTTTTAAAAGCCCATAAAAAGTTTGAAAACGAAAAACAATGACGTTAAGACAATGAAAATAAGCTTTTGGGTTGAACAATGCGTGCATGCTTTATTTGAATGCCAAGAAGATGTCAATAAAATAACAAAGAATCACACTAAAGCGGTTTCTGGTGAATTTTGCATGATTTCTTTATTCTTGCGAAAATCGATTTTAGGGGTTACGCGACGTTTTGATAGCTGACGTCCGAAATTAGTTCATCTTTTCAAATAATCTCAGTGCATCTCTATTAGTCTACCTTTGTTCAGCTTTACGCAATGGAAAGACAATGTGCATCGTATTCATTTACTGCCAAAAAATTCACACACATTATGTGTCAGGTTTCTTTAGTAGTTAAGTATACTTATAGAGTCCTATCTACTATATGTTGTCCTGCTTCTTCAGGTTGTCAGATGCGACTTTAAGTCATGGCTCAGGCTCCATATGACATTAGCCGTTGATGGGAATTCATAGACACGCATAGGTACACACACACACACACACACACACACACACACACACACACACACACACACACACACACACAAACACCCGGCTTGAGATCACCTACATGTACCTCAGGAAAGTTTCCTCAAAATGCCGGTCGTGTAGCTGTCAGTGCTCTGTGTTTACCTCGCGGTGGCAAGAATTGGCCTGTGGTCTACGATTGCATCATTTCTTGGTCATACTCACTTTTTTGCCAAAGCACTGTATGAAATTTCGAACAAACCAAACGTTTACTTTTGTTGGAATAGCTCTTCACTCACTTAATTGGTTTGAGTGCAGAAAGTGTTAATTAAAGCGACCAAATTATTCGCAGACATTATTAACCCTTTATCTACTATTGACTCCTAAATCCGTATTTTGGAAAACAGGACAGATGCAGATGCTTTATTTGATCAGGGTATTCACTAATTGCTAAGACAAAAACGATCTTCAGTGAAAGAAATAAAGATACTTTTTCGAAAATCTAAGCCGTGGCCTCTCAATATATACAGTTGGCCAATTTTTTGTATTAAATTCCGCTAATATATGCAAATAGAACTATGGCCCGACTTAACACGGCAGTTGTGGTTCTTGATCACCTAAATAATCGATAAGTCAATTGTCCCCCTTACACCGTGGTTACTATATCGCGAAATCGATTGTATCTGAGTCCAGGTATCGATGGTATTCGTCTCGCATTGATGATACTGCTGTTCAGTATTGGTGCAGACGAATGCGGCCTAAGAGGGTACCCAAATATACCATCTGAATATTTTACCAGAATTGTTCAATGGATTTTTCATTTATGTAACATAAAATGTGCTCATAAAACTTGTTTCAAATTGGAGCATGTATGCTCAACTAATTGAAATCAAGAAAAAGGGTTTTCATCTTAAAATGTAATACTTGTTTGTCCACTACATTGTATTCGTATGTTCTGTATGGAGTCTTAAAATGGCACTTGAGTACTGCATTTCTTAATGTTCATAAAACATATGGACCACGACGTGAGAAAAAAAAAACAAAGGCGCAGACCAGCCTGTGCATCCGCAGTGATTTGGTTATAACACAGCTTCACCAAACAAGGCCGGCGGCCGTACAGTCGAATTTTAGTCCGAAAAAGGTTTTAGCAGGACCGCTTTTTTAGCCGAATATGCTTATTTGGTCTGGTCATTTTTTTTTCAGTTTCCTCTTAATTAATAATTGAAGCGTACTTATTTACCCCAGTGTGTCAAAGGCGGTCCTTATAAAAATGACACCTGTGTTAACGACAGCAATTATAATTAAAGGATTATCGTTTGGAGTGATCATGCAGCAGAACGTTCTTTAATCTGAACGTTCTTTTATATCAGAACGAAAACAGAACAATAAGACATATCTCTTTGATAAGAGAAGGAACAGAATATTATAATTATGTACATGTGTTCCAAAATTATGTAACATTTTAAAATTTTCCACGTTTACCCGTATCAGTAATGTTGATGCCAAGCCTGATCTGAGTCTTCTCTCGGTATAGAACCATAGGTCAATACTCGAAGCCAATATACCCTTATTTCGAGGTCTAGATAATAAGGATACAATCCAGCATAATATTGTGAATATTTTCTTATACATCTTTTTAACATTCTCTTTGGGCGCTCAAAAGAACCGTCTCACTGAGACGGTTCTTCGAGTACATGCTCGGTTTTTATCTGGATCCAAACGGTACATTTTTGTCGAAAATAAAATCAGCTGACATCTGTAAAGCGAGCAGTTACCTATACTGGTCCGAAGTAAAGAACACTGAGTTTGACAAAAAGGTCTGGGCCCGTAATTACAATGCCTCCTTGAAGCGAAGACGCTGATCAGGGCCCGGAATTACAATGCCTCCTTAAAGTTAAGGAAGACTTAAGTTAAGTATTGGTTTTTCAAGATACAAAAAATAACATTTCAAACTGATCAAAATCAAAATAGTTTCATTTTTTCTGAAGATCAAAATGATATCTTTGACCACAAATACCGCATCGATCCAGGCAAGTTATTAACAATTTAATATAGCATGTCGAAATATCAATACTTAACTTAAGTCGTGCTTAACTTTAAGGAGGCATTGTAATTCCGGGCCCTGATCAGCGTCTTCGCTTCAAGTTAAAATATATAATACAGATATATAATGCAGACAAAAAATGCACCAAAATTCATGAGAAAGATCCTTATCAGCTTAAAACACAGATGAGCGAACTCCCGCTGAGTTCCCGCTGTGTCAACGTGAAGATGACCACATCATAAAACTTGTGCCGCAGGTCAGACTATGCAGATATTACATGCTCATAGCAGTTTCTTGTCTTCACTGCCTAGATGCTACTTTATGCATGAATTTTCAGTTAACCATATGCGAACAACAAATGCGCATAATAGTTTATCTGCGCAGTCTGATCAGCTCCATTGCTTTTTATTGCTGAAAAAAAATGTTTTTGTCAGTTCTGGTTCTCGGGCCGATGTGAAGGGATTTGTTTAAATCTGTGTATTCTTGGAATATTTAGCCGAAGCATATGGAATGCAAACAGCACTGGTTCAGGTCAGACCTGCGATTATCAATCTCACCAGGACCTTTGCCGTTCGCTCAAGTTGAAAATTCGCCCGAAGAATTAAATGGCCTCAAAAAAAGATTATATCATAAGTTTACAATTTATTTAAAATTTATTGCAATCAATACAGGCCCGGAGAGATGTCTTGTTATGAAGTATCTGGATCTACACTGTTGCTAGGACTGACTCTTCGGCATAATACATGCATGTCTTTTACAATACTTGCAAAGCCTAAACAATACTAGAATTTCAAACGAAACTATTTGCGCAGTCTGAGCATCTGCCCATGAAGTGACAGTTTTGGTAGTATGACTGAAAGAGGTTATTATACCGAACAGTAAAGACCCCGACGAGAAGCCGCATGACCAAACCAGTAAGATAGGTGTACAGTGCACGAAGACTTAGAGCAGCCTGGGTGCCTGATGCACAGCCATGTCGCATTTTTAGTAGAATGGCAAGTAACAGCCACCAGTTTTTTTTTGCCACACCAGAATTTGGCAAAATCACATCATCTTTCTAGTGGTGCAAAAGACTCAAAACCACTAAAATACAAAAATACAGACATAAGGGAGCAAAACATATATAATTATGACTAAAAAAATATATGCCATCATAATGAAAAAAATGGTCAAAGTCAAAAACCCCGCGGGGTTTTCCAAAAACCCCGCGGGGTTTTTAAAACCCCGCGGGGTTTTTAAAACCCTGCGCGGGGTTTTTCCCCCACATTTTCAAATGGGGGAAAAACCCCGCAGGGTTTTTTCAAAAAAATAAATATCAAAATAAGTTCAAGAAATAAGTTTGTTTGATTGTAATTATTTCAGAAAATGATTGGTAAGGCTTAATTCCAACCTTTAATTTCCCCCGCGGGGTTTTTCTCCCATTTCAGATTGTGGGGGAAAAACCCCGCAGGGTTTTTTGAAAAAATAAAAAGGTTTGTTTTTAATTGTATTGCTTTACAAAACAATATAGAAGCTGAATTGAAGTTTTTCTCATCATTTGAAGCCTTTCACGCAAAATAAAAAAAAACCCGCGGGGGAAAACCCCCGCGGGGTTTTTCCCCCACAAAATGAAATGGGAGAAAAACCCTGCGGGGTTTTCACCAAAGAGTGATTATCAGTTTTATTAATGATTGAGATCAGTTATACATTTAGAGCTCATATTATTTAAGTTTTTACAGTAATTAAAGGCCATAAAACAATTCTCTCGATGACCCCTCCCCCCCCAACCCTTGTCCGCCACCCCCCCCCCCTTCGTCCGCCATGCACTGCATCAGCGGTGATCACTACCAAGTTTGCACCACCGAACGGCCCAAAAAATATTGTTCAGGTAGCACTGATATTATTTGTTTAGCACGATTCATTACATCCCAGTCAATCATTTATCAGTCATGTTAGGATGCGTCTTATGGGTTGAAACAGTTCTAACAGCAGATAAAAGCAATAATATTAATAACGGTCATTGCAGTACCTGTCATACATAACTGCAATCTTATAAACTGGTTAATATGTAGTACATTGACAGACAGTGCAGACCAGGATCAGATGCAGCAGAATGTAGCATCTGATCACGGTCTTCATTGATTGTTTAGGAATCATAGAATGGGTTGGGCATCAAGAAATTTGGGTCTTTTCTACAACCCTGTGTGTATCTGATTATAGAAAGATCCTGGTCTAAAGCAGACCAATTTCACAGATCTTAATTAATGTACCAATTCCGACTACACAGTGTCTTTCATGCATCCAAGGGTCCATGACGGGGGTCGCGCCTATAGCAATGCACCAAACTCCTGGGGAGTGTACAGGAAGATAGAGTACGGATTGGGTAGTTAAAAAAACTAAGATGGCAGATTGATTACTAAATCTTTTTGACATTCTATTTTCTACTAGTTACAGAGGTATAGTGAGATTTACAAGAAAAGTATTACTGGAATGTGCTCACTTTGACAACTAGCTGATGAAAGGTAAATTGATTTTGCCTTGTCAATTAGTTTTTAGCTACTTTCATTTTGCCTACAAGCTGACAAGTTCCCCACCCCCTGGCCCTGCCTCTGTAGACAGAAAATAACCAGTGATTAACTGTGATTTGCAAATAAATTTGTGTTGAGTTGAGTGAAAGAGTTGACTACTTGCGAGACAATACAGTCAAAGGGCTGTTAATAACAATAACAGCTTACATAAACTTTTGCATTGTCACATTTTTAAATAGGCACTGTCTCCGGGCCCGGTACCGGACCTCTAGACTACGGGGCTACGGGTCCGGTACCGGACCCCTAGACACTGATTCTAGGGGTCCGGTACCGGACCCCGAGCCACGCCTATGAGGACTGTCTCGGGGTCCGGTAGTTTGTGAAACAACTACTGACAAGTCTAGGGATACGGGTGACTGGTCCGTACCTGTACGTATATGTAGTTACAGTTATTTTACCAACAAAAACTCATGTTGAAGTTTCACTTTGCTTCGTCCGCCATCTTTGATCCTCAAAGGGAAACCAATCTGTCTTTACTGTCATGCGTCACACTATTCAAACAATTAAGCTTATACAAAAAGTATATAAATAATAACGGTAAAGTAAAAAAAGAACTTAACTCACCTGTAACAAATCAATTATCTTCTTATCTTCAATTAAAGGAACCAATTAAACTATTTGTTTGCAGCTGATTAGTGAGATGAGTGAGCAGTGTCAAATAATCGTACATAGTCTGTAGCTTTCAAAGAGACTCACTACTGGGACAACGGCAGTCGATCTTGCTGGTATCTTTTGACATTCGGACATAGCTTTATAAGAAGACTCTGAGTCTTTTTTGTTTGTTTTTTAAACAGCTGATATGGTCCAAAAAGGAAATGACTTTTTAGCATAAATACAAACAGTGTTGAACAAGATCAGGCTGCTCCTATGATAACAGTCTGATCTCGGTCCACTCTATTTGCTACAGAGACGTTACAAATGGATCTACATAGGTTGAACGACTTAATTGCGGAAATGCATCTAAAATTTACGTCTGCTGGAGTTATCTGCTACATGTAAATGCTTACGCCAACGGCTAATTTCGCCGTGGACCCTGATCAGACTGTTCCAAGGCGAGCAGTCAGATTTGTGTCCAAACTGTTTGCTACAAAGACGTCTTACGGACAGACAAACATTGCGAATCCGGTTCAGGCTACTCCTAGGATAGCAGTTTGAGTTTGCTACAAGGACGGCTTATTGGTCGTTATGTCAGGGAAATGCAACTTATGCTTACGTCAATGGCCAATATCCTCGTACAGACAAACATTTGGGACCAGGATCAGACTGCTCCTATGAGATATTGATTGCTTCAAAGACGTATTTCAATAACGAACTAGTAGACGACATATGGGTCGTTATGTAAGGAAAATGCAACATATGCTTACTTCAATGGCTAATTTCTCCGTACAGACAAACCTTGTGGACCTGGATCAGACTGCTCTTAGGAGAGCATTTTAATCTGGATCGACACTGTTTGCTACAAAGTCTGGACTGGAATAATCTAGCAGAACATGAATGGCGCTTCACTGGCGTGCTAATGATGCCGAACATTGCTGGCTTAGTAGCTTTTTAATTTTCAGGGGATCCTGATCAGTATTGCTAAGAAACCCTATATTTCTTATGATTTTTCAGGGGGGGGGGCTCCGGAGCCCCTCCCCCCCCTCTGGATCATCTTATCATGAATACGCCCAACTGATGTTAGATCCCTATCATAAATTTTTGAGCACCACATTTTGTAGAGCTCAATAGTCATTTATAGCTGTTTTGTTGTGAATAACGTCCTGTGCCAGCATACTATTACCAAGCCACCATCGGCCCATGCGTTTGGCTGGTGTTCGACAGTGGTCTGATTTTGTGTGCTTATTTGGTCTTAAGCTTTTGGGTGCTCAAAAGAACCGTCTCATCGCTGTGAATAACTTCCCGTGCTAGCATGTTATATCGGGCCAAAATCGGCCCACGTTTTAAGCTGTTTTATTTTGAATAACTTCGGACCACCATCGGCCCATGCGTTTCACTGGTGGTTGTGGTGGATGGACGGGCGGACAGACAGACAGACAAACAGTTATGTGACCAATTAGCCGGTATGAAAGCAATTAAACAATGCACCTGCAACCACCGTTTGCTTACTTCAATGAAAGTGCAAATTGGTATTTACCTTTAGGTTAATAATCAAGTAGACAGATAACAACAATAAATTGATAAGAAATAATAAGAACATGAAACAAACACCAATTAAAGGACATCAAACCCTGCGCCAATTCACTGATGCGATAGTAAGTTCCCCCTGACATTAATTGCCTTTATTCATGACCTTATTAAAAAAATAAGGATAAGAAAAATAAAAGGAATAGAGTAAGACAAATTATATCTAGTTATGTTTTTTTCACTCTTGTCTTATATCTTTTGTATAAGCTTATACTTGTTTGAATAGTGTGACAGTAAATACAGATGATCAAAGATGGCGGACGAAGCAAAGTGAAACTTCAACACGAGTTTTTGTTGGTAAAATAACAGTTACTACATATACGTGCAGGTACGGACACGCATCCCCGTATCCCTAGACGTGCCGAGTAGTTGTTTCACAAAATACCGGACCCCGAGATAGTCCTCATAGGCGTGTCCGGTACCGGACCCATAGCCCCATAGTCTAGGGGTCCGGTACCCCGAGACAGTGCCTTTTAAATAACAATTTTTATGCCGGTACAGACAAACCATTGGCAGAACAGATAGAACGGGCCCACTGTTGTGTTAAAGTCAATTGTGACAGTACAATATAGATGTATATGTACAGTCGATAGTAGTGGTAGGCCGATTTATCGAGCTTATCGATCATTGGTCATTTTCAGTGAACTGATTAATTGATCGGTAGTTTTTCAATAATCGATTACTCAGTATAGACCTTCTGCTTCATTGGCCTTCAATTTTTAGCTTGGTGTATTTATTTAATATGACCCTTTTCTGCATTTTCAGTTTCTGGTATGAACAGCATATGGTTAGGTTTAAATAAACAAAAGTTTTGAGTGTAAAATTGTAAATATATACTAATCCATCAGTTTGAACATATGTTTTGGGTGCTCAAAAGAACCGTCTTATTGAGATGGTTCTTTTGAGTACCCACAACATATGTTTTGGTTGAGAAAATTAATTTTTTGGTACACACTCTGAACACCTAACATGTCTGGTCAATCAACTTGACCCCGTAAGGCATCTTAGACATACCTGGCATGATATGTACCATATATAATATGTATTTTATTTTAGTTGATTAATGATTGATCATTGGTCACTTGTTATTTTCAATGATCGATTATAAAAATCCAGCCGATTCCTACCACTAGTCGATAGAACCTCACAACCAGAAGAAATGATGCTGCATTCTCGGGACCGCCGTGACGTCACAGCCTTAGCAGCACATAAACAAATGTACCGAGGTGAATTGGACAGTGAATTTTAACATTACGGGTAACAGGAAAATGATGAAAAACGTGCTGCATTCATTCAAATTCTCTGATTTTTTCACAAGTCTGCGCTTAATTCGAAGGAAAAACATTGTCTTTTGTCCCACCATGATTAATTTAATTATAATTTCACCGATTATTCACAAATTATTGAAAAACTTGGATGTGGGTGGGGTGAACGGCTATCGGTTTGCGATCATTTAGATGTGATCTCTAATGTCTTAGGAGCTTTAACAACAGTAGAACACTCAATGCCTTTGGTACAATATGCAGCCTGTCATAAAAGCTATCCTTTTCAAGAAAAGTTCCCAGCTATTGTTATAAGGAATTCGAGCATAATCTCAAGATTTGTATCAATAGGCCTACATGCGGGGATCCAGGAATTTTCGTCAGGTGGGGCGTCCAGGTTTATCTGTCATAAAAAGATAAAAAATCTTAGACAACGTTTTTCTTTGGGTTTTTTATGCCCCCAAAGGAACTTTGGGAGGCATATAGTAATTGCACAGTCCGTCCGTCCCGCTTCGTGTCCGGTGCATATCTCCTAGATTCTTTGAGGTAGGGATTCCAAATTTGGTATGTGGATACATCTTGGGATGGCGGAGTGTCGCATACCATTTTCGGGTCACTGTGACCTTGACCTCTGACCTAGTTTTTAGAATAATCGTGTCCGGAGCATATACCTTACATTATTTGAGGTAGGAATTTCAAATTTGGTGTGTGGATGCATCTTGGGATGACAAAGTGTTGCGTACTATAATTGGGTCACTGTGACCTTGAACTTGACCTCTGATTTAGTTTCTAGAAACTGCATTGAGTCTGGTGCATATCTCCTATATTCTTTTAGATAGGAATTCCAAATTTGGTGTGTAAATGCATCTTAGGATGACAGAGTGTCACATACCATTTTCAGGTCACTATGACCTTGACCTCTGACCTAGTTTTAAGAATTATTATGTCCTGAGCCTATCTCCTACATTCTTTGAGGTAGGAATTCTAAATTTGGTATGTGGATACATCTTGGGATTGTGGAGTGCCGCGTACCATTTTCGGGTCACTGTGACCTTGATCTTGACCTCTGACCTAGTTTTTGGAATAATCGTGTCCGGAGCATATCTCATATTATTTGAGGCAGGAATCTCAAATTTGGTGTGAGGATGCATCTTGGGATGACAAAGTGTCCCGTACCATAATTGGGTCACTGTGACCTTGAACTTGACCTCTGACCTAGTTTCTAGAAACTGCAATGAGTCTGGTGCATATCTCCTATATTCTTAGAGATAGGAATTCCAGATTTGGTGTGTAAATGTATCTTGGGATGACAGAGTGTCACATATCATTTTCGGGTCACTGTGACCTTGACCTCTGACCTAGTTTTAAGAATAATTGCGGCCGGAGCCTAAATCCTAGGATGTGGATGCATCTTGGGATGGCGGAGTATTGTTTACCATTTTCGGGTCACTGTGACCTTGACCTAACCTAGTTTTTAGAATAATCGTGTCTGGAACATATCTCTTATATTATTTGGGTAAGGAATCTCAAATTTGGTAAGTGGATGCATCTTGAGATGACGAAGTGCCGTGTACCATAATTGGGTCACTGTGACTTTGAACTTGACCTCTGACCTAGTTTTTAGAAACTGCATTGAGTCTGGTGCATATCTCCTATATTATTTGATGTAGGAATCCCAAATTTGGGGTGATGATTCCTCTTGGGATGGCAGAGTGGTGCATACCATTTTGGGTCACTTTGACCTTGATATTGACTTCTGGCCTCATTTCTAGGTTTTTCCTGTTTGGAGCATATCTCCTATATTACAGCTTACTTTCCTCAAATGTGTCTTATGCTAGACCAATTCCTTTGGGGGCATTCGTCACGTGTTTGTGACATTTCTTGTTTAGTCTTCAACTTATTTTACAGAAGTCCAATGGTTTATTTTAAAGAAAATTGTAATTTTCCAAGGATCCAGAGGGGGTCTATCATTTTTTCCAAGGGGAGGCAGGGGCGTAGCTTGGCTTCAATGAATGTGTAGGCCTAATGGTAGGGGGGTCTGGGGGCATGCTCCCCCAGAAAAATTTTCGGTCCTAGACTGTCCAAATATGGATTTTGCGATTATTTCGCACTTATAAATGCGTTCATGTGATTGTTAGAAATTACAGGTAGTTATCACCATCATCGCCCATATGGCTTATATGCTTATCAAGTTTGATCAACTTACGGTGCTGAAATGCAAAAACAAAATCATCGACCTGGGAGTCAGGGACAGGTATCATACTCTTTTAACCATTAAATGGCCAATCACTACAAAAGTAGTCCGCTTTCTCATCTGCTGAATTGTTTTACAAGCGTCTTCGACAAACAGTGAGAGATCCAGATCTTGGTCTACACTGTTTGCCTCAATACTGACATTAGTCAATAATATTAGCAAATATATGCAACAGAGGACTTAGGCAGACGCGTCTTTCATTTGCAGTTTTTGGCTGGTGCTTTAAGGGTTAGAAGGTTTATAGGAGCCTACATAGCAAGAAGACATGTGACATTGTAATGATCATCCCAAATAAAAGATACAATGTACTGTACATGTATGTTGAAAAACAAGCGACATCAAGTTTCAATATCTAAATGCAGGTAGCAACAAAACTATTAATCACAAGCCAACTTAGAAAAAAAACTAATTTTCTGCATTAAATTTGTCTGACGCAAAAATGTTTATCACCCTGTCAACATTAAGTGTCTGTAGATCATCGCTACGAAGGACAGCCTGGCAGACATCATTGTTGAGCGCAAGTAGTTCTTAATTCTTTTCATGCTACCTTTGGCATGTTGCAGACGTCGGTGGCATGGTCAAAAGGACTCCAATTATGGTGAAAATGCAATTATACAGGTTGCAAAGCTTCGTGCGATGGTTCATTTCCTATTGGGTAGGCTAGCAACATCACGTGACAGCTCGTCCTGGAACGCAAACAACCGTTCTTCTACAGTGGGTAATGGGTGACGTCTGATATCAGGATAATTTGGAATATCTTTCTGATCTACTCACCCCCTACCCCCTCCCCCCTCCATTTTATTGCATTTTTGGCGTTTATATTTTTTTTACTTTCTGAAAAAGTGTAGGCCGCGGCCTACATGGCCTACATGGCCTAAAGGAAGCTACGCCACTGGGAGGGGTCCAACCTTTTTACAGGGGGGGGGGCAATCGCTTATTCCCTATACCCATATCAGCAGTGTTTCCGCGAGAGTGCGTTTCTTGCGTTTTTGACGATTTATATTTTGTCATTTATAAGTTTCTCTAAAGTAACCCTTCGCCTGGAATATAAATTTGACAAATTTGCCTTGATTGACTTCTGTTTGCCCAGGCGACACATCCGATTCTCGGAATTCTAGTGTTTTTTTCCTTATCTTATTGTTTCAAGCTGTATATACCATACATGTACAAATTAATTTGAATAAAATATAATATTTGATCCAATTGAAACCGCTGATGGGTGATTTAAAAAAAAAAATGCATCCGAAGTGTGACATTGGGGGTCAAATTTCAAAATTGCTCTATCATTATCTTTTTTACATCCTCTTAACCAGGGAACATCAAAATTTCAGAAACAAATACTGGTTTAAGAATAAAATTTAGGACAATGCTTTAAATTTAATACTTTAATCATTGTGGGAAAAATTATCAATTGAATGATTTGATTGATACCATTTTTGCAATTCTAAAGAATCTGTAACAAATTTAAGGCTTAAATAGAAATAATTGTGTGACACTTGTGACAAGCAAACAAAGGAACTGATTATGACCCTTTTGTCTTTTCTTATCTCTTATACTTTATTTAACCTACTATAGTATGTACAACTTAGCATCTTTTTTGGTTTTCTTCAATAAATTCCTGTAAATATTTTTTAAATTGTGAAAAAATACCTTTCCCTCCTTGTGAGTGCATAATTTTATCCTTTTTGTTTACTCCATTTTGTGTTTTCTTTGTATCGAAAGAGTGAATAACTACCCTAAATACCAAAATATATCAAATTAATTGTTGAATAGATCATCCTTTGACCAAACACAGGAAAAAGTGAGATGAATTCAATCCATAATATATGTTACACTTGTGACACAAATCACATTTTAAAGTATACCTGTCTAAATCAAGTTATAGTCTGGTTTAAGATTGTCTGATTTCTTCAGTGTTGAATTTAGCATGATTCCTATCCCAGAATGTAGCTCAAGGATGGCCAGCTTCATAATGAAACTAGTATATGGGCTTGAGGAAGTATCATTCCTGCTGGACCGTAACTAGTATTGACTACACATTTGGTGAAGTTGTTGACTTTTTGTTGTGTTTAAATTATATTTATGCATTCAAGAATTATTAAAAAGACCAAATAAGTAATATTTCATTTAAGATTTGCCATGTATATGCATTTATCACATATTCCTAAAATGTGTTACACTTGTGACATCAGTTAAAATCATGCCACAAAGTCAGCAGCTTAAGGATTTCTCCACAATTCCTCATAATGTTTTTTGGGGGCTCCCTTGACCAGAAAAACAGCAAAAAAGCTATGAAATGCAAAACAAAATGAAATGCTGATGGTTGAAACTTTAAATGTTACACTTGTGACATATCTGGGTGGTTTTATTCAGTACTGGCTACATAAAATCATACTTGTTTTATAGGCAAGTTGGTTCCTTTAGAAAGCTTAAAGACAGCTAGTCATTAAAACAGCATTCCTTTTGAATAAAACTTTGTATATTTTATGAGGCAATTCACTTTACTCCAATCATATGAAATTCTGTATGATAAAAATTTGAAAGGGTGTGTTTATAAAAGGTTACAAATTTCCGATTTATCTGGTTTAAAAAAAAATGAAAAGATTGTTTTCCTACAGCTTTTATGCTATATTTCAACTGCAATTCACCATTTGACTATACATGAATAGTGTTTAATACAATTTACAGTTGAATTGAAGGTAAGGGAAAAAATGTCACAAAAAAGTGTTACCCTTGTGACAATTTGGATGACATTTTTCCATGTAATTTTTGAACGGAACATTCTAAAGCGATGAAACTTGGCATGATGCAAGAAAAACATTAATTACATATCTTAATTAATTTTAACAATAAATCTGCTTTAGATAGTCTATAAACATTGATTATAGAAATGGATGCATTATTTTTGAAATCACCCTGATCCATTTAAGATTTTCATAGCTGAATATTTGGCCTAATAATACTTTTCCATTGTTCAATCTTGGAAATCTGGGTGATATTCATTTGATTTCACGTGATAATATAACTCAATATTTCCCCATCCACATACAATGTAATAGATGGCCCACTCTAGCTTTTCAGCAAGGGGTCAAAGGCTTTAGATTGAACACTGTTTTCCCTGACCTTATATAGGGCCTTGTATATTTTCAGACTTAAAAACAGTAAGGATTTTGCTCGGATAGCTCCACAGACACCAGCTGATCTTAATTGACAGTACATGTATTTGAAAAAAAGGATAAATCCAGACTCAGCAGGACTTTGTTTATATTTAAATGTTCTTCAGAGCATCAACATGCAACAGCTGCCATCCAGCAGTCCAAGTCATTCCAGAATTGCAGGATAAGTATGGCTATCAGTAGCCAGGAGGCTGTAGAGGCTTCTATGATGAACACATACTTCACTGACAAGAGGGACACCGCAGGCAGTTTGGTCCCTCAGCTGAACATGCTGAATGGTGATAAATGAGGTAAGATTTTGACCTTAGTATGAACAGTAAATATTTTTGCGCTGATGAGATTACTGCAATACATTGAGAGACTGACCCAGAATCTAGGTAGCTGTACAATTATCTAAATAAGTAAAACAGATGTGTTTAACACAAATCCCCCACCCACATTCTTCCAGAGCACTGCAAGTCACCAATTGTTATGTACTAAGTACTACTAGTCAATTGTATAGGCTCAAGGTGAGCTATTGTGATCATAGGATGTCCGTCGTCCGTCAACAATTTCCTTTAAATAATGTCTTCTGTACCACTTGGTGGTATTTCACCAAACTACACAGAAATCCTGCTTCAAAGCACTTGATGAGCTATTGTGATCGTTGGAAGTCAGTCGTCGTCTGTGGTCAACATTTGCATCAAAGGACATTTCCTAAACTACTAGCTGGATTTTGGCCAAACTTGGCAGGAATGATCTTTATATAGCCCTCTTTGATAATTGTTCAAATGATTTTGGTCAACACAGGCTAAAAATAGATTTTCAAGATGAAAAATTTAAAAATGTTCTTGTCTGAAACCACAAGCCATATAGATTTGATATTTGGTATGTGCATCATCTAAGTGACCTCTATCAAGCTTGTTCAAATTATGCCCATTATGCCCATGGGTCATAAATGGGCCTGTCCCTGGGGTTACATGTGATACATAGGCTTATATAGGGAAAACATAAAAAAATCTTCTTGTCTAAAACCACAAGGCATAGAGCTTTGATATTTGGTATGTAGCATCACCAAGACTAGTGGACCTCTACCAAGTTTGTTCAAACTATGATCCAGGTCCACCAAGTTTGTTCAAATTATGACCCTGGGGCCAAAAATGGTCCTGTCCCAAGGGGCCACATGTTTTACACCGGCTTATGGAAAACATGAAAAAATCTTCTTGTATGAAACCACAAATCATAGAGCCTTGATATTTGATATGAAGTATAACCTAGTAGACCTCTACCAGCTTTGTTCAAGTTATACTCCTGGGGCCAAAAATGTTCCCGCCTCAGTGGTCACATGATTTACTATTTTACATAGGCTTTAATAAGGAAAACTTGAAAAAATCTTCTTGTCTGAAACTACAAGGCTTAGAGCCTTGATATTTGGTATGTAGCATCACCTCACATTATGTCATAGGCTTATAAATATAAAATCAATTTTTTTTTTCAGAATATAGTCATGTTGCATATTAAATTTAAGGGAATGAAGCATACAATAACATGCTAGCTAATATTTTGTGCCAACACACACCCTTGACCCCTGGGGTGTGGTCAAAAGATCATTTTTTTCTTTTCTGAAATTACACACTGGGTAGGCGCAACAAGAATACAACCGAGGAACTCTGATCAATATTTATATTTTACAGCCGCCGTTTTGGGTAAGTTTAATATTTTATTTTTTTCATTTGAATGCTCAGGTTTCAGTAAAAGTAAGCATGATATCAGTTTTAGGTAAGATCAAAGAAATGTGCTTGGTGTTACATTTGTCCAAAAAATGTGTGAGAGTTGGCTGAAAAATAACATTTTATTTCTGATCATTACTTATTTCAACTTAAAACTGAAAAATATGTATATTTTTTCGCATTCATTGTCGTATTTCGATCTTTCAGAAACAGAAGGGTAAAATTAAATTATTGGTGGATATCCTGTGTGTATTCAATAATTTCTATCTGATAAGTGAAAAGCGCAGTATCTGTTTTAAAGGATGATGGTAATGATACTAAGGCAATCGAAAACTTCATTAATGGCAATCGGTTATCGATAGCAATCAATGTTTTTGGCAATCAATGAGCAATTTTTTGTTTGCTTTTGTCCGATATATATATATCCGAGCTTTATAAGTATGTTTTCTGTTTTATATTGATCCATAAACTCAAATCGGACCTGGAAGGCTCAGGATCAAACCCTATGTCACATGCCTACTGTGTGGCCCGACAGTTCAGTGGTAAACATACACCCACATTCTGAGAGGGTCCTGGGTTCAAGTTCAGGACGGGTCAATGGGGGGGGGGGGTGTGTAGATGACACATGTGAAGAAAAAGCATATGACCAGATGGGGACTCGAACCCGGGACCTATCACAGACCGTGCAAATACTTTGACCACATAGCTAACGGGCCACACGATGAGCCTGCCAGTTCTACAATATATACGGCAGGGTAGTTGTACTCCTTCCAAGGTCCGTTTGGACATCACCAGACACATCGAAAAAAAAGGTTTTCTTGTGACGGAGCTCATATGAAAGAAAGCTAAGAACCCATTGTCTGCGATCGGCCGACTGTAAGTTCATTTTACTTGTTTATCAGAAACAACACCTGCATAGAACAAATCATGATTCATTTCAGAATAGATAGGCGAAACCAATTTTATTAAAATACTGCTATAAATTATAAAAAAAAAACCAGATAAACTGACTTATTTATAACAGCAGCTGTACATACATGTATTGATCGCAGTTCCTCGATTGTGTTCAGCATTCGATGTTGCCGCCTACCCGGTGTGAATTAGTTGTGTTGCATATCAAATTAAAGGGAATGAAACAGGGTAGATAATCCTTATGTCTACCGAAGTTGAAGTCAATAACTGTTTTGTTGTATGGCGTTTCAACTAAGAATGAAACTTTTCTACTTTTTGTTTTGTTGTTTAAGTTATGTTCAACCTTCAGCCTAAGGACTTTCTCATAAGTTTTATCAACTGTTATCAAAATATTTAAACATAGTATTTTGCATGTTGAAAAGGATACTAATTCTCTGAGTGTGGAACGTAAAATTTAATTAATATAAAACTTTTTTTTATACTTTTTGTTTTTTCAAAACAAAGATAAATTAACAAACAAGATAATACAAAACTGTTTTCAAAAAGATCATGAAAGTCTGGGATGTGAAACAGCAAATCATGTCAATTTCATGCAGCACATGTTAGTTTTATATTAATCATGCTATTTTTAGCTCTACAGATGGTGATATAAGTGTCAAAATATTAACTTCTGGAAACTAGTTTGAGCTGGTTTTCATGCAATATTAACTTGTAGGCCAGTTTAGACCGGTTTTCAGGTAGACAGAGATTTATGAAGACAAATTGAGCCAATCAGGAGGGTCCGATGATTAACCGAAATCAGCAGAAATCACCAAGAAATCACCAGATAAAAATAAGAAAAAACTACCATTTTATTGTTAGTTTAATGTCATAATATAATAAGAATTAGTATAAAAGGCTTATTTCTACTTTGATTTTAAAAAGAAATGAAAAAAATGTTATGATTTCACTTTCAAATTCAGTGCACAGTGAATTCACCGAAATCACCAGATAAAAATAGGAAATCACAATTTTATTATTAATTTAATGCCATAATTGGATAGTAAGTAAGTAAGTAAGTAAGTAAATAAGTAAGTAAGTAAAGTCTTTATTTAAAGAGGGTGACAACATTTAGTAGTACAACTAATCTTCCATGAGGCCCTCAAAATAAATAATATTTACACACATAAAAAAAAACAAAAACAAAAAAACAACAATTCTACACAAACTATCAAATTAAATTGTTTAACCCTGTACTGCTGAGCAAATATAGCTAAATTTTGGCAAGACCGTAAACTGAATGCAAAACTGTTGATCCTGATCAGCTGATCAGTTTCCACACTGTTAGTGTTTCCAAAAACAGGATATATCTAGGTTCAGCAGGACAAGGGTTAATTTGATATTTACACAAGTGCATTTATTATAATATAGTAACCCTATTTATCTTGACAAGCATCCGTTTCTATTTTACTCTGCTTGCTGGAAATTTTTTGATATTTTTGTCATCTGCTGTCTTTTTTAAAATTAATTTACTATATAGTTCTCAGAGAGTCAAACAGTTTGGATTTAGATCTGGCCCAATATTTTGTTGGTCCTGATTTGGTTCCAAAACTGTTTGCAAAGGTTATCAACAGACAACAATTGCAGGCAGAGTAACTTCAGCAGTGTTTATTTAACCAACTTGCAGGGTACCACTTAAGTCTAGCTCCTAGACCTTGATGTTTTTGTCAATTTTACTTTACTTTTCATACAGTATTATTTGATCTCATATAGCTGGTCTCATCTCCTCTCTTTACTGATATCTTCACCTAGTCACAAATATTGCTATCATAGAGGAAAGAAGGAGAGTAAAGATATTTTTAATTTAAAATAAAATTATTGTTTATTGAAAAACATATGATATCAGGCTAGTGGCTAGTCTAGGTACCACTTATTTGTATGCCTTTGCAATCAAAGTAGAAAACAATATACATCCTGATCAGCTGGCTTCAGGACCAGGAAAATGTTTAGGTATTTTGTCATCTGCTGTCTTTTCTAAATTAATTTACTATATAGATTACCATATAGATCACCATCAGAGAGTCAAACAGTTTGGATCCAGATCAGGTCTGACATTTTGTCGGTCCTGATCTGGCTTAAACTGTTTGCAAAGGTTATCAGCAGACAACAATTGCAGGCAAAGAGTAACTTTAGCAGAATATATCTAACCAACTTGCAGGGTACGGCAGGGCTCGAAATTTTTGTTTGGACCTACTCGTCCTGTGGGGCAAGTGGTCTAAATTTTTCACTCGTCCTTACTCCAGTTGAACTCGTCCTTAAGTCTTGTTTTAAAAATATTTTCCAACAAGAATATAACTCTTAACTAAAGATATCTTGGATGAACATATTTTATATTGTCACACGTGTGATATTGCACGGATTCATAAAAAAAAATAATTCAAAAATCATCTTAATCTAGGAAAACCTTAAATCATGATTTATAGTTATGAAAAATATATCAAATACAAAAATAGAAAATAATCATATAATCTGTCGAATTAATAACACCAAATGTTATCCTTAGGCTAATGTGACAGGGTGTCTTTTTAATCAGTTGGTTTATTGCATGGCTACTTCTACCAACAAAACAAGTGAAGATATTTACTGTCATTTATTAAATAATGCCTATTCCATGTAATAATATGGTAAATTCCATTGAAAACGCCATATCAGGGGATCCTGCAGTATCCTGTGGTAGCCTGCGGTATCCTGCGGTAATCAGACTGACCCCTGTTTTCGTATACAAAGATAAAATTCGGAACGTCGGCTTTATACTTTCAAAACCATGGGACGGTTCTTTTGGGCCGTATATCATAAGCGCGGAAATCATACCGTGACGTTGTATGAAAAGCGCTTGAAAATAAGGTATCATTTGCGCGGCTCGCCTTTAGGCTAATTATCGATATAATAGCCCAGCTTACCTGTGTTCACAACCGTCTTGCTCAGGTATAACCGTTATCTTAGTCATATTTTAGAAGGTTTTTAAAGGTTTTAGACGTTTTCGTATTTTGTTTTTAAACTTGTATTTTAACCAGGAATTTTTAAACTTAACCATGGATTTTAAAATCTCTGATACGAATAAAGGAAAGAAAAGTTTGATTTATGATGGCTTTATATATAGAATTGACGGTGTTCTGAAATGCAGCAACTGCGATCTCAAGTCAAAATGAAAGCAACGGACGATCGTTATCTTTTCTATGGTTTTGATAACGAGATACGACTATAGTATGTATAACCTGTCCAAGTGACATATAAAAGTAATTAAAAACCGTGCAATTTAAACGCGCATATGATAGTACTTTTTCCGCGCTTTCGTAGAAAAAAAACGCGCATATGATATATCAATCCGCGCAAACGTAAAACGGCGTTCTTTTGAGGACCTTTTGGCCCGCGGCCGCATACTTTTTAAAAACTTAATAATTTTTCAAAAAATAGGCACAGCAACTCACTTCTTACCTTGACTTACTCCCCAGAGGAGTCAAAACCTGGCAAATTAAAAATAAAGACTATATGGCCCAAAACTAGGTACCAGTGGAGTATTTGTTACATCCCCATCAACACTTTTTCAATAGTAAAAATACACTGACCCCAACACAACTTATATGGAAAACGAAAGTTACCTGCACATCACCAGCCCTATCACTCACTTTCAGTCTGTAGATCAATATTACACAATATTCAAAATCAGCAGGCGACCCGGTATTTAATTCAAAGATCAGGTTGCATTTACTGCTGACTAGTGTAAACATTCGGTCACACTTAAGTGACATTTTAAACCTACCGAACGATCTTTCTTCACTGTGTTTGCGTTGCTTTTGCAGGCTGTAAAACATGCCAGTTAGTTCTTTTTTTTTTCCTCAAAAATAATTACAAAACCATAAAAATTTACTCGTCCTGTCGGGCTAGCAAATGGCAATTTCCACTCGCCCTTACCGAACTTCCACTCGTAAATACGAGCGGACGTGTACAATTTTCGAGCTCTGGTACGGTAAGCGCAATGTTTACCGTTGTCGCCCTGGACCCTGTTACCTGTTAAACTAACGGTACCGGGAGCCAACATTGAAGGCATTATACCACTTATTTGTATGCATTTACAAGCAGAGTAGAAAACAATATACATCCTGATCAGCTGACTTCAGGACCAGGCAAATGTTTAGGTATTTTGTCATCTGCTGTCTTTTCTAAATGAATTTACTATATAGTTCCTTCATGATCACCATCGGAGAGTCATACAGTTTGGACCCAGATCAGGTCTGACATTTTGTCAGTCCTGATCTGGTTCTTAAACTGTTTGCAAAGGTTATCAGCAGACAACAATTTCAGGCAAAGAGTAACTTCAGCAGTGTATATCTAACCAACTTGCAGGGTTCCACTTAATAGTATGCATTAACAAGCAGAGTAGAAAACAATATGCATCCTGATCAGCTGGATAACAACTTGAATAATAAGCTTATTTCTACTTTGATTAAAATATGAAAAAAAAATGTACATTTCAATTTCCAATTCAAGGTATTCCGAAATCACCAGAAAAAAAGGAAATATCCATTTTAATGTTAATTTTATGCCTTTATATGATGTAAATGATAGTAGAATAATTGATATGTTTTCAAAAGGCTTATATTTTAATGTGCCAGCAAATAAATATTTCAATAAAAAATACAGCAACACATTATAGCAATTTGAAAGTGATTTTTTTTATCAACATATTTTTAAAAACAGACTAGAAATAAGCATATTATACTAATTCTTATCATATTTTTGCATTAAGTAAACTATAAAAAGGTGATTTCTTACTTTTATCTCGTGATTTCGGTGATTTTCTGGTGATTTCGGTGATATCTGTTGATTTCGGTTAATCATGGCACCGAATCAGGAGATGGGATTCTCTCCAGTTATATAACAATATGTCATATTGGTTTGTGCAATAATTTTTTCAGGGTGAACAGCATCTCACAGATAAGATAGTTTGGTCTCAGAGAAAGTCCAGTTCTAAGGAGTCCATAGACCACAGTCACCAACTTACAGCAATATCTGATGTGATTCAAGGGAATTATACCTCTTTCATTTTAATGTTTGATAAGAGTACAGATTTGTTATAATGGTATGGTTTTAAACTCAACTAAGACTAAAGTAATGCTCATAACCACAAATCAAAAGCGACATGGTTTAGATAGAGATGGCCTCAATCTCAATTTTAATATGGAGCCTCTGCAAGTGATAACTAGTGACAAGATACTTGGTGTTTTTGTGGACAATAATCTAACGTGGAATGAACATATTAAGCACTTATCAAAGAAAATTGCTTCAAATATATGGTTATTGTCTAAAATGAAAGTTTACTTATCACAAGAGCATCGCATTCAGTTTTACAAGTCATACATACAACCTCACATTGATTTTTGTAACATAATTTGGGGAAATACATCTGAAAGTAACAAACAAAAGATTTTGCGGATGCAAAAGAGGGCAGTTCGAGTAATACTGGATTATAATGTAGAAAACTCACACGAGGCTATGAAATCATTAAATATACAGTCTATTTATGATCGTTTATTTCTAAGAAAGGCCAAGTTTATGTTCAAAGTGTATCACAATCTTACTCCCACATATATAAGTGAAAACTATAACTTGCGTAGTAACTTCAACATATCCGTAAACCTCAGATCTGCATCAACAAGGTGTTTTGTGCCACCAAAACCAAGAACAGAATGCTTTAAGCAGAGCATAAGATATTCTGGATGCTTGATTTGGAACAGCTTGCCTGAAGAAGTTAAAAGTGCCGAAACTCAAGAAACATTCCATAAAAGATGTTTAACCTGGCTCTTGAATTAAGTTTGGCTGATAAGAAAATGATCACTCAGCTGTTAACTGTTCCTGTATATATTTTATGTTGTATATTTGTTCATTTTTCCTCTATCTATTTACTTTTTTAGCTATGTTGATTCTTTAACTTTCAATAAGTGTGGATCCTGATCAGCTGGCTTCACAGAAGCTAGCTGATCTGGATCAACACTCATAAGAAATAGTAATAAATAGGCAGTATCCTTAATTTCTTCTTCATAAAATTATCACTCAATATTAACCCATACCATGCTGAAACTGGATACATCCTGTTTTGAAATCAGTATCTAACCAAATCAGCTGGATCCTGAAGCAAGCTGATCAGGTTGCAGACTGTTTTCTGCTCTTCTTGTAATAATGCATTTAATTCTATTAAGTGGAACCCTGCAAGTCAGTTGGATTTAAAGTGGGGAAGAGTGTAGTAAAGCATGGTAGGGGTTCAGAAGTTGTTGCCTTGTTTGTATAAATTGACATGCTTAATTACTTACACTAGATGCTTAGCTCTAGTACCATCATATTCATTTCTGAACTATTTCTGCTACATTTGTCATTCTTACCAGGTCTTTACTTAAACCTTTGCATTTCGTTTCGGTGAAGGCTTTAAAAATTTTAAAGATTCATTTGAAGATATAGCAGATAATTGCAAGAAGTTAGTTCACGTGTTCAAAAAGTTGAATGGGTGGTCAAGGTAGTTCTGGTCATTTATTGAGTGCAGTTTAACCAGCATTTTGTGACTCATGATGCAGCTGACCATTTGCTGCAATTGTTGTCTGTTAATAACCTTTGCAAACAGTTTGGAACCAGATCAGGACCGACAAAATGTTGAGCCAGATCTTGATCCTAACTATTTGACTCTCTAATGGTGTTTAAGAAGGAATTACTCTTGTATATATCAAATTAACCCTTGTCCTGCTGAACCTAGATATATCCCATTTTTGGAAATAGTGTGGAAACTGATCAGCTGACCAGGATCCACTTTTGTGCATTCAGTTCATGGTCTAGCCAAAATATAGCTTTAAGCTTTGGGATTGTTTTCCTCAGTAGTACAGTTTTTAACAATTTAAATTTTATAGGTTGTGTAAACTTGTTCTATTTTGTGTGTGTACATATTATTTATTTTGAGGGCCTCATGGAAGATTAGTTGTTCTACTAAATGTTGTCACCCTCTTTAAATAAAGACTTTACTTACTTACTTACTTACTCACTGAGCCAAATTTTAACTACTCAGTATGGTCTCAGCAAGAGTTGAACATATAACATCTTTCTTGGCCATTAGGACTCTATTCCAATATTGAATCCCTAACCCATCATTTCTGGATGTGATAAATAAGGAACAAGTTCTGACAAACTGATTGGCTTGTCGAATGATGGCCAGTGATGGGCAGCTTCAATGTCAGCAGGAAATCAGGAGTGGTACAAGACACTTTAACCTGAGACTGATTGGTACTGGTTCAACACAGAAGACCCATCCCGACATGACTGAAAAATTATTGACTGGTTGAAGAAACAAATCATCCATAATCAAACACTTTGGATCCAGATTAGGACCGACTTCAGTGTTAAATCCATTAAATTTTCAGTGGTCATTTTCATGTGATTTCAGATGGAAAAACACTGTCTAATATTTGCCCATTTGCATGATGTTGATGATGGCCAACTCTACCTTTAGCAAGGGGCCATTTGATACAAAAGGGGGCCACTTAAAGGGGGCCAGTGGCCGCCTCTAGATTTTGCAGAGGTAATCAGCAGACAACAATAATAGGCAAAAAGTTAACTCATAAAGTGCCACATACAAATTGCAGCAGACGACAATTGCAAATTTTGCTGCTTTTTCAAAGAATAAAAAAACAAATAAGGCACGACGTTTCATGAGAATAGTCTGCTGGCAGACGATTCTCATGAAATATCATACCTTATTTTTTTTCAAAAATTAGGAAAGTTGTTGCCATATTTGTCATCTGCTGCAGTCGTGATTGGTGCTTTAAGGGTTAAATAGAAAAGACTGAAGAAATAATCAAATGTCATCTGTTTTAATAAAATGCATAATTTTAAGCTGTATAACTTTTAAATATTGAAATAGATGAGTTTATATGTACATGGAGTTTGGTCTAACATAAGTCCAGATAAGTGAACTTTTATTGACAAAATTGTGAGAACATATGCAATTTTTCAATCATTTGAACTTTGTTTTGGGTGCTCAAAAGAACCGTCTCATTGAGACGGCTCTTTTGAGCATCAAGAAAATTGTTTTTTGATATGATTTTTAAGCACATTCAACTGGATACCTAAAGTGTATTAGCAATTTTCTATAATGGATAAGAGACTGCCTGCAGCCAAATCAAGGACAGGTGCCATACTGGGAATTTAGTCATATAGTACACAGGTATAGGTTAACCGCTCAATAGCCCTTCAAAAGCCTCTATATCACCAAATGAGAGTTTTTATCTAAACATCCAGAATATCTGTTCTGGTTGTTTTATTTTATGTGATTCTTTACATCCCATGAACAATCTTTCAGCTATAAAGGGATGGGTCTTCCTGGGTTGAACCAGGACTAAGCTAGGATTAATGTGTCCTGCTCAAGGACACAACGCAGTGATGCCGGTGATGCTCTAACTCGGGGGCCATCTGTCTCGAGTCAAGCACTCTACCACTGAGCCACTGCACTCCTGGATTTGGTTTTGAAATAACAATTTGAAAAATATTTTCTTATAAGCACTTTCATCTGGAGGCCAAATAGTGGATTTGGAATTGGACATATTAAGTCACCTGGCTATTAAGTGCTCAAACTGAGCTATACATTTAATATTGCCTTCAAATATGTCTGCAAGATGTGAATGGTGTGTCTGTCATTTGTGTGTCAAGACAAGAGGCCCTTCTGAACACTAAACTTAGCATGTGCATTTTCAATTGACAGCACACCATGAGGTCAGGTCATGAATGTTTGCATGCGGATAGTTTTACAAGCTTTTGTTGTCCTCTGCTGATCAGTGTCTTAACCCTTGTTCTGCTGCATAAATATGAATATGGCACATTCACTTCTGTTTTCCAGTGGAATCTTATGCTGTCTGGAAAGCAGTCAGATCTAGATCTCATGTCCACAGATGTGTTCACTAGGTTTAGCCAGCTGATTCTGGATTTACTCTCTTTTCTAAAGATGACATATCCGGTTTCAGCAGGACAAGGGTTTATCCATCATTTTATGGGACATTGGCAAACAGTACATAACCAGATCAGATATGACATAATGTGACCTCTGATCAGGTTCTGCACTGTTTCCTAACATTACATACTTTTAACACTGTTTCCTAACATTACATACTTTTAATATTTGAGTGTAATTATAATCCCAACTGGAGATGAATGCATTCAATTGGAAATTCAATTTGTGACTGGGGAGGAATTATTGAAAATTTACAAGCCATTCTTTGTGGAAGTATGTATTAACTGGGTTAGTGCTATTATGTCCCCCAAAATGTTTGTTCCTGAAATGCCTACTGTGCCAAAATGTCTATTCCCATGATGTCTACTATGGCAACTTGCAAGACCGGGCGGATGTCCATGCCCGTTTCAGCAATCTCCGATCCCCAGTATGCATCGTATTAACCTTTTTACCTGCTAGGGACAATTTGAAAACAGTTTGGATCTGGATAAAGACTGTCAAAACGGTAGGCCTGATCAGAATCCAAACTGTGTGCCACTCTGATGGTATTCCTGAAAATTCATTAGAGAAAATTATGACAATGGTCATCATGTTAACCCTCTATCTGCTAGTAACAGTTTGTAAACTGGTTGTAACCAGATCAGGAACATCAAAATGACTTTGCTGGGTCTGATCTGGATCCAAAATGGTTTGACAGTCTGGTATTCCTGAAAAATTCATTAGAGTTACTTCAATCAAGGGTTATGATTGAAGCACTATCATTTAATTTGGACGCTTTAATCCTTGCATTAGTACTTGTGCAATCCAGGTAGACCCATCCCGCCATAACTGAAAAATTATTGACTGGGGCGTAAAGAATCAAATCAAATCAAAAAAAAAATTGGAGAAATCAATTGTAATGATGGAATAGGTCTTTCAGGAGTATATTGGTAAGTAAGCAAGTAAGTAAGTAAAGTCTTTATTTAAAGAGGGTGACAACATTTAGTGGTACAACTTATCTTCCATGAGGCCCTCAAAATAAAGAATATGTACACACACAAAAAAAAGCAACAATTCTACACAAACTATCAAATTTAAATTGTTTAACCCTGTACTGCTGAGCAAATATAGCTAAATTTTGGCAAGACCGTAAACTGAATGCAAAACTGTGGATCCTGATCAGTTGTTTCCAAAACCGGATATCTAGGTTCAGCAGGACAAAGGTTAATTTGATATTTATGCAAGTGCATTTATTATAACATAGTAACCCTATTTATCTCAACAAGCATCCATTTCTATTTTACTCTGTTTGTTGGAAATTATTTAGGTATTTTGTCATCTGCTGTCTTTTCTAAATTAATTTACTATATAGTCCCTTCATTATCACTATCAGAGAGTCAAACAGTTTGGATTCAGATCAGGTCTGGCATTTTGTCGGTCCTGATCTGGTTCTAAAACTGTTTGCAAAGGTTATCAGCAGACAACAATTGCAGGCAAAGAGAAACTTCAGCAGTGTATATCTAACCAACTTGCAGGGTTCCACTTAGCAGTATGCATTTACAAGCAGAGTAGAAAACAATATGTATCCTGATCAGCTGGTTTCAGGCCAGCTGATTCAGATCTATACTGTTTTCAAAACAAGTTAAACCTAGGTACAGCATGGTATGGGCCATTTTACATTATTTACAGGTCATCATATTTCTGTAATTTTATGCGCATAAAATTCGACAAAAACAGATCAGAAGAAATTTTGGATACTGCCTAATTTGGACTATTCCCTATGAGTGTAGATCCAGATCAGCAAGCTTCTGAGAGGCCAGCTGATCAGGATCCACACTGTAAGGTACAAGAATTGTCATAGGTAAAATAATAAATCGATAGAAGAGAAATGAACAAAATATTCACTAAAAATATATACAAACTACAAACATGTACTTAAAATGAATAGTTTAGCATTTTAAAAGGATTTTTGCTTGGGAGTATATATTGTGGGAGTATCATTTTGGGAGCAGACATAGACGGCACCTTCAGGTGTGTAAAAACAAAAACCTTACACCCTAGTGCACATTATGTTTACTAAGTTTAGACATAGAGTGCATTAATAGTGAACATCATGCAATTCACATAATAACTTTAGTTATGATTCATTACTCGAATATTAAGCGAATAAAGAAATGTGCTTCATGCAAGATTGTCATTTTGTATCCTGCTTGATATCTTATATCACTTTAACTATCCTTGTTAGCAAAGACTTTTGTCATCTGCTGATAACCTTTGCAAACAGTAAGGACCCAGATCTGGAACGAGAAGAATGTCGATCCTGATCTTGATCCAAAAGGATTGACACTCTAATAGTGTGTTCCTGAAAGAATTTATTGAAAAAAGTAATTTTTACAAAAAAAAAGTCAGCAGACGACAAAAAAGTTAAAAGAAAAAGATCTTTCTAATTCTATTGTATTGTTATAATACATACCGCGAAAATATTAAGCGAATAAAGAAATGTGCTTCATGCTAGATTGTCATTTTGTATCCTGCTTGATAACTTATGTTATTTTGAATTACATCATTTTAACTATCCTTGTTAAATAGGTTGCAAGGCAGTAGACATTAGAATAAAAACCCGTATTATTAGCTTTTGGATGAATATTGTGAATGGTAAACAAACAAAACTATCAAAATGGTTATACTTACTTCTACTAGGAGAATATGACGGTGGCATCCATCAACATAAATGGATCCATTTTATTAAACATATTCTATTATCTGTTGGGCGTCCCGCTCTTTAAAACAAGGAAGTCATTGAAAACCCAAAATCAATCAAAAATCAAATCTCTAAAACTCTATCAGACCTTTATGTTCAGGAGTGGCATAACAAAGTAACTTCATCCTCTAAAGGAAAGAATTATACTCTTTTCAAGCAAGATTTAAATTTTGAAAATTACCTAATCAAATTAAATAGGAAACACTGTTCTTCATTGTTAAAGTTTAGGTTAAGTAATCATCGGCTTCCGGTTGAAACTGGTCGCTGGGAAAACACACCTTTAGAAGACAGAAAATGCACATTATGTAGCAAACATGATATCGAATTTCACTATCTTTTTGTTTGTGATCACTTTATATCTGACAGAAAGAAATATTTAAGTTTATATTTATACAAAAGTCCTAACATTATAAAATTCGAAGAACTATTTTCTTCAGCAAATACCAGGAAGCTTGTAAAGTTATCAAGTTTTGTAGAAATTATAATGAATAAACTTTCATGTGCAGCCTAACCCTAAAAGAGTCAATCATTACGATAATATACTTCTTACTATGTCTTGGCTTAATATTTCATGGGAATTGCCTGATTATAGACAACTCACATGATATGTCATATCATGCGAATTGTCTATAATTAATAATGTGAAGCCTTATTTTGTTTCTTAATGAAGCAACAACAGTCGATTATGTTGCCTACTGTTAGTTATAGAAGGCTCTTTCAGGGTTGATTTTGCTCGCATTTTAATTTTCACCTTTTTCATGCTCTTTGTACACTGTATTTTATGTATATCATGTATATGCTTTGTTTTTGTATCTTATGCTCTTACGCTATCTATGAGTGGCCGTGAGTTTTATGTCAATAAAGATATGTTCTGTTCTGTTAACAAAGACTTTTGTCATCTGCTAATAACCTTTGCAAACAGTAAGGACCCAGATCAGGGCCGAGAAGAATGTTGATCCTTATCTTGATCCAAACAGACTGACACTCTAATAGTGTATTCCTGAAAGAATTTATTGAAAAAAGTTATTTTAAAAAAAAAAGTCAGCAGACGACAAAAAGTTTATAGAAAAAAGGTCTTTCTGGTTCTATTGTATTGTATTTGAATTTAAGGTACAACTTGCATTTTATATTGTAGAACAGTGACCTATGTCACTACAGAAATGTGTAGAAAGACCCTTGTTACTGTGTATAACATTTTATCAGACAGACAATGTCGTCTGCTGATAACCTTGCAAACAGTTAGGACCAAGATCAGAACCAATTGAAAGTCATTCCTGGTGTGCATCCAAAATGTTTGACATTCTAATTGAGTTCCTGAAAGAATTTTTGCAAAAGACATAAAAAGTATTCAACTAGTTAAAAAAGATCTTTTTGGTTTTAATGGTCAGCAGACCTCAAAACATGAATGTGGGCATGACTGGATTTGTTCATCTAAATTGAAGTGTTCTGGTTACCCTGGCAACAAATAGCAGGCTTCTGACCACATGGTGAGGCTATTACCTGGTGACTTATCCCAATAAACACCGAAAGTTCAGTTTTACACTGTCAATCACATACCAGCTTTAGCAAACAGTGTAGATACAGATGAGAAGCAGCTAATAAGGAAAGAGTTAAATATGATAGTCTTCTGGAATTACCTTTTAGTGAATAAATTATTTTGTTCAAAGAACAAAAAAAAAAATAGTCCCTGATCAGACTGCATTGAATTTTTTATATAAATCTTAACATGCGACATACTTAGTGATTCTGTTGTCGTCTGCTGACTCCTTTCAAAATAAATATTTTCAAGAAATTTCAGGAAAAAAATCAAGGTTTCAAATTGTATGGATCCATATCAGGACCAAACATACTGTTGGTCCTGATCTGACTCCAAACTGTTCATGAATGTTATCAGCAGATGACAAAAGTTTGATGATCCGTTGTTTCCAAAAACGGGATATATCTAGGTTCAGCAGGACAAAGGTTAATTTTATATCTATGCAAGTGCATTTATTATAACATAGTAACCCTATTTGTCTCGACAAGCATCCATTTCTATTTTACTCTGCTTGTTGGAAATTATTTAGGTATTTTGTCATCTGCTGTCTTTTCTAAATTAATTTTCTATATAGTTCCTTCATTATCACTATCAGAGAGTCAAACAGTTTGGATTCAGATCAGGTCTGACATTTTGTCGGTGCTGATCTGGTTCTAAAACTGTTTGCAAAGGTTATCAGCAGACAACAATTGTAGGCAAAGAGAAACTTCAGCAGTGTATATCTAACCAACTTGCAGGGTTCCACTTAGTAGTATGCATTTATAACCAAAGTAGAAAACAATATGTATCCTGATCAGCTGGTTTCAGGCCAGCTGATTCAGATCTATACTGTTTTCAAAACAAGTTATACCCAGGTACAGCATGGTATGGGCCATTTTACATTATTTACAGGTCATCATATTTCTTTAATTTTTATTTTTGTTAATTTTCTCCGAATTTTATGCACATAAAATTCGACAAAAACACAGAAGAAATTTAGGATACTGCCTGATTATGACTATTTCCTATGAGTGTAGATCCAGATCAGCTAGCTTCTGAGAGGCCAGCTGATCAGGATCCACACTGTAAGGTGCAAGAATTGTGATAGGTAAAATAATAAATCGATAGAAGAGAAATGAACAAAATATTCACTAAAAATATATATACAAACTACAAACATGTACGTAAAATGAATAGTTTAGCATTTTAAAAGGATTTTTGCTTGGGAGTATATATTGTGGGAGTATCATTTTGGGAGCAGACATAGACGGCACCTTCAGGTGTGTAAAAACAAAAACCTTACACCCTAGTGCACATTATGTTTACTAAGTTTAGACATAGAGTGCATTAATAGTGAACATCATGCAATTCACATAACAACTTAAGTTATAATTCATTACTCGAATATTAAGCGAATAAAGAAATGTGCTTCATGCAAGATTGTCATTTTGTATCCTGCTTGATAACTTATATCACTTTAACTATCCTTGTTAGCAAAGACTTTTGTCATCTGCTGATAACCTTTGCAAACAGTAAGGACCTAGATCTGGAACGAGAAGAATGTCGATCCTGATCTTGATCCAAAAGGATTGACACTCTAATAGTGTGTTCCTGAAAGAATTTATTGAAAAAAGTAATTTAAAAAAAAAAAGTCAGCAGACGACAAAAAAGTTTATAGATAAAGATCATTCTGGTTCTATTGTATTGTTATAATTCATAACTCGAAAATATTAAGCGAATAAAGAAATGTGCTTCATGCTAGATTGTCATTTTGTATCCTGCTTGATAACTTATGTTATTTTGAATTATATCATTTTAACTATCCTTGTTAACTAGGTTGCAAGGCAGTAGACATTAGAATAAAAACCCGTATTATTAGCTTTTGGATGAATATTGTGAATGGTAAACAAACAAAACTATCAAAATGGTTATACCTTCTTCTACTAGGAGAATATGATGGTGGCATCCATCAACATAAATGGATCCATTTTATTAAACATATTCTTATATCTGTAGGGCGTCCCGATCTTTTAAACAAGGAAGTCATTGAAAACCCAAAATCAATCAAAAAATCAAATCTCTAAAACTCTATCAGACCTTTATGTACAGGAGTGGCATAACAAAGTAACTTCATCCTCTAAAGGAAAGAATTATACTCTTTTCAAGCAAGATTTAAATTTTGAAAATTACCTAATCAAATTAAATAGGAAACACTGTTCTTCATTGTTAAAGTTTAGGTAAAGTAATCATTGGCTTCCGGTTGAAACTGGTCGCTGGGAAAACACACCTTTAGAAGACAGAAAATGCACATTATGTAGCAAACATGATATCGGTGACGAATTTCACTATCTTTTTGTTGTTGATCACTTTATATCTGACAGAAAGAAATATTTAAGATCATATTTTTACAAAAGTCCTAACATTATAAAATTCAAAGAACTATTTTCTTCAGCAAATACCAGGAAGCTTGTAAAGTTATCAAGATTTGTAGAAATTATAATGAATAAATGTTCATGTGCAGCCTAACCCTAAAAGAGTCAATCATTACGATAATATACTTCTTACTATGTCTTGGCTTAATATTTCATGGGAATAACCTGATTATAGACAACTCACATGATATGTCAAATCATGCGAATTGTCTATAATTAATAATGTGAAGCCTTATTTTGTTTCTTAATGAAGCAACAACAGTCGATTATGTTGCCTACTGTTAGTTATAGAAGGCTCTTTCAGGGTTGATTTTGCTCGCATTTTAATTTTCACCTTTTTCATGCTCTTTGTACACTGTATTTTATGTATATCATGTATATGCTTTGTTTTTGTATCTTATGCTCTTACGCTATCTATGAGTGGCCGTGAGTTTTATGTCAATAAAGATATGTTCTGTTCTGTTAACAAAGACTTTTGTCATCTGCTAATAACCTTTGCAAACAGTAAGGACCCAGATCAGGGCCGAGAAGAATGTTGATCCTTATCTTGATCCAAACCGACTGACACTCTAATAGTGTATTCCTGAAAGAATTTATTGAAAAAAGTTATTTTAAAAAAAAAGTCAGCAGACGACAAAAAGTTTATAGAAAAAAGGTCTTTCTGGTTCTATTGTATTGTATTTGAATTTAAGGTACAACTTGCATTTTATATTGTAGAACAGTGACCTATGTCACTACAGAAATGTGTAGAAAGACCCTTGTTACTGTGTATAACATTTTATCAGACAGACAATGTCGTCTGCTGATAACCTTGCAAACAGTTAGGACCAAGATCAGAACCAATTGAAAGTCATTCCTGGTGTGCATCCAAAATGTTTGACATTCTAATTGAGTTCCTGAAAGAATTTTTGCAAAAGACATAAAAAGTATTCAACTAGTTAAAAAAGATCTTTTTGGTTTTAATGGTCAGCAGACCTCAAAACATGAATGTGGGCATGACTGGATTTGTTCATCTAAATTGAAGTGTTCTGGTTACCCTGGCAACAAATAGCAGGCTTCTGACCACATGGTGAGGCTATTACCTGGTGACTTATCCCAATAAACACCGAAAGTTCAGTTTTACACTGTCAATCACATACCAGCTTTAGCAAACAGTGTAGATACAGATGAGAAGCAGCTAATAAGGAAAGAGTTAAATATGATAGTCTTCTGGAATTACCTTTTAGTGAATAAATTAATTTGTTCAAAGAACAAAAAAAAAAATAGTCCCTGATCAGACTGCATTGAATTTTTTATATAAATCTTAACATGCGACATACTTAGTGATTCTGTTGTCGTCTGCTGACTCCTTTCAAAATAAATATTTTCAAGAAATTTCAGGAAAAAAATCAAGGTTTCAAATTGTATGGATCCATATCAGGACCAAACATACTGTTGGTCCTGATCTGACTCCAAACTGTTCATGAGTGTTATCAGCAGATGACAAAAGTTTGATGATCCGTTGTTTCCAAAAACGGGATATATCTAGGTTCAGCAGGACAAAGGTTAATTTTATATTTATGCAAGTGCATTTATTATAACATAGTAACCCTATTTGTCTCGACAAGCATCCATTTCTATTTTACTCTGCTTGTTGGAAATTATTTAGGTATTTTGTCATCTGCTGTCTTTTCTAAATTAATTTTCTATATAGTTCCTTCATTATCACTATCAGAGAGTCAAACAGTTTGGATTCAGATCAGGTCTGACATTTTGTCGGTGCTGATCTGGTTCTAAAACTGTTTGCAAAGGTTATCAGCAGACAACAATTGTAGGCAAAGAGAAACTTCAGCAGTGTATATCTAACCAACTTGCAGGGTTCCACTTAGTAGTATGCATTTATAACCAAAGTAGAAAACAATATGTATCCTGATCAGCTGGTTTCAGGCCAGCTGATTCAGATCTATACTGTTTTCAAAACAAGTTATACCCAGGTACAGCATGGTATGGGCCATTTTACATTATTTACAGGTCATCATATTTCTTTAATTTTTATTTTTGTTAATTTTCTCCGAATTTTATGCACATAAAATTCGACAAAAACACAGAAGAAATTTAGGATACTGCCTGATTATGACTATTTCCTATGAGTGTAGATCCAGATCAGCTAGCTTCTGAGAGGCCAGCTGATCAGGATCCACACTGTAAGGTGCAAGAATTGTGATAGGTAAAATAATAAATCGATAGAAGAGAAATGAACAAAATATTCACTAAAAATATATATACAAACTACAAACATGTACGTAAAATGAATAGTTTAGCATTTTAAAAGGATTTTTGCTTGGGAGTATATATTGTGGGAGTATCATTTTGGGAGCAGACATAGACGGCACCTTCAGGTGTGTAAAAACAAAAACCTTACACCCTAGTGCACATTATGTTTACTAAGTTTAGACATAGAGTGCATTAATAGTGAACATCATGCAATTCACATAACAACTTAAGTTATAATTCATTACTCGAATATTAAGCGAATAAAGAAATGTGCTTCATGCAAGATTGTCATTTTGTATCCTGCTTGATAACTTATATCACTTTAACTATCCTTGTTAGCAAAGACTTTTGTCATCTGCTGATAACCTTTGCAAACAGTAAGGACCTAGATCTGGAACGAGAAGAATGTCGATCCTGATCTTGATCCAAAAGGATTGACACTCTAATAGTGTGTTCCTGAAAGAATTTATTGAAAAAAGTAATTTAAAAAAAAAAAGTCAGCAGACGACAAAAAAGTTTATAGATAAAGATCATTCTGGTTCTATTGTATTGTTATAATTCATAACTCGAAAATATTAAGCGAATAAAGAAATGTGCTTCATGCTAGATTGTCATTTTGTATCCTGCTTGATAACTTATGTTATTTTGAATTATATCATTTTAACTATCCTTGTTAACTAGGTTGCAAGGCAGTAGACATTAGAATAAAAACCCGTATTATTAGCTTTTGGATGAATATTGTGAATGGTAAACAAACAAAACTATCAAAATGGTTATACCTTCTTCTACTAGGAGAATATGATGGTGGCATCCATCAACATAAATGGATCCATTTTATTAAACATATTCTAATATCTGTAGGGCGTCCCGATCTTTTAAACAAGGAAGTCATTGAAAACCCAAAATCAATCAAAAAATCAAATCTCTAAAACTCTATCAGACCTTTATGTTCAGGAGTGGCATAACAAAGTAACTTCATCCTCTAAAGGAAAGAATTATACTCTTTTCAAGCAAGATTTAAATTTTGAAAATTACCTAATCAAATTAAATAGGAAACACTGTTCTTCATTGTTAAAGTTTAGGTAAAGTAATCATTGGCTTCCGGTTGAAACTGGTCGCTGGGAAAACACACCTTTAGAAGACAGAAAATGCACATTATGTAGCAAACATGATATCGGTGACGAATTTCACTATCTTTTTGTTGTTGATCACTTTATATCTGACAGAAAGAAATATTTAAGATCATATTTTTACAAAAGTCCTAACATTATAAAATTCAAAGAACTGTTTTCTTCAGCAAATACCAGGAAGCTTGTAAAGTTATCAAGATTTGTAGAAATTATAATGAATAAATGTTCATGTGCAGCCTAACCCTAAAAGAGTCAATCATTACGATAATATACTTCTTACTATGTCTTGGCTTAATATTTCATGGGAATAACCTGATTATAGACAACTCACATGATATGTCAAATCATGCGAATTGTCTATAATTAATAATGTGAAGCCTTATTTTGTTTCTTAATGAAGCAACAACAGTCGATTATGTTGCCTACTGTTAGTTATAGAAGGCTCTTTCAGGGTTGATTTTGCTCGCATTTTAACTTTCACCTTTTTCATGCTCTTTGTACTCATGTATTTTATGTATATCATGTATATGCTTTGTTTTTGTATCTTATGCATTTACGCTATCTATGAGTGGTCTGAGTTTTATGACAATAAAATATGTTCTGTTAACAAAGACTTTTGTCATCTGCTGATAACCTTTGCAAACAGTAAGGACCCAGATCAGGGCCGAGAAGAATGTTGATCCTTATCTTGATCCAAACCGACTGACACTCTAATAGTGTGTTTTTGAAAGAATTTATTGAAAAAAGTTATTTTAAAAAAAAGTCAGCAGACGACAAAAAGTTTATAGAAAAAAGATCTTTCTGGTTCTATTGTATTGTATTTGAATTTAAGGTACAACTTGCATTTTATATTGTAGAAATGTGACCTATGTCACTGTACAGAAATGTGTAGAAAGACCCTTGTTACTGTGTATAACATTTTATCAGACAGACAATGTCGTCTGCTGATAACCTTGCAAACAGTTAGGACCAAGATCAGAACCAATTGAAAGTCATTCCTGGTGTGCATCCAAAATGTTTGACATTCTAATTAAGTTCCTGAAAGGATTTTTGCAAAAGACATAAAAAGTATTCAACTAGTTAAAAAAGATCTTTTTGGTTTTTGGTCAGCAGACCTCAAAACATTTGGATTTGTTCATCTAAATTGAAGTGTTCTGGTTACCCTGGCAACAAATAGCTGGCTTCTGACCACATGGTGAGGCTATTACCTGGTGTCTTAATCCCAATAAACACCTAAATTTCAGTTTTACACTGTCAATCACATACCAGCTTTAGCAAACAGTGTAGATACAGATGAGAAGCAGCTAATAAGGAAAGAGTGAAATCATTAAGGTCCTTTAAGATAGTCTTCTGGAATTACCTTTTAGTGAATAAATTATTTTGTTCAAAGAACAAAATAAAATAGTCCCTGATCAGACTGCATTGAATTTTTATATAAATCTTTACATGCGACATACTTAGTGATTTTGTTGTCGTCTGCTGACTCCTTTCAAAATAAATATTTTCAAGAAATTTCAGGAAAAAAATCAAGGTGTCAAATTGTATGGATCCAGATCAGGACCAAATATACTGTTGGTCCTGATCTGACTCCAAACTGTTCATGAATGTTATCAGCAGATGACAAAAGTTTGATGATCAGTTGTTTCCAAAAACGGGTATATCTAGGTTCAGCAGGACAAAGGTTAATTTTATATTTATGCAAGTGCATTTATTATAACATAGTAACCCTATTTGTCTCGACAAGCATCCATTTCTATTTTACTCTGCTTGTTGGAAATTATTTAGGTATTTTGTCATCTGCTGTCTTTTCTAAATTAATTTATTATATAGTTCCTTCATTATCACTATCAGAGAGTCAAACAGTTTGAATTCAGATCAGGTCTGACATTTTGTCGGTGCTGATCTGGTTCTAAAACTGTTTGCAAAGGTTATCAGCAGACAACAATTGTAGGCAAAGAGAAACTTCAGCAGTGTATATCTAACCAACTTGCAGGGTTCCACTTAGTAGTATGCATTTATAACCAAAGTAGAAAACAATATGTATCCTGATCAGCTGGTTTCAGGCCAGCTGATTCAGATCTATACTGTTTTCAAAACAAGTTATACCCAGGTATGGGCCATTTTACATTATTTACAGGTCATCATATTTCTTTAATTTTTATTTTTGTTAATTTTCTCCGAATTATATGCACATAAAATTCGACAAAAACACAGAAGAAATTTAGGATACTGCCTGATTATGACTATTTCCTATGAGTGTAGATCCAGATCAGCTAGCTTCTGAGAGGCCAGCTGATCAGGATCCACACTGTAAGGTGCAAGAATTGTGATAGGTAAAATAATAAATCGATAGAAGAGAAATGAACAAAATATTCACTAAAAATATATATACAAACTACAAACATGTACTTAAAATGAATAGTTTAGCATTTTAAAAGGATTTTTGCTTGGGAGTATATATTGTGGGAGTATCATTTTGGGAGCAGACATAGACGGCACCTTCAGGTGTGTAAAAACAAAAACCTTACACCCTAGTGCACATTATGTTTACTAAGTTTAGACATAGAGTGCATTAATAGTGAACATCATGCAATTCACATAACAACTTAAGTTATAATTCATTACTCGAATATCAAGCGAATAAAGAAATGTGCTTCATGCAAGATTGTCATTTTGTATCCTGCTTGATAACTTATATCACTTTAACTATCCTTGTTAGCAAAGACTTTTGTCATCTGCTGATAACCTTTGCAAACAGTAAGGACCCAGATCTGGAACGAGAAGAATGTCGATCCTGATCTTGATCCAAAAGGATTGACACTCTAATAGTGCGTTCCTGAAAGAATTTATTGAAAAAAGTAATTAAAAAAAAAAGTCAGCAGAGGACAAAAAAGTTTATAGATAAAGATCTTTCTGGTTCTATTGTATTGTTATAATTCATAACTCAAAAATATTAAGCGAATAAAGAAATGTGCTTTATGCTAGATTGTCATTTTGTATCCTGCTTGATAACTTTTGTTATTTTGAATTATATCATTTTAACTATCCTTGTTAACTAGGTTGCAAGGCAGTAGACATTAGAATAAAAACCCGTATTATTAGCTTTTGGATGAATATTGTGAATGGTAAACAAACAAAACTATCAAAATGGTTATACTTACTTCTACTAGGAGAATATGATGGTGGCATCCATCAACATAAATGGATCCATTTTATTAAACATATTCTAATATCTGTAGGGTGTCCCGATCTTTTAAACAAGGAAGTCATTGAAAACCCAAAATCAATCAAAAATCAAATCTCTAAAACTCTATCAGACCTTTATGTTCAGGAGTGGCATAACAAAGTAACTTCATCCTCTAAAGGAAAGAATTATACTCTTTTCAAGCAAGATTTAAATTTTGAAAATTACCTAATCAAATTAAATAGGAAACACTGTTCTTCATTGTTAAAGTTTAGGTTAAGTAATCATCAGCTTCCGGTTGAAACTGGTCGCTGGGAAAACACACCTTTAGAAGACAGAAAATGCATATTATGTAGCAAATATGATATCGGTGACGAATTTCACTATCTTTTTGTTTGTGATCACTTTATATCTGACAGAAAGAAATATTTAAGATCATATTTTTACAAAAGTCCTTACATTATAAAATTCAAAGAACTATTTTCTTCAGCAAATACCAGGAAGCTTGTAAAGTTATCAAGTTTTGTAGAAATTATAATGAATAAATTTTCATGTGCAGCCTAACCCTAAAAGAGTCAATCAGTACGATAATATACTTCTTACTATGTCTTGGCTTAATATTTCATGGGAATAACCTGATTATAGACAGTTCACATGATATGTCAAATCATGCGAATTGTCTATAATCAATAATGTGAAGCTTTATTTTGTTTCTTAATGAAGCAACAACAGTCGATTATGTTGCCTACTGTAAGTTATAGAAGGCTCTTTCAGGGTTGATTTTGCTCGCATTTTAATTTTCACCTTTTTCATGCTCTTTGTACTCATGTATTTTATGTATATCATGTATATGCTTTGTTTTTGTATCTTATGCCTTTACGCTATCTATGAGTGGCCTGAGTTTTATGTCAATAAAGATATATTCTGTTCTGTTAACAAAGACTTTTGTCATCTGTTGATAACCTTTGCAAACAGTAAGGACCCAGATCAGGGCCGAGAAGAATGTTATAATCCCAAATAATTGGTATGTTCTAGAATGTTCTAGAAAGTCTCAGTCCAGTTCCAATTCTGCTTGAATAGAACTTCCTGGGATTTTGTGGTACTTCACTTTACATGGTATTTAATGGAATTCCATTAAATCCCAAAAGTTGGAACAATTGGTATATTCTGTCACTATCTGGAACTGGAAAATCCCAGAAAGTCTCAAACAATTCTGCAGGGAGCGCAGTGGCTCAGTGGTAGAGTGCTTGACTCGAGACCGAAGGGTAGCGGGTTCGAGCCTCACCGGCGTCACTGCGTTGTGGTCCTTGAGCAAGACACATTTATCCTAGCTTAGTACTGGTTAAACCCAGGAAGAACCGTCCCGCATAACTGAAAGATTGTTGAGTGGACGTAAAGAAACAAATCAAACAAACAAACAATTCTGCTTAAAATATAAGTGGGATTTTATGTTACTTTCTCGGATAAATATTCCATTTAATCCCAGAAAGTCCCAGTAGGTACTTTAAATGGGATTATTAAGATTTTCTGGGACTTCATCAATTCAACACATCCATATAATTTGGGATTAAATGGAATCTTTTGGTACTGCTAGTAAATAATTTGGTTCCATTTAATACCAAATAATCCTAACCTAGATTTGCATAGGACCATTATATTCTGAACTCAGTCTGACCTTGAAATATGATATAACTGTGTTAACCTGGTTCTCTCATTTCAATGACTCAAGCTGAAATTCTTTAATCTTGCAGGAAACCAGAAAAAGATTCAAATAAACCTCATGGTTTGCAAGGCTCTAACTATTTGATAAATCCTGTGTTAATTTTGGATATATACTGCATAAACTGCACAAAATAAATCCTACAACAGACAATGTGAGTAAATAGAACATATTTCTATGCTTATAAATTATACTTGCATGAGACTTTTCATCATATAATTTAGTTTCTCAGAAACAAAGCCATTTTTAGTTGTTTCTTTCTTTAAATGCTGATGAAAGACGCTTAATACTGAATTGTGTTCATTATAGTTATACAATTTTACCATTATCATTATTATTTACAGCAGCATTTATGGCAGTACAACACTTAGTTAGTGTGGTACATGTAAGCAGGTTAATTACTGAATTTACAGGATAATCAGGCTGATCATTGGGGCTTATTTTTATTTGATTTTTTTTATCCATTCTCTTTTTAAAAGGTGTTGGAGATATTGCGATTGCCTTCGTCTGTATATCAGGTTTTTGTTTGTTATGCTATCTTCTAAACAACTGGACAGATTATCCAACCAATTTTGTTGAGCAACTGGTGTATGCAACTGGTGTATGCAACAGCAAAATTCCAATACCCCAATGATGTGGGATGTAGGTCAAAAGTGTCCTTCGGTCTGCCCATTTGCCTGCAATACTTTCACCTTGCAAACGGTTTGTTTGTTTTGTTGCTTTACGTCCCAAGTCAACAGCTATGGTCATGGCTGGACAGTTAGTTCACCTAACCACACTTTTTCCTGGGCAAGCTTTAACAATCAGTTAACCAGTACTTCGTGCACATACTTTCACTTGTAACTGACAACAACCCTTCTTGAATGATTCAGCGGAAGGGAGGAGAATGACCGTAGAAATTATTTCATGATCAATCTCCACGAAAGTACGGGACCGGGTTGGGATTCAATCTCGCGACCCCTGGATTCAGACTCACATCTTTTGCCAGACACGTTACCGACTACGCAAACGGTCATACTGAATCCAACCGAATTTGTTTGGTGACTTACTTGCACAAGTGGGTGAGCAGGAGCATTACTGTTTTTTGCTTTTTGGATCCCCTTTGCATGGGCCTCAGGGAGTGTGCATTTTCTGGCTAAATTGCAGTCTCTTTCTGAATTGCTGGGTAGAACTCAACCAAATTTGTGCACAACTTAAACAAATTGTGTATACAAGAGCTTATTTTTGGGTACCCCACTCAGAGGCGCCCTATAATGGGGACAAAAGTGTCTGCCCATTCTTCTTTTATGCTAATCCAAACATGCTGGGCTGAATTCAACCTAATTTGTTGAAAGGTCGACTTTCTCACAAGTGGGGAGTGGTAAAGAACATTTATTTTTTTAACCTTCCAGCCAAATTTTTGATTATCCGAAACTACTGGGTTATTCGAAGACTACGGACAGTCCTGACTTTTTTCTCTATTATCTATTGCAATAAAACTACCTATTATTCGAATTTCGATTATCCGAAAAATTCAATTTTTCGAAGTGATTTGTCGGTCCCGATAAAAGAAATGGCTATTAAATTACCTTTCAAGATTCGAAGTCCAAATGTCACGCATGGTGATCATGATTTCTTTGTTTGGTCAAGTTTATTTTTATTATATAGATTAATAATAAGAAAAAAATAGGTGAATGCCATTACAATAATACTTCATCAGTGTTGACGTGGTCTATTGTCATATACAGCATGGATGTTGGTGACCTGATTTTGAATGAAACGATTCAAATCTGAATCTCGATATATAAACAAACAGGTTTTAAAATATTAAAACCAAACCAATAATGTATATGATGTATATATGTTCAATGTTTCTATCTTGCTTTTGTAATTGTGCTTTATTTGTATGCTCTTCACATGTGGAGGAAATAAAGAATATTATTATTATCATTATTTTTATTATTATTATTATTATTATTATTATTATTTTATTAAGGTCGTCTGCAATGATGGTTTTGTTTGATGTTTTTTAAATGTCTAATTATGGGCAATAAATGAGCTAAACTTGATTTTAATTGGATCTTCTCATCCTTTGATTTATTCTTGACCACTGTGTACATTATATTTAATATTAGAATACAAGTATGTCTACAGAATTCCAAAGGGCCCTTACTTAGACTACAGTTATAATTCTGTCTGATTACTCTACTGGTTGTGATGAGATGAGACGAGCAATTATTTTGCCACACAAGCAGATATAATGATAGATATTGTATACGACTTGGATAAGGATTAGTTAAGATATTTTAAAACATTTAACCAATTTAACAAATACTAAATTGTCATGTTAAAATAGAAACTATTATTTTCCACGCCCCTCTATCTATATCGTAGTATTATACATATATGGAAATATTGTAAAAGTTTAGATATAACATCTGTAAAAAAGGTCTTGATAATAGAGCAATGAATTGCTTCCTAAGATTAAAGCACCAAAGCCCAGAGATTTATAAGAAACCATGCGAAAAATATTCATTTCTCTTTGAAATATCATCTCTTACACCAAGTCAATGGCCTTGCTAACTTATTATGTTAGGTAACATAAGTTACAACCTGTAACACAACCTGTAACAAGTACTCCTATCTTGTTGTTTAACATGCAAAATCTATGATTCTTTATTATATGAGCAAGACTATCAAAATATGGAAGATTTTATATAATTTTTACGTAAATAATACCTACCAAATTGGGCTCCTTAAAACTTGGGGTAGTGTTGTTTAATTGCTTATATAAGGCAATGCATTTAAGATAGATAAACACACTTTGTTTTTTTTTCTATAAGCCAATAGTGTGTTAGTACAACTAGATTAAAAGCATTTTAAAAATTCACAAATCAGCTGTAAAATTAAATGCTATTGGTCACAGTTACCGTTTTTAAAGGGTAGTTTTATGTAAGTAACGCACATAACACATTAGGATGCCGTAATTTTGCTTTAAAACTTTTATCTGCAGCTTAGGTATCCAGCAGGCAGACTATATGCGTGATTTAAATAGTTAGTTTAATGCCTTCTTTCTGTAGCACAGCCTTTTAACTTTTCATTTTCTGAATTTTATATGGTAACATATGTAACAGACTGTCAGAGGCAAACACCAAATCGTACACATGCAAACATCTCTTATTCTACGCAGCTTGAAATGCTCTTTTAAGATACGATGTGTCTGCAAAATTCTTTAGCGGGGAGCAAAACATTCTCAGCCATCAGTCTAACAATGATACATTGCCATTTTGGTAACGTATATTTTAGGATTTCCCACCAAGGGAGAAATTGAAATCTCTGTTTTGATATAAAACTCTCACAACTTTGAACACAGAGTGTAAAATGCTTCTTTGAGCTAAAAACTAAAAATATTATTTTTGGATAAAAAACCCCGCAGGGTTTTTCTCCCATTTTATTTTGTGGGGGAAAAACCCCGCGGGGGAAAAACCCTGCGGGGGAATTTTCTTTTTCCTCTAGAGGCACAATATAATGCTGAAAGTTTTTGATACACCTTTTATTATGCATTGTAATGAATAATAATTCAAAAAAGTCAATTTGAATTTTTCAAAAAACCCTGCGGGGTTTTTCCCCCACAATCTGAAATGGGAGAAAAACCCCGCGGGGGAAATCAAAGTTTTGAATTAAGCCATATCAATCATTTTCTGCAATAATTACAATCAAACAAACTTGTTTCTTGAACAAATTTTAATATTTATTTTTTTGAAAAAACCCTGCGGGGTTTTTCCCCCATTTGAAAATGTGGGGGAAAAACCCCGCGCGGGGTTTAAAAAAACCCGCGGGGTTTTCGAAAAACCCCGCGGGGTTTTTAACTTTGACCATTTTTTTCATTATGATGGCATATATTTTTTTAGTCATAATCATATATGTTTTGCTCCCTTATGTCTGTATTTATGTATTTTAGTGGTTTTGAGTCTTTTGCACCACTAGAAAGATGATGTGATTTTGCCAAATTCTGGTGTGGCAAAAAAAAACTGGTGGCTGTTAAGTCTTCAACACAAGACAGTTTATACAGAGTCGTTTATTCAGTAAAAACAGTAAAATCAGTATTTCATTGCGATCAAGATTAGACCTTTTGCCCCAGGGATTATCTGACACCTAGGATTATCGCATATCCCGTTATGAGCGTCTCAAAATTCTTTGTCACCCAGAATCACATTGGATAGGCGACAATCGAAAACGCCCTTAACAATCGACGAATGTGGATCAAAAATAGCTAGAAACAGTGTTTTCGATTGCCATTTGTAACTAGTCTGACGACAAATAGCAATCGAAAACTCTGTTTCTAACTATTCTGATCTATGTTCGCCGTTAGTATTAACGTTTTCGAATGCCGCCTATCCGGTGTGAGAATGAAGTACAAATATTCTGACAGATGAAGTCTTCAAATTAATTTCTTTTGCAATAGATATACGTTAATAATAATAATGATAATAATATTAATAATAAAAAATAATAATAATAATAATAGTGATAATAATAATTGTTATACTTAAAATAAATAAATTAATTGAAGCAACTTGTAATAAAATGGTTTTTATTTCGGCGATTTGTCTTGGTCAGTGGCATTTTACTTCTTACATGTTACAAAAATTATGATATTTTTTTCATATTCATGTCTCCCAATCAGCTAACCTTTCCCTTTCTTTTAAAACTGATGTTAGATTTCTCAACATTCTCTAAGCATATCGAATAGTGCGGGAGCATTATAGACCCGCAATCTAATAGGCTATTTGGACTTAGTCATTTTCTCCGCCCTTTTAAACGCTTAGGTAAGAAGGCGCTAAAACTCAATTTTCAACCTAAAAATAACAGAACTAAAATTTTATTTATTTTTATGAAACTTATATGGTTGATATTGTTGGATGATAGAGATGCCATTTATAACTTATAAAACATCGAGAAAATATCAGAATATGATTATTTTAGGGTAATAAAATGCTCACCCTGAGCATTTTCATCCAATTTACATAGAATTGAATGGGATTTTACCAGTTAAAAAGATGAACAATTTGACAAAACTAAATATTAAGTTATTTCATATTTGTTTATATCATTGTAATGATAAAACATTAAATTTTCGTGTGATAACTTATAAAACAATGACAGCTTAATAATAAGTTAGTTATTAATTATTTATTTAAAGGTTTGTATACATTTCTGTGTAATTGATGCCACAGATTTCAACAGGTAAGTTGCGAGAGTGGTCAATATTCAAGGGAGATAATCAGGCAGCTAAAACCGATAACAGCTGATATTGTCCCATATGAAACTTCTGTGATGTCGTTTTTTTACCAGTTTGTTGGTGATCCATGAACGGTTTTTTGTTTAAATAAAACTGCGTTTCCGATTGCCCAAACCGACTTTTTCAATCGCAAATCTGCGTTCTACGATCATCGTTTTACGACCGAAGGCGTTGTTTGGCCTTATTGGTAGAGCTGTAATAATTGTAACAGTAGGGACAAGGTCTTCCTGAGTTTCTTAAAAAATTTTTCACGGACACCTTATGGGTAAGTTAGCACCTCTTTCCTATTTCGATTCATCCGAGTTGTTCATTAAGTTGATGTTTTCCATTACAAAGAGAACAAACTCATAGAAACAAAGCAACAGGGCATATCATTAACCTGGATACTCGTCTGTCGATTTGGTACATGTAGCTTCATTTTAAGGTCCTGATAGACTGAAACATGTTCTTTATCAAGGGGCGCAGCGTATTAAGATTTAGTGGGCCACCGGTTCGCTTTAGTTTCACATTTAATTTGAATGGGTAGGTGTTGTCGTATATATAACCTAATGCACGATGTGGAGACTGCTATGTTACATTATCTTGAAATGTGTGGTGCTCTGAAAACTTCAATATCAGGTACGGACAAATGGTTTTGGAACGGTGGATTAGAAAAATACTAAGAGTATATTATACAATTACTGACTTCAATGAGGTAGACATAAGGATTTATCTACCCGAAAAAGTGATAATTCACCGAGGCCGCTAGGCCGAAATTGAAGTCAATTACTGTTTTGTTATATGACTTTTCATTTCAGAATGAAAATTTAGCTACTTTTACTCTTGTTGTTAAAGACATGTAATACATCTAAGGGCTTTCTCACAACTTTTAGCAACTGTTATTAAAATATTTTAAAGTAGTATTTTGCATTTTCAAATGTATATTAATTATCTTAATGGGGAATATTATACAATTATTGACTTCAATGAGGTAGACATAAGGATTTATCTACCCGAAAAAGTGATAATTCACCAAGGCCGCTAGGCCGAGGTGAATATCACTTTTAAGGGTAGATAAATCCTTATGTCTACCGAAATTGAAGTCAATAACTTTTTTGTTATATGACGTTTCATTTAAGAATTAAAATTTTGCTACTTAAAGACATGTTCAACCTTCAGTCTAAGACATCTAAGGACTTTCTCACAAGTTTTAGCAACTGTTATTAAAATATTTTAATGTAGTATTTTGCATTTTTAAATGTATATTAATTCTCTCAATGGGGAATGTAAAATGTTATCATTAAACTGTTTTCACAGCTTGTTTATTCAAACAAAGATAAAAAAGCAAACAAAACAAAACAAAACTGTTGTAAAAGTTCATGAAAGTCTTTAATTTACCTGTTAAGAGGTGAAACACCAAATCATGTCAATTTCATGCAGCACATGCTATTTTCATACTCATCATGCTATTTTTAGCTCTCTGGAGGGTAATATTGCAGAAGTGTCAAAAATATTAACTTCTGGAATCTAGTTCGAGCTGGTTTTCATGCAATATTAACTTGTGAATCGGTTTAGACCAGTTTCCAGGTAGACATAGAGATTTATGAAGACAAATTGGGCCAATCAGGAGATAGGATTCTCTCCAGTCATATAACAAAAAATGTTATCATAAAACTGTTTTTACAGCTTGTTTATGTAAACAAAGATAAATAAGCAAACAAAACAAAAGAAAACTGTTGTAAAAGTTTATGAAATTCTTTAATTTACCTGTTGGGAGGTAAAACAGCAAATCATGTCAATTTCATGCAGCACATGCTACTTTCACACTCATCATGCTATTTTTTAGCTCTCTAGAGGGTAATATTGCAGAAGTGTCAAAAATATTAACTTATGGAAACTAGTTCGAGCTGGTTTTCATGCAATATTAACTTGTGGACCGGTTTAGACCAGTTTCCAGGTAGACATAGAGATTTGTGAAGACAAATTGGGCCAATCAGGAGACAGGATTCTCTCCAGTCATATAACAATCTGTGTTGGTTCTGTAGCAAAGTCCTTTACTGCAACACGTTTTACATTACCCAACAGTACGTATGAAAGTAAGTCTATAGCTCTCATTGGAGAGAGAAACTTAAGTTGCCTTATCCATCAAATTTTAGTCAAGTGTCGATCGATCTAATTTCGATATGATTGACCTGTCATTAACAGTTGGTCAATCACACAGTCACTCGAACTAAACGGGGATGGAGGACGCACCCTTAGAAACACAATCGTCCTTTAAGAATAGCTGTTTGCTTAAATCCCTATAGGTATGGATATAAAGCGGTCTAAATATTGTCCGTCATGAGGCTCAAACCTGTTAAACCAAGCCTACGAGTCCTGTTTGCTAGCCACTTTACTATAGCGGTTGTAGCACTTATCTGTCGCTTTTTGTGTTTAGATACATTGTCTGCTTCGGTACAATTAGTTACGCGGTGTACACTATTATACACAGCGAGTTTGGTTTTTAGTCATTAGTCGATAGTCGTTAGCTTCTTCCTTATTTGTACTAGTCTAATACAAAACTTTTGTTTTTCTAAATTATAAATAATTTCTTCTTTGCATGAGACCTGAAGTATTCATGTTTCCATGGACATCCCAAAAATCGAATTCATGTCTTAATTGAGCTTTAAGCATGAAACATAGGTTGTCATTCACACTACAATTAAGCATTAATTATGCCAAATTAAAACACTCTCCATACAAATTGTTAGGGGAGGTGGTTGTGATATGAGCCTATTTTTCATACATGTGCATCAAACCAACAAAAGAGACTGACGAACGATTAAGACTCATCACATTTTTTCTTCTTCAAAAATTGCAGATATTAACAGGATTTTGATAACTGTTTAAGTCAAAATCGTACTTACTAAATATGTTTAACGTGATGAGCCACAATGATTATAGATGTGTATCAATTTAGAGCCAAATCGAAGAAATAAATTGTTCAACAGATAATTAAGATGCGTCAAAATGTTGAGAAAACATGGTTTTGATAACTGTTTTAAGTTAATATCATTCTGCGTAATATGTTAAACGTAATGAGAAAGTGAATATAGTTATATACCAAAGGTCAAAGTTGAACGATGTACTGCAATCAATACATTCAAACATATTTTCTCAGAAACCACGGAACCAACTGAAGTTAATTTATATATTTACATCTTCGAAGTAAGCCTTTAGTGAATCTTTAGAATTTTGCAACCGTTCATAGCCTCATGAAATATATAAGTTTGATTGACAGCCGCCAAGCTCACTGGCACGTGCAAGACGCTTCTAACATCGAATCCATTCGCCTGAAATGACACTGGTGTTGTGATTGACATGGAGCCACACTTGAGTCGCACGTGCAAAACAAGCCTCTTGTTTGCTCCATTGGCTTACCGTGTTCACACTGACTGTTCCGCTTTTCCGTTTTAACCAGTTAAAATACAAAACTGTTTTCTTTCCTTAATTATAAAAAAATCTATATCTAATATATCTATAATAAAATGTAAATCTAAGCAATAAACTCTATTTTTGGAGTGTTCATGGAATCATGAATACTTTGGGTCTCTTGCAAAGTTAACGCGAAGCACAAAGGCTTCACTTACTTTGCAAGAGACCCGAAGTATTCATGATTCCAAGAACATTCCAAAAATCGAATTCATTTCTTTAATGAAGCATCTTGTGGATGAGACAACCTAAATAATATTATGAATATGGTCTTTGGCTGGAATTTATGCCATGTCCATTTGTGGTATAACAAATCGTCGCCACACAGTATTAGCACAGTAAGCCCTAAAACGTATGTTCGAATGTGGGTCATGCATATACTAGGTTGATCTACAGTAAAGCTCGGTTCAAAACGTAAGTGGGTATGACCAGGAAATGCCACAATCTCAAGCTGCAGAACAACTCACGGCACCAATGTTAGAAAGAGGCAAAAAACAGAATCAGCCACACATCATCAAGATAACAATAAAAGTAAAGCAATCCCTATGTGTTTTTGCATGGTTAAATTTTTGAAACTTGTGTTTTTATTAGTTTTGACCCTGCCATATTTATTGCATGACGTTACACTAGAACAGAAAGCGCAGAGGCCCGAAATTATTTCGAAGGTTGTTTGCGACAATGACGTTTTGGCGAAGTTATGACGTTCGAAATTTTGCAAGCCGACGCCATTTTGTATAGCTTGGTCCGGTGACAGAATACTGATATTTTAATGTTTTACAAAATGTTTCGACGTTTTTTGTTCGAATTTGGTTGGAATATGGTTAAATGCAAGAATAACGACCACACGAGTTCCTGTTATTGCCTTTCATGGGCGGATCCAGACGGGGGGACAAGGGGTCCAGATCCCCTTCTGGAAAATCACAAGGCTATATGGTTTCTTATCAGTACTGGTCCGGTTCCCATGGAAAATCACAAAGCTACCAAGTCAGCATTCAATGTTGGGCCATCATCGGTCAGCCAGCGAAACGCCTTGTCTGGTGGGCCGATGATGGTCCGCTTTGAGAGGTATTTGGATCCTCTCTTCCCCCTCCTCAACTGAAAAAACCGTCAGAGCTGGACCCCCTCTGACAAACTTTCTGGATCCGCGCATGTCTTTACACTTGTCGGTACGTTTGATGATGTATAGACGCTCGGTCTTGCAGTCTCCCTCGGGTACAGGTTAATGCTAAAATACATGACAAAACATGAATGAACCCTATATTTAAACGGATATATCCTTTTGGGCGGCGGGGGCATTAAGTCTGTATTCGACAATATCTCACCACCGGACAATAAACTTACCTATAAGACCTATTTAGGGTTATCAGAGTATCATAATGACAATAGTGGGTAATTTTAAGTTTTAGATGGCCTGCTGTGAATGCGACATGGTGTCAGCTAAATCGATTTTGAGAGAATCAAATATGTTGACAGGTTTCTAAAACACTTAGCACTTCATGAAGCATTTTCTCTCGGTAACCTCAAATGACTGTCCAGTTGCTGCAGTAACATTGTATTAGCGCAAGAAGATGTATAGACTAAATAGAATATTTGTTTCTCTGATCTGGAACAACGCAATGAACATCAAAAGCCATACTTGAACAATTTTCCGCGCCAGTGAGCATGCGTTAACATCAGATTTGTCGTCTGCCTCGTTGAGTGTTAACAAATTTGTTGAAAAGTTTACATAAATGCGTTTTCCTATGTTGAATAGTATCGCTTGTATAATTCTTAATATAAATATAAAATAGTTTGTGTATATGATTTAATAATATTCAGCACTTATTCTCGCCTGTGGTGTTTATATAAAATATATATCTGCAGTAATTGATACAGTATCGAATGCCAAAATAAAGTACATTCATAGAATATATATGTACACAAAAGGAATTCTTAAAATTAATGGATCTGTAAGCCATTGGAAGATACAACGGACCAGACTTATCGTTTAAGGTAACTATAATGTCATGGCATAGACTAAGAGCAGACTGAGTATGCATTTAATGAAGCCTTGACACATTTTAAATCAAATTTATCTGAATTCGTCCAGAGATAGTCAGATCGGCCTGCGTTACTTGAACGCAGGCTGATCTGAGTACCGCTGGGCGCGTATCCAAAAATGTATTCTTTTCTTGAGATATGCCTGCAATAATTGACATGTATTTAGATGTATTGTCATTTAAGCTCAGTTAATTCTAAAGACGAAATATGTACACATACTTAGATAAACTCGCTACATCAGATAAAATGTTTGTATTGTTAACATTTGGGTGAAAAGGAAGAAACCATGTTAACTGGTTGGTCTATTCGTTAATTTGATTTTAACTTTTGGTGATAAACCGGGTTCAGATAGCTGCGTTGTATAGGAATATTCATAACCTGTGTAATTCACAGGTATGTATATGTTAATTACATTTTAAATGTGTTTGCAGAGTTACTATATAAAATGAATTTAATTTAAAATTGTAAATATAGTTTCTTATGTTGGTACATGCAAACTTCACATGTTTCTTCCTGCAATATTTATTAATCAACTCAAACATCGAATAGTGCTTTGATTTTTATGGTCTTTGAACGAGAGCCTGGGTAGGATGCAAAATTACATGTATGAGCATGGGGTAGGATACAAAATATGGAATATCAAGTCATAAATAAGATAACATTAGCCCGAATCATTCCGTTGATGTGCGCGAGTAGATAGGCTGATACTGTCATCTAGGTACTTCTCTGTGTGTAGCCTACGTATGCGCTACAGCACACTGCGCAGCCCCACCCCCGCTATATTATCAAACAACCTCAGTATACATACATGTACACCACATTGGAACCTGACTTCAGGGCTTATACCAAGGTATGGTTAAAATAAGCTGTCTGAATTGTCCGAATATCGAACATAGCTGCCATGTATTATAATTGTTATTAAACCAAGGTACGCCATGGCAAGGCGGACCGCAGCCTGAATCATAAAACGTATATGGTAAAAACAAGTCTTTACTTAACCCCCAATTCCACTGGACGGCGATTCCGCTACGATTCGAAATTTTGGTCAAAATGACAAGAATCGTAGCAGAAACGGCAAGAGCGCAGTAGAAGCGCCTAGATCGTTGTATAAGCGTACCGGAATTTCAGATTCTATTTTAGAAAGGATACAAAAGCGCAACGAAAGCGTAGCTCCATCGCCAAGGTCGTAGCAAGGTCGCAGCTACATCGCCATCAGCGTAGACTAAGCGTAGCAAGATCTTCATTGTCTTAGTGGGATCGTAGCAGCAGCGTAACGGATGCGTAGTGGAAGCGCACTGGAAGCGTCAAGTCCCCAGATCGTGTGGCTATCTACGCTTCCGCGGCGATTTGGAATAATTTTAGAGAAAATCCTAGATCGCCATGAGCGTAGCGGAATCGCCGTCCAATGGAATGGGGGTGTTAACCACAGTGGGTCATAGATAAGGACAGGTAAAACCAAACGCCTAATCAGGGAACGAGAAGATACGTGTATGACCTGATATTAAAATACTACATAACCTGAAAAATGCTACAATCACAGACACATACCTTTATAACCAGTATCCAGAATGTAAAGTGCTAAGGTTTGACTTATATGTAGACACCCAAAAGCACAATAATCTAGATAGATGATATTACCCTGGCATCCAATTTAGGTTACCTTGCACACCCCACCCCCCCAGGACAATTTTTCATGGGTGCCAAATTGTTCATTGGGACCCCCTGGATGCGAAACGAAGTTGTCCTTAAAAATCTTTGGAATGGGCTATGTGAAAATGCATGGTTTCCATGACAACCCATAGCGAATATGAGAATGGGGGTATGCCTACTAATTAACTCATATCTCAACTGTTACTTATCCTAGACTACTAAACTTAATTCCAAATTAAAGCTTAGACATAAGCCTATTACCCCCTTGTTGCATATGCAAATTATCAAATTTGCATATTCATGAATATTTATGAAAATATTAAAAATGTGATTCACGAATGGGGGTTTAGGAACAAGATCAATAATATATCAGCTGCTGTTAGTAGTAGATTACTAAAATTTGTACTAAATTAAAGCTAAGACATAGGCCTTTCATTCCATTATCAAATATAGAAGTTATCATATTTGCATAATTTACACATTCATGAATATTAATAAAAACGCTACAAAATAAGGGAAAATCATTAAAAATATATATAGGCTGATTTCATACCAATATTGTCATTGTGGGATGTTTTAATATAATCAATGTTACAATTTGACTAGTCCACTCACCCAGTGGTCCCTTATGAATATTATCTCATTTGAATATTCATGAAAATGCAGGAAAACTTAAAAAAATGAGGGAAAATCACGTAAAAACTATAAGCCTAGGGGAGGGGTTGATGTACGAGCTATCCTGCACTCCTAGGGCCTTTTAAATTCATGCTAAATTGTTCAGTGGACCCTCAAAATGCGAAACGAAGTTCTCCTAAAAGAGATTTATTATGGGCTATGTGAAAATGCATGTTTTCCATGGCAACCCCTTATATGATTCTCGAGATTGGGGGGGTAGGTCTACAAATTCAATCATATCTAGAGTTCTACTTATCCTAGAGCACTAAAATTGGTGTCAAATTAAAGCTTAGACACATGTCTTTCTTCCAGTGATCAGATTAGTAATCATCTAATTTGCATATTTATGAATATTAATGAAAACCTTTAAAGATGAAGTAAAATCTTAAAAAACATAAATGAACATATTTCAACACAAAAAACATCACCAAACCACCATTGTTGCCAGTTTTTATATCGTCAGTGATTCAATTTGATAAGTTTTTTCATCCATTGGTCCTATATGAAAATTATCTAATTTATATATTCATGAATATTAATGAAAACTTTAGTAATGAGAGAAAAAATCTTAGAATAATTAACGGATGAACATATATAGTTACCAATGTTTCTCCTACCTTGTGTTCTAGTGTATCAAACCTAGTGCCAATATAATGCTTAAACATTGTACTTTTACCATAAGGTATAATATGAAAAATATTTATCATGAATATTAATGAATTTTAATGAAAACAGAAGAAATGAATGAAAAATTGCGGAAAAATCAAGAGGGTGCACTTCCAAAATTGCTCTTATCTCAGTTGCTTAGTGCCCTATAGCGTCGAACCTGATTTTTAAATTAATGCTTAGACACAGTATGTTTACCAAAAATGATCCAATTTATAACACATCAAATTTAATTTCCCATAAACATTGATGAAAACATGAGAAATTAGAGAAAATTACAGGAAAATTAAGGGGGTATACCTACAAAATGTTTCATATCTTAGCTTTCAATTGCCCTATAGTAGCATACTTAGTACTTATTAAAAAGTATAATCCTAAGTTTTTTTGAGTAAAAGAAAAAAAGGATTAGATTTATAGCAACTGAGATATGAGTAATTTTGTAGGTGTACTGCTATCATTTTGTATACATTTTTTCTTGTATTTTTAAAGTTTTTATTAATATTGATCTTATACAAATTAGATAATTCTTATATCTTCCCACTAGGTAAAACTGTTATGCATAGACTTAAATTAAATATAATGTTTGCTACTGTAGGGCAATTAGCAGCTAAGATATTGGTAATTTTGTAGGTATACCCCTTTATTTTTCGTCGATTTTTCTCTTTATTCTAATGTTTATATTTATTTTCATGAATATGTAAATGAGACAGCTGGCGACTATTACTTTTGAGATAAAGGACTTTGTCATAGCAATACGTTGGCACAATGTTTACTACTTTAAGGCTATCAGCTGCTGAGATATGAGTAATTCTGTAGGTACGAGGGTCATTTTTTATGTTCGTAGAATCGGGCTGTATCTCTACAAATATAGAATTTACGGTACCATAACTATGTATATTTTGAAAGGTCTGTCTATCATTTGATATAAATTTGACATCATTAGTGCTTAGTTTGGTCAAGATATATAGCTTTGAATAGGGCGTAAAAAGGACACTGGCCGAAATCCGTGTCATTTTAACCACACAGCCATTAGGAAATTAGACGCTGTTAAGTTCCATTCGCTATGGTGATTTAAGCATTTTTCAAGCGGTTTTTTCTTTGCACCATCAAAATTAATTATTCAAACGCTAATTGTAGACAAGTGCAGCAAAACTATAAGCATGTTGTTTGCTCTTCTATAATAATTTTAAAACACCCACCAATATACCAAAATAATCACAGTCAACTGCTAGTAATTATATCTGTTAAAATTATGGTTGTGAACAAATTTTAAAATTTCTTCTGGATTTGTATAGCACATGATATATTTAATCATTCGTCAGCAGTTATATTGTTGTATCGATTTAAGCGTGTAACTGGCAACTTCCAGGACTGGCATACCCCCATGTTATAAAAAGTGGGTGGGGTAAATCAACCCCGTGTAGAAAACAATAATAACAATCAGATCTGCATAATTTTCTTATTGAAGTTATTTCAAAACCTGTTAAGAGGCACAAAAACAGTTTTGATGTATTTTCTAAACAAAGTAACGCTCCATGACGTCATTTATATACAAAATGAGGTATTTTAGCACCCCTAGGTTATTTATTTTGCAGTTTGTTTTTTTCTAGTAAAACAAAAGTTTTAATCTTGTTTTGAGATGAAAGTTACCAAAACACTTCCATCTACCACATAAACAAGACAAATCATAATACTACTTTACAGCTAACATATTAAGCCACATTCAAAAGCCCGTATCCAACTTCCACTTGTGTCAACTTTTTACAATAAAAGTGTATATGCCTACTGTTCAATTTGCTGAGGTTCCAAACAAATCTTCCATATCCAATATTTGCTGCGCATTTGCTACAATGTTTATATAATATTGTAGCCCGTGGTGTCCTTGATCTGCAGCCAAATTTTCAGAAGCTGTGTATGACTATGGACCCATTTTCATGCAATTGCATCTAACGTTCTGTCAGAGACTAAGTCCATAAATGTCATTTTCCTACCATATTTCCAGTGTGCATTATATAGGTATGTCTTTGCCTCTTAGAAGTCATTAAGTAATGCATTTTGAAATAATTTTAGGTTGCATGTATCGATAAACAATCTTTCCAAATATATGCATGATGTATGCATTTACTTTCGCAGTTTTCATTAAATCTACCTATCTACGAACATAAGAAACGTCCCTCGTATATCCCCTTAATTTTCAAGTATTTTGCTCAAAATGCTCATAATTTCATCAATATTCATGAATATTATAATATGATCATTTTAAAATTTGATCATATGTTAAACTTAGTATTGTCTTGGCATTAATTTAAAACCAACTTTGGTACTCTAGGGCACTTAGCAATTGAGATATTATTAGATTTGTAAGTACACCCTCCTTGATATTTCCGCGATTTTTCATGTATTTCTACTGTTTTAATTAAAATTCATAGTTATTCATGTTAATTATTTTTCATAGCTGACCTTTAGGTAAAAGTATTATGTCTAAGCATGGATTTGGCACCAAGTTTAATACACTAGGACGCAAAGCAGCTGAGATATTGGTAACTTTATACGAACACCCCAGATTTTAACTCTCATTTCTAAAGTTTTCATTAATATTCATGAATATGGATATTAGATAATTTGCATATCTAACTACCAAACTAAACTGCTATGACCAGGGATTAGTTTGGCACCATGTTTAGTAATCTAGGATGAAATGCTGTTGAGATATGAGTATTTTTGTACGTATACCCCCATTCTTTAAAGTCGCATAATGAGTTGCCATGGAAACCATGAAAATTTATATAACCAAAGAACATTTATTTTTAGGACAATATTTTTTGCATTTAAGTGGTCCCATTTAACAAATTTACACCCATAATGAAATGTCCTATGTGTTCAATTTAGGTCTGATTACCCCCTTCCAATACTATAGTTTACAATGGTTTTTCCCTCATTTTTAAGATTTCATTAATATTCATGAATATGCAAATGAAATAATTTTCATATAGGACCACTGGATGAAAGAACTTATCAAATTGTATCCCTGATTATACATAATTGGCAACAATGGCGGTTTGAAGATGTTTTTAGGCTGAATTATGTTTATCTATGGGTTTTTTTATGATTTTATTTCATTTTTAAAGGTTTTCATTAATATTCATAAGTATGCAAATTAGTAGATTTACATATCTGACCACAGGATGAAAGACATTGATTATATTAAAACATGCAACAATATTGGGATGAAATCAGCCTTTTTTATACTTTTAATGATTTTCCCTTATTTTTAGCGTTTTTATTGATATTCATGAATATGCAAATTATACAATCATGATAGCTCGCATATTTGACAATGGAATTAAAGGCATATGTCTTAGCTTTTATTTAGTACAAATTTTAGTAATCTATGGCTAAAAGCAGCTTAGATATTATTAATCATGTACATAAACCCCCATTCGTGAATCACATTTTTAATGTTTTCATAAATAATTATGAATATGCAAATAAGATAATTTGCATATGCAACAAATAGGCCTATGTCTAAGCTTTAATTTTGCATTACGTTTAGCAGTCTAGTATAAGTAACGGCTGAGATATGAGTGCTTTTGTAGGCATACCCCCATTCTCAAATCCGCTATGAGTTGCCATGGAAACCATGCATTTTCACATAGCCATACCAATTTTTGTAGAACAACTTCGTTTTGCTTTCCGGGGGTCCCAATAAACAATTTGGCACCCATGAAAAATTGTCCTGGGGGTGCAAGGTAGCCTAAATTGGATGCCGCGGTATATGCTAAATAGTCCAAAATTTAAGAAGTGATATTAAGAAACTGCCAGGTACTGTATGATAGAATGTTGATTCAAAACATATTGCAACTAACCTGCTTCAAAGTGTCTGAACCAAACCATTTAATGACAAATAAGCTTTTGTTAGTATGGTAAATTAAATGCAATTCCAAAACACTATTTGTACAACGGTTACAATAACGTTTTACGTAGCTTAAACCTACAATTTACAGTATGAACCTTTGCGATTTGAAATATAAATGTTAAGTACGGTGCTTTAAAAACAACAAGGGGGAAACTATGTTTTTTTCGGTTTAAAAATCATGGCTCTAGTTCTCCATGTTGGTCTACATAAGTTAAACCACCTAAACATAGGTGAGTATGATCAAGACATGCCACAGTCAACAGACCAACCCGAGAAAGAGAAGATGAAAAGAAGCATGTGAGTATGATCAGGAAATACCACAATCACGTGGTGCAGACCAGCCAACGGCACCGTGAAGAAGAGCAACATAACACTAACAGTCACAAAACATCAGGAAGACAATTAAAGCAAATCAACCAGTTTTCTCACTTCCACATCAAGACTAAAAAGATACAAAATACTGAATAACAATTCTTACAATGACCGAACACAGAAAACCCACAAACAATGGAAGCAACAATAAACAATGAATCAACAACAAGAGAACCACCGCCTTAGAGAACGCCCTGGATTCTGCTGTTGTTAAAAAAAAATGTTTATCTCGCATGGAGGTTCCCTAACTAATACAACTTATCACAGAGAAACAATCTAATCAAATTAGCAGACTATGATGAAACAAAGAAAAAGGGCTCGTGACTCACAGATAGTCTGAGCTTAAGAAAACCTCAAGTTGAGCCACGGTGGGCCAGGTCAAAGACAAGCATCAGGCACCAACCAACCGATTAAAACTTGCATCAGGGCCGCCATTTAGCCTGAGGCCTGATCGACCCACCGTCGTGCAATTAAAGAGGAGACCATAGCTATCATAGTAAACCGTGATTGGGTTTACAACCAGGCACGCAGACTGTCGCATTATATATGTTATATCCAACTTATTTTATAACGTTTGATTATCTTTTTGAATTGATCACTAAAATAAGGTTTTCCAACAGAATCACCATAAAATACTGGCTCTGATATACCCTGAACACCGTTAAAGCAAAACAACCAGCTCTCTCTCTCTCTCTCTCTCTCTCTCTCTCTCTCTCTCTCTCTCTCTCTCTCTCTCACCAGTTGTTCAGATGTTGATAAAGTCATCATCTTAGATGTCTTGAGTGGAAGAAGAGTTAAACTGTTCAATAGCTTCAGCCTGACACATGTAGAAAATGCATTTGTTCACACGGATCATAATTTGAATATTTGTGTTAATGTTGTACCACAGTCCCATAGCCCAAAATGCGGCTGTTTCAATTTTAATAAAAAAATAACTTAAAAACACTATATCATGTAATTGTGTATGTATATCCAGATACTGAAACAATGATTAGATACAGGGCTGGGCATTAACACTTTGTGTACTAAAAGATGTTTCTTTCTGGTTTGATACTCAATATAAACCTGAGCTGGTCGATTATGTATACCGAGGGTCACATGTTATATTTCCATATATATTATAAATCTTTTTCTAAAGATCGGTTTTGACTTGTCAAATAGTGAGGAGCCTGATGAAATGCCATCTGTGTCTTCACAGTTTGCCCATGTGCTCCTTAGGAACCTCCAGTATGCAGAGGGCTAACGAATCATTACAATTTGGCTATGCAAATGGAAAAATACACAAGATCATGATGATTCGATTTGTGTGTCTGTAAACGATCACTCTTATTTCAGTATATTTGATGAGCATTTGCAAAAAGACCTATTTGATTTCAGCTCGTGGATTATTCGTTTCTCGGCATTAAAATGTTTCAAGTGTGAACTATATTTTATAACAAATATAAAATGATTTATGACTTAAAAATGTAATTCTATACCTGAATTATCTACAAAATTGGTTGGAAAATAGATCAGTCATTTGATCGTTTTTCGAGTTATTAGGGCTATTTAAAAACATCGTATAAAAACCTATACAATTTGACAGCACAGCTGTTGTAAATATAAATTAAATTTGAAGATTTTTTTGATTTAAATCTTTTTTGTTTAAACATTATTTTCTTTGTACAATTACTGAACATAAACAAGACAATACAGTTGACATTATAATAAGGGATTGAGAAGGAAGTGAGATCTGCATCCTTAACTTTTAAAATAATATAGGGTAAGCTAAAACTATATTTAAGGCATATGAAAGCTACGGGGAAAATGCACAAAATAATTGCTCAATTTGAGTGTATTAAGTTTCTGTTACTCGTACAAGTGTGTGACGGCAAGACTAATGCATTTCCACCGTTTGTGGTTCAATGACCTTTCACCACACAGTCTACTATCAAATCTGCCCAAATTTTGAGAGCCTGTATATTTGAAAACTGTATATTTTTGTCTAACGTGCAGCGAGTCTGACAAAATAACTATATTTATTAATTCCAGGGCCTTGGGATTAAGCCCCCTCCCCCCAATGATAAAGCATGATGTGTGTAATGTAAAACTACAACTGTATTGCTAAAAGAATAACTGAGCAACTCATTTTTTCTATTAACATAAACGGCATAATTAGAGCTTTCAACCAATATTTCTAATTTGTGTTAATTTGTGTTTGGCTTTTATGGCTGATTCAAAGGGGCTGAACCAGGGGAAAGTATCGCTTTTTAAGACTTTTATCTGGCCATTTCCATGGGCAATCCTTCATAAAGACGGTGCGAGGTCCCTTCAACCTCGTATTTTATATGCGTTATGCAATTAAAACAAATGTACAAATGTATTTACATGTAGCACGCGAAACAGCTTAGATCTTGGTGAGTCGAGCCTAGCTTGCTATTTGCAAATGTGTGAAACGTTTTACCAGAAAAGGATTTTGTATAATTGTTGTTCTCACTGTTAAATTATTTTATGGACAAATTATGGAAATTTATGCGTCGTTGTATCTTATAAATTGTACGTTTTTCTAAAGAAGAGAGTTTCTGTATCTCTTAGATCATATAATCTGTAATAAAGATCAGAAAACAGAACACCCAAACACTACTGACGTGCGAACCAAGAGTGAGTTAGAATCTAACCAAGAGTGAGTTAGAATCTAACCAAGAGTGAGTTAGAATCTAACCAAGAGTGAGTTAGAATTTAACCAAGAGTGACAGTGACGTAATACTTTTTAACAATTGCTAAGTAAATTACTAACGTGTTGAGTCCGTGCTCGAAAAGAGTAGAGCTATTACGTAGCTGGTCACGTTATGGCAGTACTACTTTATTCACCTGATTGGACAGATATTTTGTTTGTTTGATTTGATTCTTTACGTCCACTCAACAATCTTTCAGTTATGCGGGACGGTTCTTCCTGGGTTGAACCAGTACTAAGCTAGGATAAATGTGTCTTGCTCAAGGACCACAACGCAGTGACGCCGGCGAGGCTCGAACCCGCGGTCCTTCGGTCTCGAGTCAAGCACTCTACCACTGAGCCACTGCGCTCCCTATATTGGACAGATATAGGGTTTCATTCATACTTCTAGCTGTAAATCTGTTTCGTCACCCTACTCTTATCTAACACGGACTTTACACTTCACTTGAGCTGAGCACTTGTGTATCAATCCTATCCTAAGTCCCTGATAACTTTGTAAACAAAACATGAAGTCACTGTCACTCTTGGCTGGCAGGACAGTAGTATCACACCACTCATGTGATACTATAACTAAGCCGGAAAAAAAACTCGACCATATGATTTATACAAATCTAAAATTATCTAGCCCAAATGCTCAGATGTGCATGTACTATCAAATAAGAACGTAACGGCACGAGATGTTGGTACCTTTGGTATATCCGTGACGCATGTGCCTGAAAAGTACCAACACCTCGTGGGCTGGCTCCTATTTACTACACTTTTTACACATATGTTTTGATAAACAATTTTTTAGCGTAAAAATTTAATTATTTCCTTACCCATCAGTATTAACATGTGTTTTGTGTGCTCAAAAGAACCGTCTCATGGAGACAGATCTTTTGAGAACCATGACATATGTTTTGGTTGAGAAATTAGAAAATTATTTTTTTGGAAACGCACTCTTAACTAAAAGCCTGTAAATAAATCAACTTTACAAAGGATGAACGGAGTATTTAAACAATGGCTTAACATTCTTAATGCAAAGTTTCAATACCCTAACAAGCTATATAGTTTTTCCAGCTAAGCAGGCTGTTTTATATCTTACCTGGTCGTACCTCACCTGGCCGCAAGACAGGTTGTCTCGCGTTGAGGCCAATGTAATGGGGCTATGCAGTTTCCTCGTCACATTCACTGGGCTTTTCTCGTTCATATACTGAAAACATCATAACATGGAGGCATCCTTAAAAATATATTTGTTTTGCCGTGTTCCTATCCATCAATTTCAGTTTGGGTAGGTAGGTAGTTTTTTTTTTTTTTTTTTGTCTTTTTTTAGAAATTCAGCATGATTTTATGACCTCTTCTTACTATCACTTTTAGAGGTCTACAAATGCTGAATATAAGTTTAGAATGCATATGATAAAAGTCTCTGTAACCTTTCTTCAATTAAAATGCTATTTTAATGATTTTTAAAGAAGGGTCTGTTAAAAGAATTAGAGAAAAATAAAAAAATGATTCTCAGAAAGGCTATAAAATGGTTGGGTAGTGCCTGTTTTGGGTGGGTAGGAAGGAGCACGGCAAACCCATTTTTTTAAGTTCGGCCTGGGAATAAACATTATTACAGATAAACACGAAATATTTTTTTTTATTTTTGCGTATTTAATATCGTACTAAATATCAAAAAGGGTGAACATGACATATTTTAAATACTAGGTCATCTTATTTGCATATGTTCTATATCCTAAATCCAGTTTTAAGTTCGACACTATCTTGGGTCTTTGTTCAGCAATACTTTATTTTCCCCTAGTCGTGTTCCTCATTCGAAGAGAATACAAATATAATACAAATTGTACTAAGTGTCCATATGAGCCGCGACATGAGATTTCCAACAATGTGGTATGTGCGACCAGCAAAGCCTCAGATCAGCCTGCGCATACGCGCAGTCTGATCAGAGCCTGTGCAAGTCGCTTGAATATTCTTTGACTGTTAAGCTACTGACCAAACAACATTTGGAGTTTCTAAGCTTAAAATGAAGTTGCACAGGATCGTATGAGTCTACACTTGTCAAAATGCCACATTGTTGGAAATCACAAGTCACGGCTCATATACGCGTTTTAAGTCTGACAAATGAACGAGGCTGAAGAGGAGCGCAGTGGTTCTGTAGTAGAGTACTTGACTCTAGATTGATGGGTTGGGGGTTTGAGCCTCATCGGTGACACTGCGTTGAGCAAGATAGTACTGGTTCAGCACATGAAGATCCGTCCCGATAGACTGAAAAATTGTTACTTGAGTCATAAAGAACGGAAACAAACAAACGAGGCTGAAATAGTGTTTACTTGGATACTGACTGAAGATGTGTTAATGCAACCCCTACAGGTCAAGTTGTTTTGTAGCGTTTTACATTATATCATGCTAACTTCTACCGGTTCCATGGAATCAGCCCTCAGATGTATAACGTGGGACTACTTTGACCAAGTGAAAATGGCGTTATAGGAACAATGCCAACAATAAGTTCACAATTAGCGAAAACAAACGGCTACAACTAGCCATTATATACGCCATAAAAATGAAGATGCCACGGTAGAAAAGATATCATGGAAAATAAATTGTCAACTTTATTAAGCATGTTGATAAAGTTCTTTGGATAACGAGAATAATGGATATTTATTGGGCTTAAAACACATGTTACCGAACTAGTTTCACATACACTAGTTCCAGCCAGAAAACATAGTACATGTACGTTTACTACACCATACATGAACGTGAATCTGATGCCTGATTTTTGTTTTGGCCTAGAATTTTTGAACGACTGTTTGCTAATATTCCTGAATGGCAAAACACGTACTGACGAACACCCTATTGATGGCAATTACATTTTCAACTTTTTATTTTCAGGGGTGTGTACCTTAAGTCTTATATGAGAACAATGTAGAACCTTTCGCCAAGGAGTTCATAGAAGCGTCAACATGGGTAAACCATGGAGAAAGAGAGATCGCCTGGTCCCCTGTCAACAGACAGATTACAAATGGAGTTCCCAGAGCTATTCACTCAAGGTATCCACGTACACCGTAAAGATCACTTAACGAGATGTTAAGGATTTCACACCACGAACGCGATTTATTTATTTTGGTCATCTGATAAACAGAATATAATATTCGTGCTCCTGTACTACAGGTCCATGTAATAAATTTATCAAACTCGTTACGAAAAAATGCCCGACAATGCCTGGTTGATATTTCAACATGCTATATTAAATGATAAATAAATTGGCTGGATCGATGTGGTATTAGTGGTCAAAGATATCTTTATGATCTTTAAAATAATTAAAACTATTTTGATCTTAATCAGTTTTAAACGTTATTTTTTGCATCCTGAAAAATCAATACTTAACTTAAGTATTCCTTAATTCTAAGGAGGCATTATAATTCCGGGCCCTTGCGTTTAATCTTTTTTTCTCTGACTCGTTTAACACATTCATTACAAATAACACGTAAGCAATCTTTGTAGATTGCATGTACGTATTTAACAAGAAGACTCTATGATAAATACATGTAGCACCTACTTTTGCCGTCTGCTGATAACCTTAAAGTTTGTATATAGTTGGGACCCTGGTCTAGACCCGACGAAACACTGAAAGTGTTCCCGAAGTATTCTTTTAATAAAGTTAATTTTGGAAAAGTCAGCAGACGGCAACAAAACATGAAATATTACCCAGCATGCATAGAGTTAACTCAATTACAAGTCCAGCGTCTTTTTGTGTGGCATTGTCAAACAGTGCAGAGCCAGATTGTGGTGTCTGATCAGGTTCGCCAATGTTTGATCACAGAATCTACAAATGAAAAATGCCACCCAGCAACCCTTAAAATGGGCTGGTCCAGTTGATAAGAATGGGAAAATCCATTCGGCTTAAATGGGTTAAAATTCAGTTTTATTTCAGGAGATCATGACCAACTTTAAGCTACCTGTGGTCGTACAGTGTCGGGATGATACAGTGGCCCAGCAGATGAAGGATTTCTTCTTTGATCTCCGACAGCCCCTCCTACTCCACAGTAAACGCTGTATCAGGAAGGTATTCGCAAGATGTGTTCGAATGGCCCAAGGAGGAACCGTCAAGGAGCTCTTACCGGAAGTCGTCATACCAGAGGACTACGCAGGTTTGTAACATTTTGTGGTCACGTCAGACTATGAGAAAATTGTCTATGACTGGGCCCACCTTTGGCCAACTCAAAGGTCTCTTTAGCTCGTGCTATCTGTCGTGAGTCATATACCATTGTCTTTGCTTCGTCATTGTGAGCTAATGTGATTGAATTGTTTCTCTGTGATGATGCATTGTATAAGTTAGGAGGCCTCCATGCGAGCTACTGTAACATGTAAACCGGCAAGTTTGGTATTTTAACAACAACTGGATCTAGGGCGAAGATTTGGCGCAAGTAAAATGCATTGAAGCCCCCGATGACTTAGGCGGCTGTCTATTCTAAGGCGGTGGTTCCATTGTTGATTCTTCTCATTATTGTGGGGTTTTATTTTGACCCTTGTTTTGTTATGCATTACTTGCTGTTCAATCATCGCGCTGGGGAAGAGAAAGCTGATTGTTTACTTAAACTGTGATATTGTTATTGTGTGACTGCTCATGTTCTGTGTCTCTTCCTGGTGGTGCCATGGGTTGGTCTGTTGTATGAGATTGTGGCATTCCTGGTCACACTCATTCGCTTTCTAATAACAAATATTGAATGCGTAAAATGTGTACTATAGTTGTCCGCCGCCTGTGTGTGAAATATTCCACGAGATTTTAAAAGCGAGTGGATTATCTCCATTACAGGTCGACACATCATGGCATTTCGTACATGTAGCTCTAGTTGTTGGCGTTTAACATGTATGAGCAGGCCCCGAGGTTATGATTTTTATGCTCAACTCAACCGAGCATGGAATTTATCCTGCTCGTAAATGTTAAAATGCCAACAATTGTTGGCATTTTAACATTTATTAGCAGGATAAATACATCATATGAGAGCTTTAAAGCAGGAAATACCTATCTTTTTAGCAATTTTGTTTCTACACTACAAATTTCGCCACACGTAAAAATCATATAATAATCATATGATTCTTATATAAAAACTTTTATATAATACTTGTTAAAAAAGGCAGCCGCGTGTGGATCATATAAAACAGATTATATAATTTTCATATGAAAATGATATGATTTTTACGTAAACTGAAAAACATATAATAATCATATAATATTGATAAGCATTTTTACATAATAATCATATAATAATTATATGAAAATCATATGATTGCCCTTTTATATAAATATCATATGAGTGCCTTTATATAAAATTTATATAAAAAGGCAGTATATAAAATTTATATAAAAAGGCAGTCACATGAGGATAATGTGTAATGCACTGTATTTGAAAATTATAAAAATGTTACAAAACTTAATTCAACACACATGATTATCACATATATTAATTTACATATAAAACTTATATGGTCTTATTTTTATCATCAATTCATATAAATTAATTTATGTCATAATTTTATGAAATAGTACACATATAATGATCATATAAAACTTACATGGGTTTCATATGATATTAATTACATAAAAAAATTATATGATTTTGTGAACATGTAAATATCATATAAATCATATTATATAAAATTCATATGAAACTGCACATATGAAAATCATATATTCAGGTTTAGATATGAGAATTATATAAGACTCATATGAGAATCGTATATAAAGGCAATTATATAAGAATGACGTGTGGCGAAATTGGCTTAGTATGAGCGAATGAAATTTATGATACCTTTGCATTTGGCAAGAGTGGGATAACGCTACGTAATGTACATGAATGTATCAGAGGATGTAGTTGAGAGATTCTAAGGTAGTTACAAATGTTCAACTTAGGTTACATGTATCGCATAAACGTTTCAAATATACAACATGGATATATCGCTTTTCCAAGAATGTCATATTTTCTTAAAAAGAAATGGGTACACTGTTTTTTCGGTAAAGCTGGCAAATAATTTTGAAAAAAAATTCAATCCACCAAAACTGGGTACATTGTATTTAGCAACTAAATGGAAACAAAAAAAAAGTACTGATCAAAATTGCCATTCCAATAGTATATCAGGTATCTTGGTACAGTAAAACGGCCACTCTCAAAAAGACATAAAATTGGTTTTCAAGACCAATAATTGTCGCCTAATGTAGGTTAAAAGTATTTCAGAACGGACCATTCTGCAATACTTTCGACCTTCATTAAGCTACCATTTGTCATCTTAATAAAATATCTTTGTTTTTGTCTATTTTTACATAGGTTTTACTGTGTATGTCTTTAAAATGCAATACCTTCCGCTATGAACTGAGAACATTTTGAAGAAACCACCATCTAATATTGTAGGTGATAGTCCTAATTTACATCCACAATCGCAAAAAATAAAAACATGAAACGTCTGCTGAATTACACAGTGAGTCAGGTCTCTTTATTAATTTCGAGCGGCTAACTCTCCTGCCGAGCTGTAACGTTGGCAGCAACTCACTTTTTGTGCATTCAAAGGCTCCCGTGACCGGTGACTCGTTCAAGCTTTGCGATAATATAAAAAGAATCGCATGGGCTCTGTCATATTTTGTTGCTGTATACAATTATGGCAGTCTGTAGATGCGCAGGCTGGTTTGTGCTATTACAAATGTATGTTAAATGCAAAAATATAGCTGTTTTGTCTACTGAATTGAATGGACAACTATATGATATCATAAGGTTTCAACTTCAAAACTTCAATATGATTTATCAATATTTGTTCAATATATCATTCTCAATATTAACTCCTTGCATACTGGATCTTTTTAGAAGTTTTTTTTCATGTGTGGATTTTTTCTTCTTCAAAATTAACGTTTTCAATAGGTTCTTTTAGCATTGCCGCCAAAGTGTCAACAGTTTGGATATAGATCAGGCCCGACATACCGTCGGGCCTGATCTGAATCCAAACTGTTTGAAAAGGTAATCAGCGATCGACATGAGCAGGTAAAGAGTTAATGATACAATCATGAAGCCTGTCTCCAGCCTTATATCATAAAGTACGGCATATTGGCTATGTTCATATATATGTTAATTTTAGACCACATAAGACTTGATTTCACAGGAATTGTTTGCTGACATGAACTTCAGTTGAAATTTCAAAATTCAGTTTTCTTTGAAGAACTTATGTTCACAATGTCGTATACTATGAATCAAAGCTGACAGCTAAAGGTCAAGTAGCTCTTGTAGTTTAGAGATCTAAAGCGTTTGTATTTTGAAACACATTTTAAAATCCAAAAAAATTAAATTGTATGCGTTTGAAGTTTAAAGATCTAGTCGATAAATATGACAAAATATATTGGAACCCCCCCCCCCCACACACACACACACAACAAACACTCTCGGGCCACGGTCGGCCCGTCAATAAAATGCCATTTAAATGGCTTTTCACACTGCAGCACTTCATCAGGTTTTTCAAATTCAAAATAAAGCGCAATGATTGGCTGCTTGCGGACCAGTCATTGCGACCAGTGTCCGCAAGCATCCAATCATTGCGCTTTTGTTTGAGTTTGGGACTGTACTCAAGTTTTATAACCGCGGGGCCAGGTTCCATATTGTTTGCAAAAATAAATTCAAATCCACATAACGTTCAGAAAATTCTACTTGAGACCTCTTAAAATATAAAATTGCCAATTTCATACATATTCTATCAACATGCATGGAATAATCCATCAGAATGATCAGATTTAAGGCACTCGGCCTCTTATTATAGATTCGACTAACTGTCCAAGGAAAAGCCAGTTCGCTGACAAGCATCCACTTGTTACCACTCATATTAACTGTGGCGTTAAAATCGAAAATTACGTCATAATCGCTAGTTTGAAGAGTGAAACAATGTGTAATTACCATATTCGAGTCTTTTGATATCAAGTTTACAAGGCCCGGCTTTGAGAACGTATGTTGAATCGCTCTCGCGATGTCAACAAGCGTTCTCAAAGACTTGCCTGGTAAACTTGATATCAAAAGAACTAGTATTCTCTATTTATAGGCACTCTCCCTCGAAATGTGTTCATGTACCATGTATACCTTCTATACTACTTCAGATTCAAAAGCGAGGACATAGATATTATTTTGATATCGCTTTAATGTTGCTACCTAATTTTCCCACAGTGATATTATATCTTTTGTGGTCGCTCTACCTTAAACTAAGCTTCAGAAACGCCCCAATAAGCATTATGAAGAAAACACAAGTTCTCACGTTTGTTACCTTATTATCGCGAGTCATACCTGTTACGGATAAAATTGCCTCTTTTGTTGGGTTTTACATACATTAAATAAAAGCTCCAGCTACTGGTATAGGATAAGTGTAGCCACACCTTGCGAAAACCTGTTTTTGTCATGCATACGAGTAACAATGAAACAGATCGGTCATCATGTGTGCAGTCTGGTCAGCACCCCTGTTATTCACTGCCTTCACATGATATTTTAGTATAGGTAGATTTTACGCTAACTGGTCGCAAAACAAATACTGGCTTGGAACAGCGCTATCTAGAGAAATTGTACGATATGACACGTGCCAAATCACCGTTTCATTGGTCAGTGACAGCCCTTTTCCTCATTTCATTATAGTGTGTTAATTTGATTAGATTGTTTCTCTATGTTGATACAATAGGTAGGGAGCCTCGTTGTGAGCTTAGTATTTTTAGGGGCTTTAGCACCAACATAATCTAGCTATAGGGCGAAGATGTGGTTTCTAAGGTTGTTTTAACCCCATCTGAACTCAGCTGAAATTTAGACGACGAAAAAGGAGGCTTACATTGCGCATGTACAATATGTAAGGCAAACTCCGGTTGCTGAGCAGGTAGATTTTACGCTAACTGGTCGCGAAACAAATGTGCCACGACTCGTGATTTCCAACAATGTTGCATTTTGAAAAGCGTAGATTCAGACGAGCCTGTGCAGCCTCCTTTTAAGCTTCAAAACCCCAAATGATGTTCGGTCAGTAGCTTAAATCTCATTGAATATTCAAGCCATTAGCAAGGGCTCTGATCAGACTGCGCTTATGCGCAGGCTGATCTGAACCTTTGCTGGTCGCACATACCACATTGTTGGAAATCTTATGTCGCGGCTCAAATACTGGTTTGGAACAGCGCTATCTAGAGAAATTTGCTAAGTCGCCATTGCATTGGTCAGTTAAACGCTATCTGGCAATCTGTTGCGTGGTTCGGAAAGGTCTGTTACAATTTCTATTGTTGTTTAAACCCCATCTGAACTAAGGGTGACTACAGAATAAGACAGCACGGTGAAATGAAGAGTATGGGTATCTGTCAAATTTAATTAGTGTGTTTGCTGTCAACGCACTGAATCTAACAGTCATTGACAATACATGTGGGCTTGTGAAATCATCCGCGGGGGGGGGGGGGAAGGGGGGCAAATAGGCGCTTTCACTAAGTTATCATCACAAATTTAATGCACAACGCATGAAATATACAATGCAATATACTGTTTTCAGCATTTAATATTAAATAATAAGGTGTATAGTAGCCTGTACAAAAATTGAAAAAGATCAAACCTGTCAGCAGTGGTCAGTGTGCAAGATAAAGATGAAACACGTTTATCTTGCACAGGTCCATTTCACTTGCATGGGAAGAAACCAAAAAGAGATATCACACGCATTCAAACTAGTTTATCGTTTCAGCCTGTTACCTGCTCATTCTAAAAGGCTTTGGTAGGGTACATCTGGATTTTTACTGCTCAATTAATTAAATATCTTAGAATTCGGTAGTTACCAGTAATTTTAGCAATTCTAAACACTATGTTTAATTAAGCTACCATTTGTCAATAAGTTCTTTGTTTTGTCTATTTTAAAGGCCGCTTAAGACAGGTTTTACTGTTCATAATGCATATGTTTCAGGATGGTTTAAAGTCAGCCAAGGATTATCGTTCACAAAGCCGGTGCCTCATCACAGTATAGAAGATGTATCAAAGTGCCCTGCAGATTTCTTCTTGTGCACGACCCAGTTCTATGGCCTCCTGTTATCAGCTGAGAGTGACAGTGATTGTACTGACTCTGGTCACAGCAGGCTCGTCACGGAGGGTGAAGTTCTCAGAAAGAGTGAGATTAGCACAATTAATCATAATATTATTCCTCCGCGCTATAGAAAAATGTCCAAAGATGGTCGTTTTTTATTGTGCGTGGATGAAAAAGATATGGAAATTTATATTTCCTTAACACAAACAGGACTATTTTACGAAGTATCCGATGGAGATATTGCTAAAAGTAATAATTGCGTTCTTCAAATATTAGATATTCTAGACGAAATGATAGCATTACCAGTGTATGTAAGACATATATTAGGGGATCCGCCACCAGTGTCTCAATTCTACTCACCATGTCTTAAACTAGACCGTCTGGTAGAGGAGGAGACGCTAATGGGATGTACCTTGGATAGAGGAGATCTTTTACCGTTTGAAATTCAAACTAATTCGCCAATCAAATTTGAAATATCGCTTAATATTCAGAAACTTCAAGGTACAGTTGATTATGCAGAAGCGTTCAATTTATGTAGAAACATTGGTAGGAATTATGTGACTGATATGAAACTTGCTGTAACATTTTGTCAAGTGAATCCTATAAACCTGGAGCCTCAAGGAGAGGAAAATGAAACATTTCAATCAGAGGATAATCAATGTTCTCTTTCAGCATCACAAAGGACATCTACGTCAGTTGACAATGATGGACAGAGTGAGGAAGGTGAGGTTGATGCCCTTTCTGAATTTTCTATTCAATGGGATCCTGGTCCCAGATCTCCAGTAAGTCTTGAACTTGCCAGCAGCTCTCCTTCTGAGAAGGATTCTGATTGTAATAGCATCGAACTTGCTCACATAAACACTAGTGCACTTGTCTGTGATAAAGATATGCATAAACCTGTTCTTGAAGATAATGTACGAATGTGGCAACACACCCAGTGTATTAACAAAAGTAATCGTAATGAAATTCATTCCAAATTTTCTTTTGATTCTGATATTGAGGATGTGCCTCCTGTTCTTACTCCAGTATGGACTTGGGAAGAAAGTCCCAATAATACAACAGATAAGAAAGCAATCAAAACTCACATTTTACACAAAAATGATTTAAATACTCCAACTTATTATGACGCTGACTCTGAGCCATCAAGTTTGTCAAACATCACAATAGAATCCACATCGTTTAGAACTCAATCTGATGATGAGTATGTATATAATACTGATGATAGTTTTGCTTTACAAATGAATGGAACAGGAAACTATTCCTACACAGGTGATGTCTATATAAACTACGAATCTGATGATGATAATGTTAGTATTAGTGATATAAGCACATTTTCTGGACCTAGTAATGGATCATCATCTGAAAGAACACTGGTACTGACATCTAGCTCTAGTAAGAGCCAAAGCCTTAGTAGTGTTAAAGAGGAGGAACCGGTACTTAATCCATGGCTTGAATTAGAACGTCAACGAAAGAAAGCTATATCACAGCTTCATGAGTTGAGTGAATCAGAAAAATCACAAATTGAACAAGAGGATGAAATTGAAAGAAAATGGTCAAAGTTTTGTTTTGAAAGAACGTTGTCTTTGCCAACAAGACCCAAAACTCATGAAACGAAATCCAGTCATATAAAAGAGCATTCAAACAGTTGGGAGCAGGTATCTCCACGTGCAAAGAATAAGTTGCTTGACATGTCTGTGGTCAGTGGTGGTTTACATGCGTGGACTCCACGTTCAATGAGAAGATACAACAGTGATTTTGCGGGCTATGGTGATAGGACACAGCTGATATCTGACACCAGCTCTGAAGATAGTATACCAATAACGACGCCAAATAAAGTGAGGATATTTAAGGGTGGCAAAGATATAACCCCTAAAATACAAAATAATAACTCTTCATACTATAGTGAAGAAAGTGATCATAACTTCCAAAATTCAAAGTTTAATGTTGAACAACAAAATATTAAAACGTTCGAAGAACAAAACAAGACAAATATAATAGCTCAGATATTAATGCTGAAAGATGAAATGAAGATGAAGCCAAATTCAGAATGGAATGAAATCTCAGAAATAATCTAACACTGTAACAGCCAATAAAAATCATTTGAGTCAGTTCATGAGATTTTGGTACTTATTGCATAAGCGTAAAGTCAGGCTCTGATCCAGAAAATTCTGTCAAGGGTGGGGGCATGCTTTTTTGTTTTTGTTTTTTATTTCGTCATCAATGTATTTCACAGAGGGCCATACAGACCTCTCTGGAGTAGCAATTGTGTCACGAGGGGTACAATTCCTTCTCAAGGGAGTATAACCCAGACTTTTTCCAGGGGTCTGGATCCCCTGACACCCCTCTGGATCCGCACTTTAAAGTCACTCTGTAACCTTACATGTGCAGCTTTTAATTAGGGATAGGGGTCTCATTGTTGAAATTAATCTTCATCTTGTTTTCTTTGCTTCTGCAAGCACGGGAGCTTGATGTTATATTTTTCTATGCTAAACCCTTTTGTTTACAAAAGAGAAGGACGGTCACTCCGCTGCTGCACAAATTGTTTCTGGGTGAATTACACCGCTATTATTCAGGTTACAAAGTCGTGCAGTTACCCTTTGAATAAATATATACATGCTTTTTCCTCCACCATATATCAATAGTTTGCCACATTCACGGTTTTACTGTTATTTTGTTTTTTTCGCATAGCCATCTTTGTTGTGTTATGAACATAATCTGGAGTGAATGTGTATTGACATTTGATTGGTCGAGATGATGAGAACATTATGTCATTATATAGTGACCAATCAGATGACATTATATATTTGCTCCGATAGATGCACACAAAGCAGCACTGGTGGCTATGTATCTCATTTGTATCCATCACAGCAATACAACCCCACGTCATTTATAAAGTAAGTAAGGATGAAAATAAAGCGAATTTACAAAGAAACCACGAATGTTGATCAGATTTGATATATGGCAGAAGAAAGATCATATAGCCGACAAAAAATGAAACACACCACTTATAACTGTTCAACTCTCAGGAAGATCACAAGTGATAGGCCAGTTTAGTTTATATCAGTTCAAAGGTATGTCAGGTACTGTTGCGCCACACGGTGTCGAAATTGTGTTAAAGAAAATTGGTCATGGCATTGGTCACATTGTAGAGTCACAGGAAATACGCGTTTCTATAATGCTCTCCTGCTGGGCAAGTTCAAGGATTGGAATAATCTGTACCCAGACAATCATTCTTTGCAAATTCTATCTTTAAAATCATCAAACGCGGCGATAATTAAACGCTAGATAGCCCATGTATTGTGACTACCCTTTGGATAACCTTATAAAACATTTTAATAGTTCAACATTTTTTTATTCAATTCAAACGGTCATAACTGATGAAAATGGATTTTGGAATTACTAAAAAAGCATCAATAAACACATTGGTTGTCTCACATAACAACAACATATCGTTTTCATACTTCGCAGATGTAAAACATACTTGGAATTCCATGCAGACAGTAGCGTTGAATTAACGCTTCCAAAACTAGTTTACCATTCGCCTTGATGTGTTTCCTGCCTACACAGGGAAAGTACAAATACTCATCTACACCTAAGGAATCTTCTAACGCATACACTTTTGTTTTGGCATTTTCTTAAAAACTAGAATTTTGAATTAAAAAATATTTTGGAATAAATTAGAACAATGTTTTCCGGTAATGCATGGCTATTTGCAGAGAAAACTGACAAAGAATATTTAAGATATTGAAGTTTGAGTTGAAAATTTCAAAATCGAAAGTCGCAAATTTACCATTTTTCAAACAAATCAATACGAAAAACAGAATAGCAATTTGTCAAATGTATTTCATTTAGTAACATGGATTATTGAGACATGAATCATTTTCAAAGGTAAGTCAGTCTATTCTGTTATTCATAAAGTAAGAACAAACATCCAACTTCTATCTTCTACATCTTTAAAAGTGAATGGACAATGCGCACACACAAGTAATTAAATTATTCCTGACAATCGCATCGCATATGTGCTCAATTGACTTTAGATCTGGGAAGCAAGATAACCATAGTTAAACATTTATTCTGCTAGCTAGCAGCAGAGTCCTGCTGGTGATACTCACAGTTAGGACTTTTTATATTTCAACTGTTCAAAATCGCATTAAAAAGTCGGTAGAATATGGCTAGGAAATACCACAATCACACACTGCAGACCAACCCTTTGCACCGCAAGGAAGAGACACATAGCACTAACAGTCCAATGACATTAAAAGCATTTTTTAAGCAACCATCTCTCTCTCTCTCTCTCTCTCTCTCTCTCTCTCTCCCTCTCTCTCTTTCTTCCCCAGCGAGATGATTGCAAAACTAGAAATAACACTAAGCACTGCACAACAATACAAGGACCAAATACAAAAATAAAACAAACAAGAGGAGCAACAATAATAATTAACAAACAACAACAAACACATCGCCTTAGAGCGCTCACGCTAAGTTACTGGGGGCTTAAATTAATTTCCTTGCCAACTCTTCACCCATGATTATGCTGTTATCAAAGCAACAAAAAAATGGTAAGCTTGCGTTGAGGCTTCCTTACTTATCAAATGTATCATCATGGGGAAACAATCAAATTATTACTGTGATGAAACAAAGAAAATGGCTCTGAACTCACAGACTAAACCCTCCCCGAGTTTAGCCTCAGTGGGCCCATCCAAAGACAAACACCAGGCATTGACCCACCAATGGAAGTTTTCTGTCAATGTCGTCATTGTGTCTGACGCCTAACCCACCGTGAATTTCATGCATTTCTTATTACAAAATGACGCTTTCCATTGTTCAGTTAAAATTTTCTCACTGAAATGCAGATTTGAGCCTAAATTCCAATTTTTGTGACTTCCGATTTTGACCCTTTCAAATTAAATAAGCCGTAGTTTGCATAATACCCAAGGTATTGTTTTGAAATTTTCACACATGATGTGAATAATATTGACTTTTTGTTAAACAACAAAACATTGAATGCTTTTATTATTATTGAGCGTTTGTAGTAAAGTGTTTACTGTATGCGTTAGAAGATTCCTTAAGTATACGTCACACTCAAGTTTTAGTAAGATTTGATCAGAAATGAATATTTCATGACAATTATCATTTTCGTATTAAAAGGATATCTTAATGGGAAAATCGAATTGGTGCGTTTCTTTTTTTGTTGGGTATACAATTGTTTATTCAGAGCATATACACACATGCTTGTTAGCTGAATAATAACGGTAACATTCACCTAAAACAATTTGTGCAGCAGTAGAGTGACCGTCCTTCCCCCTTGTATACAAAAGGGTAAACAAGTATATAGAAAAAGAAACAACCTCAAGGTCCTGTGTCTGCAGGCAACGAACGCTCTCTTTAGACTCTGCTTTTGTACAGTTTTATTTGATCATTCGCTGCTCGTCTATGTGATTAGTACCGAAGTCTCATATGCTGGGCTATTTATTCTATTTGTGACCATAAAACCTTGCAAGAGGCTGAATATCTGCTTTGTCTCTCTCTCTATATCTACTACTTCTGAACAAAGAGATGAAGTAGGTAATGGTTCGGATCGATGACATCTATTTCCAAATTAGGCCAAATAGAAAAGTAAGTGTGTTTCTGGTAATGGGTCTGAAATGAAAATTTTAAATAGGGTAGGTACACATTTTTTTCTGAAAAAAAAAACAATTTTATGCATTTAAAAGGCATTTCGCCTTTTGAAATGCACAAAATTATATTTTTTCCAGAAAACCTGAAATAAATTCTAGGTTTAGAAAATTTAGGTAGGACCAGGTTACCCTTAACAGAGGTATTTTCATTTGTCCTTACAAACCTGGCATATACATGTTGGTTAATGCACTGCTGACCACATATAAGTATATGTAATAATAAAGTACTAATTTCCTGTAGCTCATTTTAGTTTATCATGTTTGGCGTTTCACACCAGCCTTTAACCCTCATTGTTGAAGAATATATTTACACATCGTAGTTTAATCTGTCAGATGAGACTCTTGTTGGCACCGTGAAACTGGTTTAAGCCCTAAGGTAAAATATTTGTACTGACTGTTCCAAGACGGTACTTCTTTTTTGGATCATTTGAGTGTGTTATTTATATCTCGTGTTTACCATGTTTTCACGCATGTTAATTGCTGCCCTGTGGTCACCTGCTGGGAAAGGGCTGACCTCCTGTCTCATGTTTATGATGTCTTATTGTGATTTTGTCACTTTCCCATTCGGTATCCTGGGTCAGGTGTGGTACATGACTGTATTGATTCGTGGTCTTTGCTGTCTTTCTTAAGCTGTGGCCCCATTTCCATATATATGACCTTATATGTTGGTGGGACGTTAAACACACATACACAAACACACACGTGCACGCACACGAATGTATCATCCACACAGTCTGAAGAAGAAATTAGATGTTCAATTTGATAGTTGGATGGGTCATATATTAGGCAATTCAAGTATTATTTTATATCTTGACCTCAGAAAAAGTGTTTTCTAGGCAAAACAGTACATACCTAGTTGCAATGTCATATAAAGTAGCATCTGAGTTTACACTGGTTGTGAAAGTATCTGTTTACTATCTTCCAGTCTAGAAAAAATGATCATATGTGCCCATTCAACTGGTTTCGTATCAAAATTATTTTTACTGGAGGGCTTAAACTAGTTTTATGGTACCAACCTCACCCTTATTTCAGATATGGATTAAGGTAAATAGATGTTTGGTTTGCATGAAAGATCTCTAACTTATCGATGTCTCATCTAAGTTCAGTGAAAGTAGAAAGTAATAAAAGAGCGGAATATATATGCTATCATATTGAACATTGTTGATTGATGAATGTTAATTTTGTTAATTTTCAATGCTTTAATTAGCATTAGCTATACCAATTAATATCATGGTTACCTTCAGAGTTTCCTGGTTAATTACATAGATATTAAGAGACTTATGAAGTTTTGCATCAAGATTCAGTCTCCTATGAAGTTACTTTAGTCTTTAGATTTGTTCTTTTTCAAAAACATGCCTAATTTTGTTTAATACAAATGTTTACTGAATATTCAAAATATAAATTATATATTCTAATATTATGTTAAAGTCCCAATGTACATGTGATATCAGTTCTGTTGATCTGTGATTTACACAACCTGAGAAATACTCAATTTTCTATGTGTACCCCCCACTATAAATATATATCATGGGATCCTTAGGTAATTAAATTTAAAACCTTTTTACCAATTCATTCCATGATATCTTTCTTAGACTTATAATGTAATCCATACATATATAGATTTTAGTGAGGTTTTCCACCAAGATTCAGTCGGTAAATTAGTAAGTTTAGTATGATTTTAAGATACATGTATGTACTAGTTCAAAATATGCCTAATTTTGGCTTAATACAAATGGTTTGTTGAATATTCATGCGTATGCAAATAAGATAGATTTCATATTATAACACTATCTCAATGACGCCTGTAATACCTTTTATCTGATATCATTTTGGTTGATCTGTGACGAATACAAGCTAAGAAATACTCAAATTTCTATATGTACCTCCAATATAAACATATAAAATGAGATCCTTAAGGTGGTGAAATTAAAATTAGTGTAACAAGCAAACGCTTCCACTTTCAAGTGGCAGAAAACAGGGGATAACAGCTTTTTTAATGTACTTTTAGAAAATCATAATGCAGAAAATTCCTATGCGTGGGGATGGGGGCTATGGGTAGCTCAAAGACTAGAAGCTGCGAACACGCACTAGTATCAAACACTGGATTATAATGTTATCATAGCTTTTATGCTCTCGTTTGGTCTTATTTGTCAAGGCATTCCAGGGTCCCTTAAGTATACAAAGGTACTATAGTTGTTGTAGTATCCTATACAAAGCAAGTGAGTATGAACATGCACCAATCACATGCCATATACCAACCAAAGGTACCACGAGGAAGAGATACGGAACACTAACAACCACATAACACCAAAAACACAATTACATGCGCGGATCCTAGATGGACAGGGGATCTGGACAACCCCTGTCAACTCACAAAACTATAGGGTATCTTAGCAGTACTTGTTTGGATCTCCTGGAAAATTATAAAACTATTATTCAATGTTGGGCCATCATCTGCTTGCCAGCAAAACGTCATTTAAATGGTGTTTTGATGGCGGGTCGATGATTGCCTGCTTATGGTGGTATTTGTTACCTCTCTCACCTTATCAACTAAAAAAGGGGTCAAAGTTGGACCATTCTGGCAAAACTTCTGGATCTACGCACCAATAAGGTAAAGCAACCAGCTCACTCTTCCTCAGCAGGATGATTGTTAAAGGGAAAAATCACACATTTTTGAAGTGCATTTTTTATAGAGCTTACAGTAAGGTAGGAATAATCATTCATTTAATGTGTGTGAAATCCCTTCAATTAGCCTGTAATTCAAAATTACTTTCAGTCTGCACTAGGGGTCTGGCCATTTGCAGGTCAATGAGCCCCTAACAAGTTGACTGGAATCACTATGACCTGCTTACACACTACCAGACCAAAGTCTTAAATCCTTGAAAATGGCAAAATAAACAATGTTTCAAAGTAATATTTTAAGCAGTGTGTACATTGATGACTATTTTTTGATACATGGGCCAAGGTTTGATAATTATTTCTAAAATCCAATCCGTAAAGCACTAATTATTACTATAGCAGACTACATATTTTGTAATATCTTTCTTTATTTTGGGTACAATAAGACATAGCAAAATCAACATAAACTTATTGAAAAACAAAATACTTTTCCTTTAATAGTCGAAACATTCTAATTTGCATTAATTTGACTGATAATTGTTATTGAAACAGAATATCAGTTATCCAATATTGAAATGAAGCAATGTATGGGACCACTAGCAAGGTGATTCCATTAGTCATTTAGCTGACCTGAAATTTAGGTTAATGTATATCTTTTAATGTCCATTACAGTAATATGGCAGCCCCCAGCTGTTTAGATTAAGGCAATGAACACTGCCATAATTAACTTAGCAGATGAGGGGATGATCTATAAAAAATATATAAGTACATTATGAAATATTTATTTTTTATTTAAGTAAAATGTTCAAAACCATGAACATACACTTTAAACTAGAAAGGACTTTTAGAACAACTATACATACATGTAACAAGGACCAAACACAAAACTCAGACTTTCAAACTACATGTACATTTGCCCTGAATAGTTGAGATGATGCTACACTTCAAATATCAAGAACATACATGGGCCAGCACAAGTTATTTTAGTACATATAGCATTTCCGTAAAGCACTATTAAAACAACCTTAGGCCAAATCAAAAATAAGTGTATTTGGTCTAATAGTTTTAGGTATGGTTGGCTCAATATTTTTTTGATTATTATTTTTGGGAAAAAAACAATATAATTTTATACATTTTGAAAGGCATGTTGCCTTTGAAAATGTATTAAAATTATATGTTTCCAGAAAACCTAAAAAATCATAGTTTTCACCAGTAAATATAGGTAGGTTCTGGTTACCGTAAACGGTATTCTCTTATTTGACCTTATTTGCACAGCAACCAAGTGGAGCTTGATGTCTAACATTTGGTATGAGAATCAGCTGGCATATCTTCTTTGTGTATGTGAGCTGTGAAGGCTCTGATTATACTGTACATTTAAGCAGACTTCACTTAGCATTGCTGTTTGCCCATGCGACATGTATCAAAATCTGGTCAAAATGTTAAACAGAGCATTTTGCAAATATTGTCAATAAATGAAAATCTGTATAGGCATAAGTTGTTAGGTTACATTTATCAGCTAGAGAAATCTTATAATATGATAATTGCTATGGTGTTTTATTTCTGCTCCCAAATATACAGATATGTCAGATCTAAATGCATGTTGAAAACTGAAAACAAAAAATAAACCTTGACTAAACGTTTTGCCTCAATATTATTTTGACAATATATCAAGGTTTATACCTACTGGAAATAATACATTGTTAACTAGTATGTAATTTGGATATTCCAAGACAAATTCCTTTTTTTCAAATTACAGTACTATCACAATAACTCAAGTCATTGGGACTAGAGTGTCTACTTTGACTCATCAGTATTTTGCATTATAAGGAGCCATTATTAATATATAACAAAACAAATCGTTATGATTTTCAGTACTTGCAAACAAAATTAATGTTCTTGGAGCTTTAAAGAAACGTGTCTCATTGAAACGTTTCTTTTAAGCACCAAGAACATATACCCAGTAAACATCATAAAGCAGGCCACCATGGGCCTGTCGGCGAAACTACATTAGCTGGCAACCATCAGCTCACCAGCGAAACGCCATTCAAATGGCATTTTGCTGGTGGGCAGAAGGTGGCCTACACTGTATGCTGGCTGGATATTTGATGGTATAAAGTAAAAAAAATAGTTAAAAGATACACACTATTCTCTAAGCCCAATGATTTTCATGTTTCATTTGAGTAAGCAGGTGTAAACAGTAAAACCTGTGTAAAAAGCTACTCTCAAAAGACCAAAAATTGGTTTTCAAGACCAATCATCGCTTAATGCATGTCAAAAGTGCCGCAGAATGCTGCAATGTGAGCTTTCTGCAATACTTTCGACCTTCATTAAGCTACCATTTGTCAATAAGATCTTTGTTTTGTCGTATTTTGAGTTGCCGTTTCACACAGGTTTTACTGTATTCTCTGAACCCAATGTATTTTATGTTTCATTTGAGTAAGCAGGTACTTGGAATTATCAGAGTAGAAATGTTCAATGATTTACAGTATATATTATGTTTGAAGTAAATCAAAGTCATTGTTGAATTTTAGAGCACAGTCTATTGTTCTATGATCATGATATTGGACAGTTACTTAACTTTGGAATTTCAACTGGTACGGATGTCACAAATGTTTCACTTTTTAGCTGTTCATTGTTGTCACGTGATACAACTGATCCAACTCCGGATGTTGTGACATTGATTTCACCAATCCAGGGCTGCTTTGTATCTGCTTTGGTTAGATAGAATGATTGGTACTTGTATGCTTTTGGGTTAAATGTCAGTGCAAAATCCTTCTGTGCTGTACCAACATGTTGAAGATTGCCTGACACTGTGAATTTGAATCTATGATTTGGTCTAGCCACAAAGTGTCCAGAATGACGAACTTGTGGATGTAGCAAAAATCCTTCTCGCAACCAGTACTCACTTCTTCGTTTAAACCGACCAGGTGTTGTGCACTCAAAAATGGTAAGGAAACAGTTTTTCTTGGGTATGGCTGCATAAAAGAACACTACAGACGTTTCTCGCTGTTTTGTCCTCCGAATTTGATTCTTAGCCTTGCGTTTAAGTTCCTCAAAAGCACCCATGGTATTCATTACAGTAAAGTATCTGAAAAAGATCCATAATCCTGGTTTTGCAAAAATACAGGTTCCCTCTAAGCATGTAAAAGCAGATCACTATTGGCACGCTAGAAAACACCATTTTAATGGTGTTTTGCCTTGAATGGCGTTTTGCTGTCGAGCTAATAGTGTACCAAGACTGTTACCTGCTGGGCTGTCTACCCATAAAAGGTGCATTATTTTGAATTGCAAGAAATTTAACGCATTCTATGCCTACATTTTAATGTAAAACATATTTGGCAAGTATTTTATTTAGCGCTAAGGGCGGTAGAAAAAAAGTAGCCAAAATATGAGACCGAGGTACACAGTTTTGAATTTGATGTTGCGAAAAGTATGGGGTTTACAATACTATGAGTGTAAATGAAATGAATGCAAGTATGGGTTTGTTTATGTTATAAGCGAATAAGAAACCCGATTAACAATGTATTAGATTATCCTTAATATATCCTTTATATTGCAAATGACGACTAAATCAAATTTTCAGTTTAAACCGTTGTAGGTGTTTTCAGGTCCACATGATATGAGTAATCTCATCTGGATCTACAGTAAAACCTGTCTTAAGCGGCCACTCAAAAGTAGACAAAACCAATGTCTTAATTGGAAATTGTAGCTTAACAGAGGTCAGAAGTGGAGCATTCTGCAATTCTTTTGACCTCGATTCAGCGATGATTGGTATTGAAAAACAATTTTTGGTATTCTTATGAGTGGCCGTTTAAGACAGGTTTTAGTCTAAATTGTTTGCTTCGTCAGTTTGCTTTTTTCTCAATCTCATTTCTTTTAATTGTTTTTCAGGATTATCTAACAACCCTTTTTAACACAATGGTCTCTTCTACAATTTAAAGTGAAAGAGTTGACATCAGAAACTTAGGGGTGAAAGGTTTAATGTTGTGTTATAGATTTTGTTTGTTTGATTTTGATTCTTTATGTCCCATCAACAAGAGTTAAACAGGGACAGCTCTCCCTGGGTTGAACCAGTACTAAACTAGGATAAATGTGTCTTGCTGAGGGACCACAACGCAGTGACGCCAGTGAGGCTCGAACCCGTAGCCCCTCGGTCTGGAGTCAAGCACTCTACCACTGAGCCACTGTGCTCCCAATGTGTTATAGATACTACTGTTACTTACATGCTGAAATGTTCCACATTGAACACTATGCTTCCATTCTGAACTCTGGTTCGTCTTTGTACAGGTTTCCATTTTGTTTCATCATCTATATCATCTTCATTCTCCACAGCAAAAACAACCACCTCATCTGTTTCCTTCTTCTCATGAAGAGGCAATTTTACCTGACAAAGAGAGGGAGAGCAGTGGTAGAGTGCTTGACTCGAGACCATGAGGCTGCATCACTGCATTGTGGTCCTTGAGCAAGACACATTTATCCTAGCTTAGTACTGGTTCAACCCAGGAAGACCCGTCCCTGTTTCACTGAAAGGTTGTTGATGGGACGTAAAGAATCAAATCAAACAAACGAAACCTGCCAAAGAGGAGACAACACATTTGAGCATATTGCAATAAGCATTCTATACTTTCTTGCACACCTGATCAGGGTTTCCTCTGTTTTTACCCATGTGAGATTACTCTATCTCACATACCCTATACCAAACCATGGGAAAAACAAAAAAGGTATTTGATGTCAAGCAAGAAAAAATCCATTATAACTCTATCGCACATGGGTAAAAACAGCGGAAAGCCTGATCCCTGATAACTCTATCTCACATACACGTACCAACCCTTGGTAAGAAAAAGGGTATTTGATGTTAAGAAAGAAAAAATCCATTATACCTGTAAGGATGGAATAGAAAAATCTGTCCCTCACGATCACCATTTGTCATCACTCAGCAAGCCTCATTATGCCAATCGGTGATCCTCGAGACAGTTTTCTTCTACCCCTTACTCACACTCTATGGGCTATAGATGTCTTAGTAGTCGTATGTGCCTTGGTCTTACTTTATACTTTGTGTATGAAAGTAGCAAAGACTCTGACAATCTGACTAGACTACTTATCTGTAGGGTGGTAGCAGCCTTAGATGCCTAGATATGCTATAAAAACCAAACAACAATGTCTTGGCTCAAATTGCCATTTACCTAGTTTTCTATACAAATTGCATTTCAAGATACAATTAACAATTTAGTGTGTATAGGGGGCAGAGCCAGAAAATTTCTTCAGGGGGGTCTAGCTCCAAAGTTTTGAAAACGTTTTTTTTTTCTTTTTAATCATCAACCTACTGTAAATCTGGAATTTACATGAGAAGTTTATTTTAGCGAATAGTGTTAAAAGACATACTTGCGATGTTTAAATTCACGACTAGGACATTATTTACTTATATCAGTAATTGACAGAGTGATTTCGCCATTTCGCAAGGATTTCGTTTTCACAAAAGAAGTTTCACAAAAAAAAACTCTCGAAAATTTCCGAATGTACAGTGTTTAACAGAGGGGAGAGGAGGTCCATATCAGCATTCCTATGAAAACCTCAGAGTGGCGCACCACCAACAATGAATGCTGGCTTGGGAGTTTTGTGATTTCCAGGGGGGGTGTCCCTACCAGTAACCCGATAAGAATCTATCATGAGTGTGAGGGTAAGATAGAAAAATCCATCCTGAGGATCACCATTTGACATCACGAGGCATGCCGGATTATGACAAATGGTGATCCTGAGGGACAGATTTTTCTATCCTACCCTCACAGGAATAATAGATTATTTTTCTTGCTCACCACTGCTTTTTTATTTTCAAATAAGCTTCAAGAAGTCCCTGAATACGCCAAGATGCAATTGCACGTAAGGACGTCACTTGTATCTAGCCCTCACGTGACAACCTGGGGAAGATAGCCTGGGTAAGGTAAGATTTTCTATCCCAGGGTAAAATCTGAGGTATCCTCATAGGATGTGCAATGTGATCTACAGCTTTGTGATTTTTTCAGAGGGGTCCGGACGCCCAATAATCCCACCTGTGGAACCATACATGTCTTACTGAGACACTTATGATTACCTACGTCATACATATGAATCTAATGGCATTAAGAAACATATCATAGTATTGTTTTACGTAGATATGCTGCAGGCATTGTGTGAGTGGATTTCATTGTTTTTTCTTTTATGATATGGTTTAACAGATCTTTGTAAAATCAATATTTGTTGTTCAATGTGATTTAACCATTTATATACTGGAAATACTACATGGGAACTTTGGCAAACAGTGAAGATCCAGAAAAATGCAACATAAGGCCGCATTTCATCAAGGTCTACACTGTTTATTATTGTAAAAAAGATCTTCAGACAAAAATACGATATTATTTAGATTAAAACCTAACACCCCTAGATATATAAAACAGACCATCTCAAGTATAGTGTATCAGACTATAAATAACAATACCTTAGTATACAAAAGATTAACCAGCAAGCCAATATGAATAAACCATCTACAGGATTCACATACCGTCACATTTTGTTGCAAGATCTTATCACCTTCTGTTTTCACGTTAATAACATCACTGATTAGCAGTCCTTTAGTTCTTTCTGTGTCGTCTGTTTTGAGTACCTTTCAAATAGTAAGAAGAATTAAGCTAGTCATAATGGGCCTCCGCATGAGAAAACCTGTCTTTCAGGGGTTTGTGAACAACACAGGGGCAGACCAGCCTGCACATATGCGCAGTCTGATCTGAACCTTTGTTATTCGATATTACGAAAGAATCATATGTAAACTTGCTATAGGCGAAATTTCGATTATTTAGCTGGTCTCTGTAATACCCCTATTCCACACAGGCCCCGAATCCCACGAATTGCAACAAATTGACAAATATTTGGATTTGTGTCTGAATCGTGCTCGATTCGTGAAGGTCTTAACTGATTCGCACAGTCCGTAGTCAGTTCTTGCAACTCGTTGGTCTATCGGGAATTCGGCTAAAGTTTTGAACTGTTCAAAACTTTGGCCACGAATTCTCCGATTCGAAAAATTGTGCGTGATTCGTACCAAATTTCTAAGGCATTCTTGGACTTCGTAACTGAATCGTAATTGATTCAGAGGCGTTTTGGGGCAATAATAGCTACTCTTAGCTCATTCGTGGGGAATCGGGAGATTAAGCCAAGCAAAAAAACCAAGGAAGAGATAGTAGAAAGATTTTCCCTAAGATTAATTACCCCGCCACACGCATGTGAGCCAGTCCTAGAAGTTGAAACAGATTTGGCAGATTCTGGAGCACAATCAGGATCAGTCAGTAGCTCCTGGCTGGTGATTTTGCCAATGTCGAAATGCCATATTTTTCAAAGTCAAAGAGTCTGGGCCAGGGCCCTTCGACTTTAACGTAGTTGTTTTCTTCTAGCTATATAAGAAGTCGTTTTCAACACTCAAGTCGCAGGATCAATTCTACTGCTGCTTTATGAGGAACATTCATTTTGGAACCGATGCCCCCGAAGAATAGATGGGCCTATTTATAACTATTGTGAGAAAAAATGTCGCGAATCGTGGCGATTTGTCGCGGATTTCTGTTAATTCGTGCCCAATTCGTGCTGCATTCGGCATATTTTTAACTGATTCGTAATTGATTCCTTAACTTTCGTGCAGCCTGATCTAGTGTTATTTTGCTAATCGTAATGTATTTTGCGCGATTCCAGCCAAATTGAGCCGATTCCCCGGAATAATTGTAACGAAATCGTATCTGAATCGGGACTGACTCGTAGAACATCACGATTGTAGAAAAAAAATTAATGAAACCTCACGAATCCCCCCGAATCAATAAAAAATCCATTGTTGCGATTCGGGCAATTCGTGGCCTGTGTGGAATAGGAGTCTAACTGAGGAGACTGATTTGAAACTCGCTTTGATGGAAACTCCGAAGACAGGTTTTCTCGAGTAGAGACCCATATATTTTCACCTTACAGTGTGTGCCTGATAATATACTGCAAGAGTGTCTAGGTGCAGCGTTCAGGTAAAACCTATTGTTACAGGATTAGGTAAACAAAAATTTTCATGGTAAAATTGTAAATTATATCTTACCCATCGAATGTTAATACTCAAAAGAATTGTCTCATTGAGACAGTTCTTTTGGGAACCCACAACATATGTTTTGGTTGAGAAATAAGAGAATTCAATTTTGTTATGCACTCTTAACTAAAGTCCTGCTGATTGTGGTGAAGCATTGGAACTACTGTAACAATATATACTTTATTAAATTGATATATATCTTATAATAAGACTTATTTAACCAAACTTAATATTAAGGCAATTTAAATTAACTAGACCTAGACCAGAAGACGTCTTCTGATCAGGTTCTTCACTATTTGATTACAGAACTTATTTTTAGAATTTGAATGAAATTGAAATTAACTACCCAACATCACTTAAATTTGAAACGTATTTGTCCAATTGATAAGCGTGGGAAATTCCACTCGTCTTGAATGGGCTGAAAACGGATCAAAAACAGTATCATACAAATTGTTTACAGAAATACTGTACCAATGTTAAATGTATCAAATGTGAATATGTCACAATTCATTTGCATTTCTGAAGAGTTAATCGTAAATGTATAACATTTACGCAGACGATGTCAATTAAGATAATTGAGCCGCGACATGAGATTTCCAACAATGTGGTATGTGCGACTAGCAAAGGCTCAGACCAGCATGCGCATACCCGCAGTCTGATCAGAGCCTTTTCTATTTGCTTAAATATTATATGACAGTTAAGCTACTGAACGAGCAGCATTTTGATTTTCTAAGCTGAAAAGGTGGCTGCACAAGCTTGTCTGAGTCTACACTTGTCAAAATGCCACTTTGTTGGAAATCACATATCATGGCTCATATCTACCTGCAACTGGAGACTGGTGTCCTCATTGAAAGTTCCACTTGGTATTTCAACTCGAATTCTCCTGTCAACTTCTGACAGGACAACCTCACCTTTCTGGGACACAGGATGATTGTGGACCACAGGACGGACAACCACAGCAAACTTCTCATTACTGTCTTTACAAATGGGTATCACTGCTTTAAGATAGGGCACCTGCAAATATGTAAATTCAGACGAACTTTATAAATGAGTGTTGTACAAATGGGTATCATTGCTTTAAGACGGGGCACCTACAAAATATGTAAAGTCAGACAAACTTTATAATGGATTATCTTACAAATGGGTATCACTGCACCTGGAACATATGTAAATTCAGACGAAATTTATAATATAGGGTCTTAAAAATTGGTATTACTGCTTTAAGATAGGGCACCTGCAAAATATGTAAATTCAGACTAACTTTATTATGGAGTGTACTAGCACCTACAAAATATGTAAATTCAGACGAACTTTATAATGGAGTGTCTTACAGATGGGTACCACTGCTTTAAGACAGGGTACCTGTAACATATATAAATTCAAAGGAACTTAATAATGTAGAGTTTTACAAATGGGTATCACGTCTTTAAGATAGGGCACCTACAACATTTGTAAATTCAGACGTATTTTATAATCTATGGTCTTACAAATGGGTATCACTGCTTTAAGATAGGACACGACCAAAATATGTAAATTCAGATGAATTTTTTATGGAGTGTCTTACAAATGGGTATTGCTGCTTTCAGATTGGGTACCTGCAAAATTCAGATGGACTGTTTAATTGAGTGTCTTAAGACAAGGTATCAATGCTTTAAAATAGGGCACCTGCAAAATTTAGATGAACTGTTCAATAGAGTTTATTACAATATGAAATGGTATGGCTTATGTTTTGAAAAGAACAAGGAAAGAAATCAAAACAACAATTATGAAAGAAATCAAAACAACAATTTAAATAAATTGTAAGCTGCAATTTTATTATATGACGTTGGGCGTCTGCGGGTGATATAACTCCATGTTTTAAAATCAATAAACCACTAGTGGTTTACAGATTATGGTAACGTTATGAAATGACTCCAAAAATAACGTCGTGTATATATGCAACATTTGACCTTTTCACATCAAAAACGCACTTACAAAATAGTTTACGCCATGTGATAAATATAATCTAACATTTATATTCCTGTGTTATTTAATTTATTAAAATTGTTCCCAAACAGAGATTAAAAAAAGTTTGGCATTTCTTGCATTTTGTCTTTTTCTCCCAGTCAGTCTTATAAGTTCAATAAAACATGAACACTTGTATAAGATCCTCTATTTACATTGCTCAATCATCTGTAAAAGCCAGTAGATACTTGATTTTATATAATTTGGAGTTTTGGACAAATGACCCAGCATTATATGTCTGGTATAAACATTGGAAACAGTTAAAAACAAGAAATGTTCATTTTAGATGATACAAAAATAAAGTATCAACAAATTGCCTGAGATGGAATCTAAAGTATAAGTATAAATAGGTCAGCACACGAGATTTCTATTCTTATTGTATATGCACCAAAGCCTCCTTTAAGCAGCCTTGATGGCGTATTCTGATGGGATGGATGTCTTAATATTGCTCTAAATTTAAGAATATTTACCATAAGCAGATTTCTGGCAAAACTGTGATACACTTTGATTTGATGGTCATTTACTTTTTGCGCTATAGATTTTCAAATACAATAAACAATGCGAAAATACGTATTTAAATGTGAATTTTTCTTTTAAGTTTAGAGGAACACACAGTCTTTCATTAAAATGAGAAACAGCCTATGTGTGCCTGATTTTGGAAACTGGGCTTAATAAGTTATTCCCTACAAGTACCCAGATGGGTATCTCATGTATAAAATGTGCCTTGGAAGAAGTTTGAAAAGCAAATACTCAAAACTCACAGCCAACTCAATTTCTTGAATATTTTAAGTATCTATTACCGATAAAACTTATCACCAAATATTGCATTTGAATATTTTGCATACAATTTAGTGTTGCTATGGAAACTGTCAACCCTAACAGTTGATGTTCAAGTCGCTTCCATAAAGTAAAAATCCAACTGGAAGGCTTTATTTTCTAACAAAACATCTATGTATCTATGTACAATATGTAAAAGGCTCAAAGAGAAAAATTTCATATCTTTTAGAGAAATTGCTCGGGAAAGATTTAGTACATTTCGTTTCAGACAGCATTTTTAAACGCTTAAAATTTGAGAACTCATCTTCAGAGACGGTATCAAACCAGACAATTAAAATTAAGAACTATTTTTGTTATGACCGAGTATTCCGAGAATCAGACTAACCCATGGAAATCAATTATTACCCAATATAATAAGAAATAAATGAGTAAAGGCATTTTCAAATTTGTTCACATAAACATGAAACACCTTTTGTATTTGACTGACAGGTTGTGCATACATTAATCTTGAAATAAGCAGGACGCACAAATTGTATCATTTTATATGATACTGTATTTTGAATTCATCACAAATATAGTATATGTTAAATTTCTCTGATTTGCATGGTTATCTTTTGCCTAGAATAACTGAATACAAACTGTATCAATTTATTATATTAAAAAAAGGAGAGACAAAATGCTTAATACATACACCACTTTCTTCAGAAGTTGTAATTTCCTTGAACTCCTTGCCATCAGTTGTTCTGAGGAAAGCTTCAAATGTCCCAGGGTATCCATCCATGGGTATATCAACAGAGAGCTTACAGGATTCCTGTAGCATGAGCACTCGAAGTTCATACTTGTCACTTCAAAATATAAAATATAGATATGGTAAATGTTCTAAATTTTTTAAACAGTTTTGTCGTTCTGTTCTCAAACAAATATTGGTTTTCGCAAGTTACTTGTCAGAAAAGCAAACAGGGAAGACCCTGAGCATGTATCGAGTGTTCACAATTTTAGATCATTTACCATATAAGTAGATATCTGGCAATAAATCTACTGTTAACATTTTGTGTTTGGTAGACTTATATCAGTCGTAGATGTTGTTATTACACCTATGAATCCATACCAACCAATACCATTCCACATCTTATCCTTTGCCGTATTCCAGTCCAGAATTTTAATTTATGCTAGCTCAACATCTACGACTTATTAACTCTACCAAGCTGGTTGGAGGAATTCAGGTTACTACACACTTCAAAGCATTCACAAATGTGTTCCAGCTCCTTAACAGACATAACTTCATCATGGTGCTTAGTAGAGCAATTGACTTCTCTCACTAGCATCATGTGATTTATTGCTGGCCTCTGACCAGATTCAAGATAGGGTCATAAAATTGTATAAGGGCTGCATTTATATCACACTTTTGGCAAAACAGAAGTAACTTTGAGAAATACTTGTTGATTAAGTTCTATTTTGCAATTTAATCCACACCAGGTCACGACATTTGTTGGGCCTGATCTCGGTCTAAACTGTTTGACACTCTGGTGGTATTTCTGACTTAAAAAACTGTGTTAGAAAATATCAGCAGACGACAAAAACATGCAAAATTACCCTGTGGGTAACACAGATAAGCCAGCTATATCACAGCCAAACCAGCAGTTATGTATGAGTATTCTGTGACAATTGGTTAAAAGTAGTTCTGAGGTTAAATTCCATCAAAATTAAATAATACCGCAAAATATTTTCATGCCAAGCAAAGACTCGGCTCAGTTTGGGCATTAGACTAGCTACTAGTCTGCTAATAAAAGTGTTGTCATAATACAAGCATAAAATTGTAACTATATTTTTTTCTTTGTCGAATGGTTATGTTCATAACTAGTCTATTAATGTATATATTTGCCTTTAGTGGAGTTGTATGACTTAGCACCAGCCTATAGACTAACTACAAAGTAGGAATAATATGTTAAAAATTATGTTTACTTAAAAATAAAAATGAAAGCACTATTTGAACAGTTCTAGGCCTTTGGGCATGAGCACAGTCTTATCAGAGTCTTTGCTGTGTTCTCAAATGGGTAGCTAATGGCAGACAGTGAAGAAATGTAGTATTATATAAATACGCATGTTTTCACATCTTCAGTTAACGCTGCAAGGCAATAGATTGTGGTGTTTCAAACTTTTTCAAATCCTTTAGGCTTAACCTATTTCACTATTAAGATGGACTATCCATCCCATACATCATGTATTGATGCAATGATTATGGATTAGTTCTTTTTGTACTTTTTGGCGTAGCCGGTCCTAATTGGAATGCATATCAGTCTCTGGATGCTGCTTTTACCTGTATGCAGAATGAAAAGGGTTTATGAGCAAAGGCTTGATATTTCACTTGAATTCTTTGTCGTATTTTCTCTGAAAACTAATATGAAATGCAGTGTGCAAATATTCAAATAAAGTATATCATCACTGTTAAACGGTGTAGATCCAGATCAGTTGGGTTCTAAATAAACCAGCCAGACTTGTTAATTGACCTTTTTATTTCAGGTACTTTGGCAAACAGTAAAATTGCAGATGATATGCCAAATGCATTTCACAAGGGTCTGCACCATTTGCTACTTTAAGACCCTGTCACACTACGATGTATAGCACCAACGTATGGGCACGTATGTGAAAGTCAGCTAGTATTATAGTGTACGCTGAATAAGTTAGAGCTATGTTTTACACACGGTACGAACACGCTATAGTACATTGCCATACGGCGAAGACGTTCAAAACGTTGTGCATCCATAGAAATTTTCAGCGTATGCGGACGTGTTGCATCTATATGATAGAAGTTAGATAAACGCAACAGGTACATTATGCATACGTTAAGGCATGTTAGCACCAACGTATGCAGATGTATGAGAAATTCAACAAGTACGTTGGTGTACACTGAATATGTTAGAGATCAAATTTAAACAGCTACAATACGTTGGTATACTTTATCACCCAAAATTTTGTGCTTGCATATAAAAAATCTTCAGCGTATGCAGACCTATTGCCTATACGTTAGGCATAAGTTAGAGGTACGCAACAGGTAAGTTATGCATACGTTAGCACCAACGTATGCGGACGTATGAGAAATTCAGCAAGTACATTGGTGTACGCTGAATATGTTAGAGATAGGTTTTAAAGTATATTACGAACACACTACAGTACGTTGGTATACATAATGTCATTCTGCAAATGGGTCCGAAAATTGTGTACATGCTTATACGTTAGACATAAGTTAGATGTACGCTACATGTACGATATGCATACATTAACGTACGTTACATGTACAATTCAAGTTAGACGATCTTTGTGCATTAGTTTCTCATAAGTGAAGAACGCTAGTGATACGCTAGTGATACGCTGGGCATATGCTGTTATATGCTAGCACACGTTTATGTTATGTTATGTCAGGAATAAGTTATGAACATGTTACTCATAAGTTTGACACACATTCTATGTTCGTTTATCATATGCTTTGTATATGTTCAGAGAAAGACTTTCTCAGACTTTTTTAATTCGATTTCAGCGTATGTCAGCGTACTGGATATATTTTTCATATGTCAGCATACGTTGGCTAAAACGTTATGGTGTGACAGGGCCTTAAGATAAACAATCTTCAGGGACAAAACACATAACTTAGGCCAAACCCCTATGTGTGGAATAGAAAATCCCATATGTATGAAATAACTCATCAATCTGAGAAGTGTTACATGTACCAACATTCAATATGAAAAGTCTTAATTAAAGTTTAATGTTAGCAGATTTAATAAGGTTCTCTAGATCCTTCAAACTGGACCGTAGAGCTATCCATGTTGAACACGTTGCAGATGTTTATGTCACTTCTGCTGTAATTTCAATAAATGACTTTTTCATCATCATCATCATCATCATCATCATCATCATCATCATCATCATCATCAAATTAGCATAAATTTGAGTTTCAAAACGATTCAGATCAAGCCCAAAATTTTGTCGGACCTGACTTCAGTTCAAACTCTTTGAAAAGGTTGTCCGCAGTATTACAGCAGGCAATGAAATTCGCCACGAGCAGCCACAACCTCAAAATGGAAAATTAAGTGAAGCATTAAACTCGCTTTTCTAAATTTGAAAATTTTGGCACCTGTTGATAACATTTGCAAACATCAGGTTATACAAAATGTACCATCTGATCTGGATTGAAAATGTTTGAAATTTTAATGGTATTTTCTGAAAAATAGCAGCAGACGACAAACAAACTTGTAAAATTATCCATAGTAAAATGGAGTAACCAAAACCCATGCCAAGTATTTTCCAATTAACTCACATTATAACTTTTATCAGCAGAAATTTACTAGTACAATGGAAAACAGAATGATCTAAATCTACACTGTTTTCAAATCAGGACACTGTCATGTATATCCAGGTTCAGCATACTAAAAGTTAAAAACCTAAACATGTAAAGTGAAGTGGAAGTCTCGCAATCAATATTTTATCATTCACCTTTCTGAAGTCAGGAGGAAACTTTTACTGGGGTCATTAATCTTGTCTTGTGGTCACTAGTTGGATTCCTGCTATTAGTAGCAATTTATTGTACTGTTAACAAAATGGGGCATAAACAGATTTCTTACATAAGCAATGGTGGAGTCCATAAGTCTGATGAGATAGCAGAAGAAGAAAAAGTATTTGAGAGGAAGGATAGATTTAGTTAAAAATATCAATATTAATACTATAAAAAAAATATGAATAAAATCATATCTCATCAGACTTTATAAGTCTATGTGTTTGGTGGTGATTTAATTTATTGCAACATAAAAAAAAAGAAAAAAAGTTTAACAATTCTAACTCCAATTTTTATTCCTAGCCCACAACTTGTGTATTTAACGGAATAATGTTACTAAAAGCACTATCTATAGGAAGCGAAAAAGGGCATATATTTCTTAAACCTCCAGCATAGCATTATGAAGTTATTCCGCAGGTTATTTTACGTTGATAGCTTATTGGATGCTTAATATGTGATAAATTTAGTGAAAATAAAGTGTATTTTAATTCACTCCCACATTAGAAACAATTGAGAAGAAAAGTGAAAGTTTAGCATCATTTATTTAATCATCATGTAGAACTCGCATACATAAGACTACATGTGTACGTCAGAAGTAAGGGATATTTGAGGAAAGGGGTAAAAACAACCAAAATATTAATCGACCAAAATGTCCAAACATAAAAGCAACAAAAGCAACTGCTGCCAAATTAAAGTATTTACAGTACTTTCCTAGCTGGCTGATATTATTGCATATTCAATCAGGAATTTGGGAGCGTAGTGGCTTAGTAGTAGAGTGCTTGACTTGAGACCGAGGGGCCACAGGTTCGAGCCTCACCACCGTCACTGTGTTGTGGTCCTCGAGCAAGACACATTTATCCTAGCTTAGTACTGGTTCAACCCAGGAAGACCTGTTCCTGTTTAGCTGAAAGATTGTTGATGGGACGTAAAGAGTCAAATTAAACAAACAAGCAGGAAGGATCAGGGAGGGAAGCCTGCTCATCAACACACTCTGCATGTACATGTTAACATGCTTACCTTTGTCATAGTGAACATTTTTACGAACAACACTCCTGTCCAACCTTTATCTTGTTAATCTTCAACATTTTAGTTACATTATGTATTTTCAATAAGAGGGGATAACAGTGTAAATCCTGATCCAATGGCAACATCATGAGCCAGCTGATATAGATCTATAATGTTTCCGAAAAGGATAAATCCGGGCTCAGCATGATAAGATATAAAACATGGAATAAAAGGGTTCAACATTAGTTTTGAAACCTAATATACTAAGCTACTAAGATGACAGTTTAAATACTTCTCATGAACAAACCCAACAAAGCAGAGCCTACTGTTTAAGTTCTCTATTCTAAATGATCCAATTTTCCAGATTATCTAAGGGCATGACAAATACCTGAGAATTTCCTCCAAACCATGTACTGGTATTTCCATGTTTTCAGCATCAGCTGGTGTTCGATACAGCAATATCATAGGTGAGACTGGTTCACTGGACTCCACTGCCACTGTTACATCTAGTTTCTCAAACTCAACTGGTTTTCCACTGTTTATCTTTTTCGCCTGGAAGCTGATTTCCCTGTAAATGGAGTAAACAATAAGCATCTGTCACAGTTCATGTTTGGAAATATCAATGTAGAAACAAAGCAGGGCCTGCATCACTAGAACTCTCAGACCAGCCTGATTTACTTGGTTGTTCTATGGTTACATTGATTTCAAAAATTGCATCAGTTATTTATATGAATTGAACTGTTAAAGACAATTTCTTTCAGGGTAAAAGGAAATGCATAAATAGATAAGACTATTATACTGTGGACGTTTAACAAATTTAAAAATTAAGAAGACTAATTTCAAGATAAACGTTGATAAAATCTTATTATCTAGATATATAAATAATCTGGAAAAACGGATACTTTAGAAAGAGAGATAACCTAAATATTAGAAAACAACATACTCGGTTTTATTCAGTCTGTTCATGAGAACTAATGGAAAGTGCAACAATTTGCACGCCCCCAACCACCGGCTTAAGCTGTATTCTGCTTTCTGTCAGAAACAAATATTTCATAAGGACCAGAATATGAAAAATATCAACACTATATCGATCCATGGGGAGAATTTTTACCAACAACACACAGAAACAATAGCAGCTGTTGTTAAAACCTCTAAATAATCTGGCATAGAATCATTCAGAAATACAGAGAACCTACGCTATTAGAAAACAGCAGACTTCGTTTTATTGAGACTGTTCATGAGAACTAATGGAAAGTGGAACAGTTCTCATGCCCCCTAACACTGACTTAAGCTGTATTCTGCTTTCTGTCAGAACCCAATATTCCATAAGGACCAGAATATGAAATAATATCAACACTATATTGCTGCACGGTGAGATATTTTACCAATTCCACACAGAAACAACAACAGCTGTTGCGACCTCTAAATAATCTGGAAAAAGGGATCCTTTAGAAATAGAGAAAACCTACTGTATTAGAAAACAGCAGACTCTTTTTTACTGAGTCTGCTAATGAGAACTAATGGAAAGTGTAACAATTGTCACGCACCCTAGCACTAGCTTAAACTGTATTCAGCTTTCTGTCAGAACCCAATATTTCATAAGGACCAAAGTATGAAAAATATCAACACTATATCGATGCATTGGAATAATTTTTACCAACTACACACAGAGACAACGACAGCTGACACATAAATTTGACCTTTTGCAGTAAATAAGATCCTATGAAATAGACTCACATGAAATGTTATAAAAATATCCAAGATCAGCTGTATCCAAAAGTAAGAATTTGCTGCACATGGAATATATTGAAGAATCAAACTGATCTGTATCTACTCAAGAATTCAATGCAAGGTCATAGGATATAAAATAATGTGTCAGGTGTCATTGTATTCCAGAAGCAACAAGAGTATATCTCTTACATTCTAGTTCATATATAGCAATGTTTAAATGTCTCTTTTTTCTAATAATATACATGAACTGCTATTTTACTCAAACATATATTTTACAGATATTTCTAAAAATTTTGTTACCTTCTAATATAAACCACCTACATGTATATGAAATATTGACTGCATATTATAATATAGAGTATGAAGGAAACGATAATAGGTTTACTAAGATAAATCAAATATATGCATATAACTTATAAAGAGAATTCTTTACTACTCATCTGAGACTTAACAAATTTACAAATGTGGCATATCTTCTCATACATTTCTTAAGCGAACAATAGAAGTTTCTAAACCACGCCTCTAATGGCACTCAAAATTACACTGACCAATGCAGTGAAAACTTAGCACATGACACAGTCTCATAAACAAATCACACAATTAAGTGAGAATTTAACTCTTTGCATGTTGGGTAATTTTCTATGCGTATTGTCATCTACTGATTTTTTTTCAAAGACATGTTTTTGAAAAATCCTTCCACGAATACCATCAGAGTGTCAAAGAAGTTGGATCCTGATCTGGGTCTAAATTATTTGCAAAGGTTATCAGCAGACAATACTAGTTGACATAGAGTTGACTTAGGCATGGTTTTCGGAAAGGTAAATTGTTTCAAAGTAATACTTAATGACAGAAGCAACCTACCCGCTAGACATCCTTGACGAGTTGTGTTCATTAAATTCTTTTATCCGTTTTGCTATTTTAGCCTTCAGAGTGCCAGTTAACTTATGAAGACTCGGGTATAAATCATTCTAAAATAAGATAAAAATGATGCAGGGTAAAGTCATGTAACTGAGGACATCAGATAAATTCAGCCATACGAGGGGTGATAAAAAAGTTTGCGGAAAAGGGCTATTAACTCGCATTGCTTTTATAGATTGCAATTAAAAATTCAAAGATATAAACTACCATTTATAGCAAATGACTGCAATTAAAATTTAGAAAATGTGACGTCAGATGTATGAGCACCAGGCGCGGCTGTGAAGTCACTTTGCTGGAACTGGCCCATCTGTTCCAGTGGGTTGATTCTCTAGGCTAAAACTTGTAGTTGTGTTTAAATTGTTGGTATTCTTAAGGGAAAGTATTGTTCCGTCCTTCGTTGAACATACTATTAGGTTTTTTATGCTGTTCTGATACCCTATGTATTCAAATTAATAGGTTTTAATTCCAAGGGCAGGCCTAAAATGCGGCAATTATTTGATTTTTTGTAAATTTTAAATAAAAAACTTATTTTTTGTCAGTGTTGATCACAATAATAATTATATCAGACTTAACTATTAATATTAGATCTACTGTCCTGAAAAATGGTGCTTTTTCTAAGTGTGTAAATAGTTTATTTAAAAAATGACACGCCAAAACAGGCAATGGGTTCATAGAGGTTGAATGTTAAATACCTTTTCACAGTACTGTTATTCGTTTGATTTTTCGAACACCATCGGTTAGGCATAAATCTTCGAAAATTTGCATAGAAGAGGAAAAAATATGTCGTAAAATATGCATGGAGTGCAATATGAGCTATCACAGCATTACAAAATTTTACAAAACGTTGAATTTGAATTGGTATTGTAGTAAAACACTAAAATGCAATGTAAATTTGGTCGTTTTGTGCTATATAGCGTTTCCTTGACGAAGGCTGTAACGCACGTAGAAGACTAGCATCAAGCATGTTGGAACCGATCAACTGCATATGTGTTGCAGTATTATGTGCTTTAATTCCAGCTCTATTGATCAAACGATGTAGAAATGGCAACCATTTTCCGTGAACTTTTTGATCACCCCTCCTACATTTGCAAACAGTGGAAATCCAGATGAGAATGCTCTTAATGAGAATTTAGCTGATTATCCAAATTAACCAAACTTTAACTTAATGGTCAATTAATTTGGAAAAGCATATAAGAAATTGGTATTTATCACATATGTGTAAAGTCTGTCCTTAGAATTTGCATGCTAAAGGATACAAAGTAGTTAGATACACAATGTATCTAAATTTTGGTCTTACATTGAATGCCCCATTAGTAATGATGTCATGATTGTAGGTCTGTGATGGTGGTATTACCTGGTAATACCCACTTATTTTATTTGTATAAAAGTAATGAACACACAAGAAAATAAGTCAGATGGTGCTTTTATTTTCTTAAAACTGATGCCTTTGCAAAAATGTATATTGATTCATAAAATGTTTTTTCCTATATTGAGATTTGTTGATAGATGATATAGTGTCAAGTTCAAGAAAAATAGTCAAACTCATAAAGATTCTTGCTACTATTTGATACAAATATATCCATAAGATTATTGTCAACTACAACCATTTTACACATGGTTTGTTTATTGTACAAATAGATGTTCAAGCCTTTGCAGAAATGAATAATGACAGCTGATGTGGCCTCTAAAAATCTGAAAAACGGATATTTTAAACATAGAGAGAAATGATAAAATTTGAAAGTAACATACTCAACTTGTATAATGTCATTTTTGTAATAAATTTAGTTCTTAGACATATAATATACAATGTAATTGAGCTGCTCCTGGATTAATTTATTATTGGTTGGTCACCTTTACAAGTGTTTGATCATGCCAATTCAAAATTCGAAAACACTTACAGTATTTAGGATCAGTGAACTTGTGCTAGTTAGCCTGCAAATACTTAACCAAAGGTATGGAAAATATATTAAAAATATCACAGCTCAGTTTGGTGTGCGGCATGGAGTTCATTAAATGTCTGTCGCCTTACGTAGATATATATATAGGATATTTACTTTTTGGAGGTGAATACCAAATATATTTCATCGAGTGTGTTAAAAACATCAGCATTTTCACAAGTGTGCAGCACGAGTGAAAATAATGGTGTTTTCAACGAAAACAATGGTATTTTCATCTCACAAAATGAAATATATTTGGTATTTTCCAAATAAAAAAGTCAATTTCCTTTTTATTTTATAATTTTTATAGGCTACATGCAATGTCTCTTCCACTGAAAAAGGGGGAGCTGAAAATGCAAAAAAAAATAAAGCAAACTCAACTAATTTGGTACCAAAATATTTGTAATGCTCGAAGTAAGAACATGCATACTCACACTTGATGTTTTCATTCACAAATAAGAAAGTTATTGGCGTTTGAAGTTCTGAAGTGAAATGCATTGTGAATGGAAAAGCCAGAGGTAATCCATAAAAGCTACAGTGAAAATACAGGCTGATATCAGTCACTAGTGATTGATATCATATCATTTCACTAGTGATTGATAACTTTTTTTGTTTGTTTTTGATATGCATTGATTTCACTGCTAAGTATAAATAAAATAAACTAGTTTTATGCTCTCTTCCTTAAGGTATACTGGATTCTGACAGAAAATAATGGATAAAGTAATTGGTTGCATGGAAATTCAGAGAAATTATTTTATAAAATGTACTCCAACCTTATCCTTTAAATTTGGATCACAGCCACACAGAAGTAAGTATTCCATTGCCTCTCCTTGACCTTTGTCAGCTGCAATATGGAGTGGTGTCTTCAATTCCTGTTGAGAAAATCATTTAACCCTTTACTCCATAGGCAATTTTAAGATATATGACAACATTTTTTATTTTTATACAACAGTTGAAATTTCAAGAAAAAATAAAGTAAAGTTTAAAATAGTTTTGATCATATTGTGGAAAATGGAGCGTTTACTCCAAAAGAGCAAATGCTCTATTTTCTATAATATTTCCAAATACATGATATTTCAAAGGCGTTATTATGGAGTAAAGGGTTAAGATGCATTTACTGCCAAATTGCCTGGATGAGATGTAGATATACAGGTTTGAGCAAAGGACATGGTTTATGATAAAGAGGAGAAGCACAGGTTTCAAAACTCTTTGCCTACCGTGGCTCAACCTGAGGTGTTCTTTAGCTCTGTTTTTCTGTAAGTTTGTTATCTCTTTTCTTTTTTCCATCATAGTGTGTTAATTTGATTAAATTGTTTCTCTGTGATGATGCATTACACAAGTTAGAAAGCCTCCATGCGAGCTAAACAATATTTGTGTTTTAACAACAACAGAATCTAGGGTGAAAATTTTGTGCCAGTAAAATGCATTGAAACCCTGTCCCAGTGCCTTAAGCTGCTGTCCATTCTAAGGCGCTGGTTCAATCCTTGTTGATTCATTGTTAATTGTTGCTCCCTTTGTTTGTGGCGGTTCTGTACTTGGTCTTTGTTAAGCTATTCTGTAGTTATTGTCCTTCTATATTTTCAATTATCTTTATGAGAAAGAGAGGGATTTACTTTAAATGTCTTGTTGAAGTATTGTGACTGTTAGTGTTCTGTTGCTCTTCCTTGCGGGGGCATGTGTTGGTCATGCAGTGTGTGATTGAGATATTTTCTGATCATACTGACGTACTTGTTTACATAAAATTAAATTGCGATTGAATAGCATTATGCTTAGATGTATCAGCAGGTTAAATTCATAAGAGTTAGACTATGAAAATTAGATAATTAATGCAATAATTTTTTTGTAATTTCATATATAAAATAATGGCTATGTAAAAATATGTTTCAACCCATTTATGCCTACTAATGGAATTTCCCGCTCTTATCAATTGATTCAGTCTGTTTCTAATCAAAGGGTTGTTGGATGGTTGTTGAATGGTATTTTTCTCTTTTATTCAAATTTAATAGATCATTCAGGAAGCGAACAGAAGAACTGATTAGAGGCCACATCCTGCAGCGTCTAATCTGGCTGTGCACTGTTTGTCGATGTCCCACAAAACAGAAGTAATAAAGATAATTCAGAAAAAATGCCCACTGATTTGAAAGCACTAAATTATAGATATATACTGAACAGCAAAAGAAACGCATATTTTGCACATTTGATATAGAATATATATTTAGGGGTTAAATACTGATCTAATGATATGTAAGGTATCACTGATGTATTGAACATGTGAATTATCAAGTGCATTACATATGGATGGCTCATTGGAATAATGCTAATAAAGGGGCGTAACTCTGGGCGTAATGAAATAATTCATAATAAAACGCGACTTTGGAGATGGTGTATGCCAAAAACCTCTGAACCTATTTGTATGAAATTCACTCTGCGTGATAATCATGACATACAGACTACTTATGCAGTTTAAATTTTCCGATATTCTTTACAGTGGACTATTGTTACCCAGTTACATTATAGGACAATTAACCGGAAGTGTGTTTCATACGGGCATGAAAGGGTCCAAACGATTGTTTTAAACGGTTCTGTTGGACACTACCTTACTTGACATCAATCATACTGTTCCAGATATTCTTACACCCCAAAGATTCCGGTGGTTTTCAATACCAATGCAAAAAATGCTAAGAATGGAGATTTTTGGATTAGCAGTATGATTTATACAGCAGTGAATCTTAAATTTTTATGCTGTTTTCTTATCTGTTACAGTGTGTTATGGTGACACGCAATGAAATCGGATTCAAATCATGTGTTTTCCAATGTTCAGCACTATTTTTGCGTTTTTTGCATTAATAAACAAAAGATAATACTTAACTGTTTAATGACGAATAATATGGTCTGAAACGAACGCATGAGTCCGTTCAAACATGTTCATGTCACTTAGGGTAAAATTTGATAAGTATTTCTGGTTTTAAATGGAAATTTAAATATGCGTTTCTTTTGCTGTCAAGTATATATTGATGACTAAGCATGTATATAATGTTGGTCATCCTTAGTTACCCAGGCATAACTTATTCTGCTGCTCTGCATTAAGTAATGATGAATGCAGAGCAACAAAATGAGTCACGCCTATTGATGAATAAAGTGAAACAGAATGGGTCACACCTTGGTTACAGAGGATGAAGGTTGTCATGATTGTTATTAGAGTGCAATGAATTAAAATCAATACATGTGGGTGGCGTTAAAGTAGCAATGTACTGAAACAATTTACAATACCTACTTTATTTTGAATGTTGACATCAGCACCAAGAGAAGCCAGTTGTACGAGGGTTTCATGGGAACCACCTCCAGCAGCTATATGTATAGGTGCATTTCCAATCTACAATATATAGGTACATTTCAAATCTGCAATGTATAGTGCATTTTCAAACTGTATCAAAGTGAAAATAACTTCATTATCTTCCTTAAGTTAATTATTAATGACACCAACTAGTTGTACATGATGGGCTTTGTAGCGAGAAACCCTGATTTTGTTTTGTTTTTCAGATGTCCATGAATCACTTGCAACCATGTGCTTAGTAGTGGTACAAATGCATTTTGATTATTCAACACTTATTAATTCACTATCATTTGCATTAATGTGGATCAGGCCTCAGATCAAATGAAACTCCCATCTGTATGTTGGTAGCTGTTGTATGTTAATAGCCTAGCCCACCATGGCTAAACAAAAACAGTTTTATTTAGCTCTGGCTGTCTATGAAATAGGAGCCCTTTTCTGTGAGTCATCACAACAAATAAATTTAATTTTATTGGTTCCATGTGATGATACATTGCATAAATGAGTCTTCCTCTGACTAGCTGTCCCAAGTCATATTAACTGCTGTCTGTTCCAAGGTGATGATTCTATTGTTTGGGATTGGTTATTTTATGTTGCTCCCATTGTGAGTAGTAAAGTGTCTGGTCATTGTTTTGTGATGAAGTTCTTAGTTTTCTTTTTGGTTCGGCAATCAATTTTCTGAGGAGGAGAGTCATGGCTGTTTTACTTTAACCCATTTAAGCCAAATGGAATTTCCCACTATTATCAACCGGGCCAGTCCAATTCTGTTTTAAGGGTTGATTGATGGTATTCTTCATTTTTATTCAAATGTTAATAGAACATTCTGTGAGCAACCAACGGAGAGCCTGATCAGATGCCATATTCTGTGACGACTGATCTGGGTCTACACTATTTGTCCATGTCCCTAAAAAAGGACGCTAGGATTTTATGGGTTAATCCTATACTTGTGTTTGTGCAGGTGTACGAGTTCTGTATCTCGCTCTCATGGTGCTATGGATTGGTTTATGCCCTGTAATTGAAGCACTTCCAGGTCATACTCACTTCATTTCAATTATCCAAAATAATCAAGCATGTCTGTAGTCAATGAAACTCATTGTTCAAAGATTGCTGGCCATATCTTCTATCAAAGTGAACTAAACTGTTCTAATCAAACATTCTGGTGATAATTTTGAGTGATACACGGTTTGCTATCTTACCTCATCTCGACCATTGATGTCACCACCAAGTTGTGTCAATTCTAAAATTGTATCGCTCATACCATTGTAAGAAGCAAAATGAAGTGGAGTTTGGCCATGCTGTGAAAAAGTAAAAAAGCTAATAAGTATTGCATTATAACCATATTTATCATTTGACACCGCGTCTGAGAGTGAAATGCCGCCATACAATCAAATTGAAAACCCACTGGTGGTAAACAGATTTTTGGGAAACGTCATGACGTCCATATCGAAGTTGTATACATAATGACAAAATTATAACTTTTTACGCCAGAATTGAGATTTTAAAGTAATCTTAATGTCATATGATAAAAAGAATTCGTGTTTTTGTATTATTTAATTTATTAAACTCGTAGCAAAAAAGAGATAAAATGCTCGGCAAGCCTCACATTTAACTCTTTTCTCCAACTTGTTAAATAAATTCAATAAAACATGAACACTCATGTTAGATCCTCTATGTAATCAAATATAAGACAGGAATTTATATTTATGAAACATAACTGTTTTATTAAAAGCACCCTAGGCACAAAGCTTTTTCAAACATTAAGTTTCTCTTTTAAACACCTTGTAGATCCAGATCAGCCAATCACTATCCACATGTCTTTTCATAAACACAATAAAGGATTACTACTAATCTTTAAAGCGCCAAGAAAAAATGCATCTGAAAATGTCGTCGGCTGAAGTCGTCTGCTACAAATAATTGCCTAACATTAATGACGAATTAAGTATAGAAGCAAACAGTGTGGACCCAGAACAGACTGGTCCTATAGGAGCAGTCTGAGTCTGATCTGGGTCCACACTTTTGCCATAGAGGCTTCTTAAACATTTCAACAGACGAAAAAAGCAGACGATCTTTGTTGCAATTGGCGCATTAAGGGCTAATAATCTAGCCAGCATACAATCAGGGGCCACTATCAGCTCCCAGCTATACACCAGTCAAATGACGTTTCGTTTTGCTGGCGGGCCGATAGCTGGCCACTATCGTATGCTCACTATGAATATAATAAGAGTTTTGCCATCAATTGGTGTAGCAGCTATCTTGGTCAAACGACCAGAACCATTTGATCAAGATGCTATTTTCAAAACCTAAGGAGTCTCCATATATGTAATTGAAATTGAATTGGCCCAAAGATTTCAGAGAACCCACATAAAAATTTGATAGTTGGGCGACAGGTTAAAACACTGTGGATAGTCACAAGGGCATTGGATATATAAATTAGTCACTTATGTGCCTTCTGCCAAGGTGACCTAAAAGACATATAACAAAATACACTGCTCAAAATATTTAAAGGAACAACGTATTTTGCCATTGAACACACTACAAAGTTACTCATAGTCTGACTCATATGGAGAGTTAGATTAATAGGGTAACAACATGTTTCTCCTGTGATTAGTTTGGTTACCCATCAATAATGATGCTTGTTATAAAAATGAAGTAATCCCTTTCCAGAAATCTCCATGGAACGCTTAATGTAAAAATGGAAAAACCAAACTTTAAGAGGATGTTTAAATCAAGCACCACAACAGCATCATTTCTGTACAGTTAATAGCATTTCAACTTTGCAGAAATCGTTAGGTTACGCTATAAACAAATTTGGAAGATTCTACAGAGTTTCAGAAAAAAATTGTCGTTTTCAAGAAAATCAAAAATTACAAAATTTGAGCCATGAACTTACGCAGCCATTGTTTTATCAAAAACGTTTTCAGATCCAAAACTTTGACTATCGCAGCACAAATGGCAAAATAAACTGGGTTTCTGCCTTATATTCTAGTGAAATACATTTCTTGTCTATTAGACAGGGGTTAACATTATCACCTATGGAAAATCATCAGGTGTTCCTATAGATATTTTGAGCAGTGTAGCAATAGACGTAAATTTAAACCGACACTCAGTGGCCATAAATGAGTCCCCAAATTAGCTTACAAGAAATTGACAAAAAATATGGTCTGGAACAATGGCCTTTTCAAGCCAATAAAGACACTTTCCCCAAATGATAATTGCCCTGGATAAATATACAGGGCATATGTTAACGTCATCACCTAATTGTATGATGTTATCATCTGTTGCTATGGAGATATTGTGTATCACAAACATTGGCTCCATTTCTTCAAAAAAGATAGCAGGTGTTGAAAAATTGCTGTAAAAATGTCAGATTGTAATATTTTTTGTTGAAAATTTGCAGACATATTTGAAATGTACTGGCAAACATTCTGTTAAAGTTCAAATTAGTATAGACACTGAAAATGAAATAATGCAGAGCAGAGAACTGGACCGAAAATAATGCCATGAAAATGAGCCAACTGCAGTATACTTTGGCTGTAAAAACAAACTAAATAAACAAATGCAGGAATATTGGGAATGTGCATTTTGTGAGGTATCATAACGGTGCTCTACTTGAAAATAATATTTTGTGAATAATTGTTGATGGATAAAAGCTATGGTTGGATCCTAAGGAAACCTGCTAATTTTCCCTGTCAGTCCTGATATTGGTGCCACAGGCAGCATAACCAGTGACATAATATTTGTGTAATAATTATTTTCAGTTGAAAGTACCATTTTGGGTTACATTTTTACAGAACATTTATTTTTTTAAGAACAACTATTCTTTGATTTTGTATGAAAGTTTGGTTACCCCCTCGTAAAGCAAAACTTGGCCAAGGGGTTAGGTATCGCTGGGGGCTGTCTTTTTTATTTTAAAGAATGAAACATTTAAAGACTAATTGCTTCAAACACTCATATATAGACCCTAGAAAGCCTGATACTTGTTGCTAAGTTACCATGTGGATTCATTCAATAATTTAGATTTTTGGGTCAGGGGTACAAAAACCCCACCCACCCCTAATATGACGGTGAATAAATTAGGAAGATGTTAAACCGTCTTGTTCACAGCTCACAATTACAACATATTAGCACCATCATCACCAAAAATATATAGAAAATAAGCAATATCTATAGTCACGTAAAAAAGGAAGAAGTTTAGAACCCACATCAATTTTTCAAACTGTTTCAGAAATCAGGGGTGGTCAAAATGAATAACACCCACGAACTCTATGTGATATTATTCCTATAATAATCTAGCATTCTTAAGTTGAAAAATAGCAAATAGTGATATGTTCAAAATTTCAGATAATTTACATTCCCCGTTTTCAAATTATACAAATTTTAAATATACTTATTTTTTTGCAAATAAAACGACGTTGCCATTTTGGGAACTCAATTATGGCCACTGAGTGTAGCTACATAACATTTTGGGGTTGAAAAAAAAGCCATATGTCTATACTGTATTATTGACTATAATTATTACAATCTCTTGTTCAACTGTGCTAACATCAAAAACAAATCACCTTATCCAAACAGTTTATATTTGCAGTTTTGACAGCCATAAATTCTGGGATAAGAAGAAAATGTCCCCCTTCTGCTGCATAGTGAAGTGGCAGTCGACCATCCTAAAACAAAAAATGAAGAATGATAAAATAAAAGCCTACACTGCTATACAATAGGCTTAGTCACGATAAAAGGTAAGTGAGTGTGACCAGGGAATCATTGTCACAATCACACACTTCATACCAACAAGAAACCCCGTCTTTGGGGTCAGCAACCATGCTTTAACCATGATTGAGCCATGACATGACAAAACCGACAAAATAATTGAGTCGAGACACATGATTTCCAACAATGTGGTATTTTGACAAGTGTAGACTCAGACGAGCATGTGCAGCCTCCTTTTAAGCTTAGAAACGCCAAATGATGTTCAGTCAGTAGCTTAACAGTCAGACAATATTCCAGCGACCAGCAAAGGCTCTGATCAGACTGCGTGTATGCGCAGGCTGGTCTGAGCCTTTGCTTGTCGCACATACCACATTGTTGGAAATCTCATGTTATGGCTCAATTATGTATACGTAGAGCGAAGCCCAGGCTGATCAGAGTATTTGCTGTGCACTCAGTATGTTGCTAAGGAGCAAAGCTTTTTTATGCAGACAGTTAAGACGCTGATCAGACTGATCTGATAGACATGTTGATCTGAGTATTCTCATGATGCACAGCCACATTGTTTGTTGAGGCTCCCTTTGTACCTATAAACATTTGCTTCTCTGTTGGTCTAATAATTGTTGTGATTGGGGACTATCCATTGAACTTCAAAATCAGGACCAAGTAGAAAACGTCATAACAAATTTGTTCAGTACGGGTTATTGTACCAGCAAAAGACTAAATAAGTGTCTTATAGCCAGAGTAAATTAATAGTTATCTTAAAACAACAAATCACCCTGAGTGTCAAAATTGTCAATGTGCTGTGGGTTGGTCTGCACTGTGTGATTGTGGCTTTCCCTGGTCATACTCACTTACTTCTTGTATGCCTTTTACAGTCTATAGAAATATATTAACTTGGGGTATATCACACAATATTAAGTCAAGTGTGCAGTAAATAACAAATAGTTTGGTTAATAAAAAGGGTATATTTGGCTGAACTTATGTTTTTATTTACAATTTTTTGATTAATTTTGCATTATAGTCAGGGTGGGTAGTCACGTGGTTTTTGCTTGGATACACTGTACGGATGTTCAAATACACTGTACGGACATTCTGATCGAATGTAGGTAGATTTCTCTTTGTTTTCTCATCTATACCCAGAAAGTTATACACCATTTTCCAGCCCACATTTTTCCCTATCAAACGCTGCCAGGATAGCATCTTTAAGCTTCTTACTTTGCGTACTAACTCTGTCACAAATGTTGTCCGTACAGCTTATTTCCAAATTCAGGCCCGATCTTCGTTGCTAAAAATTTTGTGACAGAGTCTGTACTCAAAGTAAGAAGCTTTATGAGGATATCCTGGCATCGTTAGATCGGGGAAAATGGTGGCTGGAAAATGGTTTATAACTTTCTGTGTAAAAATGAAAAAAAACACGCAGAAATATCTACTTACTTTTGCTTAAAACATCGGTGTGGAAAGAAGTCCGCCATTTTTCCGTACAGTGTATCCTAACAGAAACCACGTGACTACCCACCCTGATAGTAATGGTGAACTCAGTGAATCAATACACACATACAAATGTTATACAGTGCACAAAGACAAAAACATTAAGTAATACCAACAAAGAGGAGTGAAATTATTGCATATTAGCATTTGAACAGAAAATGACTATACATCTATTTTTGCCAGAGTTAAGATAGCTTTATAACTTTAAACAATAATACACCCTGTTTATCATAAGAACATTGTATGCCATACTGCAATTTGTAGAAATTAATTAGGTCAGAGCTATAACTCACTAAGTTAAGCTGTGAATACAGTATACAATTGGAAAAACAAAACCTAAGGAATAGTTTTTAAATTACAAAGATTGGAAATGAAATTGGGTTATTGTACATTAAGGTAGACATATTGACTTTCTGTAATATGCACATACCATTTTGTCATTCCTTTTAACCCACTTTTCTATTGTTAAATATTACTAACAAAAGACCATCTGGCGCTTGTTAATTATGGATTAGAGATGGAATCAAACAACCTTAGTGCGTTTGTAATCACTGTTAAACATAGATAGAAAAATAACTAAACTTATAACAGTTACTTATTACAATTGTTGTCTGTTCATTTTTGCAAATAACGTATTTCGATTATCAGGAAATACAATCTGGCACTGTTTTCACTTTTTTCCAACATAAAGGTTATTTCTTTCAGTGTATTTAACTTATTGTCATTATTTGGGAATTATAGTCTTAAAAAAGACTAAACCCTGATTAGAAGCGTTATGCTGTAATAACTTTATTCGTACCTGTACTATAAGTTCATATAATTGCAATTGTTTAGATGATTCTGATAATCATTCCCTGATAATTTTGACAATTATCCCCTTATGGTTAATAAAACTATTCCAATTATTTTGCAACACACAAGATGGGAGATTCAAATTGTCAAGAATTGGTATAATTGATAAAATTGATTAGTTAGACTGCAGTTAATGATACACAACCACAAATACCTATTTTTCTCTTACCAAGATATGCATTTACCAGCAAATACATGAGAACTTGGCCTTGACCGTGGGACCAACAGCACATTTAACGTTGCACAGTGTAACCTATGCACCTGAAAATTTGTATTTGCTACGTCCAACGGTTTGGGATGACATGCATTTACAAGCAAATATATTATTTGACCTAAGATCTTGGATAAAGGTCACAAGAAACGTTGCTTTGACCCTTCATATCATGTGGTTGCTACATCTGACTGATTGAAGGAAGATACAAGTACAAGAAACGTGACGAACGGACAGACGTTTCTTATGATGAGTGGCACATCCAATCAATTAGTGCCCAATTGTGTGCATGCATTGACAGACTGATGGAGGGACAGATAGACGACAGACATGCTTTGGTACAATAATTAATATAACATTTTTTTCTTAAAAAGGTGGGTTTAACCAGTTAATGTGAAGTTGGTATTTATTGCATATGCAAGCTTTGCTTGCGCAAATACCGTCCATGCCATAAGGAACATAATCCATGAATATGTATTTACCGTATCTGTTGTGTCTATCATAGCACCATATTTCAACAGCGTTCGAACGCTGTCCAAATTCCCTGTATATGCTGCATAGTGTAATGGTGTTCTCCCAAACTGTAATAAAAAATAACTGTACCTTTTGTGTTATATTTAGCAAGACACGTTTTTAACTTAATCATTTAACAGTATTTAAATTATTGAAAGAACATTTTGTTCAACATTTTCGTCAGGATACATCTTGAACAAATGTGACCAAAGTTAAAACCAGTTATGATGACATAGAAATTTATTAATATAAAACTATAACATATCAAGTAGCACCTCGTAACTGCATTTGGACTTGAGTTTAATATTTACAGCTCCATTTTAGAGGTAAAGACGCTGCATAATATTTTATTTGTCATGTTGCCCTAAGTGAATACTTATTATTGATTTAGGTATGGAGTTCCCTCAAACATTAATCAACTATCTAACGTAGTCTCTGTTTTGTCATAGTGTAAGGATATACCGTCTTTACCAGTTGAACTGTCAAATTACAAATAATAATAATGTATTAAAAAGTCAATAAAATTAAAAAAAATCAGTAGTTTCAGAAGGTGTTTAACATGTAAACCTGTCAAGTCTTGGCCAAAATATATCTTAAGTTATAGATTTCATACTACAAAACGCATTTCTTGTAGGAAAAATTGCTTTGGTGTGTCAACTCTGGATAAAAACTGATATAAAGAGGGCATTTTCTTGCATATTATAGTGGTTCTTTATATGGCACATTTAGAAATACTGAAACTGTATAACTTTTAAGTTAAACACAATCAAATATGGAAGTCTATCGTGTTATGACAGTCTTGGCCTGGCAAAACATTCATAATTTGTGTATTTAGGTTTTATAGTCAAAACTAAAACGTGTTATCAAATAACGTCATGTGTATGAGTGTAGTAATGTCGCATATTAAATATATTCACTAGTGTAGAAAATATGTTAAGTAGTTAATTAAGGTTATACACTAACTTGCATAACAAGTTGGTATATTCTTATGGAATAATCTTGACTTTTTCACACCACAACCATGACTAAAAACATGTAAGTGTCAAATGTTGTATAGAATCTATCATACAATTTGTGCTGAATTATCATTGTATTCATTTCATGTTGCTGTTATGAACCATACTTTTTTTGCATATTTCATATTTCTTCAACATTAAGCACTTGTCATTCATTTGGACTATAAGGTAGACAGATGGTAGTAATTGGCTTTTACCTTGTCTCTAGCATTTCTGTCAGCGCCAAGAGAAATAAGAAATTTGTACCAATCTGTCATACAAAACCACACTGCAATATGAAAGATTGTCTCACCATCCTGCAACAGAGAAGTCAAGAGAAATAAGAATTGCGTACCAGTCTGTAATACAAAACCACACTGCAATATGAAAGATTGTCTCACCATCCCGAAAGAGAGAAGTCAAGAGAAACTAAAAGTTGAGCAGTCTGACATACAAAACAGCACTGCAATATGAAAGATTGTCTCTTCAACCTGCAAGAGTGTAGTCAAAAGAACCCAAAATTTGTACTGATATGTCATACAAAACCACACTGCATTTGTCTCACCATCCTGCAAGACAGAAGTCAAGAGCAACCAATTTTTACCAGTCTGTTATACAACTCTACATTGCAATATGAAAGATTGTCTCACTATCTTACAAGACAGAAATCAAAAGAACCCAAAATTTGCACCAGTCTGTCATACAAAACCACACTTCAATATGAAAGATTGTCTCACCATCCTGCAAGAGAGAAGTTAAGAGAAGCCCCAATTTGTATCAGTCTTTCATACTAAACCACACTGCGATAGAACATATTGTCTTACCATCCTGCAAGAGAGAAGCCATACCAATGACCCATAACTTAAGATTATGACTGTTACATATGTGTGTATCTGATTTTTCTTACTTATGGTGAGCTGTAAGGCTTTGACTTAGGGTGAGGTTGGCACCGTATAACTGGTGTTAGCCTTCCAGTAATATATTTATACTGACCGTTCCAAAGCAGTACTTCTTTTGTGGATCATTTATGTTATTTCTGTCTTGTGTTTGTTATGCTTTCGTGTGCGTTTGTTTATTGATGCCTTGTGGTCACCTGCTGGGAAAGGCTCTCGGTTGTGATGTCTAATTGTGAGTTTGTTACTTTCCTATCTGTATCCTGGGTCAGTTGTGGTACTTGATGGTATCAATTCTTGATCTTTGACCTCTTACTTATTTTGATATGGCATAACGGAACTATTATACAGCATATGGTTTAATAAAAAAAAAATAGTATTTTCTAAATAGTAATAAACCCTTAGTAGCAATGATCTTAATATGAATGTTTTTATTATTAATTTAATTTGGCAGGAGAGATGTTAAGATGAGAGAACCTACACATTTGGGGAAAGTTTTAAACAAATCTTCTGTACAAAAGCATTCTGATACATATTGCATTTTCTTTTAAGTAAAATAGCTTTTACCAAAAATCATGAATGTGTGGAAAGTTCCGTGCATCATCAAATATTCAAAACAATGTAGTGTTTGCCTACCTCTGTCTTGATATTTGTTATGAAAACTAACTATTTTTTAATGTTTATTCTCATAATTCTGATTTTATGATCATTTAAATTATGATTATTTATGATTATGGTATATGTAGAGTCAACTTATACTGAAGTCCAAGAATCTGATTTTGTTCTCTAGGTTTTTACATAACATTTCAATATTATAAGTAGGGTTTTTCCATAGCCATCACATGAGATGTCCATTTTTAAGTTAATATTTTGGATATCAACATACTATGGACCAACTTCAAACAATGTTGCTGTATGAATGAAACTTGATTAAAATGCTCACTGCAACTTGGAATGTATTAGAAGTACACCCAGGCTATATATCAATATAAGCAACAACTAATCACAATAAGTAGTAAATGTTGCATCACAAATGATAATATTTGTTACTATTTTGATTTTCAACAGCTTCAACTAACAATTGCTTCAGTTATGTTAATTGGAAAAAAGTTTTCATTTTTGGCGCTTCTTAGAAAGGTAAACGTCTGGCAATATGGACATTTAAATTCAGACATATGCATACTCAGTAGTAGTATCTAATGTAGTAAAATTCATATTATATACTATATGTATCAAAGGTATAATGGCTCTGTGGAGATCATGTACATGCATTGGCTTATCTAATCATTGGCCGCTTGCATACATGATGTCTCATGTAGTTATTCTTTCTAGTTATGTCAAGGGAGTAGTGGCTGGTCGCTGTTTGCTCTGTACTGTTTCCACGTGACATATAGATCCTCATTTTATTTAAAATTTAAAAATTAAAAAACTCGGCCTGTATGTGAAAATTCGTGCCTATTCTAATTTAATAAAACGCCATTTTTTATTTAAAATTACTTTAAAACTAAAACTAATAATGCTTAAGCTTAGACTAATCACTCTTGTATTGACGAAAAAAGATTAAATCTTTATTTAGAAAACAACATGGTTGCATAACTTTAAGGCAATTAACAAATGGTAATAAATTGAACCATTTCAGAATTGTAATTGCACATTTGAGCCATGACATGAGGTTTCCAACAATGAGGTATGTGGAACCAGCAAAGGCTCAGAACAGCCTGTGCATATGCACAGTCTGATCAGAGCCTTTGCTAGTCGCTTGAATATTCTATGAATATTAAGCTACTGACTGAATATTATTTGGAGTTTTTAAGCTTAAAAGGAGACTGCACATGCTTGTCTGAGTCTATTTATTTCAATGTGCCACAGTTTTGGAAGTCACATGTCGTAGCTTATGTGGCTACTCATTTGGACAATGATTTGTATGTTTATGGCAATTTCTTACCTCATTGACGTCATTAATGTTCGCAAACGCCTTTGATAATTCTTGAACAACATCTTTATTGTTGTTTAGCATAGCTAACTGCAGTGACGTCATTCCAACCTGTATAGAAATTAGACAATCAAAGAGACATGGTTTTATATACAATATTTTTTACTTCTATTTAAACTGTCAGTGTAGTATTCCTAACAAAAATTGGATCAAGGTAACATGAAGTATTTATGCACATTTTGTAAGATACATGTAACACCCGGTACCAATGTTTCATAATTGGACAATATTAGTATATGATTACCAATATATTAAGGGTACCACTTACATCACTCAGTATATAACAATCTCCTCAAAGAGAAACCTGAATCACACATTATGCTTAATATATGAAAATACTTCCATTATTTATGTCTATATAGTAGCCACAAAGGCTCGTTAGCTCCAGGTGTGTGTAGGTTATGAGGCATCTTGAAATGCTGCATTGGGTAAAGTAGAAAACCTAAATACCAGCTAAATTATTTTTATGATTTAAAAAGAACAGACCCTGTTGCAAAGAATTAGCCAGTGAATAAGGGGAAGGTTCTATAGTTTGTTAAGTGCCTTTCGTTGCTCAAATTGTTCGTGAAGGCTTCTTGGTTAGTCATGAATTTGCTACATAGTGCCTAGTGCATTATTTCCTTCTATATTAACAATATTCAAATTTGACACCAGATGACTGCTTGCTTGCAGATTATGCTCTGGCTTGTTTAAGTGTCTTGTTGGCTTGCCTTTGTTCTTATGTCTATTTTGCTGGTGTCAAGATTTCATCTGTAATTTAGGCAATTTTGGTCAAAATTATGAGTTACGTGTACCTCTCTATGGATCTTCCTCAAGGTGCCATGGGTTGGTCTGCAGTGTGTGATTATGGTATTTCCTGATCATACTCACTTATTTTTAGGGAGAAAGTAAAGTTTTGGTCTTCTTTTTGATCGGTCATTTTTATACTGTACCTTAATCTTCCAGTAATTTTCCTTTTCCGTTTTTCTAGATGGCCAATGCTGTGTGCACCTCTTTGGACAGTCAACGTCCCTCTTAAAATCCTGGACAATTTAAAGATAAAGATGCATGTCTTAATCAAAATGATGTAGCAGTTTAATGAGTGAAGATTATTTCAGTTGAGTTTGAAGTAAAGAAACTTTTACTAAGAGAGTTGCAAATCAGGTCTTCAGGTTATAAAACTTTCAATTGCCCAATTCTGGTAAAATGATGAAAATAAAAATATTTCCTTCTTTTGAAGTCGTGTCTATCATGCTCATAAATGTTTGTTTGTGCATTTGTTTTGGTTCTTTACGTCCAAGTCATCAACTATGGTCGTGTTGGGATGGATGATCAGTTCACCTAACCACACAAATCTTAAAATGCCAACAATTGTTGTCATTTTAACATTATGAGCACTTTAAATTTCAAGCCCAGTTGAGTCAGCATGAAAAAAGTTTTATAAGCTTCAGGCCTGATAAAGAAACAAATACACTAGCGCAAGCTTGTTAAATGGACCCGTTTGTTTATTTGATTCATAAGTATGGAGGAAAATACTTCCCATATTTTTTTCTAAATCCTAATGAACTACATTAAAAATAATATGCGTGGGTGTTGTTAACGTTTGGCGTCATCTTATTACATTATCAATTGATGGGGTGTAACGTTATATTATATGCTAAATGCAAATCCATATTTACAACCATAAGCCAATCTGTGATTTCTAGTTGATAATACAGCAAAAATCAGACGATATATTTTCAAATTTAAACTTGCATCCATAAGAGGGATATGGTTTGGTTTCAACTGTGGGTTTAATTTAGCCTAGGTTACAGTCATTAGGAAAATTATACCAATTAACACTAGATAAGTATCATTGGCGGTCCACAGGGGGGACAGGGGGTCAAACCCCCCATAAAAATCACAAGAATATAGGGTTCCTTGCAATACTGGTCCATATCCCCTGAAAAATTTCAAAGCTTTGAAGCCATCATTTAATGTTGCGTCATCATTGGCGTTTTGCTGGTAGGCCGATGAAGGCCTATAACTAGCGCTATTTGGATCCACTATCCCTCATCAACTAAAATTAAAAAAAAAAAAAAAAAAAACGTTATCGAATTTGGACCCCCTCTCACAAATTCCTGGATCTGCTCATGTGTATCAAGTTTATATTGATGTGTTGTTGTACAAGCACAGTATGTATCATTTGAAAGGACTAATGCTATTATACCTTGAAACTCAATCAAAACATACAAAATTAATGAATATGCGTGTTGATTATGTGTTTCCGATACGAGTAGTATATTGGATTTTCTATGTATCACCAACATGCATATTGGAAGCATATTGCTGAGAAGCAGTAATAATTATAAAGTAAATGTAGCTACTTACTGTTGATTTGCAGCTTATGTCCACCCCAAGGCCCAATAATATCTGTACCTGCACAATACTACCACTCATTGAGGAAACATGAAGAGCCGATAAACCAAACTGAAAATTTAAAATGGAACACCTTTTATTCTCAGTATTGTTATTATCAGTACAATTTGAACTGGCGCTTAAAAATGATATGTATCATAAAGTATTTTAACCCTTTGTATACTAATGTATTTTTCCTTCTGGTTGGATACAATAAACTTAGGATAGTCAATTGTACATATCTAGGGGTGTCAGGTCATAATATTTAAAAACATATTGTATTTCTTGTCTGAATATGCTTTTACCATAACAAACAGTGAAAATCCTGATGAAATTCCTCTTTTAGTGGCATTTCATCTGGAGCTTTACTGTTTGCCAAAATACCCATTTCCAGGTTTCCATTAAACAAAAGGTTAAGGTTGCTTCAACAATTAAAAACATTCATCTGTCAAATTAGACAATATATCTTACTTGTCTGAATTGTCAAATGTAACCATACCTTGTGTGTCCATACCTTACGTGTACCAGCAGTGAATGATATGAGACTGTGCAAAAGAGAAGGCTCATCTGGGTGTTTTTATGTTACTAGCCTTACATTTTCATAGCTGTGCTTAACTAGTCTTGATATCTTTGTTGGAATTAAGACATTACTAAACTTACTTCTTTGTTCATTATGTCTAGTTACTTTCTAAGATAAAAAAAAATAAGTAAGTGTCCCAGTAAATGTTTCTGTGGCTTACAGACACACATAATGGTTATCTCAAAAGTTCGCTGCCTATAAAGACACCACCGTTTCATCACTCTCTATTACGTACACTACAATCATAATACATGAGCCTTGCATAAATATATATAATGAGCAAAAAATGAGTCGCATAATTGCCTCTTATATTTTTACTCCAAAACGATACCTAAACATTGATATGCGTTATAATTGCTTTGCAGACATCAGGCAACCATTTACACTAAGTTGTTTTCGTGTTCATCAGTCATGGCATAATGATTAAACACTGACTTAAAATGTATCAAGCAGCAAAAAACGCTTGATGCATATGCGCAAGGACCTTGATTATCAATTGTTTCATAATCCACAAATACTTATCAACATAAAAGTGTATGAACAGTATGCCATTTAATTTACAGTTTAAAAAGTTGATGTTTTTTGTCCAATTAAAATTATCTCCTATGTAAATGAATGTTAAGCATTTCTTTACGTCTTAGTTTTATCTGCACATTTCAATAAGTTTTTCGATTTCAAGTTAAGGATATCATTCGTCCAACTTCAGACAATGCTTCTCTGCTAATTGGTATGATCAATGCGATGCGTTGTCTACAGTCACAGGTTTAGATAAATAACTTTTTTAGCGTAAAATTGTAAATATTTTTTTACCCATCAGTTTTAACATAAATATGTTTTGGGTGCTCAAAAGGACCGTCTCATTGAGACATTTTTTTGAGTACCCACAACATATGTTTTGGTTGAGAAACAAGAAAATTAGTTTTCGATACTCTTAACTAAAGTTCTGTCTACAGTGCACCATTTTACTTTTTCTACGCATCTGAAGCGATCTTTCTAACGTCTAGGTGACAAACAGTGCCTGATAAGAGCTGTGAGAATGACTAGAAATTTTTGTTTAGTCATTGCAGCAAGGTTAAGGCAAATAAAGAGCATATCAAAAATTACGTTTTCAAATTCTGATCCCTCCTAAGTTTTACTTTTGTAAATTTTGTTTTATAGGTTTCCAGTGCTTTCAATACATGTCTTTATTAAGGCGTTAAATAATGCATACTTTATTTCTGGCATTAATATCAGCACCGATCGTCTTTAAATGCTGGAGAATATCAACCTGTTCAGCCTTTGCAGCTTGATGGATTGCTGTATCTCCATTCTGTAAACAAAAAGTACACTATTAATAATTTGACCTGTTAGATGCGTCTTTATGTACTAAGGATTGACAAGTTGGATAGTTAATCCCTCAGTGGTCTCCTTTCAGTAGCTGTTTCAAACACATTTATCAAATATCAACATACATTGTATTTTTAAATGGACAAGGATACATGCGAAACAAAGTGAATGACTATACAGTCCTGTCATAGCAAACATGAAATAGTACAGCATAAATAGCTAAATAAGGTACTAGTATATTTAACAGACTATACAGTATAATATATATATTATTTAATTTTCACCCTCAACAAAAGAAGGCTTATGTTTGTTGCTGCTCCCCTCTTGTAGGAGTGTCATGCCTGATATTAGCTGAGGGTGTAGTTTTGGGTGTTCGTTCTAGCTTAGCAATCATTTTGCTAGCAAGTGAGAGTAACTGTTTTATCTAAATGTAATATCGCTTTCATTTTGGTGTCTGTTCTCTGTGTCTCTTACGTGTGTTTCCATGGGTTGCTTTGTGGTATGTGATTGTTGCGTTTCCTGGTCACGATCGTTTTTTTGCACATAATACGGCCATTTTGATACAATACAAAATAAAACATATTAAGCCAAGCGTCACCATAATCCAACAGTCAATTTGCCAGTTTTTGGACAATAAAACTCACCATAAAGAAGTCCACAGTGATATTTTTCGCACTTTATCAAGGTGTGTTTATTGGTTTAATCATATTGCACTCAAAAGGGCCAGAACTAACCTGGCTCATTTGAGTGCAATACAAATTAAGCACGTACATATAAGTGCGAATTGAAGAGAATTTTGATTTGAAGTTCACCATTACGATTGTTTTAAGTGAATCTTACCTTTCAAAATTTAAAGAATTAAATATTGCTAAAGCAAAATTACAAAACTCAGACTTGTTGCACTATTTCTTTATTGGCATGTTTCCTGTTACTGACCTTACCACGTATTTTCAATATTAAAAGAATGGTACGCTGTCGATGCCCATATACTGTCATTTTCCTAATAGTCATCTGGCAACATTATATACAGTGCTTGAGTATACTGCTTTGGAGATGCCTACGTAGCGTAGTGGCTCAGAGCGTCAGATGTTGCAGTGTTAAGCCCACAAACCACATTCGTGGGTTCAATCCCCACACAAGTCTAAATAAATTTGACTAACACAGTACTATGAGATGATATTTAAAACATACCACATGGCTAGAAATTCAGATGAACAGCCCAGGGATTTTATGACCCTCTTGTCAATAAAAACAAAGAAAGATAGTTTTGCATTACATCTTTACATAGATGTACTGCTGATACTTTTAACCATCTATCTTAGTGGCACCGTTATATTAATGGCACATAAATGTTTTTGGACAAGAAATAGGAAAACAAGACAAATAAGTCCAAAATACACCCCAGATTTGAATCCAATTTATTCCCAAATTTATGTTAAACTATCCAAACATTTCAAATAATCCTGATTTGATTAATTAACAGTAAATTGTTTCTATTGTATATAGTATAATTCCAAAATACACCCCAGATACATGTATGAATCCAAATCATTCCCAAATTTATGTTAAACTATCCAAACAATTCCAATAATCCTGATTTGATTAATTAGCAGCATATAGTGTCTATTTTATATAATATTGTTACCTGATTGTAAAGATCAAGATTAAACTTCATCTGAGTGAGCAATGTTAATCCTGCTTCCTTCTCCGCTTCTACTAGAGCATGTACCGTAGCTTGGCCATCCTAACAAAAGTAAATGTGTGTTCAAACAGAATGATACTGTATAGTTCTTATTCCATAACAAACAGAATGTCTCCACTAGTGACTACTACAGCTGTATATACCTCATTAGAATCAATACACATTATTACTTTAGTAAATTGATCTGATGGGTCAGATCACGTCAAGTGGCTGCGCCAGGAATGATCTGATCACACGAGATGAAGTCGAGTGTGATCCAGTAATTCTGGGAGCAGCCACGAGACGTGATCCGACCCATCAGATCAAGTTACTGAAGTAATGATGTTTTAATTATATACCTACAAAAAATAACAAACTCTTTTAGCAACAAACTAAACAAAATTGTAACATTGGCACTGTGTGACGCGACGTTGCGACGCTGTATCAAGTGATGTGGCGACATATTTTGATGACATCACTTTGTGTAAATAATGTCATGCTCAATTTTTGGTGACGTCACATTTGGGTAAACATATTACAGCAGAAAAAATGCACGTAAACATATTATGGCAGAAGAAAATGCATTTGTCGTGTTTAATTCCTTTTCTAATATCGAAAACACATCAGTTTAGCGATTTTTTTCTGATACATTTATTTTAAATCTAATTGGAAGCATTCACATCTTATTTATTTATTTTATTATTTTTGTTGTTGTTGTTGTTGTTGCTTTATTATCCCCGTCCATTTGGTGTGTAGGGGGTTGGGGAGGACCATCCCCCTCTCACACGTTACAACATACAATTTTATTTTTATAAATAAAACAAATGTATTACAATGTATTATATATCAATATAATTTTGCTTACTGTAAAGGCAGCAACTTAAATATTCATGTCTGGTTGTGGCTTGGCTGTTTCATTTACTAAGGAAGGGAGATCAGGTTTTATTTATATTTTGGTAAAGAGTTAATCAACTCTTTGAGCCGTGCAAACGTGCAGGCATTTCATTAAAGTCTAGACCTTATATGCTCTGACCTCACATGCATTAACTTTTAAGGCTCGTATCTCTAAAAGTTGCATGTTTTTACTGTTTGCTAAACAATTTTGAAGCCTCATTAACAAATAGTGTAGATGCATATCGGACTGCTCCTGTAGGAGCGATTCAGTATTGCTATCCTTCAGAATGTGACTTCGTTTATAAGTTCGCCGTCAGGTACTGAGTTTTATCTGATGAGATAGGTAAAATATGGAGGATAGTGATACAGAAAAATATCACGTTAGTAGCCTGATACAGGATTTTGTATTTTCAAGCAGGAAAATGGGTTGTAGCATGTGTATTTCATCGCAGGTATATAATAAATCATGTTTAAAACAAGCATATAAGTGGGCGATAGGGTGGTGCACTCTCTCCTGCAGCTTTCAGAGAAATGGATATGTCATATTTGGCCCATTAGCAGGATACAATATGCTTCACTTGACGTAACCCTGGGTGGGCTGCGGTTCTTTTAGTCTACCCCATTATTCTCTCTCTCTTTCTCTCTCTCTCTCTCTCTCTCTCTCTCTCTCTCTCTCTCTCTCTCTGGGAGGAGTCCCAAAACGACTAAAGTATTGTTGATCGGGACTTTAACCATTAACTCAATCAATTGAACCAAGTGAATAATGCTACAGTAGCAGATCGCAGATCAACTAACCCAGAATGCGGCATCTGATCTGGGTCTCCACAGTTTGCTTACAGAATGCTGTGCTAAATTTTGAATAAAAATAAAAAATACCACTCATCAACCTTTAAATAGGAAATGGACTGGTCCAATTGATAAAAGTAGGCAAGTCCATTTAGCTTGAATGTGTTAAATATGAGCCATGCCATTAGAAAACTTTTCTTAAATATCTGTTTTAGAGAAAGCAATAACTATCCTGTTCTGTCACAGAGATTACCTAGAATCTTGAACAAAATATAATTAGATAAAACCATTGTACTTTCCAGACAAATGTGATCAAATTGCACTAACGCACAGCCTAGTTGGTGCCTATGTTAACTTTTAGGACAAAGAATTTAAGGCATGGCACAGGGGAAGGCAATCACTCATGTGATTAAGCTTTACATCACCGTCATAAGAATAACCAAAAAAGATGATAAAATAAACAAGACTAAACTCTGCTCTGGACCTGCATCGCCCGTGCACATCTACAATGTGTGAACAATCATTATGCAAAGTTTGAATATAAAGGATTGAAGTATGTTTGAATAATAAATGCAGTCAACTAAAGAATGTATCTTACAGTATTCAATTTATTTAGCTTGGCACCATGTCTTATCAAACATTTAGCTGTTGTTATATCACTGTTCATTGCTGCATAGTAAATAGGAAACACTCCAACCTGAAGATAAAAGTTGAATAGTTTGATACACAAAAAACGCTCATGGGATTGTAAGATTGTGGTTTTCCCTGGTCGTACACACTTTCGTTTTGGTTTTAAAGTACACTGTTAATCAGTAATTTCTCAAGACATTATTAGAAAAAATAAAATGACCAAAACAGTATGTTTATTTGCAGAGAAAAGATCTAAGCTACAAAGAATGATTACCCTCGAGATTAATAAAAGGGTATTAGTTTAGTCAAAACAAAGGTTAAAAAGCATAGCTTGTGTAATGTAAAAGGAAGTGATTTAGCTTATGTTCTAGTAGATGATGCATTGGTAAGTTAGGGGCATTTCATGCAAACCAAACATCTATGTGTCTTGATCCACATCTGAACTAAGGGTGAGGTTGGTGCACTGTGAAACCAGTTTAAGCCCTCCAGTGAAATATTTTACGTACCGTTCCAAGGCGGTGCTTCTTTTGTGGATCATTTATATTATTTCTGTCTTGTTTCATTATGTTTGCATGCACGTCTGTTTATTGATGCTGTGTGGTCAACTGCTGGGAAAGGGCTGACCTCTTGGCTCTCGTTTGTGATGTCTATTTGTGAAGTTGTCACTTCCCCATTTGTATCCTGGGTCAGGTGTGGTGCTTGATTGTATCTTTTCCTGATCTTGGCCTTTTTCTTACTTTTACCATTGTACGCTATGTCAGAACCAGAATCAAAATAAAGTAAGGTTATCAGAATTGTAGTGTTGGATATAAGTATATAACACAGATATTCAGCTAGTTTCTCTCTTCATGTTTGTTTTTGGTCCAATAATTTCAATAGCTGAAATGAAGAGAACCAGAATGTGTGCTTAACACATTTAAGCAGAATAGAAATTACCACTATTATCAATTGATCAAGTCCACTTCCATTTTAAGGGCTGTTATGTGGGCTTTTTTGCAATTTTTATTCAGATTTTAAAAGAACGTTCTGTAAGCCAACAGTGGAAACCCTGATCAGATGCCACTTTCTGCGGCATCTGATCTAGGTCTGCACTGTTTGCATGTGTCCCACAAAAAGGATGCCAGCCTTATATGGGTTAATATTCAGTATTCTGCCATTATAGCAGATTCTCGCTGTAATTTAGGAAATGAAATGATGGTGGGAAACGTAGTCAACGGTTTTTATAATATCAGTCTTAAATGCGAGCTTAACAGAGGAAGACAGATCACCATATTAGCTCCATCTTATCTTTTCAGGTGAGCATAGTAACTACAACTCGTTTTTTTGTTATGATGACCTTTTCTTATTAACAAATTCATTTGCTACTACTTAAGGTGTAATATAATCACATTTGTATCTTTAAAGCATATAACTGTGTTAGGCATTAGTAATTCAACAATATACCTTATTTTCAATATTGGCATCTGCACCAAGTGTTCCAAGGAGATTTACAATATTGGTTTTCTTCTCTTTTGTTGCAAGGTGTAGAGCTGTATAACCCCTCTGAAAAACAGCAAAACATGTTTGGACCAAACTATGTTATAAAAGAAGAAAACACATTTTTAATAAAAAAAATAGTTATATTAACGATTTTACACAAATACACAGTTTGTCTATTTGAATAGTGGTTGGTGTGTTTGCTACACTCAATCCAATATCTCCATAGCTAATGTCTGTGACAAATGATGGGTCTAACGAGATTGCACAGAGACTATGTGCGTTCGCATTGTTAGAAATAATATACTGCAAATTGCGCTTTATAAAGTTTAAATAATGCACTAAATAATGCAGTTCAAACGACGCTTAGCTGACATACTTTATCAATAACATACAGAAAACTTTCAATAACTCAAATTTTAGTAAAAAGAAGAACCTGTTTAAGTTTAAGTAAATTAGTGATACGTTGTACTTTTAGACCAGGGAATATATCCCAGTTCTATTTTCTGTTTTCTTTTGAAAGGGTTTAAGTGGGTTCTTTAAATAATCATCTTTTTGAGATTGGTAAGAAAAACAAAAATACTATCTGGTGATGTGTTCCCTATTGATGAAGTTTGTTTGACAAAAACTTCTGATAACCAATTCTGAAAACTCTGTTTTAGCAATTTTGTACTTCATGGAAGGTTTTGTAAAGATCAACACAGTAGCATAGTTAGTGATAAATAACTTTTCCAACGATATAATTATTTGCCATAATTGATTAGTAAGTAAGTAAGTAAGTAAGTAAGTGAAGACTTTATTTTATTAGGGTGACTCAGTTGGTATAACCAATCTTTCCTGAGGCCCTCTTAACACAAGCATAGCATACATGAAATAACAAACATGAGAATAAATTGAGTTTCTAGATCTTTTAATTCATATGAAAATCATTTGTGACAAAACATGAATTGCTAGATCTGGTGTCTTCAATGAAAATGTTTTATCTGCCTAATGAAATGTTAATTGGGTTGGGGCACCAATCCCATCAACAGCTTCTTTAAAAGAGAACCATCTCTTGATAGCTACACTAGAATCAGATTCTCTATCACTTTTCGTTTGACCTCTAAATGGCTTTAATAGATACCTTTCCTAAAGCATTTAAATCTGCCTTAAGTTCTGCCAGTTTCTGAATAGCAGCTTCCGAGCCTGATTTAACTGCATAGTGAAGAGGACGATTGTCATACTGAAACATACATGAACGCAATACGATAATTTTAGTAAAACACTATGTGGGCCTAGATGCGGGAAAACCTGTATTCAGGGGTTGCGAACAACAAAGGCGCAGAACAGCCTGAGAATCTGCACAGTCCGATCAGCACCCTCGTTATTCGCTTACTGATAAGTATCATACCTAGACTTGCTACAAGCGAAATATCAATAGTCTAGCTAGTCTCTGTAGCTCAACAGGCTTGTTTGAATCTCACTTTGTCTGAAACCACAAAGACAGGTTTTCTCACGACGAGGCCTGTGTGAATCAAGTATTAAATAACAGGAATTTATGACTGAGATTAATTTGATAACCTGTAACATAGATATATTTTTTATAGTTATATGCAATGCGGTATAGCAAACATTAATTATCTTATCTTTATTACATTTAGCATTTGAGGGTTTTAAATGAAAATTTAAATAAACCAAACAACTCTAAAAAAATTCTTGTTATTTCTGTATAATTAAAAATCAAAGTATTATTAATAGAAAAGCATATAGTATGATCAGATAGAATACTTCACTACTGAGCAGGTTATAATCCTACATAGGTTTTGAATGTTTGCTAGCAAACAAAAGATACAAACCTTATCTCTGCCATTTAGATCTGCTCTATAAGCATGGAGTATCTTTAAAACATCACAGCTTCCATGTTCTGCAGCCATGTGTACACATAATTGGCCATGCTGTAATTGAGAAGAGAATATGGTTTAAATATAAGAGAACCCTTAACAAGATTACACGTATACTGATAGAATATGGATATATTTATGCATTTAACGTATATGTCTAGCTATCAAGTGTGGCAAATGTTTGATCGCAAAATGGCAGCAACTGTATTTATAGGAAGGGCTGAACACATTAAGAGTTGGTGTGACTATGTAGACCAGTCAATTGTCATCCGACTGCTAAATTATCTTGAAAAGATTGAAATTGTCCAAATTATCCATGAGAGCTGTTATGTGAGTTGCTTTAAGTTTCTCTGACAAAACAGTACTGTGAAACAAGATACAATTTAACTATTATTCCAAGTATAATTCGACCATATTTCTAAAGGAACTATTGTGGTGCATATGTGTTTAATTGATTTATTTCGTTGTAAAAACCACTGGAAAAGTACAAATAGGAAACACACGCGTTTTCTGCAAAAATGCACTGGTTTCATGGTGTTTGCATTGTGCATGATTATACACCTTTAGATATTATGAACCATAATTGTTTAGTTTGCCAGATGCTATACAATGCTTTACAGTTGTAAACAGAAGATACAGTGAGTTTAAGAGGTTTTATTCAGAATATTGAAAGTATGATTTATAGGTAGGTTGACATGAAAATATAACGTTAGACTTTAGAAACGCACCATTATATATTCACTATTTTTTCCACAATTCTGATTAAAGGATGTTTCCTTTATAATTTTCTATTCCCTTATAAAATGGACCGTTATTTGCCATAATTTCGATTTGCTCATGTTGTTCATTCTGACGTAACACCGACCTTAGTGATTTTCAAAAATAGTTGTCTGAAAAAAGTGAGTTTAATTCCTTTTGCTTTTGAGAGCAAACCTTGGTTTGAAAACTTTTTTGAGCTCATTATGGAAGGTATTGGTATACTGTGACTTTTTGAATAAGGGTTGTCTCAGAATCATTGCGACGTCCAGCTACCATAAACCACAGGCGGATGACATTTGTGATTATATTAAATATATTTAAATAATAATTTGACAAAAAATAGCATTTTAGCAGGTGTTGCGTTTTTTAAGTTTTTCAGTATATATAACCCACAAAAATCATAGTTATCATTGTTTTCCTATCAAACATGTGCTTTGGTTGCCAAAAAGAAACACTGAGGTGTTTATTTTAAGCAACAAAAAACATATGTTTTGTTATAGACAGTTATTCCAATAGTTCCTAAATATGTCATTTTATATCAGAAATTGATTTGAATTGATTTGAATAAGCCCGTATTTAAAAGAATGGAGTTCCTATTTTCGAGGTTTTGTATTTACCTTATGAGAGATATTGAATTCGCATCCACACATGATCAGCATCTTCACTGATATAGCACAGTTTAACTTGCTGGCTGTTTGTATAGGACATTCCTTATCCTAGAAAGAAAAAAGATAAGCTTTTAACATATACTGAACGAAACTTCTAAACCGCCAGTTAACACAACACATTTTTTCAATATAGCTCATTTATTATTAAACTGTTTGACACGATATTTAACACATTATATTTGGGCACATGTATCCGTCGATTGAACATAACAAAGTTTGATTCAATAAGGATGTTCATGTATGCGTAACGATAGAGTACTAATACATGCTTTGCACGTGGCACACGATGCTAAATGTTTTTTCACCTTGTGTATACTCGCATTTTTATCGACAACTATCGGACAACTTTATTTTATCACAAAAATAACAACGTTTGGGTTGTATGAGTATAAATTAGAGGGGTCAGGCTGTGGGTTCAATCAAAATAGGGGCCTCGCTGAGACTGATTTATAATTTATCACAAGGTTTGGCATGTTTTGATAGAACCCACAGTTTTCACCACAACCTGTCAGTCATTTTTCATTTTTGCACTCGTATGACGAGAAAAATCGACAAAAACTGAGTATTGCGTATGTCATAAAATGTCCTGTATAGTCCACCATACTTTGGTGCGGTGATGCACGTATGCTGCATTGGAACGTCGGAAGTGTCGAGATTGATGTGCAGTACATGCTTAATGAGTGATGGATGTTTCAATTATTTTGTCGACAAAAACATTTCATCACCATAAACACATTTCTGTGCCTTTTAAGGCCAAATGGGCCTCCATAGGAGCACTGAATTGCATGAAAATTGCTACTTTACATTACTAAATCAACATGATAGTGTTCAATAATGTTCATTTACAGCACCAGAAAGTTCCAATAATATTGTGGACAAAAACATGTCATCTCCATAAAGGATTATTGTGTTGTTTTATGTCATATGGGCTTCCATAGGAACATTTTGGATTACCTGAAAATTCCTACTTAATAAAGGCGAAACCCAAAAATGTTCAATAATGTCCATTTATTACACCATAAAGTTGGGGTTTTTCACTTTAGGTCCCTGGAATACTTGATTTTAAGTGATGAGTTCAAATTTTAGCGTTTGTGTGAAAATGAAATGCGATGGTGCCTTTATACAGTCTAACAATTGAGCATGTTAATTTCAATTTATGAAAATGAAATTTTGACAGGTTCAGTTTAATTAATTTTTCCATATTGAGTGTAAATTGTAGCCATTTTTGTATCATATTTGTTAAGATATTTGAGAAAATATTGAGTGGCGGTTTAGAAGTTTCGTTCAGTATAGAATTAATAAAACAAAATACGACAAGTCGTATCCATATACTCAAGCTGATAATCCACATGCATTCTGCAGAATTTCAAGCGCATGATCTCATCCCACAGATTAGACATTTAAATGACACTGAAAAATAAGTTTACTGGTTGAAATGCATGATAAAACATCTTAATCAAAAAACACAAACATGTGAATTATTAATTAGCGTCACCAATGAAATTGTGTATGACCACAGAATAATAAAATAAATATACTCTCATCAGCCTGTATTTGCCCCCACCAAAAGATAAACAGAGCATCTGTTACAAGTACCTGTTTACAAGGTAAAGGATTTTCACACAATGCAAGCAATTAGGGTCCACATTTTTAGAAATATTGTATCTCAAAGCATTTAAGAGTATTATATTGCAGTTCACTTTACTATACTAATCTGTGAAAGGGTTTACTGGAGGAAAGTGCAGAGTTTCTTTTTAGATATATGAATAGGATATGATTGGTAAGCAATATCATAACCAAATCAACCTATTCAATTTATTCCTAGTAGAAAATAGGTTGTGGTGCTATCAATGCGCATATATATGTGAGGATCCTTTTAATTATCCATAGCATATAGTTTAATTGAAAATAACTAAAAACCCTACATATTCAGGCATATTTAGCTGAAACTAATTCGTGAGGAAATGCCTGTTCACAGTGTAATGCCAATGTTAAACAATCTCCAGGCCCAAACTCAGCCGTATTGAAATGTCTGTGCACAGTGGAAAACCAATGTTAAACAATATCTGGGCCCAAAATTACAATTTCTCCTTTGAGTTAAGTACTACCTTATTTAAGTTTTGAATTGTTAGGTTACAAAAATTACCATTTCACACATCTTAAAATCAAAATTGCTCTATGTAATCTGTAGTTTACAACGGCATCGTTGACCATATGAACATCTGCCAGCAATCTATTGCACATTTAAAGAGGTAAAAATTTTAGCAATAATACTGGTACCACTCATTATGAATCTCTCCAGGGGTCATATGGACAGATCAAAAGGACAGTCATAATGAGGTGATTATAACTTCCTTGCAGGGGCAATAAAGTGGTCCCATGAAGGGATAAGGTATTTTATGATAGTGAATGAAATTGTGTTGTATACAGGTAAGTCCCCTCTTGAGGCCCCAGATACTGAAACTGTTCCTTATCAGTTAATCCTTTAATGATATTTATTGGACAGAATTCTTAACTAAGTTAGTTCTTAACTTCAATGAGGCATTGTAATATTGGCCCTGGTCAATTGTTAAAGTCATGGCTGTGCCATAACTATTAATACCTATAATGACCTAAACATTCGTGAATAAAGCTAATAATCAGAAAAGATGACTCAACTTTTTTATTTTCTTTATATCATTGATTTGACTGACACCATTAAAAGCACAACTGTGCAAATAAGCTCTTGACTGACAAGAGTTGACAAGAAATACGCACTATTTCAATTAGCTAATATCAAGGTAATATCAAGGTAATAACATGTTTCAAAATGTCTTTCTCATGTTCTACCATGCTTTATTTCATTGTTTTATATAATTCATAACTCAATGGACCAAACAAAATAAACAATGGGAGCAACAATAAACAATGAATAAACAACACCAGAACCTTAGAACAGCAGGCGAATCCACTGGGGGAGGGGGTTAAATTAATTTTACTGGACAAAGTTCCACACTAGATTATTTCAACACGAGTGGAGGCTTTGATGCCTCCTTACTTATGCAATGTATCACCACAGAGAAACAGCCAAATCAATTAACATACTGTTATGAAACAAAATAGCTTGCTGAAATTGAATGATTCACTGATACAACCTCTACTGTTCTACAGCTTAAAAAAGGTCCTGTAAGCTATCTTTTCCACTTACCTTGTTGACAGTGTACATGTTGGCTCCACATTCAACAAGAGTTTTAATTGCAATCTTTTTATCATTTCTGGCAGCAGTATGTAAGGGCGTGTCACCATTCTGTTCAAAGAAAGATAAAATGCCCATACAATATTCAATCCCATTTATGCCTCTCAAGGCTCCAGCCAGTCTGTTTAGCTATAAAACAAGCTAGAAAATCAAAAATTAACTTACGTGAGTTGATATATTATCATAAAGGCGTTCATCAGTGGGTGTGCAGGCTGGTCTGCGCATTTGCTATTTGACACAACAGAATCAAATGTTTTCACAAAGAAGGTTCATCCTCACTGTTTGTTGATGTCTTAATTAAAGGGTGACCATAGGAGGCATTAGGTATACTGGTTTAATGAAGATAAAGCATACACAACGCTTTTGTTGCCATAAATGTTTCCAATATTAAACAATACTACCTAAATCTTTTGAGAGTAAATATATCCAACATTTATTTATACATGTATATGCATGTTAAAAATCATAGGAGCGATGTGCTGGTTTGATTTTTTTAATTTTCTTCTTCAAAGAGCTAAATAAACTTTTCTACATGTCTCTGTTCTTTTTCACCCTTTATTGTGTTGTCTTTTACCTATTAACGTCATTTTACATAAACAACAGTTTTGTTTCAAAACGTTTGCTATAAAAACTCATTACAAGGAATTTAACTGCCTATACACATTTATACCAGTTTTAACAAGTGAAAAATGTTCAATAGGGTATGCCCACCAACAAAATATCGTTTTTAGATTTTTGTATATAATATATGAACCATTGTGGCACTTTCTAGGATGAAATCTCACCATTTCGTTTGTTTAATTTTAATTATTGCATAGGCGACCACCAAGTGCTCAGATGTGCATGTGTATATGCATTCCCTTCAATTTTTACCGCTTCAGAAGTAGACTACAAATCAATTACGGTGCCAAACCTTTCAACATAGATGCACAAGAATTTACAAGAATTATTTAGGCATATGCCAAAAGAATTGGTATCGTTTGTATCAGGGATGATCTAAAAGTTCTGAATTTTACCTTATAGCTTTGTCCAGAGACATTTTTGAGAGGCATAGCATGCACCATTCAAAAGATTTAGCGTTTACCTTTTTAATGATGCTAGTATTTTCTCGCTGAACTGTTTCGTTTAATAATTAGAGCACACTATATATGGCCCATTTTATACCACTTGCCTGTTTTCATGTTATAGAATTATAATACTTTTTTATACCTGAATCTTTCAAGCTCAGCATCTTTAAAACCACAAAATAAAACTGCATTGTATTTTTACGTTTTATTACTTATAATGTCCATTCAAATGTAAGAATGGCGACAGGTTGTATAGATTCAATATTGAAAGTGCAATGCGCAATTCTTATGCGTCATTGAAAATTATTGACAACTACGGCATTTTGGGTACATTGCATAAAGTTAATTTCTGAGAATATTCTTTTTTGTCTATTGATTTGGGCTAAAACATGCCAACCTTAATATTGGCAAACTATTTAAGACCAATATCATTTTGACTACGAAATATCTTAATCTTAACTGGAATAGTGTAAGAAGTTCAATTTTTATTTAAAATATGGTTGATTTTAAATAAGAATTTTTAAATTGTTATTGGTTTTAGATGGATGCTTTGTGCTCAATTAAATCCCATATTGCTTCATTTTACGATATAGTGCACATTTGGACAATTGATTGGGTTTTAATTTGATATTTACATGTGCAAATTGGTATAGCTCCCAATATTGACCTAATTTGGGGACTCGTTTAAATTTTCTTATGTGGGTAGCTATCAGTCTCTGATGATGCCGACTATTCATAATTGCTTCAGACAAAAGTCAATTCATCTAAATTTGCATATTTTTATTTTTACCTTTAAAACAGTTATTTTTACGGCAGTATGGGCGAGTCAAAATTTCAAGCGGTCCAAAATTTCATTATAGCTGACAGCTACATAGCTTTACATTTAAGGGTCTTGGAAACTGAGATGGTATAAGAACCTTCGCCATATGTACAGGACATATTGACTTCTGGATAAACAGTGAGCAGCCATAAAAACGAATTGCTAAGATTGCTCCTGTCTAAATTGGGAGGTTTCTTATATGCACAGTCTGCTTGATAGGTCAGTGCATTGGGGGTATGGCTGTTTCAGGGGTAGATTTCCAGTCGCTCCTTCAAGTTACATTAAACTTGTCAAAGTGGTGTATAGACAAAGATTGAATGTATTATTATTTGATACGCTTGAAGGGGTCACATCAACAAGGTACTTTAGTCCACTTTTGGTCAAAATTGAGTTAGCATCTTTTTCGTGTATAAAAACATTTCCGCACCGTATTGACTCCCGTTGCTTATTGGATTACTATAAAAATTGAAATAAATAGGATTATATTATTTTCACAAAGGTCCTAAGTCCAAAATTGTATGTTTATGCATAAAAGGGCCTAACTACATAGTTTTTTTCTTTCAGATTTATTTCAAAGTTGCATTGCCTTAAAATCATTATTATCACACACTGAGCCTCAAATAGCAACATTTCGCTTGCTAGACATTATTTCCTGCCAAATGGAATCGCTAAACTAATTTTATACAACATAAAACCCAGACTATGGACTTGGGACCTTTGTGTCATTGAAATTTGTTCATATTTATGGAATTTAGGTGAATCAACGGTTTTATCCAGGGTTTCGCTGTTTTACTCGTAAGAAATAAACTTTCAACACACTATCATGCATTTTTTAGTATTGATGGACTGTCATTAACATTCTGTATGCAATTTTTTTAAGTTTTATGATATTTGGACTTAGGTCCCTTGCTGCAGAAACGAAATCGCTCAAATCAAGTTTTTTCTAACTTTAAGCAGTAAAATCATTGCAAAACCTCCTGAATTCGCTATTTTCAAACATATCTTGTTCATTTTTGCAAGAAAAATGTTTTTCGCGTTTTTCTCAGATAATAAAAAATGGACTTGAGTACCCTGTTGCTGTGACCCCTTCAATTTTCAGGTATGTTGCATTGCTGGTTACAAGATCAGAACCCGAAGGGCTTCACTTACTTTGCAAGGCACTTGAAATACTCATGATTCCATGAATGTTCAAAAAATCGAATTCATTTCTTAAAGCTGCATACTCTGTAACTATGAACATTTTTCGAAAAATTTTATTTTCTTTTTAAATCATTTGTAAAAGTTGAATTAAGTTATGTTTTCACAATAAATCTGTTCACTAGAGCGGAAAACTGCACGGAAAAGTGAATTATCTTATAAAACAGGTGTGTTTTACTCGTGTCGATAATTATTTGCGTCCCTCCAATAATTATAGACAGTTAAATTTAACATAAATGCTGTTGTTTCGATACTGATAATTTGTTAAGATTTACGAAATTGGTAAAATGTATACCTGAATTTTAGTTTTTTTACTGTGTTCTTGAAAAATAGAAACATTAGTTCAAAAATTAAAAGATCAAAAGTTACAGACTATGCAGCTTTAAATAGAATGATCTGGTGCGCCTTGGTGATGGTAGACTTGTCTGAGTCATCAATAGTTGTCTATGTACAATGCATGATGTCGCACGATCTGATGCTAATAGCTTTGCAATAATCTTGGAGAGGAAGGTGGAGCTGTTTGCTTTACTTTAATTGTCTACCTGATGTTGTGTGACTGTTAGTGCTCTGTGGTTCTTCCTTGTGGTGACATGGGTTGGTCTGTATAGTGTGATTGTGGTAATACCTGATCATACTCACTTACTTTTTATCATATGTGACCGGGTGCATGAAATGACATGAGTTTCTAACAAACTCAGATCAGTCTGAGCATCCACCCAATCTCATCAGTAGTTTTGCTTTTGGCAAGAAGTAATCATGATTATTGAGCTACTCGTTTGTGAATAGCAAATACTTCGTCTTGACAGGACCAATATCCAGGTAAACCGGAGTCCTCACTCCAAACACTGTTCATTTGTTGGTATTGTCATACAAAGGCTCAAAATATACAGTACCATGGACTTGCTGTCAATATCCACTCCTAATCTCACCAAAGTTTTTATAGCGGAAGTGCTGTCATACTGGGCTGCATAATGTAATGCTGTTGAGCCAGCCTGAAAATAGATAAGTTAAGTCTTTACACAAAAAGAAATTGAAGGAACTAGTGTCCATTTTCAGGAATCTCTTTGGTGAAAAAAAATACAATTCAATTCTAAAGATAGTTTTAATGTAACATTTTCATGCTTCATTTGATTATTTTGACATGTAATTTTGATGATAAAATTGGCATCTTAAACAATTTTTCAGCTGGGATGAAAATATCTATAAATATACATAAACGTGTGCTTTTCACAATCACGAACGTAGCTGCGTTCTAAGTAGATGGAACTTAGCCACAATTTTGCGCTAAACCATCTGTCAAAATAATTTTAATGAAGTTCAATGAATTTTTTACATGTATCACATTTAATAACACGTTAAGGTTAAAACATTTTTCACACACAAAACACATTTAAAGACAAAATAAGTGTTTGTGTTTTCCTGAAATCATCATGGCAAGTAATTAATCTAACCCTTCAAGGATAGTGGCATCGCAAGTTTCAATTTATTTTATTTCTAAATATATAACAACACTAAATAAATAAAAAGTGCCATACAAAATATTTACAATAAAATAGAGTGATATTACCTTATCTTTTGCGCATATATCGGCACCTAACTCTTCAAACTTGAAAAGTGTTTCTATTTTGTTTTGTATTGCAGCATAGTGAATTGGTCTCGCTCCATTCTGAAATTTAAAGAAATTGAGATTTGAAAAAATGTAAACAAACACAAAATAAAAGAGATTTTTCTATATAGGATCTATCTATTTTTTTCTATATTTCATATCTATCACAGCTTCATCGGGTCCTGTAAAGGGACCGTACAGCTTGGAGCTAGGTATTTTGAATATTAAATAAGATGCCGTTAAGCTTTACTTACATCGTCCCCGCAGTTAAGGTCTGCTTGTACTGATCGGAGTTGTTCTATCACGCGTGTGTGTCCTCCCTGTGCAGCAAGATGCATTGGATATATGCCGACCTGAAAAGATCAAAACGAACCGATGAATTAAATTGAATGAAACAAAACGTGTATATCTTTGTACGTGTATATATTTACCATCGAAATCAACGGGACCAGAGGTTTGCTTCCAAATTTCCAGTTGTTCGAACTTAAAATGAGTTTGTTTGTAAATAGTATTTGACAAATACTTTATCATTTCCTCATGTCTTTCTATCCTATCAAAATAAGTACAGTACATGTATGTACATTAAAGAACTGAGTGAGATGGTTATGTTACGAACACGCGCTGTACAGCAATTCAGATGTGCCCCCTATAGATTTTTTCGATTTAAACTGATAAATCATAGTATTTGTTCTAGTTTTACAAATATCATTTACATATCTTTTTGAAATTATCTTTAAAGCAGTTTTAATATTTAATTTTAAACATTAAATGGTCAGTGATTTTGGCTTATTTTAATGTAAAAGTTGGTCATAAAATCTAAAATTGTTAGCTACACAACCATTTACATTTTTTGTATTTCATATAAACCTGAATTGACAATATATCACAAGCATCAGTTTTACTGTAACTAATCTCTCTTACGTCGGTCGTGAACATTTTATGGTATGCATGTCTTTACTAGATAATATTACTTGACTTTTCGCTTACTGTAAAGGCGGCAACTTTAATATTCATATCTGGGTGTGGTTCGGCTATTTCATCTGCTAAGGAAGGGAAATCAGGTTTTATTTATAATTTGGTAAAGAGTTAATAAGATTTTTGAGCTGCGCAATCGTGCGTGCATTTCGTGAAAATCCTATCCGTTTACACACTGAACTCACATTTATTAACCCTTAAAGCGCATAATCATAAAATGTATGTTTTTGTCGTCCACTAAACTATTTGAAGCCTCGAAGATAAACGGTGTGAACCCAGATCAGACTGCTCCTGTAGGAGCAGTCTGATCTGGGTCCACAATGTTTGCCTCCCTGCTAATGTTAAATAGACATTTTCAGATGCAGTTATTTTGCTGGGGTTTTAAGGCCTAAATAATGACTGAGGTTGTGGCACAAGATGATACAGTTACTTTTGAATAAGACCACGCCTCCTTTTCAACTTTTACCTTTGCCTGATGTTGACTAGTCCTAATAACGAATTCATGAGGCGCCGCCTTTACAGTAAGCGAAAAGTCTAGTAATACTAAACGATGACATCAAATTTAAAGACAACGTGGTGCTAGTATAAGGTAATGATATTGCATTTAGCGTGTAAGCAAGAAATGAGTATCTTAGGAGGGTGATCATTTCCTAATAGGATAATGTGAGTTCCACAATATGCAAATGAAATGACAACGATTATTGCTCGAATATTTCAAATTTGGCTTTATTGATTTTTGAGCGGATAGTTTTTAATCGTCAAAGGAATACAAAATATGTGCTTTTGGCATTAACCACTAAATAACAACGGCCAAAATGTCATGCTTTGCGGGTTTGGCAATTCAGTCAGCTGTTGTTTGCGATCAGTGGATTTCCTAAATTACCTTTAGTTTTTAAAATGAATATTTTAGGAATAAAAACGGAAAGTGAAGCAGTTTTGATCGAGATTGGTCTGACCTGGGTCTGAAGTATTTTAAAAGGTCACTTGAATCAGCAGGTACGTATATTGTAGCAAAAGTTGCCACTGGATGGGAGAGTATATGTAAAAAAAGACGCAACCATATTTGATTGTACCTTGGAGTTCCGTTTCGTTGCCATGTAACTATAGAAAAGGGAATAAAATCTTTTATCCCACGACACTAATAAATGTCCCTGACTATAGCAACACATCTTGCTTTACAAAAAATGAAAACCTATATTGAGCAAATAAATTGAAAAATAAACATATACACGTAGCTTAGATTGCAAAAGGATTAAGTTACCTTGTCTTTAAAATGTAGGACAGATCCATGCTTCAAGAGAACATCAATGATTTCTACATGGCCGGCCTGACTGGCATAATGAATGGCTGTTCGTTCTGTGCCCTGGAAAAAGCAAGCAACAAAATTATATGAGCCGTGACATTTGATTTCCAACAATGTGGCACTTTGACAAGTGTAGACTCAGACGAGCCAGTGTAGCCCCCTTTTAGGATGGTGTTCAGTCAGTAGGTTAATTAACACTCATAGAATATTCAAGCGCGTAGCAAAGACTCTGATCAGACTGTGCGTATGCGCAGGCTGATCTGAGGCTTTGCTGGTCGCATATACCACATAGTTGGAAATCTCATGCACTGGCTCATATATTAACCAAAAGTCGTTCGGTAGATGACACATCGACTCGTCGTCTTTCCCGCCCGTTTCGATACAAAACCGACAAATCGATCTGGTCACGAGGTTATAAAACATTTTTCATGCTCAACTCAAATGAGCCTGCACTTTCAAACGCTCACAAAAGCTATATGGCTGAAAAGCACAAATATGTCTATGGCTTTAGAGCCCTCGGATGTTGTACTTATCTTGCTAAGAAATGTTGACATTTTAACCGTATATAACATGATTAATGCAATGCTTAGTTGAGTTTAGCATGAAAAAAGTATGATAGCCTCGATCTAGGCGATCACTGAATCTTCTCCCCTGCAATCAGCGACCATATCAGTCAGGGTCCCTGAATAAAAGACAGCCCGCAGCCGAATTGGTCCGGTGACCTTTTGGCATTTGCAATCTATGGAACTGAGCGGTCGTGAAGCAGTCGCAGCGTCTGTGCTCGAACATCTGTCTGACTGGGTTTTGAGGTTTACTGTGGTTCTATACGTTCTACAGTTCTAGTCCTGCTGATTTGATCTGAACAATCTTAATGAGGTGCATTTAATGTTTTGTGATCGTCAAGGCGTAATTAAATAAGATATTCCATTTTATTTCGTTGCAGTTCCGACAAAGACCAAGACATACAAAAAGTTTAGATGACAAGTGTGCCTGTCATAAATGCGTGCAGTGCATTTAAGTCTGTTCCGGGCTTTTTCTAAGAGAACAACTTTTTAATTGTTTTTCGGCACTTTATTTCCAAATATTCTGACCGGCAGTCAATAAAAACATTACAAAATGTATACTGTGAGCGTTCAAATACTTTTTAAATGATCTGATTTACTTTACACTAGCTAAGCATGTTATGCTAGAAACCTCTTCTTTGAACAAGCGTTCACTCACCTTGTCATTGTTGTTAATTTCAACATCAAGTTTAATGAGCGTCTCCACTATTCTGATGTGTCCATATTTTGCTGCAATAATCAGTGGTGACAAACCTTCCTTAAAAGATAAACAAAATAAGTATATAAGGTTTTAAATGAGCCAGAAAATTATACAATTGATGCATTATTTTGAGGTTAACATCAGAATTTGTCAACCCAAGAAAGTGATGTCCACCGAGGCGAATTCGATGTGGACATTACTTTCGAGGGATTTGTGATTTGTCAGCCCGAGAAAGTGGTCCACTGCAGCGAATTCGATGTGGACATCACTTTCGAGGGATTTGTGATTTGTTAACCCGAGAAAGTAAACCAAGGCGAATTCGAGGTGGACATCACTTTGGATTTGTGATTTGTCAACCCGAGAAAGTGATGTTTACCGAGGCAAATTCGAGGTGGACATCACTTTCGAGGGTTGACAAATCCTGATGTTAACCGAAAATGAATGCATCAACTGATTTGTTATATGACCCTGTCTCATTTTAACTCCATTTTTATTTTAAGCTTTTTTTATTTTTTCAAACTAAACTACTGAAAAAATGACTTCATTTCAAAAACTGTCCTTGTTATTTATAGCTGCTTTTCTTGGTAAACATCGGATATTGTGACATCTAGTAGAAGGCAGAGAAGCTTTTTTGTAGACGTTACATAACAACAGCTTTTGGCACCGGTCAATACCATAATAGTAGCTACACTAGCTCAAAATGATCCTGGTTCACATGGCACTGGCGAGCTGCCAAGTTTGTGCCGGACAGAGCTGGGGTGGCTCTTTTAGAAAAGACATACTCGAGACCTTTAAAAGCGATTTAACACTGTATTATAATATCTTGGGCGGATCAAATAGTGTAGATTTATAGGAGATGCATATCGATGATGTGATACAACACCAGCTTATTCAAAACCTCCAATATTGCACATATATATTAATGACATACAGTTAAGCATATTTTGATGGTTGTGCTAAATTCTAACAGATTGTTGATTTAAGCAAAAATGTACTGCTATTCTACTATTAAAAAAGAAGCAATTAGTTGAGCTCTACCAATACTGATGAAGTCACTGCAACCCTAGAAGTGTACGTACTAGGACACCCCCATGTGATTTTTTCAGCGGCAGATTTCTATAATCAACTTTACTCTAAATTATCCATCAATCAGAAACAATCTTACATCTGCAAGTCTGCTATCTATGCTTTTTGAAACGGACTATCTAAATTATCCACCAATCAGAAACAATCTTGATTTTGTAAAGTTATTGGAGCCCATCAAAGATGACAGGTAGAGGAAAAATGGTTGCCTTTGTCAATAGGTCAATTTTGAAGTGGCTGTCTTTGATGACAGGTCATGAATTTTAGTGGCTAACATTGATGACAGGTCATAATTATAGAAAGTAACTTTAAATCAACATATTTACTCAGCCTTTGGTCTCAACTGAGAGCATAAATCATCTTCCATATTGTATTCAGGTCAAAATAATCTTATCTACCAGTTGGTTAACTGATATCAAGTATAGGCAAACAGTCTAAATCCAGACCAGCACTGTAGAGACAGGGTCCATACTGTTTCTTTACCGGGCCACGTAGCACAGTCGGTAACGTGTCTGGCAACAAATGCAAGTCTGACTGCAGATCCAGGGGTCACGAGTTCGATTCCGGCCCGGTCCCATACTTTCATAGAGATTGATCATGAAATAATTTCTATGGTCATTCTCCTTCCTTCTTCTGAATCATTCAAGAAGGGTTGTTGTCAGTTACAAACAAAAGTATTTGCATGAAGTACTGGTTAACTGCTTGTTCAAGTTTGCCCAGGAAAAATTGTGGTTAGGTGAACTGACTATCCTGCCATGACCTTAGCTGTTGACTTGGGATGTACAGCAACAAGACAAATAAAAAATACTGTTTCTTAGAGGATATAGATACAAAAAATATCTCAAAATGTACGTCTAGATCTGATATCATATAGATGCCAAATAGGCGTATCTACTTTTCAGTAAAATCTTGAGTTGTAATATCAGTTATTTCATAATTTCTGCTTTAAGGACAGGGTTTGGTTTGTGTTGTGGCACTTCCTGGTAATTGCTCATGTTATTTTTTTCTTGCAGTACCAGTACCTTGGGACAATATTACACCTCCCCTATACAATTCAACTGAAAGTTGTGCATCACTGTAACAGGCTGAATGGCAACAGATAATATACTGATCTCTCCACACAGCAAAATATATTCAGACTTTATATGGTATAAATTGACACCATGTGCTGTTTAAAGCTAAACGGGCATGGTGTCTACTGGCGTTTTGACTGTTATCTATTGTGTTGTGCGTTGGTAACCAAAGTATTTGTTAAACAGATTTTGACAGTGGATCACAACTTGGAATATTTAGAGTTTGAGGACCCCTTAGATTGACCCCTGTTGATGGATCCCTATCGTAAAAATCTGTTAAACAAATACTTTGATCACCAAGACACAACACAATAGATACCAGGCAAGATGCAAGCAGACACCATGCCTGTTTAGCACATGATGTCAACGTGCATACCTTAATAAAGGCTGAACATATTTTGCTTTGGGGAAAGATCAGGTTGCCATTCAACCTGTAACAGTATTTCACAACTTTCTGTTGATTCATATAGTGGAAGAGAAATTTTGTCACCAGGTACTGGTACTACTTTGAACAAAAATAACATGAGCAGTAACCAGGAAATGGCACAGCTCAAACTAAACCCTGTCCTTAAAACCACAACGTGCAATAAACTGATATTACAATAATAAATAGTGAGTATGATCAGGAAATACTACAATCACAAACTGCAAACATACACATGGCATCGCGAGGAATAGCAACACAACAAATACAAGACACCAGGAAGACAAACTAAGCAAAGCAACCATCTCTCTCTTCCCCACCCAGATGATTGCAAAACTAGAATGGACATAAAGTAACGTACAACTAAACATAGAACAATTACAGACTTCCACAATGGGAGTTACAATAAACAACAAGTCAACAACAACAGAACCAACGCCCTAGAACAATCAGCAGCCCAAGCCACTGAGGGGCTTAAATGCATTTTACTGGCACCAAATCTCCACCCCAGATTATTCCAACGTTGAAGCACAAGAAATGCCCAGGCTGCAGAGAAGCCTTCTAACTATTGCAATGAAACACTCCAATCAAATTAACACACTATGATGAAACAAAGAAAAGGGCCCACAGACAAAGCTCAAGATTTCACTGAAAAGTGGATATGCCCATTTGTAATCTAACTGATATCTGATCTAGAATTACATTTTGAGCTTAATTTATGTATCTATGTCCTCTAAGAAACAGTATGGACCCTGTTTCTAAGGTGTATGGTCTGGATCTAGACTGTTTACCTATGCTCAGTATCAGTTAGCCAACTGGCATATAAGATTATTTTGACCTGCATGCAAAAGGGAATATGATTTATGCCCTCAGTTGAGACCAAAGACTGAAGAAATATGTTGATTTAAAGTAACTTTCTATAATTATGACTTTTCATCAATGTTAGCCACTAAAATGTATGACCTGTCATCAAAGACAGCCACTTCAAAATTGATCTGTTGACAAAGGCAGCCATTTTTCCTCTACCTGTCGTCTTTGATGGGCTCCAATAACTTTAGAAAATCAAACTGCGGCTTCAAATTTAGCAGAAATGTAGCTGAATGATAGTAGTTTTATTTTATATAAGTACAGACAGCAGACTTTGACAGAGAGACACACAACCTGAACAGATAACCGTTTTTTGTGACTTTTATCGGGAAACCTCTGAAATGATGATCAAGTGTGGCTTTATTTGTGAGAGATATAACGTCATGTTGTTTTTGTAGGATCTCTCAACACTACCACGTGTACTCACCCACCACAGAGTACCTGAGAGCTTCTCTAACAATTTTGCCAACAGAAAATCATAACCTACCCTTCATGGGACAAAAAATCCCGTATCTGTCATCACTGTTAGTAACCTGTCATCTAAGCAGCCGGTTGTATGGTGTGAGTATGCTATCTATATTCATTGAAACGGACTATAATTTAAAGAAAATCACAGCAGTTTTCGTCGGGTCCTGTTTAAAAGAATTCCATTCTGTCTGGAATTGGCTGTTTATATAACACAAGTGTTAGCTTTTCAAAAAAGCTGGCGGTCGTTTAGCCCTATCCCTGTATGCATTCTTGCACAATGCCAGTACCAGACCCAGCCCCCCCCCCCCCCCCCCCCCCCCCGAAAAGGCCAAGAGTGTCCTAAAAAATCGCGCATTATATGATATCGCGAGTATATACGGCAATGGTTTTGGTTTGGTGGAAGTTTGAGGCGTTTTGAGTGGTTTGGGGTGTTTTGGGGTGGTTTGAGGTGTTCCAATGGACTGCACGACCGTTATGCTAACAGTTAAGTAAATTCGCATTATTGGTGGCTCTACAGATTTCACGAACAGTTTGCTTCGCGCTGTAGGTCAACCCACGATATTTGGTACCCAGCTCGTTGTTCGGCAGCGCATAAGAAATAGCCTGAGCACGGCAAAAAGGTTCGGTCAAAACCTGAATTTGATGTATGTTTTGCACAAAGTTTATATATACGGCCGGCCACGGCCGACCGTAAAAACGCAAAACTATTTCAACATAATCACCTTTTGTTTAAAAGATGTTGGGGCTATTTGTTTTGAAGAATCCGGCTCAGCCCGGGTTGCTCATTTCACCCGGTTGTGTCTAAAAGCTGTAACCGAACCGAATTCGGCCGAACCTACCGAACTTACCGAATATTCACTGTTTAAACCTATTGATTATAGGTATGTGATTTTCTTTATATCCCTTTAAGTTTTTGGCCAAAATCTCTGTATCCTTAAGACCCCTTCCAATGCCTCACTAAGAATAAAGGTGTCGTCGAATTGTCTCATAAAGTGTCGCCGAATTGTCGCAAAATCTGTCGACGAGTTGTCTAAAAAAAACGTGTCGCCATCGGCGACATCCGGTATATTTCGGTTTGTTCTGCCGTAGTAAATATAAATAGCCTACGCATGTAGATAAATACAACGCTCTATGCCAGATTAACATCATTAAAAGGTTAGCTTTTAAAAAAGCTTAGAACCATCGCATGGCGTTTTACAGTTATTAAAGAAGAACGTTTATAGGGGAGACCGGAGCTAGTTCGGCATGTGGCTATATTTAGCATGTAAACTAAGTTATGGGGCTGGGAAACATATTTGGAAATTACTTGCGACGAGTTTGTCTACATGAGTACACAATGGCTGCATTGTTGAAGGGTAGATTGATATTGTACCAGAAAACTTGTTTTCTTGCATGATTAGTAAATTTTTCATAGTAATTTTTGTTTTTATTTATCTAAAGATGTGTTAAGATTCTGATTTAAAGTCTATATTTTTTTACGAATGGATTATGTGCTATGATATAAAAAATTGTTAATTTCTTCTCCTGCATCTTAAAAGGAGCTGCCACGTGATATTTGGAAATAGTCTGTCAGGGGCAAGTTCGGCCACTTAAGTCGGGGCAAGTTCGGCCCATAGACAAACTTGCTCCACACTTACATAAAATACATGCCATTGTATGTCACCTATTTTGTGTAGGGTGTTCATATCATATAAATACCTCCGTGTTCATATTTAGCACAGCGATTGACTGCACAATGATTCTATTTCATCGAAAGTGTCAGATCGCCATTTTACATTGAAGTCGAAAGTTAAAATACCTGTCTAAGACACGTAATACAAACTTTTCCTTTTCTTACTATTAATTATTATTATTATTATTATTATTATTATTATTTTCTGTTTTATTTCATCACTTTTAGCCTAGAATATCCGAAGGCTCCACGTTTATACAAAAATACAAATAAATATACAAAATATACCATAACTCTTAAACATTCTTAGTTATAATACTGCAAAAGTGTAACAGGGGCTTTGAAACCTACGCAGCCAGATCAATGCTTAAACTTACACTTCTCTTTTACAATGCAACGCCTCCACTAACTGACTTTCCAGACTAATTACAAATTTTCACCGTGTCCCTACAACAGGCTTACAATACACTTTATCCCTTTGATCTGCAAAAGACATCGTTCACATACTCTGAGTCAAACTTTCAGGTTGGCAACTTCAATTTTCACCTCATCCAATCAATCAACATCTAACACCAATCTATTGTGCATAAAAACATCTTCCAATTACAACCGGACTTTAAATGTATGTTCTCCTTTAATGCCGCTGAATATCTTTTTTTAAAGATATTTCTTGTTTCTATTAACAGAAACGGTTTCGCTGACTGTCTAGTCTATCAATACCCCTTCTAAATCACACGGGCATAGTCGTATGACTCTGGCGATTTCGATCCAGGCTTGAGGTGATAAACTTTATTCGGGCTCAACTCAACTGAGCATGAAATTTATCATACTCATAAATGTTAAAATGTCAACAAATGTTGGCATTTTAACATTTATAAGCATGGTGAATATACCATCTGAGAGTTTGAAAGCAAAAAAGTATTTATTAATCAGCATTTTAGCTTAATATGAGTTGAGTGCGAAAAAAGTATTATAACCTCGGGAGCAGAATTAAATAATGACAAATTTTTGCCCTTTTAGTTTAATCTGCAATTAGGATAATGGATAGCAGATCCGTTTAGTCTTTGTGAATCGGTTCAAAGTTTGGCAGCTTACATGCTGAGAGTACCCCCTCCCACTCCCCGTCCCTAGAAAACTCGTTGTTTTGAGTTGATAAAGGAGTTTTGGATTACAAAGTTTTGCTATACGACTCGAAATAAGTACAATAGACTTGAATAAAAGCATTTTATGTTAGCACAACAGATTAAATTAGTTTGGTCAATGGAAGTACAATATGCTTAACGTTATGCCAATAGCATATATAACAATAGTTTCAGAAAATAAACAGACGTACCCCGCTTTCTGTGTCCCCCAAAGAATGACAAGTTTAACAAAATCTAATTGGCATTTTTAAAGTCCCTTAGTGAGCTTGTGAGGTCAATGGTCACTAAAATCTTATAAACATTTTAAAATGCCCTTGTGTTTTTCATGTACCAAACTAATACGTGCGTGTCTGCGTGCGAGCGCGAGTGTGTGTGTGTAGTCACATGAAGTTTACTAATTACCTCATTCAAAGCATTTATATCTTTTCTTTCAGCCAGTCGTATGACTCCTCTAACATCGTCTGCTCTCGCAGCATCATGAAGGGGAAAGTTCCCTTTGTACTGTAATATTACAAGACGGTAAACATTTAGGTCTAACAGAAACTTCCTTTCATCCCATTTTCTTGTTTGAACAGTTGACTACTTCCTGCCAGCCAAGAGGGGCAGTGATGTCATGTTTTGTTAACAAAGTTATCAGGCACTTAGAATCTATAGATCACTTGTGTATTAATCCTATCCGCAGGATAGGATTAATACACAAGTGATCTATCGATTCGCATTAGCTCAATTGGAGTGTGCAAGTTAATGTTTCACTTAACAATTGTAAACAAAACACGACGTCACTGTCACTCTTGGCTGGCTGGACAGTACATGTATTTGTCAAATAGGCTGCCAGTCTATATTCCAAAGTTCAGTTGCTGAATATGATTTCTAATATCAATCTTTGCAGAACCTGGTAAGGGCTCGACCCTTTGTTTACTAGTGAATCATAAACGGGTACTTTGGCAAAGAGTGAAGACCAAGATAAAATGCCGCATGGCGCGTGATTTAAATCAAGGTCTACACTGTTTGTTAAGACAAATAAACAATCTTAAGAAAAATAAATAAATTGAAAGAAATTATAACCAGAAACCCCTCGATATATACAATAAATCACTACAAGTTTATTTTATCAGATCAAAAGGAAGAATCCATTTGTGTGTAGTTAAACATATTTACAGTAGAAACAGTTTAGCTCCATTTGCCTTCAATTCAGAATTATAAATTAAAGACATTTTATTCTACCAAAATACAAATATGGAGACTAGCTCGGTTTGTCAGTCAAAGTTGAAGCTTTGGCCATGCCTGCAGATGGGCGATGGTTTGTATGAAAAAAGTCTTATTTTTCAACACTAACGTTCAGTAGAAATGATCCAGGAAGCTTCAAACTACAAATACCTTACATGTTTAGCCGCATTTTAAATTCCAGTCGAATCTCGTAAATTCGAAGTCCTCGAGAATTAGAATTAGAATAGATCATGAATAGGTCCTATTCTTTATTTCGAAATAGTGAGCATTTCGAAAATTCGAAGTTCGACATTTTCGAGGTTTGACGGTAGGTAATTCGCAAATCAGTCTACTCAGCTATAGAGATCCTCAATGACTGTTAACCTCTTTTACAGACCCAACTACTGATAACCTGAAACAAAAATTCTGGCGTCATGGATTTTTAGTGAACAAGGACCAATCACATATTGTGGGTATTGAACTTTCTTATACCTTTTAATTTGGGGACCAGAAAACAGTCGTCATCGATTTTCACACGAAAAATGAGCCGTGATATGAGATTTCCAACAATGTGGTAAGTGCGACCAGCAAAGGCTCAGACAGCATACGCGCAGTCTGATCAGAGCCTTCGCTAGTCGTTTAAATATTCTTCAACTGTTAAGCTACTGACTGAACATCATTTGGAGTTTCTAAGCTTAAAAGGAGGCTGTACAGACTCGTCTGAGTCTGCACTTGTCAAAATGCCACTTTGTTGGAAATCACGTGTCACGGCTCACTGGTGATGGTTACCTTATGAAATATATCCTCTTCTCCGGTTCTCTGTCTATCACTGTTACTGTGCATTGTAATCTAGCATTTACTATTACTCCAAATATCAAAAACTCATAACAGCACGTGGAAATGCTATATTATCATATGTAACAAATTTCATAGCGAACAGCTCTATGGACGATTCAGGATGTAGTATAGATATGAAACATGAAAACCGATTGAAAGACAAGTTCTAAACAAAGGGACTAAAGAAAAAATCATTAAAATCAGTAGTTCTAAAGACTATTTACATTTTATAAGCAATTGTTTTTTGACTTTAGTTCTTGCTGAATGCATTTAATATGATGTGAATCATAGATCGTGTTATGTGCTGATTTATTTGTTGCTACCCTATATCAAACCGTTGAAATATCGATCATTTTGCCTGTGTTGTATGCTGATCTGGCTCTATATAGTATCGCCGTGTGACACTTACATTGTATCAGGTTATTGGCTAATTATATGTAAAAGACATATAGACCTATTGTAAAAGATAAACTTGGTATATTGTAAAGAAAAATCTATTTGAGCCGCGACATGAGATTTCCAACAATGTGGTATGTGCGACCAGCAAAGCCTCAGATCAGCCTGCGCATATGCGCAGTCTGATCAGAGGCTTTGCCAGTCGCTTGAATATTTTATCAGTGTTAAGCTACTGATTGAGCATGATTTGGAGTTTCTAAGCTTAAAGGGAGGATGCACAGGATCGTCTGAGTCTACACTTGCCAAAATGTCACATTGTTGGAAATCACATGTCACGGCTCCTTTGAGCCTGTTCATGAGATCTTGGGACATATCGCATTTACCCCAGTAAACATATAAAAGCGGACACCATCGGCCCGCTAGAAAAATGTGCTTTGCTAGCGGGTCGATGGTGGCCCGACGGGATGCGACCAGCAAAGGCCCTGGCGAGCATTCATATCCAGTCTGCCAAAGCCTTCCATGGTTTGACATATAGCTGCTATGCTGTTTGTTTCATGCTTTACGTTCCAGTCAACAATTTTAGTTATTAGGACCGGACGTTTGCCCGTCTTCATAGGTTGAACCAGTACTAATTTTTAAGCTGAGAGTAAAGGCCATGCTCAAGGACACAACACAGTGCCGCCGGTGAGTCTCGAACCAGCGACCCCTCGATCTCAAGGGCCACCCTGAAACAACCCTTTCTGTCCATATGATGTTGATGCTTTACATTATATTCTTTCCGTCTGGGTGATGCTTATCTTCAGTCTTAGCGGTTATTCCACAAAGTCAGAACTCCCATAAGCTTCACTATTGATGTCAATGGAAAAAGGGGCATTTTCAATTTTTTTTTTATTTTTTTTTACTGTAAGTGTGAAATGTGGAAAGTCGAAACTTCATCTGATCTGCACAGTGCATGCATCTTTTATTTAGCTACACAACAATTACAAAGTAAATGCTACATATCACGCAATAAAGCGATTTTTGTTAATGAAAATGCATACGACAGTATTTTGTGGAATTACTTTTTGTCCTTGATTGTACATGTATGGATTGTGAAAGAAAAAAATAAGTGATGCATGGCTACCGTGAGGCTCGAACTCGTGAATAAGGAATTCAGAACCATCTAATTTACAAAATTATATAGACTGACACTGGTATAAGCCACTATAACTATTTTTTATCTTATGGTCGGGAACTCTCAGGGTGTAAATGACAACTGCAATTTTAAAATACCGAGTTATTGTTTAAGAAGTTATTTAGTACCAAAGTGTTACCTTTACCTGTCGAGGTTTGAGCAGGCCTTCTCTATTGATACCCTCGTATTACCTATTGATCTAAAACAATTACCAAGATATTTCATATATAACAAGATGGCTGAGCTGTTAACAAACTTTGTTAAATAAAGCGATTTAAAGGATACGTTCAATTGATTATTGAAGCATGGTATATTGTTATAAACTAACCGATGATCCTATCATAACATCATGAAATGAGCCGCGACATAAGATTTCAACAATGTGACATTTTGACAAGTGTAGGCTTAGACGAACCTGTGCTGCCTCGTTTTAAGCTTAGAAACTCCAAATGATGCTAGGTGAGTAGCTTAAGTCATAGAGTATTCAAGCGACTTGCAAAGGCTCTGATCAGACTGCGCGTATGCGCAGGCTGATATGAGGCTTTGCTGGTCGCACATACCACTTTGTTGGAAATCTCATGTTGCGGCTCAAATGCATTGCAATGAGGAACCATGTAAAACTGACCTCCCATGTTTATGAAACAATTATTCGACAGGGTGCGAAATAAGACACCCACAAATATGCGCCACCTCATCAGAATCAGCACTGTCTGCTACTGTAAAAGCCATACCTCGTAACTGAAATCATGTTGTTCACCACCAACTCCTTATATTGATATTAGTGGAAGGCTAAATTCGCCATAAATGTGAAAAAGATTTATTAAAATGACTGTCCGAAAGTCTAAGCCATATTTAGATTCAGTTGTGCACCAGTAACCAGTGCTCAGTGTATACTTACTTCAGACATCATTAGTTTATATACTTTACCACCAGTACTTCGTGTACACTTACTTCGCTGACATCAATAGTTAACCAGTACTCGGTGTAAACTTACTTCACTGACATCAGTGGTTAACCAGTACTCGGTGTATACTTTCTTCCTGACAACTGTAAACTTACTGTACTGACATCAGTGGTTAGCCAATATTCGGTCTATACTAGAATTGTTTTTCTACGAAAAAACAGATGTCTCCCCCCTTTTGATGTCAAAAGCATGAGTCATTAAATACAATTTCAAACAGAAACATTAAATACAATTTCTAACGGAAATTCTAGTCATGTCATGCAGACAATCAGCTCGTATCTAGTAAAGATATCTCTCAATGTAGTTAACTCTATGTATTGCACAATCAAAACCTGGTATATCTAGTAAAGGTATCTGTCAATGTAGTTAACTATTGCACAATCAAAACCTGGTATAAAATAGTCATAGATAATTGTTTTTGTGATTGACAAAGTTCCAAGGGAAATAACTCAAAGAGTATAAATGACACAGTTACTATTCTAGCACTCTGCACATCGACGCATGTTGGTTGATACTTGTATAAAGTTTCGTGAATATAGCTAAAGCGGTTTTCAATTTATAGAGCGGACATGTTTTTTGTGATGGACAAAGTTCCAAGGAAAATAACTAAAAAGTATAGAAGGCAGATTTACTATTCTTGCACTCTGCACGTCATCTCATGCTGATTGATATTTGTATAAAGTTTCGTGAATATAGCTTAAGCGGTTTTCAAGTTATAGAGCAGACACCATTTTTGTGATGCACAAAGTTCCAAGGGAAATAACTCCAAAAGTATAAAAGGCAGAGTTACCATTCTTGCACTCTGCATATCATCTCATGCTGATTGATATTTGTATAAAGTTTCGTGAATATAGCTTAAGTGGTTTTCAAGTTATAGAGCGGACACAATTATTGTGATGCACAAAGTTCAAAGGGAAATAATTCCAAAAGTATAAAAGGCAGGGTTACCATTCTTGCACTCTGCACGTCATCTCATGCTGATTGATATTTGTATAAAGTTTCGTGAATATATCTTAAGTGGTTTTCAAGTTATAGAGCGGACACGATTTTTGTGATGCACAAAGTTCAAAGGAAAATAACTCCAAAAGTATAAAAGGCAGAGTTACCATTCTTGCACTCTGCACATCATCTCATGCTGATTGATATTTGTATAAAGTTTCGTGAATAGAGCTTAAGCGGTTTTCAAGTTATAGAGAGGACACGATTTGTGACAGACAGACAGATGGACAGACAGACGGACGCCCGGTGAAAAACAATATGTCTCCCGACCCTAAAGGGGGGAGACATAATTTACTTCACTGACAGCAGTGGTTAACCAGTATTCGGCGTATACTTACTTCACTGACATCAGTAGTAACCAGTACTCAGTGCATACTTCACTGACATCAGTAGTTACATGTAACCAGTACTTGGTGTAATCTTACTTCACTGACATCAGTAGTTAACCAGTACTCGGTATAAACTTACTTCAGTAGTTAACCAGTACTTGTTGTAAACTTACTTCACTGACATCAGTGGTTAACCAGTACTCGGTGTATACTTCACTGACACCAGTAGTTAACCAGTACTCCGTGTATTCTTCACTGACATCAGTAGTTAACCAGAACTCCGTGTAAACTTACTTCACTGACATTAGTGGTTAACCATTTATCGGTGTATACTAACTTCACTGACTTCAGTAGTAAACCAGTACTCAGTGAATACTTCACTGACTTCAGTAGGTAACCAATACTCAGCATATACTTCACTGACTTCAGTAGGTAACCAGTACACAGTGTATACTTACTTCATGGACATCAGTGGTTAATCAGTACTCAGTGTATACTTACTTCACTGACTGCAGTTGTTAACTAGTACTTTGTATACTAGTTAATTGACATAAGTTGTTAACCAATACTCTGTGTACTTACTTCACTGACATCAGTTGTAAACAAGTACTGTGTATACCTACTTCATTTTTGTGTGTTTTTGTGTTTACCATCAGGGCTATAGCTTTAAGGCTCACCCGACAGACTGGGGATAGAACATGAGAGACATTTGGTTCACGAGTCGAGTGGTTTGTCCACTAAACGATGGATTGTATCAACAGTATTTTGCATACAGACAGGTAAATTGAATCGTATTTGTGTGTGTATAACATTGGGACATTGTTTGGTTTGATTCTCTACGTCCCAGTCAGCAATTTTTCAATCAATTCACAACAGGTCTTCCTGGGTTGAACCAATACTAAGTATTGGATAAAGTATCTTGCTCAAGGACATAACATAGTGTCTCCGGTAGCGGCGTCTCGAACTAGCAACCCTTCTGTCCCAAGTCTAACACTCGACCAACTGAGCCACTGCACCCCACCTCACTGGGACATGATTAAGACATTGATAAATAGTTATCATGGATCTAAAGCTAAGGAATTTAGGCTAAATATGTGCAAAATATCTCATGGGCTGACAGGCATGTAACATTGTATCGCTTTCTAGACTAGAAACATCTCAATTTTATGGGTTCTTTTGCAAAATGAAAGCTTGGATGTCATGCCGCATAATGCTGAATTTCATCATGGTGTGCACTGTTTGCAAAGACAAATCAATCTTCAGAGAAAGAAATATACTCTTGTGAGCCTTCAATATATACAATGGACCATTCTGGCTTACCTATATCAAATTTTATGGAAAAATACTTTGGTCTACCAGGGGTTATTACCATGTGTGTATGCCTATAAAGTTGGACAGGACTAAAAAAAATAATTGGTTTGGTATTACTTAGATCTAATGAATAAGGGTTTGGCTGTATGTTACCACATGAGTTACCAAATTTATCCCCATATAACTTTTTGGAGAAAGGACTTCTGTCTTCTCTGAAAAAATTGCTATATTTGCTTGATCCATTGTTCTTTATGTACGTTTCATCTCTATTCATTTGATATACAACATATGATCTTGATGACTTGTCATAAGGGTCTCAAGGTGAAAAGCTGTCTTCAGGGTTTTGTGGGCAGGATAGACTCAAATCAGCCTGCTCAGCTACAGAGACTAGCTATAATCTTGAAATTTTGAATGAGGCAAGTTAAGCTATCAAACATAACACAGCGCGAAAAGCAAAGGTGCTGATCAGACTGGGTGGATGTCCAGGCTGATCTGCTCTTGTTGTTCATGTGCATCAAAGTCAGGGTTTCTGTCATAGCCACCAGGATGATTCTGATGACTTGTCCCAGATTAATTTTATTGACAATTTAGAAAGAACTCCATTCATGGGTTTCTAGTCTGAAAATGGCTTAAAGTAGGTATCACACAATACAATTTGAGTCGTGACGTGAGATTTCCAACAATGTGGTATGTGTGACCAGCAAAGGCTCAGACCAGCCTGCACATACGCGCAGTCTGATCGGAGCATTTGCTAGTTGCTTGAATATTCCATGAGTGTCAAGCTACTCACCGAACATCATTTGGAGTTTCTAAGTTTAAAAGGAGGCTGCACAGGCTCGTCTGAGTCTCCACATGTCAAAATGCCACATTGTTGGAAATCACATGTCACGGCTCATTTGCTTTGGTTTGGCTTGTGGTTTAACATTCCAGTCAACAGCTATGGTCATGTCAAGATGGTCAGTTATCCTAATTATATTTGCTTACCTCAGCAAACTTATACTAAGTGGTTAACCAGTACATGATGCATATACTTTCACTTGCAACTGACAGCAACCTTTCTTGAATCAGCGGAAGGAAGAGAAAGACAGTAGAAAATATTTCATGATAAATCAGCAATAGGAATTGCTACTGATTCTGCTAAGAAGTCTGGCATAGAGGCCCCCAGGTTATAAAACTTTTTTCATGCTCAACTCAGCTGAGCACAAATTTTATCTTGCTCATAAATGTTAAAATCCCAACAATTGTTGGCATTTTAACATTCATTAGCATTCTAAATACAACATCTGAGATACTTAAAGGAAGAAACTTCTTTATTTGTCGGTATATTAGTTTTTATGAGCAGTTGAAATTCCGTGCTAAGTTGAGTTGAGCATGAAAAAGTTTTATAACCTCGAGGGCAGGATGAAAAAAGAAGGTAAACCATACATGATTGTAGAAATGTGTTTTATTTAACTGTACTTATCTTAAGCTGGAGCAAGCTTAAGCCCAATGATCATCTGAACCATGCAGCCAGAGCTGGCTGATTTAGATCCAAATTAATTACAAGGTAGCTAAGTTGTGGGATCATACAGCAGGACAAATTTAAATCTTACCATTTACCATGCTAGATATTTAAGTACTACACTCATTTTTTTTATCTAGTAATTACTGACCTGCCAACCAGGAGTGACAGTGACGTAATATTTTGTTTACAATTGTTAAGTAAAACATTAACTTGTACACTCTACTTGAACTAACACAAATCGATACATCACTTGTGTATTAATCCTATCCTGTGGATAGGATTAATACACAAGTGATCTATCGATTATGAGTCCCTGATAACTTTGTAAACCACACATGATGTCACTGTCACTCTTGGCTGGCAGGACAGTAGCTCCAAGGATTCCAGTTATTAAACCTGTATTGACATATGGAACGAAAAGCAGTGAGGATCCAAATCAGCTGGCTTCTGAGAATCAGGATGATCTGGAACTTTTTTTGTTTGATTTGATTCTTTACGTCCGATCAACAATCTTTCAGTTATATAGGGACGGGTCTTCCTGGGTTCTGGGTTGAACCAGTACTTAGCTAGGATAAATGTGTCTGGCTCAAGGACCACAACGCAGTGACGCCAGTGAGGCTCAAACCCACGGCCCTTCGGTCTTGAGTCAAGCACTCTACCACTGAGCCACTGTGCTCCATGATCTGGAACTACGCTGTTTGCAAAACAGGATACATGAGCTGTCACATGAGATTTATGCGCAATAGTCCATTTACTGTCCTGCCAGCCAAGAGTGACAGTGACTTCATGTTTTGTTTACAGGTTATCAGGGACTTTTAATCGATAGATCACTTGTGTATTAATCCTATCCTCAGGATAGGATTAATACACAAGTAATCTATCTATTCGTGTTAGTTCAAGTGAAGTGAACACTTTAAGTGTTTTACTTAGCAATTGTAAACAAAGTATTACGTCACTGTCAGTTTTGGTTGGCACGACAGTAAACGCCCATGCTGATGTATCCAACAAGGCTAGATGTCTGTATTTAATCGGAGTCTACATCCACAATAATATTTTGGGTAGGTGAGCAGCAAAGACTTGGACTAGAGAGCGCATTTTGTGCAGGCTCCCCAGAGCATTCTTTGCTCGAAAATGTGATGTATTAAAATCTCATGTGCTGCCTAATATCTAGATTCAGTATGTAAGGATTTATATTTTACATACAATCTGGTATGCAGTGTAGTTAATTTTTTTCCATTTTCTAGTTGTGTTTCATTGTTAACCCTTTATACAATAGCAACTCCTAAATGTGTACTTTGGCAAACAGTGAAGACCCAGATGAAATGCCGCATTATGCGGCATTTCATCAGGGTCTGCACTGTTTGCTAAAACAAAAACAATCTTCAGTTGATATATACAATGGACCATTCCAAGTTTATTTCATCAACCCAGAAGGAATAATCCATTAGTGCATGTAGGGTTAAGCATGGAAACATACATGAATGTATAACCTGATTGTCAATCTCAGTGAATATTAAATTGACTAACACCAAACAGAACTGCCTCGGCAATTCTGTGAAATCAGACCATGGATGTACATCGAGGATCTACTTTGATAAAGCAGGTGATAATGTGACACTGACATTATATAACATGACGCTGATGTTATATAAGTGAAGCTGACGTCACAGAAACCCTGTAAACACAATTACATGTGTGATTGCAGCAAAACAAATGGCTTTAATGAGGTTTATGTTTTTTTCAATGAAATATCGCTATGCAATATTTTATTGAAAAAACATAAACTTCATTTATTCTCCTAATTAAGCTTTCCAGATAATCAGAATTAATTTTAATAGAGCTGAACCCACAAGCTACAGTCTGAACTAATTTTTCATATGCCAGTTCTGGCTAACATAATGGAGCTTTTGGTACATAGTACTACGCGTAATGCTCCTTACATACACCAAGCCACGATTCGATTCTCGAATGGTGGAGGACTTTCTCGAATGTGACTAACACCTCTATTAAGTGAGAAACAGATCACTTGCTAGTTTCAGCAGGTGATATGTTGTAAAATAGTGTTCTGTTTTCTGACCGCAATAAGTGAATCTTCATTATCCCACCACTATTTTTTGTCCTGCAAATTGTGTCAGCTTTTTATATCTGCTGCATATATTTAATTGCATTTCAGACTAGAAATTTTCATTGAAGCGAACAATATGAACCCTGATCGGACTGATCCCAAGAGAACAGTCTGATCTGGGTCTATATTATTTGCAATATAGCCACCCAAGAACATAAGCAGAAGAAAGTAGCAGACAACAAAACCTGTGACTGTCCGGCTAAGGGTTAAATGAAATAAAGTTGATTTGTTAAGTCACAGTCAGCAACTATGGTCATGTCGGCACTTTTTGCTGGGCGAGGTTGATTAACGGGTTTACCGGTACTTCCTACACATACCTTTGCTTGTAACTGAAAACAGCCCTTCTTGAATCAGAGGAAGAAGGAGAATGAACATAGAAAATATTTCATGATCAATCTCCACGAAAGTAAGAGACCGGGCCCAGATCAAACTCACAGCCCCTCGATCAGCAAACAGACTACCTACTGATTGTGCTACAGGGTCCATACTTGAAAAGTTTAGAACGGTTACTGTATATATCACTTACAATGTTCTGATAGACAGTAATATGAATAATATATGAGATATAAGCTTATTTACAAAGTTCATTCACACTTAAACAATAACAAACAATTTAAATAATACTGAATAATGATTAAGGAAAATGTGGGGCAGCTTCTACATTACTGGTCCTTACTGAATTCCCCTATTGTTTTAACTCTTAAAACGTCAATCACAACAAAATATACAAAGTATTCATGCTGTTAGTTTTGTCGTCTTCTGAAATTATTTAGAAACCGCTTCAACAATCAGTGTAGACCCAGATCAGAAAGACCCTATAGAGCTGTCTAATCTTGGTCTACACTGTTTGGATCTATACCTATATTGCACAATAATGTTAGCAAATATATGCAGCAGATGACTTAAAAAGACATTTTCAGATGCAATTTTGCAGGCACTTAAAGGGTTAAATCAATGTTGGAACAAATCTGTATCAGTGCTCACCCTGCCATTAGCCATTGTAGCTTTTTGCTACTAAAAATGTAGCGTGGCTACAAATATAAGTCATTGGCTAAAATTACACTCTAGGTGGTTCAAAAATTACCTATCTGCGAAAAGTGTATTTTGATCAGCTTTTGGATTTTCCAATATTGCTTTTACTATTCCTTCACACTTTAATATTGTGCCATATTTAACTTTGAATGATGGATTTTTTCCATTATCATCAGGGTGTCAAATAGTTTGGATCCAGATCAGGCCCGACATTTCGTCGGGTCTGATCTGGGTCAAAACTGTTTGCAAAGGTTATCAGCAGATGACAATAGTCGCCATTAGCTGGCAAAGAACAACTTCTTAATACTTCTTACTGGCTAAAACCTTGGCTAAAGTTTATTTCATTTGGCTCCAATTTTTTCCATGGCTACAACAAATTCTTAGCCAGGGTAAGCCCTGTGTATAAACAAGCAAATTTGGTATGTAAGGACACAGAAATACTCAGTATGTAGATCGGGCTGTGGGGAAAATAACTTCAGTTGAATGAGGTGACAATAATGAACTTCTAGGGACCAGTAATGTAGAAAAGTTCCCATATTAAATGTATATTTACAAGATTTAAGGCAAATTAGTGTGCCTTAAGACTACTCGTATTTATCCCTTCTTAATTTCCATAATTTCCAGGACCACCCTCAAGGTCAAATATAATGTATTTTTGTACTCTCTTACCCTAATGCTTCACAAAAAGGAGCTCAGACCACCACACACCAAATTTAACATGATTTCCCTTAAAATGTTCTGACAGTTAGATATACCAGATCAAATAATGTCAATACAGGCCCTGAGGTTATACAACTTTCTTCATTCTCAACTCGACTGAGCATGAAATTTATCCTGCTCATAAATGTTATAATGCCAACAATTGTTGGCATTTTAACATTTATTAGCAGAATAAATGCAGTATTCAGTATCTGAGAGAATAAAAGCAAGAAAAATCTTTCAGTAGTTTACTTATATGAGCATGTGAAATTTCTGAGCATGAAAAAGGTTTGGGGCCTGGACTCATGCTATTTGCCATTTGTACATCTCAGCTTTTTGTGAAATTGACATATTCGAAATTTTAGGGTTAGTTTGGCAAGATGAAGAGTCGAAATAGATATGGTAAATATGGTATTTTATCATTGAAATATGAATTCAGACAAAGTTAGAAAAATTATTTGTTAAAGTATGAAAAATGAATAACATTTGACTATCTTCACAAAAATTCAAGTAATTTTTTCCCTCTCTTATTAAATATGACCCCCTCCCCCCCCCATCCCTCAAAAAAGTAGAGAGAGAAAGAAAGAAAAAAGAGGAAAGGGGAAATAAGTATCTTTAAGATTGATATAAATACATCGTGAATAAATGTGCTCTTATAGTTTAGAGGAAAAATGTGTGTGGTAAGTTTGCCAAAATTCAATGAACTGACAAATTGCTTAATTTAGGATTGCAACTTCTAGTCTGATACGACTAAAATCTGTACCAGATCAAAATCTTAGAAAATGTGCCAAATGATCAATGATTCTCTACCTGGAGGTCACTGCTAAATGAAATATACCAGCTTATGAAATTTTGCTTCTTATCACACAGCTTTATATAAACACATTTTTTCAGCATAAAATTGTAAATATTTTCTTACCCATCATTTTTAACATATGTTTTGGGTCCTCTGAAGAACCGTCTCATTGAGACGGTTCTTTTGAGCACCCACAACCTATGTTTTGGCTAAGAAATAAGAAAATTATTTTTTTGTTACGCACACTAAACTAAAGGCCTGTTATCACCCAAGAGTGGAATTAGAGCTTTTAAGAGCATGTACATTTTCAGCAATTTTATTTTACTAATTTGATTCACTAGAAACATATAAATTCTCTTTTTTCTGAAAGCACCATAAATTGTCATCTGATCCATTTTCTTTCCTTTACCAATTTTAATTTTAAGCCGAATGAAATTTCCCACTCTTATCAATTGAACCATCCATTTCCATTTTAAAGGTTGTTGGGTAGAATTTTTCATTTTATTGAAAACTAGAAAGTGTTGTCTGTGCCTTTTTCTTTCCTTGAACTATTTAAGTCAAATGGAATTTCCCACAATTAGACCCATCCATGTCCATTTTAAGGGTTGTTGGGTGGTATTTTTCATTTTTATTCAAATTTTAATAGAACATTCTGTAAGCAAACAGTGGAGACCCTGATCAGGTGTGCATCATGCTGCTTCAAATCTGGGTCTGCACTGTTTGCCTATGTCCCATAAAAAGGATGCTAGGCCTATGTGGGTTAAATTACTGAACATGGGTAGGTTAGGTCCAATTAACTCTTTCTCTCCTGGTGTTATCTGCTGATAAATTTTGCAAACAGTTTGGACCCAGATCAGGCCCAACAAAAAGTCGGGCCTGATCTGAATCCAAACTTTTCGGCACTCTGATGGTATTCCCGACAGAATTTTTAAAAAAAGCTGATTTTGAAAAAGTCAGCCGATGACAAAAAAGGATGAAAAATTACCCAGGATGCAAAGAGCTAGCTAGCCTTTCTATGTTATGCATAGAGATTGAATTTGAATAGCCAACAATAGCTAGAACTCTTTCCCCTCCAGTAGCCAACTTTGTCATCTGCTGAAAACCATTGCAAAGAGTTTGGACCCAGACTCAAAAAAATGTCAAGCTTGATCTGGATCCAAACTGTGTGCCGTTGATTGTAATCCTGATATCTTTTAAACCCTTATCCAGTCACTATTTTTTATCCTGAAAATTTTGTCTGCTTTTTACATCTGCTGCATATATTCAAGCCCTCTTCAGACAAGATTTTTTGATGGAAGCAAACAAGGGAGCCGCCTGATCTGGGTCCATATAGTTGCAATATAGGCTACAGTAGAACAAAAGCAGATGAGAGCAGCAGACAACAAGTCATGACTGGAGAAATTGAAAACTCAGCATATGACAAAACCTGCAAAATTACCTAGCATGAATAGAGCTAAGGCGTCTTAATATTTTTTGTAAGTTGGGAAGTGTGAAGACTGTTCTCAGAAGACTATGTTTATTGACACTGGCCATGAATAGATTTCTCATATGAAATATTTACAATATTTACACTATCTTCATTCAATCATTAGCTTAAAAAGTCACTCCTGCTTGACACAAATAAAACGTGATTGGTCAGTTGCAGACTGTGAAAGCACTGTGATTGGCTATTTGCGAATGTAAGGTGAACTCCCATTGGCTGGATCACGAGACTGGTACAGGCACTTTTGGCTCAGGGCTGTCACTGACTCCATTGACTAGACTGACATCTTTGAGTTGATCTGACAGAAAAGTGGACAAAGTTTCTTTGTCACTCTGAAATAGAAAATGTTAACCCTTAATGCCCCAATCGCAACAAAAGTCATCTGATTTTCTCGTCTGCTGAAATGTTTCAGAAGCCTCTATGGCAAACAGTGCGGACCCAAATCAGACTGCTAGGAGCAGTCTGTTCTGGGTCCACGCTGTTTGCTTCTTTACTTAATTCGTCAGTAATGCTAGCCAATTATTTGCAGCAGACAACTTCAGCAGACTGCATTTTCAGATGCATTTTTCTTGGCACTTTAAGGGTTAAAATAATGCATAGGTCAAAGCTCAAAATTTCCAAAATCATGACATTTTTTGTCAAAGGGAGCATATTAGCAAACATAAATCCATTTTTATTAATTTTCATTACTTCCCTTTGAACAGCTTATTAAAACCTTCCTTTAACAGCTTGGAAAAGTCCAGGCACTAAACTCGATTTTTTATGTTTTTCACATTGATTTTCGGCGATAACGTTTTTCTTATTAATTTTATCAAACCTTGTTCGCGATGAAAGTTGTAGAGAAAATTAGCGCCAATTTCTCCAAAAGGTCCCAAGTTTGTGGTGCAAACAGAATTTTGTGCACATAGATGAAGATTTTGCATAACATTGAATTCAGCCAAAATTTCAAAGTCGCTTATTGACAGATATATTTCGTAGAGGCGTGACAAAAAGGGTTCATCTCAAAAGAATGTTCACAAGGAGTATACAAACTGTTATTCAATGGCTGTGTATAGTGTATAGTGTAATCTTGCTGTATGCACACTAAAAATATACCGCGCATATTCAGAATCTACTTTGAGCATGATCATCTGTAAGTACAGAAGCTGGGATCTCGCATGACGTGCCATTTTTCTCTTATGCACGTGCTCCTAAACGGACAGCTTCGAGATGACCCCAATAGCTTAACGCACGAGTGAATCAGGCGCGATTACCAATATATTTGAACAAGCCATCCATCACCTTAGTAAGTGAATCGGGCGGAGCAATGCAGCTTTTTGACTGACATATTTGACTTAGTTTATATGCGCTTTGCTTAAAATACTCAAAGAGTGCATCTATGCGCAGAGTTAACTGCAGCATTTTGGACGTTAGAACCGTTTGGAGAAATTGGCGCTAATTTTTCTCTACAACTTTCATCGCGAACACGGTTTGATAAAATTAATAAGAAAAAAGTTATCGCCGAAAATGAATGTGAAAACCATAAAAAATCGAGTTTAGGTGGCCCATTGGGTGTGCAGCTTTATTATGGATAATGAAATTTGAATAATGTGAATTGGAATGCGATGTATACTGTGACAATAAGGGCAAGATATAGAGTAAATGAAATCAAGACATCGAATATAAGTGTCCCTGGATAGCTGTCCTGTAGCGAATATAGGCTGTATACTTTAGCCTCATCTGACCAACAACTGTGTTTATATTTTCCAAATCTCTACCTTGCCTGTCCAGGGATCATACTCCATGGGCAAAAATCAGGGGATATATCACAATGTAGCCTGATATGGTCTTTATCATATTCTTGGGTGTGCTCATATAATTATTATGGAGAAAAATTATGAAGCAATTATTGCTTTTTTGTTTTTATTTAGGATGCCATAAAATAATAGCACTTTCAAGTCTTTAGAAAGACTGAAAATAAACCAGAAAAGCTAATAGAATCTGCATAATTCAGCATTTTTAGGCCAAATTTCAAAATCCTGAATTTAGGAATAATCCTTAATTCAGCAATAATCCTGAAATCTTCACCCCTTGTAAAATCACTAAATGAAACCCCTATGCAAAAATATACCCATGTAATGAGGGGACAACTGTATTCAAAATTTACATTTGAGGAGGTATATCGGAAGATATACCGTCTGAAATTTAGTTTTATGATGATGTGCAGATGGAGTCTTAAAACAGGATTTCCGACAGTATATACAAAGATATACCTCCAAAAATGAAAATTTTGATTATGATTATCTCAATCGATATTTTTATTAATGACATTAAACTATTTCAGACAGTAAATCACAGGATATAATGTTGAAATTTGTTGACGTCATCCAATCAGATGCCATGTTACAAAAGCAAATGCATACTAAAAATTTTGAATTAGGCCAGAGGTAATAAGATTACATATGACTAATACACATATTTTGGGTATTTTGCAAAGGTACCCTATCTCTGATTTAACGTTCAATATAAAGTTAAATGTTGTTTACACAAAGTCCAAGAGGCCATCTTTTTCACTTTGAGCTATCAATAGCTCTAGCTAAAATAAGTTGGTTTGTATTTAATATATACTTGTATTCTAAAATTTGGTTATTTTCCTTTATTTTGTATGCTCAAACTTCAGTACAGTGTGTGATTGTATAATTACCTCATTTATGAAACCATAATGTACTAATTCTTCCGCTAAGATCGTTGCATTATCGGCAGTATTAAAATCACACTGGAGCTGACGATTCATCTTGTCATCCATTCTTAACAACAGGGTCAGATGATACGTCAAGTTTTCATCTATCTTGTCGTCTATTTTGCGTAGCTGGCAAGACATGTTCGTCACTCGCCGAGATTCTATGTCTATTGGTTCCGGTGTCTCCGTCTTCTCTTGTTCTGTCATTTCGGGTGTGATGGCCCGTGGACGTGTAGGTGGTTGTGGCAATATAAATGCTGTTAATGGGTAAATGCCATTCCTAAAAAGAAATCAATTTGCGACATTGTGACAAAATGCTTTAAATAGGGGATTGCAGTCAGGCAAAACTAAGGCCAAATAAAACAAATCCCTGTGTTTAGGGTAACTCGACCCTACATAAACTTACTGGTGAAACCTAGAATTTTTTTCAGGTTTTCTGGAAACAAATATAATTTTATGCACTTTGAAAGGCATTTCGCCTTTCAAAATGCATAAAATCATATTTTATTTTCAGAAAAAAAAATAATTAAAAAAAATATGCGTGCCTTCCCTACCAAAAATTTTCAGACCCGTTACACGAAACACAATTATTATTTTATTTGGCCTAAAAATTAATTAATTGTGTTGATGCTTTACATTCCAGTCAACACTTTTTCAATCATGTTGAGACCAATTCCTGTCATCCAGGGTTGAACCAGTACTAAGCACAGGATAAAGTATCTTGCTCAAGGACACAATGCAGTGCCTCCAATGAGTCTTAAACCAGTGACCCTTTGTTTTGTTTGTTTGTTTTGTTGCTTTACATCCCAAGTCAACAGCTATGGTCATGGTGGGACGGTCAGTTCACCTAACCACACTTTTTTCCTGGGCAAGCTTGAACAAGCAGTTAACCAATACTTCGTGATCATACTTTCACTTGTAACTGACAACAATCCTTCTTGAATGATTCAGCGGAAGGGAGGAGAATGACCTTAGAAATTATTTCATAATCAATCCACCCGAAAGTATGGGACCAGGCCGGGGTCAAACTAGCGACCCCTGGATCTGCAGTCAGACTAGCATCTGTTGTCAGACACATTACTGACTGCGCTACGTGGCCGGGTCCAGTGACCCTTTGATTCAAAGTCTAACACTCTATCACTAAGCCACCCCGCTCCTCCTTACATGAATCTTGGTTCCTAAAACCTACCTAACATCTTCTAGGAACTTTTCTAACTCTAATGCTGGTACTTGGGAAAATCTGAAACAACAAAATGAAAGACAATGTGAAACTGATATGATTGCTTTTATTTTTACCACAGGTTTAGATAAACAAAATTTTGAGAGTAAAATTGTAAATATTTTCTTACCCATCAGTTTAAACTTATGTTTTGGATGCTCAAAAGAACCGTCTCATTGAGACGGTTCTTTTGAGTACCCACAACATATGTTTTGGTTGAGAAATAAGAAAACTAATTTTTTGTTTCACACTCTTAACTACAGGCCTTTTTTACCATCACTGTCAACAGCTATGGGCATGTTGAGATGGTCAGTTAATCTTTCTACATTTTTCGGGACAGGCCTACATCTATGACATGGGTGAAAGTTCAAAATTTCCAGAATCCTGAACTTTTGAAATTCAAATTTTAAAACTTGTAGGATGACTACAAAAAGGGATAATTTTAACTTAAAATGATAACTTGGGTTTAGATAAACTGAAAACAAATCAAATATATTATAATCTCCTTAATTCAGCATTTTGAGGCTGACTTTCTATGGAAAGTCAGCCTCAAAATCCTGAATTCAGGATTAACCCTGAATGCTTTCACCTATGCTATGAACAATATTTAAGGAGTAGAAAGAAGCAAAACTATAGACAGTGTTGTGCCTAGGTCAAGATTTCTGGGGGACACCAGTGTCCCCCTACCTGAATTTCAGAGGGACATTTGCAAATTCTGGAGGACACACCAAATCCATCTGATTTTTAATTGTAAAATTGAATACAGTTTCCCGGAAATTTCTGTTCATTTTTGTTTAAATTTTAGCTGGATGTCGATAGTTTTGGCTCAAGAAGCGCTGCAGATTACAGAGAAGTAGTTTCTACATTGCCGTAGTTTTGAATTCCCCAGCAAATATTCTATTTCTACTTTAAAATAGCTTTTTCTGGCCTTCAGCTGAATAAAATTTGCCTTTTCCGCCATTGTTGTTGTATTGGACTGGTCGAGAAATCAATATCCCATGCAACATTTATCATCATTAAATACATTTGCACAGTCTACATTGTGCTAATTACTTCCCTTTACTGGGTTACGCTCAATACGGAAACGGGGTTTAAATAGTGAAAAATCAGGGGATTTTTCAAGGGCGCGCCCGTAGGCCCCACACTGGGTGCATTTTTAAGGACATTGACGGTAAAATCGCGGGAATCCTGCAATGGCACAACACTGTATAGAGGCATGAGGAATGTTTATACGCAAAGGGGATCTATATCTGGTCCATGCTCAACGAACTTTCATGCTTGCATGACACCTTCAGGGTATGGTAGCCATTATGTGATGGATTATCTCCCTTGATATCTGTTGCTATTTCTCTAGTAATGCCTAGCCAAGCTGTTGCAAATTGTTGCAACACTACGGTCCAACCTATGACACCCAAAATGTGTTCAAACGTGTAATGATGAAAATGTTATTTTTAGAATAAATCTTAGAATTCATAGAACAAATAAAATAAATTTTCTTTCAACTATGCTTTGATTGAAAACTTGTTTGGACTAGATCTCCATATAAGTAGATAGCATACTAAGAGCCAGCACGAGATTTTGGTACTTATTGTTTGTTTGTTTGATTCTTTACGTCCCATCAACAATCTTTCAATTATAAAGGGACAAGTCTTCCTGGATTGAACCAGTACTAAGCTATGATTAATGTTCTTGCTCAAGGACACTAGGAAGTGACACCAGTGAGGCTCAAACCTGCTGCCCCTCGGTCTCGAGTCAAGCACTCTACCACTGAGCCACTACGCTCCCATACTTATTGTATATGCCCAAAAGCCTCCAAGAAATGCCCATGCTGACATATGCAGCAGGGATAGTTTTTGTTTGAGTCCTCATCTATATACATACTTTCGGTAAGCAAGCAGCAAAGACTCTTGGGAGTCTGCACATACAGTAAAACCTGTGTAAAACAGCCACTCACAAACATACCACAAATTGGTTTTCAAGACCAATTATCCCTTAATGCAGGTCAAAAGTATAGCATTCTGCAATACTTTTGACCTTCATTAAGCTACCATTTGTCATCACTAAAGGAGACAGCAACCCTAATGATAAGTATATTTTATCAGAAAGAGCTCTTATAAACCATGAATTTTGATACAAGTATCATCAAAATCGGTTGAAAAATGGGTAGGTCATTGGCATTTAAAGAATTCAATATGTCCAACATTTAGCCACCATTTTTAATATTTAATTAGTTCTAAGAATTTTTTCAACTGCTTATTTTTTAGCTATCAAAACTATCACATCATCTGAGTTTCAGCAGATATGCAGCTTTATACATAAGGAAAATGTTTTATTAAAGAAAAATTGCAAGTTATCCATTGGTCTGTCTTTTATTTTGATAACGCATATCTAATTAGGCTGTGTGACGTCACTAAGCTTACACTGTGGCCGCTTCTATTATACCAGTCCATTTGCATATATTCAAACACCTACGACTTCCACGCTTTTCAACCGATTTAGATGACACTGGTATCAAAATTTATGTTTTATTAAGATCTTTCATATAAAGCACAGTAATCATCAGGGTTGCCGTCCCCTTTAAGATCTTTGTTTGTCCGTTTTATGCATGTTTTACTGTATGTGCACACTCGCCAGAGTCTTTGCTTGTTGCTTACAGATTTTGAGTGGCTGTTTTACACAAGTTTTACTGCATGTGGATGCTCACCTGAACCTTTGTTGCTTGACCATGGGATAAGTACCCAAATCTCATATTTGTGGCCCATAGATAATAAAATGGCTTACTTCCAATTGATGGGTTCTTTCCCGCCGGGGTACTTTATTTCAGCTATCACTTTCTTGGAATCTACCTTCAATACATGGGCTTCTTCAGGCATGTTTTCAGTTAACTGGGCTGTCAGTGAACAAAAAGCATTTCAAGTAAGCAAACAAACAACTTTACTCCTAAGCAAACAAATAACTTTTCTAGCAGACAAATAAGTTTGTACCTAAGCAAACAATTTTCAAAAACAAAAAATTCTAGAAATGAAGTAAAAACAAATGTTGCATATAATGTTTATTTAGAAACATAAAAAAATATATCTTTACATTTCAGTATTTTTTTGCTTGTTTGATTTGATTCTTTAAGTCCCATCAACAATCTTTCAGTTCAACAGGGACGGGTCTTCCTGGGTTTAACCAGTACTAAGCTAGGATAAATGTGTCTTGCTCAAGGACCACAACCCAGTGACGCTGGTGAGGCTCCAACCCGCGGCCTCTTAGTCTTGAGTCAAGCACTCTACCACTGAGCCACTGCGCTCCCTACCTTTCAGTAAGATAATCAATATCTCCTTTTGGTTTTAAATTATTTCATTATAACGGTAAGCAACAGGCAACTGAATTGATTAACCCTTTAGTTACCAATGGATTATTCCTTCTGATTTGATGCAATAAACATGGGATAGTCCATTGTAAAATTATCTAGGGGTGTCAGTTTATAATTTTCAAAAAATATTGTATTCTTTTGTCTGAAGATCTTTTTACCTTCACAAACAGTGCAGTCCCTGATGAAATGCAACATTATGCTGCATTTCATCTGGTTCTTCACTGTTTGCAAAATTCTCATTTAGGGATTTCCCAAATACAAAGGTTAATGGGTAAATATAAAATAATCCTCATATTTCTCAACCAAAACCTATGAATTGATGTTTAGGTGGAAAATATTCATAAGTTTCTGCTCAATTCTGTGTGTGTTTGTGTTTGAAATCCCTACAACAGCCTAGGTCATATGGGGGGGGGGGGGTGCACAGTCTCATCTGACAGACTTGTGAACCCTGAAGTTGAACCTGCGACCCCTGGTTTACAAGAGAAGAAGTTTATCCACCACACCACATGGTCTCCTTACCGGGCCCTGTAGCGCAGATGGTAGCGAGCCCAACTGCAGATCCAGGGGTCACAAGTTTGATCCTGGCGCGGTGCCTTACTTTCGTGGAGACTTATCATGAAATAATTTCTAAGGTCATTCTCCTCCTTCTGCTGATTCAAGAAGGGTTGCTGTCAGTAACAAGCTAAAGTATGTGCATGCAGTACTGTTTAGCCGCTTAGTCAAGCTTGACCAGGAAAACGTGTGGTTAGGTGAACTGACCGTCTCAACATGATCATAGCTGTTGCTAGGTGTAAAGAATCAAAAGAAACAAACAAACAAAACAGGGTTTCCTTTCTGTTCAAAAATATTGATTATCTTGATTTATGTACACCTACCTACAGGACTTAACTTAAGAGTGCGTAACGAAAATTTAACTTTCTTATTTCTCAACTGAAACCTATGTTTTGTATGCTCAAAAGAACAGTCTCAATGAGACGGTTCTTTTGAGCATACAAAACATTTGTTAAAATTGATGGGTAAGAAAATATTTACAATTTTACGCTGAAAATTTTTGTTTATCTAAACCTGTGCCTACTTACAATTATTTACAACAGCATGAGCGGCTAGGAGAGCTAATGAATGGACTTCAAACAGAACAGAATGGAATAATAGGTCCCTGGCTGTCAATCTTTTCTCTGGGTCCTTCTCGAGACATTTCTCTATAAAGTCCTGAAGATAAAATAAGACAACAAAAATAAATCCATACCTTATAAGATTAGAAGCTTTTTCAACAAATAATACTATACTGACAGACTTTAAAAACTCAACACTTGGGTAGGAAGATTAATTTATGTCTCGAAAAACAACTCAAATCAATCATTTGATTGTATGTTGAAGTGTGTTTAGTTGTAAGTAACATATGAAAAACTTGTCCACTTATAATTAATTTAAAGCATTAAAAATATAAGCCTTTTGAGATAGGTCAACTGTTTCATGCGACAAAATGTTATCAGAGAAAGATTCCCTACTTCTTTAAATCAAGAAACACGAGAAGCTTCGTTAATCATTGACTCTCCAAATGATTGGAAGCTCTGCAATACAGCCTGCTTGCTTATTTTATGTTTATCTGGTGGTACCCTTTCATTTGATGACTAAAAATCTCCATTATTTAAGGAATGTTTCAGTGACTAAATTCATTCAAGTAAAGTTGTTGAATTAAAACTAAAGTGTTGGCTAAAGAAGACAACACATGATAACATCATCGAAGCAAAGGAAGTTTAAATTCAACTGTCTTTTGAGAGATATGAAGGGAAGTTTTTGTTGCCTTTCTTAAGTCTTCCAGTATATATTAAATCTAATAAGTGTGCATGCTTCTATAAGGACAAACTATGTTATTTTAAGTTGTAAGCGCTATACCAGAAGTGCAAGTTCATTATTGGTACGAACTTGTCATGTGAAATGGAAAACAATGTGGATCCTGATCAGCTAGCTTTATTTACACTGTTATCAACATATGCTATAGAATTTTAACCCTAAAGCGCCAATCACAACTGCAGCAGACGACAATTTTTGCAACATTTTTCCCAATTTTCGACAAAAATAAGGAATGATATTACATGAGTCCCATCTGCTAGCAAACCATTCTCATGAAATATCATGCCCTTATTGGTTAAATTTGAAAAAGGGGCAAAATTTGAAATTGTCGTCTGCTGCAAATTATAGGTGGCGCTTTAAGGGTTAAAATATGTGCATAGGGCACTATTTAGGTTGACTATATTTTTTTCTAATTTATTCATGAAAGATGTTTAATAACCTAGTTATTCAAACGGATGAACTCAACCTGTGCCAATTTATAATTTTTTTTTGTTAATAACTTAAAATTCATAATGACATGAGAAAATAATTACGTGTATTAACAAGGAGGGTAAATTTCAGGATTAAAGTCTAAAGTGTTAATATAAAATTTTCACATTTACTAAAGATTAGCTTAGTGTATTAAATTTTGAAGAAGTGTTGTCCAAAATAATATCATAAACTTGTAAGGCCAAAACATAAAATACCTTTTGGTTCCTAAAGGGTGAAGGTGTGAGTTAAAACCTACCCGTTGAAGATTATTTTCCAGGGATTTCAATGTTTTATCAATGGCTTCTTCAGTAATAGCTGAACCACTCTCACCATTACCTTGGATACCAAGGGCGGCCATCTGAAATGTTGTAACAGATAAATAAAGTCAAAGCTACATATTAACTTTTCGGCTGCTAATCCTGACTAAACATCATCTGCTGTATGTCATCTGCTGGTCCTTTTAAAATGTCTCTGTAGCAAACAGTGTAGACCCAGAACAGACTGATCCTCTAGGATCAGTCTGATCTGGGTCCACACTGTTTGCATTAGACAAGCAGTCTGATCTGGGTCTACAATGTTTGCATGTTAGTTGAAATTAGTCTGTGATGTTAGCAACAAGATGCAGCAGATGGCCTTGGCAGACAACATTTTCAGATGCATTTTTTCATAGCAGGTCAGGGTTAATACCAGCTAATGAATTGCCCCCAGTGAGAGAAAAACTGCTTCTGGGGTCTGTTTCTAGGTTTTCAGCTGCTAGCTCAGAATCAGAGATCAGCTAGTTGAAAATTTGGATTCTAAGAATTGGAGCTTTAAGAGCATAACAAGGACATTGATCAGACTGTAAAACTGCACAGGCTGATCTGTGTCTTTGTTATTCACATAAAAAATCTGTTGAAATAGTTCACATGAAAATATTACATATTGTTCGAACCATAAATATACACACACAGCTATCATGAAGATATCCAGTTCTGTTTGAACCTTGTTTCCAATCCATACTCAGGCCCCCAGATAAGAGTGCGTAACTGAAAATTCTTTTCTCATTTCTCAACCAAAAAATATGTTGTGGGGACTCAAAAGAACCTTCTCAATGAGACAATTCTTTTGAGCACCCAAAACAAATGTTTAAACTGATAGATAAGAAAATAATCGCAATTTTACGCTGAATGTTTTTGCTTAATTGGTCCTATACATACTATGTGTGTGCTAGCAATGAAGGTTCTGGTGAAACTGTCTGAGAACCTTTTGTTTACCTTTGCATAAGCATAGCTCCAGATAAAGATTGGAGGCAATTGGGTATTTGCCCACCTCTTTTTGACTTAATTGGGTATTTCAAATTTTGAATTGGGTATTTAAAGTTTTTGTATTGGGTATCCATCTGAAAGCAAATAAGCAATGAAACCGTACCTTGTTTCTCCTGTTTTTTTGTTTACTTTCGGTTTCACTTTTGGAAAGCACACTGGCAATATTAGTATATCTGAGATCGCTATTTCCAACTTACTTCGAAAATAACGTATCTATCAAGTCATCTTTGATTCTTCGAACCACCAACGCGGTATTAGAGTTAGTTACGATAAGATATTCAATTGCGCTGGGGCTTTTTCGCCGTTGTTATACGCCATTGTTAATGTAAAGCGAGACGAATGTCGTAATGTGTAAATATTGGGTATAGCTAAACAGCGATAAGAATGTTCCTGGACTGGTTTACTATTTAATAGACTAGATTCAGCGTGACGCCGTGTATAAATTTGTACCCAACAACAGCTTGAGATGCGAAAAACGACAATCGCAAACAGAATACAATAGCGTCATACGCTATGAAAAAGTTCAGAATTGAGTATCAAGGATTTTTATTGCGTTTTTGTACGCACAGAAATTATTTTAATTGGGTTTTCAGGTCCACGAAATTGCGTAAATACGCAATACGCAGCCTTATCTGGAGCTATGGCATAAGTATCAAAATCTCATGAGCAGGTTCAAATATGTATTCACAGATTTCTTGTCAGGCTTAAAGTTTCTTTCAACTACCCACGAAATATGAAGGTTTCAATGGGGTTTACTGATTAGCGAATTATGGCCCTAAAATTAAACGATTAGTGAATTCGGACCTAAAATTTAACGGTTAGTGAATTTTTAGGGTTAATTTTACCGAAAAGCGGAATGAGAGGTGCTAGCGATAAGCCAATTTCGGCCTAAAAATATAATTAGCTGTTTGTGGGTGAAAAAATTACCGAATAGCGGAATGACAGGTTTTAGCGGTTAGCGACTTCATTTTTACAGTAACCATTACTGACTACAAATTTTGGGGCTATTTTTTACTAATTACTGATTTTGGGGCCCAATTTTACTGATTACTGATTTTTGGGCCAAAATCTACCGATTAGCAATTTTTGGAAGTAAATTTTATTGATGATCTAAATTTTACTGATTAGCAATTTTTGGGCCCAAATTTTACTGATCAGTGATTTCAGAGGTACCCCACTGAGACCCTCATATATGTTTTGGTTGTGAAATTAGAAAATATATTTTAAATAGATTTTTAATTATGCACAGTGATCTGGAGACATATGGTACCATAGTGGGTCTAAGATAAGATATATCAAAAGATTTCCTGATTTCCAAATGAGCATTTATTTACAATGTTCTACCAGAATGAATAATTTACATTTATCATGCAAATTTAAAACTTTTGAACAATTCTTTATTCTAAATATTGAATAGTAAATACCAAATATTACAGGGTTCAAGCTGGGCCCTGACAGTAGGGAGAAGTGACTTCTCCCTGCATGAAAATTAGGGAGAAGTGACAGTCAGATAGGGAGAAGTTATAGCGCAAAATTTACAGCATTTTCGGTCAATTTAGAAGCAAATAAGCTATTACACATACTAAAGCCATTTAATGGAATGAGAAACACGCTGCAGTAGTAGTAGATTGTCACCAAAGCTTGCATTTATGTGGTGACAATGAAAATGAGTCTCACTAAAAAAAAAAAAAATAATAATAATTTTTTTTTTTTTTTTTTTTTTAGGGAGACTCCCACTACTCCTTGGGTTCCATTTAGGGCGAAATTTCGGCCCCTAGGTCGACTATTTCACCCTAGTCACCCCCTAGCTTGATCCCTGTATTATGACAAGACTCTATTGTAATTTAATGGTTTATTACCTCTAAAGCACACATTCCGAAGGAATAAATATCTACTGCAGTGGTCACTGTCCCAGCTGAAAAGAAAGAAGAAGAATGTTCCTTTATGATATTAACTCTTTTCTCCCTTGTGGCGACAAAAATGACACTTTGTAAACAGTTTGGACACAGATAACCCCAGATCTTGATCCATACCGTTTGACACTCTAATGGTATTCTTAAAAGATTTGTATCAAAAGTTAATTTTAATATGACAAGAAAAGGAATGCAAATTTACCAACCATGCACAGATTTAAAATTGTATATTTCATGTGGCTGTACAGTTCATTTATTTTATAAATTTCTGCAAAGAGTGCTTTGCTTTTACTAATTTAGGCTGATAGAGTTTTCTATCTAACTTAATGCAATAAATTTTGAATTGTACATTTATTATCATGATGGGTGGAAGACTTAAATTCTCGAATCCAAATGCTTTTCGGTCCCTCGAGATTGTTTTAATCTAAGTAAACATTGCAGACATTAATGGAATGTGGAATATTGTGGCATCCCATGATAGGATTGCTGTTTCATTTGAATCTTTTGGTATGAAATATTGAACCTCACTTTGCTTACAATAGGAAAGAAGAAATTTTACATTTAAAATTTTGGATCATACTCTTTTGGATATTGGCACATAGAGTCTTAGCCTGGCTTCAGGCCATTGTAGCACCCCTTCCTGAAAGGTCTATATTACTTCAGATTTAAATATTACTTACCCATTGGCCAAAACAGACATTCAGTGAACATTGTTAAAAAGGTAATGTATACATGCTTGTGTATGTATGTGCACATCTTTTACTATTGCTCTATTTACTGGTCTGATACCAGTCTAATAGAGTCTAGGTATTTAGAAAAATAAAAGTATATATATTTTACTTACATCCATATTCTGGTGCAACACAGTGCATGTTTCTCAGATCATCTCTGTATGTCTTTACATGGTGCATAGCATCAGGGGCCACTGAAATTATAACATCATACAAATACTTATTATTCTTGAGAACATTTTATCTGACATGTTATGAGAGTACATCATAGAAGTAAGATCTGACATTAAGCTGTGAGGCTTATTGTGGTCATCTCCTAATAAGGAGGATTTAACTTGTGTAAACTCCAGGGATTATCCCTCTCAAACTGAATAATCACCAAATGGTTTATGTTCAGTTTAAGAGTGATAGATCTACTTTAAAAAATGATAATAATTCCACATGAGAAGTATTTCATTTCTTAAAATTCCAACTTCATCATCAATAGCCAATAGTCATTACATATTCTGACCCCTAAACCTCTTACTTAATAATTATTATTTGTCAATGGTTAATGAGGCTTGTACAATGCAGTATTGGAATGACAAACAGTGCAAACCCTGGTCAGACTGACCCTAGAATTTTGATTTACACAGCACATGCCTTTGTTTCACACAAAAAATGATCTCTTGTAAACAAACTAACTAAAAAGGAACTATGGTTTATTTGTGCTATACACTTATTTAATACAATGACTTAGAAAGAATATTTACAGCAACTCTGAAGGCACCTTCTTATTTTAAGCAAATGACAGTTTAAGAAATTTTGATAAAAGATCAATAAACCCTTGTCCTGCTGAACCTGGATTTATCACTTTTTGAAAACACTTAAGATCCAGATCAACTGGCTTCTGATCAAGATCCACACTGTTTTACACTATGCTTGAAAATATCTGCTTATATCTGGAATGAAGCAGTTAACAGGATAAAAATTGAGAAGGAGTGAAGCATATGAAAATATTTAGCAGGACAAAGGTTAAAAGGATAAACATCTATCATATGCTGCAGTCATGAATGGTGCCTTAGGGATAATTATACTCTCAAACATTTCTTCCAACAATTTCTGGCAGTATATACTGAGGAATGATAAAAAGGTATGCCGAAAAGTGCAAACTTTAATGCTTTAATAATGGTGATTAAAAGTTAAGAAATTAAAATAGGATGTATAATGTCTTTGCATTCTTACAATGTACACTCGAATCTCGTAAATTAGAAGTCCTCAAGACTAGAGATTTAATTTCAAATATCAGTAGTTTGAATAAAAGGGAGGAAAACATAAAAATATAGATCCCCCCCAAAAAAATTATTATCATTTTTTTCCTATCAAATATAAGTTTTGCGCGCGTTAAAGAAACGTCTAAAGGAGACGTTTCTTTTATGCACCCAAAACATAGGTGATTATAGACAGTTATTGAAATAGATAATGAATAGGTCCTAAATCCAGTGTATTCCAAATTTATTTTGAATTGTCAAGTATTTCAAAAAAAAATGGTAGCTCGAATCTTGGAGGTTTTACTGTTACATAACAATTTCTACTCCTGTGGCTCTTATCGCGACAAACTATCACTAAAATAATGCAAAAAATTGATATACATATTGTTGTAGTAGACTCAAAAATAAAGTCAGCAAACTAGAAAGCATTAGTTTTAAATGAGATTCAGTTTGGGTTGACTAAGTCACAAGAAGCAAAGTTCAGTGATTTGCGCTCTTTCACAGCATGTCATGTGACCATGATGGTGGCGTATGAAATGTAGGAGTACATCTGCTGTATTCTTCTTGACCTTTTGCTTTGTCAAATAGTAAAATTCAGCTTTATCATATTTTGTTTGTTTGTTTTTGTTGCTTTACGTCCCAAGTCAACAGCTATGGTCATTTCGGGACGGTCAGTTCACCTAACAACACTTTTTCCTGGGCAGGCTTGAACAAGCGGATACCCAGTAATTCGTGCACATACTTTCGCTTGTAACTGACAACAACCCTTCTTGAATAAATCAGCAGAAGGGAGGAGAATGACCGTAGAAATTATTTCATGATCAATCTCCACGAAAGTATGGGACCGGTCCGGGATCGACTCGCGACCCCTGTATTGCAGTCAGACATGCATCTGTAGCCAGACACGTTACCGACTGCGCTACGCGGCCCGGTGCTTTATCATACAGTAAAATTCAGCTTTATCATATAGTAAAATTCAGCTTTATCATATTGTAAATTTCAGCTTTATCATATAGTAAAATTCAATCAATTTTTATCTTAAGATGAAGTAATGGGGTTGGAACTTTTCGACATACTTTTATCATCACTCCAATAACTAGCAATAAATCCCCAAACCAAAAAAGAGCTCTTATAATCCTCCATCCCTGTCCTAGCTTTCAACACAAATACAAGGGAGACAAGCTGGACACACTTCAGATAATAAATTCAGACTGGAACAGTAAGCAATTTCATCCATCAATATAATTTTACCATTAAGCCTTTTCCCGCAGAACTTGGATATATCCTTTATTGAAAATAATGAAGATCCAGATCAGCCAGGTTCTTCAGAAACCAGCTGATCAGAATCAATAGTTTTCAATTCATCTTGTGAATCTGTTTTTAAAGATTGACATGATTTATGGCCATTAAAATATAATCTGTACTTAACTGTAATCTCTACAGAGCTCTGCTGTCAAGGTCACTCAAAAAGGTAAATATGGCGATATATTTTTTTAAATCTCTTTTACCCACATATCAAAGTAACATACAAATGGTATATGGCTGGTGCCCCTAACCTCACTAGCCCATAAAGCACCATCACACATTTGTAGCAGACACTGTTTTCAAATTTTAATGCTGCTTTAAAGAATCAAATAAGTCTGGTTTTGTTTGAGCTGGTACTTTACATCCCAGTCAACAATTTTTCAGTCATGCCAGTACTGATCAGAGGATAAAGAGTCTTGGTCACGGACACAACACAGTGCCTCGGGTGAGACTCTAAACAGCAATCCCTCGATCTCGAAGTCCAGCACTCTACCAACTGTGCCACTGCACTCCTCCAAACTTGTTAATCATAGTTCTATCCTGACCCTCCCTGACAATCAAGCAAATATCACAAAATGTGCAGTCTGCTACAGTCATGATTGCTGGTGATTTAAGGGTGAATCAACTCTAAAACCAATCTTGATTACTAGCACTATGTAGAGACAAAGAAAGCTGTACAGTTTCTTAACATTGCCTGCTCACCCATTCAGAGCTCACATAAAAGGTCCAGTTGTTTAAAACATCATTAGCTTAACATAACGCTTTACTGTACATCCCATCTCTCCTCATCCCCTTCCCACAAAATAGACAAATATGCTTATCAAACCTAAACATTTTACCATATACTGCTTAGGTACGCTAACTTTTCATGCGTAAAATTATTATTATTTTCTAATCCTTCAGCTTAGACATAAGTTTTGGGTGACCAAAAGAATCATGTCATTGAGACAGTACTGTTGAGTAGTAATGACTGCTCACAAGATATGCTTTTGTTAAGAACTAACAAAATTATATTGTTTGATAAGGTACAGTCAAATTTAATTAACTCGAAGTCCTCAGGATCAGAGCTATTACTTCATGTTATAAGTAGTTTGAACAAAAAGGGGCAGCTCTGTTTGTCATTAGATAAATTAATACATACCCCCCAAATATAATTGTTTTCAGTACTTCTTATCCAAGCATAATTTATGTTCTGGATGCTTATAAGAAACATCTTTCTGAGACGTTTCTAGTAAGAGGCTTCTCTTAACCATCAAAAACACACATACGTTTTGATGGGAAAGTTTTAATTATTCTAAATTCATTCTGAATCCACTTATTTCAAATTAAATTCAATTTTGTGCTTACTATCTGACATCAAATACTCGAGTATTTACTGTGTATAAATATAGTTTAATTGCTTGTAAATGTTTCTTTTTTTCTTTTTTCTTGGTTTTTGAGATTTATGATAAAGTCAACACCAAAACACCTAATTTGCATAGCATACTAATAAAATAAAGGAAGTTCTAGACCACTGGACCCAGGTTATAATTTATGAATGCACAAGTCACCATTTTATATACAAGAATTTTCATTTTGAAGCTCAATAAACTACCAAAAACAGAACATGCTGTACACATATTCAATTTGTTCATTGGTCATCTCTGAGCTGATCCACAACTCAGATCATGTTCAATTGTTGTATCCAAACTGATGCAAATGTCATTATCGGCTACACAGGTGTAGATAAACAATTTTTTCCGCGTTCAATTGTAAATTTTTCTTACCAGTCATTTATAAAGCATGTTTTGGGTGCTCAGAAGAACTGTCTCATTAAGACGGTTCTTTTGAGCATTCACAACATATGTTTTGGTTGTGAATAAGATTTTTTTGTACGCACTATTAACTAGAGGGCTGAAAACTGATGCAAATGTCACCAAAGCCTAGATGGCCCCTTGAGGGTTAACTAGGACTATAGAGTTAGATGCTGCATTGAAAGTTATCAAAATGGTTTCAAAATGTTGTGTTTCTTGGTAGGCCTATTTGGTAATTAAAATCCATTTTGTAACTCTTTCCCTGCTGGTGCCAACGCTTTGTCATCTGCTGATTACCTTCACAACAATTTTGAAACCAGATGAGTTCTGACAAAACATTCGGTCTGATCTGGATACAAACTGCTTGAATCTTTGATGGTTTTTCTTTTCGAAAAAGTTTAATTAAGAATAAAATATCTGCAATGACAAAAAATTTGCAAAAATTACCTGGATCCGGTTGTAACAAGCTTAATTAACTTTTAATCATGGATTAAAACCTCGATTAATTAGCACGTTATTAAATCAAAGTGTACGTTATTAAATCGGGGTGTACGAAGCTCAATTATCTTTTAATCATTGATTCAACCCTTGATTAAACCCGAATTCCTCAATTAAAAATTTGATGTCTAGGACGTGAATTAATGGATTTAACCAGTCATTAGCCCGAAACAAAATGGCCGTCGAAATAGAGTTTGTCCATTCAGAAAAAAAAAACGTGAGAGAAAGAGCAAACCATGGCATGAAGAGATGACCGACGAGAAATTGCGCCGGAGATACCTCTTCTCAAAGGCCAACACCTTTTTCATCTTAAGATTGATCAAAGAAACTATCTGCCAAAGTACAAAGAGATCAAATCCTATCAGTGCGGAACTCCGAGTGGACCCCCAAAACACTCTGTTTTTCATCAAACATTAATTGTAATATGTCATCTTTCTTTTGTCAAAACAAAAGACGTTTTACTTAGTGACCCCCGAGTGACATCATGGAACTACCCAGCTAAGTTGCAAAGTGCGGGTGGCACACAAGTGACCAATACAAAGTTCTATCAGAGTAGAGCATTGTTTTATTGCTATGTTACCTTTTCTTGCTCTTCCTATACACATATTGTTTAAAATTTTCATGAAAAATGCCATTCCCATTGGGACAGTATTTTGGAAGATGCCACATTTTACGCTGGCAGAAATATTCTGTCAAGAGTGAGGGTGTAGCCTTAGGGGGTTGGGGTGCTTCAAATTGTCCTTGGTTTAAAAGCTTATACAAGTCATTTCCTGTTAAGAAATTTGATATGTGAATCATAATGTCCTTGTACATGTATGAGCCTGAGTGTTCTTGTATAGGCCTAAGTCAGCGTTTATACCATGCAGGTGCCCCAGTGGGTCAGAAAAACTGGCCTGATGAAAATTGCAACAACAGAGCGTGACGTAGACAATGACGTCACGTAAACAAACATTGTCATTGGCGACGCTTACCAGATATTTCAACAGACTCTGTCAATAAAACAATCATAGAGTAGACTGCCTTAACATTTCTATTCATGCAGATCTGTGATATCTGGATACTTGGTATACCTTTCTACTTTCACTGTGTTTCATAGAAAATTAACCATTTATTGCGAAAAGAATGTTACAGGAGTAACGATCCCCTGGTAACAGTCGACTATCCCGATCAGCTTGATTCTTCCTCTTTCTTTACGTCAGTTACTTGATTTGTAAGTTTTGACTCCAGAATTTCTCAATTCTAATATGGCGGTGTTTTGTTTACATGGCTGAATTATGGGAGACAGGTTTTATGATTTCTATTGAAATTAATTAGGAATACTCGATTAAAGGTCAATTAACTAATCAACTGTTCAATGAGGCTTCATACAACACATTTAAATACATAAATTAGTTAATCTTTCGTTAAGATTTAAATGACTGATTAATGCTTAATCCATAATTTAATTTAATAGAACTTCATACGACCGGATCCAGGCATGCAAAGAGTTAATTAATAATTTTTAACATCAAATGGAATGTGTTTTTGTTGTTGTTGCTTATTCATCTGAGATATATATATGTATCCCCAATTGATAAGTTCTTGCAAACTAATCTTAAGACTTCAATATTGGGATTTTCCCCCAAGTTTGAGGGAATTTATTTTTTTGAAGCTCTGGCTTTACTCACAAGGTCTGGAACTATATGACTGAAACCCATTCATTATCACCTCTAAAACTGTAACAAATAAATTTAACAGAGCACATCATATGATTTTCCTATACTAGGCAGTGCATGCCTTTATTACACAATAAACTAGGCCAATAAAAGAAATGCCCCTAACAATAATTAAAAATATTGCACGTTAAGTGAGAGTAGCAAACATTCATTTATTATATGAATTTTTCCTGTCGCACATTTCCCCATTGTTTTATTGAGTCCAGTCAATCCAAACAAGTGTGCTGACCGATTTTCCTGTTTTTCATGTGCACCATCAGTCCATTAAGATTTACATGTGCACTAACTACTGAAATCTCTAGCGGAACATCCCAAATGTTTAAAAACATTTAAAAACTTTGGAATTAAAGATTACGCATTTCTATTTTGCGGTGACAAAATTGACACAGGTGTAACCTGGACATGCAATAGAAATGTTACAAGCTAACGTGACACCATCGGTAGCAGCCAAACAATTTCGGTGCCATGTTAGGATGATTGGACGTCTTAAGAATCCTTTCCAACCAACCTAGACAATGCCAGACTGTCCTCGTCCAGGACGTCCCAGTGTGTTGATGCGACGTCAAGATAGAGACATCCGGACATCTCATTTGCGCAATCGACTTTATTTGGAGACAGTCACAGCTAGGACTTACCCAGGAACTCATAATCCATGAATCAGCTAAAACTGTGAGAAATCGTTTTCAAAAGATTTGTTTAAGACCCCAACCTCCCAACGTTTGACGGAATTTAAGTTTGGAGCAGTATTTACGCCCAATTAAGGAACCCGCGGTAATACTGACGTCTTAATGAATTGAGAAACTGGCAAAGAGCATTCTCTAGCACCATTTTGCTATAACTTTCTAATCACTGCATGCTTTTGGAATTGGTACAGTTTTAAAATTTCATACATAGCGGAATTTCTTTTTTGGCCTAGAATATGTGGGGTCCATAGGAATGAACTGTGTTGTAAGTAAAACATGTTATAAAGGGAAAATTTTACAAAGGAATAATAGAAAAACAACCATTTCATCATTCTTTTGTAAAACTCCATGGTAAAAATAAAGGAAAGTATACACAGCATCAAAGTTAAGCAACACCCAAACATTATTTCAGAGACGGTTTTCTCAAATACAATTTTCATCAAAACAATCAATTTGTAAAATATTATTACCCAAGTCTTTCCTTGGTATGTCAAATTTATTAGAATGCCATTTGGCACTTTTGCTATTTAAGTTCTATGGTGTCCAGATTACACCAAACCCTATTTTGGGGTATACCCTCAAAAAGTGTTGTAGCAGGGCCCATTTGAATTCATATTATCGCCAAAATAATCTAGACCTGTTTTTCAGACCAGTGCCAAAATGGTCCTGACGAACTCATGATTTCTTGTCAGATACTAGATAGTTAATCACATGTTTACATTCTGTACATAACATGCCATTCTTTACACCTCTATATCTTTTGTTCTATCAGAGATATTGATCTGAACTTTACATACAGAACATGTTTTTGGTTTTGTAACATTGTATGACACAAACAATTTTCATCTCATAGCAGTATGAAAATGCCACAATCGAGTGGTGAATAGAGACTTTTTGGTTGTTACCTTAATGATAATCAAATCAAAATTTGCTGTAAATTGTAACCACTTTATCTAATTTCATAAATGTAACAAGTATAAATTCATGTTTGGAAAGCTTCACTGTTTTGTCTTGGAAAATATTAAGGCGGTGCTTAACTTTTGATGCCATGTATACAACATGACCATGCTGTATCCAAATCTGTGTTATAACAAGGTGTGTTATGAAGACACAGCACTTTACTTCATAAAGGCAAGCTAAGCCTTATACTTTTCATGTTTCTCTCTTATCAAGGGTTAACCCTAAGTGTGCATCATGGCTATAAAATTATACAATATCTTTCTTCATTTTCATGGAAACCCTTTGTAGACCAGATTTAACCCCTAAATGAGTAGTTTGGCAAACAGGGAAGACCCAGATGAAATGCCACATGATGTGACATTTCATCAGGGTCTGCACTGTTTACTAGGACAAAATCCAACTTCAGAGAAAGAAATACAATTCTTTTTTAAGAAAATTTATCATATGATGTTGCATCTGAGAGTGATATAATGCCAAGCATTAAAATTGATAAACCACTTATTGTTTATCAATTTTGGTAATGCTATATAGTGATGTCTGTAATAATGTTGAGCATATATGGCAAAATCTAAGCGTTTTTTTAAGCAAAAACATGATTTATTAATTGTTTTGAGGTCATATGATGAATATAATGTAACATTCGTGCTCTTGTATTATTGAATTTATTAATCTCATTTCGAAAAAATGATAGAATGCTCGCCAAGCCTCACATTTTAGCCTGTTTCCCCAACATGTTTAATAAATTCAATAAAACATGAGCACTCATGTAAGTTTCTCTATTTATTGGTCTAAAAAGGGTTAAAGAATGCAATATTTCAACACAATGACATAATATTTATACAGAAAATGGCAAATTGTCTTGGATAAACTGGTGACAAAAATAATCTGCCAAAATCAGAGGCTATTTTTTTAAAATTAATTCAGCATCAAAATCTTGAATTCAGAAAAAATCAAAGGACAAAACACTACATTCCCTTTGAGATTGGAACCTACGGCCTCTTGGTCACAAGACAGGCACTAACACCCCCAATCTTATATTATGGAGCACCAAACTTTATACCTTAGTCTTGAGGTAGGTAACACATGCATCTACTAAATTGGCCTTCATTTTTTGCATATCTTCATCATTTTTAAAGACATTCCTGCTTCAATACTTTTTCCACTTTTTTTCAGCACCTTTCGCTAATTTTTTAACGTTTTGTTGCAAGATGCTGCACAAGCCAAAAAATCACAATAAAATGAAAAGGGTTAGGTCAAAAACCTGTAACACAACAATATTAGTTTTCTATCCAGGGGACAAAAATATTTCAATATTGCAGTTGTCCTTCAGGATGAGTGACTTACAATTTTCACTGGTCCTGCAAACACATGCACTTGTCCCTTAAAAGCATATGCAATAAAGAACATAAGGGAGTAATATGTAGTATGACTTCCTCAAGTAATTCTTCCCAAAGCACTCGTCCTGTCCTGTAGGACGAGTGCTTTGGGAAGAATTACTCGTCCTTTCTAGATTTCACTTGTAATTACTAGCGGGCGAGTGGAATTTTTGTCCCCTGCTATCTAATGTAAAACATGGAATAGAGTCTATGGAAGGTATTACATACCTGAGCCTATTTTGATGAGTCCATTGTGTTGAATGAAGATAGTATCACAGGTGAGGTTACCGTGTATCACAGGAGGCTTACATGAGTGAAGATAACTGGAAATACACATAGAGGACACAGGTTTAGATAAGAAAAAATTTTCAGCGTAAAAGTGAAAATATTTTCTTACCCATAATACTTAGCATATGTTTTGGATGCCCAAAAGAACCGTCTCATTGAGACGGTTCTTTTGAGTACCCACAACATATGTTGTGATTGAGAATTAAGAAAATTGTTTTTCTGTTACGCACTCTTAACTAAAGCCATGATAGAGGATCTACATGAGTGAAGATAATTAGAAGTATAAAAAGAGGATCTTACATAAGTGAATACATAGAGGATCTTTTACCAGTGAAGATAACTGGAAATATATATAGGGTTTTTTACATAAGTGAGAATAATTGGAAATATCCACAGAGGATCTTACATCGGTGAAGATAACTGGAAATACTCATAGAGGATCTTACATGAGTGAAGATAACTGGAAATATACATAGAGATTCTTACATGAGTGAAAATCACTAGAAATATACATAGAGGATATTACACCCATGAAGAAATCTGGAAATATACATAGAGGATCTTACATGAGTGCAGATAACCGGAAATACACATTGAGGATCTTACATGAGTGAAGATTACTGGAAATTTACATAGAGGATCTTACATGAGTGAAGATAACTGGAAATACACATAGAGGATCTTACATGAGTGAGGATAATTAGAAGTATACATAGAGGATCTTACATGAGTGAATACAACCAGGATCTTTTATGAGTGAAGATAACTAGAAATATAAATAAAGGATCTTACATGAGTGAAGATAACTGGATATATACATAGAGAATCTTACATGAGTGAAGATAACTGGAAAAATACTTTGAGGATCTTACATGAGTGAAGAAAACTGGTAATATACATAGAGGATCTTACATGAGTGAATATAACTAGAAATACACATAGAGGATCTTACATGAGTGAAGATAACTAGAAATACACATCGAGGATCTTACATGAGACAAAATTACTAGAAATATACATATAGGATATTACACAAATGAAGATAACTGGAAATATACATAGAGGATATAACATGAGTGAAAATAACTAGAAATATACATAGAGGATCTTACATGAGTGATGATGACTGGAAATATACTTAGATGATCTTACATGAGTGAAATTAACTAGAAATATACATAGAGGATATATCATGAGTGAAGATAACAAGAAGTATACATAGAGGATCTTACATGAGTGAAAATGACTAGAAATATACATAGAGGATATTACACCCGTAAAGATAACTGGAAATATACATAGAGGATCTTACATGAGTGAAGATAACTTAATATAGACATATACATGGAGGATCTTACGAGTGCAGGTAACAAAAAATATACAATTTACATGAGTATGCATGCATTATTGAATTTATTACACAAGTTGGGAAAAAGTGATAAAATGTGAGGCTTGCTGAGCATTTTATCTTTTTTTGCAACAAGCTTAATAAATTCAATAATACAGATGCACTAAAGTTAGTTTCTATTTTATATATCATATGTCACTAGAACTAATTTGAAACCTTGTTTTGTGGGTTATGTAACTTATGTTGTTATGGCGGTTATTACATAGTATGCAGAGCTCTCAGAAACGCAGAATTACGCGTATTGGTACGCACGTTTTTTCCCTGGGATGCATGATCTTCGCTAGGCGGGAGTTCCGCGTACGCATGTTTTTTTAGTTGGCACGCGCTAAAATCCAGTTGCTGATAGATAAATACACACCGGGAGATCAAAAGCCCTTTGATATTATCGATCGTGACACGCTTTTGGAGCCGCGGGAGATGTGATTATTGTCCTGTCTCTGTTGACCAATCGTATGACTTGGACTGCAGTGTAGCAATTCTGACAGGTGATTGACAGGAGTACCGATGCGGGACAGTGTGATTATTACGAGGTGATTAAGTAATTAAATTAAGCAAGGATTATCGGATAATTGATTGAAACAGATGCGCTTCCGATTTACCGTTAATTAAAGGGAGAAAAACTAATAGGGTATTGTAAACAACATCAGACTACCGACTTCCGAATTCGACTGAAAGAGAAAACATATTTAATTGCACTCGTTTGCGATTTGGGAAAACATAATCATGGAGAAAAAAAGTTTATGGATTTTTTTTTCATTCGTTCATTGCAACGGCAAACAAAAGCGTGAGCATTCTTGGGAAAAAAAAACGTACAGCGGTAAGCCGTAAACGGTAACTTCCGACTGACAAAAGTTCCAAATGAAGCTACCCTACAAGCTGTGCGATGAAATATCATCAGTTCAAGCCGAGTGTCTAGATGAATCATTTTCAGCAAGTAAAATCGTTCATTCTAAATCATGGAAGCCATGTTAAATGGCTAAGTAATGTGAGTCTATTCATTGCAATCGCCGTAGACACTTGCGAGATGCGTTTTTTAAAACAAAAAAGACTTCCATCTTTCTTTCTTTCTACAATACTGGCCTCGCTCAAACTTAAGCATTACGCAAGGGAGTGCAAATTTTGGAATTTTGATAAAATTAAAAACAACAACAACAAAAAAAAACACAAAAACATCTGTCTGTCTGTCTGTCTTGTTAATGAATAAAATTAGTACCAACAGTTTAATCTTTTATTTTGATAAGGCCAAACAAAAAAAATGTGTGTTCAGGTTACATGAAAAATTATAGCAAAATATTTTGTTTTGTTAAGTTGGAACAATCCATTAATGCTTAAAGGGTTAAAATCAGTCGATCTAAAAATTCTTCAAATGTATCACTTCCGGCTAAAATGGAAAAGATATACGGTATGAACAAATTGGTGGGACTCCAACTTTTTTGGAGTGGGACTCCTACTTTTTCCAATGGGACTCCTACTTTTTGCCAGATGGGAGTCCTGAACTCCTGTTTTCAAAATCATAGTGAGAGCTCTGGTATGGTTTTGATGCATGGTGTTATATCACTCCCATACACAATGTAATGTGATAAATAGAGGATCTTACACGAGTGATCATTTCATATGAAGTTTATTAAACAAGCTTTGGAGAGTTTAATAAATTTTACATGAAATCATCACCAGTGTAAGATTCTGTTTATCATATGACCTTTTAAATGTGATTATTGTCTATTTCAATGAAAAATTGCATTGATGACACGGACGCCATTATGACATTACTTGTTCCTGCCAAAAGTGTTTGTATGGTATGGTCATAATATTACTTATGACATGACATTATCCATTGAATAACAGTAACATCAGAATTTTTTAGGATAAAAATACAACACATTAGCTGGTTCATGAACACAAAACTCTTTAACCCTTTGAGTACAAACGATTTTTTATTTCCCAACTCACTCAGGGTTTTACTCAACACATCAATTTTTGTTTGTTTGATTTGATTCTTTAATTCCCATCAACAATCTTTCATTTATGTAGGGACGGGTCTTCCTGGGTTGAACCAGTACTAAGCTAGGACAAATGTGACTTGCTCAAGGATACAACACAGTGATGCCAGTGAGGCTCAAACCCGCGACCCATCCGTCTCCACTCTAGAGTCAAACACTCTATCACTGAGCCACTGCGCTCCCCTAAACAAAGATCATTAAATTCTCAGACAAAAATACTGACCAGTATGATATTTAAGTATTTTACTGGTAGACATCGGTGGTTTAAGTCAACTGCTTTAATAGTATAATTGTTAATATTCCAGCTTTTCTCTGGGACTGTCCAGATAGACTTCAGTGCTACCTGGATTTCAATTTGGAGGTGGCTAAAATAAAACTGATTACCTAAGGGCTGATAGGATCTGTGTTATCCACCTTTTCCATGCCTGAAAGAAATCAAACAAAATAACAGCCAGGAAAGTGCTGGCCTACCTATCTTAACTCTTTGCCCCTAGGGAAATTTTTTTCCGCTTTATTGTCAACTGCTGATTTTTTTCAAAATCAGCTTTTTCTAAAAATTATTTCAGGGATACAATCAGAGTGTCAAACAGCTCATAACAAAATACTGGCTGTATCCACTTATCTAGCAATTTCAGTTGTATATCTCCATTTATTACCCAACTGTCTATTTACGGAGTAATTGTCTATTTTTTGCTATGTCATGAGTCACTGAACTATTCCACTGGTCAATAAATTTGACTATTGACTGGCACTATACCATGGCCTGGTTGGCCGCTTCCCTATTAAAAACACACAGGCACTTATCGACATGCGTGACAACGATGCGCGTACGGTTCGTTTATGAAAGGAATGGTGAAAATAAGGCATGCTTTGGCAACTTTAAACTCCAATAACTCTGTTGTTTATGGTCAGAGCCATAAAGTGTGGATACTCGTTTTCTTATTTAGAACGAGCAGAACATTTTGAGACCAAAATTGAGCAGATTTGGCGAAATTTTCTGTTTTGCAACAAAACCCCATCGTCTACAGCAACTCCATGCAAGAAAGGCTGCTAAGTATTTCATCAAATGGGTTGGGTAATAAAACAGTTATTTCATGCCTGTTTGTAGTATAGTCAAACTATTACCCCTCGGTACCGTGGACGACCTGATGCACTATTGCACTCAGCCTTTGGCCTCGTACAAAAGTGCATCAGGTCGTCCACGGCACCTCGGAGTAATAGTTTTGACTATACTACAAACAGGCATGAAATAACTGTACATTATTACAATTGATTCACAGGTTGCAAGACCAGTAATCTGAATCTACACTATTTTCAAAGCAAAAATACTCTTATTCAGAATTAGGCCATTTTAATATCTAAATGATCAAAATCTTGCAATTTTAGGTCCGCCAAGCCACAATAGCTAGAATACCAATTTGCCAAAACCATCTGTATGTAGATGGCTGCCATCTAGCTCTGCCACTCAGAGGTGGGGGATGCGGTTTAACGTCAAACCCAGAACATCATGTGTACCAAAAAATTAATTTTCTTATTTCTCAATCAAAACATATTGCTGTTGGGTACTGAAAAGAACCGTCTCAATGAGACAGCTCTTTTGATTGAGACGGTTCTTTTGAGCACCCAACACATATGTTAAATCTGATGGGTAAGAAAATATGTACAATTTTATGCTCAAAAATTGTGTTTATCTAAACTTATGTAGAGTAATCAGTTTGTGTTTTTTTCTGTTATAATGTTGCAAATAATCACAGTCTTGGCAGGACACTGCTAGAATATTGTATTTCACTAAATATTGAAGGCTATTAACCTATTAACTTAATAAAGAAACTGCCACAGTTTGTTTGGTTCCTGCCTCATACCTACCTTTAACTGGAATGTTTTATTGTTTTTCTTGGTTCTCATCAGGAATTGTTTCAGGGAACCAGATGACATATACTCAGTAATGAAGATGACCTGAAATTCACACAAAAATGGTACAATCTGCCTTTGCCAAAACAATAACTACAGCAAATGTTCATTTAACCCTTAAAGCGCCAGGGATTCAGTTTGGCGTCGGCCATCGGACATAGTCCAAAAATAGTTCCAGATGTCCGAGAGTTTGCTGTCCAGTTTGGACAGTTTGTCCAAGACGATTTTCAGAAGTGCATACTGTACGGTAATGCACAGTGATGCAATAGTATTTTTGTTTTATAAAACGATCGCTGATTGGCCAAATTTCTGTAAGCGAAAGGCTGGTTCGCATAATTTTAGCCCTAAAATACTTATTCACTAAAGCAAACCAGTCATAAAGTTTTGTTACGCGACGCCTGATTGGTCTATTGCATCCTGTAAACTTCTTACCTCGATTTCATCTCGAAGCGGACAGCATATTTGCATTTGCATTCGCCGATAAAATGACGAAAAAACTTAATTGCCACCAAGAAACAACAGGAACTCAAGGTTTTTTATGCCCCAAAACAGTTTGCCCGCTCCATCATTACCTGAACAGCCACTTTTCGTGACTAACGAGTCGTGCAGCGGCTGAAAATAGCAGCAAAAAAGCAGTACCCCACCCACTTCCACCGATCAGCAAGAAAGCTCCAGTCACCTCAAAAAAAAGGCAGCCAATCAATCAGATCGCACCTACCATCCGAAATGGTAGCAAAACTACCCCTGTTTTCATTATGAGAAGGGAAGATAGCATTTTCGGTTTATGGTGGTAAAATGAGTGTCTGAAAAAATGTCCTAAAAAATTTCCAAATGTCCGAACAATATTGTTGCTGCTCGGACAAAATGTCCGAAGCGAATTTCAGTCCAGCTGAAACCCTGAGCGCCAATCACAACATAAGTCTTCTGCTTTTCTCGCCTGCTGAAATGTTTAAGAAGCCTCTATGTCAAACAGTGTGGACCCAGATCTGGGTCTACGCTGATTGCTTATATACTTAATTCGTCAGTAATGCTAGGCAATTATTTGCAGCAGATTGCTGATTGCTTATATACTTAATTCGTCAGTAATGCTAGGCAATTATTTGCAGCAGACGACATTTTCAGAAGAATGTTTTCTTCTCGCTTTAAGGGTTAAGGAGTCTCTAAAGTATAACACATTGTTTCCCCTAACATCAGTGGTGGTGCCTAGACTTGCAAAACCCTGACTGGGACCCACTGAGAATACATCTCAGGGGACAAAAATATTTCAATATTGCACTTGCCCTGCAGGACGAGCGACTAACAATTTTCACTTGTCCTGCAAACACATGCACTTGTCCTTAAAAATTGTATGCATTAAAGAAAATGGGGGGGGGGGGTACTTTGATGTTTTAGAATTTCCTAAAATCACAGCTAAAATGGTATTTACCCACTGCAGTCAGTTTCATAATTGCATCCCATGCACTGACAAAAAGAGTTAAACATTCAATACTCATGTTGTGACTTTCTTTGCTCGAAATCGCATTTACTTTCCGTTTTTTCTGCGTGTCCACCACCTTGCAGGAACTTTCGTATGTCAGACATTTTAGAAGAACCCTTATGCAGACAAATGTTTGACTGGTTTATAAATCTATCACGCCCGTCAACATTCAGTTATCAAGATTACAGCGATACAGTCTGTCACTATACAAACCTATTTCATTGATAAAAATGCGCTCCAAAAATTGAATATTTATTTCGATACAGTCAACCACACTACCGCGCATTCATCATATAATAAACGCCTAAAGATGCAAAGATACCCGAGGCAATACAGCACAAAACTCTGGATGCCTATATACCATCATATCAAATATGAAGTTAATCAGTTTTGAGGTTTGAAAAATGAAGTCCAAAATACTTTAACATGAAACCTTAACATTAAAATTCTAAGTGTGTGACAGTGACCTTGAGACAATCCAGGGAGTTGGGATGGTACCCAAAATTTTGGACCAGTTTGTTTCACCTTACCAAACATGAAACCATTTGGTTATAGGGTCTGCAAATAATGATGTCTTAAAAAAATTAATTCAAAACTAAAACAGCAAATCCATGACCTTGAGATGAACTAGGGGCGGTGATGGTAATGCAGAAAATTTTGGACCAAAGTAGTTTTAGGTTTTGGAAAAGTGAGGTCTTATAAAAACTATATCGCAAAACTTTATCATCAATTTTTTGGGATGCCAATGCTGGGGGTGTAGCAGGCCTCCAGATAAGAGTGGGTAACAGAGTTCTCACTAGGATTTTGAAAACAGGATTCATAGAATCCATCCCTGGAAAAAGTTGGAGTCAAAATTGAAAAATTGGAGTTTGAACTGGAAAAGTTGGAGTTTTTAGTTTTAGCCGAAATATGAAAAGTTTTATTTATGGATGTAATGTCTTTTATTCTGCAAAATGGCAATTTCAAAATCCTTGTGAGGACTAGCTGTGAACAAAAAAGATTTTAGACCAAAAATAAATGTTTGTATCCAGTTACCGTAACAAACTTAAATCTAACTCTTCCCCAACCCCTACACAATATTTTCTAAATATTTGGGTGTTTGGCTATATTGTTTTCCCATCCTCTCCATCAAAATAAAACTATTTTCATATTTTAAAATTTTGTGTGTCATGAAACACATATTTTTTTATGTTTGGCCTTAATAATGAAAAGCTTATACTAATGATAGATGTAGTTGTTTTATTCATTTACAAGCAGACAGACAGATGAACGGACAGACAGACAGATAGATCTTTTGCAGATGTATAGATCTAGTTCAATCATTTGCATGCAAGTGCTTTTTGCCCATCTAGTCTAGCTAGTCTACGGCGATTGTTCCAAAATTATGATAATTATTTTGATTTCCTACCTACGTGCGAGACGATTTCAATGGAGTTAAATGAACGGGTTTTCTTGCTGAAAGTTAATACCCTAAGAATAGTTTATTTGATGGAAAAAACGCTGATAATTGATTGCATCACTCATTTGTTGCTATTGACGCTTCATTCGGAACTTTTGCCTTATCGGACGTTATCCTATTTGGTTTACCGATGTCTTCAGCAAATTTTTTTTTTTTATTTTGTCAACTCAAACTGTGGATCTCAAGCTGTGGAAGCAATTTCATGTGTTCAAAAAAGTAAGAAACATTTCAAGATGTGATTGAGACAGACAGTAACAACTGCGTGACTTATCATTTGTCTTTACACACACTCGGAAAAGTTAAAACCAATCGACCACGTGCTTCTCAAATTCCCATAGGCATAATTATTGTCCTGTCAATAAAGACGCAGTCGCTGTGCAACGTTCTGATTGGCCGAGAGCTAAATTAGATCACGCCTACTGCTATCGGACGACTTGACATTTTATGACAATACCTGGGGCAACGGATTAACGGCGATCTTCTGATCTTTTGTGGCGGAAGCCAAATTTGGACTTCCGCTGTCGTCTTCAGGTGTTTTTAAGGAGTTTGAGACACGTCAGCAGAAAAAATTAGGCGTAAATTAGAATCCCCAGCAGGAAAACTCGTACAAAACCAAAAGTTGGCGTAATTATACGCCTGATTCAGCGTTTCCGAGAACTCTGGGGTAATTGAAAATTTTATTTCTTATTTCTCAACTTAAACATGTGCTGTGGGTACTCAAAAGAATTGTCTCAATGAGACGGTTCTTTTGAACACCAAAACACATGTTTAAACTGAAGGATAGGAAAATATTGACAATTTTACGCTAAAAAATTTGGCTTATCTGGACCAAAGTTCAATAGTTCTCCTTGAATGTTGCTCAGGGCAGCTTCGCTATAAACAGTTTGCATCCAGATAAGCTGGCTTCTCAGTGCAGAAACCAGCTGAACTGGATCTACAGTTTTCAAACAAGGGTATAAAGTTTTGAAAAGTTAGGCACACACGTTGTGCTTGTTGGGCCAAGTAAATCATGATAGGAGCTTATACGGCACACAATAGAGTGACTGTATCAGACTTACTCTTGGCTTGTCTTGTTTTGTATCTGTCCAATACTTGTGGAATTTGATGATATTGGGATGGTCTAATTGTATCAAGTTGTCAAATACTTGCCGGATCTTGTCCTAAAATAAAAAAAATACAATGATATTTAATCAAAATAGGTGGACACTAAAGCAGGGTACATGTGCCAAAACTATATGGGCCCAGCAGTTTGGTTTTGACATTTTAAACCAGAGTTAAAAACCCAGAAATGCATCTTATCTATTCCTCTTTTAAACAAAAACTTTGACATCTGGCCCTACTTGTACATGCACCTTTGGTAACTTTCTAGCAAACTGAAAATTAATCAGATTTTCTTTTCTTTCCAAATTCTAAAAATGTCTTCATTATGATTAAATTGTGCACCTACATACATACATACATAATATTATCCATTTTGCTAATTGTTCAAACATTTGCCTCTATTCACTACTCAATAAACACATATTTATTCAAATCAGCTTATTTTCGATTTGTTAAATTTAATTGTTAAATTTTAGGTCATAAAAATTGCTAATAGTTAAAAAAAAAGGAAATCAATCGCTAATCACAATAAGGCCATTACCTCTTTTCAGGGTAAACACTAAACAGGCAGTATTTCACCAGGGTCTGTCCTGTTTGCTAAGATAAAAACAATATCCAGGAGATAGAAATACATCATTTTAAAATATAGGAATTTTGAGCCCCTTAAAATGCAAAATGGACAGTTCCTCAATCCATACTTTTGCTTTATCAGTATATGTACATGTGATAATCAATCAGAATGAAAAGGGTGAATTACTCTTCCCCATCAAGACCCTCCTTTATGGTGTCACCATAAAAGAGGGTCCTGATGGAATAGAGTAATTCACCCAATGACACCATAAAGGAGGGTCTTGAATCTCTTGATGGGGAAGAGTAATTCACCCTTTTCATTGCTTAGGCTATTGGTGTCTTATCATTTATGTAGAATAATAATAATAGACTTTATTTCTAGAGGGTGACACATTTAGCAAAAACTAATCTTCCATATGATAATTCCAGCACAGTACCTGTTGAGCTTTTCTGTTCCTGTTTTCTGAGAACTGTACTTCATTCCAGACGACCTCCACTCCTTCCTCTGTGTCCATGGCCAAGAACGCATTGTCTATACCTGGAACATCTCTTTGCTCCACCTAAATAACAGAAATGAGCCGCGACATGTGATTTCCAACAATGTGGCATTTTGACAAGTGTAGACTCAGACCAGCCTGTGAATCTTCCTATTATGCTTAGAAACTCCAAATGATGTTCACTCAGTAGCTTAATATTCATAGAGGATTCAGGCGACTAGCAAATGCTCTGATCAGATTGCATGTATGCGCAGGCTGATCTGAGGCTTTGCTGGTCGCTAATACCACATTGTTGTAAATCTCATGTTGCGGCTCAAATAGTATCCAATGCTTTAACACGCCTACCAAACGCTCGAATGCTCAACATCTTGTTGAATATTAAAAACAACTGCTCTATGAAGATAATCGAAAATCGGGGAATGTCAAGCAACAGCCTATGGATTCCTGCGTTTGTGGTATAAATATGAGCTCAGAAAGTATTCACATTAGGTCATATTTACTTTTCGCGTGATAAACACGCTCCTGTCGAATTCTAGTTTTTGTTTGTTTGTTTGTTTGATTTTATTCTTAACGTCCACTCAACAATCTTTCAGTTGTGCGGGACGGGTCTTCCTGGGTTGAACCAGTACTAGGCTAGGATAAATGTGTCTTGCTCAAGGACCACAACGCAGTGACGCCGGTGAGGCTCGAACCCGCGGCCCTTCGGTCTCGAGTCAAGCACTCTACCACTGAGCCACTGCGCTCCCTGAATTCTAGTACACCTATTTTATGCAAAATGTAAATCTGACAACACGAGAGAACTTTCTGACCTAAATTTATACCACAAACGTAGGAAAGCATAGTCCGAACACTGCATGACATTCCCTGATTTTTTTTATTCTCTTTCTGGAGGAATTGTTTTTAATATTCAACCAGATGTTGAGCATTCGAGCGTTTGGTAGGCCTGTTTACGTAAACTCTATATTTTCTCTTTTTTATATTGAATTTCTGGGACAACTTTTTTATAAATGTGATCCGCTTTATCAGGGTAAGCAACTTTAAGACCAATTATTGCACAATATGGCATATTTCAAAGTGTTTGATGTGATCAAGATTTTATACATGTCCTCCATATAAGCCAGTTTTGGGAGAAAAAAAAATCTTTAGAAAGAAATAGGAAAGGTGCAAATCAATAATATTTAAAATACATCGTCATAGATTGATTTAGCAACTTTCTCAACTCTTGCGCTCTTTTTAACCAAGGTCCTTTTGAGGACCGGAAACCCCTAAACAGGTACTTCGACAAACAGCGAAGACCTAGACTGCACTGTTTGCTAAGACAAAAAATCAATCTTCGGAGAAAGAAATACAATATTTCACAGAAAATCATAACCAATCAGTAATTTTATTTGGCAATTGTAAGGCCTTACATCATTACATGTATATGGGAGTCATTCCCAATCCAAAAATGGCCTTTATTTTCCCAACTTCAAGTATTTTAGCACTTATTTTCCCAAATTTCATAAAATATTTTCCCAAATATGAAGGAAAAGGTAGCTTCCCAAAATCCCAAATAAAATCATTGCCTGTATTTGACCCACTCAATATATTACAATTAAATGGACCATCCTGACTTAACTGTATCAAACTTTATGGAAACATGTCCATTGTTGACTGTGACCTTTTCTACCTTTGTATATCTTCATTCATGCTCAGAAAACACTACTGTTAAGTAGCCCAATAACTCAGACATAGTTTTTCTGTTGTAACATTCTCTAAAATATCTATAATCATGATAATAGCAACATGCACTCAACAGGACACAAACTTAGTCATGTAGATGTTTTATGACAAAACTCTTGTAAATATAAAGACACCAAGACCAAATAAAAAAAATAAGTGTTTTCGGCTAACAGGTCTGAAAATTTTAGGTAGGGTAGGCACACATATTATTTTTAATTATTTTTTTTCTGCAAAAATATAATTTTATGCATTCTGAAGGCATTTTGCCTTTCAAAATGCATAAAATTAAATACTTTTTCTGAAACACCTGAGCTTCACCAGTAAATTTATGTAGGGACGGGTCACCCTAAACACAGTTTTTATTTGGCCCAAGCACCCACAAAAGCAAGGACTCAGTCTAGTTACTAGTTTTTTTTAAAAAGTGACTGGGATAATGCAATTGCCTCCGTCCGTCTGCCCATCACGCTATCTCCTCCTAAACCATTGGACAAAATCCAACCAAATTTGGTGTGCGAGTTGCTCACATGAATGGGGTGTGCAACAGCACATTTTTTGGCCCTGCCCCCAGGGGAGGGGCCAAAAGGTCAAATATAATTAAATATCATTAAATTTCAATTACAAAGTCAATTGCACTAATAGGTTCAGTCAAAATTAAGTCAGTAGTCACTACGCATGCGCACAGTGTATCAAGTGTTAACGTGCTTTGAGTTATTGTACCGAAGAGATCCGATTGTACCAGGCAGCCATATGCAGCGAGATAATGCATAACAGATTAACAACAACAACAACAACAACAACAATTTCAAAGATTTTTAAACCAAACTTTGTGTGTCTTCTCACAAAAGAAAGATATAAAACACATAGCTTCAGATAAGGATTGGAGGCAATTGGGTATTTAACCACCTCTTTTTGGCTTAATTGGGTATTTCAAATTTTAAATTGGGTATTTCAAGTTTTTGTATTGGGTATCCATCTGAAAGCAAATAAGCAATGAAACTGGGCCTGCGCTAGTTTCTCCTGATTTTTCTTGGTTTACTTTCGGTTTCACTTTCAGAAACCCACTGCCAATACTGCTTTAGTACACCTGAGACTGCTATTTCCGACTTATTTCGAAAATCCAACATATTTATCAAGTCATCTATGATTCTTCTAACCTTCAACGCGGTATCAAAGTTGAGTTACTACTGTACAAAACGATATTTTTTTATTGCTTTTTCGCCCATGTTTCGCCATTGTTATCGTAAAGTGAGATGAATGTCGTTATTGTGTAAATATAGGGTACCGCTAAACAGCGATAAGAATGTTCCTGGACTGGTTTACAATTTAATATACTAGATTTGGCACCATGCCATGTATTAATTTGTACCCGATAATTGCCAGTGTTGTATACAAAAAATGGCAATCGCAAAGCGTCATACGCTATGAAAAAGTTTGGAATTGAGTATCAAGAATTTTTATTGCGTTTTTGTACGCACAGAAAATAATTTAATTGTGTTTTTGGGTCCAAGCAATTGCGTAAATACGCAATACGCAGCCTTATCTGGGGCTATGAAAACATATCAGACAGGATTTTTATTCGATCACATGGGTCATGCCCCAGGGGTCTGACTTGGGGGTACCGTACGTGGGGGGTTGGGGGTACAATTTTTTTTTCCGAAATTCAACCAGATTTTGTGTGTGAGTTACTTACATGAATGGCACATGAAACGCCACAATTTTTGGGGTCCCCCCCCTGGGGCCTTGGGGAGGGACCAAAAGGTCAAATATCATTAAATCTCAATATCAAAGATTTTTAAACAAAACTTTGTGTGTCTTCTTACAAATGAAAGATATAAAACATATCAGATGGGATTTTCATTAGGTTCCCTGGGTCATGCCTCAGGGTTGCCGTTGGGACTTGGGGGTACTGTGGGTGGGTTGGGGGGTCAAAAAAATTTTTTTTTTCCGAAATTCAACCAGATTCAACATTTGGATGAGTATCAGAGATATGTTGACCCCAATCCATGTTCTCTGTGATTGTTCTGCCAAGATATTTGCGGACTGAATGCTTTCCAAATTTGGCTGGTGCAGCGTACAGTCTTGAAGAATTTGTTTGAGTGAATAATGTCAAGTCACTCTCATAGAGTGACATTTGGCAACTTTTAAACTTCACTTGCCAATCGACCTCCCAAAGGGAAAGACTGTCAAGATCTTCCTGCAAAATTAGACAGTCTTGCAAAGAATGAATGTTCCTATACAGGACACAATCGTCCACAAACAGAAGACATGGTATTATCTGGTAAGTCATTTATGAAGATTAAAAATAGAATCAGCCCAGATAAAAAATAGAATCAGCACTAAGACTACACCAGATAAAACAGGGACTGAGTCGGAGGCTTTCAACAAGTATTACAGGGAAACAGACTAACCTTTTTTCGCCAGGATCTAGCTTGGCCCCTAAAACAAAATGATTGGGGGCCCAGGATATGGAGGAAAATTAAGCTCATTTCAACACCATTAACAATTATTTGCTTTACTTATAATTGAAGTCAGAGACCTTCAAAATCTGTATTCTTCTAATTATTTACCATATTAACAGTATTTGGAAACATATGAATGAAAATTTGTAAACTTCCAACAGCTAGTGTCAGATGTGACAAGAATTCATACCTCAGTGTTAGATTTAGGCTTGATTTCTATTGCTTCCCTGGGACCCAGGGCATCAACAAAAGTTGAGTCCCATGAAACGTTTACTGAGTCCCTGAAAGTTTCCCAACCTTTATTTTTTGCAATGTTAAACGCAAGGAAGTTATATAAAACTATCAATTAACTTTAATCTCAAACACTTTCAGTTTACACTAAGTGATTGACGATCGAAAGAAGCAGACTTAGCAGTGATGTAGTCTTTGACTATTAACCTTTTTCGCTTTTAAAAAGTCTTTACTTGACGTTCTAGTTCAAAATTATTTTGGAAGTGTCTGCTGACAACCGGTTGTCACTAGCAAAAAGTCTAGTGACAACCTGTTGTCACCAGCAAAAAGTCTGCTGACAACCAGCTGTATTTTCCAATACTACTGTATACCTAGCATGTTCTCTTGGAAAAATACCCGAGTCTATTGGCATTTTAAATACAATTATAGAAAACTTGATAAAATATTCAATTTGCTTTCCTGATATATTATCACGTTTGTTCCGATGAGGTGTTGAGAACTGTTGTCCTGCATTTCTTGTGTTTTGAACCAGTGCAAGTACCAAGCCTAGGATGCAAAACCAGAACACATCTCGCCAGAATCAATATTTTTCTTCATCAGAACAATGATATGCGTATTGAGTGGCCAGTACCCTCATCAGACATGTCTACAATCGAAAATGTGAAGGAAATTTTCGACAGGCCCTCAATGTGACGTTACAGGAGGAATCAAGGCTGATCCCTAGGTACAAAATCACTTGAATTATTCGGAGCATGCAAAACCAGTGCAAGTCCCAATTTGCGGCTGACTGGGGACACACTCGTTACTGAAGGCATTCTCATCTTCCAAACATGACATTAAGACTATCGTGTTAATTTCATGTGACATGCAAAGAAATTGCATTTCAAGTTTTGAAAACTTACAGCTTATTCATGTGTTTTGCGTCTAAAGAGGGAATACTCTGTATACACGTTTTTGCGAAAAATGACTTTGACCCCCAGGCTACTTGACACAGTGCTACAACAAGGGTATTAGAGATAGCAAACTAAAGGAAGCATCTTTTTCAGCCGATAAAATGTATCTAAACAAATATTAAAACAAAAATTGAATAGTTGTTTGCTGTGGTGTTCTTTTGTTCCATGGTTTTCTGAGATTTCCTTAACTTTTTTTGTTGAGTATATTATAAACCTATATATTATAATTGCATTGTTCACAATGGATGGACACTATCATTTTAGCGTTATGGGTATAAACTCTTGAGGCATAAGAATCAAATTGAATCCTAATTTTTTAAGAGGAAAAGTTTGCGCACACCAATCAGATCCGGTACCTGGAGGAGCAATCTGATACTAGATAAAAAGCAATCTGATCAGGGACTATTTGTAAACTTGTCTTTTAATAACCAGATAGGGATTAGTTAAGTCCAAAAATCAATTGGAAGTTTCCATTTACCACACTTGTCCAACTAGCACTAATACATGTAGCTACTTCAGCTAAAACGCCTAGTTAAAAATTTACAGCTCTGCATATATGTTGTATCCATAGCCCCAGATAAGGCTGCGTATTGCGTATTTACGCAACTGCTTGGACCCAAAAACGCAATTAAACTATTTTCTGTGCGTACAAAAACGCAATAAAAATTCTTGATACTCGATTCCGAACTTTTTCATAGCGTATGACGCTTTGCGATTGCCGTTTTTGTATACAACACTAGTAATTGTCGGGTACACATTTATACACGGCATGGTGCGAAATCTAGTATATTAAATTGTAAACCAGTCCAGGAACATTCTTATCGCTGTTTAGCGGTACCCAATATTTACACAATAACGACATTCATCTCACTGTACGATAACAATGGTGAAAAAGCAATCAAATAATATATATTCTTACAGTAGTAACTCAACTTAAATACCGCATTGAAGGTTTGAAGAATCATAGATGACTTGATAAATACGTTGGATTTTCGAAATAAGTCGGAAATAGCAGTCTCAGGTGTACTAAGCAGTATTGGCAGTGGGTTTCTGAAAGTGAAACCGAAAGTAAACCAAAAAAAATCAGGAGAAACTAGCGCAGGCCCGGTTTCATTGCTTATTTGCTTTCAGATGGATACCCAATACAAAAACTTGAAATACCCAATTTAAAATTTGAAATACCCAATTAAGCCAAAAAGAGGTGGGTAATTACCCAATTGCTTCCAACCCTTATCTGGAGCTATGTGTATCTAGATAAAGTCACAACATATTGAATTTGAAATAAGCTTGAAATAAAACTGAAAATTCACCATTATTACCGTAACTCTTTAAGCACCAAAATCAAAGTACTCGACAAGGAAAAGTTTCCACAAACAAATTAATCATGGATCAGCATGTCCCCTAAGGGGAGCTGAGTGAGTCTGATCATTTGTTTGTTTGATTTGATTCTTAATGTCCCATCAACAATCTTTCAGTTATATAGGGACGGGTCTTCCTGGGTTGAACCAGTACTAAGCTAGGAAAAATGTGTCTTGCTCAAGGACCACAACGCAGTGACGCCGGTGAGGCTCAAACCCATGGCCCTTCGGTCTCCAGTCAAGCACTCTACCACTGAGCCACCACGCTCCCTGTGAGTCTGATCAGAGGGTTATTTGTGACTTTTATAATAAATATAAGCTTTTAGAGTTGAGATAATCAACTGGAAGATTCCATTTTATAACAGTTAAAAGAATAGTACCTTTAATAATCATGATCAGTCAATTTACCAATAATCACCAAGCATTGTAGAATTGAAACTTAATATCAAATGAATATATTTTTTGCATACAAATCTCTATATACATACATATGTATAGAAAAACAATTGATTGCAGAATATATCATTAAATGCCTGAGTACACATTGCCTGATTATACTTTTATTGAAAATATACAGCTGGTTGTCAGCAGACTTTTTGCTGGTGACAACTGGTTGTCACCAGACATTTTGCTAGTGACAACCGGTTGTCACCAGACATTTTGCTAGTGACAACCGGTTGTCACCAGACATTTTGCTTGTGACAACCGGTTGTCAGCAGACCAAAAAGTCTGGTGACAACCGGTTGTCAGCAGACCTCGCCAATTATTTTACTTGTACCTGTTGAAAATCGCTGAACCTGTCTGTGAACGCATTTTTAAACTTATAAACAACGAATTGTGATAGTATTGGCATCAGAAGACACCTTATTAGGTAATTTAAATGTTTCTAGTGTGATCCCTTGAGGCAAACACCATTTTTACCCAGCAAATCGATTTTGGAAAAACCTTAAATCATTATTTAAAGCTGAGCCCCGTTCTGATTTCAACCGTTGCTATGAACAACGGATCTTGGAAAACCACTACTGAATACTATTTATAGCAGTCCCTTTGAGAGTTTTAAACGTTGGAAAGTACGAGAGACCGATATCCAGGGGTTTTAGCTCTCTTCACTATTGAGCTGGCTTAAATGTGTTAAAAATCGACTGCTTTTGATCTTGCGTTCTATGGACGCAAGCTAATTGTCTGTTTTGTGTACCAACAATTTTTGTTGCGTTTTTAGATATTATAACGGCTTAAATGCGACCACTGCTTTACATACTAACCTTTTTTCAGGGGCAAGCTGGGCCCCTAAACATTTTTTAGGGGCCCAGCGCAAAATTTAGGGGCACTGGGCCCTGTTAGTCCTCTTCCCTGTATTAGAGGAAACGGACCGCACTGATGGTCCGTATTTTCCATATGTACGGACACTATCTGGATCACTGATTATGAAGAACATTTGACCCACCTTGGTGCAATTTGGAAGGGGGTGGAGCAAACACATCTGGTGAAAAGGACACCATTTGCCACCAGTTCATCCTGGCGGCTATTAAATAGATTCATCAAAAACTTTATAGATCTGACTGAACTTGCAGCTGGACTGTGAACTGAGGCTGAACCCATTTTGTTGTGATTCATTCACCATATCTACATTAATTGCTGGTTCCCTGTCTACAGGTGGTCAGTAATGTAAATACAGGTAACCAGAACCCCCCCATTTCCAGGTATTGGGGGGGTACTGGTTACCTGTTTCTCCATTACTGACCACCTGTAAAGAAGGAAACCAGCAATTAATGCAGATATGGTGAATTGTTGGAATTTGGGTGCGTTACCTCTTCTCTCCTTTTTTGCCAACGTCCACATGGACTCTCTTCAAGCACTTCGCTCTCTTCGTCAGTGTCATCGTCTGCACTGTCAGTTTTTACAGGATTACTGTCCTGTTCACCTTCAGCCATATGGATGGCTTGGCTGAAAATCAGCGAAAAATCCTGTTTTTCAACAAAATCTCGGGACAGGTCGTTTTGACACTTTTATTTTCCGACTGGTATTGACTTCTACACTTTTTATAATGATGAAAACCTCGTGCAAATCAGAAATAAGACTTGTGTACCAGTCAAGTATTCATAGTAAGATGAGCGCTTGTTTTCTTAGTAGAACGGTGCAATTTAAGAAAACCCAAGCATCTGTCGGATTACATCAATAAAAGAAGAAAGGAACAAGCAAATTACAAAGCTATCAAAATAGCAATTAATTAAACCAAATAATGCTCTGCTGGTTATATTGGTAGCTGAATTTAGGAATTTAAAAAAGGTTTGCCCAATTCAAGTAAACAAATTTATATACACTACTTTTACCACTAATATTCAACTGTCAGGATGGCCGAGTGGTCTAAGGCGCCAGACTCAAGGATGATCCTTAACAAAGAGTGTTCTGGTCCACGAATGTGGGCGTGGGTTCGAATCCCACTTCTGACACACCTTTTTTTCTTAATTTAGTTTATAATTTATTTTTTAACTTGTTTGTTTTAGACTCTTCTTAATTTTCTTGGGTCTCCCATAGAATATGGCCTCAAAAGTGAGTTGTATAGGCTATTCTATTCACACCTATATAAGTTTTTTTTATCCCAGTTTGCTTTTTACCTGCTTTGCTTTGCTTAACTTTTATTTTGCTTTTATTTCTAGTTTGCTTTGCTTTTTACGTAAATTGGAATGTTTTTCTCACCAATATTAGGCATGTGTTTTTGGGTGCTCAGAGGGACCGTCTCAGTGAGATGGTTCTTTTGAGTACCCACAACATATGATTTTTCTCACCAATATTAAGCATGTGTTGAGGGAGCTCAAAAGGACCATCTCATTGAGACGGTTCTTTTGAGTACCCACAGCAAATGTTTTTGGATGAGAATTATAATGGAGAAAATGGCTTTCCAATGCACGCTTTTATCTGGAGGTGTTATTTTTTGCGCCCTATCTAGGTTTTCGTCTTTCGCCTAAGAGCCTTGAAACCAGCCATCATGGCGGTCAGGGTCTCTTTGAGCCCCGTTTATCCCACCTTTTCGAGTTTCGTAATTTCGTCCCCCTAGATAGATCGAAATAAAGGACCATCTGTTTGCTCATAACATGTAATTTTAGAAATAGAAAATTATCAGTTTTTTAATTTTTTTTATCTTTATAAGATTTTATTTTACATATGATCTCAATGTTTAAATATCTGTGCTATAAAAATAGCCATCAGAGGAGATGGCAAATCCCCCGACCAAAAAGTAATTGATATGCAGTTACAAGCAGCCAACCTAGTATATATATTTGATGTGATAATACTGAGTGTCACTGCGAACAAAAGTGGAAGGCTGACTGTAGAGACTTCATTTTTACCTTTAAATTCATCCAAGGGAGGTACGTTAAAATGTAAGCCCTAAAGAGCAATCATTCTTAAACCGAACAACACACTGTGACTCAAAGATATATTTATACTTAACACCATTAAACTCTTAAAAGATATAAAAGTTATTAAGAGCACAAAGTTTCACGAATAAAATTTGTTCGTGGGAGATAACCCAAACACAAAACTAGAGGAGATATAACTGAGTAAGCACAGGTGAATTGTTATAGATAAGCAAATATGGAATAAATACTATGGTGTTTTGTGTCTGGAAAGGGTCCATGTGTGACATGTACAAATGACAGTTTTGTTTTGCTTAATACCTATAACAGAAAAAATATGCATATGAAAAATCATGCATATATTGTGACACTATGATTTCAAGTAATAACAATGACTGAAAGAAATATACTCACACAAAATTACAATTGTTTCACTGCAATCCAAATTATGTTGTGGTCAGACCAGTAAGCCTCAATGGTACCTGTGGTAAACAAGTCTGCACTCAGATTTGTGTAGATGTGATCAATCTGACTGGAATACTGTGTAGTAGGCTGATTCAAGTATTGACAGAAACCTGTTGGCAACTGCACTTCTTTGTCTTTCTTCAGGTCAATATTGAAATCTCCTAGAACTATAACACTATCTTTGGTTGTAGTGATGATTTTTCTAAGAGTAGTCTCAAGTACTTTTCTGGGAGTTCCTGGGAATTTATACACTGCTGCTATGAGCAATTGAGGACTAAGAACTGTTTTAATCAAGGTTATTTCTATTCCTGGCACATTTACACTTTTTGGAAACCCATAAATAAAACTGTCTTTGGAGTAAACTATGGTTCCATGTGGTGGTCTGTTATGAGGAAGTTGTGCTTGATCATTATTTCTGTAGATGTTGTATCCATGAATTTTGTAATCGATATCACTGTCTGTTTTCAAGAGACGAGATTCTGAGAATACTAAAATGTCAGCAGCAATTAGGTTTGGATCTTGACAACAATCACCAAAGTGCTTATGGTATGAGCGAGCATTATTGCATGCAATTATTGGATGATCTTTAAGTGTATAAAGGGGAGAGAAGTCAATATGATAAGCAGCTGTTGTTCTTAGTCTTTTCATTTCTGATATAACCTCAGAATTAACAGAGATCTTGGAGGCATTTAGGTCAAGAATATGGAGACCATCTAATGATGTCACTCTACTGAGCCCAACATAATGTGTGTGTAAGAAGAAAGGCTTTGTAATTTTTGGACTAAGGACTGAGAAGTCCACAACAATACTGTCAAGCGTTTCTCCCTGAGCGCGATGTATTGTTTTCGCTGCACATGCTCTAAGTGGAAACTGTGTCCTTATAATTTCACCAGATTTATTTTTACCAACTCTGAACTGTCGGCTGATAGGAAGTATTGGAGTCCACGTTTTATCAATGTTTCTTCTGTATAGCTGTTTGTTCTGTTCTCTTGTTTCAGTACCTATTTGTGCATCATGAAATTTAATCCAAACTATCCCTGCTGGTTGTTTAGAAGAGCATGGTATTTGCAGTAGTTTAATTACTCCGTTGGCTCCATTTGTTAATCCTTCTGCTGTATTAATATTTAAGCATATTTCATAATGTAGATCTACCGCAAGGTTCAGGTCTTTTTGTAGCTGCATAGTTTTTGAAGGATCAGTTGATATCTGAGATTTTATGCGTTCTGCAAGATCATTTGAAACATTACCAACGACAATATCATGGGCTTTTGAGACATACTTGTCTGTAGAGGCTCTTTCATACAACATATTATTCCATGCATTTACTTTTGCATTTTCCAGAAACAAATGAGCAGCAGAGGATGGATAAGTTGCATCAGCTGGAGTACAGGTTTTGGACAACAGCAATTCTATATCAGCACTTGTCTGCTGGTTTTCTCGAAGTCTGTTGAGAAGCTGAGCTAAGAGTAAACTATCCCGCTGTCTCATTATCTCAGTTAGTTCAAACATTTTGAAATGTTTTTCCCAAAGGTTTGTTGCAAGAGAAGAAGTACCTGATTTGCAATTTGAAAATAAGTATGCATCATAGACTGGTTTAAGCTGAAACAGGTCACCAAAACAAATCACCGAAACACCACCAAAGTCTTTTGAACAACCCGTAATATCCTGCAAATGCTTATGGATCAAGTTGAACATTCTAAAGCCTACCATCGAGACCTCATCAATAATGACAAGCTTTAATTGTCCAAGCTGTGTCCGAAGTGTATTTAGCTTGTCTGATGATGGTGTATCTAATACAATACCTTGACTGACTGGTACACGGAAGGCTGACTGCACAGTATTTCCAGAAACATTGTAAGCAGCTTTCCCTGTTGGCGCTACTACCAAAACATGACGTGTATTATAGTCTGATCCAGTCAATGAATTGAAATATTTCATGGAAGCCTGATATATGGCAGTTAAAACTCTACTTTTTCCGACTCCAGCGCCACCACTGAGAAAAGCATATATTGGAGCATCTGATGTTTTTAACTTTATTAAAATGTCATTGAAGAACTCCCTTTGTTTTATATTAAGAGACAATAGTAGGCTCCTATATTGTTCACTATTCATTTCATGGAATGGTATTTGAGTATCTTTAGCCAATGAGGGTATACCAAGATCAGATCCTAAGTCAGATTCAGGCATGTTGTCTGGTGGAAATAAAGTAGGATCATGAATGAGATGATCTATTGTTTTATCTACTTGGTTTGCATGTTCTGTATTTGGAGCTAGGTTATCTAATTCTTCATTGGCTATTTCATCTTGTACAAGCGCTTCTGCTGAATCAACAGCTGCAGCATTTGGTTCATATGCTTGAAGTTGTTCTTGAATGGTCGCTTCTATCTTCTTGTAACGGCCTTGGTATGTCTGAGAATTTCCCTTCAGCTTCTGTTCATCTCTCCAGTGTGTATATAACATTATCTTTTCCCGGCAATAATTCTCAGGGTCATGCTCTTGATTGTATCTGACAGATCTTAAAATTCTAGCAGTTCGCCGTTTTTTAATAGTGTGACGTGTACAAGTTATATCTACTACAAGATTATCAGAATCACTTTCATTCTCATTATTTTGTAGACTATCTCCAATTTTACCTGGTTTATCATACCAAGCAGCCCAGTCTGCTAACGTTACATTTTCTAATGCATGCGGCCTGTCTGTGTAGCGTGTAAGGAGATTGCCAGAGGTAACTTGGTCATCATCATCTTCCATTGAATGAATCTCTTCAAATGATTTGAGCAGGAAGGTTCTGTTTGTAGATTCAGATGTGGGGACAAATATGACTTGTCTTGAACATTTTCTTAAAGGTACTTGTAAGCATATATCAACTGCTTCTTGAGCTGACATTTCAACATTATTGGTGAATTTATTTCCTATCAGACGAACTTTTTCTTTTATGTTGCTTCCTTTCTCTTTGGCTTCCTTACTAGCAGCATCAAGCAAAAGACTCATCCCACGCTGGCTTTTAGATACATATGCAACCACATACATGGCACACTGGTAAATGTCCAATATATACTGAGAATCCATGTTGGCTCTCCAAGCCGATAGACAGGTAGGTATATATGCATTAATACGAATTTCATTCGACAACCGTTTCAGAAATATTGTTGGTGATGAAATTGACGATCTAATTGCCATCATATATTGATCTTCTGTCAACTGAAGCTGTTCTAGTAGCTCATCTAATGACAAAGAATTGCCTAAAGCCATGTCTTCTAAGGACCTCTTTATTTTCTTGAAGTTGTTACTGTGTATCTTCTTCTCTTCAATTTCATCTAATGGCTTAAGTATTACTGTGTTCTTCATTGGTGGTTTGGGGAAATTAAATCTGCACTCCCTTTTTCTTAGTTTTTTACATGTTCTTGAGTGACGATGCATCTGGTACTTTGCGAACGCATGGTCAATTGAACATGAAACCAAGGAATCAATGAAAGCAATAACATCTTCATCAGCATCTTCTTGGTACTTTGGCACATCCTGTAACCAAACCAACATGTGTATATGAGGCGATCCTCTGTGTTGGTATTCAACACGATAGAAATAATCAACCATTTTCGCACGCAGTGGCATTAGGCCACTTTGGAAAAATTTCAGTGAGATCAATGCTATCAACTATCTTGGAAAGAATTTTCAAGAGATGGGTCCACTGGGTCTCAGCAGCTGAGAAACTCAAAAATAACGTAGCTGGACCTAGCTGCCGTATTAATGCAAAAAGATCCTTTTTAGCTTGCTCAAAATATGGTGGAGATCCTCTTACAGTGCGTAATACTCTGTACCCCTCATCAAGCTGTAGCAGGTTATTTATTGCACCATCTTTCTTTAAAGCACCCGCAGTCAGATTTTCATTTTTACCGCTTACTTTCCTTAAAGCAATCTGTGATTTACCATATATTTGTTGCATTTGAAGCTTTTTCACTTTAAAGAACAGATTATCAACAGATCTAGCCACTCTCCTGTCTCTTCTTTGGATTTCAGATTTAACAATATCACTATACAGTACTCTGACTGACCTATCATTATTTGTAGGCCGTGCATTACCAGCGAAAATTCCAGGAAAAGCAAGTTCTTCACAATTAGTGTCTTTAAATATGGAAGTAGGTAGATTACCCTGACCTGGGGCAAATGACCATATGTTATCTTTTTCTTCTTCCTCTATAAAGTCTGGAGATGTAAATAGTGTGTAAGTCATGCCGCCATGAATTTCAGTGTCATCAATTTCATTCCAGCCATCATTTTCACTAATTTCATTATTATGATTGTCCTTTTTAGAAGTAGGATCGTGTTGAATGTGTGTTTTACAATGAATATGTTCATGAATTTCTTCAGTGTGAATATTTTTTTCTCTAGGTTCATCATTGTAAACACTAGCATCCTTCACATTATGAAAGGAAGTCTCACTATCCATTACATCCTCAGTATTGTTTAAGAAAGGCACTTCTAATTCAGGTATCACATTACGGTTCTCACTGTATACATTATGTTGGCTTTTTGAGTCTTTGCCTGAATGGGTACTGGTTGAAGTTAGATCTGTTTGATCTATATTGGTAGCATTTGATACTGAAGATGAGGGCAAATAAGGTTTATCAACTTCAACATCTTGTCTAACTGTCTGATCACCAATATCGTTTTCAGATGCAGTTGTGCTATATGTCCATGTGGAATCAAACACAACATTCTCTTTTTTGTATAAGTTGGAATTTTCAACAAGGTACTGAGCAGCATTCCTAACTTTATTTGGGCGTATATTCTGACTTTGAACACTGCAGACATGTGATAATTTCCTTTTTAAATTCACTTTAATTGTGCCATCTTGATCAGGCAACCTTGGTAAAGAAGTGACAGTCTGGACCATATTAGAAGGTACATTCACTACATTTCCGTCAATTTTTAGCTGCTTGCCTCTTGGAGCTTGGTAGATTTTCATGAAGGGTATCCTTATAGCTACTAGTCGCAGTTCTAGTGTATGCAATTCTTTAAGTATTGGGGGAAGATATGGAAAAGCCATATTATTAGCAATTGAACATGGTGGTATGAGCTTTTTCTTCATATAGTTTTTGCAGGTGTTACAAAGCCATTCCTTCTGGCCCTCTGATAAAATGGCCTGTAAACATTTATTTGCCACTGCTAACTCCCTTAATGCTTTAGTGACAGTCTGAACTGACTGTTTATAAAACAACTGTTCACAAGATGTACAAACATATGTTGGTCCTTGTTCTACTGCGCTGTGGAAATTTATTACAAGTTGTCCAAGAGAGTCTGGTTTATTTTGTTGCTTTCGCATGTGCTTCCCTGTAAGTTCATTCTGTCTGTATTCTGCAATGTTAGTACGTTTAACACGCCTTACTTCAGTTTCTCGCACTGTTTCCTTATGTTTATACATTGGTGCCTTTCTTTTTTCTTTTCTAGATATAGTCTCTCTCTGAATTTCAGTTTCTTTGATATGAGGATTTGTTCGTTTAGCATGTCTAGAAATAGCGTCTTTTTCCTTTTCAATTTGTCTGAAGGAAGAGTCTTTTCTTCGCTCCTGTCTGGATTTAGTTTCTCTTAAAGTTTCTGTTAGTTTAAAGCAATGATCTGTTCGTTTCAAATGTCTAGCTTTAGCGTCTCTTTCCCTTTCAGATTGTCTGAAGGAAGAGTCTTTTCTTCGCTCCTGTCTGGTTTTAGTTTTTCTTAATGCTTCTGCTAGTTTAAAGCAATGATCTGTTCGTTTCAAATGTCTAGCTTTAGCGTCTCTTTCCCTTTCAGATTGTCTGAAGGAAGAGTCTTTTCTTCGCTCCTGTCTGGTTTTAGTTTCTCTTAATGTTTCTGCTGGTTTAAAGCAATGATCTGTTCGTTTCAAATGTCTAGCTTTAGCGTCTCTTTCCATTTCAGTCTGTCTGTAGGAAGAGTCTTTTCTTTGATCCTGTCTGGTTTTAGTTTCCCTTAAAGTTTCTGCTAGTTTAACACAAGAATTTGTTCGTTTTACGTGTCTTGCAAAAGCCTCTCTTTCCCTTTCAGTTTGTCTGAAACTAGTGTCTTTTCGTCTCTCTTGTTTAGCTTTAGAATCTCTTGGAATTTCAATCTGCCTATATTCTTGTTGTTTTCGTTTCAATGATCTATTTTTTGTCTCTCGCTCTCTTTCCATAGTTCTATAAATTTCATTGTCCTTTTTATGCTGTTTTTTCAGAGTCTGATATTTTTGTTCACTAGACCGGAATGTTGGATCTTTACGTTTGCTTTGAATATATTTATTTTTTTGTTGGTTTCTCAACATCTTTTTCTGTTCTGATTTTTCGGCTTGATCCCTAAAATAGTTTTGAAGTAAGTTTGAGGTAGGTCCATGTGTACAATGAGACATCTGTGAAGGGGTTGGAGACACTTCACTTGCAGAATCTTGGAATGTCTGAAGGAAATAAGAGAAAAATATTAGAGAAAGGAATGTGTATACTTACTGTAGTTCAGACTTTCAACTGAGACACCAGTTTTAGCAACTTCTCATTTTAGATACTTGCTCTCAAAAATATATGAGAACATAAACTGAGAATATAAAAGCCAACCAAGTTCTTATTTTTGGATTTTGGGATGTATTTCACAAACTCTGCAAAAGCTATACACTTTCTGAAGTTTTGTTTTAGTGGGCATTGATTTTATCTGTAAGAAATGACAAAATTGTCTGAAAATGTAGATTGTCTATGTTTATATACGTGTAGATATGGCGATTATGTAACAGTAATATCAAATTGGTTAAAAGATATTATTGTAACATAATTATTCATTTTGCATCAACTAGAATCGTCAGAGATATGAATATAGCCCTGCTGCAGGGTTTTTGACAGTTTGAAAAAGGCCAGGTTCTAAAGGTAATAAACAGAGACCAAATTCTTCCATCAATCAAGAACGTAAATATAGTTTTAGATAAGGATATCGTAAAAAGGTTGAGGGGCAAAATTGTGACAATCAGGATATCAACAAAAATAATGACTCTTAATATATTTAAAGTTTTTTTTGGTAGCAAACTACAAAAAATGTATACTTCAGTAATAACCTGACCTAAAGTTAAACAAGCTTTTCTAAATAATCAGCAAAATCTAAGGCATTTATTTGATGACTATGTAGCTTTTGACTGACAAGTATTCACATGTATTTGCTTCATAAACAGGGAGCACAGTGGCTCAGTGGTAGAGTGCTTGATTCAAGACCGAGGGGCCGCAGGTTCGAGCCTCACCGGTGTCACTGGGTTGTGTCGTTGAGCAAGAACATTAATCCTAGCTTAAGACTGGTTCAACCCAGGAAGACCCGTCCCTGCATAACTGAAAGATTGTTGATGGGGTGTAAAGAAACAAAACAGATAAAACAGCTGCTTCATAAAGGTTTGCCCATAGATAGGTAGTGGTTCTGTTGATTCACAAACATTTGCTTCAAAAACCTGTGCCCATATATAGTGCTAAGGCAGTGGTTCTGTTGGTTCATATGTATTTGCTTCACAAAAGTTTGCCCATATATAGTTCTAAGGCAGTGGTTCTGCTGATTCACATGTGTTTCCTTCATAAAATTTCTGTTGATTCTTATGTATTTGCTTCACAAAAGTTCACCCATAGATAGTTCTAAGGTAGTGGTTCTGTAGTTTTTGATTCATTGATAGTTGTTGCTCCCAATTTTTGTGGAAAGGTTGTGTTTGGTGCAGTAATAAGTGTAATTTTTAGTTTCCAAATCATCTCGCTGGGGAAAATGGGCTAGTTGCTTAACTTTGTCTTCTTGATATCATGTGGATATGACCAGAAAATGTCTCAATCATACACTGCAAACCAACCAATGAAACAAAGAAGATTTGCAACATGAAAGTAAAATAGTGCCCTTGTAGTATTATACCATTTAAATGTTTACTAGTACTTTGAGCTGTTATATGGCTATTGTTGTGTGCTTATCCCTTTTCCATGTTTTGCATAGGATCCTTTTTTCAAGATAATATTTATAGAATCTGTCATTATCTGTACCTTTTCCATATTTTTTGCATTATTACCCTGTTTCATAGAATAGTAACAGGCATTTATGCTTATCCTTGCTTTATCTCCTTGTTATATCTTGATTTATATGTTTTAGGAGATGATGCATTGATAAGTTAGGGGTCTTTCATGCAAACCAAATATCTATGTGTCTTGATCCACATCTGAATTAAGGGTGAGGTTGGCGCCGTTAAACCGGTTTAAGCCCTCCAGTAAAATATTTTACTGACCGTTCCAAGGCGGTACTTCTTTTGTGGATCTTTTATGTTTTTGTTCTGTCTTGTGTTTGCTATGTTTTGTGCGCGTCTGTTTATATGTGCTTCGTGGTCACCTGCTGGGAAAGGGCTGACCTCTTGGCTCTCGTTTGTTTCTGTCTTCTGTGAGTTTGTCACTTTCCCATTGGTATCCTGGGTCAGGTGTGGTACTTGATTGTATCGATTCCTGATCTTTGCAACCTTACTTACTTTGCAACATATTTCTAAAGATTTGATAAGATGGCATATCACAATGCCCGCAACTATATGTTGATATAACATACTAACATCATATGTCTGGGTTCTTGTTGCTTGTGGTCTAGCTGGGGATTGAGCTGTAGTCGAAGAATCTGTTAATTTCACTCTTTTAGATGGAGAAAGGCTTGGTTCTAATGGTATCTCACAAGAAGTAACCTGCAAAATTGTGCCATGGATTAGAACCTGTATCATCAAATGATACTACGTACCGTAATCACTTACATAAGTCTTGGCCCTTCACTAATATTATGTTTAAGATATGTACATAATTAAAACCACAATAAACAACAATAACACAAAACGGTTTTTATTAGCATTATAGCAGCCTGGTACAGACCACATAAAAATTCTTTTGTTCTGTTCGAGAAATTATCTCCTAAATGTAAAAGCGGATATTACAAGTCGTTGTCTTCAATTAATGGTACTTTTAATTACAATGTTTGCATATGCAAGTTGGACCCCAGGCTAGAAACAATTTTTCATCCTCAAAGTTATGAAGAAGGCAAAGATCAGGAATCGACACAATCAAGTACCACACCTGACCCAAGACATCGAATGGGAAAGTGACAAAATCACAAGGAAACGCCACATACAGGAGAGCCCAGAGGTCAGCCCCTTCCCAGCAGGTGACCACAAGGCTACAAGAAACAGACAAAACAAAACACCAAGGACAAAAGCAACAAAAAAGATCCACAAAAGAAGACCTGCCTTGGAACGGTCAGTAAGAAAGTTACTGGCGGGCTTAAACCAGTTTTATGGCGCCAACCTCACCCGTAATTCTGATGTGGACAAGGACACAGTTGGTACAGTGACACCTGAGAAAGAAATGTCTATTGCTCATAAAAGGTAAAACAGTGATAAATAAATGTTAAAATGCCAACGAAAGGTAGTGTTTCTGAGAGAAATGTTTAATAAAACGAATCTTGAAAAGTCAGTAAATGACAAAAAACCCTAGCATGTAGAGCTCAATCAAAATTCATAAGAGCACTGTAGCATCAATTCCTTATGGTTCATATTTATAAAATGTTGAACTTGTGTATATATCAAATTATCCCGTGTCCTGCTGCTTTTTGGAAAAGTGTGTAATCTATTGGCTGATCAGTCACTGTTTTCCATTTAGTTTGTGAATCTGTAATCTGTGTTATGGCGCATACACTTTCTCAGCAGTACAAGGGTTAACAATTTAATCTTAATAAATTGTGTAAAATGGTTAAAAAGTAAGTAGGTATGACCAGGAAATACCACAATCACACACTGCAGACCAACCCATGGCACTGAGCGGAAGAGCCACAGAACATGTACAGCAACAAGACATAAGAAATACAATTAAGGCAAAGCAACCAGCTCTCTCTTCCTAGTCAAGTTTGTATGTGTTCATATTAAATTCTGTATGACTTTACAGAAAAATAAATTGTACTGCAAATTGTTGTGACTCTCTTTTAAAAGACTTACAGCATGATTATTGTTGCTGTCTGAATCCATGTTTTCTTTGTAGGCTAGGAAAGAGCTGGCTCATTATTTTTCAAGTTTTGTGGCTTGATGTGGTCGTAATGTCATTTTCATGAAAGGTATCTTGGGTAATATGTCCAGCTTAATTGCATTGATTCCCAAAATCTCTTATATGACATCTGTTATGTGTGGAATTTGATCATTTCAGTTTCTGACTGTCTTTAATATTATTTTCTAGAATTAATGAAAAAGTTAATAGTATGAAATAAGTTACCTGTGTACTGGAAGTGTCAGGCTCAGTTCTCTTGTCTCTCATTCTCTGACGATTTCTTTCTCTGTTACGTCTATTCATTTTTATATCACTTTTGTTAGTGTCAATAATTATGTATAACATTTTATTGTAAAACATCCATTTAACCTAAAAAAAAAAGAAAAAAAGCTTTATTAAACCAACAAAGAACACTTACAAGAATGAGCCACAACATATGATTTCCAACAAAATATGAAGTGCTCAAGCATAATTTTATTGCACTCAAAACTGTCCCAAAAAATTGCAGTTTTGGGCCATTTGAGTGCAAAAGGACTGAGTTTGTCAGAGACTCCCGATTACATCTATGGATAGCAAATCTTCCACAGACAGCTTATTTGATTAACAGTCTTAACCCTTAAAACGCTGACAAAAAATGCACCTGAAAATGTTGTCTGCAGAAGTCGTCTACTGCAAAACCGTACTGACCAACTTAAGTATAGAAGCAAACAGTGTGGACCCAGATCAGACTGCTCCTATAGGAGCAGTCTGATCTGGGTCCACAATGTTTGTCAAAGACTTATAAAACATTTAAGCAGACAACTTTTGTTGTGAAGGTGCTTTAAGGGTTAAAAAATCAGAATGCACTTTTGTGCAGTTTGAACTGGTACTTAAATGACTGCCATCATTGCACTATTGGAAATCTTATAGTGTGGCTCAAAAATAGGTTGTATCAAGGGCAAGTGATACACATCCAAAGGGATTCTAAAATAATGCAGCTTAACCATAGATTGGATGTTTGTTTATCCTGATTCTTACAAGGTTTAACTGAAAATGGAAGGATTTATCTCTTTTGAGGGTAAATCCTTTCATTCAGAAAAAGCCATACCATCAAAAAACGAATCTGGAATAATGGAGCTAAGCCATTGAATGCATGTTTGTATCCCAATTCCTGCATGGGCTTATTAAAATATTTAACTTCTCTAAAGGGTAAAAAAGCCTTTCATTTAGAAACAGCCCTTCTAGACAAAAAGAGAAACAGCTTAACTACAGATAGAGTTGATGTTTCTGATCCTGATTCCTACAGGGTTCAACTGAAAAAAGTAAGTATCTCTCTAAATTGAGGGTAAACCCTACAAAAAGTAAACTTGAATGTGTATCAACTGGCCTTCCATATATACATGTATGTACAAAGAAAACTAGAACATATGGATAGGAGAACTGTTTTCATGAAAAAAGAAGCTCATATCTCAAACGGAACAAAGTATGTTCATATTGGTTATATAAATCTCAAATGATACATTTTCTTGAGAGAAAAAACCTTTTCAAGCATGCAGGCAATTTTACAATATATGCGTTTTATAGTTTATCAACCCATGCATTTTACATAGAACTGCAGATATGGCTCTTCATTTACAATATATGTTTTTATAATAAGGCCTATATGATGACTGCAGGCATGGAAGTATTGTAACACCTCTTCATTTGTGTATACAAAGAAAAACTAGAATAAATGGATTGGAGAACTGTTTTCATGAAAAAAGTAGCTCGTATCTCAAACTGAACAAAGTATGTTCATATACACAATAGAAATTGGTTATAACAACCACTAGCAAGGGCAGATGATACATTTCCTAGAGAGAAACCCCTTTGCAAGCATGTAGGTAATTTTACAATATATGTGTTTTATAATAAAGTCTAGTGAAGTCTATATAAAAACTACAGGTATGTAGACAATGCAACGTCTCTTTATTTACTACGTATTATGTGTTTTTTTTATAATAAGGTCTATATAACCATTTGTTATAATAATAATTTCTTATGTGTATCAATTCATACATTGCACATGAACTGCATGTACGGAGGAAAAGCAATGTCTCAACATATACAATATAGGTGTTTTATGATAAAGTCTATATGTGTAGCAGTTATATGTCTATCAACCCATACATTTTACACAGAACTCCAAGTATGTATAAAATGTAATGTTTCTTCATTTGCTTCTTCATGTGCAATATATATGCTTTTATAAAACAGTTTATGACCAGCTGTTTGGCCATATTTTATGCAATATAAACATAGATACCAGATAGTTTGCATGTGATGATTTTTGCAAAACATGTTTTGGATACTCAAAACAACCATTTCATTGCAATTGCCTCAATGAGATGGTAAATGAGATGGTACCTTTGAGCATCCAATAGACATGACTGTGTAATAATGGTGGATAAGAAAATATTTGTGATTTCACACTCAATAATTGTGCTTAGCTAGACTTAATGGTATTGTGTTTTATATATGAACAAGTTTAAGATTCATAAAAATAACCAAAACAAAACATTTCAAAGAAAAGAAAGTTTTCAAACTTTCAAACAGTCTCAATTATTCTGCTAGTTTTTGGATCTAGTTAGATTCATAAAAATAACCAACACAAAACATTTCAAAGTAAAGAAAGTTTTCAAACTTTCAAACAGTCTCAATTATTCTGTTAGTTTTGGATCTAGCTTGAATCTCTTAGTGGCCGCTTCACTGTCACAATCTTTTTTATTTTCTTTTTCTTTTTCCTTTGGACCTTCAACTTTCTCTTTCTCATCACTCTTTTTTATTTCCTGTGATGCAGGCCCTGGCACACAGGTATCATACCGAATTCTTGGACGCGGATATTTTTCGACTAGTCTTTTCGCGGTGAAAAAATATACTGAAATTGAAGGTAGGGGCTCTCATTTGAAATACAGTCGAACTTCGATGGCTCGAACTCGTCGGGACCATCGGTGCGAGTTCGACCCATCCATGTGTTCCAGCCATACCTAACCTGACAAATTTCAAGTAGGTTCATGTGTACTTTATCTCATCACGGACACCACGTTTTTTTCGACCATAGTTGCAAAGCGTACGTGACACCTGTCACTGATCAATAACCCCTTGCACGCTAGAGTTAAAATGCTAAGCCGCATGTGTTAGCATATGAACCTGTTTAAAGTAAATACATTTATCAGCATGCACATATGCGCAGGCTGATAAATGCATTTGCTATCGAGTAAGCTGTGCTGTTTGTCTTCTTGTGGGTGAATGTTCCTGTTTATGTGTCGCTACAGTTTATGTTGATCTATGTTCGGTTGCCTATCGTTTCCTTTAGAACAATAAAAGAAAAAAACAAGTTTGTTTCTTATTATTTATTCAAAATGAACAAGTTTCAATTAATAACAACGAATAAAAACAGGAAAAAATGACAAACTCCCCAGGATGTTTACAACAAAGACGCGGATCAGACTGTACCGCCGCACAATCTGATGCCTGTCTTTATCCAGCCAGGCATGTTTTACTCATTTTGACAAGCAATTCTTGATTACAAAACATCTCATTAATTGTCTTTAATCATTTTCGGCCGCCCTACAAAGTGGTGACAAGTGAGAACTTACTCAAATCTTTGATCTGATGTATTGCCGATAATTGCTTCACATGTTTCGCTCGTCAGTTAGGTAACCCAAGGGTAAAATCATCATTGTCACGGACGTGCTTATGAAAATGATAATGAACTTAATCAGGCGTATGACTGATTCATGTAAAAAAATATTTGGTTCGAGCCATCATAGCGTTTTTACATGAAAAATCGCCCTGCGGACCGTGCTTTGGGTTCGAGAGTTCGAGCCATTGCTGTTCGACCCTGAGGTGTATTTTAACATTAAATGTATAGGGTAATTGCCGGGACCGACGAACGAGTTCGAGCGATCCCTGGTGTTCGAGACAGGCGAGTTCGAGCGACCAAAGTTCGACTGTAGTAAAAACTTATTTACGAACACTTGTTAGAGTCGATTAAAGGCCTACATGTTTTCTTGAATAGTCACCCTACCAACACATCATGGCTGAGGCATTACAGTACTTAAAATATGCGAGTAAAATGCAAATACATCATGAACGAGTCCTTGAAATCGGGATACTTTCGGATTGATTGACAATTAATCCTTTTTACAAAAATGGTTTCTATATTTTTGCGTTTTGGGTGAAACCACGTTTACTTGTTTTTACCTGTATGTTAATGATTCGTCTTAAATAAGCGTCAATTGTTTATGAGAACAGGAGTTCTGCCCCTACCCCTTCAACGGTTGAAAGTCTTAACCGCGGAGGTGCGTGAAAAAATGCTATAGCGTCCGCGGGGTTTTGTTATCTGGCCGCGGGGTAGGGCTTTTTAGAACCGTTTTTTCACACATTAACTAAAGCGGCAAGAACCAATTATGGGCACAAAGGCACTTACATTTTGATAATCTGTTGGTTTCTACCAGCAGGGACAGCCAATACTGGTTCTTTTGCGAGTTTGATGCGAATCTGAACCACGGGGTGAGAGCATGCTCCTAATCTTACCGCGGATGTGACCATTGTCGACGTTGTTCATGGCCGCGGGGTTCTGCAATATGCTTTCTTTTCCGCGGAAATCCTAAAACTAAAAAAACTATCAGAATCATTTATGACAAAAGATAGGTACAATTGAGGTGGTGTGCTGAAATCACCTGACCAATTACGGTTAAATGAGAATGAAACCATTGGGTTTCCCTTTTTTATTTCTCTGAATGCTTATTTAGCTAAATAATCTAGTATTTACGGTAGTAAGGTCGCCTGACCAAAGTGCCAAAGATTGTGAACAGCAAAATTTAGCTGTTTGTCTGTCTGCCCGTTAATCAGTCCGCCCGTCTGTATGCATTTGTTCTTTTACTTGTATGCTCGTTAAACCAGCTTACATGTGTCTAGTGGCACAGGTGGGTTAGAGCGCCTGTCCAATGTTCTGAAGGCTGTGAGCAGCATAATCTAGCCGTCTGCCTGCCTGCATACCTGTCTGTCCACTTGCCTATGACTGTCTGTCTCGCTGTATCGGTTCTTTGCTCTTTTTACTTGTTTTGTAGGCCAGTTTTGCTAGATTATCTCGTAGCTCAGGTTGTAAGAGTGCCTGACCCCACTGGGGATACTTACATTTTTTCTAAATACGTGGGCTTGTGCCCAGCATCTACTCTTTTCCCCAAAAATATAAGGAATATCAGGCATACCCAAAAAATATTTGAAATTTAGCAACCACAAACACATTTTCCAATACTGTACCTTGACCTTAAGAAAAGCCCTAAAATGTATAGAAATGACTCCCCAAAAAGTCTCAAAAAATATTCATAATATTATCATACCCGAAAACATACTATTTATTTTTCTGACCCCCCCCCCCCCCCCCCAAAAAAAAAAAAAAAATGAAATTCAAAATTTTGAACCTCCAAAAGTGGACCGAACCTACTTATATATGATAATATTAGAGTACCCCCCTCCCCCCCCCCCCCCTCCGCCGAAAGCTGACCATTGTTTTTAGAGAAGTATGCACCAAAATATAGCTGTCTGTTTGCTTGCTTCTCAGTCAATCAATCAGTCAGCCAGCCAACCGTTCACCCAAAAATTATCAAGAATTTCAAGTACCCCCAAAAATATTTGAAATTTTAGCAACCCCAAAAAATATCCCCCCATATGTACCGTGACCGAATGAAAATAACCTAAAATGCATAGAAATGACCCTTAAATATAGTCCAATTATGTGATAAACCCCCAAAATATCCACAAAATCTTCATACTCCCAAAAAATATTCATTTCTCTGAAAACCCCAAAACATACTGAAATTGAAATTTTTGAACCCCTAAAAATGGCCTGAGCCTACGTGTGTATGAAAATATTAGAATACCCCCCCCCCCACCCCGCGTGCGTGAGCTGCGTGTCTTGTTCTTCGGGGTAAGTTATTGATAACAACAACAGAATTTAGGGGCATATTTGTTGCAAGTTATATGCATTGTAGACAACAGAGGAATATGCTACTGTCCGTCCTACATGTGCGGATCCAGACAGTTTTTGTCAGAGGGGGTCCAACTATAACGGTTTTTTCCTTTGCTTGTTTTTGAATGATGACGAGAGGTAGGATCCAGATACTAATATAACCGGGCCATCGTCGGTCCGCCAGCGAAACGCCATTTGAATTGCGTCAAATGGCGTTTCGCTGGCGAGCCGATGCTGCTGGCCCATCATTGAATGCTAGGATGATAACTGTTATTTTTTAGGGGATCCGGACCAGAATTGCTGAGAAACCCTACATTTTTGTGATATTTCGGGGGGCGTCTGGATCCGCGGATGTCCAATGGCGGCGTATCTTCTGGCGTCCGTCCATTTTTTATTGTTGCTCCCATTGTATAAGGGGCTTGCCTAATTATGTTGTTCTCAGTAGACGAAAGAGGACATCTCGGAGAAAGAAATCAGTTGCAGACAATATCTATATGTCAGGGGCGTCGCACTGCGTTATGTCCTTGAGCAAGACACATTTATCCTTGTTTTAGTACTGGTTCAACCCAGGAAGACCCGTCCCGATATATGTGAAAAATTGTTGAATGGGAGGTAAAGAATCAAATCAAACAAAATCAGGGGCGTAGTCAGAGGGTTGAAGAATTAAGGTATTTGACCTTGTTACTTTACTTTTCAGCAATGATTGCAAATAACAAAGGGGCTGATCAGACTGCGCGAAAAGACCAGTGCCTTTATTGTTCTTTGAGATCTCTCGCATCGAGGCCCATGTGATGTTGAAGCCCATGCATCATTGCTTCTGTCTTGCTGCGCGCCTTTATCTTGAAATAAATACTGGGGCCCCCAGAGTTTTAGGGGAGCTGGGGAGAAGGGCTATTTATTTTCAGGGAGCTTGGCGGCACTGGTAATTATTTCAGGGATTTGCGGAGCAAACTTATAGTTTTGGGGATTTTGGGAGTCCTTCAAAAAAGTAAAAATAAATAAATTTATGAACTCTTACCTTAAAGGAAAAGCCTTCATTTCATTTGCTTTTTTTAATTCTTCGGCTTCTGAGGGGAGGCCCCTATCCCCCCCCCCCCTTGTAAAAATCTAAATGTATTTACTTTCGAGCTCTAACATGCTACTCTGCCTTGGTATTGGTGAAAGGTATGGCGAATAATTTTTACTATTGCTAACTTATTATCCTTAAAATTGTTAATTTTTAGTTTGATAATAATGTATTTTGAAACACTCAGATGGCGCCAGTTTGCACCATTTTAATAAAAAAAGAATTCGTGGAGTTACCCCCGAACCCCCTAGCACGAAACTGAATCCACATCATTACATGGAATGGAAAAGCATCCATTTTTTACATTTCTTTGGCTTTCAAGGGCTATTTCACCCAGACCCCCATTGTAATATGTGATTTTATTCATGTTTGTACTAACGTGCGCATCTGGATTTATCTTGGAGAAAATATGGCACAAAATTTGGGGTGTTGTTTATTTATTATCCTAAAAGTTGGTAATAACATACTTTGGAACACTCAGAATGCACCAAATCGCACCATTCTATCATATTTCCAGGGGGAGCATGTCCCCGGAACCCCCTAGCACAAGTGTTTATTTCATTAAACTAATTACATAGTTGTATTCTTTGGCTAAGCCTTATCTTTACATGTATTTACGTAAATATATTAAGTGAATATTTAGTCATCGGATCGTGTATAGCCCTATTGTTTTAGGCATGTGAATTTAATACCATGGAAAGAAAAATGCTTATAGGGAGAATTGGCTTATATTTTTGGGGATTTGGAAGAGGCTGAATTAAATTTAAGGATTTGGGGAGCATAGGAAAAATACTTTCAGGGAGCTGAGGAATTTTGGGAGATCAGTGCATTATTTTCAGGGATCAAGGGAGCATAGAACCCCTGGGGGTCTTAATACTATATTCGTTACGCTTTGATGTGTTTAGCAGACGATACATTCGCGATGACCTCCTAGAGTGGTGGGGTAAATGTCCCCATGTGCCCCTGAAATAAAGGGGCGTGTTCCCCTGCGCCCCCCCCCCCCCCATCGAAAAATCGTTATCTTATGTTCCCTGTTCCCCATTATTATCTTTGTTCTTCTGTTTCCATCAAAAGTTGGCCTTACTTTCCCCGTTCACGTGAAATAAATGTCATTTTCCCTGTCCCCAAAACGCCTGGGAGAGCCTCATCAATATTAAATTTCCGATTCAGTTTAAATAAAATCAAATCAGAAGGCTGCAATTACTTTATTCTTGATCACAATATTGCTTATTGCAAAGAAACACAAACGCAGTAGATCTAATGTATTGTATGACGACGCATCCGGAAGTAGCTCAAAACAGGAAAAAGATGAAAGAAAACTGTTAGTAGGTCCTCTATCTTTCGTGAGGGAAAGCAGTGTCTATCTAACACCCCAAAAATAAGTTGGATCACATTTGTTTTATTATTCTATTTTATTATCATGTTTTAAAAAGTATTTTTAACAGGAGCTTATCCCGATTCTATTCTACTTACATTTACTTTTATAACAGAAGTTCTTGCGTGAATTATGTTTTGATTATTTCAATGAGGTATGTTCGACCAGCAAAGCCACAGATCAGCCTGCCCATATGCGCAGTCTGATCAGAGCCTTTGCAAGTCGCTTGAAAACTTTTACCCTGCGGTAGCCTATCTTTGCCTCAATCGGTGCAGAGTCAGGGAAACGAGAATGGTCTTTTGTTTCTTGACGTTCCTCTGAAACAGTAACCGCCCATCCTCAGCATTCGTTGTCGTTACATTTCCAGTACGTCCTCTCTTCTTCTGTTAGCCTGTGTTTTGGTGCTTAAAAGAACCGTTTCATCGCGACGGTTCTTTTGAGTACCCACAGCATATGCTTTGGTTGAGAAATAAGAAAGTTATGTTACTGTTACACATCCTGCTTATGTTCAAAACAATATTAAGACCAACATAAAGGATGCATGATGGAAACTCCATTTGTATTAACTTGATCATAGAAGTGTTGCGAACTTAAAAGTTTGACTTTCTTCTCCAACATGGAGCAACAACAAGCACAAATATATTGTCTGGCCGTATTTTCAAACATTTAGGGGAAGGAGGGGGATACTGACAAAATATTTTATTTTGATTTGATTCTTTTTATTTAAATCGAGTAAATTTCAGTCTAAATTCAGCAAATATATACTCAGCGTCAATGAAAAGTTACCAGGTAGTTAATCATATTTTATTCAGAATTGAAAACATGAAATACATTTAATTTTTTTGTGCTATTATTTTTAGGACACTTTACAGTTTTGACATTAAGAACTATAGCATCCTATCATTCTCAATGCTGAAATTGAGCGCCAAAGTCACGTTCCCTAAAATGTAAAGTCACAAACCTTAATAACGAGTGTGTCCTCCATTAACATCAATTGTTGCTTGGCATCTGCGCCTCATACTCCGTATCAAACGCTGTATCTTGTATTGGGGGATAGCCTCCCATTCCCTGTTAAGTGTCTGAATTAGCTGTTGACGGTTATGGATGTTATGCCTGCCGTCAAACACGCGACGTCCTAGCTGGTTCCAAAGATGCTCTATGGGACTCAGATCAGGAGAGAATGCTGGCCAAGGTAACACCTGCACATTGTTTTGTCCAAGAAAGTCTGTTGTAAGCCTTGCTGAATGAGGTCTGGCGTTGTCTTGTTGATACAACGTTACGTCGGCGTGATTTTGAAGAAATGGCACCACGACTGGCTCTAATACCTCGTCAATATACCGCCTGGAAGTCAGATTTCCCTCAAGAACCACAAGAGGTGTCCTGTAGCGCCACGATATACCGCCCCATACCATCACACTACCGCCGCCCCAACGTGAACACTCCCGTACACAACAATCTGCGTAACGTTCGCCTTGACGTCGCCACACCTTAGCTCGGCCGTCATTCATATCGATACAGAAACGTGACTCATCTGTGAACATAACGCTTTGCCACTGACGCTGTGTCCATCGCAGATGTTGCCTGCACCAGTCATAACGGTTTCGACGTATTGGTGTCAGCACGTTACCTCTATACGCATTGTGGCTTCTAATGTCACGTTCACGCAAGCGTCGCCTCACTGTAGATGCGCTTATGCGTCGGTTATTAATTCCTACTGTCTCTTGAGCCGTTTTAACGGCAGTTCTGAAGCGATTCCGAAGATGCGACAGCACTATGTTCCGATCCTGCCGTTGTGACGTTACTTTTTGGCGCCCTGGGCGTTGTCTATCACTTACAGAGCCTGTAGTAGCATTCCTTTCAGCAAGTTTCATGATCGTCTGATGAGAGCAACCCATCCTCCTGGCTACTTCACGGAATGACAATCCGCCCTCAACCATTCCAACGGCACGGTGACGTTGGGCTTCATTTAAACGTCCCATAGTTGACGTTGTGAAAATTCTAAAGTTGGCGTTTTGTTGGAACAATGTTTAACTATCGAACAAAGAACAAAATGTGAATTTTGCATTGATTGTATTCAATAAAATGAATAAAATTCATTTTCGCACGTGCGCATAAGGGGGGACAACCCAGATACTCCTGCACGTGGTCCTTGCAAGAAATGGATTTGGAACTGAGTACAATAACGGTCAAGATAGATTAAAGTTCACCGCATGTCACATGATGACATTTATTAAACATGTTTGCCTGGTAACTTTTCATTGACGCTGAGTATATGATACCTATATGGACTTACGCTTTTCAGTATATCATTGCATACTTACTTTAAATAAAACATGTTCAATAGCGTAGCCAGGATGCTGGAAAAGTTACGCACATCAAATGCGAGTATGCAATGATATACTGAAAAGCGTATGTCCATATAGGTATCATATATTTGCTGAATTCATAACTGAGGTTTGCTTGATTAAATAAAAAAATCAATTGTGTCCCTTTTCAAAATGGGAACTTCTCTTAAAGGAAAGAATTTGCTCCCAAAGGGAGCGAATTCAATTCTTTCCTTTATGAGCAGTTCTGTATATTATGAAAAATCACTATTACAACATTAGGTAACCTCCCTTGAGTGTTGCTGTTTTTATTACGCACGTGCGTAACTGCGTAATGGTAGCTACGCCAGTGATGTTGATTCAGATTATTGCACTTTAAGCAATTTATCTATTACAACTTCGAGGACAGTACATGTACTAGGGTTCAACACCGTATCATCCGCGTTTCAGTATTAGCATTTTCCGTAAGTATTCACCTCGGTTAGACTAGCAAAATCTTGGTCAGCCCCGCAGACAGGTACACCAACGTCCGCGGAAAGATCAACATTTTTTAGCATAGGCACCATGTTTGTATGACATTATCTAGTAAATGCTAAGAGCAATTACTATATCATTTTTTGCAAAATTGCTATCGATAACCTGGCTTTTAAGATATCAATGTTAAATGAAATGTTATTTTAGGATTTTCTCAGTTCGATCGACTAAAAGCAATTTTTGCCTTTCAAAATAATTTCCACCGTTATAAACCATATTTTGTGGTCCAACAGTAGAGTTTGCAAGGCTTGCGATATTCTAAGCACATGAACGAGTGTTTGGTTGTGTTAATACAATAGATTTGAATTGGATATAGATAATAAAAATATATTTTTTTACCCTTTTACGGGACCAACCCTCCCCTCCACCATAAAAGAAAGGACCCCCGCGACAAGACTAGCCGCAAATTCTCCGCAGTCAGAAAACGGTATGATACCTGTGTGGCAACTCTTTCTCATCCTCTGAGAATAAGTCACTGTACTGGCTAACTTCCAGTCTGAGACTTTGAAGCTCCTTCTGAGCTTTTTCATTTTTCTTCTGCATTTTAACAAGTTCTTGGGAGAGTTTATAGTTCTCCTGTGCAAATGTCGCTGTTTGCTTTCTCAGTTTAGTTGCGGTTTGCTCTAAAGTGTCAGCATAACCATCAATTTCAATACTGATGGACAACGCATCATGAACAGCTTTATCACTGCTATAAGTCCCAGCTTGTAATCGTGCAAACACACCATTCAATTTCAATGTGCATGATTTTATGTCACTTGCACTCATTTTTGTTGTTGATTTGTCCTTTTTTGTGTTACCTATAGAAAATACTATTTTATTTGTGCCCTGATGTTCATATGGTCCCTGACCATACAAAATCATTGAATGACCAGCCTATATACTTTACTTCACATTCATATTGTTTCTGATATTATTACATGTACTAAAATTGGCACATAGCAAAATATATAGCTGGGTATAACGACTTTGTAGGTTTAGATCAAAAAGGCACTAATATATTCATGAGAAGCACAATGTAGCGAAAGTGGCCAAATAGTAGTAAATATGGGTTCCATTTAACACTTGAAGTTTAAGTGGTAATTTCACTTATTTACCAACAAGACGCGCCCTTATCAGCTCTGCATGAACATATGCAAATAATGATTTGGGTCTTAGTTGGCAAACAATGATTTGGGTCTCAGTTGTCTGTACTAAGTTACGTGTCCTTTTTCTGTACTGTGCTTCAGGACTCACCTGTGAAAACTAAAACTAATTGCAAAAAAGAAGCAAGCTTAATACAGGCCCTATTTTTCAAGTTAAAGCGTTCATTTAATCGGACATGTTGTTTTGGAAAGCCGAAATTGAGATCACTCTGGTGATTTTTTTTTCATTGAGCACACTGCCAAAACAACTGACTATGCATATTCTAAATCAAAGATATCAGAGGGATTTATTGAGGTTCATTACAGCAAACAAAAACTTCTTTTCACCCTACAATGAGGGACTTAGTCTAGACAAAACCAGCAGAACTGTACAATTTGGTTGTGTTAAATATTGTGAGCACTTTATGTCTGTATAAGCCTTCTAATAGTTTAAAGCAAAGAAATAATGTGACTAGATAAACAGTGGGACCTCACAAATGAAATTACATACTGCCAATTAAAATAAGAAGTATTACGTTTTCTGTCTACAGATGTATATATAGCAGTGTGGATAGCTTTCATATTCTTACCGTTCAGGAGCAGGAACAGGGTTTTAAAAGAAAGAAGAATACTGCCTAAATCAATGGTATGGAGTTGATAGTTATTGCACTTTCCATTAATTCTCATGAACAAACCCAGGCCATATTCAGACTCTGTAGGCTCTCTTAATTTCTGAAGGATCTATTTTGCAGATTTCCAACAGAATTTCAGCAATTTTTTAATAAAAAAACCCCTTAATTTATAAAAAAAATCAAGAATATAATCATCTGTTTATAGTGTAACAAAAATGACCAGTCCTTCATGAAGGTTTCTGGCAATAATTGTTTGTTTTTTAATGGTTCACAGCTTAGTGTGAGGAGAATAAATGGACATAAATCTTACCCTCATTATAAGTTGTGAGTTGACACTGCAACAACAAACTACTTCTAGCTGTAACACCAGCCTCTGCGGCCATAGCTAAATACCAGCATCTCCTGCCAACACCAGCTTCTGCAGCCTGTAAAAACACCAGCCTCTGCGGCCAAAAGCAGAACACCAGCCTCTGCGGCCAACACCAGCCTCTGCGGCCAAAACAAAACATCTAATTCTACGAGTAACACCATGCACACTAAATGACCATTTAGCCATGATGCACTCACACTGATAAAGATACTGTAATTGAATAAATGTTTCAAAAACATATTTATATCTCCATGAACCGCTGAAAAGAAATGATTTTAAAATTCATATTGTCCACATAAAACAAGATATAATGTATATTTCATGATGCCTATCTACTGAAAACAATTACAGTATAACTAAATCATGTATACACTATTTTATATGAAACATAATACAAGAGTAGCAAATGGGAAATAAATATAACGTTATGGTGAAATGGAAAAACAAATATAGGTTTATGATGAGTGAATCATGTTTCTAGCACCGCGGCGGAGACGCAGGTCATTTTCAAACCATCCACAACTTGGCCAGCATATTATTTGCTGATTCATATGAAATGTTTCATTTTGAAACACCTGGAATGTTTGGTGTTCAGAGCAGAAGGTGTGAACAAGTGTGTATGACCAACATATAATAATGTTGTATTGTGGATGCTTTGAAGGTGCCAGTAAAAATTAACGAGAATAATGAAATGATAAAGAGAATACCTAAAACTGAAAGCAAGGAATAATTTCTAAGTAACTACATACATAATAGCTAAGTAGAATAGTTAAGTTGTCATCGGTATATGTAATACATCTTGAGTCACTCTGTATCTATATCAAATTTTATCAAACCAGAATATCTCAAAGCTATATGACTGGGACAACCATAATTGCATGTAACACACCTTCCTGACCAGACATAACCAATTTTATTTAAATTGTAATTTAAAAGCAATCATGCCTGCAGGTGATACACCAAGGGAGAAAATTCAAAAGGACAGTTAGGGGAGCAACCATTATTGCACAAGATACACTGTCTTCACCTGATATTTATGTATACCAAATATCATTAAAATATCTCTAAGTGTATAAGAGATATTGAGTGCACAAGCTTTCCCTATAAAGTTCATTCAAGAGAAGTAACTCTAAAGGATAACAAGCGGGAGCTGTCTTGACCTGATATATATGTATACTAAATATCATCAAAATATCTCAAAGGATATGAGTCATTGAGCACAAAAGTTTATTCAAGGGAGATAACTCAAAGGGCTGTAAGGGAGAACAACCATTCTTGCATGTGACACACCGTTTTCACCTTATATATATGTCTACCAAAGATCATAAAAATATCTCAAAGGGTATTAAAGTTATTGAGTGCACAAGCTTCCTCCTATAAAGTTCATTCAAGGGAGATAACTTATAAGTCCAGCAAGGGAGAACAACAATTCTTGAATGCAAGACACCCCCTTGACCTATTATACATATATACCATATATTATCAAAATATCTCAAAGGATATTAAAGTTATTGAGCGCACAAGCTTCCCCCTATAAAGTTCATTCAAGGGAGATAACTCAAAAAACATTAAAGGAGAGCAACCATTCTTGCACGCATACACCGTCTTCACCTGATATACATGCATGCCAAATATTATCAAAATATCTCAAAGGGTATTAAAGTTATAAAGTGCACATGCTTCCCCCTATAAAATTTAAATTTCACTCAAGGGAGATAGCTCAAAAGTCCATTAAAGGAGAGTAACCATTCTTGCACGCGACACACCGTCTTGACCCGATATACATGCCTACCAAATATTATCAAAATATCTCAAAGGCAATGAAAGTAATTGAGCGCACAAGCTTCCCCTTATAAAGTTCATTCAAGAGAGATAACTCAAAAGGCCAGCAAGGGAGAGCAACCATTCTTGCACGCGACACACCGTCTTGACCCGATATACATGCCTACCAAATATTATCAAAATATCTCAAAGGGTATAAAAGTTATTGAGCGCACAAGCTTCCCCTTATAAAGTTCATTCAAGAGAGATAACTCAAAAGGCCAGCAAGGTAGAGCAACCATTCTTGCACGCGACACACCGTCTTGACCCGATATACATGCCTACCAAATATTATCAAAATATCTCAAAGGGTATAAAAGTTATTGAGCGCACAAGCTTTTGTCTACGGACGGACAGACGGACGGACAGACGGACGGACGCCAGGCTGATCGCTATATCCCCCGATCCTTTTCGGGTCGGGGGATAAAAATGTAAATTCTGTGATATTAACCCAATTTTCCTGTGATTTGTTATATGTTTTAATACTTGTACAGTCTTTCACTTTGTTTGTCGGTAAAATAGCCTTGATGGATATGTTAAATATGTTAAAAATTGAATGCCGACTTTAAATAAAGTTTCTTGTATCTTGTATCTTGTTTCTTGTACCTCGCTTATAGAGTCAATGCTAAATCACAGTTTTGAAAGCGTGAGGAAATCGCGCACCAGCTGACGCCAATGTTACCGCAAAATGACGTCAGTCGTGGCGTTAGACGGTGTATTGTCGTTTTCACGCCTGAAAGACGTTACAAATACTGGAAAAAATGCTAAATTATTACTATATTTTGTTTGAACATTCCACCACTCCCATCGTTAAACCTAGGACCTGGGTCCAAGACACATTATTGTACTAATTATGTCGCGTTCACATGTCAATAAAATGTGTACATAGGTTTTAAAATACCACAAGTGTTTCAGTTTCACTTTGAGGTGAAATGCGTCGTGTCAAGAATATTTTGATTGGTCATTTCAAGAGATACTGTCGTGTGAAGAAAATGCAACTGCAACTGGTTTAGCAGCTGTTGCAGCAGTACTTTTATCTGGAAACAACCGCACAGCCATACGAACGTATACTGATGATCAGTGGTGGAATGACTTCCGAATTTCAAGGACGTCTTTTGTCACATTATATAAGTTTCATGCTTTCGCTCTTATCCCCATCTTTTCTGTTTATATTGTAATACATTTTAAGATTGTCTTCGTTATAAATAATGATAAACATCAAGAAAGATGTCTCTCAAAACAATCTTACTTTTCTTACAAATCCTAAGAAACCTTAAGTCAGAACTCATCAAAATATATTAACTTTTGAATGGGTCAGTAGAATTTGGCGTAGTATAAGCTTACAGATAGGTTTTGCTTCTATTTGGTTTAAACATATTTATTCAAGTTTGTACATACATTACAATATAAACAGAAAAGATGAGGATAAGAACGAAAGCATGAAGCTTATATAATTTCTTCTGCTGCGCAACTAAGCTGTAATATATAGGTGGAAATGTTTGACAAGTGTTACGTGCCAGGCGTAACTAGAAAATAATTCAAGAAACCAAATTTTGGTATTCAAAAAGTCAGCAAAAAGCACTTTTAAAATTTAACAAAATTTATTAAAAATAACAAAAATATCATTAATTTTACACAAGCAATGGAAAATATTTATACAATCATAGAAAGTCTAACTTACAGTACCTTATATGTCCAAATTGCCCCAACACAAGTTCTGCAGCAGTTTCTGATCCCCAGATTTTGAAGTCAAATTCAAATGAACACTAAAAATAGTAAGTGAGTATGATCAGGAAATACCACAATCACAAACTGCAGACAACCGCGTGGCACCGTGAGGAAGAGCCGCTAAACCATCACGAGACACCAGGAAGACAAAATAAGCAAAGCAATCAGCTCTCTCTTCCCCATCAAGATGATTGCACTACTAGAATGGACATAAAGTAACGTACAAGAAAACATAGAACAATTACAGACTGCCACAATTTAAGTCTGAATCCAAAACTGAATAGTCCAAAGTAATCCAGCATGAATAAATTAAACACAAAGTATTCCAGGTTAGAATTCCAACACAAAAGGTTTAGACTTTTAAATGGTGAAATTATTTCAAAGATGCCCTTATGAAAAATTTACTTTTATATATACTGTTTAAGTAAGTTCAAGAACAATCAGGCAACAACTATGATATTGTATGCTAATATAAATCAAAACATCGGTTCTGTAAAGTTCTATATTTTCCTGGATAATTCTACAACCTGCTCAGAGTTGTTTCTATTTGGCATAAAAAGGACAGTTCTAGGGAATTCCGGACTTTTCCGGACTCTTCCATTACAATATATTTTTAATTTCTCGATGATTAGTCATCCTTCTATCATCAATTTCTCCAATATCTGGGTCAACAGAAACTTAGCAAACAACATATTAAACAGACGAACATCATACATATTACACAAGCGTAAAGTTGAGTTTATAACAGGTCCAACAAATGTGTAAAGGAAGCTACTCTCCTATTCGGGTCAGCTAGATAGTGGCCTGCAGATGAAAGGACACATACGAATTTAGATGGTTGTTGTAGCAAAGAGATTAAAAACATATACGAGGGTTGTCCCAGGAAATCGTGGACTTTTGTTATAAAATGAGACTGTGTATCAGGAATTCAATGAATTTTGTATGATATGTTTATATACATCTAAGACACATTTTCTACAAATATGAATGAAATCACAGATTAGATAACAAAGTTATAAACCTTTATTTAAGGGTGTCTCAGTGTATGCGGAGCACGTCGCAAATTATTTTTCTGTATTTTCAAAGAGGGGTGGTCAAATGTTTTGACTCTACTCTTTTTATATAAGTTTAAATGGTAACAAATATTGTCATCTATTTGTTGAGTAAGTCTCCCTGGTTCTAGTAGTGACTATATAGTTAGTTTAGATATGTTAAGCACACAAACAAGCGAGATCTTTAAGATTTAATACGAGATAACATATTATCCGTTACATTAATTAACAGAAAAATAGCATGTGTTCTGTTAAATTGACGAACAGGAGCTTGTCTTTGTGATATTACTCAAATGATTTTACACAAAATCAATTTAACGATATTAGTGACTGTTCTACCAATCATTTAACATTAAAAGAACGTTGCTGTATGTGTTTAATTAGCCAAAAAATATTGAAAGTCTAATTTTTGCGCCGTACCGTTTCTCAAAACGTTAGCTTTTTCTGAAAATAGTAATGCAGTAGGTATGTAAAATATTTTATAAAATCAATGCGAATGGCCTTAAACGTTTCAAATTTTCAACACTATACCTTGCATAGTTACTTGTTGATGTGGCAATACATTGTTTGAAATACAACAGCGAAATTTGATTAAATGTACACTACCTTTTGGACTAGATGATTTTCATTGAAAATATTTTGACGTGCGCCGCTCACGCGGACATACCGTCAAGTAAAGATTAATAAATTTGTTATCTTAACTGCGATTTTACCCATATTTATACAAGAAGTTTCCCATATGTATATATACACATCCTTCAAATATCATGGAGTTACTTGTACACTGTCGTGTGTTATAACAAAAGTCCACGATTTACTGGGACAACCCTCGTAAATATACAATGTGTAATCATTTTTAACACACATTTGATAGTTGTATCAATATTCATATAAAGTAATGAAGAAAAAAGAGAAATGAACAAGAAAAAATGAAAAAGCAAAGGTCTATGGGGGAAGGCAGGAGTGGGGAGAACACTGACACCAGAACAGCAGCATTGCAAAGTATTTGTCAAACTGTATTCAAATACCATCAAATGTATTGTATAATAAAGGCAGTGTTATAAAGTAAATCGTTTAGTATCCAGTATGTACTTTTGTGCCTTCTGAAATATGATGACATTAGTTGCATATGGAAGTGAAGCATCCCCATAAAGTAACAAATTGAGAGAAATTGGTTGGTATTGACTTACATCAATGAGAAGGGATATTCTTTTGGCATTATAGAGAGTACAGCTAACAAAAAAGTGATATTTACACAAACTTTATTAATTAGTGATTTAGCTCCCATGCAAAGTTTGGTACAATATTTAATGAATTAACCCCCTCGTGCGAAACTTTGCACGACATTAGTGAATATGCTTCTTCGTATCAGCAAGCGATAGCGCACACTATTTCACTTAGTTATACAGATATTCGGTATTAAGCATATTTTACAATAAAGGGGACTGCAAAATATTTTTTATCATATGGTATGTTGGAATTAACGAATATATACGTATATCTTGAGCAGGCTGCAGTACAGATATTTTTTTCTTAAAATTGGCAAGACATACTTTCTTAGAGTTCCATTTTAACCACCAGAATACATCTCTTTTTGTACCCTGGGGTCCCTCGTTCAATCACCAGTTCCACCAGTCTGTCCAAAAACACTTTAACTCGGCTTCCGATACGTTTTCAACCAGAACCACTGGGGTCAAACTATTTACCGTAATCACTGAAATCACGCAAGAAATATAGAAAATGAGCCGTGACATGTGATTTCCAACAATGTGGTATTTTGACATGTGTTGACTCAGACGACCATGTGTAGCCTACTTTTAAGCTTAGGAACTATAAATGATGTTCAGTCAGTAGATTTACACTCATAAAATATTCAAGTGACTAGCAAAGGTTATGATCAGACTGCGCGTGAGCGCAGGCTGATCTGAGGCTTCGGTGGTCGCACATACCACATTGTAGGAAAACTCACGTCACGTTTGCTGTTGTTTGTTGCATGTCATAATAATACGAATTAGTATAATAAGCTTATTTACAGTTTTATTTTATTTTATTTTTTAATAACTTGACGTTTGTAGTTAATTTCACTTCAAAGTCCCACATGGTCATGTGAACTATCATATTATATACCAAAATGTTTGTCATACCCTGGAGTTTATGAATCTGCCAGGATATAGTGACCATTGTTGGTGCGGGCTGAGAAATCCAAGATGGGGTCCAAGATGGCCGCCAGAAATAAATGCAAGGGGTTGTTGTGTAAGAATTGTTGTACTGATTTGATGTATATTATTTCATCAAATTAATGAGATTTATTTTTGTAGTGTATTTTTGAACTTTTTAATGATACATTTAAATATGGTTTCAATTTCAAGGTCAATGTCAAATTCAAGGTCAAATACGAAAAATAGCGAAAAAAGGGCTAATTTCATAATTATCTTTTGCTATTGTACCAAAGTTTACTTAAATGGGAAGAAGTGTTATATAACAAAGTAAACAAGAATGTATAGGCTTTAAATAAATTAAATGAAAATTAAACTCTGTTGCATTTCCATGGAGATTTTCAAGATGGCGTCTTGAGACCCCTTATCAAAATAATTGAAAAAAAGATCTACCATTAAATTTTTTTTTTCATTTTCATTTCAAATGTGGCCATTATAGTATTACTTGCTAAATTATTTTAGCAGCATATTTCTGACACCATGAAATTTAATTTATACAACTAACAAGAAATTTTGGGTTTTTATTGTTACCTGAAAAATCCGAGAAGGCGTCCGAAATAGATGAAAAAGTAGACCCATGTAGAAAAATGAAAATGATCCTGAAAAATCTAAATATGTGACGGTAGAAAACAAAAAGAATGAAAAAAATAACTGTATTAAATATATTTCAGCATTTAAATCCTGTGAATTGAGCCTCAAATTCTATGGTTTATGTTAAATGTTATGTCATACAAGTATTAGCTTTTTAAAAGTCTGACATCTTTTGGCTTTTAACTAAAGTGGAACATTGTCTACATGCACATGAGATTCATGTTTCTTTTTTCCTTTCCATGCTGCCTTCTGTCAAGTTCAACTATGACCATAAAGGCAGGTTTATGGTATGGCACATAAATTATCAGGGGAAAAATCTTAGCTTGTCAGTTGGGTTTGTCGTTTTTCCTTTTAAGTGCCCTATTTGTTGAGTTGATGTCATTCTAGCATGTCTCCCTGTAAGGCCAGTGCTTTCGCAAGGTTGGTTGTGAACCCCTTTAGAAGAACCATGCTCCTTGTAAACCAAGTTATGACCCCTCTATAAGGTAGTACATGATCATCCTATGTGTATCAGACCCAGATCCCATGTGAGGTTGGGCGTAGTCCTGGAGACCTATAACAGGTCCTGTCTAACACGTATGTGACCAATCGTTTCCTCAAATACGGTGTGCTGTATCCACAATAAGATGTGTTGTGGCCATCCTCTTTGGTCTCATGTCATAGTCAACTTTTGAGGTGGATGATGGTCTCCCTGTGAGATGTGTTGTAGTCCACCTATGAGGCCGGCTGTTCATTTTGTGAGATATGTTATGGCCATCCTCTTGGAGCAGGTTATTGTATGGGTTGTGTTTGCGCTCCACCCCCACCCCTGTGAGTTGAGCCGTGATTTCTAGCAAAGTAAGAGACTTAAAGAGAAAAGAAAGATCAGGAATCGATACAATCAAGTATCACACCTGACCTAGGACACCATATGGGAAAGAGACCAAAGCATAACGAAACATCACATACAAGAGAGCCAAGAGATCATCCCTTTTCTAACAGGTGACCACAAGGCTGCACAAAACAGACATCACAGAAGGAAAAGACAAACACAAAAATATATTCATCAAAAGAGGCAGCGCCTTGAAATGGTCAGGGAATGAAATTACTGGAGGGCTTAAATCAGCTTTATGCAAAGCGACTCTTGCTCCCCTGTTAGTGGAACATGCTCGTCTGTGAAGTTGGTCAAGAGTGGTTTCCCATGAACCAGGTCTTATTCGCTTGTGAAGCAGGTCATTGTCCCCATGAGGCTGGTATAGGGTCGTGGAAATCCTATGAGGTTGGCTGTTGACATCCCGTGAGGCCTATAGTGGTCCTAGTTTAGACAGACTTTGCCTCTTCCCTGATGGGTGGCTGATGTTTCACTAATAAGTGCTCCCTCTTAGTTTGATTGATTACATCCCAATGTAAGTTGTGACCCAAGTTAAGTGGGTGATGGACCTCTGCGAGTAGGGTAGATGCCCCCTATGTAAAGATGGTCATGCATTTGTGACAAAGATCATAGACTTATGATGCCGGTCATCTCCCTAGGGCCTAGTGAGGCCAATCATACCTCTATGTGAGGCAGGTTCCAAACCCCTGTAAGATGCATAGTTGTTATCCTCTTGAAGTGGGTCATGGTTTTCATTGTGAGATGAATGTGTGATCAATCATGTGACTGCTAAGTGCTTTAGCCATGCAATGGATGAACATCCTAAACTGATTATACTGAACAAACATCTGGATTTATCTAGGTCATAGAATTGAGTCATGGATGGCAGTGCTTGCACTAACTGTCAAAATCAGGAAGTCGTGCAGCTTCCAAGGTTCATCATCTGGAAGTCAAGCTAAATCATAAATTTGGTTTCCTTCGGAATTGGAAGTCACTGATTTCCTAGCATCCAGTTTTGGAAGTCACAGACTGGGAGTCTCTGACAACCAGACTTCCAGTAATGCAAGTACTGGGATGGTCAAATGTAGCTGAAATGTACCAAAGGGTCATACAATACGAAGCACAAAAACGATCTATAGCCATGGACATATCCATCTGTGACGATTTCTACTTTAAGAAAATAGAGATACACAGCAGTCGAAGGCTGATTTTCGCTAACATGTTAGTACCACCTGCATGTCTGTCTCAAACTTCATCACAAAATCAAAAAGATCATCACATTATAGTAACATATATAATAATACCAAGTTCATATTCAAGGTAACTTAATTAGTCAAAGTAAGCACACAATTAGGTTATAAAACAATGAACATCTCCTTTGTTATCTTGAATTTGACCTTGGGTAATACATCACATCTTCTTAAAGCCTGTATATAAATTTTATGATGTTTTGGCATTATGAGGTTTCATTCATACTTTAATAATTGTTTTGATGACTAAATATCAACAGGTACATAGGCTATTATGGACATATCATTATCATCCATCAATTAAGTGGTTGCCTGACAGAGCACCACAGACTGATTAATTGTCTATGTTCTGTCTCGCAGGATGTGACTCCTGTTTTACTATATGCAGTGTTGGGTAGAACAAGGTGGTAAATGTTATGCGTTCAAAAGCTGATGATATCAAGATAGTTGCAAAATTTGGAAAAGACGAAAGCTTGCCTTTTGGAGTAATGCAAGTGTGTGCCAATTACACAGGTTTGTTATATGATGTTGTTAATTGTTGTTCTCTGAACAAATTGTGAACTGAGAAGGTTCTGAAACACAAAACATGGAAACCTAAGAAACTCCCACGTACAGATGACAGCTTTTTGCAGCAAAAGTTTCTATGCACTAACCATTTGCTGGTTTTTTATGCGATGTAGTAGTGTGTAGACCCCTTTGAGCATGTGTTTGTCTTTAACAATGAGTCTGATCTGCTGGTTCCACAGCTCATGAGCCAATTAGTTATGCAGCATGAGCTTCACAATGACCTTGTGTACGGCTGCACAGATATGTGTGAAACCTGTATATGTTTGTTGAATCCATAGATGTACACATAAGCTTCTGCAATCATCTTGATGTGGAAGAGAGAGCTGGTTGTTTTTCTTAGTTTGTCTTCCTAGTGTCTCGTGATTGATGTGTGGCTCTTCCTCCCAGTGCCATGGGTTTGTCTGCAGTTTGTGATTGTGGTATTTCCTGATCTTACTAACTATTTCTGAATGCATTGGGTAGCAGTAACGGGGGATAATGATATATGCATCAATATATTCACTACAACAGCCCATGTACCCGTTGATATTTAGTTATCAGTAATATTTAGTCATCATTGATTGAAGTGTAAATAAAAACTCATGATTCATATATGACTAATTGCATGCATCAAAACATCATAAAATGCATACCATACTCATTCAAGACTTTCGTGCGCGTCTGTTTATTGATGCCTTGTGGTCACCTGCTTGGAAAGGGCTGACCTCTTGACTCTAGTTTGTGATGTCTAAGTGTGAAGTTGTCACTTTCCCATTGGTATGCTGCGTCAGGTGTGGTGCTTGATTGTATCGATTCCTGATCTTTGCCCTCTCTCTTACTTAAGAGAACAAGGAAGTTGTTCATTGTTTTAAAGCATTACAGTGTGATTGGTTTGACTTATTTGCCTCGAGTATGGCCTTATGTTACGATTATGTGATGAACTATTAGATTTTGTAATAAAGTTGAGGCAGACAATTGATACTTACATGATTTAAGGGCGATGTTTGGGCAAATCAGCCTTTGACTGATTTCATTTTATTTTCTTAAAATAATTATTAGCGTAAAAATGATATACATGATGATTGTAATCATGGCTAAAGGTTGTTGTTCTTCTTCATGCTAGATGACCCTTTGCCATTTGACTTGCTGGTTTTGTCACACATATGACAGAATCAGAATATTTTTTACATTTACCTAAAATTTGAATTTGAGGCTTAATTTACGGAATTTAAATGCTGTACTTCATTAAAGACTTTTGGTTTCCTAAAGTCACATATTCAGATTTTACAGCTTCGTTTACAACTTTCTACCTAGGTCTATATTTTCATAAATTTTAGACGCCATTTTGGATTTCCCAGGTAACAATATTTACTACAACTACTATATTAACACCCTAAAGCAAGAACTTAGCACTGCAAAAACATATGAGCATAACAGGCTTGACGAGACGTCTATCGTTGATAGGCATCGATGCCATATGGCAGCTAAGTTTGGGTTGTTTGTTGATGAAGACCATAGCAAGCTTCCTACGTTATACTGGTTACCTAAACTTCATAAACGGCCCTATAAATCGCGTTTTATTGCTAATTCTAGTGCATGTACAACTACTGAGTTGTCTATTCTTTTGACTTCTCGCCTCACTGCGATTTAAAAACCATGTCATTAAATATTGCACGACTGTTTATGAAAGAAATGGTAAAAAATTATTTTGGTCTATTAAAAAATCAGGTGAAATTCTTAATAAATTGAAGTCTAGAGGTTTTTTAGCATCTGGTTTGTCTACATATGATTTCTCTACTCTCTATACTACATTGCCTCATAATCTAACCAAAGATAAACTAACAGAATTAATTGAACAAACATTTAACAGAGAATACTCACTTTATTTGGCTTGTAATGATAAAAATGCCTTTTTTACTTCTGAACAACAAAAACGATATAAAATGTGGTCATGTCAGAAAATGTGTGATGCACTCCATTATCTTTTGGACAATATGTTCATAAGATTTAGCTCAAAATTATATAGACAAATTGTAGGTATTCCATTGGGTACTGATTGTGCTCCTCTTGTTGCAGATTAGTTTTTGTTTTGTTATGTGAGAGACTTTATGCTGTCTCTGTCTGACAATAATCAAACTGATATTATTGAAGCTTTTAACTCAACCTCCAGATATTTAGATGACTTACTTAATATCGATAATCCTTATTTTGAACAAATGGTAGGTCAGATATATCCCACTGAACTTCAGTTAAATAAGGCGAATTCTTCTGATACTGAAGCTCCGTTTTTGGACTTGAACTTGTCAATAACAAATGGCATAGTTTCTTCTAAAATTTATGATAAACGGGATGATTTTAATTTTGAAATAGTAAATTCCCCTTTCTTGATGGAGATATTCCTCGCTCTCCTTCCTATGGTGTATATATTTCTCAGCTTATTCGTTTTGCTAGGGTGTGTTCTAATGTTGATGACTTCAACAACAGAAACTTATTTTTAACTGCTAAGTTATTAAAACAAGGTTATAGATATCATACAATTCGAAAAGCATTTTCTAAATTCTACCACAGACACTCAGAGTTAATTGTTAAATACAACATTGGGTTAAAAACTCTTCTGCAACAAGGCATATCAGAACCTAATTTTTATGGTGATTTAGTTTATTAATTTAAACGAATTGTTGGAAAACCTAATTTTAGTGATCAATTCAAAAAAATAGTAAAACGTTATATAAGGGTTGGATATAACTTGGATATCATGCGACAGTCTGCATGCCTAGTTTTAAACCCAATCACGGTTTATAGCTATGGTTTCCTCTTTAATTGCACGACGGTGGGTCAGGCCTCAGACTCTGTGACGGCTCTGACGTAAAGCTTTAATCGGCGGGTTGGTGCCTGATGCTTATCTGTAGCTGGACCCACCGTGGCTCAAGTTGAGGTTTTCTTTAGCTCTGACTATCTGTGAGTCATGAGCCCTTTTCTTTGTTTCATCATGGTGTGTTAATTTGATTAGAGTGTTCTCCATGATGATACATTGCATTAGTTAGATGGCCTCCAAGCGAGCTGAAAATTTCTTGTACTTCAACAACAGCAGAATCTAGGGCGAAGATTTGGTACTAGTAAAATGCATTTAAGCCCCCCCACCATCCCCCCCCCCCCGTGGCTTAGGCTGCTGTCTGTTCTAAGGCGATGGTTCTGTTGTTGTTGATTTTTTTTTATTATTACTCCCATTATGGGAGTATGTAATTGTTCTATGTTTTGTTGTACGTTACTTTATGTCCATTCTAGTATTGCAATCATCTTGATGGGGAAGAGAGAGCTGGTTGATTTGCTTAATTTGTCTTCCTGGTGTCTCGTTAATGCGCCAATCACAACAAAAGTCCTCTGCTTTTCTCGTCTGCTGAAATGTTTAAGAAGCCTCTATGACAAACAGTGTGGACCCAGATCAGGTCCACGCTGTTTGCTTCTATACTCAATTTTTCAGTAATGTTAGGCAATTATTTGCAGCAGACGACTTCAGCAGACGACATTTTCACATGCATTTTTTTTCTTGGCGCTTTAAGGGTTAATACATTTTTACGAAATTTATTTTTAAACAAAGTAGAAATAAGCTTATCATATTAATTCTGGTCATATTATGGCATAAAAATTAGTGTCGTGACTCCCTCCCCCCACCCCTGGTGACTTCACGTATGGTGATTCTGGTAAACCCTTCAGGTGGCTTCTATTAAAATGAAGAATCTGCCAGTCGAAATATTCAATAAAAACAATATTCTCAAGACTTGATATCGAGTTTTGCACGACCCGCGGATATGCAATGTGTGCGTCCGTCTGTTCGCCCAATTTGCTTTCCAAACATTTCTTCTGGCACCCGATACTGATTGGTCTACGTTCACCATGGGTCGTGCACATTACAGTCATTTAATTATTCTTATTCGTTTAAAAATCATTATTCTTTAAACTTTCTTGTGAGAGAGATCCCAGGGGGGGGGAGGAGGGGGGGGTAACTCTGATATTTTCACACATACGTAGGCTCGTGCTTTTTTTTTTTTTTGGGGTGGGGGGGGGGTCAAAATTCTGAATTTCAATATTTTTTGGGGTTTTCAGAAAAAATGCATAATTTTTGGGGGTATCAAAATTTTGTGGATATTTTTTTGGGGTCATCACAAAATTGGGCTAGTTTGAGGGTCACTTCTATGCAATTAAGGGTCTTTTTTTAAGGTCAAGGTACAGAATTGGGATATTTTTTGGGGTTGCTTAAATTTCAAATATTTTTTTAGGGTGCTTGAAATTCCTGATATTTTTTTGGGGTGAACGGTAGATGCTGGGTCCGAGCAGGTATGCGGAAAAAAAATAGAGTACCCCCCCCCCCCCCCCCCCCCCCCTGGGAGAGAGATGCCACCAAGACAAATTTGTACTCATCTTTGGTCGGCTTATTAGTCAACTATTCATTTTCATTTTCTGTTATTATTCTTTATTTTTAGAACCTTTATTCTCTATTGGTCTAATAACAAGGCTCATCTAGCTGCAGCTCTTTAATAATCGTGTCTGTAGGAGACAGACCTGATTCCCTCGTCTGGTTTGCTTGCCGCCTCCCAGACATTTGTAAAGCGTTAAACCAACGTCGATGCAACGGATGACGTCACGTTACCGTTCACACGACGCTGTTATGAGTCATAATTTATTTTCGTCGAAATTCTTGAGTTTTACAATTTACTCGAAAACAGAACGTACAATGGCCCAACTGCTGCCCTAGAATGTTAAAACTAACTTTATTTAGCATGTTGATGTATTTGATTCTGATTCAAAGATGCTATAAAGTTATTTTTTAAGGTTTAAACTGGCCAAAATGACCCTTTTTCACTGTAGCCAGACTAGTTTACCGGTGTTTTTTGAAGCACAGAAGACTCATTAGCTATTATTTTAACTTATTTCTTTTTGCTGATGATAGTTTCATGTTTTTGTGTGCATTTCAAAAACATAATACTGTGTTTTACTGACAACTAGATATCTAAATCATCTGTCAAACTTTGAATACAGCCTTCCACTCACTCCTGTAACAAAAACCTATTCTACAAAAGTAATGTAACATCCCAGAGATATAATAGTTACTCCACAACTCCATTTTGAAGAGTGGTCATTTCCTGTCAGCGTGAAAATTAAAACGAATAACATTTTCGATTATTTTACTTGTAATATCTATTTTTAGGTTTGCAGGTAGGTGCGTAATTTATGCATATGGTCCCTAATGTAACGTTGATATATTGTTTGTCTGAAATATTTTTGTTGTTGGAGAATTTGGATACACATTGTCCTAGTGTAGAGTTTCTTAATTTGGACCGCCGGGGATGTCAATGTATTCCTTAAATGTTAATTTACAGATTAACTATGAATATATCACTCATGTAACATTCACTACTGTAACGTTACAGGAGAGATCAAAATGTTACATAAGGGAAGAAATAGTATTTAATGTTAAGCCTATAAAAATGTGAAATGTGTAAGCAACTAGTAGCTTAGAAATACATTTTTAATTATGTAAATGTTCCAAACTCTTCAAAAATAAATATATGTTATATAATATGTTAACTATATATCGTAATTTAGCAGTACAAACATGGGAAATGAGTAAATACAGCATAATTCACTCCTGTAACAAACAAATTCCCTCATGTAACATAATATTTTTGAACAAAGTTGAATTACATTTTGTTAGAAGTGAATTTGTTTATTCTTTCTTTCTTTCTCTATATACTATTCAATTCAAGTAAACATATTATTTGATTTATTTGCGTTAATGTTTTGTCAATATATGTGTATTTTGTTTAATACAAAAACTATATTTCCATATAATATGCTTGGTTATTCCCTCCTGTAACAGGAAGAAAATCACTCGTGTAACACACATTTCACTACTGTAACACATGTTAATCAAGTCAGTATGAGGAAACTCTTTAAGTAATTTGATCATGTTATTACTGATTGAAAACATTACTTTATTGTCTTTATGAAAACAAACTCGAACTGGGTTTTATGTACTTCATTACAAAAAATATTTAAAAAAAATAACGTAATGACCGCCCAATAAAGGTGATTTATTCAAATAACAGGTTTGAATGAATAAATATAATAGGACATTGTATTTAGAGTAGGACAATGTTATATTTTTCAATGCGTACATGTCTAAATATTAACATAAACATCCAATCAGATGGTTAATATAAATACATATGTTTAGAAATAAGAAAATATTATTGTTACAGTAGGGAATAGAGGGCATGACTTATCATCACAAAAATATTTTTTCAAACAAAAATAAGATTCATTAAGCTGTATCTCGACTGATTTTGTATAGCTATAACATCAAGCAACACAAAGAGAGAAGAAAAAATGAGATATAAATATGTTTATTTTTTCAAAATTTCAAAGCCAAATTTCGACGAAAATAAATTATGACTCATATATGTTTTAGTGTTGTTCGTTTATAGGCAAATATGTGTTGATAACCCTTTTATCTTGTAAATGCATTAACGAGAATTCCAAAAGATATAAATAGCTATAGAAACTGTGGGGGATTTCCCGATAATCATTTGAGCATTTAATAGTATAAAGAGAAAGAAAGAAAGAAATGCAGTTTCAGCGTTATTGCCATTAATCATGTACAATGTAAAATGAAAAGTTAACTAGGTAAGTTTTACCTGTTTATTTTCATTTTATTTTTAATACTATATCCCGTGAACATTGTGGGGTATTTTCGTTTTCGTTTACAAGTACGAACACGCCCGTAAGCCTCCAGATAAGTAATAGCTATACCATGAGTGGGTCCGCCTGTACGTGTGTGAGACGACTAAATGGGAAAAGCGCTTAAGTAGGAAAATATCGGCTAAGAGGAAAATGAAACGTACGCTTATCTTGGAAACAAACTTTTTACGCTTAAGTCGGAAACAAAAGAAATCTTCTTAAGACATAGTTCAGCATGACCGCAATCTATATATGATACAACATTTAGCTATATTGATGTCAAATCGCACAGTCTTATCAGCATCTTTGCATAAATTTAACACATGCTAGTTATTATAATTGAGCCGCGGCATGAGAAAACGTCTTTATGTATATATGCCAAAGCAAAGGTGCAGATCAGTCAACTGCACGGAAATTGTGCGTCTAAGTCAGTTTTATAAAAAATTCTCGTACAAAGCATTCTCTAAATATAACAATCAACCCCGTACTTGCTGGTTCATTCAACCCCGACCCCTCCGGGAATCATATTTTGATAGAAAGTACCTCATGTAAAAAAATATAAAGGCTCTAAAATTTGCAGTGAATGCCGTCGATCGAAATACAACAGGAATGCAATTTCTTACACGTTTCGTTTACTAATTGTTATTGATATGCATTTATCCGAAAAAAAGTCACCTACCAAGCTTAAGAAGATAGATATTTTTTCATAAAGTTATGCGCTGTGTAGCAGCCTTCCGAAACTTTCGGAAAAGTTCAATTATAAATGCGCACCCAACGACTTCATAATCAAGGAGTTATGGAAATTATCGCCCCTGGTTAATTCAACCCGTGATTCATTCAACCCCCACCCTCTGCTGAAATCTTTACACGTTTTGTTAGGTTTATCTCCTGTATGAAACCGTAATTCAGAGGAAAGAAACAAGAAAGGGCTTACCTAGAGTTCTATAGTCGCGAATGATGAAGAAATTAAAGATATAAATGGCATAGAATAAGAGTCTGAGTATCATTTGGTCTTCTGAGATGAATTGATTTGCTTGAACTATTTCAGCAAGAGAGCTCTTTAAACGCTAATTTCATGTCACTTTACAATTTGACCTCGACGCTTGTTTGTAAAAGGTGTGCGCCAGCAGTACCTGACATACCTTTCGACCAATATAAACGAAACCTGTATCAAATTTCTTCTGCTCACCCACAGGTAGTCCATATACTCTACTGTCATATACTGAAACAATGACATGCCGTTAACACTCTACTGTCGTCTATTGGACAACTAGCAGTCTTTGTAGCACTTTGTTTTCATATACTGTCTCACTGGTTGTCCTTATTGTACTCTAATATCATATAATGACACACTGGCGGTCCTTATAGCTCTTTACCGTCATCTACCGGCACATTTGTAGCTCCTATAGCCCACTGCTATCATTTACAGGCTCACTATATCATTATTCCAATCTCTAGTCTCTATATAACATTAATAACTTAACTATCCTCTAATGGCACACTGAAAGTCCCTATATCACTCTACTATACCCTACTGGCCCACTGACAATCCCTTTATCACTATACTATACTCTACTGGTCCACTGGCAGTCCCTTTATCACTATACTATAATCTTCTGGCCCACTGGCAGTCCCTCTATCACTATACTATACTCTACTGGTCCACTGGCTGTCCATATATCACTATTCTATACTCTACTGGCCCTCTGGCAGTCCCTTTATCACTATACTATACTCTACTGGTCCACTGGATGTCCCCATATCACTCTACTGGCCCACTAGCAGTCCCTAGCAGTATATCACTATACTATACTCTAATGGCCCACAAGCAGTCCCTATATCACTATACTATGCTCTACTGGCCAACCCTCAGTCCCTATATCACTATACTTTACTCTACTGGCCCTCTGACAGTCCCTTTATCACTATACTCTACTGGTCCACTGGCTGTCCCTATATCACTCTACTGGCCCACTAGCAGTCCCTATATCACTCTACTATACTCTACTGGCACACTGGCAGCCCCTGCATCACTATACTATACTCTACTGGTCCTCTGGCTGTCCCTATATCACTCTACTGGCCCACTAGCAGTCCCTATATCACTATACTATACTTGACTGGCCCACAGGCAATCTCTATATCACTATATTATACTCTTCAGGACCACTGGCAGTCCCTATATCACTATACTATACTCTACTGGCCCACTGGCAGCCCCTATATCACTCTGTTATACGCTTCTAGCCCACTGGCAGTCCCTATATCACTATACTATACTCTACTGGCCCACTGACAGCCCCTATATCACTATACTATACTCTAATGGCCCACTGGCAGTCCCTATATCACTATACTATCCTCTACTGGCCCACTGGCAGCCCCTATATCACTTTACTTTTCTGTACTGGCCCACTGGCAGTCCCTATATCACTTTACTATACTCTACTGGCCCACTGGCAGCCCCTGTATCACTATACTATATTCTACTGGCCCACTAGCAGTTCCTATATCACTATACTATACTCTACTGGCCCACTGGCAGCCCATATATCACTATACTCTACTCTACTGGACCTCTGGCAGTCCCTATATCACTCTACTTTACTCTACTGGTCCACTAGCAGTCCCTATATCACTCTACTTTACTCTACAGGTCCACGATCAGTCCCTATATTACTATACTATACTCTACTGACCCACTGGCAGCCCATATATCACTATACAGTACTCTACTGGCCTTCTGGTAGTCCCTGTATCACTATACTATACTCTACTGGTCCTCTGGCTGTCCCATTATCACTATACTATACTCTACTGGCCCACTGGCAGCCCATATATCACTATACTATACTCTACTGGCCCACTGGCAGTCCCTAATTCGTTATACTATACTCTACTGGTCCTCTGGTTGTCCCTATATCACTCTACTATACCCTACTGGTCCACTGGAATCCCCTATATCACTTTACTATACTCTGTTGGCCCACTGGCAGTCCCTATATCACTATACTATACTCTACTGGCTCACTGGCAGCCCCTGAATCACTATACTATACTCTACTGGGCCATAAGCAATCCCTATATCACTATACTATACTCTACTGGCCCACTGGCAGCCCCTGTATCACTATACTTTACTCTACTGGCCCTCTGGCAGTCTCTATATCACTCTACTTTACTCTACTGGCCCACAAGCAGTCCCTATATCACTATACTATACTCTAGTGGCCCACTGGCAGCCCCTTTATCATTATACTATACTCTACTGGTCCACTGGCTGTCCCTATATCACCCTACTATACTTTACTGGCCCACTAGAAGTCCCTATATCACTATACTATACTTGACTGGCCTTCGGGCAATCTCTATATCGCTATACTATACTCTACTAGTCCACTGGCAGTCCCTATATCACTCTACTGGCCCACTAGCAGCCCCTTTATCACTATACTATACTCTACTGGCCCACTGGCAGTCCCTGTATTACTATACTATATTCTACTGGTCCACTGGCTGTCCCTGTATCACTATACTATACTCTACTGGCCAACTCTCATTCCCTATATCACTATACTATACTCGACTGGTCCACTGGCAGTCCCTATATTACTATACTATTCTCTACTGGCCAACTCTCAGTTCCTATATTACTATACTATACTATTCTGGTCCACTGGCAGTCCCTATGTCACTATACTATACTCTACTGGCCAACTCTCAGTCCCTATATCAATATACTATACTCTACTGGCCCACTGGCAGTCCCTATATTTCTATACTATACTTTACTGGCCAACTCTCAGTCCCAATATCACTATACTATACTCTACTGGTCCACTGGCAGTCCCTATATTACTATACAATACTCTACTGGCCAAATGGAAGTCCCTATATCACTATACTATACTCTACTAGCCAACTTTAAGTTCCTTTATCCTTATACTATACTATTTTGGTCCACTGGAAGTCCCTATATCAGTCTACTATACTCTACTGGCCAACTCTCAGTCCTTATATCACTATACTATACTCTACTGTCCCACTGGCAGTCCTTATATCACTATACTATACTCTACTGTCCCACTGGCAGTCCTTATATCACTATACTATACTCTACTGGCCAACTCTCAGTCCCTTTATCACTAGCCTATACTCTACTGGCACACTGGCTGTCCCTATATCACTAATCTATACTTTACTTGCCCACCAGCAATCTCTATATCACTTTACTATACTCTTCAGGCCCACTGACAGTCCTATATCACTATACTATACTCTACTGGCCCACTTGCAGCCCCTATATCACTATACTATACTCTACTGGCCCACTGGCAGTCCCTTTATCACTCTATTATACTCTACTGGCCCACTGGAAGTCCCTATATCACTCTGTTATACGCTTCTGGCCCACTGGCAGTCCCTATATCACTCTACTATACTCTACCGGCCCACTAACAATCCCTAAATCACTATACTATACTCTTCTGGCCCACTGGCAGTCCCTATTTTACTATACTATACTCTACTGACCCACTGCAAGCCCCTTTATCACTATACTTTACTCTTCTGGCCCACTGGCAGTCCTAATATCACTATACTTTAATCTACTGGCCCACTGCCAGTCCCTATATCACTATACTATACTCTACTGGCCCACTGCCAGCCCCTATATCACTATACTATACTCTACTGGCCAACTCTCAGTCCCTATATCACTATACTATACTATTCTGGACCACTGGCAGTCCCTATATCACTATACTATACTCTACTGGCCAACTTTCAGTTCCTTTATCCTTATACCATACTATTCTGGTCCACTGGCAGTCCCTGTATCAGTCTACTATACTCTACTGGCCAACTCTCAGTCTCATATCACTATACTATACTCTACTGTCCCACTGGCAGTCCTTATATCACTATACTATACTCTACTGGCCAACTCTCAGTCCCTTTATCACTAGCCTATACTCTACTGGCACACTGGCTGTCCCTATATCACTAATCTATACTTTACTTGCCCACCAGCAATCTCTATATCACTTTACTATACTCTTCAGGCCCACTGACAGTCCTATATCACTATACTATACTCTACTGGCCCACTTGCAGCCCCTATATCACTATACTATACTCTACTGGCCCACTGGCAGTCCCTTTATCACTCTATTATACTCTACTGGCCCACTGGAAGTCCCTATATCACTCTGTTATACGCTTCTGGCCCACTGGCAGTCCCTATATCACTCTACTATACTCTACCGGCCCACTAACAATCCCTAAATCACTATACTATACTCTTCTGGCCCACTGGCAGTCCCTATTTTACTATACTATACTCTACTGACCCACTGCAAGTCCCTTTATCACTATACTATCCTCTACTGGCCCACTGGCAGCCCCTATATCACTTTACTTTTCTGTACTGGCCCACTGGCAGTCCCTATATCACTATACTATACTCTACCGGCCCACTAACAATCCCTAAATCACTATACTATACTCTTCTGGCCCACTGGCAGTCCCTATTTTACTATACTATACTCTACTGACCCACTGCAAGCCCCTTTATCACTATACTATACTCTTCTGGCCCACTGGCAGTCCTAATATCACTATACTTTAATCTACTGGCCCACTGCCAGTCCCTATATCACTATACTATACTCTACTGGCCCACTGCCAGCCCCTATATCACTATACTATACTCTACTGGCCAACTCTCAGTCCCTATATCAATATACTATACTATTCTGGACCACTGGCAGTCCCTATATCACTATACTATACTCTACTGGCCAACCCTCAGTCCCTATATCACTATGCTATACTCTACTGGCCCACTGGCAGCCCCTATATTTCTATACTATACTCTACTGGCCAACTCTCAGTCCCTATATCACTATACTATACTCTAATGGTCCACTGGCAGTCCACATATTACTATACAATACTCCACTGGCCCACTGGCAGTCCCTTTATCACTATACTATACTCTACCGGCCATTTCTCAGTTCCTATATCCTTATACTATACTATTCTGGTCCACTGGCAGTCCCTATATCACTCTACTATACTCTACTGGCCAACTCTCAGTCCTTATATCACTATACTATACTCTACTGTCCCACTGGCAGTCCCTATATCACTCTACTATACTCTACTGGCCAACTCTCAGTCCTTATATCACTATACTATACTCTACTGTCCCACTGGCAGTCCCTATATCACTACACTATATTCTACTGGCCATATTAGTCCCTTTATCACTAGCCTATACTCTACTGGCACACTGGCTGTCCCTATATCACTAATCTATACTTTACTTGCCCACCGGCAATCTCTATATCACTTCACTATACTCTTCAGGCCCACTGGCAGTCCTATATCACTATACTATACTCTACTGGCCCACTGGCAGTCCTATATCAATATACTATACTCTACTGGCACACTGGCAGTCGCTTTATCACTCTATTATACTCTACTGGCCCACTGGAAGTCCCTATATCACTCTGTTATACGCTTCTGACCTACTGGCAGTTCCTATATCACTCAACTTTACTCTACCGGCCCACTAACAATCCCTAAATCACTATACTATACTCTTCTGGCCCACTGGCAGTCCCTATTTTACTATACTCTACTGACCCACTGCAAGCCCCTATATCACTAAACTATACTCTTCTGGCCCACTGGCAGTCCTTATATCACTATACTTTAATCTACTGGCCCACTGGCAGTCCCTATATCACTATACTATACTCTGCTGGCCCACTGCCAGCCCCTATACCACTATACTATACTCTACTGGCCCACTGACAGCCCCTATATCAGTATACTATACTCTACTGGCCCACTGCTATTCCCTATATCACTACACTATACTCTACTGGCCCACTGGCAGCCTCTTTATCACTCTACTATACCCTACTGGCCCACTGCCAGCCCCTTTATCACTATACTATACTCTACTGGCCCACTGGCAGTCCCGATATCACTACACTATACTCTACTGGCCAAGTCTCAGTCCCTATATCACTATACTATACTCTACTGGCCCACTGGCAGTCCCTATATCACTAAACTATACTCTACTGGCCCACTTACAGCCCATATATCACTATACTGGCCCACTAGCAGCCCCTATATCACTATACTAAACTCTACTGGCTCACTGGCAGTCCCTGTATCACTCTACTATACCCTACTGGCCCACTGACAATCCCTTTATCACTATTCTATACTCTACTGGCCCACTGGCAGTCCTTATATCACTATACTATACTCTACTGGCCCACAGGCAGTCCCTATATCACTATACTATACTCTACTGGCCCTCTGGCTGCCCCTATATCACTCTTCTACTATCTGCTGGCCCACTGGCAGTCCCTATATCGTTCTACTAGTCTCTATCAGCCCCCTGACAATCCATATATCACTCTACTATACTCTACTGAACCACTGACAATTCCTATATCACTCTACTATACTCTACAGGCCAACTGGCAGTCCCAATATCAATCTACTATACTCTATGGGCAGACTGTCAGTTCCTATATCACTATACTATACTCTACTGGTTCACTGAAAATCCCTTAATCACTCTACTATACCCTATGGGCCCACTGTCAGTCCCTATATCTCCATACTATACTCTATTATGCTATTCTGGCTCATTGGCAGTCCCAATATCAATTTACTATACTCTTCTGGCCTACCAGCAGTCCCTATATCAGTATACTATATTCTACTGGCTCACATAGCTCTACTATACTCTTCCAGCCCACTGACAGTCCCAAGTGCCACGTTGACTCAAGGGACGAGCTGACTCGCTTCCATCCGCTGTCCATACCAACAGTCGCACTAATTGTCACATGAAGTGTGCAATAAAATGTGGTTAGTTGTCGAACATGCGGATCAATGGTTCCCCACTCGTTTTTCGGCAGCTTACTTGAAATGCTTTAAGCAGGGCCTAAAGGTTTGGTCTAACTCTATACTTAAACAATTCCATTATTTATCGGCACCAGGGCGCTGACAATTACCGCCACGACAAAACATTTAGTCTAAGCATCACGAAAACTAGCCTGCTCAAATATGGAGGCTTGTCGTTATGTTTAATTTAAGATTTGGCAGGGCTACTCTATTTTAACAATTCTATGCAACGAGCTACATGAGCGCAGATAAGACCGCGCAACTTGACATTCCCATCCGTGCCCCTGTTGTGATCTGTTTTTCTTATAAGATACTGTGGCAAAAACGTAAAACAATTAGTGGGTGTGTCTAAGGAAGCCTCAGATTGGCCTTTGAATCTGTCCAGTCTAATGATCCAATTCAATTCAAAGTTTATTCATACAGGTTAGTATATCAAGCATGTACGTTAAAGCAGGCTTTCTCACCACGCGACCCCTAAACGCCAGGTGCGTAAGTGTGACGGTAACCATAACTGGTCCATTGTCATATGGAACATGAAATTATTCATTATATAGTAAAAACAGCAGAGAACCAATTTTTCAGATGACCAAGTTTTACCCCTTGCTAAAGTGACAATCACAATCTAAAATCCTTTGTTTAAAAATTACATGCCTGTATAATAAAAATACAAGGACATGGTTCAATATCTTGCTAGACATCAACTTCGCAACCAGAAAAAATGAAGCGTTGAAATAATTAAACAAGAATTACGAAAATGGGCAAAATATTTGCTACCATGTTGCTGCATTTAATTTAATTCGATATGACCATATTCTGAAAATGTTAAATTTTGACCTATTGGGTGGGGGGGGGGCAAAATATTTGCTACCATGTTGCTGCATTTATGATCATATTCTGAAAAAGCTGAATTTCGACCCATTGACTCCACCCCAAGGGTCGGGAGAGGTGGTAGGGGTCTGCGAACAAAATGTTTGTTACCATTTTGCTGCATTCGTGATGATTCCATTTAATTTGATATGCAACATGGCCATGCTCTAAGAAGTTGAATTTTGACCTTTTTAACCCCACTCCAGGGTCATGGGGTGGGGTAGGGGTCTGCGGGCAAAATATTTGCTACCATGTTGCTGCATTTAATGACCATATTCTGAAAAAAGCTGATTTTTGACCTATTGACCCCACCCGAGGGTCGGGGGGGGGGTTGGGGGAGGGAGTAGGGAGTAAGGGTCTGCGGACAAAATATTTGCTACCATGTTGCTGCATTCGTGATTCCATTTAATTTGATATGCACATGACCATGTTCTGAAAAAGTTGAATTTTGACCTTCTGATCCCACCCGCAGGGTCAGGGGGATGTGGGGTGAAGGGAAAAATATTTGCTACCATGCTGCTGCATACGTGATCCCCTTTAATTTGATATGCAACAGCATGACCATGTTTTGAAAAGTTGAATTTTGACCTTTTAACCCCACCCCGTAGAGTAGGGGTGGGGTGGGGATGGGTGGGGTCTGCGGGCAAAATATTTGCTACCATGTTATTGCATATGTGATTCCCTTTTATTTGATATGCAATATGACCATGTTCTGAAAAAGTTGATATTTGACCTTTTGACCCTACCCCCTAAGTCCACCCAGGGGAGGACCCAGGCCTTCGGTCAAAATCCACGTTCGATGCGTTTCATATTTATTGTACCTCTGTCTTCACGCGAAATTCTAGTAAAAATTATTGACAACTGACTGAGTCAATGCGAAATTTAAATATTTAACCTTTGACCCCACCTAAACGGTCAGGGGGGTTTGGGTAAAATTTTCATCAATGTCATGCTTATCTAAAGGCACCGGATAATCATGGCCTATAGTAAGAAGTTGTCAGATTTTAAAGTTTTGGAAAAATGTGAAGTTTATTCCACAAAAAAAGCCAATATAGCTTTTGCATTAGCCTAAACATAAGTCAAAAAGGGCTATAACTCAGTCCAAAGTTTGCGAATGACCTCCAATTCGAACTTGACCTATATTTTGTGATGCTTTACCCTTCTGTAAAATTTGAATGAAATCCTTGCATCCATTCAAAAGTTATTGATCGGAAATCTCAATTTAGTCAAAATATTAGTCAAAAAAGGGCCATAATTCAGTCAAAATTTTGCGGGCGTTTTCAACGTTACAATTGTGTTCCGCAACTTTTGACGTTACGTCAATCCTATTCAAGGTAAGTAGGGTGCAAAGATCAGGAATCGATACAATCAAGTACCAGTTATACTCTTACAAATCATTAGACCAATGAGCTGCATTAGCTTTCAAGGGTCTGCCCGCTTTCCCGTCGATAAAGTACGAGTCATCACTGTATGCTAGTTGGATACTTAGGGACTAATTTCTTTAAGCGTTGTGCGACTGGGCAAATGGCCTGGCAAATGTCAAAGTTGATTTTGATCTTCGCTGGGCACTTATCCAATAGCGTTTATTTTGTTTTGCTGTGGCTCATATTTAGTCGTTTTCCGACTTAGTCGTTGTTCCCACTTAAGCGTCTGACGGGGAAGTTTCCGAAATAGTCGTAACTTTTCCCACCTTAAGCGCGTTTTCTACTTAGTCGCCTCACATACGTGGAGATAAAGCGGATAATCTACGAGCTTTAGCGAGTGACTAATCTTACGTACAGGTGGACAACCCATGGTATAACTATTTTATACCACCTGCATCAGTATAGACCTTGCACATCTCGAGATATTTTGTGCTAAAGTTGGTATGGTAGTGGTATTTATAAGAGGGGATAATAAATTTCTTGTTTCTCACCTGAAACACATGGTTATGAAGTGGGTACTCGAAAGAATCGTCTAAATGAGACGGCTTTTCTGACAACCAACGTTTTGAAATAAACAAAAAAAAAATACGCCAATAAATTGAATATTGTTAACATGATCACTGAGTTTGTATGATTAACCCAGTTTTACATTATTGAAAGTGTAATTCTTGGGTGCAGCCCTGAGCCTACCGTTGGGCAAGATCAAACCTCTTTTTTTCAAATGCGGTCTTTCGGTGCAAAAAATAGCCGATTGACCCATTAAAGCCTAGCGTCCTTTGCACACAGTGAAGACCCAGACCAGACGTCGCATAACGCGGCGTCTGATCAGGGTCTCCACTGTTTGCTTACGGAATGTTCTATCAAAATTTGAATAAAAATGAAAACTATCACCCAACGACCCTTAAAATGGAAATGGAATGTTGATTTCAGTGGGAAATTCCATTCGGCTCAAATGGGTTAATTGTCGCCACTGCTTAAATACAATGCAAACAATAGGAGCATTCCGATCAGAGTTCATGTTTAGTGCTTCCTTTCAATCTGAAGTACATTTGCATACATGTATGTGCAGCAGACGTAAAAGCAGACGTTGTTTGCAGGATATAGCGGGCTCAATCCCGGGGCTTTATCGGAATAAACGGGCCATTACCGAGTATATCTATATTTAGCCGTACGTATAAATAATCCAATGTGTCATGCTTTTGTGGACACACTGCATATTTTGGAAATAGTTATTTGAACAACCGGTACGTGGCCATATTTTTTTATATATTCTCATTTATTTTTCAGCTTACAATTTTCTATAACACAGTCCCCTACCGCCTAAAAATAAAGAATACCTCTATCTTTTAATGAGTATGAGTACTGAATAATCCGTTTTTTTTAAGAATAATGCCTTTAATGTGCATTCAATGAATACCGAGAGTGAAAAATGGGCTAAAGTTTTAATGCTGAGTAAATAACAGCCCCCCTCACATCCAGACCTTCATGTGTAAAATGCGAAGCAAGGAAACAAATGGGTCTTGATGGCGGGTGCTAGTTTGTCTTGATTCAGAATCTATCTACAGTATAAAATCGGATGCATTGCAGATTCGACCATCCTTACTATGAGGGTCTGGATGGGGGTCTGGCATTCACTATTCATGAAAAATTTAGCCTATTATTCATCTCATTAAAATTTTGGGTTATTCATTAAAATAAGACCAATTATTCATTAAAAGCAAGAAATTTTAAGGTGGCAAAGAAATCTGATTATTCACTATTCATTAATTTTTTCTTCAATTCATTAAAAAAAATAGAATTATACATTAATTTTAGGCCCTCATTATTCACTATTCATTTTTGGCTCATTATTCACTATTCATTATAAAAAAGGGCCATTATTCACTTATCATTATACCCCATCCAGACCCTCTACTATAGCTCCCAGAAATTACCGTAAGCGCTAGGTTCTCTTTGTTGCCTTACAATATTACTAAAAAGCAGTGCAAGGCCGCTTTTTAAAATTGATGAAAAGAAAGGCCTATCGTTTCTCTACGAGTCGTGATCCATTTTCAGATGATTAGATTGTTTCTTTAAGATGGTGCATCTGCATTAGTTAGGAAGCTAAACAATTTTGTGCTTTAACAACAACGGTTATCATTATACTCTGGGCCAGTAAAATGTATTTAAGCGGCTTAATTGTTGATTCGTTGTTTATTGTTACTCATATTGTGGGGGTTCTGTGTTTGGTCCTTGTTTTGTTATGCAGTACTTTGTTGTAATCGTCTTGATGGGGAAGAGAAAGCTGATTGCATTTCTTTAATTGTCTTCCTGATGTCCCGTGACTGTTAGTGTTCTGTGGCTCTTCCTCACGGTGCCGTGGGTTGGTCTGCAGTGGTATTTTCTGATCATACTCACTTTTATGTATCTGTTTCAAATGTATAAAACGGACATTCAAATCAAATGTGCTTCACAAAATTGCAGAAACAGGCAAAACGATGATAAATTGTGTTTAATATTTTTAACTAAACTAGACACGCTCCAGATATTTAAATATAATTACCACAGGGATTGATTGTATAGTGGGTGCTGAATGTTGGTCTTCCGTAGGTCAGAAATCGTCACGACTTATTACTATAAATTTTGATTGCTGATAACCTAGGTAAATAAGATGTCTTCCATAGTGAATGATAGATGCTACTAATTTATTACACCGGTTTTTTTTATTATCTAAGGCAATGCTTCTGTTATTTTTGCTCCCATTGTGTGTGGGGTTATCGTGTCGGGTCCATGTCTTGTGGTATAGTTCTTAACTCATATAAGCCTAGCGTCCTTTTTGTGGGACAAGGGCAAACAGTGCAAAACCAGATCAGACGCCGCGAAACGCGGCGTCTGATCATGTTCTCCACTATTTGCTTACAGAAAAGTCTATCAAAATTTGGATCGAAATTAAAATTAGCACCCAACAACCCTTAAAACAGAAATGGACTGGTCCAATTCATAAGGGTATGCAAGTCCATTCGGCTTAAATGGGTTAAAGCCCTGTCTAGTTTAGAAACCATCATGCTGATGAAAACGTGGTGTTGTAACTGTCAATTTTCTGTGCCTCTTTCGCACGGTTTCATGGCTTGTTCTGCAATTTGTTATTTTGAAATTCCCTGGTGTCATACTCGCATATTTTTGATCAGTCATATATAGTGGGTATCTTTTTCTGAAATCGTTGAATAGAATTCAAAATAATTTGACAGAAATTGTCACTAGGTTACCTTACAAATAAGTTAAAACAATTTGATTCATGTACGTGGTGGGTTTCCAATTTAACCTGTGTAGCATAATTGTAGGCTTCGGATCGTATAATATAATGTTTAACAATCTACCATGACATTTCTAAAATTCAGGCCAAAATACAAGCATAATGATGCAATCAGCACACTTGTAAGAAAAGTTAATTTAACAATTAACAGCAATGCCACATGAAAGGGGAGTTCATATTGCCAGTAACTTAGACTGGCTCCAGTTCTTAAAACAATTTTTCATCAATGTGTCATATCATATACTTGTAGCCAGTCTAGCTCTGATGGCTCTGTATTAAAACAGAGCCACAAGAGGTAGACTGGCTACAAGTATATGATATGACACATTGATGAAAATTGCTTTAAGGACTGCAGCCAGTCTACCAGTAACTGTAAGAATGGTCCGTTCTTTTCTTCTGAAGACTAGCTTATACACCATAAATGTACTTTATGAATGGTCTCCAACTTTAATGCTGATATATATTAATTATTATTATTATTATTCAAGTTAATGTACATTGTATTTATTGCCTCTCCAAGAAAGAATGTGGGCAGACCGGGGTTCTAACTCATGAACTTAACCCTGAAACTTCAACATCTGAAGCGTAAAATGAAGAAACTATGTGATAAATATATTAGGGCCGACATGCGAATTCTAACTATGTGGCATTTTGACATGAATAGAGTCAGACGAGCCTGTGCAGCCTCCTTTTAAGCTTAGAAACTTAACTTCAAATGATGTCCAGTCAGTATCATTACACTCATAGAATATTCAAGCGACTAGCAAAGGCTCTTATCAGACTGCGCGTATGCGCAGGCTGATCTGAGGCCTAGCTGGTCGCACATATCACATTATTGGAACTATCATGTCGCGGCTCATATTATGAGATGGCGTCTTGGGAGCGTGGTAGAGTGCTCGACTTGAGATGGTGAGGGCCCTGGTTCGAACCTTGCGTGGTGTGTCATTGAGAAAGGCACTTTATCCTCAGTGCTTAGTCCCGATATTACAATTCAATCAAACAGACAAAACAAGTATAAGCTTTTCAAAAAAGATTGCCATCTTAGAGCACTTAACGAAACGGGTTGTTTTCTACTGTTTGAAAGTACAGTAGCCATTTAAAAGCGGAATTTCAGTAGCTGATTCAAATGAAAGTAATGAGCTATTAAATGACACACCCACCTCATCGCCATCCCCGCTAGGCTAGCGGAGATGGCGATGAACTGGGTGTGTCATTTTAGTGTTGTGACACCATGATGTACTATTCTCAGAAAGGGCTACACCACTTAGCCGGTGCTACCATACAGGTTGCAAACTTAGTCAATTATAATTGCCATCCTTCAAGATGATGCCCACAAGAGAATGCCAATGACATGACACATTTGGTATCATACCCGGAAATAACCTTCATCACTCAGTTTCTAACCTTGGTCTGATAATGGTATTTGTGGTTTTAAAGGTATGCCATACTAGTTATTTGGACCTCGTCCCGCGAGAAACCTGATTTTGCTGCATCTGAATAGCAAAGGTGCAGATCAGACTGCTTTGATACGTATATATTCAAGCTGATCAGCACCTTTGTTATTCGCTCCGTGGAAATGTATATAAAACAAACTTGACATACGCAAGTCTTCCAACATCCTACCTATATCTTTAGCTAAGCAGGCTTGGTTATCTGGTCTCAAACGCGAACCGCGGGGAGCAAAGCTGACGATGAATCAGCTTGCATCATCAGGGTATTATATATCTGACATGATGATATGCAACTTGGACATGAGATTTGGTAACCGTATGTATTGCCCTGTCGAGCAACGGAAGCTCAGGATGCTGCACAGACTCGCCACAGCCTTCGTTGCTTGCATACACAAAGTTGGGTCGGACCAAAATTAATTTTCCAGCCCCAGCAATGGTGTTAAACGAAGGATTTTGCGTACATGCGATAAGTACCAAATCTCACGCGCTGGTCTGGGACTGTCTGTTTTCTAGGCCTCGACACAAGAAAACCTGTCTTCGGTGGTTTGCGAACAACAAAGGCACAGACCAGCCTGCGCATCCGCGCAGTCTGATCAGCGCCTATGTTTATTCGTTTATTAGAAAGTACAATATCCAAACTTGCCTCAAGCGAACTTTCAATTTTCTAGCTAGTCTCTGTAGCTGAGGAGATTGGATTGAGTCCCACTTTGTCGGAAACCCCGAAGACAGGTTTTCTCTCGTCGAGGTCCATTAATTTTAGTGTCATATCTGTCAAGGATCAGATTTACTTCTTCTCAGCTATTGAATAACGTTTTTGCTAATTTACACGTATCTCTTATCTCAGGTACTTGCACGTTTTGATTGAGAGGGGAATTTTGAGACTTTGAACGATAACCACAGCCTGAGACACAACAGTTGTATTTGATAAAAACTAAGAGCTCTGGATAAGAGTGGATAAGATACTGACCTGCCAGCCAAGAGTGACAGTGACGTCATGTTTTGTTTACAAAGTTATCAGGGACTTATAATCGATAGATCATTTGTGTATTTATTAATCCTACCCGCAGGATGGGATTAATACACAAGTGATCTAGGTCAAGTGGAGTGTACAAGTTAATGTTTTACTGAACAATTGTAAACAAAATATAACGTCACTGTCACTCTTGGTTGGCACGACTGTAGTATGAAAAAGCTCTTGTAGTAGGCGTGTAAGATATACTGTCGGGCAAAAGAAACGCAACATCTAAAATTTGCGGTAAATTACTAAGAAGGAAAAAATAGTGATATATATTCATAGATTCTATTTATAATATGACATTAAGATTAGGTTAGTTTGAAATATCATTCCTGGCGTAAAAACGTTATAATATGGTCATTATGTACGCAACGTTGTTATGGACGTCATAACATTTCCCGAAAATCTGTTAACCACTAGTGGTTTATCGATTTTATTGCATGGTGTTATTTCACTCCCAGACGATACGTCATAATGATAATCTAAATTAAGGACATATGCTACTAAATACTTCCCACATTGAAATCTTTTCAATACTTTGTATACGGTTTGTTTTATGCATCAACTGTCAATTTATGAAATGAAAAGGATAATGTCATCATGCTCAGTTTTTCATAATCTCAAATGGAAGTTTTCAGCATTTGACCAATTTTCTAAACAAATGAAATAATAACGTAAGTCTTAATAAATATCAAGCTGAAATAGTTGAAACCTTCAGTCAGCTTCATTCTTCAAGCCTTCTAGAAAATATGCAAATTTATTTGTTATCCCAAGCCATGACAAGATACTTCATGATATACTTTGGTAACTCCTAATGATATATTTGGTAATACATGTAAGTAGCGTAGATGGGAGGCTTTGCCGAACTTTTAATATCAATAAATGATTTGGCGACAGAAATTCGTCAAAAATTGTGCAATAAATGTTGTTGGTAGTTCTAATGTAAAGCTGCAATAAAAAGCAAACTTATACGAGAAATATAGAAATATACGCAAACTTGTATAGGTTTAAATGACCAGCCTTAACCTTCGAAGTATTGTTACAGATACAGTGACACAGGAGGAAATGAACCAGTTATTGAAGTGACAGAGCTTTGCTGCCAAGTAAAGGAGCACAGATGTCGTTTCGGCGCCATCTTGAGAGTTTCCGCCAAGACATCTACGCTGCTTATTGTGAGAAAAACGTGACGGAGGTCAGATTGGTTCTTAATTATCTAAGAGCTGATGGTTTAAAAGTGTATGATCCTGCACTCGAAAGGGTACCAGGTAAATTAATATGTGTGTGTGAGGGGGAGGGGGAGGGTAGGGATGAGGGCGATTTTGATGGGTCAGGATGCTGTATATATACTGACGGACTTTAATTACGCAATAGCGACTTCCATTTATATCTTTCAAAAAACATATGTATGTAAAATTTCTTTGCTTCGATGATGTCATCCTTTGGCTTCTTCAGCAAACACTTTAGTTTTAAATGTACAACTTAACTGGACGACGTTATTTGCTCCGTATGAATTTAGCCCTTTAAACATTTCTTAAGAAGATGAGATTTTAGGCTATTGAATGAAAAGGTACACCCAGATAAACGTCATATACGCAAATAAGCTGTATCGCAGACATGCCAATCAATATGAGAGTGATTCCTCGATAATTAATAAAGTCCATGATACAAATTTGATGTTTCTAGTGTTTCTTGATTTTAAGAATTAGGGAATCTTTCATTCATAACATTTGGTCACATGAGACAGTTGACCCCTATCTCAAAAAGTTTACATTTTAATGCATTAAGTTCATCTTAGTTGGACAAGTTGTCCATGTTTTCTTACAAATGAATGCTCTTTAACATACAACCAAAATTGTTGTTCTGCTGTCTCTTTCGAGACACAATTTAAAGCTGTTATCCAAGTGTTGCGTTTTTAAAGTCCGTCAGTATAGCATGCTGGTGTCATTTTACAACGACTTTCTCTCACAACTGGAGACCAATTGAAGCATAGCGACATAATAAGGCGCTTTCTTGATGGCCAAAAAACAACATTTGTTGTGTGTAATCACCAGAAAACACTTTTATTATGAGCAATGTAACACATCTGTTCAAGGAGAAACAAATAAAATGACTATTTTCGGCAACTCAATATCCCTTTGTATACAGAGAACCCCTAAACGGGTTTTTTCACATATAGTGAAGGCCCAGATGAAATAATTTTCGTCAGGGTTTACACTGTTTTTAAAGACATGACTGGATCAGTCTATAATTATTAAGAGGATTATCTTTCAGAGTGTCATTCTGTCTCTAGATCGCATACAGATACCAGGCAACCACCAAGTTCTGGGCGTGGTTTGGAAACGTCTATTAATTCTTGAAGTGCTATCCCAAACGTACTGTCCAACTATATAATGGAGAATGGGCGGTTGGAGCATATCACACACGTGCGAGATACCAACACGGAAGTCTAAATTGCGTTTCTCAGTTCTTTATCTATCTAAGCATGTCACACGAATCTCGAAAAAAAAACATAAAATAAACTCAAATAATGAGCCGGTATCCAGAATAAGCTACACACAACAAAGATGCAAATCAGTCTGCTTATCCGCGCAGTCTGATCAGAATCTTACGGTTTTACGTCTGAAGAAACTTTGGACCTTTGCTACACTTAGGGCCTCAATCAAAAACTCTGATGTCGCCTGTTCTATTTTTCTGTATTTAATACTGAGACGATCAGTCAGTCTGATGAAGGGTAAATGGATATTTTGGACACATTTTAGTTACTTTCGTCTGTCAAGAAAATGTGGAAATATCCATCTGATATAAGAGTAACGGAAAACTGTATTGATCCGAAATCGTAAATGGTCAAAAGACGGGACCCAGACAACTTTTCCTGTTTCTCGACGCAGGAATTGTGCGCATGGGAATTAATCGAAATTGCCCTTAACCAAAACCTATGCTGTGTATACACACAAAAGCCCGTTCAGACTGGACAAGAAAATGACATATTTTAAAATAATATTAAGAGACTGTCTCAATGGGGACGGTTCTTTTGAGCACACAAAACATATGTTGTGGGTACTCTAAAGAACGGTATCAATGAGACGGTTATTTTGAGCGCACAAAACAAACGTTAAAACCGACGGGTAAGAAAATATTTACAATTTTAAGTTCAAAAATATTGTTTTTCTTATCCTGTGTATTATCGTGAAATGTGTTACTTATCTGGAACTATGGCTGGTACAGTTTTTATTGATGTAGGGCATATTACTCACTATGATGATATGTAAAAATGATGATGGTAAATATAGCTGACTCAGACCCTTTTATAGTGCATGTGACATGTTTTGTCGTCTGCTGATAACATCTGCAAACAGTTTTGACCCAGATCAGCCCCGACATTTTGTCCAAACGGCTTGATACTCTTGTGGTATTCCTTACAAAAAATATAATCTGCTGACAACAAAATAAAATGAAAAAAAAGACAAACTGCTATATCTAGTTATGTGTTATTATCTAGCTACCAAGCGTGCTAGGATATATGTGCTTCGACGCGACAAAAACCTGACTTTGCGGCATTCGTACAACGAAGAAGCAGATCAGCCCGAAAACCCGCGCAGCATGTTCAGCGTATTGGAAATTTGCTTCAAGAAATTAGAATACATGCAAAGCTAGTCACAGTAGCTGAACAGGCTGGAATGAGTATTACCTGGTCGTATTCTCTGGTGAAATCCAAAGTTTGTAAACAGGGGATAACTGTATTCAAAATGTTCATTTTGGGAGGTATATCGTCGGATACACGGTTGGAAATTTAGTTTTACGGCGACGCGTAAGCAGAGCCGTAAAACGTGATTTCCGAACGTATATCCGACGATATACCTCCATTAATGAAAATTTTGAATATGGTTATCCACATTCTAATGCACTATTAACATTTTTCACTCAAAACAAGAGTGAAATTGTACTATGTTTCGCCTATTAGAGCAGCTGCCAGCTGCATAAAACTACTTGCCAGCTGCATATATTCACTTGTCAACCAATGAAAAGCGACGTTACGTAATACGTCGAGTTTGCGACAGTTAATCGCAGGATACTATCGCAAATTTATGACGTTATCCAGTCAGACGTCGCGTTGCATTTGCAAGTGCGGTTGATTGTATACTCTAATGAACGTGCAAATGTAACGCGACATCTGATTGGATAACGTCATAAATTCGTGACAGTATATTCTGCGATGTTGCAAACTCGACGTCATTACGTAACGTCACATTTCATTGGCTGCCAAATGGTTTTATGCAGCTGGCAAAAGGTTTTATTTAGCTGGCAGCCGATGGACGTAGACGCAACATATATTTTCATTGTCTTTTTGAAGCAAATATATTAATACATCAGAATGGGGATAACCGTATTCAAATTTTTCATTCGGTATATACGTTAGGCAATCACGATTCACGGCTAAGCTGACGCGTCGCCATAAAACTAAATTTCCGACCGTATATCCGACGATATACATCCCAAAATAGAAATTTTGAATACAGTTATCCCCTAAATGATGTCGTTGATGACGGCGTCTCGATGATGAGGGCGACATTGTACAATTGATGCATTCTTGTGGGGTTCACATCATGATTTGTCAACCCGAGAATAGTGATGTAGACTAATCCTGATGTTAACCGAAAAAGAATGCACCACTTGTTTTGTTAAATGACACTGTCTACACGGTGTCATTAACAAATGGTCCAAACCCTCAGAGAAAAAATAGAAATATCTTTAAACGACATCACTTGCACCACTGGTCCACTTACCTACCTGCCTGCCGGCCTGCCTGCCTGTCATATGGTGTAAATCTTAGATTTTACCCATTTTTTAAATAGTCCAGGCTAATACCAAACTTCTTGAAGTGTTTAACACTATGCCTATACTACTACTTGTGTCATCTACTGAATACCCTTTGCAAACAGTTTGGATCCAACTCAGGCACGACTTAAAGCCTGACCTGAATCCAAATTGTTTGACATTCTGTTGGTATTCCTGAAATAATAGTTTGAGAAAGTTGATTTTGAAAAAAAAAAAAAAAAAAAAAAAAAAAAACAGCAGACGACAAAAGGCAGTAGGGCCTGAAAGTCGGGCCTGACCTGAATCCAATTTGTTTGACATTCTGTTGGTATTCCTGAAATAATATTTTGAGAAAGTTGATTTTGAAAAAAAAACAGCAGACGACAAAAAGCGTTAATACCTTTGCTTCCTAAGAAGACAGATCCTCCAGTTGAGACCGAAGGGCCGCGGTTCCGAGCCTCACCGGCGTCACTGCGTTGTGATTCTTGAGCAAGACACATTTATCATAGCTTAGTACTGGTTCAACCCAGGAAGACTCGTCCCTATATAACTGAAAGATTGCTGATGGGACGTAAAGAATCAAATCAAACGAACAAGATCCTCCAGTTTATGCCGGTCTTGGTTAACTCTTTACCTACTAGTGTCGTCTGCTGATATCTTCTTCAAAAAGTTTTAAACCCAGATCAGGCCCGGCAAAACGTGTTGATCTGGATCCAAACTGTTTGACACGCTGATAACTAAAACATTTGAAAATAATCAGTAGAAAAAAGCATGCTAAATTTCACAGTACTTAGGCAAATAGTCAACACTATTTGCTCAAATATTGAGGGCAAGTACGATTAAAAATGACAAGATAAAAATAGAATACGATATAAACCTGTTTTAATCATTTTCTATTAGAAAATGGAAAACCTGAGCCGAGTTCAACAATACGAGCGCTCCCACGAGCGCTTGTCAGTGTGGTCATTACATTGTTGAACGATAGCGAGCGCTTGCTCAATAAAAAATGGCTGCGCCCATTAACAAACAAATGAAATCCCACCATTGATTGGAAATCAAAGCGAAACACCTTCCCAACTTCAATTTAAATTGTTCTATTTCATATATCAACCCAATGAAACATACATCGTCATTCCGAAAATTAAATCTGAAAATATTGCGAGCACAGTTCATCACGAAAACGCATTATTGTTTTGGTAGCCATCTTGGATTTTCGGGTGATACACCTATCGACTTGAATCGCGAGCGCTTGCAAGCACCTTGGCGAGCGCTTGCGTTCAGAGAGAAAGCACTCGATAGCACTCTGAGCGCTCGCATTGTTGAACACGCCTCATATCTCCACTCGTAATTAGGGTTTTTACACCATTGCCAATCCACTTTTGTTTTCAACTATATTGGCCTTTATAAACATGGACATTTCACATCATTTTCGCATGATATTGATGATTTGCCATTTTCTGCTGGAATGAATTTATAACTTAATCGCGATACATCATGCTTTGAACATGTTGAAAACGGTGTGGATCTAAATCAGCTGGCTTCTAAGAAGGATCTACGGTGTTGCTTTCCACTCTGCTTCACTTCCACTTCAGTTTAGCCCTTAATGCGCCAATCGCAACAAAATTAGCCTGCTTTTCTCGTCTGCTGAAATGTTTAAAAGCCTCTATGGCAAACAGCGTGGACCCAGATCAGACTGCTCTTATAGGAGCAGTCTGATCTGGGTCCATGCTGTTTGCTTCTATACTGAATTCGTCAGTATTGTTATGCAATTATTTGCAGCAGACGACTTCAGCAGACGACATTTTCAGATGCATTTTTTCTTGGTGCTTTAAGGGTTAATCATCGTGATACATCATGTTTTGAACATGGTGAAAACGACGTAGATCAAAATCAACTGGCTTCTAAGAAGGATCTGCGGTGTTGTTTTCCACTCTGTGTCACTTCGACTTCCACATGCTCTAACAGTTTAACCCTTAAAGCGCCAATCGCAACAAATTCGTCTGCTTTTCTCGTCTGCTGAAATGTTTTAAAACCTCTATGGCAAACAGCGTGGACCCAGATCAGACTGCTCCTATAGAGCAGTCTGATCTGGGTCCACGCTGTTTGCTTCTATACTGAATTCGTCAGTAATGTTAGGCAATTATTTGCAGCAGACGTCTTCAGCAGACGACATTTTCAGATCCATTTTTTTCTTGGCACTTTAAGGGTTAAAAGTTATAATGAGGAAAAATGACAAAAAGAAATACTGTTAACGTTTTCAATACGGTCGTTATTTTAGGAAGAAGAATCTTTGACAAATGGTTAGAAAATGGAATACACAAGTCAAAGATAACACTTCTTTTCTGGTCGAAGGCTTTTAAACAGGATGAATTGTGTTTGTACCAGTCTGAAAATGCTGTATTGAGAGCCAGTCTGACAAAAGGACGCCATATTGTCATCTCTGTGGTGATCGACAACTGTAAGATCCCCGAACGATACAAACAGTTCGGCTGCGTCTATGCTTGGTTATGGCGGGAAAATCCACCGAAAGCTCTCCAAAATGTGCTTCAATCTGTCAGAGGTAAGTTCAACTGTCCCATCCCTTCGATGCGTATGTTCAGTTTTTAACGATTAAACCCAGTCATCAACTGAAGCAGTCCCTTCATTTCCGTTTTAAGGGATCTTGGGGGGGGTATTTGTTTTCATTTTAATTCAAATTCTAATGAAACATTTTGTAAGCAAACAGTGGAGACCATGACCAGTCGCCCCGATCTAGGGCGACTGATCTGGGTCTGCAATTTTTGTCTATATCCCACAAAAAGGATGCTCTAGGCTTATATGAGTTAAGATATGTGAGGAACATCGTTAAATGCACATGTCTTCAGGAAATCAAAATGCAATGTAACAACAAACTGTCAAATCTGTGTTAATTTGCCCAGGTTTCATATTTCATTCATTCCCTTAATCATCTAACTCATTTTCAAGACGTAAAGACAATACGTGTTTAAAAAAACGATTTTGACGTATTCTTGCAAACTTTCGTAAAGTTCATCTAGTTTTCCACTCCGCAAATGTTTTTTTGCGATGTTCCAAGTATATATCATGAGCGTAAGGTTGGGATAGACATATCCATCCAAGGAAATTGTTTGCTTTATATCCCGCCTTTCAGAGAAATACAGTTTTTATGGATTGGTACAAATATAATAATGCATTTTAAAACCTTCCTTATATAATATTAAATATTACTGATTTCAGAGAAGCCACATATTCACACTGCAATTATTAAGTACTACATATGTACTTGAAAGATAAAGAAAACCATAAGTTGTAGTCTAGCATACATCTTGTGTGCTCAAAAGAACTGTCTAACTGTAACAGTACAACTTTATATACTGAGGGAAAAAGTTTAGCAATATACTTTGGGGATTCACAGTTTAGAAGAAATAGATTTTAATCTCAAAGTGTCAAAAATATATGTTGACAAACGTTCACGGGTAAGATGACATTTCCAGATTGACATTTCACGTAATGTAAAGTCAGATTGTATTCCCCCTTGCTAAAACAGCTTATCTTGCAATCGTGCGAATAGTTTTTGACTAAAAGTTTCATTTTTCTGTCCAATGTTTAGATCCAAAACCAAGAAAGTGAAAAACGGTTTAAAACTGAATGTTATGCTCACTATTTTCGCACAGCTTTTAGTAGAAAATCGTATTTTTCCAAATTACCTCCCTTTCAATTGAATAACGTTTGAAATTAAAATGCTCAGCAGATCAAATCCTCACTATGAAGTCGGATTTTGTTTCTTTTGACCACTTGCGGGTAGCCATTAGGTCATTTTTAAACAACTGACATGTTTGCGAACCTGCCAATTAAAAAGATCTAATGCTTCAAAGATCACCTATGGAAAACACCATTATAAATAATTGCTTAACTTTTCCCTCAGTATACAGTACAGATATCATTCACTTACCATTTGGAATGTACTGGGACCTTACCGTTAACGAAACGTGAATGGCGTGGGACCGCCCCGCTACCGCCTCGCTTTTATCGATCATATCGGTCCATTCCATGGAATGATAACTGAATTGGAACGCTTGGAATGGTTACACGTAAAACGAATAAATGAACGATGTTTTTCATTATTATTATATTATTTTTTCTTACTTTCTAGCATAATTTTATGATCATATTCATAGTATGCGTCTTAAGTGTTTGAAGTAACATATGTTCAATTTCAGAGGATTAAACTGTAATGTCTTGGCAAATGGGCCCAATGCGAAAATGGTCCCTGATCATGTAAGCATAAAACAAACCTGATCAGCTACAAAAGACTAGCTAGAATGATGTAATTTTGCATGCAACATGTTTAAAAGACACTTACAAGTGAGTAAATGATAAAGGCACTAGCCAGATTGCGTGTATGCACAGACTGGTCTTTAATCTGTTGTCCACATGTAACGAGGTCAGGTTTTCTTTTGAAATGGCTTTAAACGGTTATTATATTAATCAAACAGGTATTATCATCTAGTCCATGGCGGCTTGCCCTAGGCACGCGCAAAATGTGTGACTGTGGATTCAATAATATCATGGATTAGCTCAAACAAAACAGGTCAAATAAAAATGGCTCTACTTTTTTTTAGTTAGTTTAAACTTATTGTATTTCCAAAATGTGCAGCGATGGGGATGGGTCACAAGCTTGCAACATTAGTTACGACCCCCCCCCACCACCTATATAGTATAATATTAGCACATGTATTCAAATCCTTCAGCTATGGTTGCTCTTGCAGATATATATTGGGGTAATTTAAAATTGACAATTTTAATTCGATAACTGCCTGTTATTTTACTGTTAAAACACTGATCAGGCTGCCAAAGTTGATCAAGCCATCACTGAATATAATATATGCACATACTGTCCTGCCAGCCAAGAGTGACAGTGACGTCATGTTTTGTTTATAACATTATCAGGAACTTATAATCGATAGATCGCTTTTGTATTAATCCTATCCTGTGGATAGGATTGATACACACGTGATTTACCAATTCGTGCTAGATCAAGTATAGAGCATAAGTTACCTTTTACTTTGCAATTGTAAACACAATATTGCGCCACTGTCACTTTTGATTGGCACAACAGTGAACGTAGCATTTAGTCGTTGATAACCTTAGAAAACAGTATGCTAGGTCCAGGCCAGGTTCAAAACTTTGTCTGGCTGATCTGGATCCAAACTGTTTGACTGTCTGATCTTGTCTTTGCTGGACATATCGTGTGGTTGCACATACATGTAGCATTTAGTCGTTTCTGTTTTACTCATTACCTGCTTATGTCGTCTGTTGATAACCTTTGTAAATGGTTTGGATGCTGATCAGGCTAGACATATGAACGTTTGATATTTTGGTTGGTCACATTCCTCTGTTGATAACATTAGTAAACAGTTTAGGTCCAGATCAGGTTCAAAATTTTGTTGCGCCTGATCTTGACATTCTGATTGAATTGGTGCTCATAATATAACTGTCATATCGACTTCTATACAAGCAATGTACTGCTGAATTATAGCTTAGTTTAGTTTGGGTACAATACTGGATGGACATTTTAATAATATATGGGCCAGCACATTAGAATTAAGTACTTATCGCAGATGCGCAAACGCCCCTGTAAACGACCATGCCAACGTATCCTGTTGAACTAGAAGTAAGAATGTTGGTCTGAGTCATCATGCACGTCAATACCATATCCATATTTGTAAATGAACAGCGAGGCTCTGGCTAGTCTTGACATTTGCGCAGGCTGCCTGCCTGCCTGTGTATGTATGTATGTATGTATGTATGTATGTATGTATGTATGTATGTATGTATGTATGTATGTATGTATGTATGTATGTATGTACGTACGTACGTACGTACGTACGTACGTACGTACGTACGTACGTACGTACGTACTAGAATAAAGCGAAGGCTCTGGCGAGTCTTGGCATATGCGCAGACTTAAATGAGCATTCGTTGCTCGAATATATGATAATAAACAAAATTTCGTGCGTTTCCTTACGCTCATGTTTTTGTTAGTTTTCCTGTTTTACGCCCTAGTGGCTGGCTGGCTAGCTGCTGGAGGGTACGCGTGCGGGCTGGCTTTGATCAATATATCATTATTTTGAATACTTTAGAAAAATCGAAATTTTCTCTCTTGGTGAATGATTTAAGCCTTGAATTCAGTCCGCTGTCATTTTCTCCCAGCAATGAATCTCGTAAATTCATAGACCTAGGGACTAAAAGTTTAATTTTGAATGATCGAAAATTCGAATTATAGGGAGGTTGACATGAGTAAATATAACTCCCCAAATGACCATTATCAGTTTCCCCCTATCTAACATAAGTTTTATGTGCGTAAAAGAAACGTCTTAGGGAGACGTTTCTTTTACGCACACAAAAATATGTTTTTATAGATAGTGCTTAAAATAGCTCATAATTAGGCCCTTTTCTTTGCATCCATTGTGTCCGGAATTTATTTCGAATTAGCGAGTATTTCAAAAAAACGAAGTTTGAATTTTCGAGGTTTTACTGTATGGCTGGCTGGCTGGCATTGCTTAGAATACTTTAGAATTTCAGAATCTGTCGTTTTCCCTTTACAGCATAAAGTTGTTTTTAAGAATTATTAACAATTATTAACAAATCAGAACTATCCGTGTCTATAAGGACGAAAGACTTATCAATTTGCTAGTTATAATCATAATGTTAGTGGAAAGTCCTGTACATGCGCCACGCATATCCCAGTTTGGGTCCAAACTTATTCAGTAAGATCTCCAAAACTGATTTGGGCAACCTTTGCAATCAGATATCTAGCAAAGGTAATTACATTTCATGCGAGATCTTAATCCAAAATACTGCAAATACGCCTTTGGATATATTAGTTTGGAGATTATCTAACTATGTTAAATTGAATGCAAACATGTCGTTTAATCCAAACGGTGACATCCTGTCATTTTGAATATTCATGTCATTTTCGAAATTATCGAACTCGTGTCTTTAGGAGTATCTCTTTTTGCTACTGATTACCGACGCGTGTCGCGATATCTGGCCTCGAGGTTATAAAACTTGAGCACAGTCTCAGACTCAAAATACAGCGCAATGATTGGCTGCTTACGGACACGTGTCCGCAAGCAGCCAATCATTGCACTTTATTTTGAGTCTGAGAATGAACTCAAGTTTTATAACCTCGAGGCCAGACTGGCTAATAAACACTTGCAGGAAGTCCTTCAACAGGTGGTAATAGAAAATTTTGCGAAGGATTTACCACTTACCTACTGTGTACCAAAAAGTCGGCTATTAAAGCAAACAATGAACATTTGCTGGGATAATCTTGTCTAAAAACACTGAATTATTTCAAACTCATTTATCCTAGCACAAGCGTATGAGATCTGGGCGTACACTGCATGCCAAGCTACACATAAAACCGTTTATCTATCAGAGGAGACGTTTGTCATCTGTTATTAACATTATCTGATCTGAATCCAAAATGTTCAACGCTTAGATGGTGTTCGGTTTTCCTGAAAAATATTTTTGAAACTGCAGCCAGCCTGCCAGACAGACAAAATAAGATAGTCAATATACCGCACGTTCAAATGAGCATACACGTAAATTCGCAACCTAACTGATCTGAGCATACTAGGCCTAATTCCTTTTTATCTCTCAAAAGACCGTCTCGGTACTAGCAAGCGGTGTGGACCCTCATGACGCAGCAAGCGGCATTTCTCCGGGTCTTCACTGCCAAAATTACAGATTTAAATGTGAAAAAAATGGTGCGAGCCTAGAAGCATAATTCCATAGTTCCATACTCTATGTTTGATAGCAGCGACGGCTCTGACGAGACTGCGCGTATGCGCAGGCTCGTCTGATCATTCTCTGCTCGTCGATAGGATAAGTACCAACAATTGAGACATTATGAACACTTTGACATCCGTAAACGAGTTTCAAAGATAAGGGACGAAAAAGAGCTTGCTACAAATGTAGTCTCTGGTCGGCAAATGTAACAACTTAAAAAAAGGAGAAATTAATGGAATTTTTGAATGCCTCTGTTAGAACAAAAATGCCGTCATTCAACAAAGTTATGCCGCATGATCAAGACACTGATTTTCACACATTTACGATTCATTAAGGCTGTTGCAATTACGCCAATAAGCATTAAGATGATTAAAGGTGTGCATCTATTGACACCTCGTCCAAACATGCTTCTGAAACACTGATCTCCTTAATTGTTCAGTTTACAAACTCAATGGGTGGATGGACAGCCGGGCGGACCCAGACACGGCATGATCCAGGATTTTTTGTCAGGGGGGGGGGGGTCCAGGCCCGACGGCCAGAATACAGGATCCGCACATGGGACCAATACGCACGCACGCGCGCGCGCGCACGCACGCACACACACACACACACACACACATACATACATACGCATGTATAGACAGACACATGAGGCAGACGGATGGACTTACATGTACATGTATAGACGGTAACTAAAAGACAATTTATTTAAAACATGCATAATCATGTACAGAGATAATGTCAGAAACAGACATGTGCGTGCATGTCGAGGCATACATGCGCGTCTCATTATCTTAAAATTTCCCATGAAAATGAATGAGTTGGTCCCATCGAGCCCAACTTATTTCATTTTCATAGGATATCTAAAAACGGGAGGCATGGCGGGGGTTCGAGCGAACCCCCATGAAGCCAAACTGGATCCGCCACTGCTTATACATGCACATTCATGTTGCATTATGCATGAGCATGCAACTCGTATGTACTTCAAAAATATATGGGCCGAGTTGTCTTATGAATTTGGACCGAGTTGTCTTATAAACATGGGCCTAGTTGGCATGGGCCGAGTTTTCTGTGGGCCGAGTTGGCATGTGCCGAGTTGGTTTTTGGGCCGTGTTGTCCGTAATTCGATTGGTTTTGCCTTTCACCGCTACAATGAGATCTTTATTCTAGAAATGAGATAAATTTATGTTTTCATAATTATACATTTTATAAGTCTTCAGTATTTTTTTCACTTTAATTAGTGTAAAATATACTTTGATATCGAGCTAAAATCGGCTTCTTTTTCAGGCACGAATCGCTTCTTCTTCGGACACGAAGTCGCAAAAAACTATTTGAAACACATGCCAACTAATAAGACAAACTTGTCTGTTTATATGCGAGCATCGACAACTCCGAAGAGCCTGGGCAAATGTACTGTCTCATCAGGGCATTCGCTGCTCGCACGCACATCGGATCCATTGTTGTGTCCGAGCGCACATAAAGGCAGTGCATGTAGACGGAGGCTCGGACAAAAATAGTTCATACCAGATAAGCATGTAGTAGCGCACGCATGCTACCAAATAGACACGCGTGTAGTTGCACATAATGACTAAGCATATGCGTTAAACACAACGCCCGCCTATGCGCAGGCTCGCGAGAATCATCGCTGTATGTACACACAAATGAAGACTCAGATCAATTTTTTAACACCAGTACGCTGGTTAAGAATGATCGCCTTTAACGTACAGTACCAATTAAAGAAAGCGACATACCACGTCATAAATCATTCGAATACCTTCGAATTACAAACGTGTGCCAGGCACGTGTGTTTTTATTGTTTTCAAAGAGCCCCAGGCATAGGATTAAAGGACCGGATGCACAGTAGTAGATACTAAAAAGGGCCATGACGCGAGAAAACCTGACTTTGGTGCATGCGAACAACAAAGGCGCAGGTGTATTCGTATCCACGTAGTCTGATCAGCGCCTTTATTGTTCGCTTATTGGAAAGTATAATATCTAAACTTGCCTCAAGCAAAATTTCATTTTAACTAGTCTCTGTAGCTGAACAGACTGGTTTGAGTCTTACCTCGGTCCTAGAACACGAGGTCTTACTCAGAAACCCGCAAGACCCTGTCACACTATAACGTTTTAGCCAACGTATGCTGACGTATGAAATATATATCTAGTACACTGGAATACGCTTGAAATCTGATTAAAAATCAGAGGAAGCCTCTCTCTGAACTTATGCAAAGCGTACGCGAAACGAATATAGAACGTATGTCTGACTTATAAGTAACTTATTTATAACTTATTCCCAACGTAACATAACTTATACTTGTATCAGCGTATAAAAGCATATGCCCAGCGTATGACTAGCGTTCTTGACTTGTGGGAAACTTATACACAAAGAACGTCTAACGTATGCTGAATTGTACATATAACGTACGTTAACGTATGCATAACTTACGTATAGTCCTTATGTCAACCGTATAAAGCAGAACAAAATTTTGGGACCACTTTGTCATATGACAACGTATACCAACGTACTGTAGCGTGTTCGTAACGTATTGAAAACGTATGTCTAACTTATTCAGCGTGCACCAACGTACTGTGTGAGTTTTCATACGTCCTCATACGTTGGTGCTAACGTACCTTAACGTATGCACAACTTACTCGTTGCGTACATCTAACGTATGCCTAACGTATTAGCAATACGTCGGCGTACGCGCAAGTACACAATTTTGAGATCTATTCACCGTATGACGACGTATACCAACGTACAGTAGCGTGTTCGTAACGTGTTTAAAACTTATCTCTAACGTATTCAGCGTACACCAGCGTACTTGCTTAATTTCTCATAGGTCCGCATACGTTGGAGCTAACGTACCTTAACGTATGCATAACTTACCTGCTGCGTACATCTAGCGTATGCCTAACGTATAGAAGCAATACGTTCGCTTAAGCTGTTATTTTCTATGAATGCACAAAATGTTGGACCTCTTAGCCGTATGTCAACGTATACCACCGTACTATAGCGTATTCGGAACTTGTTTGAAACTTATTACTAACGTACTAAGCATATACCAACGTACTTGCTGAATTTTTCATACGTCGGCATATGTTGGTGCTATACGTCGTAGTGTGACAGGGCCTTAACGTCAATGCATAAATGCATAAATAGTTTGGTCTCGTCCAACCCAAACATTGTTGTGCGGGTACTAAACAGGACCGTCTCATCGAGACGGTTCTTTTGAGCACCCTACTCACTAAAGTTTTCTTCTCTGGACATATGCTGTTTTGTTTTAGCGTTCTTTAATTTATAATCATAAGGGCTCATAGGCTAAGATCTGGGTAGCATGTAAAGAAAAATAAGCCTGTTCATGCGAGAAATGCGAAAAACAAAGGCGCATAACAGCCTCGCATCCGAATAGTCTTATCAGCGCCTTCGTTATTCGCTCGAGCTAAGCGAGCGAGACGCGAGATCTCACTACTTTTATTTGCCCCTGTTGCTGGGCATGCTGGTTTGAGCCTGACACCACTGAGTCTCCCAGAGCTGAGTCTGCGCTGTGTGCAAGGTTCATAATATGGGCCGTCGCCGCGTTTTTAAAAGTGGTCCGGCGGAGGAAATCATCGAGTGCCGACAGCACAAGAGGTGGGAGAGCACGAGATGGGGACTCCCTCGTTAGGGGGGGTAGGGGGTCTCCCCGAGAGATTTCTGAATTTTTAGCGCTTCTATGTGCGTCTTTAATGGGTTTTATGCGTATTGGACCAGATTTCAGTCACGATTTTTTGCTAGAAAAGATATTTCTTGGGGCGTGAGAAAACCGAATGCTAAACAAAATCGTTTTCAGATAGTCACGATTTTTTTTTACTTTTTTCTTAAGCATATTTCTTAGACATTATGTCACCCATGTTCCCGCAGGTTTTGGCAATGTTCTTTTAGCATTGATCCTTGGTTGTCATGGGCGGAAGCAGAGGGGGGATAGGGGGTCCGGACCCCCCGCCCTGAAAAATCACAAAAAGTAAGGGTTTCTAAGCAATACTGGTCCTGATCTCCTGAAAAATCACAAAGCTACCCAGCCAGCATTCAATGTTGGGCCTTTATCGGTCCGCCAGTGAAACGCCATTTAAATGGCGTTTCGCTAGCGGGCCGATGATGGCCCGCCTATAGTGGTATTTTGATTCTCCCTCCCCTCATCAACTAAAAAAAAGTCAAAAATCAAAGTCATAACTTTCTGGATCCGCGAAAGAGTTGTATTTTCGAAAAGATATACATATTAAAAAGCGTCTTTTCAATTAGTACATGTGCATCCGTTACTTTAAGGATGCAGGAGGCTTCATCTAGATTTTTGCTGCACAAATTTCCTTGATGAGTTCCCTTGTCGATAGGCATAACGTGAGATCTTTGGCTTTGAACATCGTAATGAAGCCAGGGCCTACGTGTACTGTCGAACTACGACGGCTAAACCCTTCTCTGTTCATGCTTCTTAAAGTCGAATGAACGTTGGGGGAACCGAAAAGTCTTGGGGCAGAACTTGTATATCCGTAACAGAATGAATTGTAACAACACATGCCCACGATGCTCGAAACGTTTAAACATACTAGTCGCTCGACATGTTATTTAGAAGGAAAAAAAAGAGAGTTTAAGGGAAATGAAACTGGCGCATAGAAATTATCTGGGCCTCAATGCGAGAAGACCTGTCTCCGGGGTTTACGACCATGCAAGACTCAAACCAACCTGCTCAGTTACAGAGAGTACATGTAGCTAAAAAGCTGAAATTTTGCGTGTAGCAAGTTTATCAATTATACTTTCAATAGAGCGAACAACAAAGGCACTGATCAGACTGCGCGGATGTGTAGGCTGGTCTGCGCCTTTAATCTCCGAATGCAACTAAGTCAGGTTTTCTCTCGACACGGCCCATAAGTATGATAACTGTCATTATAAGAGTGCATTGTTTTTCAATGTTTTCACACCTTGGCTAGGTCGGTCTATGGATGACACGCGCAACGAGCGTTATTGATGATTGCATCAATAAATTGAAAATCAGAGGTAAGCACAAAGAAAAATGAGCCAAAACGAGAAAAAAGGGAAACGGCGGAAAGCATAATCGTCCAAAAAGTGGTCCGGCGCTCGCCGTCCTGCCGGACCGGCGACGACGGCCTTGCATATTCATTTAAAGTAAATAGCTTAGTTGAGACCGAGCCTTTATCTATAGAAACAAGTGAATGAATAGAAAATGCTAAGTTTTTCTTTCTATCTTTAACACGTTGAATTTGCATAATTTTATTCAGTTTCCCACAGAATTATAAAATGGCGCAATCATGAACATACACTGTAGATCTAATTCGAACTCGATTTTATTTTCTCTTGGTACTGGCTCGCTCAAATTGGAGCCTTGCGCCTTTTTTTATGCAGTCTTGCCAGAGCCATTGCAGCTTATATAGCTAAAGTTTGGATGTAGATGAAGACGATATATAGGCATGTAGTCCAACTTCATCGCTGTACATGCAAGTTTCAATAGTGACGTACTGATTTGTTTGATTTGATTCTTTACGCCCCATCAACAATCTTTCAGTTATATAGGTACGGATCTTCCTTGGTTGAACCAGTACTAAGCTAGGATAAATGTGTCTTGCTCAAGGACCACAACGCAGTGACGCCGGTGAGGCTCGAACCCGCGGCCCTTCGGTCTCGAGTCAAACATTCTACCACTGAGCCACTGCGCTCCCGTGACGTACTGAAGTACCAAACATTATGATCATGCGCGCCTTAAAAATGTGTGGCGATTTTGCCGTATGCAAACAGTTTAGACCCAGATAAGACACGATATAACTTCTTATATACATGTATACTAGGGGTGAATCGACTATGGGGCGAAAAGACTAGTGGGGGCAAAATGACAAGGGGGGAAAGACCAGGGGGTAAACGCTTTTGGGGCGAAGCAACTAGGGGGGGGGGAATGGTTTGGGGCGAAACGTCCCGGATTCTGCTATAATAAAATGCCGGTGTTCTTGCTGGGGTCAACTGTCGACAAAGACGAATTAGAACTCAATAATGAACAAGAGTTTAGTATTGCCCACAAACCGGTGATTTTATCACAATATGTTATTGTTTAAAAACTTCTTTATAATAAAGAAATATGTCAGACAGCTCAACCCATATAAGCCAACGTCCTTTTTGTGGAACAGATGCGAACATAGCAGGCCCAGATGAGGCGCCACAGAATGTGGCGGCGTCTCCTTTCGGTCTTCACTGTTTAAAACGTTTAATATAAAGATGAATGTAAAATGAGAATAAACCGCAACAACCCTTTGAACGGAAATGGACTGGTCCTATCGATTAAGGTGAGGAATTTCATTAATTATCAACATTTTTGATACCCTGTGGCGATGTCAAGCATGGACGTGTTTTTATGCTTCTTTAAAGGCACCGAAGAAACTTAAAATTACAATGTCATGGGACGAGCAAACAAAAACGTGTAACTTATCGCAAAATAGACAAAATACGACATGTCTCATTAAAAGATTACTATCCAAAACAATAATGTTTTATAGGAAGTTGTTATTTCAGCCTCCTTCAGCTATTATCATTTATTAGAAACATTTCTTGGAATAGTTCATAATACTCTTACCATTAAGGGATAAGTTGCCTGCTCAGCCAAACAAATTCCAATTTAAAAATAAGAGTAATACGATTAGAAAGCAAAAGGACTGAGTTTGCAGTTCCAGAGATAATTCGGTTACACGTAAGCCTTTGCATCTGCACATCTTCGGTAACTAAGGGCCTGGTATTTCCTTAGCGGCCAATGAAGCGTCTGATCAGACTGTACAGATCGAGTTAATGCTAGCTGCATGGAAGTTCTCCCCAAGCTCGTTTGTCCGTATGTTTGAGTGGTGCAGTATGCTTTGTTCTGTTTGATACGTATTAAGACTGACAACTACGCTGGACATGATGTGGTCTGCGTATTGAAGCCTTAAATGCGTTTACGTATCCGCACTATATATTGATAATGTGTTTGGTGGCAGCAAAATGTGTGGCAGCTGAGCTACCACCTTTTTGGTGTATATTTACACTTAATTACCTTCTACAACAGGGAGCGCAGTGGCTCAGTGGTAGAGTGCTTTACTCGAGACCGAGGGGTCGCGGGTTCGAGTCTCACCAACGTCACTGCGTTGTGGTCCTTGAGCAAGACACATTTATCCAAGCTTAGTACTGGTTCAACCCAGGAAGACCCGTCCCTGTTTAACTGAAAGATTGTTGATGGGACGTAAAGAGTCAAATCAAACAAAAACCTTCTACAACTAAAGGCCAACCTTTCACCAGTGATTCGTGTTATTCTTGTATTATTATCCGGTTCATCACAATCGAACAGAAAAAAGGCTTTAAAATCAAAAGAAAGGTTACACCAAAAATAGTGGCAGTTCAGCTGCCGAACTTTTTGTGTAAGCTAACAACAAAAATAGTGGCAGCTGAGATGTCACATGTAATTGTTTAGATGAATACTAACTTTCCGACTAAAACAGTATTTGACCAACATTTCTCCAGTGATTCCAAGTGTCGAAACATTTTTACCTGTTATTATTGTAGTTATTCTCTGGATCCAAACAATCGAACAGAACAAAACGTGTCTTGCTCAAGGACATAGGCGTTATTTGTCATGTGTTTTCTACTTTATGCGTTACTTCCCAGTCAACAATTTTTTAGTGTTGTGCAACGAGACGCTTCTTTTGACTGCCCACAACATTATTGAGCCGCAGAATGTGCTTTTCAATAATGTGACATTTTGCTAAGTCATACGAGCCTGTACAGCACCTTCTAAGCTTATAAGCTTATAAGCTTCAACTGGTGTTCATTTTGTTAAGTCATACGAACCTGTACTTATAACCCCAACTGGTGTTCAGTCAGTACAGGTAGCTTAACAGTCAAATAATAACTAGCAAATGCTCTGATCAGACTGAGCGTATGCACAGGCTGATCTGAGGCTTTGCTGATCGCACATACCACATTGTTGGAAATCTAATGTCGTGGCTCATATTGATGTATGCTCAAAAGAACTATCTTCTTTGAGACGGTTCCGTTGAGTACCAACAGTACATGAATATGCATTGGTTTGGAAACAGGGAAAATGTTTTTATTACGCATCTGGAGGTCTGATTAATATATTTAAATGTCATATAAGTCGAACATGGCTAGATATCAATACAAATGTAGGTTTGGTCATTATTCGTAGATGCGTAAGAGTACGATATGTATTTTCATGAATTTTGTCATCAATGCAAAAAAAAAAAGAAAATTCAAGTGAAAAGGAAAGATATCCAATAGTGGCCAAGCTAAATAAAGATTTAAAATGTTTACAGAAGACAAAACAGTTGTATGACTAATCATAGGTCCAGATAAGCATTTTTTACATTGGCGGATCAGTGGAGAAGCCGCCGCGGTGTAATGGATAAGCCTCTTGCCATGTAAACCAGGGGTCCCAGGGCCAATCCCTGGCTTCACCAGTCTGTCTGATGAGACTTTTTAAAAGCTGTGGCCCCATCCCCATATGACCTCTGCTATTGGTGGGACGGTAAACACAAACACAACATCATCGGTGTACATCCATCAAGCACCCCAGCATTTACACCGATAGTGAATAATTACATACATTACTAACGCAAATAGTACACATATAGAACTGTGCCCCACAGACTTAATTGGTCTACATTGCTCACTTGAGCAGTTGACTTTATGGTTTCAGAGGCGAGTTTTTTTATTTACAAAAGCGTATTATCGCATGCAATGTTGCTCAGCGAAGGCTTGAATGAATTTTTGATGACCCAAACCAGAGTGCGCATCTGTGTATGTCAGCACAACATGAATACTCCACCAAGAGTGCTAACAGGTTGTGAAAAGAGCAAAACTACGTCAAATTTTAGCGATGATTTCTTTTTTAAATGAGCCGCAACATGATATTTCCTACAATGTTGTGTGTGCAACCAGCAAAGGCACAGGCCAGCATGCGCATACGGGCAGTCTGATCAGAGCCTTTGATTATTGCTTGAATATTCTACGAGTATTAATCTACTGACCGGACATCATTTGGAGTTGCTAAGCTTAAAAAGGGTGCACCAGCTCGCCTGAGCCTGCTACCGTCAAAATGCCACAAAGTTGTCGTGGCTCAAATGTGGTTGGCGAAAAGGCGTCTTGTTTATGACTTATTCTGCCGTCAGATTTTAAAACTATATCCTTTGGAAATTTTCACGAAAACCTGATTGTGCTGCTATTGAGCAACAAAGGCGCAGTTCAGACTGCAAACCATTGTGGTAAGCAAAATTCTACATTATATAGATACATGTACTCTGTAGCTGAGCTGGCTTGATTGACCCTTACCAAGTAGCAAAGTTAGTATTTATGTCGGCATGCATACATAAATGTATCAACTCTGCATGCTGAGTAATTTTTTCGCGGCATTTTTTTTCGTCATGATAACTTTTTTAACAATATCTTTCCTTATAAAAATTCGGGTCTGATCTGAGTCCAAACTATTTACTTATGTTATTAAGTGGTGATTGAACGGCCAATGAAAAAAGAACCAAAACTAACAAAACAGACCATAGGTATTCTATTAGGTCGCGTGTGTCGTGTCAATGGCCATGACGTGTGAAAACATACATGATACATGATAAATTGTTAAAATCTAAAGACATGGACATTTTCTTCCCTTTATTTTTGTTTTTCAATATTGGACAAAAACCATAACGGATTATTTAAGGAAAGCATTTCGCCAGTCCGCAAGACTTGTTTTTAAAACAGTTTTGCACCATTATACTGATTACAAAATTTACCAGACGTTAGAATTGAAGTTCCCTTTTTCACATTGGCATGTAGATAAGGCAGTCCAAATCTAGAGGCAACTGGTTGCCTAGCTACGTATTCGGTCAGCTGATTTTATAATTAGGTGTGAAAAACATCAGCCATTTTAATCTCTTGGACGCACAGAACACATAAAAAGGTACCAAGGTACACTGATAAGAAAAAAAAGATGGGTTAAGATTTGTTTACAATGTGATCAGCTGGGGTTGCTGAAGCACCCACCTCTCCTCCTTAGATGTAAATTAGTTTCTTGGGTGCCTTATACGTCGAATTTAGCTTATTATCAATATTAATGTAGGTTTTATGGTTTGAATAGCATGTATAAATAACTTTTTTCTTTACCTACTACTGTCGTGCTAACCAAGAGTGACAGTGACGAATTGTTTTGTTTACAACTGCTAAGTAAAAAAAGCATGTACACTCCACTTGATCTAACGCGAATCGATAGATCACTTGTGTATTAATCCTATCCTGTGGATAGGATTAGTACACAAGCGATCTATCGATTATAAGTCCCTGATAACTTTTTAAACAAAGTATGACGTCACTGTCACTCTTGGCTGGTAGGACAGTACTAACTATTTATATAAGTTTATAATTGCGCCACACTAATACATGGGATACTACGCAGGTAAATATGACTCTTGTTCTCTTTTCACGCCATCTTCAAATACAATTTAGATGGCAGGAATGAAATGCATAGCCTTGTTCTCTGGAAACTATAAGAAAATTCTCTAAATACGTCTGCTAATTATTATTTTAAATTGACTATAGGGTTTGTTAAGGCTGATTTTGTATAATGAAAAAGTATTTATATGTTTATTTCAATATTGGTACTTACTGAATTCATTATGAGGAAAAAATCCCCTGAGTTCAGACTTTTTTCTGGAGCTCTGCGATTGCCCGCATGGAGTGGAATGGTATGACCGATATCATTCCAATAATTCCAATTATCGATCCACTGAGTGATCGTACCGGTACCGCCACGGTACCTGAGTGCAAGTGAGTAGTGAGTGAGTGATGAATTGAGTGGTTGTATAAGTGATGGAAATCTGTACTGTATATGTTTTGGTTGAGAAATAGGATAGTTTAAATGTTTAATTACGCACACACGCTTATCTGGATGCCTGTAATCTGCCTAATTCGAAAGCCAGCCTCATCTGAGTCTTACACTGTACCATATGGCTTTAGGAGATGATGCATTGATAAGTTAGGGTTCTTTCATGCAAACCAAATATCTATGTGTCTTGATCCAGATCTGAAATAAGGGTGAGGTTGGCGCCGTTAAACCGGTTTAAGCCCTCCAGTAAAATATTTTACTGACCGTTCCAAGGCGGTACTTCTTTTGTGGATCTTTTATGTTTTTGTTCTGTCTTGTGTTTGCTATGTTTTGTGCGCGTCTGTTTATATGTGCTTTGTGGTCACCTGCTGGGAAAGGGCTAACCTCTTGGCTCTCGTTTGTGGTGTCTACTGTGAGTTTGTCACTTTCCCATTGGTATCCTGTGTCAGGTGTGGTACTTGATTGTATCGATTCCTGGGCCCGGAATTACAATGCCTCCTTAAAGTTAAGGTAGACTTAAATTGACGAACTTACTTAAATTTCACGAAAAGTGCATTACAATCATTTTCCCTATCTTAAATGTCTCCTTATCTCGACAAAATACTTAAATATTTAAGGTAGCAGCGAGGCTACCTTAAAGTTAAGATTTAACTTTTTGACATGGTACTGTGACGGGGTTGCGAGTTCGAACCCCGTCACAGTACCATGTTATTTTTTTTTAATTTTATTTTTTTATCAATTATTTATTGAACCGTGGCATGTGATTTCCAACAATGTGGCATTTTGACTTGTGTAGACTCAGACGAGCCTGTGCAGCCGCCTTTTAAGCTTAGACAGTCAAAATGCTGTTTGGCCAGTAGCTAAATATTCATTGAATATTCAAACGACTATCAAAGGCTCTGATCAAACTGCGCGCATGCGCAGGCTGATCTGAGGCTCTGCTCGTCACACATACCACATTGTAAGGAATCTCATGTAGCGGCTCATTTAAAGATATAAATCATAAGCATTTCCAAACCATTTGGGTTGCTTAATATCACTTTACTTGATTGTATCGATTCCTGATCTTTGCACCCTTACTTACTTTAATGACAGCAAACAATGCGTACCCTATTGAGTTGATGCATTCAGTGGCATCTCGCATATTCGTTTTCGTGTTTGATAATGTCCCATTTGATGGACACTTTGTATAAATGTTAAAACTGTTTTCCAATAATGCTTAAAGGACACATGTGAAAATATGATACAATAAAAATGAAGAAAAAGAAACGAAAGCATTGATGGGATTCGAACCCGCGCATAATGGAAAAATAAATGTATGTTCTGCTCTGCCAGCGACTCTATCTTCTGGGCTATACAAGATGACATCAAACAGTTTTCAAAACTACACCTGACTGCTGAATATGTCAGTTCAATGTTTACAAACAAGCAAATGTAAACATGGTCATTAGATCTTGGCAGCGCTATAGAAGGTTTTAAGGAGCGATATCGTTTCTATACCACCACGATAACGTATATCCACGCGCGGATCCAGGAATTTTTCGTCGGGTTTTGCGGTGGGGGTCCAAGCCCGATTGACTGAAAAAAGCTCTGACGTTGTTTTTTCTCTTCTTTTTTCTGTAAGTCCTCAGCTTATTTGCAGAGGGAGTCCAGTGATCATGGATTTTTCAAAGAAAACTATCATTAAACTATAACTTTCCGATATTCCATGGAGAAGAGCGCTCTAACATTTCCAGGGTCCAACTTTTCCCAGGTGGAGGGGTCCAATTGCATATTTCTATATATACCTATAGAATTTGTGGTTTTACAGGGGGGCTGGGGTCCGGACCCCTGCCACCTCCTCTGGATCCGCGCGTGGCATTGTTATCTGGGTTCGTCCACACATCGTCTTGGCCAAAAGACTTAGCATGACACTTACTCCATTGATGCAAGTTCTGTGCGGTTGTGGTAAACAACGACAGGGTCCTACTGTTTAGTGATTGGAGATACGATTGGGGTATCAAAAAATGCCATGAGTAGGGTAGTGCACCGTGTATCAAAGGCGTTTTGTGCTATGGGATATTGTATTATTCCCAACTTCGGATGTGAAGTATAAAAGACCGAATTTCCCACAAATGAACTGAATTGCTAGAAACGCTGTTTGTATTTAAAAAAATGCGTATCGCTGCCTATCAGGTACGATTTTTTAGTAATAAGGTTGAAGGGTTCACTACATCAAGAAGTCTGCGAGTATTCTATAACTACCGCCCCCCCCCCCCCCCCCCGTGTTAAGCATATGAACAAACTAGAGGATCTGAAGGTCCTGTATCGCTTACCTGATCTCATTGATTAAATCAAAATAGGTCAAGGTCAGCTTAGGCTTATTATTGAAACATATTTTGTTTTACCATATATGGGAGTTTTTTTTTTTTCATTTGGAATTATCACGTATGCATTGTAGCGCGTTGTGGCTCAATTGGCGCCTTTAAATTAAAATAAACTAGCTAAGTATCTGATAATCAGCCAATTTCTGACTTGCCATTTGGAATTTATGTGTCCAAAATGAGTTCAAGTACGCTATGTTAGTCATTAGTTATGACTCGACAGGGCTTGCGAAATAGATGGGTAACCGGATGCCACTTTGGCAGAGATATTTGTAGCTTATAGCTTGGCATCAGTGTTGTACAGCTCAAGTCGGATGAAAATCCCGAATTTACGTAGACCTCGAAGTCTCACAAATTACTGATATTACTTGGGAGCGCAGTGCTTCAGTGGTAGAGTGCTTGACTCGAGACCGAGGTTCCGCGGATTCGATTATGACCGAAGAAGAACATTTATCCTAGCTTAGTACTAGTTCAACCCGGAAGCTTCGTCCCTTTATAACTGAAAGATTGTTGATGGGACGTAAATAATCAAATCAAACAAACAAACACTGTTTACCTTAACTTTAAACATTCATATGAGAAAACTGCAACCGAGCCAGCACGATATTATGGTACTTATCGCATAGGCGAGCAACCATGGATTGCTCAAGGATCCACGTAACCTGCCAATCCACCTCAACTTAAAATATGCACGCGTGTGATGGTTCAGAAAAAAGGATAAAAAACTTAACCCCCACTGGATAGCTGATCATGCATCATTTATACGGATGGGATAAGCAACACGGTATCATTGGTTAGACCATAAATAGTCTACAACGAGCTAGATGCATGTTGACTGCTCCCAAAAACACATGATCATCGCAAACTCCCCCTATCCCCCCGCTGCAGATCACCACCACCTGCCCTCCCTCCCCGTCTCCTCTAAAATGACGCCTACACTCGTTTATGAAATGGAAAATATCAACACAAGTATTTCTGCGTCGTGGGGAGGGTTTTAATGAGCAGGAATTACTCTATTTTGTAGAATTTTCGAGTCCGCTGATTAAATCACAGGACGCGCGAAACATTTGGGTCGCTTACAGTCATTAAAACTCTATATTTTTCGTATGTCCTCGTAAGCCTTTCCGTCAAATTAACGATTTTAGCCGAGGATTTATACTTAAGTTAGGTTCACAAAAAAGGTGCATTATAAATGCACATTTAAGATAGAATCTTAACTTTAAGAAATATTGGAGTTAAGTTCGTTAAAGTCTACTTAACTTAAGGAGGCATTGTAATTCCGGGCCCTGATCTTTGCACCCTTACTTACTTTGCTGGAAACACAAGTCATTTTGTTGATTTTTATATTCCGCGGCTGGTGTTCTCACACCGGGTAGGCGGCAATCGAAAGCGCCAATACTATCGAGGAACGTAGCTAAAAAATCAATAGAAACAGTGTTTTCGATTGCCATTGTCGCCTCCACTGGCAACAAATGGCAATCGAAAACGCTGTTTGTATCGAATTTTGAACCGCGTCCGTCGATTGTTGATTACGTTTTCGATTGCCGCCTACCCTGTGTGATTCTATTTTCAGCCCAGTTAGAGCTGGCGAGGGGGCCTCCGCAGCATCCCGTGCAAAGAGCGTCCTTTCTGGTAAAGAAGCGACTTGGGGCCTTACCATGCCACCATGGGTCACCAAGATATACCAACAACGGTGTAAGAGCCATAGATATCCTGCTTAATGTTCGACAGGTTCAAAATGCTCTCCAAAATTGTGTTCTGTGCTGTCAAAACGATGGCTGCATATACCGTTGTTCTGGTGACAACATTAAACAGTTCAATGCTCACGTAAGTTCATGCAAGTTCGCCCGTATAATGTGCATGAATATAAAATGTCGACAACCGATAACCAGAGGGCAGCTGGTCAAGCATAAAAGAAATTGTCGATTTAAGAAGGTAAAATGTCAGAACACAAACTGCGGAGAAGAAATGACGCCAAAAGAGTTCAAGACACATAAAGACACCTGCCTCCACCGCTCAGAGTTGTCCTAACCACAGATTCGGGTGTGAGGAAATTTTCGAATTTAAAGAAATAGAAAATCATTTGGAAGTATGCAGTTATGTTATGGTTGATTGTGACCTTTGCAGAACTAAGATAATGAGGATGGACTTAATGGAGCATAAGAAACAGAGATGCCCTCACGGACCAGCAACCTGTGTACATTGTAACAACGTGTTCAAACGACTTAAGATAGATAGCCATATGGTACAGTGTAAGATTCAGGTTTGCTGTGATAACGTTGGCTGTGGAGTCAGAATGGTTCAGGGTTTGTTACAGAAACATAAACTCAACTGTCCCTGGGAAAGGTTTAGGTGTTCCAACACTGGATGTTCATTTACCGCTCCCAAGGGCAGCTTGTTGCAACATTCTATGGTGTGTGATTATAGGCAACAGCGTTGTGACGTATGCGGAAGTAACGTGACCATGAAAGACATGACCTGGCATAAAAGGTTCTGTGACCAAATGGTGGAGTGCAGTGATTGTGGTATTTATATGCCTGCGTAAGTAATTTTAAAGGTAATCTTATATATCAATTTGAAAGAGGATTTTTTTCGGATGTTCATGCAAGTATGTAGATATTGATAAAAAAAATTACTAGCCCCGACTGAAGGCAAAAACGTTTTTGCTGTATTTTGTTATATTAAACAAGCCTTAGACAGTGTATGGTATCGTGGTCTTATAGCTAAATTGAACAATAATGGTATCAGTGGTGCTTATTTGGCTTGGTTCGAAAGTTATTTCAAAGAGTAGTTCTAATCAATAGTAATTTAGGCTGGAAGAAAATCAGTACTTGAGTACCCCAATGATCCATTTTAGGCCTGCTATTGTTCATCAGATATAGTTCAAGAAAATCAATCATTTTTGCCTTTTTGGCAAATGACACATTACATCATCATTGATCTACATGTATCTAACGCTGCAACTCAGAATTTGAAGATTGACCCAATATCTTAAAGGTCATAACTATGGCTTGTTAAGTTCGATCCCCCAAAACAAGAAACAAACCTCTAAATGCATAGACAAAATCGAGTTTATTAACCAAGCCATTGAATTTCTGGTGAACCAATAAAGGAAGCTACCTCACACAAGCACTGAGTTTAAAATTTAATGATTCTTATGATTGGCTAGTTCATATATCAAAGAAAATGCTTTTAACTTTTTAAATTTACTTCATTCTCTAAAATGTACACGAAGTAGGAGGTCCCTACAGTATATATATGTTACCTCTATTCGACTAAACCTTGAATATACTGACATTGTATAGGATAATACAATATCCAAAGGCAATCATCAGGCTCCAACCCACGGATGAGAGCGTTACTTTAGGTCCGTTATGGAAACGTTACATCAGGGCCGCCATTGAGTTGGTACAAGTCCAAATCTTTTGTCAATCTGATGGTATTCCCGAAAGAATTTTTCGACGCTTATGTTATTTTTGAAAATAATTATCCAACGACAAAAAAACGTGAAAGAAATCACAGTATGCAAAGGGTTAATTAGAAAGTATGATAATGTTTTAATTGCAGAAATAAGAAAATAAAAACTCATTTAGTCATATTTTGAACACGGACAATGCAGGATTTTAAGAATAATATGACTGAATGCTTTCTCTTTTCTTATAGGTCGTCCAAAGCAACCCATGACATGTGGGGGTGTCCTATGCAAGGGATGCGAGTGTTCTGCAGAGACTGTGGTGACACGTTCAGTGAGGGTCAAATTGAAGAACACAGAAACCAGTATCATCCAGTATCCCTCCTAGAGAGGGAGCTGTATTCTACAAGCTCACTGGTAATATACTAATACATCGTAGTAAGTTATATTAGATTTAGTCTGCATGAAACTGCCTGATACTAAGCCAAAAACATTAGCCAGCGCATGGAATTAGGGTAATTATCACGTTGTTGAGCAAGAATGCTCTGGTAAAAGGCGCAGGCTCACCACGGCATTTGCAGCTGTAACACACAAAGTATGGATGTAGATGATGACATAGACCAATATTTAGAACTCCAGCCTCGTTGATACATCAGCATGGTAGTTCAAGGGGCATTTTAGAATTTATACATGTACTACAAAAAACATGTAGTGGCACAAATTTTACACCTTACTAACTCTGGTAGCAATGCATGCAGTTCAAAGGTATGCAGATGTTTAATTTCTTCTTTATTGTATCACTTAGTTATTCTTCTACACCTCTGACCCGACCATTCTTTCTCTATATCTTCCCTAGACGCCCTCGCGAGCCTTATAGGTATGTCTACTTTGTAAACTCTGGGTTGCAGGGTGAAAGCCTACAAGTAACCATATTTAAATTTCCGTAAGGTTTTTTAACCTGGGCAAGGGTTGACTTTCCCTGCACATTTGACATCAAGTTAACATCCCGATTCAAAGGATGGCACACTTATTTTGTGTTATCCCTGCAAATGACACTAGAGAAAGCATATTTGAACACCTAAATTCATCAAAAGCTGGGATAGATACTGGAAACTCTAGCACCAGAGGCAAGTGCGCTAACAACTGAGATACTATTTCTGACCATGACATCCGGATCATGATTTCATTGAAAATTGAGAATGCTAGTCTGTTAAAAATTGCAGCAATACACAGTATTTCTAAGTTATACAGCGCATAACTCATTAAATCCTTTGCACAAAACATAATCATATCCTAGCATAATTAATAACATCATCATGATGATGTACATTTTGAGACAGCTGGATGTTAAGACAAAGTCAATATGTGAAAGGGGGCAGATCGATCGATGGCTGTCCTGTCAATAAGAGATGATTTCAGTGTACTTTCTGGCATACCAGTAAAATAACTTTTCATTTCTTAGCATTTGCTCTAAAATGACATAGTGATGTTCCCACCAATACAACGCCCATTAGGGTACTTGCAAGATAACACCCTTTAATTGCTGCATTTCAAATTTCTATTAGTCTATCCATATCCTCATTGAATATGGTGCAAGTAGCTAATGTTCTCAATACATGAAACCATTACTTTTCCAGGGGTTGATATACTGGCTTCTCCTTCTCTATTATATTCAATCGTTCCCTTAACCAAGGACATTTTCTCAATCATGAAAAAGGGTCCAATGTTTCTCCTATTTTCGAGAAAGATGAAAATATCTACCAAGCAACTACATGCCAATACCAAGAAGGAAAAGGAATGGAACACTGTATCCATTTTAGCATTTCTGTAATAAAGTTATCACTAACAGAATTCAAACTCCTCTTAAATCTGGCTTTGTTCTCGGTGACACTTTCACTTGTCAAATGCTCCACACGTACCGCATGTTCTGTGAAGTGGTTGACAATGATCAAGAAGTCCAGGCTGTATTTTGTGACATCAGCAAGGCCTGTATCTTGGTCTTGCATAAGGGACTTCTTCATTATTTACGCTGTATAGGTTGTTGTGAAAAGGTTCTGGCCTAGTTCTCTATCTTTCTATCAGGTCGTAGACAACGGGTGGTCTTCAATGGTAAATTCTCAAAGTAGATAGAAGTTCAAGCTGATGTCCCACAGGGTCTATACTTGGTCCTCTTCTTTTTCTTAATTACATCAATGGCTTTGTTTAACGTATTGGTGGCTCTATCCGACTTTTTGCAGATGACACTGGCCTATACATCATCTTAGACCTACCCAAAGGAAGCTGCAAGGATTCTGAACACTGACTTACAAACTAATTCGCATTGGGCAAACGGTTGGCTTGCACTATTTAATGCAAACTAAATCCTATCCATGACCTTATCACGTAAATCTAATCCTGTCCAGCACCCATCTTTTTCATGGACGACACTATTATTGATGAAATCACATGTCATAAACATTTAGATCTTACTTTCTCCAGTTCATACACCTAGACCGAACACGTGAACAACATACATGTATGTGATAAAGCTTTGATAAGAATGAACTTCCTACTGGCCCTTAAATTTAGAATTAGTAGGAAATCTCTTGAGAAAATATATATTTCTCTTACATTCGCCCACCGCTCAAATATAGTGATACTGTGGAAAAACTGTTCAACTGAGTCGAAAAAAAAATCAGTTGGGGGCAATCTATACAGATGCGGAAAGAATAGTCTCTGGCGCGCATAACTTTGCAGTATTGATACATCTTCATGGACTTGGGATAAGAGTCACTACAAAGCCATCGCAACACTTACAAACTCTTACTATTTTACAAAATTCTTTGTGGCATCGCTTCAAACTACCTCTCGGAGCTTCGGCCCTACTCTAGTCCAAGAAATTGCTACATATGGCCTTAGAAACTCTTACAATATCCAAAACTATTGACCTCGCACAAACCTTTTCTCAACTCCTTCTTTTCTTAAGCAAAGCGTGTTAGTGCATGAAATGATTTTCCAAGCGATGTGAAATCTGCTCTCTCTGTGGCCTCATTCAAACATGGAATCAAGTGAGATATAAAGGAACCCCTTAAGTACTAGCATGTTGATAGACGCAAATGCCAGGTCCTTCATTCTATACTTGATTAAAATGCAGCTCCTTGAACGCAGATCTATACAGGCAGTCCCTCATGTCAATGTGGACATTTTGAAAGCGCTGTCCATTTCCTGCTTTACTGTCCTATTTTCATGAATGTAGGCAAAGTTTTCTACCTGGGTATCTTAGAATCTTTACCGCTAAACGCATCAGATTTTGCAAATGAACATCTCTTCTTGCAAGTTCAAGAATGTATTGTTAGGTCAGGAAGATTTGCTTACTCTGCACAGCCTCGTGTATATATCTTTATTGTCCTCAAATGACAGGAGTCAGTCAAACCTCAACTACTTTCCATGTATTTACATGTATTGATAAACAGGTGAAATTTCTTGATTTTTTAAAGGAAATATCCATATGGATCCTATAAAATGATTCCTTGAAAGTTGCGAAAATTCGACATGATTATGTTAAATTACATAGAATCGTTTTTATAAACATTTGTAAAGCACATTCAGACGACGTGTCATGTACAAGCTTTGAATAATTTTGGAGTTATTTCCCTTTGAACATTTGCAATGCTATTTCGTGTCCGCTCTCTATCTTGATAACCATTTGAGGTATTTCAACGAACCTTCATACATTTGTAAAGCACATTCAGACGACGTATCATGCACAAGAACCATAACTATTGCATGTATATTTTTCTAATTGATCCCCTTGTAACATAATTAAATGCAATTTTGTGATTTTTTTTTTATTCCTTAAAGGGGGAGACATCTGTTTTTTCGTCGAAAAACGATTCTAGTTTTAATATGTTTTACATTTGCCTGCTTTTAATTTTATTTCCTCCAAAGAAAACCAAATGTTAACTTTTAGACAATAGTATATTTGGCTGTACAATCTGTCTGAATTTACCCTAATTGAAAATGAATATTGATCTTGCATATAATAAATCTTTTTGCTCTCTGTAAAGGCGGTAACTTTAATATTCATATCTGGGCATGGTTCGGCTTTTTTATCTGCTAAACAAGGGAAATCAGGTTCCATTTATAATTTGGTGAAGAACTAATAAGTCGTTTGGGCCGCGCAAACATGCGCGCATTTCATAAAAATCCTAATCGTATACATTTATTAACCCTTAAAGCGCATACTCACAAAATGTATGCTTTTTGTAGTCCACTAAACTATTTGAAGCGTCATAGACAAACAGTGTGGACCCAGATCAGACTGCTCCTATAGGAGCAGTCTGATCTGGGCCCACAATGTTTGCCTCTATCCTTATGTTAAATAGACATTTTCAGATGCAGTTATTTCCCTGGCGTTTTAAGGACTAAATAATGTGTTTAGCGTCTATATTGAGGTAATGGCGCAAGAGGATACAGTTACTTTTGAATAAAACCACGCCTCATTTTCAGCTTTTATCTATGTCTAAGGTAGACCAGTTCTAATTACGCATTCACGAGGTGCCGCCTTTACAGTAACCAAAAGTCCTATAATACATATTTGCTGTTTCAGGATCTTCTTTATAACAAGTGCACATTTTTTAACATAATCAAACTGTGCAGGTCCAGACGAGTCGTCATATATTGCAGCCAACTGACAGGTCCTGCAAAGTGGAGGGTATTATCATTGTAAAAGTTGAATCAGACTAACATTAATTGTGTTATTTTATTAACGTTGCTTAAGCTTGGTATACCATTTAAACGGAAGGACTTAAAAAGATGTGTTCGGGTATAAATATTAACTAATATAAAAACAGTCCAAAGTTAATAATATCACATCACATTTAAACAGATGCACTCAAAATGGATAATATCATATTCAAACAGAAGTGTTAAGAATGAATATTATAATGATGAGCCGTGATATGTGATTTCCAACAATGTGTAGACTCAGACGGGCCTGAGCAGCCTCTTTTTAAGCTTAGAAATTCCAAATGATGTTCAGTCAGTAGCTTAACACTCATAAAATATTCAAGCGACTAGCAGAGGCTCTGATCAGACTGTGCGTATGCGCAGACTGATCTGAAGCTTTGCTGGTCTCACTTACCACAATTTTGGAAATTTCATGTCACGGCTCAAATTATTATTTAATCAGAGGTGAAACAGAATGAATAACATCACATTTACACATGAGTCATTAAAATGAATAATGTAACAATATGTGCACTTGGAATATATGTTTGGAAATGTACAAAATATGAAACCTATGCAAATGTGTGCTTTCATATATAAAGTGTGCCAAAAAAGAAATGCAAGCTGTACATACTTTGTAACTAGTAGAGCCATTTTCAACTTGCAGGACGTCATTGATTAGTATGTGTAATCACGTTTTTTGCAAGCACTATAACATAATGTTTTGTCAGCATGCAGGGGTGCCCATGAACGAAAAAGTCGCAAATACAATATGTAATGAAAAATACTCATAACCTATGATTACAGACTTCCTATGCGCTCACACGTTTGGAACGATATTCATGCTTGGATCCAGAAAGTTTTGTCAGAGGGGGTCAAACTTTGACAAAGTTTTTTTTAGAGGGGAGAGACGATCCAAGCAATACCACTATAAGCGGGCGATCATCAGCCTGCCAGCGAAACGCGTTTCGCTGGCGTGTCGATAATGGCCCAAAATTGAATGCTGGCTTGTTAGCTTTGTGGTTTTTCAGGGGATCCGGACCAGTATTGCTAAGAAACCCTATATTTTTGTGATTTGTCAGGGCCCCTTGACCCCCCTGGATCCGCCCATGATATTATAGCATTTTCCATTGCTCCTCTGATATCAGAATAAAGATTGCCAGTCACACTGTTTGATTCTTTGCCAAAAGCATTGTATAATAGATTGCCAAGGAATATTAGACTTAGTCTTAGACTTACGATACTAAGAAGTGTGTGCGTGCGTGCGTGCGTGCGTGCGTGCGCGCGTGTGTGTGTGTGTGTGTGTGTGTGTGTGTGTGTGTGCGTGCATGCGTGCGTGGTCAATCTGGCATACTGACGAAGTTATTCCTATTAACACAAATTTTGTCAGGGTGCAAGGTATGTTGATAAAATGATTGATAGCATCATATGTCTTAGTGTAAACAATATTTTATTCAAATATATAGTATATCGAGATACAACAGATACATCATATATACAGTATAATACATTTGAAAGGGATACAGAAATAAGTCTAAGACTTGTTTGAATCTGCTTCCCCAAAGGAATCATCCAAATAACAATTTGATTAGCAGTCGATTTCTTGATGATGTTTCTAATTGAATTATATGTGATTACATTTTATGCAGATAGTAAATGATACTAAAAGTGTGTGCGTGCGTGCGTGCGTGCGTGCGTGCGTGCGTGCGTGTGTGTGTGTGTGTGTGTGTGTGTGTGTGTGTGTGCGCGTGCGTAAACTAGCAGATAAGATAGAGAGAGAGAGGTTTCATCGGTATCGACCATATTGGATAAGAAAAAGTGCCATTACACTGGTAGTTAATTCTCTAATCGTTTTGAATGGGTGATAAACTCCTGAACAACTTTGAAGATAATACAATTGGTATTGCTGTTTAAGCTTCGTTCACCGTACAACAGCACGTTAAAAGTTGGGACACAGTGTCTGTCATAAGTCTTATGGGCGCATGTGCAATGCTTTATATATCAAACCATTTATTTTAAAAGTATCAATAGTATAATACCCGTAAATGAAACCCTCGCCAAAATTTCTGACTTTACATTATTCTCTCCTATGACAGGTCAAATTACCAGCTCCAACCGAAGATTATTTAGGGAACAATGATGGCTGATTAAAGGATGACTGAACTTCTCTGGATCCGCCACTGATATAACTCCTAAAGTAATATCATTGGCGGATCCAGAGGTGTTCAGGGGGTTCGCTCGAACCCCCTCACCGCACCCACATTTTAGTGTAGGCCCCTGTGTCGAAATTTGGGCTACCATGTGCATATTTTGGTAAAAGTGATTCTTATCGATTTTCAACTAGAGAAATATATGAAGTGTAAGGAAAAAGATGTTTACATTTTTTTCTTGCAGTATTAACGTCACAGTGACGTCACAAAATGGGGTACGGTCTTTTCACTTGCATCAAAGATCTTATATGTGGTGGGGTTATTTACACACCTAAAATAATCTTCTTTTTTATGTTTGTTGCATTGAAATGGTTAAAAACGTCTATAGAAATACTAAAATGAAAATTTGATTCAATATGGACTTCAATTTTACATGAAATTGACGTCGATTTGACGTCAATGTGCTGGAAAAACACATTGCGTACAACGAAAAATAATTCTGGAAAATCGTGTGTGCCTTGCGACTAAAATCAGATCAATAAAGACTTTTCAGCTAAAATTGCGTCCGCCCAAATGTTAACAGGTGACATTCAAGTTATTGTAAAGTAGATTTTACAATGTTTTTTAGAATGCTGGATAGAAATGTGAAATATTAAAAAATGTAGTCAAGAGATTAGATCTGATTTAGTTTAAGCAATAAATGTTTATATACCTGATGATAATTTCCACTAAACAGAACGTTGGCAAAACAGTACAGGAACCTCGCAAACATGATGAATGTAATCATTAATAACAATGTGTATATGTTTACTTAAGATTAGAATGAGTTGTTAACTTGCAAGGACATAGATTCAAAAGGATCATACACAATGCTAACTGTTCAGCATTAAGATGACAATCTTCTTAGTATCAACATTGTCACCAATGATAGTCGCACATGCAAAGTTTAAAAAATGAGCATGAACTTATGAATACCTAATTTGCCATGTATACTTTTATTCAGTTACTTCTAAAAGAACTCATTTCATTTAAATGTACAGGATATCATTATAAATCTCAGAGGTTGATTTAGCAGTGTCTTATTGTCAATTGTGTAATTATGTGTATAGTATAATTTACGAAATGTTGAAATGCTTTATTCCACATATGTTCTTTGACAGTAGCGCAAGTATAAATCACGTTGATTTTAGATGAAAAATATTTTTAGACACTTTTACTGTAGTTCCTAATTAACTACATTTGTATTTGGACTAGCACTCTTGATGATGCAGAGGGGCTAGCGTTCTGAAATTTGGTCATCAACCACCATACTACTTTGTGTATACTAGCAGTGAAGGCTCTGGCAAATCTACCTACACATATGCACAGGCTCACCTGAGCCTTCATTGCTCAACGCTGGGACAAGTACCAAAATCAGATGGGCTTATATCTTTGATCTGTTCTGTCGTTACTAGTACATCTATTTTGTTTGATTTGAACTATGCAAAGATTATTATTAGGCTGCAATTTTGTATCAACGATAATGTTCACGATTGATATGCAACAAAATTCCACTGTAAGACTAATGGGTCTAATTGATAGAATAATGATAAAAAAAGTTAATTAAAAGCAATAATGTGTTGTGGTGCAGTTATTTTAGCAATGGCTACGATATACATTAATACTAACAATATCTGGGGCTTTTCTAAGTGATAAACATATATCTTTCAAATGTATGACTAAAATGAACCATTAGAACGAATATTGTTCTGATTGAATGCTTCACAATAATTTCGAACCAGACAGAACAGATGATAAGTGCAATATTGTCCTAAAAATTCTCTTGTTATGCAATTTACCATCTTAAATGGTATTCTTTTGTCGCCAAACTGGATATCGTTCTGATATAAAGCAGTTTTAACCATAGGGATCATACCTTTGGGCAAAAATCGTTAAGTTTTTTAATCATCAGTTTATTTTTTTCAAAAGACACTGATAAAGGACCGCTTAAAATTCTCAATTCCTGATTTTGATATATGCTTGAATTGACCTACAATCACAAATTCTGAAAACGTTTTTATTCCTTAATGGTATCAGCATAGTAGTTGTAATTAATAGCTGACTTAAACAATATGTGATAAATCCTTCTAAGCTATTCCATGCTTAATATTATTGTGGTCTCTAAAATACGATACAATATAACATAACAATGTTTATAAACTACACAATAAGTAAACATATTAATGTAGCGAAACAACAGCAATCATTTTCCTGAGGAGCATCTAGCATTTCTTCTGATAGGTTTAATGACTTTAATTGTGTCTTTTATATATCATTTCACGTATAAAAGAGGCAAATATATCAATGTCAGTGAGATAAAATATATCATTTAAAAAAAAATTTGAGAAAATAAAATGCTGTTTACATATTTAATAAATCGCACAGACATTGAAAAATCGTTGTATGTGAATAAAAGTCAAATTTTATTCTTTTATTCATCCATGCGTTGTTGGTATTTTCCTTTAATGGCAATTAATGGCAGTTTAATGGCAATGCATGTACTACTAGCAGTGTAAACTTAAATAGTGTTACTTTGTAATTTAAAAATGAATTTGAAAAAGGTAACGTAAAAGTCACAGTAATAACAGATCCTTCTACTTTGAAAACATCATATTGCTAGTCATCTGATTACAGTTAAAAGGTTATATTGTCATGTAAGAATAAGGAGTAATTAGATAAGATTTCAAATTATTTTACAGTAACGTAGAGAATTATGCTATTGCCTGGTATCGCCCCAGTCGCTAAAGAGGTAACATGCATTAATTTGTGGCTTGTAGAATGTGGTTTTAGAAAGTTATCGTGTACAAACCTCCCCTTGAAGATATTTTGGTCGTCCAAAGTCTAGTGACAGTAATGCATTACATAGTTATACATTTAAAGTAACATATATAACTGTAACACCAAAGTGGTGTATTGTATAAATGCATACCAGTTGTTCCCTTCATTAAAAAATGTTTTAATGCAAACAGATTGTTGAAAAATAATAGTTAGGTATAACTTGGTATTTGGAAAATAGGATTTGAAACTATAATAGGGTAACGTAGTTAACATGCCTGCCAAAATATAGGTCAGAGAGCTAACGTTTGCCATTTTGCATCTTATATAATATTGTTTCAGAAAATTATAGTGAACAATATTTTCCCTGCTGTGTGGAGAGGACGGTCTAGCTATTTGAGCTTTCACTATCGCAGAATTTTAATTTTGGTACTGACGTCACTTTTCCATGCACATACATCAGTTTGAAGTTAATGTAACCTCTTTAAAATACAGAATCAGGGTCTATGCTCCGAATTCAAGATGTCGCCAGTAAAATTACCACAACTGATCGAACAGTTCATGTTTATGCCTGCTGGAATTCATAACACTCCACTTTCAAGCCTTAAATAAGCTAAAATGGATACGTCACTTTGTGACGTCACTGTGACGTTAAAACGCCAAAGAAAAATTGTTAACATCTTTTTTCTTATACAGGTTACATTTTTCTACAAGAAAATGTATATTTGACACTTTTACCAAAAACTGTACACGGAATTACACAGCGGCCTACACTATTTTAAATATCCTATAAAAATGTAATAATTTGCTCTCAGTGAGAGCAAATTATATCAATTTCATTAAATATTTAATAAATATGAGATAAAATCAGCAAAGCGATCCCACACACCTTCACACATGAACCCCCTTTCCAGAAATCCTATATCCGCCCTGTATATACCTACATAATGCTGTTTGTAATTAAAAGTACTGCAAACAAGAGAATGCCATTTGCTAAGTTATACAATGTTTGGTGGCAGCATAATATGATGCTTTTTGCGTTTATCACAACTAGGAGCAGGGAAGGCTCAGATAAACCGGTGTATTAGCGCAATCTTTTCCCGATGCTAGCGATTTTAAGAAAGTCTCTTTCCCAGACCAAAATTTAGACCTATATCTGCATGTATATCACAGGAACTTCATGAATATTCGTGCTAGGCCAATTATATAAATTAAATTTTCGTATTGGTACATTGAACAGGGAAATTATTTGTCAAGATCAGATATATGATGTTTCAATAGTAACAGCGTAGACCCTGATCAGGCAGCTCTTACAATATTTGCCGGATCGTGGTATGTTCTGTTTACAAACGCATTTAAAGGCGTCTCTATGAGGTAAAGGGTAAAAGGAGATTTTGCCCATAATGCATGGATGAAAGTTTTCAGGATTATTCCTGAATTCAGGATTTTGAGGCTGACATTCCATAGAATGTCCATAGAAAGTCAGCCTCAAAATACTGAGTTTGGCAGGATATAAAAACTTTTCTGTATATTTTCAGTTGATCTAAAGACAATTTACCATTTAAACTTGAAAAATATTTTGAAGGCATACTGCAAGTTTTAAAATATAAATTTCAGAAGTTCAGGATTTTGGAAATTTTGAACTTCCACCAATGAAAATGCGATTTGTACAAAAGTTCACTTACTTGCTGATCAAGCTCAAGGACCTCTATTATATAAAGTGGCCTTGACGATAGAAAACCTTTTTTCGGTTTTTGCCACAAATTAACCCTGAAAAAAACCTTCTCAGTTACAAAAACGAGTACCTAGAAAATTAGCAAGTGAAACTATAATAGTTGCATTAGAAAAATATCAAAAACGCTGATCAGTCTTGTGAATATGCACAGGCTGTTTTGTGTCTTTGTTATTTTGCATGTAACAAAGTCAGGGTTTCTGACGATGAGCCCCAAATAGTTCAAGATGCCGCTTTTTTCATTTATGACGGTTGGCTGTGATTTCTTATTTAGGAGTGTTTGTTGAGATTTCTGTTATTTTGTTAATTTATTTGTATTGTTTTTCAGCCAAATGGACAAGAAACAGAGAACGGTGTCCTCAGTGCTTATGATGGTGCTAGTGCTCACATCGATGACATAAGTATGTCTTAAGTGTATCTTACATAGATAAATATGAATATCATAAATATGTAAAGCAAGAAACACAACTACTAAGTTAAATCAACTGACTGTATTAGCTCGACCCATGGTGAACTTAGTTCTTAGAAACAACATTTTTAATTTAAGATCAATTCGTTTGTACTGCTATGACAGTGCTGAGACTAGGGAAAAGTCTAGCATCATTGCCGACAAATTGCACGAACTCCAGATAAGATATTTTTCAAACGACATCTCCTCCTCCTGAACCACTGGCACAAATTCTAAATAATTTCACAGAAGTGTTCCTCATAATGCCCTCTACCAATATTGCACAATTGGTTTCGCTCCGCTGACCAAAAGGGCTGCCAGAGCTCCAGATAAGAAATACCTTTAAATTGCATATCCTCCTGAACCACAGGTCTAAATTCAAATAAAAAATCACAGAATTTTTCTTCATGATGCCTTCTACCAAAATTATACAAATCGTTCCAGTACGATGAACAAAGGGGCCACCAGAGCTCTAGATAACGGATGTCTTTAAGTGGCAACTGGTCCAAATACAAAATGATATCACAGAATTGTTCCTCATGATGTACTCTACCGAAATTGCACAAATGGTTCTGCTCCATCGAACAAAGGGGCTGCCAGAGCTCTAGATAAGAAATGTCTTTAAATGACATTTCCTCCTGAAACGCTGGTCTAAATTCAGAATAATTTAATAGAATTGTTCCTCATGATACACTATAATAAATATTCACAAATGCTTTCACTCCACTGATCAAATGGGCTTCCAGAGCTCTAGATGATCGGATTCTACTACTGAATCACTAAGTCTAATAGGAATCTTGTAAGGGAGATATATCTTGCAACTGAGGCTGTCTTGTTTGTAATGCGGCTTTTCCTTGATTCTTGGAATATTGATTTTGCCTGGCAGCCATAGCTTAAATAAGGATGGGATTGTCCATTATGTGTTTTAAGGGGTCTCAGGTAGGCTATCCTAATAAATATGTACTGCAGTCTCTGAATATTGCATTTATCATAGCAAACAGTGGAAACCCTGATGATATGCAGCAAACTACCAAACTATACATAGTGCTTATTCCCCATTATCAGATGATTTCAATTTAGTAATGCCCCTTGGGCCAAAACTTAAAAATCTTCTTGTCTGAAACCACTAGGCCTAGAGCCTTGATATTATGTTGTAGCATCTTATGAACCTCTACCAAGTGCACGCTCTGATTACTGATATTAACTACATACACTGGCAGTCATGTAAGGAAGCCGTTTTGATGTAAATCATGGCAGGAGATCTGCTGTCATGTGATCGAGAACGTCTTAAAGAATTACGTTAACGTCACTTGCACAGTACAAAAGACAAGTGATACGAGCGTAATTTATGCATAATCTGTAATTTGTGCATGTCATAAGCCTCCTCCAATAAACCGGACGTAAAAAATCGAAACTTTGAAAGGACAAAGACGTTGAATTTTATTACTAGACAATATAATAATCAGGGTGGATGGGGTGTGTCGGTATTTTTAAAGGGGTGTAATTTTGAGCATATCGAACTGTCAATTCATTTCTAATCGTTCAATGATGAATGTGCAATCGTGAAAGAAGCAAATGACGCAAATCTATTGAGTCAGGAATCAAAACTAACGAATGTTAACTGTGTCCTTCAAAATCGACCACCCCTATCTTAAAACGGATAGGCTACTTTTTCAATACCTTAAAGTAAAATTACAACCATGAATTTTCTAGTGGTCAGACTATGATATGCAATAAAATTATCTCACTGACATTCTCAGGGTTTGTGGATTAAAGGATTTAATCCGGGTGATGTGTTTTCAAAGACCTTAAGAATATTTACATTTTAGATGCAATCCTTTAATGAATCTTTTGATTTGTGCAACCGTTCATAGCCTCATGAATTACACAAATTTGATTGACAGCTTCATGCCAAGTTCACTTGCCCGTACAATACGCTCCGAACATCGAACTCATTCGCCAGAAGTGATTAAAAGCCAGCCACAACCGAGTCACACGTGCAAAACAAGCATTTTGTTAGCTCCATTGGCTGCCTGTGTTCACGCTGGCTGCTCCGCTTTTCCATTTTACACTACGACTAAACAGTTAATACGGTTATATTTTAAATACAATTTTTTTTAATTCCTAAATTAAAACTACGTTTTATATTTAACATATTTATAATAAAATGTAAATATAAGCAATAACTTCAATTTTTTGGAATGTTCACAGATTCGTGAATACTTCGGGTCTCTTGCAAAATTAACGTGAAGCCGGGCTTCACTTACTTTGCGAGAGACCCGAAGTATTCATGAATCTATGAACATTTCAAAAATTGAATTCATTTCTTAAATGGTTAAAATTATAACCCTGTTTCCTTTCGCTTCAGATTTCAATGACTCCGGTATGTTTTCAATGCCAAGTTCCTGTGCTAGTAGGTCGACCACTCCATTACATCGTTTTGAGTTAGGTGCCCTAAAAGGGGCATTTAACGTACACACGACATTAACAGAGGCTAAACCACTAAATGAGCATGAATATACACCAGTAGCAAGACCAAAGACGCCCAAAACGCCTACTTCGCCGGAAGATTGCTTTGAAACAGACCCAAAAGAGGCTGACTGGGACTTTTCCCTCCCAAAAATCACTCCTAGAAGTCGTACTGCGTTGAAAATACTCAATGAGATATTTTTGCCCAGTAACGAAAATAGACCTGTTTTAAAAAATAAGTTTACGCCTGAGCGGAGAAAAGAGCTGGCATTGAGATTTTATTACCATCGCTAGGTGGGCGAAAATAGAGGATCTTACTTGAGTTCTCCTGTTTTATTAGATTTATTAAACGAGTTGAGGAAAATCGATAAAATGCGAGTCTTGCTGAGCATCTTTTCGCATTTTCGCAGAGTTCAGTAAATTAAATGATACAGAAGCACGAATGTTAGATTCTATTTATCATATGATATTAATATTACTTAGAAATTGAAATTTTAGCGCAAAAAGTAAAGATTTTGTCATTATACGCAACGTTGATTGACCCGGTGAAGTCGTGACATTCCAAGGGAGAGGGTTATCCAGACCCCCTCTGGATCTCGAACATGATTCGTTCTCTATATGGTGCTACGAAGTTGAAATCATTTGAAAAAAAGAATAATGTTGAATGAAGTTTTCTTGTAAGAGAAAATTATTATAAATGAAAAATGGATTGTGTTTGTACAACTTGTCTTCGCTTGCCTCCCGCTAAATATTACAGCCTAAAGTATTTATATGCATCCGATAATAACACAATATACTCAACACCATCATATTTTCACCTTCAGTAGTACATGACGGGAGGAACTTGTTCTAGCTAATTTAACTTTGTCAAACCTATTTCTCAATTGTGAGAACGCAAAAGAACCGATTTCAGCAATCAAACAAAAGGTTAAAAGTGATTACTACGAAAGTATTCACCATTTTACGCCGACCTGTTTTGCTTAAAGTCATCGAAGGTTGCATATTACGCCACTTGGTTTAAGGTTTAATCTCGGAATATAGGAAGTCGGTTATATTTGGACAGACTGCTAAATTCGGACAGCCACCTTGCTTGTTTCATAGTTCAGTTATTGGAATGAAAAATAAATTAACTGAGCAAACAGTGAAAATCCTGATGAGACGGCTCATAAGGAGCCGTCTCATCTGGATTTCCACTGTTTGCAAATGTGTGTCCGAATTTACCTGATGTCCCAATTTACCAGACTTTACCCTAATGTGGGCAAGAACAGATCGCTGCTCTCTACACCACGATTCTTTACTTGAACATATTACTTATAGTCTGTTATGTATTGTGGTAGAACAAAACGTTAGTGAATATGATCTTGACATACCACAACCACACACTGCAGACCAACCCATGGCACCGTATTAGGAAGAGCCACATAAAACTAACAGTCACAAGACATTAGGGAGATAAGTAAAGTAAAGAAATCACCTATATCTCTCTCTTTTTATTTATGATGTTTGCACAACTAGAAAGGACAAAAAACAACGACACAGAACCCCTACAAACAATGGGAGATACATAAAACAATACATCAACAACGGCAGAACCACTTGCTTTGAACTAACAGTAGTCCAACCAACCGGGGGGGGGGGGTTAAATGCATTTCACTGCGGCTAAATCTTTGCAATAGATTATGTTGTTGTTAAAACAAAAAACATGCTTAGCTCGCATGAAAAAAATACTAAATATTATGGTTCAAATGCGATATGAAATATATATAAATTGTTTAAAGCTGCATAACCTGTAACTTTTGATATTTTCATTTTAAAAATAATGTTTCTGTTTTTCAAGAACACAGTAAAATACTAAAATTCAGGTATACATTTTACCTTTTTCGTAATAATTAACAAATTATTAGTGCCAAAACAACAGCATTTATGTTAAAAATTGACTGTCTGGAATTATTGGAGGGACGCAAATAATTACAAACAAGAGAAAATACACCTGTTTTTATAAGATAATTCACTTTTTCATGCAGTTTTCAGCTGTAGAAATTAGATTTATTGTGACAACATAACTTTATTCTACTTTTGCAAATGATTTAAGAAGAAAATATTTTTTTCGAAAAATGTTCATAGTTACAGAGTATGCAGCTTTAAATTGTGTCACAAGAAAGGTGCAAGAATCAAGTTGATTCTAGATCACTTCTCGTCTTGTGATAAGCTGAATTTGTTGCTTTTAACAACTACATTTCACATTCGCTCTATGTAAAGTAGTATGTTTCCACTATTCTGGAGGCTGGTTTGAACCTTACCTGGTCATAAGCCACAAAGACACAGTTTTCTCATGTCGAGGATCATTTAAAAACCACACTTTCGTTTATTTCAATTCATAGTATTCTTTGACTCAGAGAAATGACGACCATCATTTACATTTTGTCACATCATTTAATTTGATACGCAATTTCACGAAGCAATTCCATCCTCCCATTTGACATTTATACAAAATACATCAGACTCTCACTGATAATTGGTTAATTTCCTTAGTCCCATACAATATTAAAATACAAAAAAATATATTGTTATAATATTTAAATACTACATTATGGTACTCTATTGTATTAATGCTGTAATTTAACTGCCTGCAAGTGTAATATTTTATACCACAGGTATTCGAAGTATCTATGGGCGATATGCTTTTTGCCTTAACTGTAATGTTTAATGTGTATATATGCATGGGTGAAAGTTTTCAGGATTTTCCTGAATTTAGGATTTTGACGCTGACTTTCCACAGAAAGTAAGCCTCAAAATGCTGAATTAAAGAGATCATAGTAGCTTCTCTGATTTGTTTTCTGTCTGTCTAAGGACAATTGACTATTTAAACTTTAGTGGCCATATTGCAAGTTATAAGATTGGAGTTTCAAAAGTTCATGAATTAGGTAATTTTGAACTTTCACCCATGTATATGTTGTTGTTGTTGTTGTTACTTATTACATGTTGTATTGTGTAACAAATATAACAGCCCTCCTGCTTATTGTTATTGTAGTTGCTTTTCTTTCCAGTGGCTGTATATGTTTGCTGCCTGACATTAGTCTGTGATTATTGAGTATGACCAGGTAATGCCACAATCACAGACTGCAGACCAAGAGACACAGAACACAAATAGTCACAATACAATAAAAGTAAAGCAACCAGCTCTTTCATCCTCAGCTAGATGATAGCTAAACTAGAAAGCACACCAAAACAACTTTAAAATACTTTCAGCTTTGGGACAAACACATAAATTATTAAGTAACAAAACATTTGTAGTCATGCTTAAATGCCTTCTATAAAGCCCAGTTGATTGTACCCATTTGACCATGAGAGAGCCAGCTCCTGTTCAAAACTATTTAAAATATTACAGTCCATACTTAACAGTACTTTATCATAGGCATAAATTAGACTTGCTTTTGTCAATTTCTCATGATATTGTTTCTACCAATTATTATGATAAACGTGACGACTTAGATTTTGAAATTGTCAATTTCCCATTTTAAAGACTGTGATGTTCCTCGCTCTATTTCCTATGGAGTCTATATCTCTCAACTTATTCGTTTTGCTAGAGCATCTAGCCATGTTGCTGACTTCAACACTCGCAATCAATTGTTATTCAGAAACTTCTTAAACAAGGCTATCGGTATCATAAACTTCGCATAACCTTTTCTAAATTTTATAGACAATACTATGATTTGATATCTAAATTCCAAAATCTCTCTTGTGCCAAGGACTTTCGGAACCTTAATTCTATGGTGACTTGGTGTATAGATTGAAGAAGATTGTTGGCTCTGATAATTTTTCGGCGCAGTTTATTAAAATAATTTCCCTATATATACTTAAGGAATAAAGAAACGCAACAAACACTTCGAGTCATTGTAAGCATACAATATGATGCAAGTTTTCAGTGCAAATTTATATTTATCAATAGGAGCAGTATGTGTCCGTCAAATTACAGCAGGGTCAACGTAATTATCGATTACGTAATCATTTTGGTATGCGCGTAACAGCCTGACCCCCGTAGAAACTGCTGAAACAGGATCAATAAAAGCAAAGTTTGAATCAACCATCGGTTTATTGTTTTAAAAAGTCTTGGCATAGAGTACGGATCAAGGAAATGATGAAATGGCGACGTTTATGTAGGATTCTGAAACGGCTTAACGTCATTAACGTCAACTCTGAATACTGCGCGAAACGCGCAAACTTTCTTTTCTGCTTGAGAGTTATTCATTACAAGGACGTTTTGTTCAATAATTATGACTTGAGATCTTCAGACGTCAAAACACCTCAATTCTGACGTCAAATACTAATGATAAAATGGTCCAGTGACAAATTTAGGTTACAGTTAACTAGTTTGGTGTTCACTCTCCGCATTTAAGCAGATGTTTTCTCTTGCATTATGCCGTGTTTTGTTTGGCTAACGTCCATATAAACACCTTACCAGCGTATTTCTACGGTTTCTGAAAAGTCAGTATGAGTATGATTGGACTTTTGTTTAATATGCACATTTTCAAGTCGACGCCAAATAACCAAACTTGGAAAAGACGGGGTTTCTTGATCTTTATTCTGACGTTAACGTCACATTTTATGTTTTCATATGTTTGTCACTAAATCAAACATCTTTGTGTCTTGATCTACATCTGAACTAAGGGTGAGGTTGGTGCTCCTTAAAACCGGGTTAAGCCCTCCAGTAAAATATTTATACTGACCGTTCTAAGGCGGTGCTACTTGAGGATCATTTATGTTATTTCTGTCTTGTTTTTTTATGCTTTCATGCACGTCTGTTTGTTGATGCCTTGTGGTCACCAGCTGGGAATGGGCTGGCCTCTTGGTTCTCGTTTGTGATGTCTATTGTGACGCTATCACTTTCCTAATGGTGTCCTGGGTCAGATGTGGTGCTTGATTGTATCGATTACTGAACTTTGCCCTCTTTCTTACTTTATATGCATTAACATCTGCTGGTCCCCGAGGGTGGCGTTGCGACCCAAGCCTAAAGGCGGGGGTTTTAACGACCCCTGAGGGGTCTAGCACATGTCAGTTTATCAGAAAACCATGTTTGATAAAGTCATTTTGTCACTTGAAAACTTTGAAGAAACATTTCGAAAAGTTCAATTTTTGTATAACGTATAATGGCGCGCAGAAGCCTGAATGATTCTAGGTTTTAAAAACGCCTGCTCCAGAGCATAGACTTACGTCATCCTGACGTCACTAAATTATGTACAGTTCTTTGCACATTACTGTTGATGATGTCAATTTTTGTGACGGCCCCAGAATGCGTATACGTAAAGTAAAAAAAGTCGTGCGTCAACAGCACATGCATTGCTTGATTAATACATGGATTTGTGCCAGTTAAACATTACTTTTAATAACGTGCGACACTGTTTAATGCAATAATGACGTTTTAGCAAGGCTACGACTGATTTATTTATTCTTAACACCCACATTTCCGAATGTTATTATACCTAAATGAAGTTCAAATATGTGTTTGATTAAACATTCCACCAACGTTCCATAAAGTAAGTAAGTATGACCAGTTTATGCCACAATCACACACTGCAGACCAACCCAAGGCACAGTGAGAAAGAAACACAGAACAACTAACTGTCACACGTCATCAAACGGCAGTGAAAGAAGAAACCAGCTCCTTGTTCCCATCGAGATGATTGCAAAACTAGAAACGACATTTAGTTCTGCATCAAAGAACAAGGACCAAACACAAACCCCCATAATCTAGTAGAACGACAATAAACAATGCATCAACAACAACATAACCACCGCCTTAGAACGAACAGCAGCCGACGCCACTGAGAGGAGGGGGGGGGGGGTGTATATTAATTGTACTGGCTAAATCCGTACCCTTTATTCTGCTGTTGTTAAATCAAGACACCTGACACTCGCCACAGAAAAAAGCTTATCCAAAGTAAAGCAATCTTCTCCACACATTTTTAACATGATTGCAAGACCGGAAATGACGCAAAACAACTACACCACTAAACCAAGAAGGCTACATAAGACACTACAAGCAGCAACTAATATTGCATTTACCTATGGAAGGGATTTTCCGACGAAATTCTATGTGTCAAATTTAGTTTTGTGTTTTAAGACGGTAATTTCATTTCGTATATTATGTAATTTTATCATGTCAATTGCCTGATGATAACAGTTTGGACCAACGGATGAGGGGGTGGACAGGGGGTACCCAATCCCCACTTCCCTCCCCCTTCCACCCCACTTCCCTCCCCCTCTTCCCTCCCCCTCTTCCCCACTTCCCTCCCCCCCCAACCTCACTTCCTTCCCCCTGTCAGACCCCCCCCCCTGATAAAATGTTGTTCTTGCTCATGGACTTAAGCGTAGGCTAGAACCAAAATTAATTCTAAAAATAGCTAACCAAAGACCCATCTGCATTTTCAGGGGACAAAGACTTAAAACATACTTTCGTTTGTTTGTTTTTATGCTTAACCCTTCTTAAATCAGCGGAACGGAGGAGAATGGCCGTAGAAATTATTTCAAGATCAAATTTCGACTAAAGTATGGGACCAGGCCGAGATCGACCTCTCAGCCCCTGTATCTGCAGTCAGACATGTATCTGCCATCCGACACGTTATCATCTGCGCTGCGCAGCCCCTTAAAAGTACTGTCACCAGAGATGTATGTCTCTTCTGGAGGGAGCAAAGTAAACATTATTTATGTTTGGCAAAAACAATTCTTGTTTCCAGTTACCCTAAGTAGTAACGACCCTTATATTTTGGGGCCTCCTTTTTGGAATGTTTTGGGATATTCAATATTCTAATTTTAGAATTTTTAAGGTTTTTTTCCCTTTTTTCATGCAAAATTTTTATAAAAAATAAGGTTTGTCTAACTATTGACCGTTTAAATATTGAAGATGTATTAGTAAAATATACATTTTATACCCGCTTTTTCTTGTAGAAAAAAGGGTACATTAATTTCGTACCAAAGTTTGTCCATCTGAGTCTGCCCGTCCGTCTGTCCATGCGTGTCTGGATTAAATCTGTTTGACACTAGGTACAGCCTGCGTGAAGTCATATTCAAATGACACACGCCGTAGTTTCTTTCAATTCTAAAAACAATTGAACGTGAAAGCATATACAAAAAAATTCAAGAGCATGCAATAGCTGCATCTGACACTCAGAGTGGCCAAAACTCAACAGAGCTTTAGGCAGTCTGAATGGAATATGATAGGACAAATTTGTTAAAGACGCTGTGTTCAAATATCTTAAATCCAGAAAGCGTAGTCCCTTCATTATAAGATAAATGACCGTATATATTGAAAAGTACAAGAGCTTTCAATAGTTACAGATTTCACTCAGAGTGGCCAAAACTCGGAAAGAGCCCTAGCCAGTCTGAGTGGAAATTATTTGGATGAATGTTGTTAAGACACAGTGTTCAAATATCAAACCGTTTCATTGTAAAACGGAATTAACGTATGTATTGAGATTTACAAGAGCTTTCGACAATTACATATTACACCCAGAATGGCCAAAGCTCCTTAGAGCTTTAGCCATTTTGATTAAACAATGGTGAGATAAACGTTTTAAGATATCGAACACTTTCATTGTAAAACAAAATAACCATATTTATCAAGACTAACGAGAGCTTTCAATGGTTGGAATCATATTGCACTCAGAGTGGCCAAAACTCCATAGAACCATAGCCAATCTGAGTGGAATATGATTGGGTGAAAGTTTTAAGACACCATGTTCAAATATCTAGTCCTTTCATAGTAGAACAAAATAACCATACGCACTGAGAATTAGGAGAGCTTTCAACATTTGGAATCAAATTGCCCTCAGAGTGGTCAAAACTCCAAAGTGCTTTAACTAGTCTGATTGGGATATAATTAGATGAATGTGTTAAGACACCATGCTCAAATATCTAACCCTTTCATAGTAAAACAAAATAACCGTATGTATTGAGAAATACGAGCTAGAGCTTTCAACATTTGGAATCATATTGCACTCCGACTGGTAAAAACTTCATAGAGCCCTAACCAGTCTGATTGGGATATAATTAGATGAATGTGTCAAGACACCATGCTCAAATATCTAACCCTTTCATAGTAAAACAAAATAACCGTATGCATTGAGAAATACGAGCTAGAGCTTTCAACATTTGGAATCATATTGCACTCCGACTGGTAAAAACTTCATAGAGCCCTAACCAGTCTGATTGGGATATAATTAGATGAATGTGTCAAGACACCATGCTCAAATATCTAACCCTTTCATAGTAAAACAAAATAACCGTATGCATTGAGAAATACGAGCTAGAGCTTTCAACATTTGGAATCGTATTGCACTCAGAGTGGTGAAAACTCCAAAGAGCCTTAGCCAGTCTGATTGGGATATAATTCGGTGAATATGTTAAGGGCATTTTTATCAAATATCTAACCATTTCATTGTAGAACAAATTAACCAGATGTATTGAGAAGTACGAGAACTTTAAACAATTGGGGTCATTTTGCACTCAGAGTGGCCAAAAAACCCATAGAGCCTTAGCCAGTCTGAGTGGATATGGATGGACTGATATGCTTTAATGCCATGGTTTAAATATCTAATCGCTGCTTTAGCCATTGACGTTGGCTGTATTGTGGACCTTCCCGTTTTACCTGATTATTTTCCCGTTCCCTGATTAATTTTCTCCGACTCGCACGCTCCTTTCATTCTAATGGACTATTCCTCACATAAGCATATGCGGATCCAGAGGGGGACAGGGGGCCCGGACCCCCTGAAAAATCACAAAAATATTGGATCTCTTTGCAATACTGTTCCGGATCCCCTTAAAATCACAAATCTACCAAGCCAGCATTCAATGTTGGGCTATCATCGGCACGCCAGTGAAACGCCATTTAACTAGCGTTTTGCCGGCCAGCCGACGATGGTACGATTTTAGTTGCATTTGGATCCGCTCGTTAATAATAATAATAATAAAACACCCTGGATCCGCGCATGCATAAGTGCCGGACATCAGGCATGGAACCGTCCTATCAAAGCAAACATTGCAGGTCCAGATGAAATGACGCTCTATACCGCATTCCATTTGGGTCTCCACGGCTTGTCTGAGTGTCCTTGATAATATAGGTTAAAGGGTTGAATTGGAGACACCATAATAAATTTCGAACATTTCCGCACGTAAGACCCGGTGCAGCGAACCTGGAACAGTCTATTGTGTGCAGGGGCGGATCCAGAATTTCTGGAAAGGGGGTTCATCTACTTAAAGGTGTGGGGGTTCGCCTAAATATCCCTTGAAAATGAAACAATTTGTTCTCACTGAGACCAAATTATTTCATTTCCATAGGATATTAATAACTGGGGGTGGGGAGGGATTATGACAAGCATGTGGGTAAATTAAGCCCATGGGGTTTGAGACTTTGAGAGACAAATGTACAATAATGTACCACATAGTAATTGTTTGAACCTTCCTCGCGACTTTACGGCGAGGTTCCTGCACGATAAAACTGTAATATGTAAATGTCGTCTGCTTTTGCATCTGCTGATGTGATATAGTAGGGACAATTTTTAAACTGTGAGCACTGATACGGTTAGAACTACGCTCTTGGTTCATATATTTTCTTGTGTGCTATCTGGGGCCAATTTCATCAACGAGTTTACGACGTGTTTTTGTCTTAAAAACATCGTACGAAGTTCGTACGTTAAAAATCGGGTTTCATCAAACTATTGAACTTTGCGAACTTTTTACTTTTTGTTGTATATTTAAGAAAACTATTTAGGTTTCGCAGCTGACATCTTTGTCTTAAATATTACTAACCTACTACTTAGCTACGAAGGCTGCTGCATTTCACACGATTATAGAGGCTGAAGAGCAAAAAATCGACAAAGGTTTAAATACCTCGAAAGTACTACAATCAAGACCACCCTTTACATTTACCAAAATGAGAAAATAAGACCCCCTTTCCTTGGTGCTTGTTTATTTGTCCAAGTAACCTCTCCCACCTCTTCCCCTACCACGCTGTATACTGTCACCAAGAGATTCGCATATGACCTCCGTCAGTAGCTGAATTTATGCACAACCATCACGTCTAAGGAAAGGACCATAAGGATATTTTTGTCCTTTTTCACATATCACCATTGCTTAAATATACTAATGAACACATTCAAATGTACCGGTAAGTCATCGTCCATTTGAATGACTGCCAGGGACGACACTGATGAGCTCGAGAGTGCTTTCGTCAAACAACCATACGTTTTACATTCGATAATGTCTTTGTATGAGTATGTAAATGTGGGAGCTGTCAGTAAAACTTTACATTCTCCATGAACGGACATACATCCGGGTTAGCAAAATCTCAGTTCCAACCGTATTACAAATTGCATTTTAGAGATTTTTACGTTTTCACAAATTTTGACTTGTTATCTCAAGCACCAGGGGTGTGATGTTTAACTCATTTACACATTGCCTCCATTTTGCCACATAACCAAGGTGGCGTCGGATCAGGTTCCCCGCTGTTGTTTGCTAGAAATTTGAATTAAAAAAAAAAATACCACCAAAAACAACACCCCAAAAGTGGTTATGAGCTCGTCCAAAAGATTAAAATTGGGAAATTCCATTCGACATGAATCATGGGTAAACCTAAAGTGTGAAAACGAGTACTTTTGGGGACACAGTTTCCTGAAACATAAAATATACCATTTTGTTATGAATACAATATGATCTATCTCTTTTATGTTCAAATGATAATAGTATGGCCCTCTTTAGGGATCTGTAATTGAGCATTACAACAATCAAGCAAGTAGAAGTTAGTTCAATATTTGATATTAAATTGAGAAGTTAGCGATATTCGAGATTCAAATCAAGTATTTAGTTCGATATTCGATTTTCGAGATTCAATTTAGTTATTCGGACTATAAATGTTTTTCATGCTGTTATGCTCAAAACCCTTCCTTGGCATCCAGAAAATTATAGCGTATCAAGTTTTCAATATCAAACACGATTTTGAATATCAAATTACCAATTCCATATTCGTAATTCGATATTCGATATTCAAACTGCCGCTGTTTTTCATCTTATTAGGGTCAAAAACCTTCTTTAGCATTTGGAAAGTTACCGAATATCAAGTTTTTTATATCAAAACTTACTTTTAATGCACGATTTTGAATATCAAATTACCAATTTTATATTCGTAATTCGACATTCGAAGTGCCGCATATATCTGTGGAAACCTACAGAACTTGTGATTTTCAAGGGGAAGGAGGTCCGGACCCCCTGCCTTCATTCGGATCCGCACATGCTTTTTCTTTAAAATTTTCTTCACATACCTACGTATTTTTCACTCAGTGTTAAACCACTTTACACGGCTATATAAAATCCGCACGTGACCAATCACATGATATTTGGGGACTGAAGTTAGGCAAAATTAAAAATGCGACGTTTTTAGTGAAACGCAATTTTTTGTTCTTACGAACAATTTAAGATGTTTTGATGAAACTGACGTACGCACTTCTCAGAAAACAACGTACGCACAATTTAAGATATATCGTACGAACTTTATTGATGAAATTGGCCCCTGGATAGTAAGCAGACGACATTGCCGTGCAGGATAAGACTCAATCACACCGAAATCCGTCAGATAAACACCGTTATGCCGTTTTTCCAGGGGCCAATTTCATCAATAAACATCGTACGATATATCCTAAATTGTGCGTACGTTGTTTTCTGAGAAGTGCGTACGTCAGTTTCATCAAAACATCTTAAATTGTTCGTAAGAACAAAAATTTGCGTTTCACTAAAAACGTCGTATTTTTAACTTTGCCTAACTCCAGTCTCCAAATATCATGTGATTGATCAAGAGCGGACTTTATATAGCCGTGTAAAGTGGTTTAACACAGAGTGAAAAATACGTAGGTATGTGAAGAAAGTTTTAAAGAAGAAGCATGTGCGGATCCGAATGAAGTAATAGTTAAAATTCATTATTTTTTTTTTTAATCTGTTATCCTCAACATCCATCTAACAAATACAATTCACAGAATTGATGATAGCATCAAGAATCAGTCCTATACTGCCGACAAATTTCGTATGCTCTCGAGTCGTGGGCATTATGGGTGTTGTATTGTCTTCAGTCTTCACACCCCTATGATTGATTGCTGTAATGCTCAATTACAGATCTCTAAGAGGGAAAGGCTATTATCATTTGAACATAAAAGAGATAGATCCTATTGTATTCATAAAAAATAGTACATGTAATGTTTCACGAAACTGTGTCCCGAAAATTACTCGTTTTCACACTTTATGTTAACCCAACCATGTCGAATGGAGTTTCCCATTTTAATCTTTTGGACGAGCTCATAACATGATCCGACGCCACTGAGGCTATGTGGTGTCTGATCTGGGTCTGCACTGTTTGCCAACGTCCCACAAAATGGATGTAAGGCTTAAATGAGTTAAACATCACACCCCGGGTGCTTGAGATAACAAGTCGAAATTTTCGAAAATGTAAAAATCTAGAATGCAACTTGTAATACGGTCGGAACTGAGATCATGCTAAACCGGATGTATGTCCCTTAATGGAAAAAGTAAAGTTCTACTAAAAGCTCTTGTGAACGGCTCCCACATACTCATACAAAGACATACGTTTTGAAAGTTTATCCAATATTGAACGTATGGTTATTGACGAAAGCCCCTCATCATTGTCGTCCCTGGCAGCCATGCAAATGGACGATGATTTGAATGTGTAGATTAGTATGTTTAAGCAATGGTGACATGTGAAAAAGTACAAAAAATATCCTGTTGGATTTACTACAGAATCGGGGGCCCCCAGGGGTTTGGGGGATCTGGGTAGAATGGCTATTTATTTTCAGGGAGCTGGGGAGCACTGGTAATTATTTAAGGGGAGCTAGGGAGAAGGCTCATAGTTTTGGGGATATAGGGAGCCCTGCCAAAAAGCAAAAAAATAAGAAAAAAAGCCTCTATTTTGTTTGATCTTATAAAAAATTCTTCTGCGTCTGGGGTGCCAGCACCGCAGACATCCCTTGTAAGTTCTAAATAATATTCATTTTCGTACTAACATGCTCATCTACATTGGTTTGAGAGAGAAATATGGCAATTAAGTTTTCTTGTTGATTTATTATCCTTAGATTTGTTGATTTTAGGTTGGTAATAACGTACTTTGGGACGCCCCAGATTGCACCAGATCACACCATTTCTGTCAAACATTTTCCGGGGGAGCATGCCCCCGACCCCCCTAGCACAGTGTGACTATACAATGCTACGGAGCCACTTACACACCTGCTATGTTATTATCTTTTTAGGTAATAAACCCTTTTTAAAAGATTTTTTGAAGAATGCTTATAAATCAGATATATACTTACTTGATTTAACCGAGGTTAAACAAGCGTATAGGCACTAATAGCAAATGTAGAAAAGACTTTTTTATAGTTAAATGCTTTCACTTAAGTGTCTAGAAAATCTAGTTTAAGCAGTTGAAAAAAAATCAGCCCCTGTTCCCAAAAAGAAAACCGAATGGTATGTCTCTAAACCTCCAAGCCTACTCTACCAGGTACACCAACAACATTTTAAGGATGGCCTCATACTTTGAGTCATATATAATACATTTCATTGAAATTAATTAGATGTCATGCATTCCATGGCTTTTTTATATGTCATGTATTCCATGGCAAAGACCTGTCTTTACCTGTATAAGACAAAATATTAAGTGATCATTAAGTCATGCGCTCTTATATAGCTTCATAGTTTTTCAGTATGTGATTTTAATCACCGGAAAGATAAATTCATTTTAGGGAGAATTTGCTAATATTTTTGGGGGATTTGGGGAGAAACTGAACTTATTTTAGGGATTTGGGGAGCGTGGGCAATTACATTTAGGGAGATGAGGAAATTATTTGCAGGGATACGGGGAGATCAATGCATTATTTTTATGGATCAAGGGAGCACAGACCCCCTAGGGGCCACAGAATCCATTTCCTTATACGTTATGGCTATGCATAAATTCAACTACTGACATGGTGGCCATAGGCGAATCTCTTGGTGACAGTATACAGCGTGGTAGGGGAAGGGGTGGGAGAGGTTACATGGACAAATAAATAACTCATAAGCACCAAAGAAAATGGGTCTTATTTTCTCATTTTGGTAAACCATATGGTATGGAATTGGTGGTCATGATTGTAGTACTTTCCTTTGTCGATTTTTTTGGGATCGTGTTAAATGCAGCAGCTTGGTAGCTAAGTAGAAAGTTAGTAATATTAAGACAAAGATGCCAGCTGCGACACCTAAATATTTGTCTTAAATATACGACAAAAAGAAAGAAGTTCGCACAGTTCAATAGTTTGATGAATCCCGATTTTTAACGTACGAACTTCGTACGATGTTTTTAAGACAAAAACACGTCGTAAACATGTTGATGAAATTGGCCCCAGGTCATGTATATACATATCTAATATTGACCACTGTGTACTCTGAATGTGTACTTGCACGCTATAAATAGGCTTTGTGTTATAGTTATACGTATATGCCCTATGTTAACTGTTTTTCAGTCATGTCGGGCCTGTGGAATCCAGTGGGCTGCCTCTTATTTGTGTCATTTGGGCCTACCTGATATTGGGACCACAGGATCAAATTTTATAAAAGAATTATATTAAACCGGTATGCCTCCTATCCAGATAAGAAGTTGCTTTGGGTACTCAAAAGAACCGCCTAAAAGGGACGATTCTCATCTGGACGGCTCTTTTACCCAGCACACATGCTTACACTGAAAGTGGAGCGGGAAATGTCTGTTTTTTTAGACGATCATGCACTTCCGGATACAAGCATGAGACTTTCAGATTATGTTCTTCAAACCTTTCTTGTAAATATTTTCTCGTTAGCCATCGCAAATTTTTCCATTTTCAAGATGGCTTACGCAAATTTCAAGATGGCTGCCAAATTTCTATGTTAAGCAGAGTGGAAAGTGACAAAAAGAAGGCACATGCAGATATAAGCATGAAACTCGGTAAAAATATTCATGAGCATGAGTAATTTAAATATTTATCATTAGCAAATCGAAATTGGCCTATTTTCAAGATGGCAGTAATAAAATCCAAGATGGCCGCCGCAAAAAAGTCAGATCAGAAAATGAAGATTTTACATGCTACAAAGCAATTAAAAACATCTAAAATGGATGTATAAGAATATAACCAATGCTCTCATTTTTTGACGATCGTGTAAGAAGCAGACCATGATCTTGTTGTGGACTAATTTTGTTTGTAGCAACATCATATTGCCATATATTTAAAAATGTTTCATGGCATTGGCCATGTCATATATCAAATGGTTAAAACTGTAACCTATATAGAGGCAGAACTGAACCACTAAACACATTGGATTTGTGTGAGTCTTATGGGGGTGGGACCAAACAGCCCTGTCACATTTTGCATATCATAATACAGGGTAGGAGGAATAATTCAATTTGATTACAAGCTTACTATGCTTATTCGAAAACTAATACTCCTGTATTTTGTGGCAACTCTGATTTTGCATAAAAATATTTGAATAATCACTATTGGTCATATCATAACTATACAGTCTCAATATTGAAAAAAGGGGAACTATCATGAAAATTTGATTTACATGTATTTAGTGGTTCTTTTTATTAGTATTCAACAATATGACCATCATACTATTGTCACTATTTTTACTGTAAAATCTATTACACGCTTAGGGATGTCTGTTACAACGCAAGGTGGTTCTGGAGGACAATTTGTTACGGGCCCATGACGACTGCTTACCTGTGCTGGACGACAGGTAACGGGTTTTAGATGACATATTTTGGGTTTTGGACGACAGTGGAAAGAGGTAACACACAGAGAAGTTGCAGAAAATGGTAATATAGTGGGTTTGGCTATTTTGAATCATTACTGTCATATTAGTGTTTGTAAATTCCGCATTAGAAGTACAAACACCATAGATATTTGTAGTTAAATTGTAAAACTCTGGTCTGGAATAGAAACTTCAGAAATATGTAATTTGTGATTAATTACCTGCTTTCCCATCATGAAATAAGCATAAATGGTCAAACAATTGATCTCACATGATTGTTCAGTCAATTCTAACATATCCTTCTTAAAAGAAAACTGAAAACTTCTAAATTTATTTTTTTAAATGTTACTGGCTAGAGACGACTGTGTAACAGGCAATTGACGACGTCAGTTTTTCTGTAACAGATGTGAGACGACATTTTCTTTCTTTCAGGAACACTTGAGTAGATGTAAATACTGCTCTGAAGTGGAGTAACGTAGTTTTCTTTATATTTGGGAGGGTATATTACTGAATATACGGTGGGAAATCTTGTTTTAGGGGGATAAAAAACAACAGACGACCACTGGCTCTGTAAATGTTCACCTGGTATATGGGTTAGATATACGCACAAACTATACAAAACCAGAGGCGAGTTCAACAATGAGAGCGCTGTTGAGCGCTCTTTGTATTGGTGCCAGGTTTTAGACATTACAATTATAGACCGGAACAAGAAGTGCAAGCGGACGCTTGCATTGTTGAACTCGCATCTGGTTAACATGGCTTAGCAACCCTTGATCTTGTTCACGCATTATCCTTCCATTATCATTTAGTTGATTATATAGCGCTAAGTTCAATAAATGCCATAAAATTCGTCATTGTCACATTTTCACATACATTGTATTAAAGTAAGACAGACAGCAAAGATCAGGAAAGTTGTAAAGTTTAACCTAGATGTAAAATAGGTTAAGGTCAACACATGGTTATCATTTGATCCAAATGTGATGCTTTGACCTTGACCTGTTTTACAGCAAGGTCAAGTTTTGTAACTTAAAAACTATAGCAGCCAGCGATCTGAAAGTTGGTAGACACACGCACTGCTTGATGTTGCGCAGGTATATTTTTTTGAAGATCAAGCATTTGAACCAACTATGATAGGCTGGACTCCTAGATGCTACAGGCTAAGTTTCATGGAAATCAAGTATTTGGATCCAGATAAGAAGATTTTTGAAGGGTGTTTATATATGGGCGTAGCGGCTGGCCATTTGACCCAGATTTCATGAACAAACGTTTTATTTCCCCTATCTATTTAGGCTCAACACAAAATTTGGCTTTCTTTAGCCAAGCTGTTTAGGAGATGTTTGAGCATTGTGAACGGCAGGTGGACGCAAGAGCATCAGGACAGACGCTGGAGCATAGATATACAATAAGCTCATTTACCTAAGCCTTCGACTCAGGTGTCTGAATTAATTGTAATATATGGGCCAGGAACATTTTTTGCAATGTATGAACATGTACTTAGGAGTTCGCACATGTTCAAATCCATGTTCTCTCTCTCTCTCATTACATTCTAAAACTTCTTCTGAGGGCCCCTCTTCAACGACATAACTGAATGCCATTTCACCCTTGGCCAAAACAGAAGATTCTTGAGTGCAAGATATATTTAATAAATCCATTACTGTCGTCTCCACCTGCGACGCTGTTGACAATAACCTGTAACAAAATATTTGCAGTCGTTACACATCTGTAACATGGAAAAATGACTGCAGTGCATTCGTTTTGGTTTTAAAAACGTGCTTGTCTAAAGTAAGTAGATTTATAAGAAAACATTTTTTTGGTCTATGTGATGAACAATGCAATGCCTAAACATATCAAGTCATTAAATGTTCAAAGAAAACAAAAGTGAAAGTACTAAATAAGGATATGCCGACATGTGTAGTAGTAAAATACAGTTTCAAGAACATTAATGTATCATATACGCGTTTACTGGATACAGTCGCCAAGCTCTACAGGATTAATTAATGTTATACACGTGTCTTGTATAAAGATATAAATACAGAATAAGATACTTGCGGTTTATTGTGTCTAAAGTCTCCCAAAAACGATATACATTCAATACAACAAGCCTATATTTAGAAATGTTTCGTCCAGGACCCGTAACGTACTGTCGTCCAGAACCACCTTGCGTTGTAACAGTCATCCCTAAGCGTGTATTAATGAATTTATAAGTTCAGTAAAGCGAAAGTATGTGCACGAAGTACTGGTTAACCGCTTGTTCAAGCCTGCCCAGGAAAAGGAAAACGTGTGGTTAGGTGAACTGACCGTCCCGCAATGACCATAGCTGTTGACTTGGGACGTAAAACAACAAAAACAAAAACAAACAAAAAGTTCAGTAAATATTAAAGTGGTTTTTAATGTTGATCATCTTGCACAGTTTAAATAATGTATATCTAACCCAGCCTCAATCTTCAATTTTATACAGTCTGGGGATTTTTAAGATACAATATTTTAAAGCTCATTATGAGGTATTTTTCTTCACCACCATTTTGTCTAATATTCTTAGTTGTCACACATATTTGCCCAAAGCATCTTAGCTTATAAATTTAAAAATATGCAGTGATGTTCTGTTTGTAGATATTTATAAAGCCTCAAGTATATACACCAACAACCATGGCTTAAGTTTATATTTCTCTTCTTACCCAAGCACTATGTTCATCATTCCTCACCTGCAGGAATACATCTAACCCTCTTACTAGAATTCTTGTTTGCTTTTCTTCATTTCTCCTAATATTGAATGTTTCTTTAGCTAACCTGGCTCTCTCTTGTTTCATTTCAAGGGGTAAATCAATTAATATTCTCTTCTTAGTACCTGCAAGCCTGTATGAATTGGAGAGCACCATATTTAAATCATCATGGGAAGTAAATCTAAATATAATTGACTTAGGCCCTGGCCCTTTTGATGGAATTCTGTGACCATTAGTGAATCTCATGCTATCAACTGAAGTTCTGTCAATTTTAAGCTCATTTTTAAAGAATTTTCTTTGTTTGTCTATTACCCTTTCATTTTCAGTTTCTTGGATACCATAAAATAGGAGATTGTATTTCCTGTCATGCTTTTCCAGTAAATTTAACTTATCTTCCAGTGATTTTATCCTTTTTATCATTTTTTCTCTGTTTCTAATTGTTTTTGATAACATTCCTGTTTCATAGCTCTTGCTATCTTGGCATTATGCTCAATGCTCTCTTCCATATCATCTACCTTTATTACCAGATCATTCAGTTAGTCAGTGGTCTCTGTCATATTCTCCCTCAGTTGTCTGATATCTGTTTTCATTTCTAAAACATACCTGAAAATTTCTTGTCTATCTGGTCTAGTCTACCCGAGAGTTTATTGTCCATTTCTCTTATCATTGATAAAAGCTGAGCCTGGAAGTCACTTTCACCTAGTTCGTGACGTTTTGTGGGATTTCTCTCATTTCAGATTCTATCAGCTCTTTTGTTTCTTTTGATGTTTTTGCCTTATCTGCTTTTGTAGTACCATTTTGATTTTCTTTTGGGCTCTCTTGTAATTGCATACTGGCTCTTATCAGTCTCTGGCTTTTCTTTTCCGCCATTATGAACTATTTCAAACTCAGAACAACTGTGTATGTGTTGATGGGTGGGGTGTATCGATACACTACTCAGATGATTTTTGTAGTCTCTCTTGTCTTCTAAGCTCTTAAAACTTTTGAAACAGTATACATCAGTCTTTTACTTGACTTTTTAACAGCTTTTGACTCATCTGTTTTTCTTCAGGGTCTCAAATACTTATTTTTTTACCACCTCATATTTTTTCTTTGTTTACCGCCATGTGAAAACCGGAAGTCCCAACTTTGTACTGATTTAAGGTGATGCCAATACTTGGGGATGTCCGTTTCAACAAGTTTGTTTGTTTTGTTGCTTTACAACCTAGTCGACAGCTATGGTCATGGGGGCGGTCAGTACACCTAACCAGACTTTTTCCTGGGCAGGCTTGAACAAGCGGTTAACCAGTAATTCGTGCACATACTTTCGCTTGTAGCTGACATAAACCACATAAACCATTCTTGAATGAATCAGTGGGAGGGAAGAGAATGACCATAGAAATTATTTCATGATCAATCTCCACGAAAGTATGGGACCGGGCCAGGATCGAACTTGCAACCCCTGGATCTGCAGTCAGACACGCATCTGTAGTCAGACACGTTACCGGCTGCACTATGCGGCTCGGTCTGTTTCAACATTTATAGGTCCATTAGCATATATGTATTCTCGAAATTTGCTTGCTCTGAAGACAATGGCTGCCATGCCCTTTCTTATCTGCACATATTTCTGTTCAGATTTATTTAGAGATTTTGAAGCATGTGCAATTAGATGTCCATTTTGAAGAATATACGCGCCTAGTGCATCTTTTGAACTGCTCGCTGATAATACTATGTCTTCATTCTCATAATAATATGCTAAAACAGGTGCAGTTGTTATAGCTCTTTAAAACTTATTAAAGCTTTGCTGCTGAGCTTCCTCCCAATGTCAAGCAATGTCTTTTTGCAAGAGTTGTCTTAAAGGTTGGTTTATTCCTGATAGATTGGGAATAAATTTTCCAAGATAATTAACAGTTCCCATAAATCTTTGAAGTTCTGTTCTGTGGCTCTGGAATTTCAATTAAAGATCTCAATTTCTTTGGACTTGGCCTTTTCTCTAACTATCAGATCCTAATGTGTGTCCAACGTATGCAACCTCTGAAAGTCCTATCTTGCATTCATAACTGTTTAATTTCATATTAGCTTGTCTTATCCGTTCAAGAACTGCACAGAGACGTCTATCGTGTTCTTCTTTATCTTGACCCCATATCAAGATATCATCTGCAATCACCTCACAGCCGTCAAAGTTTTCTTATATTTGAGAGATTGTCCTTTGAAAGCCTCACTTGAGCTTTTGATACCAAAGGGTAAACGCAAATATCTATATCTTCCAAAAGGAGAGTTGAACGTTGTGTATTTCTGACTGTCTTTTGTCAAACGCATCTGCCAGTGACCATTCGATGCACCAAGAACTCTGTAGCCTTTTGCATTCTTAACTTTGGCTTCGACTTCTTCCACTGTTTTCATAGGAAAATGTTCTCTTAAAATGCGTGTGTTAAGTTCTCTGGGATCTAAGCACAATCTAAAACGTTTGATTTTCTGTACAGCAGCTAACGAATTCATCCATTCTGTAGGTTCTGTGACTTTTTTTAATGACCCTCATTTTCTCAAATCTGTTCATTTCATTTTTCACTTTATTATTCAGTGCACATGGAATTTTTCTTGGTGATTGATAACAGTTTTAGCATTTTTATCCAAGCGAATTTTATATTCTGTTGGTAAACAACACAGTCCTTCAAAAACATCGCTATAACTGTCAAGAACTTCTTCTGATATAGCTGTCTTACTGTTACAGATTAAGCTGTATAGTCTAGAAATTAAATTTAATTCCAAACATGCATTACGTTCAAGGATTGACATCGATTTGTCCTTCACAATTTCGAATTCCAATGGAACATACTTGTTTTTCGTAGGTACAAGCAAAGTAACTTTGCCAACAGTGTTTAATCTATGATCTGAATATGACACTAATCTTGATTGTGATGCTTTAAGAGGCTTGTGCCTAATCTGTTAATAGACATGATATGGCAATATATTGCACTGTGCATCGGTATCAGTTTCATGTTGGCTGTTTTACCACTTATGTCCATGTTTAATTTCCAGTCTCTCACATTCTGACCAGTTTCTACCAAGTCTAAGAATATGTCTGAGGCATAGTCATTTTCTTGCAGTTCACGCATTTTCTTATTTTACACACTGTCGAAAAATGGACCTTATATTTACATTTCTGACAAAGTTTAACAAAAAAAAACTGGGCACTTACAGTGAAGCCAGAGAAACACTTGACATAAAGTGCAACCAATGTGCACTACGCCAGAGAGAGGCGTGCACAAGACTTTGAACTTCATCTGCAAGCCATGTGCACTAGACATTCCGACCAAGAGGTATCTGAGAACACCTTGTGCACAATAAGGTTCGGGAGCGCAGTGGCTCAGTGGTAGAGTGCTTGACTCGAGACCAAAGGGCAGGGGGTTTGAGCCTCACTGGCGTCACTGCGTTGTGGTCCTAGAGCAAGACACGTTTTACCTAGCTTAGTACTGGTTCAACCAAGGAAGACCCATCCCTGTTTAACTGAAAGATTGTTGATGGGACATAAAGAATCAAAACAATCAAACAAAAGCACAATGAAGTTCAATACATGTTTCAAAACACATAACATAAGTAACATGTACCGTAACAGAGTCCTTAGATAGCATAAATTTCATAATTTGGATAAATTATTTCTCTTTCAGCTCATCTGAACAGAAGGCTCAAGGTGAGGTATTGTGATCAGTCTTTGTCCGTCGTCTGTCATCCGATTTCCGTCCCTCGTCTGTCCTTAAACTTTTTCTTTAAACGACATCTCCTCCTCAACCACTGGAACTAATTTCATATAACTTCACATGAATGTTTCCCATGATGCCCTCTTTCAAAAATGCATAAATGGGTTTGCTCCACTGAACAGGAGGGTCGCCAGAGCTCAAGATAAGAAATATTTAAAAGACATCTCCTACTGAACCACTGACCTAAATTAAAAAAATCCCAGAATTGTTCCTCTTGATACCCTCTACGAAAAGTGCACAAATAGTTACGCTCCACTGAACATGAGGGCTGCCAGAGCTCCAGATAAGAAATACCTTTAAATGGCATTTCCTCCAGATTCACTAGTCCAAATTCAAAATAATTTCACAGGATTGTTCCTCAAGGTGCCTTCTTCCAATACTGCACAAATGGTTCCAGTCCACTGAACAAAGGGGCTGCCAGAGCCTAAATAAGAAATATCTTTAAATGACCTCTCTTCTGAAACACTGGTCCAAATTTCATATAACTTCACATCAATGTTCCCCATGATGCCTTCTTACAAAATTGCATAAAGAGTTCTGCTCCACTAAACAGGAGCGCCACCAAAGCTCCAGATAAGAATTCTTTAAAACAACATCTGCTTCTGAACCACTGACTCAAATTCAAAATAATTTCCCAGGATTGTTTCTCTGGAATACCCTCTACCAACATTGCACAAATGGTCACATTCCACTGAACAAAGGGGCTGCCAGATATCCAGATAAGAAATATCTTTAAGTGGATTTTACTAATGAACTACTAGTTCAAAATCAAAATAATTTTACAGACTTGTTCCTCATGATACCTTCTATAAAAATTGCACAAATGATTTGGGTCTACTAAACAAAGGACTGTCAGAGCTCTAGATAAGAAATGTCTTTAAACGACATCTCCTTTTGAACCACTAGTCTTAATTCCATTTAACTTCACATGGATATTCCCCATGATGTCCTCTTTCAAAATTCCATAAATGGTTCTGTTCCACCAAACAGGAGGACTGTCAGAGCTCCAGATGAGAAATCTTTTAAACAATATCATTTTCTGAACCACTGACCCAAATTCAATATAATTTCACAGATTTGTTCCTCACGATGCACTCTACCAAAATTTTACTAAAGGTTTATTAAATAGTTCCTTTCGTTACGCGTAATTTCTTTTACTAAACTGACTACTTTTTTTAGTTTCTTCATTGTTTCTTGTGTCGTTTGATTTTCGATGTGTTTGTAAAATGATTTGTCCTCTAACATTTCTAGGAGTTTTGCTTTGTAAAATTCTTTGTTCATGATAACGATCCCCCCTCCCTTGTTTGCTTCCTTTATTACTATCGATGTATCTTTGGCTAAGATGTCAATTGCAAATCGCTCATTACGGGTTATGTTAAATGACCTTTTTCTCTGGTTATCATTTCTTGGTACTACTTTAGTCAAGTCTGTGTATTCATCAAGCATATTGTTTCTGCCCCTAGGGGGTTCAAAGTAACTATTATTTCTTACCAGGGAGTCATCTTGTACTGTATTTTCATTACTGTAAAAATATTCCTTAAGTTTAAGTTTTCTATGGAATTCTGCAATGTCATTTGATAACTGTTCGTGGAGTAGGGGTGAATTTAAGCCCCTTCAACAAGACAGACATTTCGTGTTTGGATAATTTTCTACTAAATAAATTAGATATCTTAACCTATTTCTTACTAGTGCTTGTTTCTGCCAGGTAAGCTGTGTCTAAGTTAGAGTTTCTGTACTTGCGCTGTCGTCTAAAAAATCGCCATTATTATCTGAATACACAACGATGGGCTCGTATAAGAATGTATTTGGTCTTACTGTTTGTCTATCTGTCTTCTTTAGCTTAGGTTGCTGTCTTGGAGCTGGTTGAAAGTTCAGTTGAGACTGTACTTGTTGTAATAATGTTTGTATGGCCTCTAGATTTGGTTGATGCTTTCTCTGCTGATCCGAGGTTGTAGTACTTTGTCTGTTAAAGTGTGTTTTTGTCTTTGGTCGTCTTGTTACTTCCGCATAAGTGGATGATTTCCTCCTGGGTTATGCTGTCGATTCTGCATAGGTGGCTTGTTCTTTTCTCTCTACTTTAAAAAACGGATTGGAACTCATATAGGACTGTAAAAAGTTCTCCTCGTAGTCACTTAACTATTTCTCGTTCTTTAGACATCTTTTATGCGAGATCTTTTTATTTTGCGAAGCCTGTGCTTTCCACATGTCTAACAGGATCTTCGCTGCTGATGAACTACTTCTTTCTTTAAAAAGTGTCTCCATTTCACTGTCCAATCGTTTAACCTTTTCTTCCTGTTGACTTGCTCTGAGACTCTTTAAATTGATTTCCGTTTTAAAGTCATTTAAGACTGCGGCCTTACGTATTTTCCTTTGTTCAGGGTGTTCATTATTAAACTGTTTTCTCTGGAGATACTGTGGCATAACAATTTTCTCACCATTTAACCATCTTGAATAGGTATCGCTATGCCTTTTGTTCTTAACGTGGTTCCAGTATGCGTCTTTCCTTCTTTCCATTTTCGTGTCCCAGATACTTGTAATCTGCATTTTCACTTTGGCAGCTTCGTCCTCTGTCAAAGAAATTGAACCAGATTCAGTCATCCTCGTGGATTGCTGTGTGGATAAAGGACGTGTAACGGTTTTGTATTACAAATGGCCACGTTTACAGTAAAAATCAATTGTAAAGAAATCCCTCCAAAGTATTACCAAATGATACCTAAGAGTCTCTAGTTTAATGTCCACAATTTATATTTGTCTTTAAAATGTATTTTTATGATATATTTTGGGGGTAAATGCATGCCCTACCAACCACACTTAACACTAAGTCTATGGTAAAACCAAACACCCTCGTGTACTTCGTGACTCAATTACATACATGTCCGCATGCGGAACCGGATAAAACTATTTTTTATTTTATTGTGCATATAATATTACACAATAAAATGGTAACTCTGAGTCGGTTCCGCATGCGGCAAATACTGTAAAAAGACTTCTTCTGCAATTTTTATCCCGAAATGTACTATTCAATTCATACTTATCAAAGCACTGAGAGTACTAAAATCACTGGAGAGACGTAAGATTCCCGTCCAAAAATGGAATACAATGTACATATTAGCAAGCTCGTATCAGTATTATTTCTTACAAACAGTCTTTGGATATATTGCGCTTGAAAAGCAAATACAACAACATTTAAGTAAATGCGAGTCTTATTTGAGAGAGAGAGAGAGAGAGACCAGCGTAGAGAGAAGGTGCAAGGAGAGAGTTTGATGTACCCCCTTCTTTAACTGATACATAGATTTCTGGAGACGGTTCTTTGGATCAATCTGCTTTTAAAAGACAGCTCATTGCCACTTTTGTTTTGGCATGGCCCATTGCTTTGAATTAAGATTGTCGAAATGGCAAATTATGTGATAATTCCTTGGAGCATGAAGAAAAAATAATCAATTATTGGTATTCTCAAATTACAGGGCAGACACTGTTTAATATGGCCATACTAGAGAAGTTAGGAATTGAAAGTATATAATATAAGATGGAGTTGTCCCCCAACCCATTTAAAGGAGTTATGTGACGCTGGTGATCTTGGAATTAAGGTCAATACTACCGAGTTCTAGTCATTCATTAAGGTCTTCCCAATGAATTATCTGTGTCAGTTTGGTCAAAATCTGGTCATTGGTTAGGAAGATAGAGTACAGACAAGCCTTTTTTATGTATGTCCCTGGTGACCTTGTAAATAAGGTTGAGGTCACCAAAATCTTATAATTCGTTTTGGCTGTCCCAGATAAGTATCTGTGCAAGTTTCGATGAAATTCATCTAGCGGTTCATAAGGTAGGGAAAAAGCTACTTCACAGCACATATATCGGAATCATTTGATATGATTCCAAAATTTTGATAGAACTGTGTTGGTTAAATGTTAATATTATTAAAGTGAGGTTATTTGAACAAAAAGGAGCTGGTGTGATGTATACAAATGAACACTCTCAACATATATTGTAACTGACCCTCAAAGCTAACACCTATCTATATTTTTGTGAAGTTCGTAACTTCTCATGTACATATATGATGTATATAGGTGGCGCAGATATTGTCGCAAATAAACCAATGTTATTCTTTTATTTAGTTTTGTTCTTTTCAATTCATTGTTATTTATGCAAGAAAGCATGTATAAAAACAGCCAATGGCCTGAATGCGTACGCCACAAGCATTTTATTCATAATGAGTGTAATGCGCTTTTCATGCTTACATGTGCACAATATCTGTGTTAAACTGTTTGTTTCCTCAATGAATATCGCTCTCGTAAAGTGTTTGCTAAAATAAAGCAGTATATATACAACAACCACTTTTCTGCAGATGGTAAATAGTCACTGGTACCAACAAACACATACATTTAATATTCAAGGTTCGAAATACTCTATTTTAGATGTTCATTCACCTTTATCAAAACACAATGTAGGTTGTTCAAACGGTTCCGAAATCCCTGCTTTGACGGAAGTTGTCACCCTTGAAATAGATGTCTGCACCACAAATGCCTGAACCATGACTAAGTGTTTTAATGTTCTACGTCATTGCTATACGTTACAGTGAACCATATTTCAGTCATGACGTTTCCTCGGTTGAACATGTATTACGCAATAAAGGTGAAGGGTCTTGCACAATGACACAAAACATACGTTTCTTCGGGATTGTGAACTGCGACCCCTTAGTCACACGTAAGATAATAGGTAAGTAATATAGACCACAGCGCTACCACGACTGTTGGATATCTGAGCTGGGACATGCGTAAAATATGGAGCAAATATGCATTCTGTACATGTAACCTAAGACCGCCTGCTTTGACATGACCTTAAAGTATTTACTTATTCTGCATGTTCATCCACAAAGGTGCACAGTTTTGTGAATTAATCTTATAATCGAATCAGGCGTTTGTAAGATACGTCACAGACACAAAAGTGTGACATACAGACGGACTGACAGATGACAGATGGATATACAACACTCACATGTATCTATTTAATAATTGTGGCTGTGAGCAAAAAAAGTGTTCAAAACTTCCATTATCATTTCTGTAGCTTTATAACTATTTATATTCATGTTTCATACTAATCCAGCAAAAAAGGGTTGCGCATGTAATGCCGCGTTTAACATGTTACATGCACGCTTGAGTACATGTCGTACTGATTATATTGATATGAATACACCGGAATAGGCTTGGAAAAGGCGATAAAACACTAAATGTTTAATATATATTACACCTAAAAAACAACATATCATCAAGGTAATCATTAACAAAGTATTTAGCCAAGTCTCAGCATATTTTTTAATTAATGATGGTAGTGTTAGCTCAAATTACGACATAGACATGACGAGAATAAACACACGCATGTTTGGTATTATGATTGAGGTCAGTTTGCTTGTTGCATCTTTAAAAAAATCCGCAGTCATGAACAAACCTCTGTTTATACACACTAGTGAGTAACTTTAATTCATGTGACTGCATATGCCGTCGTTAATTCAAAAACGTGCTCATGTGAAAGGACAAAGATCAAACCACCATATATTTAAATTTCAGCCAAATCCATCGTGGGCCAAAAAACGGCCAAACCGTTACACGTCCTTTTGTGTGATACTTTGCAATGTTTGCGAAAGTTCGTTTATGGCTGGGTTCACTGAAACCACATCTGTTGACTTTGAAACAATTGCAGAGTCCTTGATCACATTAGTGAGTTCTTTGATCGCAGAAAAAATCTTTGTAAGTTTGTTACCTATCTTGCTGAGTTTCCCAATCTCTGTCTCTTCCATGTCTGTAAGTGAGATTGACTTGTCTGGCGCGCTTGCAGCCTTGGTCTCCCTTTTTCCCTTTCCTTGGACCATGTTCTGTCTCTCGTTCCGATAGAACACGTAAAAAGGTATATTCAAATAATGAGTTGACGTTACATGTTTTGTTTTTATTTAATATAAACTATGCTAAATAAAATGCCAACGCGTTTCGCAGAGCTCTTCAGGGCTGTTGCATAGTAATGTCGTAACGTTGAGACGTCACGTTTGGACGTCGTCACGTTGAGACGTTAACTTAGAGGTCACGTGACGTGACGTTACGTTTTTTGAATAGCTGTTCATAAAACATTTAATTTAGGTTTAAAGCATCGAATGAAATGCTTTTCCTTCGCTAACCTGGCAGAAATACGTTCTGTGTGCATTTTAAAGAAAGGAAACAGTTGAAATTTGGGAATACTTCTGCTGCAATTGTCGATATGTTCACTTAAAGGAATCTGTCTTGTTGAAGGGTCTCTTATTTGTTGTGCGTGTATAGTCCTTCTGGTGCGTACTTTATCGCCTGTTTGACCAATGTAAAGTTCTTTGCATCCATTGCATTTAATGGCATAAATGACATTCTTTACATCGCAAGACATCGTTTCGTTTCGAGATTGTAACAGTTACCCTCTTCAATGCATTCGCAGAGGGCACAATTTGGGCGATTGCACTTGAAAACTTTATTAGACGTTTTAACTTTCTGTTCTGTAAATTTTGCTTTAGTTATAAGTCTTTTTAAATTTGGAGGTTGTCGTTTACTTTTAATTATTTTTGATGTTGAGAGAGCTTCGCGCATTGTTTGGTCATTGGTTAAAATGTGCATGTTGTTTTTAAAAATTCCAAACATTTCTGTGTTATTTGGATTAAAAGTGGAGACATACGGAAGCACTTCTTCTTCGATTCTTGTATGCGTACATGTGCTTAAAAGTGAATCTCTGGGGATTGATTTGGCCTTCTTTATGCCCTCAGAGATTACTGTATCCGGATAGCTTCGTTTTTGCAAGGAAATGCGTAATTCTGATAGGCGCTTTTCTTTTGGCATTGATCAGAGACAATTGTGCAGATTCGTCCCGCTAAGTTATATGGTATGCTTGTTTTCGTATGCTTCGGATGGCAAGAATAAAACTTAAGATATTGCTTAGAGTCTGTTTCTTTGAAAAATATATCTGTACTTATGCGATTATTTGATTTTATAAGTAATAGATCCAAAAAGGCAGTCTTTCATTGCTATATTCTATTGTAAATTTTAAGCCTGAATGTAGTTCATTTAAAACTGAGTGAAATGTCTTTAAATTTTCTTCTCCTTTAGTCCATAAAATGAAACAGTCATCCAAAAACCGTTTCCAGTTATCTTTGATATATCTAACGAACTCTTTGCCATATTTTAGTTCAGTTTGTACGTACAGCTTTTCTTCTAAATAGGCTAGTACCAGAGCATATATATAGATGACACATTCATATATACATATGCCACAATCTCACATAACTAACAAATATCACCTTTTGCTTTACCCAAATTGATTAGAGCAATACATTATTTGGTGACAAAAGGTACCATTTAACAGACAGCATCCTATTCTTAAAAAATAGTAAATGAGTATTATCAGGAAATACCACAATCACAAACTGCAGACAACCCCCTGGCACCGCGAGGAAGAGCCGCTCAACCATCACGAGACACCAGGAAGACAAATTAAGCAAAGCAATCAGCTCTCTCTTCCCCATCAAGACGATTGCAATACTAGAATGGACATAAAGTAACGTACAACAAAACATAGAACAATTACAGACTCCCACAATGGGAATAACAATAAACAAAAAGTCAACAACAACAGACCCACCGCCTTAGAACGGACAGCAGCCTAAGCCATCGGGGGGTGGGGGGGGGGGCTTAAATGCATTTTCTAGAAGATAGAATATAGCTTAGTTTTGACAAAAGGTGGTATTTGTCAAATAGCACCTTTTCAATCAACGCATGACCTACATTCCATTTGTTACAAAAGGTGCTATGTGAAATATAACACCTTTCCATCCCAAAGAATTGAGAATTTACTGTAAAAAGAGTTATCTCCAAAAAGGGGCAATAACTCTTTATTTCTAAACATAATTGTTTTAAACTAGTTTCATTTGAAACTATACACTCATACACTATTTTCAATATCAACACCGAACATTTATATTGCGAACCTGATTTTTTTTCAGCAGGCTGCAAATCTTTAAACGCGTTTCTCTCAAAAGTATGAAAAATGCACATAGCCCCTTCTGTCGCTAAGGGGGCGATTTGACTCAACCAGTGTTCGCCTACTACTATCATCAGGGGTGACATAACAAAAACAAATATATAGGTCTTCATTCAAAGATAAAACAAATTTATTAAGTTTTACCCACACTTTGTCCTCCTCTGATTTATAAACAAACATAATTATCTCTTATATATACACTGCTCAAAATATTTAAAGGAACACTGCGTATTTTGCCATTGATCACAATACAAAGTCATTCATAGTCTGACTCATAGCGAAAGTTGGATTAATAAGGCAAACATGTTTCTCCTGTGATTAGTTTGGTTACCCATCAAGGATGATGCTTGTTAATAAAAATGAAGTAATCCCTTTTTAGAAATCTCCATGGAACGCTTTATGTAAAAATGGATTCTGTTAAAAATACCCCTTTTTCAAAACCAAAATTTGAGAGGATGGTTCAATCAAGCACCACAACAGCATCATTTCTGTACAGTCAATAGCCTTTCACTGTTGCAGAAATCATTAGGTTACGCTATAAATTAACAATTTCAGAAGATTCTACAGAGTACAGAAAAAATGTCACTTTCAAGAAAATTAAAAAATACAAAATTTGAGCCATGAACTTAAGTAGCAATTGTTTTATCAAAAACTTGTTCTGATCCAAAACTTTGACTATCGAAGCAAAAATGGCAAAAGAAACTGGGTTTCTGCCTTATAGTCTAATGATAATCATTACTTTCTATTGGACAGGGGTTAATATTATCACCTACTATGGTAAATCATCAGGTGTTCCTTTCAATATTTTGAGAAGTGTATGACAAGCACCTCCTGCGTTTTGTTTGCACTTATTTTTTACTGTCTCACAGTTTAGTATATACCGCTCAAATTTCAGAAAACTGTCAGTCCATGGTTCTGTTAATAGAACTATGTTGCTTGATTTGAAAATGTTCCTGAATTCCTCTGTTTTCAATTCATTTGTACGACATGTAATTAACCCTTTAAGCGCCAATCACGACTGCAGCAGACAACAAATTTTGCGATATTATTCCCAATTTTCGACAAAAAATAAGGTATGATATTACATGAGAATCATGCCAGCAGACGATTCTCATGAAATATCATGTCTTATTGGTTATTTTTGAAAAAGCAGCAAACTTTGAAGCTGTCGTCTGCTGCAAATTATAGGTGACGCTTAAAGGGTTAAGCCTTGACAGTTTAAAAGAGAACAGCGAAGTGACACCTTCTCCGCAATTTTCTAATGACTACAGTTTGTAATTGTTTGTTGACGCGGCTCTGTGTTGTTATTTTTAGTCATTGCGTTTTCTAAATGTTTGTCTTTTTCCCGGCTTGCACTTTGTTGCTGTGCATTTTTTATCACTGTTTGACTATTAATAGATACCGGTTTTCCAGCTGTGTACGCGGTAATGCTCGTGGTAAAGGGATTCCTTTCACTGCGTATCACCAGAAATTTTGCTTCATCAAAGGGTCTTAACAAGCTAGTCTCCATTTCCGTGCTCAGGCTTGATGAGCGCGACATACACTCTACTTGTATTGATTTTGTGAGTAACAGTCTCGAGGGGGTGGGTAACTACCTATATATGATATAGTACGGATGTGGGGCGCGAAAAGCACCCTTTTTCAGCGCTGTCAGGTATACGATAAGCCCCCTTTTTCTAAGAAAAGTATATGACTGACCAGGTTTTTCACCAATGTTATATCAATGGTCCCATTTTCTGACATCCCTGTTTGAAAATACTCATATTTTTGCTCAGATATACAGCTCAGAATCAAAAATTGTAATATTTATTTGTAAACTTTGTTTACAGACAGCAAAGAGGGTATATAAAAAATCAAAGAACAGAATATGAATATCTAAACATTTTGTTCAATCAAGTATATGAATAGGTGTTTTTATTCAAAGACCAGGTATATGATTTGGGTAGGTTTCAAAAAACTGGGCGGCACATCCGTACCAAAATTTACCTCAAGTTACCCCCACCCCCCACCCCGAGGTAACGGTGTATGTTCATTTATAAAATCGTCACCTGACGGGAATTTATTTGTGTTCCCGTTATTCCCTGAAGTTGATTCATAACTCACTCTGTGTTGACACGATTCTTGGGGTCTCCCGTGTGTACTTGTATGCTTGGAAATCAGATTCTTCTTGTCTATATGTGACAAGTCAATCGATCTATTCCTGCGAACAGCATCGTTCTACTGTAGAAATTCATCTCTGTAATCTTTACAGTCGACAATGAGTTTAGCAGGGTTTACAATTTAGCACTTTGATCTTGGTTGTTTTGATTTGATGTATTTTGTTTCCTCCCACAATCATTTTCTGGCTTCGTTTATTTCCTTTGGGAGATCGTAACCCACACTAAATTGACTGTTTTTCAACATATAAAACCTGCTCATTATGCTCTCAACATCACAAAAATCTCTTAGTTTAAATATTATTGGGCGTTTTCGACTCCTATAGCTAATTTCCGTTGTCCAAGCATGTGTGCACGCACTAGATTCATTATATCTGAATCAAGGTAAATATGTTTTTTATGAATTCTCTAACTAAACTGAAGCAATTTGTATCATAATTGTCAGAAATACCCCACAAGATCAAATTGTTCTGTCTAGACCTTGCTTCTTGGTCAATTGGTTTTGTACGCCAAGGTTTTTAATAAATGAGTGTTTTGTATTGGTCACTTGTACCACCTGCTCCTACTTTTGGTGCATATGTAGAAAGCTTTCTTGAAAATTCAACATACATGTACCATTGTTTGTCTGCTCCTGGTTGCCTCTAATATATCTCAGCTCGTGAAAGATCAGATTTAGTTTAACGCAGAAGAACTGTACATGAATTCACTAATTTGCAAATCACTTTGTTCAGTGTTTTCCGTTTTCTTTTGTTCATTTGAGTTCCATGCGCCATATTGTCCTCGCACTAAGCTGCATAGCAGTTATCTGTAGACACGGAATATAAAGATACTGCCATATTTCTGACTAATTTGACCTAAGCCTGGTTAAAATGAAACGCTTCTACAGTGGTAGTTATACATTCCAGAGTGTTTTGTCTTGAAACTATTCAAATAAATCAGAAAAGTTGAGAGCTTCACATAAACGCGACTACACTGTCCGCCATCTTTAATCACTTATATCATATTATATGGAATCTTCCCCTTTCATGAGCAGGCTGATGTGAGACTATTGTGTTCGCATTAGGTAATTTGGCCATGACACTCAGAGCTAATGGTTTAAATTGTGGTTAGCCCTCATCTGCATTCCTACTTTATGAATGTGTTGTTCGTATGCGTTGACGAGTCTGCGCATAAGTTCATTCAAGTTTGAGCTTAGGCTTGGGGTCCACATAAGGAAAATAGAACACTGTAGTTTATCGTGAAAAATATGAAAAATATTATCTTTCAAAAAGTGCTAATTTTCTCAAATGGAATCTTCCAGCTTGTTATATGGACCAATTGATGTCAGTAAAATTGTTGCATAACTTTTAAAATGATATCTAATGTACAACACGAGTTGAGTGCTCATACAGTAAACGATTCTGTGACAGAATAAAACCTTATCCTGCCAATATGTTTATTTTGAAAATATTATCTGCTTTTTGGATTTGTTGGTTATTAGCAAATGCACCACAGACAACATTTATCATGAAATCAATCAGTATGAACCCTGATCAGACTGCCCCGAAGGGTATAGTCTGAATTGGGTCCATTTCGTTAGCAGTATAGAATTCAAAGAGATATGAAAACAATAAATCAAAGATTGAAATTCAAAATTTGAATAAAATCTAAAAACAAGAAAGGAGTGTTATATTAAAAAAACCATCAAGAGCCTGATCTGGATCCTTAGTGAAAGTCTTACATTATTCCTGAAGATGTTTTGACCAGGTTTTTAAAGAAATCAGCGACCATTAATTGAAACTAGCATAAATACCAAGAAAGCGAAAAATTAGCATATTAGAATATAAGTACCTGAGCAACTGGGCTCATTAATTAGGTGTTAAAACATGAACAGGTGTGCGACACATGTTTGCTTAATCCAGCTAAGCAGAGTGGAATTTTCCACTCCTGTCAATTGGACCACTTCATTTCCATTTTAAGGGTATTGGGTGTTACTTTTTATCTTTGTTTAAATATTAATGGAACATTCTGTTAGTAAACAGTAGAGACCCTGATCAGATGCAGCATTAGGTGGCATCCGACTCTGGTCTCCACTGTTTTCATATTCCCAAAAAATTGATGCTAGTCTAATACGATATAAAATGAATAAAAAGCTTAAATTTAAATTTGAATAACAAAATAAATCTTTAAAAAAAGATAGGAATATATATAGGATATTCAAATGTTTTTGTTAAATATGTCTTTTATTTCACGAGTGAACTGGACAATATTATACAATTATTGACTAATGAGGCATTGGATATGATGTGATATCGACCAGAGAATACCAATATTGACCGAGGCAAAGCCGAGGTCAATATTTGTATTCTCTGGTCGATATCACATCATATCCAATGCCTTATAGTCAATAACTGTTTTATTATATACCATTTAAAGAAATAAGTACAGATATTATTGCACCAGGAAAAAATACTGAATTTACATATAAGTTTTGGGACAGTCAAGCATTTAGCAGAAACAGTGCAGACCTAGATGAGACCACCCGTTTGTTGTGCATTAGCTCATCATTCAACATTTACTAACAAGAATTATAACAACTCTAACCTGTAGAGTCAATGATAAAATTGTGTGATATATCAAACAATAATTCACAGCTTTGAAAGCGCAGGGAAAATGTGTGATAGCTGACGTCATTTGTTTACTGGAAAATGACGTCATCCATGGGGTTAGACGGTGTAACGTCGTTTTTACGCTTGAAAAGCGTTACAAATACATGTAAACGTATGCGACGTGGTCTAAGTATTGGCGGGAGTTCTGCAGTGCAAAGGCGGAAAGTTGGAAGCAGCTAAAGACTTCAAATTTGTTTTCGTCGTTTATTGCACAATAAGATCGAAATAGATCAGCTCCAGTGTGTTATTTGTTGCATTCTCGGCAACTACCATCTATAGGATTATTAGAATCGCTATAAAAAGGCAGAAAAAACACAAGGAGTCTAATTTTAGTAACTAATATTCACCAGCAAGCGCGCGCCAGCCAGTGAATATGACAATATATAGACTGGCCACGTGAGCGCTCTAAGCCAATGAAAATCGGTCTTTTTACTTAGGTATATAATAATTATATTTCATGAGTGGCAAAGCCACTAATGAAATATAATTATTGTCCATTTCATGAGTGAAATAAAAGACACATTTAACAAAAAAAACATTGAATTTTCTTTTTATTATCTACAAATTTCCCATAATATTTTAAGGTAAAGAGAAGCATATCCGACTTTACATTAGCTTTTGTTTTGATTTTCTAGTTGTAGCAGACGAATTTATAAAAGCTATTTTTTATTAAGCTTCTAAGCGACTCTGACTTTTTTGTTTACATTTCCATAGAAATAGGAAACACCAATAGTTGTTTCCCTTAGAAATGAAATAGATATGCCATAAAGCGTTGCTTCCCTTAGACCATGTTGAGAAAATAGAAAAAAGTAGTTCCAATATTACGGTTTCTCTCACGTGAAAATATCAAATCTTGTATTTTCACTGCTGTGAATCTATGTATTATATTTAAATGATATTTTCCTGTATTTCATTACATAGTAGATAATAAAAGTGTATTATGATTGATTAATAGTCAAATAAAACTGATTAATAGAAGGGTTTAGCCAATAAGAAATTAAAGTTTAATCAATAGCAAAAATGTATATATGTATATAAAATGTATATAAATAAACAATATCAGTAAAATAATGAATCAAAAAAATTGAAATTAAGTGAACCATAAAAGGTAGGTTTTAAGATACTACGGCATGTATCTTGTTTCTTTGCAAGACTTCTAGCAGATTACACCAAGCTTACACTACAGGTGCACTGGGGAGATTAGTATAGATGTTGGTCTTCTTTGATAGCCCCACACTTCAGATGCACTAGGGTTTGAGACTGGTGTGCAACTCATCGCTCAATGCTAGCTTACCTGGAGCGCAACTAATGTGCAACGCATGTGCACTAGGTTGTAAAGTGTTTCTCTGGCTTCACTGTACGTGGTTGATGTTTATACCCACATTTTTAAAGGTGTCACCTAGCTGGCTTATTATCTGCATTTTTCAGGGAGTTGCTTTTCACAATTTTATTTTTAACATCGTCACGTTGCCACCGGTAGCTCCACTTGAAGTACTTTGAATTACTTTCGACTGTTGAGTTGAGGTTTCTGCTGCATTGCAAATATCTATTGCATTTTTGAAAGTTAATTCTGTTTCCCGCAATAATCTGCTTCATACAGATTCTTTATCACACCATAGACACATCTGTCCTTGATGAGGGAATCTGTTAAGTCTCGGAATTCACATGGTTTGGACAAAATCCTGATTTCTGTGACATATGAATCAATTAATCTCCCTCATTCTGATTCCTTGTGTTGAACTAGTGTCTCTCATAAGTTAGGTTACACTTCGGGCTGCAGTATTTTTGCAAACTGTGTCCAATTTCTTGTCATCCCCTGGAGTATCACCTTCTTGATTCTATCTTAATGTATTGAAAATTTCAATCGCATCAGGCCCTATAACATGCAATTTTGATTACCCAAAAACTGCTAACATGCAATAATGTGGCACACTTTACTTCCTCTTCCGAATTTCTTATTCCAGATGCAGTTAAGTAAATCTGATATTTTTGCTTGAATTTCCTGTAATTTTCTTTCAAATTTCCAGTTAACAACAACTTTTCTGGAGGATGTAGATTTTAGCCATTATAATGTTTATTAATTAATCCAATCAATAATTAGTTAATCCAATTAACTTCTGACACCATGTAATGTTTGTGGACTGAGACACTGAGAACAACTATAATATAATTATAGAACTTTATATAGGTATGAATACAACAAGATCAATAAAACTACTACTGCAGGTATCAGAGAGACAGTAATCAAATATAGCACTTGAGAATGTTATAGACTTGCAAAATATTCTACATATGAGGGTGGTTCTGACAAAAGGGTCCTTCTGGCATTTTAGCAGTTTTTGAGTAATCAAAATTCAAAGAACGTCTAGATTTTCAAGATTGTGCATGTTCCTACAATAGAGTCAAATTGCTTCTAATATCACTTTTTGATTGTAATACAATCAAAGGCGCAAATAGTTCTGATAAAATTAAGTGATACATATAATGTAAGTTGCCATGGCAACAGCTGTGCATATGGACTATACATTACCTTTTAAACAGGTTTAACTTATCTCATTTCAAATGCCTTTGTAAACACGGGATGAGCGTATGTGGGCTATTTGTGCAGTCTATGCAATTGCATACACATCAAATTTACAGAAACATGGAGCATTCTTGAAATATTGCTCCTAGCGTCTTTGCTTTAGCGTCATATGTTAACACAATTGTGATGACGTCAGAACGTCATTAACAACGTTTAGTGACGTCATGTTTAAAAGGCATCACCTATACGAGATCAAACGCTCATACCTTTGTTATCTCTTCAAAATTTCTGTAAATGTTCACAACAGCTAGTTCTTTCTTTCTCTTAAATATTTCACTTTTGAATTTAATTGCCAGAAGGTCCCTTCTGTCAGATCTTGGCTCATATCTTTACAGCCAAAAATGGAAGATAATGCAGAGAATGTTCAGACGAGCATGCGCATCCACGCAGTCTTGCTCGAACTTTCGCTGCTCACACAAAAAAGGAAGAAACGTAAATGAAAGCTCAGACGAATATTCGGACCTCTAGCATCACTAATATTCATATCGTGATATGCATATGCAAGTGTCACTCAGTATATTTGGATTACTCCTGATAGGAAAATAGATAAAAATATAACATGTATAAGCACACATATACTATATGCAGTCCTAGGGAGAAACCTGTTCTGATCAGGATTGAGATGTAGGGCCTGATCTGGATCTAAACACTTTGCAAAGTAAATAAAGAGATCGCACAAGCAAGTGGCCCAAACAGGTGCAGCTTTACTGTAAATACAGGTATTGGAGAGCATAATGGGAAAATCTGTCTTTGAGTTTGTGACCAAGTAAATCTAAAATACAGTTTACTGGCTTTCTTCACTACAACATGCAGTATTTGAGCTGGATCCATACCATATACAATATAAATGTGAATAAATGCAGAAAAAATACTTTGCCATTGAATGAATTCCTCTAAGGATGGATACCGTGCAGGAAAAAAATCCCCATGGGGAAAAATCCCTGCGGATTGCAAGAGTGAACCTAAGCTTGATTTTAGACCCTTTAACAGATGTTTTAAAAAATCCCTGCGGGTTTTTTTTCTCCAAACATCCCTGCGGGGAAATCCCGGCGGGGAAAAATGAAAAATTGTTATTACTGGTGGACTTTCATTTTTACACACAATTAACATGAGATCTTGTCATATTTGAATAAAAAGATGAGTTTATGAATTTTCAAAAATCCCCGCGGGGAAATTTTATGCATGGGGAAAAAATCCCCGCTGGGAAAGTGAAAAATCCCCGTAGGGAAATATTTTCCCCTCGGGGATTTGCAAATTCCCATGGGATTTTGACCTTTGTCGTGGAATATTTTCTAGGTCATTACAGATTTTAAGCCAAAAACCTATAGAATTTACTCAGTAGGGAGTAGGGTCTATTCTACTGGAAATAAGTCACTTTAGCTTGCTATGTCAGCTAAAAGTACTAGGTCATTTTGCCAAAAACTGGTTTGGCAAAAAAAAATCCGGTGGCAGTTATAAGCATTTGCTGTAGATTTTAATAAGATGAGGTACTGATACCATGTACCTTCTATACAGTGAGCCACTTTAGTTACACACCACTTTTTCAGGGCCCATATTTTTGACAAAAATGCTGGAATCGAACATTCCAAATGATAATTTACTTATTAACATCTTAGATGTTTGATGACATCACTCATGCGAATCATTCTGCTACGTCACAGGCATTGTTTTCAAACCTGAACGTCTATATTTTTATTTTCGTTTTGCGCTAGGCATTATCCACGGTGATCGTTGTGGCAGAAAACACAAAAACTAATTACTTTATTCAGGAATAACCCCTTTTTCGGTCGTTACAAAAAACAATTACTTTATTCAGGAATAAACCCATTTTTGGTCGTTGATTCTCGTTTTGACGTCATACTAACGTCAGTTACTATAAACAAACATGTTTTCCTTCGCAAATTGTTTTGTTATGAGCCATTTGTTGACATAGACGTATCAAAAAAATAAATAAAACATCTTATCATTGATAGTAGTGACGTCATCACTAACGGCAACACCATGGCGCGAATAAATTCATTATTTATTTACGAAAATAAACGGCGGATACATGGTTGTTTAAAATGAAATTATAAAAGAAGTGTTTTGATAACTAGTTCACTCAGAATCATACGAAATTTTAATAAACTTAAAAAAAAGTACTAAAACCAACTTTTTTCAAACCTAGGCAGCTGGGAACTAAAATAGTAAAACGTTTAAAAAACTGATGAAGTTAACAAACACATTCCATTCTTAGACATCGCCAAGAATAAACCAGCTCTTATCTCTGGCATAGCAGAAATTCGCCCCTGAAAAAAAAAAATGCAATGCGATCTGAGTTTTATTCGAAATAATGCAATGTGAAGGGTAGTGCCGTTCCAGATCCATTTTCTCAATTGTTTCTGATCTTATCACAATGCAGTTTCTAGTATGAACCTTTGTTGTTTGCATGTAATAAAATTAGGTATTCTTGCGAGTAGGCCCGATTACACATGTGACAATATAGAAATATTACATTCCCTGCGCCGGTGATAGTCGAAAATATCATCCCGAGGAATGTGATTATCAGCCGAGGCACAGCCGAGGTTGATAATCATATTTCGAGGGATGATATTTTCGACTCTCACCCTAGCAGAAAATGTAATATTTATTTTATTATACCGAACAGACCATTAGATCCCCTATTATCTCTTACTCAATATACCTACATGTATCATGGTGAGGGGAGATCCGAAGGGAAAATAATGAACAGCCTCTTATCTATATGCTTGAATGAAATTAAATTGTTCACAAAAATGTTAACGATCTGAATGCTCGACACGATCACTGACGTTCCGTTTAACAAATTACGTCATTAAAACTGATGACGTCAAACTTAATAACAAGCAGTGTCATTTTAAGGAGTTACTGCACATGAGGCTGTTTTGATGCAAAATAGAAAATTTCGCCTAATCGGCTCAAATTTGGTATCAAATTGTTCCTCGCGTCCTAACTAAGAAAACGAGTACCCACACTTTATGTTTCTGACCGTTAACAGCGAAGTTATTTGGAGTTTAAAGTCGACAAATCATGCGTCATGTCCGCCAATGCTGTTGAACGTCTCCTGACGTGAACGAACCGTACGCGCATCGACGTTGCGCATCATGTTACCGCCCTGATATTTTATAATATCACCCGCTGCTATGGCAAACAAGTGGCAGTATTCGCCGTCGCTGTAGCAACGGGTGATATTATAAAATATCAGTCGTTCGTCTATGGAAGTTTTGTATGGGGAATTCACGTGAGGTATAATAATCTTTAATATTAGACAGTACATGTACAAACAAACTTGTTTTCTGTAGGTTATCGAATGACGCATTGTGTGTTTGTTTTTCGATTACTTATCTACACATACTGACGCCAACTAAAAACGTCTCACTCAGTATCACTGATACCTTAGCGATGATATACAAAAATGAGTAGCCACGTACTGTGTCTTTATGTAGAGGTTAGGCGATGTTTGAAAATGACTTTAATTTGATATGCAGTTGATATACAGGCTCAACGTACACATGACGGCATTATGAACAATCGCTTATGATTTCAATTTGAATTTGCACCCAGTTTGTGCCTTTAATGTTTCGCTAAACAATGAATAAATTTTGGATCTTTTTTCAATCAGTTGTGCTTGCGAGTAATGACTTTATGAAATTATAACGTCACATTAAAGACAAAATGTAAGGTCCTTTTACGAGACGTGCAAACATTCTCGTCTTGCTTTAAGTAATGGAAAAATGATAAGGGGGTACATTAGGTAATGTTTATACCTACATAAAACCACGTTATTTAAGATGAGATTTAATGCCCAATGGCCAGTCGTTGGTTTACGTTAATGTCATTCTAAACGGCCGCCTGGAACACGTGCCAGATTGCGTTTCCTCAGCAATCGTCGCTGGTTAAAGACTAAAGATTTTTGCAAATTGATTTTGTACAAAATTTTCATTCACTTTGCATAGTCATGACGTTTAAGTTTACTGAAATGCATGGCAAAAAGGTTGGTGGGGTAAGTTGTTGCGTTCAGCAGACGCATACGAACATTGCCTGAAAATTATAAACGCATTTTGGTAAAATAGAGACTGTTTTACAATGGTAAAACACGTTTTTCTTGTAAATGGATTGTAGAAACAATGCAAATGTGGCTTAAACCTTGTGTCACACGAAACGTGTGACCCCTGTCTTAAACCAAGGTCGTTTACGCAGCCTCAAATATTCTTTCAGCAATTTTGGTTTCATGAGATACGCTTGACTGATAAGATGTTATAATGCACTAAAATTCATAACTTTAGTCTGATCGGTCTAAGAGATATTCACGTTTACTTTTTTAGATGAGGCGTTTTTTTCTTGACGTCAGTATAGATAAAAAACAAAGTCTAAATATAGCAGCGTTAATAAGTGTGGAAAAGATATTAGGAGTTTCACTTTGCTTTTAAATAGTTAATTGTTGAAGGGAGTTGAAGGAATGAAAATTGTGCAGCACATTGATACAATAAGTATGGAATAATTATTGTTAATTTTCTATTTCAAGGGGTAAAAGGTCACAATTTCAGTAAAATTATGTATTTCTGCCCCTTAGGATTGTTTCTATCTTAACAAACAGTGCATACCCTGATAAAAGCCACCTTATGAGGCATTTCATATGGGAGACAGATATAAGCAAAACATATTTCTGTTCTGACTCTGTATGTAGCAATGAAAGGGTTTGTAGATTAACCCATTACCTACTAGTGACAACTTTTGTCATCTACCTTTGCAAACAGTTTGGGACCTCTTCAGGCCCAACAAAAAATTGGGTCTGATATGGATTTAAACTGTTTGGTACAGATTTTTATCCCAAAAGAATATCGTGAAAAGAACAGATAATTCTGAAGAACATATGTACTGATAAAAAAAAACACATTAAATTATCTAGCATGCTAAGAGTTCAGGAAAAAAACTATATAAAAGACAAGAAATTCCCCTTTATGGTAACTATAGATGGATGTCTAAAGTGAATGTTTTCTCTGTCCAATTGCATCTTTCTGGAAATGTAAGAAACGTTTGACATTACAGGTCAACTTTTCTTTTTGCTGTGCTGTCAAGTGAAATAAGGACCCTTTTCTAAAATTTCTATTTAATCCTTAGTTGACTTTTATAACAGATTTAACACCTTTTGGGATAATTTTAATCTTGACAATTTTACTGCTGAATGTGATCCCATTTTCAGTTTTGGTTTGATCAGAAAAATCAAGTTCTACATCAGTTTTGACATTCTTTTTATAACCATATAAATGCATCCCAGTTATCAGATTTAAATTAAATCAAATATTAAAAGAAATGTCCAAAATATTAGGTAACAAACCAAGTTGTACTAATTTACTTTTCAGGAGGACGTGTTAAAATCCAAAATTGTTTAGGAAGTATATAACTATTCTGCAGTGCGCCAGATAAGAATGTTAAAAAATCAACAAAATTAGTGCATTATTATCTTTTATTAACCAAGTTCTTCATGTAGTTTGCTGTCCTGTTAAGCGTTTCCTGACAGGATTTTTTCAAGGACCAACATTTTAGATGTTTCGAATAAATCAGGTTTTACCTGGTGCCTATTAAATTTTGATATACTTTCTTATCATGGAACAATATGTGCTTTACACAGTTATATATGCATTTTAATTCACATAACTTGAAAGATATTGGAACAATTTTTATTTTATCAATATCCTTATACAGAATAAAAATCTGATTCGCATTGATAAAACTGTTTTATTTATGATAAAAAAAACAATGGTTAAGATATTAATTTAACTTTACCTTCCTGAAATTAAAACAACCAAATATTGCAGTTTTGAGATACAAATGCATTTAAGATAAATGAGATGCACAGATTCGTATCCATGCTTATAATTAGAATTATATGGGACTATTGAAAAGGTTCTGTTGTTTTATTCTTAATTTCATTGAGTCAGTCTTGCTGTCGCTTACGTATTAGTTTATCTGTAGGTAAACTAAGTTTCCCTTTCTTCAGGATAACATTCTAATAAAAAATAAAGTTAATTTATTGCTCATAAGTAATCATAAAGTAATCATGAATACTTTGCAATGTAATATGAAAGTGTAATCATTAATTTTACATTTAAAAAGTAATTGTAATCAGTAAACATGAAATTCCAAAGTAATTGTAATTGACGATAAAGTAATCTTGAATACTTTGCAATGTAATATGTAAGTGTAATCATTACATTTAAAAAGTAATTGTAATCAGTAAACATGAAATTCCAAAGTAATTGTAATTGTTATCAATTACATATGCATGTAATCAGCCCCAAGTTAGCTCATAACCTTGTTCGCTTATAGAACCGAGTAATGCTACTTTTCCTTTTACACTGGTGTAGTTACCACTTTTTTTTCTCGTATTTATGAAAGCGAAATTTACCGAAGCTATATTTAGAAATGCAACGATGTGTGTAATTATGTTAATAAGGTCACAATCGTCGAATTCGTCAGGACTATAACTGTAATCTATGGCACAGGCATGTATTTAAATTGGAGTTAATTCTATACAACACATACAATCAAAATACATGTTATTGGTACTTTACATGTTAAAGGGACTGCTTTCGTGAGACGTTCTGTATGTATTATCGACTCATACTTTACATTAGGAAATACATTGTATAAGCAAAACAGTTTTAATTACTTACATGGCCCTCGAGGCGAGAAAACTTGTCTTCAGGGTTCGCGAACAATAAAGGTGCTTTCGCGCAGTCTGACCACTGCCTACGTTATTAGCTTATTGGAAAACATACTATCTTAACTTGCAACAAGCTTAATTTCATTTTTCTAGCTGTAGGAGCGCACTGGTTTTGACTCGAGATCGAGGGGTTGCGGGTTCGAGCTTCACTCGAGGCACTGCTTTGTCTCATAGAGCAAGGCATTTAATCCTCTGCTTAGTACTGGTTCAACCCAGGAAGACCAGTCTAAATATTACTGAAGCATTGTTGACCTGGCATTAAGAATCAAATCAAATTTTTAGCTAGTCACTGTAGTTGAGCAGGCTGGTTTGTGTATGATCTGGCAGGAATCTTCGAAGACAGGTTTTCTCGCGTCAAGGCCCCGTCTTTATCTTGGGCTAAGACATGCTTTTATTTCACATAATTAGATGAGTTTCTGCTGTAACCATGTCAACATGTAATGGGGCGAGGCCAGAGAAATTCAACTACCATGTTTTTGCTGCCTACAATGAAAAAAATGCCCCTGTGGTCAGACTGATCTTGGAACATCTTAGAAACGCCAATCTTCGGGTGTGTGACCCTGCCTCGGAACTAATACCAGGTATTTTTTTACTAAAAAGTCATGGTTCAGTTAAATCACTTGTATTTTTTTTATCAAAAATGACTAAATATACGTCAAGTAGGTTACATTAAATTAGATTGCATGACCCGCAGGCGTGCACTATAATCAATGTGTGAGCCCGTCCGTCCGCTCGTTAGCATTTAGTGGAAATCGTCATTACTTCGTATTGGACCCATATGGTTAATTTTGATCAAATTAAGCATTCTGTACATGTATATGTCAACATTATCTAAACACTAACAGCCCTTTTGATGGATAAGGCTTTGCTGAGCAACAGTCTGGTCGGTTGTGGGCAGTAAGTGAAAATGTTCGTAACTCTTGAACTTTTTGGTATATTCAGATCAAATTTTGCATACTTATTTATTTTGACATTGTCCAGCTACTGGTATTCAAAATGGTGACAAGGCTTTGCTAAGCATCATTTTGGCTGGTCGAGGTATTTTAGTGAAAGTGCTCATTACTCTTGAAAAACACCATATATTTTGATCAAGTTTTGTTTGTTTATACATTTTTTGAAATTGGCAGGGAACGTGACAAAAGAAAAAGATAAAAATATAAAGAAAAAATATTGGTCAAGCCTGGATTCGAACCACTGTGCGTCAGGCTGTTAGATTACAAGAAAGCCTCTTAGACAACTTGACAACCATAGCTGATGCCGAGGTCACACATTCACGGATTTGACGCAGGATTAGCCACGGTTACGATCCTGCATCATCCGTGGCAATCCGTATTAGTCCGTATATTTCCGTATTGCATCCGTAATCATACCTAGTAGTACTTGCGTTATGCATCTTTATCAGACTACGGAAATTGCCATTTCCGGGGTCATCCATGGGATTTGATCCGTAGTGGAACCGGCGAGGTGATCCGTGAATGTGTGACCTGGGCATGATATACACACTAGAGCAATTTACCTATATACCTTTACCTGTACTTATCAGATTAAAAGTTGCACAACCCTTGGGTCTTCACTATTTTGCACGACCATTGGTTTGCTCATCAGATTAAAATTGCATGACCCTTGGGTCTGCACTATATTGAATGACCCTTGGGTCTGCACTATATTCACTTTTTGAGCCTTGCTTGACCCTTGGGTCAGCACTATAATCACTTTGTGAGTCTGTCCGTCTGTCCACAGATTAAAATTGCATGACCCTTGGGTCTGCATTATATGGCATGACCCTTGGGTCTGCACTTTACTCACTATGTGAGTCTTGCTCGACCCTTGGGTCTGCACTATGATCTTGCATGACCGTTGGGTCTGTACTAAAATCACTACGTGAGTCGATCATTCTGTCCATGGTCAGTTAGTAAAAGTGCTCATAACTCTTGAAAAAATGGTATATTTTGATCAAATTTTGCATACAAATGCATGTCAATATTATCTAACGATTGGCATGTGTAGCAGACTTTTTAATGGACGAGGGTTTGCTGAGCATCATGAGAGCCCGCTCATAATTCTTGAACAGCATGGTATATTTGATTTTTTTTTCATTCTTATTCATTTTAACAGTGTCCAGCCACTGGTGTGCAAGCTGGTGATTTGGCTTTGCCGAGCATCATTTTGGCCAGTCAAGGTCTTTTAGTGACAGTGCTCATAACGCTTGAACCACATCGTATATTTTGATCAAATTTTGCTGACATATACATTTTTTTGAATTTGGAAGGGAAAATGACAAAGAAAAGAAAAAAAAATATAAAGAAAAAGATATTGATCATGTCTGGATTCGAACTACTGTGCACTAAGCTGTTAGATTACAAGATAGCATCTTAGGCAAACTTGACCACCATATATGATATACACATTAGAGCAATTTACCTATATACCCTTTACCAGTACTCATCAGATTAAAATTGCATGACCCTTAGGTTTACACTATATTGCACGACCGTTTGTTTGCTCGTCAGATTAAAAGTGCACGATTCTTGGGTCTTCACTATCTTGAACGACCCTCGGATCTGCAATAAAATCACTATGTGAGACTTCTATGACCTTTGGGTCTGCACTATAATCACTATGTGAGTCTTGCACGACCCTTAGGTGTGTACTATTACCTTGCATGGCACTTTGGTCTGCACTATAATCACTATGTGAGTCTTGCACGACCCTTAGGTGTGTACTATCACCTTGCATGGCACTTTGGTCTGCACTATAATCACTAGTGAGTCTGGTGGTCTATCTGTGGTCAGCTAGTAAAATGCTCATAACTCTTGATCATAATGTTATATTTTAATTAAAGTTTGCGTACAAATGCATGTCAACATTATCTAACCATTGGCAAATGATAGATTAGGGTTTGCTGAGCATCATCCAGCTGACTCTTGAACAGCATGGAATATTTCGATTAAATCTGCATACTTATTTATTTTAACAGTGTCCAGCTGCTGGCATGCAAAATGGTGATGAAGCTCATAACTCTTGAACCACACCACATATTGTGATCAAATATTTTGCTGATTTAAATTGGCAGGGAAAATGACAAAGAAAAGAAAAAATACAATATAAAGAAAAATATATTGATCACGTCTAGATTTAAACCACTGTGCCGCCAGGCTGTTGGATTACAAGAAAAGCCACTTAGACAACTTGACCACCACATATGATATACACACTAAAGTAATTTACCTATTCACTGAGCCGAAGTTCTTTTCATTTTCTTTTTTTCTGACTAAGCCCAAGTGATATTGAAATTAATTTTTGTCCAAGTATGTGCATTGTAATAGACTAAAGTTAACTGTATTTTGGAAAAGTTTTCTATCACTAAACAATTTTTGATTTTTGGGTTTAAAAAATGCAAAAATCAACTTTTGAAGAAAATAAGCGTTGTGTGTGCAGTTTTTTTTATCGAATTCAAGCACAGGTGATTGCATACCTGCCTAGTCGACTTGCAAAAAGACACCAAACACTTGACATTTTGCTAATGACAGATTTTTTATGATTTTTTTAAATTGATAATTTTCAGAATGTTCGTAAATTTTCGGAAATCATCAGCTACAAATACTAAAATCATTGTATGTGTTTTATTTTATGTTAATATGTTTGACAAAACATCATGCTATTTGATGAGCCCATTTGTTAGGATGTATAATGTCAGGAACATCAGAATCAGTGATGGTTGCGTATACGCACAAATACGCAAAGGTTTAGGTATGCATCTGGTCACCTATACGAACCGTGATACGGTACCTTTTCTACTATTAGTACAAGTTAAGGGCAGTTTGTCTGAGATGGAATTCATTGTGTCTTTATTTAGTAACGCTTGCATGATTTTGTTACTTTTCTTGAAGATCTTGGAGATCTTGTGCACTTCTCACTATATTAAGGGTGGAATTGCCCATTCTTGTTAGGGGACATTATAAAGATACCGGAGAGAGGTATGATATAGAGACGCTATTCATTATTATAGAAAGGTAAGTGAAGTTATATATATTTGACCGTGTTGAAATTGTACATGACAGGGCTATGGCGATTTGTGTTATTGCATTGAATCGCATGTCTCTGGCAGGTCGCATTGTATTGAAATAATAAGTCACTTGTTTTCTATTTTGTCGTCTGTTAAATCAGCCAGCATTCCGTGTACGGGTTCTATCGGGCGTTATCAATAACGTCCCGTTTTTTTTTTTTGTAAAAATAGCGATTGTTATGCACTTGCGTATTAATCTACGCACATGCGTAGTGCCTAAAAATATTTTTGGACCGTTCTTGCGGCTATAGTAAAGCTGTCCGGATGGACTCGAAGGGTTATTTTGGCCAAAGGTGGTCGCAGGCCATGTCCGGTCTGCACATAAAACCATAATAGTATGCTGGAAGATTTACTGGAGACCGATAGGTGAATAAACAATTTTAGCAGCTACGTTTTAAGTTGTTGTGATTTATATTGCGTTGTTTGAAAGACGATTTCACTGCCAGTGATAGTCGACTTTCTGTAGCGACCTGTATGTGTCACATCAAGTTATATCTAACGCATATAAGAATAAGGGTTAGGTGCATACACTACAACACACTTACATAAATAAGGTGATAGCTGACATGTATGTTTATAGATTAGGTAGTTTTTTTTGTTACCAAAATACATGTAGAAATATTGTACGTTTTTCACACATAAGACAGCAGAATATAATCACTCAATATTAATGTAAATATGTTTGATGAGGGGTCATAATTAGCTGTTTACAACTGATACGTTATGCAAGTACAAAATTAGTGTGTGGGCAGGGATGATGTCCGACGTAAACATCCAAACGTTACGTTGGCACCACGCTGTTCAACGTTTTCCTGGAATTTCAAGAGAATTGGTATCAGTATTTGTTAATCTCGAAACTATCTAGATTACGTGACCTAAAAGGGAAAAAAGGCCATGGGTTCTTGATGTTTTGGCTGCGATAGGGTCTCAAACCAGGGTGACGTTACGACAGCGTACTGGAAATTTTTGTAACGTATGGGTTTGTTCGTTTGGCATAGGGGGTATTTTTTAGCGCTGACATAGGCCAGTCACTAAAAATACTTCTCTATTACACATTTTTGAGTGTGGATATTTAGAAGAGCCAATCAATCCTAACCGCATGGGAGCCGTTAGCCATACACCCACGGGTGAGGGCTAATTGCGCGCTTATAGGGTTAGGCTGTAGTTTTAAAAAATAAGACCACCAAAATTATTTTATTTTTGTAAACTTGAAACAAACAACTCCATTATTGACGCAACAGAGTGATTCTGAGATTCTAAAAGCAGATTGTTTTTTGCAGAATTATCTCTGATTTGTGTCCCCTCCTACGTTGGAGGCTGAATGTTGGTGAACCAAAGAATCTGCAACCTGTGGGCACTTAGTAGCTGTCCCCTCAGGCCACGAACAGCGTGGGATCAGGTCCCAATATTCGCGACTATCAATGTAGCCAGAACGAGTTGTTAGCCAACCAGCTGGAATTGTGATCAAACAAACCAGAGGCTTTCAAGAGTCAAGATCGCAAATAAAATTACGCGGATTCTAATAGAAGTCCCATATAAATAAATCTGACGTCCCAATATGGAGAGACGATCAGAACCATATTATCTCAGAGCCAATTGACTTAGTGTCAACAACGTGTGGCCAAGAAGATATAGTGTTCGCGAAACGCGCATACTAAGGGAAAGTACTCAATACCGCGATACTTAAGTACCAAAGGGCCCAGTTTTTTTTCTTAGATCTTAGATTGCATGTGAATCATATTCTTTACGTTTCTATTTCTGACTAGTTGACGTACATCTAGAGCAGGACAATCTAAGATTGATTCTAATTGAAATGATCTTAGAGTGGCAACTTGCCCTGGTAAAGGATGGTCAACTAGCCAGAAATAATAGCGTAGGTGGTGTCATTGTATTATTAATGTGTTGTTGATGTTTTTTTTAGTACATAAAGTACTGGAAAGTTATTACTAGTTGTGTGCATTATTTTTCCCTGGTAGCATCTTCATCGCATAAAGGAATTTTCCAATAAGATTTTCCCTCTTCCTTCCTGACCGGCTTTATGTCGTAACACCATTTTCTAACGATAATTTTCACTAATTTGCTATCCACTTCCGATTTTAACATGAAACTTTAAATGTCATTTGTTAAAGATTTCTTTTAATTTTTAAGCTACATGTGTATACCGTGACGCCAATGCATAATGAAGAACCCCTGAAAAGTGCACTGCTGTGCCGCAGATAATTAATCGTACAGAGCAATGCAAAGTGAGCATGCAAACAGCATGATTAGCTAAAAATCCTTTGAGAAAGTTGTTGACCTTGGCTGTCTTCATGTTAACGTAGAAGAGAAATGGAGTGTTCAATTGTCAAAAAACTTTTGATTCTTTTCATCTTATATCACAGCTGTTATATATGGCATGTCAGGCGTTGCAATATTGTATGTGGAAATATATGTGTTCCATATCGAAATATTTATGAACTAAAATATATTTATGGACTAAAAATATATAAGTGGACTAAAAGATATATTTGTGGACTAAAAAACATATTTCTTGACTAAAAATATATTTATGTACTAAAATATATTTGTGGACTAAAACCATTTTATTGACTAAAAATTTTGCATAAAAATATATTTGTTGTCTATAATATTGTATATAAAAATATATTTGTTGTCTATAAAAATATATTCATTTGATAAAACAAATATATGTTGGGTAAAATTAGCGTTGTGGGATACTAGCTATTTCCTTAACGGTCGTGTGACTGTTTCACTGAAGATGCTTATAGGGTCCAGACCTGAAGTTGTTTTCCCATACACCTCCATTATAGCTTTTAAGTAGGCTGTGGTCCTCACAACTCTTCAACCACAATGAGGCTGCCATAGAGTTACAGATTGGACCTAGTTCAATCAATAAACAAGAATGAGATACACCGTTGACCGCCATGCTTTACCACTTTTCTGCCCCTGAAGGTGGGCACCCTACATGAGACGACAATTCTACTGAAAAAAAATACCAGAATGCAAGATCCTTTTTTCTAAGCCACACCAGTAAACTTAAACAACAAAAACAATGAGATGTTGTTTCAAAAAGCACAGCAAAGATATACCCGTTTAATAAATACAATATATTTCCTAGTTTTATCATTGACCAATCATGAAACACCTTACAACTTAAAACTATTGTGCTGAGCTTCAACCCACCTTTTGAGCCAATCACTGCCCTTTTTACAATTACATGTCTGTGACCTAAACATTTTACAGCTATCTCACGAGTCCCTCGATGTTTGCCGCTTTACTGCAGAAAATGTAAGCCACATTCTTTGTACGGCAGCCGCAAGACAGTCGTGAGGTAGCCGTGCAAACTTGCAAGACTGTCACAAGGCAATTTCACAGAAATTGTGAAACATTCTCTGTAGAGCGGGGCAATGTACGGGGAGGTGTGCCTATGGGTCGTGTGGGTAGTTTCATTTTGTAGATGTGTTATGACAATATATTGAAGATAGAAAAGCAAATTTTGGTTTTCCTATTCATCAATTGAGCATATGTTTGTAAAACCTAATCTAAAATAGTTTGAAACCAACACAGAGCAGTTATTTAACTAAATGACGATATCCACAATTCATCTAGCAGAATACTCGTACTTCATTATTTTAAGCTTGTGACAATCGATAATTAGACTCACATAGGTAACTTTCCGAAGAACTAATCTGTTGTTCTCCGGAAGTTAACGGCGATAGGCGATAATCTTAGGTGACGGATTATCCCCTGGGGCTAAAGTTCTTATCTTGGTCATAATAAAACACAGATTTTATGTTTTTATGACATGTTGAGATTCAGAAGTGTAGTAGTATAAAACTGCTCCTGTAGATAAAAGAAATAAATGTGACAAAACCTAACAAAATGGTTATGAGCCAGCGCACACTCACTTTTAAATCACCAGTTTTTAAATTATAATAAGGTTCATGTAACGCACATAACACCACAGGTAGCTGTATTAATGTAAAACATAGTGTAGGAGATTTCGGATCAACCAAATTCTAAGCATAAGAGATATGCACGCCATGTCTAATCCATTTATTGCGATTCATTAGCGAGTCTCTGAAACAGTAAAATTAAATAGTATAAATTCCAATTCAAACACATAAAAACAATCAAACTTTAAAAAGACAATGCATACGCTATTCAAAACACAGACGGACGTGCATTGGTCTACATTGTACTCAAGATATAAGCAACTGCGTCACATGGCAAGCCCACAAATAAGAATTTAGAAATTAAAATGACCAAATATTAAAATATTGAAATACATATTAAAAAAACTAAATCCCTATCTGATACATGTACACATATCAAACAACTTTGCGTACCTACTATGCTCTTATTTATGTCTTCAAAATCCTCTTTAAATACCCATTAGCCACTTAGCATGTTGCAGCCGTTGTCAACGTAACTTTTAATGTCACATTTACGCAACGTAACGTCCAATGCAACGTCGCGTTAACGACTCAATTTAGGTCCAAATAACTATGCGCTTACAGTTAATTCTAACGTAAATATTTTACAAATATTATTTTATGACTGGTTACAGTTCTAACAGTCCCCACCATGAAATTCCCCAAGGACGTGTAACGGTTTGACCGTTTTTGTGCCTTCGGTCGATTTGGCTGAAATTTGAATATAAGGTAGTTTGATCTTTGCCCTTTCATATTAGCATGTTTTTTATTTTACGACGGCATAATTATGCAGTTACATCAATTAAGGTTTCTCACTAGTATGTATAAACAGAGGTTTGTCTACGAATGTGGATATTATAAAAGTTGCAATAAGTAGACCAACCTCAAACATGACACTTAACATGCTTGTGTTTGTAATCATCAGTTTATGCTGTGATTTGAGCAAAAACTACCATCATTAATTAAAATTGTGCTAAAACTAGGCTAAAACTTTGTTTAAGATTACGTTAATGAGATTGTTTAGTTTAAATGTAATATATTATGATTATTTTAGGCTATGATTTTTTTTACCTTTTTTCCAGTTAATCCTAAGCACAAACAAACCTATCTCGGTCATTCAAATAATTTGCAGGGCATGCACGTCAGCGTACATACGTTAAAAGCGGCATTTCATGCGCAATCTTATTTATAAAGCACAACTGGCTGGCCATGCATAGCTATTGAAATGATATTGACAGCTTTGAAAATTATTTATATCCCCAGCCCAAATTATCCAATGGCTAATGTGAGTGCTGTCTATCTGTCTGTTTATCTGTCAATCCATCTGTTTGACATAAGTCTGTGTCTGTGACTCTGGTTCGATTACAAAAGTAATTCACATCTAAGTGCACCTCTGTAAAAGAATGCACAGAGTGAATATTTCAGTCGCCCAACATTAAGACCATGATCATAGCCGGCGGTCATAGGTTTCATGTCTTGAACAAAATTTGTGTCTGCTCCATATTGTGTGCACATCCCGGGTCAGATATCCAACGGTCGTAATAGCTCTGTGGTTTTATAACTCAAAAATCGAAATTCATAATATTTACTAGCTTATAATGTCTCAATTTGTTGAGATTTGGCAAAATTGAACATTAATATGTCAGCAAAACATGTTTTAAATTTTATGTCACAATAATAAGTAGCGTTAGAGCAACAGTCTATCAAATAGCAATATCTATCGTTCTACAGTTGCAATTTGATTTTTTTTTCTAGAAATTGGACACGATTGTAAGTTATTGTGATAAGTGTTTTTATTATAAAATCAGAAACAAATTACATTTTGAGCCCTACTATTCGTCTGGCACTGACAGTAGCGGCCAGAATGGATATCGTCGATGTAAATATCGTCGATAAACAATCGACGTAAGTTGGCTCTTAACGCCGGTCGCCATTCTTGGCTGAGCGGACCTGAGACGATCTTTAATTGTCCCAGTAGCCTGGTAACGATCTCTGAGGCGCTGTATAGTTGGCGGATGGTAATTATGATATCTGGCGACCTCAGAAACATGCACGCCAGCTTTTAACATTCCAATTGCGCCAGATCGTCCATGTTCAGACAAACGTGGCATGAATTATAAAGCTACAAAACTAAAGCTGCTGTGATTTTTATACATGTATACGTACAAGCTACATGCAAAATCATAAAATATTTTGCTTCATTGATTCGTGAGGGCGCCACGTGCAAAACATAGTAAACCAGCAATGCTTAGCTGGTGGTCGCCAGTGTCTATAAAATACCGGTTTTGGGTATAGATAGAAGCAGAGTGTCGCTATCATCCGTTTTTATTTGTAAAAGTAAGCAAAAATGTTCTGGATGCAAAAAATAATAATTTTCTTTTTTTGCATTTTTAATGTCCTTCAGTGTAAATTGCTTACCTATTATGACTACTAGCTGTAACTCAGTTGATAGAGTGACATGTGACTCAGAGATAGCAGTTTACAATACCAATGAAACCTCTGTGTTGTGTCAGTGAGTGATACACCTTATCTGTATTGCAAGCACTTGTTTAACCGAGAAAAACGTCCTAGCATGACTGAAAAATGTTTAACAGTGACGTAGAGCACCAATTTAAACAAACACTTAGCCATGTTCCAAAGCATTTGTGGCGGAGACATCTAATTCAAGGATGAAAACTTACTTCATAGCTAGGATTTCAGAACCGTCTGACCAACCTCCATTGTGTTTTGATAAAGGTGGATAAACACAAAGATAGTATTTTGATCAATAAACATTCTTTGTATCAGTGTTTGCTGGTGCCAGGGATTATTTGCCAACTGCGGATGAGGGTAATCTGCATTTATACCGCATTTTCACACACTCTTCACAAGAGCGATACGTATCGAGGAAACAAAGAGTTTGGCACAGATATCGTGCATACTTTTGCATTAAAAGTGCACTGCTCTAATCATGGATACGTTCCTAGTGATTTTTTACCTGGGCATCCTGCATCTTTTGCGCATATTTTTTTCTCTGCGATGCAAAGATTTTTATTTCAGCGAGTCCCAGGATGCAATGGTACTGCAGACTTATCATGAAAAATAGTAATCTGGACTCATAAGTTTGCAGTTTGGACTCATTAATATAGGAAACAGCGAGTCCAAAGACCCATAAGCCAAAATTGTAAATGAATCCCTGTGTTCCATGTGGCATTTGACATTCAGACCATTGACTTTGTTGTGTACATGCATTTTTTATAAATAACGTCGAATTGAAAAAAATCCCAGCTAAATCAAAGAAACGCATATTTTCATTTGGCAACGGTATCTGCGACACCAATATAAATGTAAATGAGCAGTTACTATAGTCCGTACAGAAATTCAGTGAACATCGTTTTTCTTTTTTAAAATGTCTTTAATGATAAAATTTTGGACCAGAGTTTTGCACATACATATAATAAACACCGCCTAATATACAATTGCATTTTTGAATATTTATGATAGGAAAATAAGTCTGGAATCTCTTGTGAAATAAAATAACTTAGTCATTTTCGATTTAGAAAAATCCTTATTTTCCCTCAGTGTATTTTATGTGGGTAACACGTGGTTTATACAGTTCAATGAATACCATGTTTACTTTCGTATATGATAAAGAAAACGGTCACCAGCGGGATACATGTAACTCTTGGTATGTCTATATATTCACTGAAAATGCTTTGAAGAGACTGCACAAGTTACAATTCTGTCTGAATTCTCATATTGCACGATAATCAAATTTCGCGTCTTGTTTTCTTATATGTGCCATGGTTAAATGACACATATAACAATTCAACCGCAACTGAGAAAACCAGTCTGGTGATTTGTAACAATAAAGGCCCAGACCAGCCTGCGCATCCACGCAGTCTCATCAGCAACTTTGTTGTCTGCTTTTTGAGAAGAATCATCCCTAGACTTGCCTCGTGCGAAATAATTTCAATTTTCTATCTAGCCTGTTTAGCCGAAGGGACTGGCTTGTCGGAAACCCAGAAGACAAGTTTTCTCGCGTCATGGCCTGTGTTGCTTGCTCGACAGCTCTAGGACAAATATTTCAAGTGCAACAGATAATAAAATTAAAAGCAAATATAATGAGGAGGCTGTTCATCAGATATATTAACGGGAATCACATTATTTGATTGCGCTCTACATCGTCTCATACACAAGTCATTCGTAACTTCATGTACGGCCCACAGAGCCCGGGAACGGCGGGGGCTTTGATTTTCTGGCTACATGTCTCTGGTATGACCTTGTACTTACAGCGCATTTGCCCGACTTGTGCATGGCTACAAATGACTGGTGCACATAATTTCTTTCGTCTTTATGCACCAGTCATTTGTGACCCCCCCCCCCCCTCAGAGGAATGTCGAGGACTTTGACTTTGTGTCTGCAGTTCCACATAGTAACCACCATACTGTGGGGGCAGCTAGCTGGCAAAACCATGACAGTTCTCCCCCGCAGTCTGTTATTATACTGCACATCAATGTTTGTCTAGGTCTATCAAACCCCTACATGTCCTCCGCATTGTGGAGACAACGTAAAAGTAAAAACACAGCACATTATATCCCCATCCTGCTCAGAGGCTTTGGTGAAGCAATGGTTACAAATGACTGTTGCATTATTTATAGCCTCTGATGCACTTCGCATGAACATTTAGTTCTCAGCCACCCCCAAAACATATTGACCCAAAACACAAATATGACATCCGCTGATATATTGTTATCCCCAGACAAAGTCGGAGGGATATAGTTTTGGCGTCGTCCGTGCGTCCGTGCGTGCGTTCGTCCATTCCGTCCGTCCATTCCATCCGTCCGTCTGCACTTTTTGTCTGTCCGGAACCCTATCTCAGTACCTATTGGTCAGATTTTATTCATTTTTGCTACAAATGATAAGTACCATGGACTCTTGATATCCTATAAGTTTGGTCAAAATCGACCCCTTAACACTTGAGTTATTGCCCTTGTTTAAGTATAGGCAATTATAAGGCAAAACCTATATTAGCTTTTTTGTGTGATGATCTTCACATTTCATCAAAGCTATTATATTTAACAATTTCTCGCTATAGACCAAGATTGTCCAAGTGCCTGCAGATAAGAATGGCAGTGTCAAAGTTTTGCCCCACCCCCTTTGACCCCACTTAAGGGGTCAAAGGTCAAATATTTAAATTTCGCAATAACTAAGGCAAATATAAATATTTTTTGCTGAAATTTTGCATGCAGGCAGAGCAGCAATAGATATGTAACATATCAAACAGGATTTTAGTTTGAAGGCCTGATTCCGAGCCCCTTTGGTGGACTTAGGGGGTGGGGCCGAGGCCAAAATTAAACTTTTTCAGAATATGGTCATGTTGCATATCAAATTAAAGCTGACGACGCTGGCAGCAACATGGTAGCAAATATTTTACCCACAGACACACCCTTGACCCAGGGGTGGGGTCAAAAGGTAAAACTATATATTTTTCTGAAAGTAGTCATGTTGCATATCAAATTAAAGCTGACGACGCTGGCAGCAACATGGTAGCAAATATTTTGCCCACAGACACACCCTTGACCCAAGGGTGGGGTCAAAAGGTCAAACTATATCTTTTACTGAAAGTAGCCATGTTGCATATCAAATTAAAGGGAATTGAGCACAGAGCACCATGAAAGCAAGTGTGCTGTCATTACACACACCAACGACCCCTGGGGTGGGGTCAAAGGGTCATTTTTTGTTCTTTTCTAAAAGTGGTCATGTTGCATATCAAAGTAAAATGGAAGAAGTGTAGACCTACATGCAAGGTAACACTTTGAATTTACACACAATCTTGACCTCTGAGGTTGGGTTTAAAGGTCAGATATTGAAATTGTGCAGATGTAAGTATATTTTTTATTGAACTAAGCACTAAAACATACTTGACAGGCGTTTGTTATGATCTGAATGATACTGTAGGTGAACTAAGGGTTAGATAAAGGGGATTTATGTTTTGTGATTTACATGTTTCTCTCAAATAACCCTTCGTCGGGGGATATAAATTCGTCGAATTTGCCATGTTCAACCTATTTCTAAGCACATTCCCACCCCATAAGGGAGCACAGTGGCTCAGTGGTAGAGTGCTTCACTCGAGACCGAGGGGCCGCGGGTTCGAGCCTCACCGGCGTTACTGCGTCGTGGTCCTTGAGCAAGACACATTTATCTTAGCTTAGTACTGGTTCAACCCAGGAAGACCCGTCCCTGTTTAACTGAAAGATTGATGATGGGACGTAAGGAATCAAATCAAACTTTCCCACCCCATCACTAGTTTCTCTTTCCGACCTCAGCATTATTTTTATTGGACGAGTCTTTTTTCACTTGAATATCCCACCTGACGGGTGAGCCCTGTGATTATTTTATCTTATCATCTATAGTTGCCCAGAATGCATGTTTTGCATTGTCTGGTGTCAACAAATCAGTATTTGGAATAAACAAATAGAAAGTTCAATTAATTAATAAAACAAGTTTTTTTTTTAAATCTGATGATCAGAGAAGGAGCAATATTTTCTCGTTTGCCAAAATTCTGTGCGCCTAAACTATGGCCATAATTTGCATTTGATATGAAACCCTTCTCTTACACGTTACTTCGTCTTATAAAACCGTATAAGTATTCCTCGATAGTAAACTAAAGGCAGTGATCCGTACAAAGGTGCATATAGGGTAAATTAAAAAATGCAGATGGTCAAATGAGGACAAATTCCATCATATCACAGCCCATTTGACAATACATTTTGTAACGAAAAAAATGTTACCAATTAGGCGGTTTATAGATGTATAAAATTCTGATGGTCATTGTGCGATCAGTCCGCACATAACGAAATAAACGCAAAAAAGCGTTGTTCACTGAATTCCTGTACGCACAGTAGCTTCAAACATTACAGCTAGATGTTTATAACCATTTGATAGTATGCACTTCTAGGCATCGCACCAGCTCGTTTAATTTTCAAATTCTCCTCACTTAAATGATATTACCGGAAAATTGACGCAGTTATTTCAAAATGGTGGAATATTTAATGGTTCAAACCTCTATGCTGTGGCGTAGCATAATAATAAATGATTCGTCACTTTTATAATGAATCGTCTCGTATCTTTGCGAGCGCTCGCTTACTAGTAAGTGTCAGTGCAGAACATTGTATGTTTCTGTGGTCAATACCTAAATTAACCGCGTTCAGAAAGTCTCTATTCCCATGTTACCTCCGTGCCTTCCAACAAGTTTCAGTATAACCTGACATACATGTATGGTTTGGAAAGTTATGCCTTTTGAAGAAAAATCAAGATTGTTGCCATGGGAGCCATTTGGATATCAGAATCGAATGATTCAAGCAATTCTGAATTTCCATGTTGCCCCTATCCCTCAAACCAAGTTTAGATTCAATCTGACGTAGGGGTGGGAAAAAATGGTCTTTGAAGGATGTCAAGATGGCTACAATGGTAGTCATATTATATATTCCAATGGAACAGATATAGCATTTACGAATGTCCATGTTGTCCTCGACTCATACAGGTTCATTACATTTCTACATTTAACCCCCGTAGTTTCCCCATTTTTTCCTTACTACGGTTTCCAAAGGTTGATTTCATATCGGGGTAAGAAGCCAAATTTGGAGACAACGTCTCCAAAATATTGTTGATGGGGATTAAAGACCACTATAATACAATTATGATGCAGGCATGGCTTTAGACACAAGGTTCGTAGGATAGACAGATGGAAGTCGAAAGGATAGTTAGAAAAAAGGCAAACATACCACGAGACATGTTTTCAAGAAGAGCATATTGTGTACCCTCTGACGACCACTGAAAAAACATATTTACAGACCCTACACAATATGCTCGTCTGGTAGCATATTGTGTATGCAGGGTACACAATATGCTACTCAAAGGAGCATATTGTGTAGGGGAGCATTTTATGGCTCTACACAGCAGCCGATTTGGGTGTAATGATCAAACGCAGTTTTGGGCTAGCTTTTTGAGGTTTCATCAGACGTTAGCCCAGTCATCCTTTGCTTTTTTATGCTTGATTGTCACTCAACGAATGAAGACATGTTTTTTTGCATTTTTACAGACAGATGTCGCAGATTTGTCCGCATCTTTGTTGTTTTCTGTCAATTTTAAAAACTACATCCAATATTTCAAGTCTAGATAACTTTTATACATGCGTCCAAGCACGCTTATACACTGAGCTTAGGATCCAAAAACTTTGTGACAGCTTTTATCCTGCTTTCGAGACGCTGTCCGTAAGGCTATCATTGAAAAGCAGGAACCAGTCCCATTTCCCCATGAGCAATGATTAAATAGGCGCTTGTTCACAGTCCGCATTTCAACGCTTCATTTTCTTGCGAACGCCTTAGCACCCGAGAGAAGGTCTTTTTGGAATAGCTCGGAGTTAGTCGACCTATTTTTGTACCCGGGCGTACAGGCTGTAGGTGTTTAAAGCAGGGGACCAAACAACCAAAATGCAAGTTGCACGCTAGACTGGTTCTCTCCCTTTAAAAGCTTGTCAGCATATTAAGACAGGTAACTACTAGTCGCCATTGCGCCTACGTATAGCATACACACTGACGTCATGAGTGACGTGGTATTGGAAAATACCCTTGAAATAAAGTGCATTTTTTTAAACACGCCGTTTTATTAAGTTTATTTTGTCCTGGGAGTTTATATATATTTTTTTTCTTTTATTTGACTATCAAATTATAGCAACTGAATAAATCTGAAGTTTGTGTTGAAAAATCTTTTCTGGAGCATGCGCAGTCACATGAGTAGGATTCTCTTCTTGTAATTAAATACACATTACCTGACCCTAGATGGGTAGATCTAGGGGAGGGAACCAGACTAAGTTGCACGCACCATGCAGAATCCGCAGTACAATGAACAACAAGCTTAACGGCATTGCAACAACAACAACAACAATGAACAACAAGCTAAACGGGGCATTGCACGCTCCGTTTGACATTATGCTTCCAAACCCAGTTACCGGTGTACTTAAGGTTTTCACTGTTTTACAAAGGAATGCCAGTTTGATTTAATAAACTGAAAACACAAGTTAAAAAACATTCCTTTGTCAGTAAGAAAATTTTGTATTTTTGTTGAGGATTTCATCTTAAATTAATCCCTATAAATGAAGTATCCCAAAAAGTGACAATTAAATTTTGGTACCAGTTACCAAGGCATCACCTAACAAACTGATGCATCTTTTTGAAGAATCGAAATATTTTAACCATTTTATGCTTAAAGAAGACTTCAACCTTTGTCTCAAACTAATAAACATCATTTTATGTTTGCTTTTGTTTCCATTTCTTTAAAAGCTTAATTTAAAAATACCTCTATCAAAAATGTTCATTTTGGTGAAAATTTCAGAGAAAAACACAAAATGTGGGATAAAATGCAAAATCTTTAAGCAACAAAGCTAATTTTTGTGTCGTGTTAGTTTTTTGAAACAAACTTTCTAGTTCTGCAAGCACAATTGATGAAGAATGTTCTAACTGCTTGTTTGCTGACTACCCCAATAACTGGCATACACCGGTAACTGGGTTATTGACGGTAAATCCCAACATTACCATCATTTGCAGTTTCAGCTGTCCTATGGACACTTCAATTGCTGTTCCAAATATTGCCTCAAGTTGCCAGATTTATCCTCCTTGGTCAGAATTGATTTTTTCAGTTGAACGAGACCGCGACACACGTGGATCACAGTGCAGTCAATGATACATACACGGGTACATATGTAAGTAAATCAAATTCGTTACGATTCGTCGAAGTTTGCGAATGCAGAAATTGAGTTTAGTGGCGCTGATAATGAAACCAAAATTGTTGTAACCAGACTTCGTGGAAGCGAAAGTGACCGGAGCCTGCAGCTTTACTAAGGCAGCAGGTGAAAAACTGCCTTGTCCTTTCAAAGGACACAAAGAGTCTCGAACTAGCAACCCTTTGATCCCCAGTCTAACACTCCATCAACTGAGCCACTGAGATCCACAAGAGAAGGGTTGGGTATTGATATTGAAAGTATTGACTGTGACCAATAGCCCACTTTGAGGACAAACCTCATAGAATCTCAAGAAACCTTTGGTAGCTAAACACTAACAATATTTTGTATTAGTTTACAAATGTACAGTGTTTAGCGACAGATTGAAAAAATTTTCTACACTAAAACATTTTTGAAAACACGTCATCGCACATGGCAAGGTCAAAAAGCGGTTTCAGTGACACGTAATAATGCAGTTTTGGTTTAGGCTTACGCATGCAGTGACCACGATACAGATGTCAGAAGTGCGTGATTCATGTTCAGGTTTGACTCCATCCACTACAGAATTGTGTGATGTTAATAATTGAAAATTAAGATATACATGGACGACACGAGTCAATGAATTTTAGGGCCTCCCTAAAAGGCTGACTTTTCAATGAAGACCGCTGACCGCTGACCAAAACAGATGCAGACAAAATAGCTGACCAGACTCCCTAAAAGGCTGACCAGGTAAATGGCTGACCGCAGAAATATCTGTATAACTGGGAGAATACGAATTAGTGCTCTCTCTCTCTCTCTCTCTCTCTCTCTCTCTCTCTCGTAGGGGAAGGGTCGTAACTATTGTTGGAAAAACTTGTGGCCCGACCCCTTGCTTTGTATTGGCAATAAATACGTTTAAACTAAACCCTCTCATGCAAAATTTCAATTTAAAAGAGAATCGTCTCAATTATTAATTATGTTTTAATATAATTTTTCGCATATTCAGATCAAATACATGCATTAATTTTACTCTCTAATTGTCATGATTATAGATGCAAATTAAAACCATGAATAAATTAATACTTGAATATTAATCTCCTTTGAATGTTTTATTTTGAAATAAAAGAAATAATCATAATTCATTCAGGCAGCATTCATTTTTTTAAATTTGTAATCTCTAAATCAACCCCATGTGCACTTTTCACAGTTGTCCAAGCTACATCATTTACATTTTAAAGACGGCTCAGTCGAGCCAGCACAATGCGCAGACTCGCCAGAGCCTTCGCTGCTCGCAGACACATTGACAAAGTGTGGATGTACTAGCGGCTAAGGACTCAGACCTTAACTCAGAAACAATCTTCTTCTGATTACGTTTTTGAGGTGAATGCGCATATGCGATAAATAACTACATATCCTGTGCTAGCCCTATCGGCGATATTTGTAAATATATATAATATGGAGATACTAAGAAAAACCTTTGTGCAATTTTGCACAAAATATATCTTTAATACATTATATATGCGACATTATAATTATATGCGAGCGTGAGAGCAGAATACAACAATTAAAATACTTTTTTTCAAGAAAATAAAATGTAAACCTTTTAAGAAATTTAGATTTTTCATTAATATTGTTGTCAGCTTATTCTTGAAAGTATTGGAAACGTGCATCTAAATTTCGACTGTACCGTTGCAAGTGACACTAACCTGACAGTAATTTTTGTGCGGGGTTCGTTGGTTCGGCGATATTGTGCGGATGCGCAGGTTCGCTAGAGCATCAATTTGCTGCTCACCTATAGGTTAAGTACCAACATTTAAAGTGCTGGCTTAAATAAATGCATTTGTCAATCATCTATGAAAGATCATCTGTGATACCATTTATTGCCGTTGTGTTTCATATCTATATCGTATTCTTATACATGTATATTCACTTTGCGGTTGGCGGTTTCATACCCATACGATACAGGCGTACTTCGAATCGAACTAAAGTTCCTACTATAGTTCTTACGCAATAGATGCGCATGCACGTTTACACCAGAACGACTAAAGTTGGAACTTTTAGTTGGTTGGCAAGTAAACAAAAATAATAGCCCTGTAAGCTCCACTTCAGTTCTTCGTCGTAGACAAAAAGGATGTTATAAACTGCACATCGCTTTCTAATAATCAATTTACGAATAAGTGGGACCATTAAATTGTGCTCAGCTAGGTTTATTTTACAAAAACATAACATTTTGAGGCTACTGACCGATCTTGAACCCATCGTGCTAGATCTTGAACCCTTCGTTTGATATGTCTAAAGTAGGGAACCAGCCTATCTACTAGAGTAACGGTGCTCCGACCATCTCCAGTAGGTTCGTGACGTCACCCCAGTAGCGACCATAGGTGTTCGAATCAAACTTTAGTTACTATAGTAGGGACTATAGTTCGATTCGAAGTACGCCACAATAACTGTTAATTTTCTTCAAATCCGCAAATTCAATTCTTACAAAAATTTCGCGATATTTAGATATGCTTCTTTTGAAAGCAAATTTATTAATTTTCATGCTCAAGTCGTTGCGTGAGATAATTCGGCAATTTTCGTGACGGGTTCGGGGTGCGGGGTTCGGGGAAGGAGGTTTCCTACCCCATCCTGATAAAATGCATTTTTTTGTATAAAAAAAATCAAATGCGTTCAGGATCGTCCGATCTTGTTTAAATTAATAAATCACATGAATCAAAGGTAAGACATCATTTTTTGTAAAAAAAAAAAATACGTAGGTTCTTGTACATGTAAATGAGCCTGCTTGTAAGATTTTTTTGGTACTTACTGTATATTGGCCAACGTTCATACACAGCTATCTAGTGGAAATATAGATATATTTTTTAATGCGCCTTCATCTCTATCCCTAGATTTTGAGGTTTTAAAGGAAAGAAATTAGTATCTCTTTGAAAAGTCTATTTTTAGACCTAAATAATTAGATACATATTTATCCTGAATATTGAAAAGTCATTTGACTTCTGAAAGTTGTGCAAATGAATGGCAATCTATGAAACCTGATCAGACAGCGCGTTTTGGAGCAGGCTAAATTCGTATGTATAACATTACCAAACTTAGTTGGTTTTCAAAAACTATACAGTGTTTATGCTGCATTCCTTTCAGTTCCATTTTCTTTATATTCGCATTTCTTTTGAAGAAAAACTTCCTTTTGTTGAAATATTAGCAGCTTTATACTAAGAAAATCTTCATGTAAAATATGCATTTCTGAATACATGATAATTCCTGAACTAAAATAAAAGATCAAAACTTTTAGCCGAGAAATTCCATTGGTCATCTAGATGAGTGACAGGTCTTTTCAGATGATTGACAGGTCTTCACATGATGTCAGATTAGAATTAAATAAACCTTATCGGCTAAAAAGGGTCCTTTTAGAACTAGTGCGAAAGGACCGAAAGCGTCTTTTGTGGTAATGTATTGTACTGTTTCACCTTTTAATTTTTCTCCATTCTCCGAAATTCGTCTGTGTGAAAATCTCAATCCGCAAAAATTATTTAGTATTACTAGGTCGCAGATTTTCTTTGCAATCTGAAGCTTTATACAAGTTTCCTTTTTTTGTGTTGTTTTTTTGTTTGTTGTTGTTTGTTTGGTTGTTTTCAATCTGAATATTATAGGGAAAAAAAACTTATTAACAAGATCGGGATGAACACGTTAAAGAGTCGGTCCTTATATGGTCTGTATTGAATAAAGCTGATATTTTAATTTAAAAGCAAAACAAAAACAACACAGGGTACGTTTCTGGCCAAACTTTGATTTTTTCTGCAATAGAAAAAACAAACAAACAGAATCAAACAACATCAAATATGTTCGGGAAAATTGTCAAACCACTGGCATCTAATGGTTTGCCACTCTATATAGTTATTTAGTGGAAAACACTTTCAAGAATGAGTTTACTGTACTGTACATCATTTTTACAATATAAACATCTTTAAATACGTGTGATAGTGGTTTTTTCTGTTTTTTTTTGCTGTTTCAATTGCAAGAATAGCGTAAAATATGAAACCTGTGCAAAACTGCAGTTCATTTTTAGGTCATCCCAAGGGTTCTACATTGTATATCTTAACAATAAAGTTCTGCAAACTGATATTCAATTTTTAGTCAAACAGCGCATGTACGGTACCTGACTTGTATAAAATGGATGGAAGGTTCTATCTAAAGAAAATGTCAATATAGAGACGTCGCGTATGGTATTGGTGTACAAAACGTAACGTCTAATCGTAACGTCGTAGGGTTAATAAGGGGATAACCATATTCAAAATATTCATTTGAGGAGGTATATCGTTGGATATATACAGTCAGAAATTTCGTTTTACGGCGACGCACTAGCGTCGTGATTTACGAACGTATATATCCGACGATATACCTCCCCAAATAGCGCATCGCCGTAGAACTAATATTTTCGAACGTATATTCGACGATGTACCTCCACAAATGAATATTTTGAATATGGTTATATATATAGCGTGACTAATAACATTTTGCTTTTAAAAGTCAGTATAAAACGGAGTATGTTGCGCCAATGTCCAGCGGCTGCCAGCTGCATAAAACCATTTGCCAGCTGCATAAAACCACTTGACAGCCAAGAAAAAAGCGACGTTACGTCATGACGTCGAGTTTGGATATACGTCGCAAATCAATCGGACGTAGCATTATATTTATAAGTGCATTAGAATTTCGTTTCGTTTCTACAATTTACGTTATTATCAAGTGATTTACAGAACAAATCATTTCACTGAAAACAATTTGAACCAGCACAATACATTTCAATACTTATTTAAAAAGCAAATAGTTCTTTGCATGCTGATAATTTCGCATGCCTATTTTGTTCAAGATTTGTAGCGTGCACAGACTAAAATTACTGAGCCAGGCATGCCATCCTGCGGAAAAAAAACTGTGGTAATTAAGCTAAAAGTTTTGTTTGTTTTTATTCTTTACATCCCAGTCAACATTTTTCAGTCATGTTGGGACGGGTTGAACTAGCACTAAGTAAAAAGTGGCTGTGTCTACTAGTGTCGTCTGCTGATATCCTTTGCAAACAGTTAGGTCCCGATCAGGTCTGACAAAACGTCGGGCCTGATCTTAATCTAAACTGTTTGCCACTCTGATGCCCGGTTAGTGCTTCTCCAATAACGCTGTTTGTTTACGCACGTTTATATGACGTTTTAGTTAAGCATTTTCTTATAACTTTTACGGCGTTATTGTTATGAGTTACAGGAGTTTTACCACAAAAACATGAGTTTTTGGGCATTCCTTTAATGGTTTTGATAAATAAAAACTAAAAACCAACACAACTCCTAACAAGGTAAACGTACACCCCTGCATTCAAAACCAAATCTCAGATATGAAAAAAAACTAAGAAAAAAAAACACACAAAAAAACAGCGTACATGTTGATTTATAATCGTCTTGTACGACATCTTAAACATTATTTTATAAAGTGGATGGAAGACTCTTTCTGAAGAAATTGTCAATATATAAACTGGATAGAAGATTCTAGCCGAAGAAAATGACAATATATAAATATTATTCTATAAACTGCATGGAAGATTCCATCTGAAAAAAAATGTCGACATATAAATATTATTCTGTAAACTGGATGGACAATTTCATCTAAAAAAGTCAACATCAAGTTGTGTTTGCAATCATGGCCTTCGCCATTATCATTAAATGCTAATAAGAGCAATATGAAGCCAGTGATTCATTTACAATTTTGGGCTTATGGGTCCTGGGACTCGCTGTTTCCAATATCAATGAGTCCCAACTGCAAACTTATGAGTCCAAAACACTATTTTTAATGACAAGTCTGCAATATTTTTGCATCCTGGGACTCCCTGGGACTTGCTGAAATAAAAACTTATGCGCAAAAGATGCAGGATGCGCAAGTAACAAAATCACTGTGAAGTTTGTTCGATTTTCGATTTTCGAGATTCAAATTCAGAAATTAGTTCGATTTTCGAGATTCAATTTCAGAAGTTACATTGATTTTCGTTTTTACATTTCGACATTCTGACTGTAACTTTTTTCCATACTATTATGCTCAAACCCCTTCTTTCGCATTCAGAATGTTACCGAATATCAGATTTTGAATATCTAAAAACTAACTTTTAATGCAAGATTTTGAATATCAAAATACCATTTCCATTTTCGATGTTCGGACTGTGGCTATTTTTCATGTTCATTATTATGGTCAAAAACATTCTTTGGCATTCGGAACGTTACCGAATATCTGGTTTTGAATACCAAACAAACTTCTAATGCGCGTTTTTGAATATCAACATACCGTTTCTATATTTGTATTTCGATTTTCGATATTCAGGCTGTCTCTGTTTTTCATGTTATTATGTTCAAAACCTTCTTTGGCATTCGGAATGTTAGCGAATATCAGGTTTTCAATGTCAAAACTAATATAACTTTTAATACACGGCGCGGTTTTGAATATCAAAAACGAATTTTGATTTTCGAAAATTGAAAAACGAAAATCGAACTAACTTATGAAATTGAATCTCAAAAATCGAACCAATTTCTGAAATTGAATCTCGAAAAGCGAACTAGCTTCTGAAATTGAATCTCGAAAATCAAACTAGCTTCTGAAATTGAATCTCGAAAATCGAACTAACTTCTGAAATTAAATCTCAAATCGAACTACATGTAGCTTCTGTAATTGAATCTCGAAAATCGAACTAGCTTCTGAAATTGAATCTCGAAAATCGAACTAACTTCTGAAATTGAATGTCGAAAATCGAACTAACTTCTGAAATTGAATCACGGAAATCGAACTTACTTCTTACTTATGTCGAAAATCTGAAGCAGAAGCGGCATTTCAAAACATGTGTTTTGTTTCATTTTCTCTAGAGAGTAGTTTTTGAATTGTGAACCTGTTTTGCAATACAAGATCTAGCCTTTAGAGTGTTAGAAAAGACAATATTTATTTTCGGACGATCGAAGAGAGGGAGAAAATAAAAAAAGGAATGTCGGACAGGTTCTCTCTGTAAATTTATTTAAAAACAACTCTGTGAACTAAAGAGTTATAAAACATAATCTCCGTTAATGCATTTTGACGCTGCATCTCCCAAGAACACTTAAAATTTTTAGGGATGCACCGGGACTTTCTCGTTTGAGTTTGTTTATTTAATCCCATCAAAACAGATTGATGAAATAGGCCAACACGTGAGATTTTGGTACTAATACACCAGCATTTACATTAGACCTTTAGCCCGCAGGATCATGTCAGTGTGTGCTTTTTAAGGAGATATATGTGCATACGCGATAAGCACCAAAGCGCATGTTCTGACACAAATATCAAATTATTGAGATGACAAAATTTGTTGCGTTATAATGAAAAGGCAAAATTGGTATTTCCTTACAATCTCGAAACATACAACATTTAGATGGGTAATATATTTTAATCATTCATTAATTGTGTGCGCACATCTCTGCAAAAGCTCCTGCATGCGAGATACAGAACTTACATATGAGCCAAGATCTGACAAAAGGGACCTTCTGGCAATAAAAGTCAAAAGTGAGATTTTACAGAGAAAAAAAGACCTAGCTGTTGTGAATTATTACAGAAAATTTGAAGAGATTATCTTTACAAACAACAAAGATATGAGCGTTTAAACTCGTATATATGATGCGTTTTAAACATGACGTCATTTAACGTTGTTAATGACGTTCTGACGTCAACGCCATTGTGTTAACATATGACGCTAATACAAAGACGCTAGGAGCAATATTTCAAAATATGCTTCATGTTTCTGTAAATTTGATGTGTATGCAACTGCATAGACTGCACAAACAGCCCACATATGCACTTCCCGTGTTTACAAAAGCATTTGAAATGAGGTATCCTATTTTCAAGGAAGTGTGTAGTCCATATGCACAGCTGTTGCCATGGCAACATACATTATACATATCACTTAATTTTATCAGAACTATTTGCGCCTTTGATTGTATTACATGTTAGAAGCAAGTTGAGTCTATTGTAAGAACATGCAAAATCATGAAAATTAAGACGTTTTCGAAATTTTGATTGCCCAAAATCTGCTTAAATGCCAGAAGGACCCTTTTCTCAGATCGGCGCTCATATACATTACTTGTAAATAGATTTATGAAATATCAAACTTTTAAGGATATGAAATTGTGTTTCTTTGTCGGAAAAGGCTGAGTGGATTTGTGCTTTCTTTGAGAAATACGAAAACGGTACTCTCCTATCATTAGACTGGCAGTTTATCCTATGATGTGCATCACCCGCGCTAAAGCCTTTTTTCCAAGTCGCATATTCGACGAACACTAATATCAAACTGAGGGAGTGCGAGTTTTAGCAAGCTCTTGATATTTTGACAAATCTAGGATGTCCGACCAGAGAAGCCTTAGGCGAGCCTGCGCATCCACAGATGGACTGTTATATGTTTGAAATGAAATTTATATGGACCTAGCATACCGCATTTTGACAGAACTATACTGAACAATGAGGATTTTGGACATATGAGGTGACTGTTATATGTAAAGCTACAATTTAGAAAACAATTTGAGCGTACATTTTGTCCAAAAATTACGGTAAATGAATTAGTATATCACATGCAAATAAGATCATAAGAGAATATTCAGCTGAGAAATTTCATTGGTCAAATTCTGACCCCAAGATGAGTGACAGGCCGTATCAGGTGATTGACAGGTCTTAGCATAAACGGTAGATAAGAAAACAAGTGGAACTACACCTTATCAGCTAAAAAGGGCTCTTTATTGATGTTTGTCAGACTTGTCTGTATTTTTACTTGAACTGTTTTATATTTTATTTTGCCTATATTACACTTCTCTCATGCTGCAGAAATTTTAAATCCACAAAAATGAATTAAAGCAAATGCCCACAATTAAAAACATAGGTGCATTTTTTTTAATTTTGTTCATTTCTAGCGCCTATAAATTTTTTAATTATAGAGTTCTTGTTTTTTTAATAAAAAAAAGAAGAAAAGAAAATCATTGCTCAGTTTGAGTCAATAAGCTTTTGTGAAAATTAACATTTCCTAAAGCAATACATTGTCCTAATAAAAATTTGATTTGGAAAATTTGGCTTTTACTTGCCCATATCGAAACTAATTACCATTCCGACCTAGGTAGAAAATTTTAGGTTTTATAACGGTTTATGAAACATGCCATTATTTTTATAAAATAAAATAATATACCAATTAACACATTTTCAAAGACTATGATATCAAACTAAAGTACCAGTACACGAGGGTCTGGATGGCGCCCTGATACATCGGTGTTATATTGATTAGCGGTTTTAGCCAATAATAATAATAACGGAGTGGCTGCTGCCAGTTAACTGGTAGCAGCGATTTTACGTTAAAATGGCTGCTGCCAGTTGACTGGTAGCAGCGATTTTAACGTAAAATCGCTGCTGCCAGTTAACTGGTTATAGCCATTTTAACGTGAAATCGCTGCTGCCAGTTTGCTTCAGTATTTTTATTGTAGTGTGTATAGAAAGTTATTTTTCATCGACTGAAGTAGCAAAATGTTAGTGAATGCCTTACTTAATGAGTTGTTTAACGTGTTTCCGAATTTGTTTCATGTTAAAGTGTGAATATGGGCTATGTTGAGCTTCCAAAAACGTAAAAGAGTGACTATATTATAACAAACAAGCAAACAAATATGTTGTTGCTAGTTTTGATTTATTTTAAAAGCGCACATCTTATTATTACGGAAAATAATAGTTTTGCTGTTTGAATCCCATGTCCTTTTTAATGGACCCAACAATGCACGAATCTAAATTAAAACATCTTCTGCTGAAATTATTTGAAATTACAATTCGGGAGTTAATACTTTGCAACGTCACTTCATGTACAAAAACCTAAAGAGTTTTGTTAGTCGCTGTGAGTGCGTAAGCTGCTTAGATAACATCCTGGTCGTAAACCCCGAAGAAAGGTTTACTCACGACCCGGTTCAAAAAAAGTTGGGTTCTTGTTTTTGGGTCGGCTTCGATTGATTTGTCTTTTGTCACTTGTATTTTCTTTCCTATATAGAAGCGTATATTGTTCTCTTATATATATATGTTCTTCAAAAGCAAAATAAAATTAATAAAACTTAAAATCCCATTTTGTTTCCAAACCCTCTGTGAATAATTACATGCGCGGATCCAATGGGGGAACTGCGGATCCGGACCTCAGACCCTCTATTTTAAATTGTGCAACTTTGTCTGAACCACCCTGGTCTCCAACTAGACACCCTCTCCCCTCCTGAGACACATTTCTGGATCCAGGTTTACATTACTGCATGTATAAACATTGGTTTGCACCATGCGTCACCGACTCAAACCTTCTTGTCAAAATAAAAATAAAAAATTGACTGGAAGAAGCGAATTTACGTTAAAATCGCTGCTACCAGTTAACTGGCAGCAGCGATTTTAACGTAAATTCGCTGCTGCCAGTTAACTGGTAGCAGCGATTTTAACGTAAAATCGCTGCTGCCAGTTAACTGGTAGCAGACCTTGCCTAATAATAATAATAATAATAATAATAATAATAATAATTAAACGTTTAGCGATTTTGGGATCTAAATTTTAAACCATTTTCAGCCGAAAATACAAAGAGGATAAATAAAAAGTTGTTATAAGCCATTAAACCCATTCTAAAATTTAACGAGCAAGGAAAGGCGATTACAGGATTCAAGGTTTTACTGATTAACAATTTCATCAATTTGGCAAATATTTTATTGTAAACCAAAATTTTAATGATAAGCGATATTCAGACCCTTCCCTCCCCCCCCTCATCAGGTCCTCGAACATGGATTGATTTCTCAAGGTTAGCATGCTTCGTTTTAATTATAACAGACAGAAATGGAATAATTATTGTATAATCTGGTAGGAAGATTAAATGCAAAAGAAAATGTCAGCAATTTTCCATTGTAAAATTCATATGCATAAGTTTGATCCTTCACATTCTGATCTTAAATATGGCCGAAAAAAAACGACGTTTTCGAAGACAAAGAGTACACACTTTGGTGAGATATAAGCTAAATATGCATTCTGCGATCATCGTTTTGGCGACCGAAAACGTTGTTTTTGGCGATCGAAAACGATTTTGTGGAAGTTGATTAGTGCATTCGCAATTGCCACATACCCATGTGATTTTCGGAGAAATTACATTTTAAACTGCTCTATTTTCGGAAGTTGTACATTTTTGCATATCTGGAAAGTAGAGTAAAGTTTGAAGTTCCTCCTTCTCGCAGCGATGAGAGATCTAAGGAAGGACGGCAAAGTCATGATAACTTTAGACACACATTGTCCAGAACCCAGCTGTTTTATAGATCATTTTACCCTCTAGTATAAGAGCTTGGAACGATTTATCTCTTGAAGTAAGACAGTCAAACTCGATTCAAAGTTTTAAATATCAACTAAACAAAAATTAAAAGAAGCCCCCTAAACATTATTACATTGGCAACCGAATATCTTAGATATAACATACCCGACTAAGAACCGACTGTAGTTCTATCAACCATCATCTTTTTTTCAAAAAATATTGTTGACAGTCCTCACTGTGCCTGTGGTGCAGTTGAAACTACAAAACGGCTCTGATTGTGAGCAAGTCGTTTATTAACAAAGCAAAATGCAAAGAAGGAAACCGTTAAAATCATGGAATAAAACGGAATAAAATTGATAAAATGGCTTTTCTTACCTTGTTCGAATGTGTATTGTCTGTATCGTTAACAATATAAATCGAAACGTGTACATACTGCGAGAATTGAGCATGTATTGAAAATAATCTATACGTTTTATTTGTAGGCCTATAAGTTCTGATAATATTTATATTGCGTGATCCATATTTGGACCTAGAAATTACTGGTCAGCCGTTTACCTGGTCAGCCTTTTAGGGAGTCTGGTCAGCTATTTGGTCTGCACCTGTTTTGGTCAGCGGTCAGCGGTCTGTATTGAAAATAATCTATACGTTTTATTTGTAGGCCTGTAAGTTCTGATAATATTTATATTGCGTGATCCATATTTGGACCTAGAAATTACTGGTCAGCCGTTTACCTGGTCAGCCTTTTAGGGAGTCTGGTCAGCTATTTGGTCTGCACCTGTTTTGGTCAGCGGTCAGCGGTCTTCATTGAAAAAGTCAGCCTTTTAGGGAGGCCCGGCTTTTAGCGGGAGGTGACATTCTCGAGGTGACGTTCCAACAACAGACAAAAATTTTCACCAGCAATTTTTTTTTCGACAATAGTTCTCGCCAAATTAATATTTTTGCGCCAAATTTATTATTTCTTTGCATTTGGCGACAATGGCAACCGCTAGCGCGAACCCTGGCAGATTGATCACAAGTTTGAATCAACCAATCAGGCGAATCAAATAATTTGGTGACGGTTTTGGTAAACAAATATGTGGCATGTACCCACAATGCTCAAATCAAATAGGTCAGTATGCGATAGTCAAACCACCTATTGTTAGATAGTGCTACTCTATCTTTTAGTTAAGGCCAAAACTAACTTGGTCAGTGGTCACAGTACGCTGAAAATTGCTTCAATCATGCTTCGATGCACAGAACTCATCTTGCTGCTATATTGTTTATCGTATCTCCTTGCTCTTTATCATCATGATTTAATCATTTTTAGAAAAAAATTGATTGACAAAAAATGAAAAACCAGGTGAGAAAAATCACAAATCATTCACCATATCTACATTACTTGCTGGTTCTGACCATCTGTAAACAGAACAGCAATGAATGTAGGTATGCTGAATGGAATTCTGCTGAACTTCAAGAAAACAACGTTTCCTAAAAGGCTTTTATTTGGTTTATATGAGAAAATACTTAATCAAATTATCACGATAATATTTTAGCTGCAAAAATGGTAAGTGAGTATGACCAGGAAATACCACAATCACAAACTCCAGACAGCCCTGTGGCACTGCGAGGAAGAGCCGCTCAACCATAACGAGACACCAGGAAGACAAGTTTGCATCTTTTCAATTATAAACTTTTAAAAGGCCGAAGCTAGCACTTCCAACATAAGACACTAGCTGGCGCCTAAAGTAACTGTTTTGTGGTTTCTTTAGCCAGGAGAGTTTCTTTGCCGTCTTATTCACACTATGATTATGGCTCCTACAATGCCTTTGAATGTATATTGCATGGCACTACTGACATGTATAATGAGAGACCATGGAATGCAGCTGCTGAAATACATTATACAGTTCAACATAATATCATTAACTCTTTGGCTGAATATTATATTTATAAATTATAGACAAAATCTATATACATTCTATTGATGAGGAAAATGTCACAAATCAAACAATCACAGCCACAGATTACAGACCATCCTATCATGGTAACAGGAAAAGAGACACTAGTCTTAGAATGGTCAATTTTGCCAGAACAGTTCAGAAATTTGGGTCGTCATGTGTCTAAAAGTCCAGCCCAGCCCAGCCGTCATTCCATTTTTGCAGACCCCAAGATTCAAGTCATTGACCATTTTGATGGATGATTTAATTAATTAGGACATTAATAAGTTCATATGCAAATTTGGCACAAAAAGAACGAAAATAAATTTTGTGGAGCTTACTAAATAATGCGATAATTTTACAAAAATGTTCATTTTCCATCTAAAGGGGTACGTGCATTAAGAGGCCATTTTGGCCCCCCTGTGAGATCAAAAAATAAAAGTTGCTCTTCACAAGTCTCTTCTTACTAGTTTATTAGAACAATAGCCAAAGTGTAAAGGTCTGCTTTTGATTCGACTTTTAGGGTTGCTATGGTAACAAAAATGGCCTCCAAAATAGTCTGAAAATAGGAAAATGACCATTTTGGAGCAAATTTGAGACATGTAACAGAGGACATAATATAGAGCACAAGCAAATACCAAAAATATTTTAACAGATGATGAGAATTATCACGGCACACAATATATTAAAAGTTTTATTTTGGTATTTACTTGTGCTGATATCTAATTCTTAAAAAATCAGTCTCCAAAAGCCTGAAATCTGGCCTACAATGGCAATTTCTCTATTTTAAGCCTATTTTGTTGGCCATTTTGGTTACCATAGCAAACAGTAAAAGTAAAATAAATGCCAGATTTTTACACTAATGCTATTCTTCTAACAAACCAATATGATGAAATTGATGAAAAGCAACTTTCAGTTTTTGGCTCTAGAGGGGGCCAAAATAGCCCCTTAACCCTTTGTGTAATGTCCATCAATATATAGAGACTTAACTACATTTGTATATTCATGTGTATAATGCCAACGACCAGAAACGGACCAATCCGAAATTCCGAATGCTGACCAAATATTGTCTGCCTTGAAAAAAAAGGCTCAATCAGTTTAGTTATTTAACCAGTGGTGTATCTAGATGGGGTTCACTTGAACCCTCTTTTGAGCTCAAATTATTTCATTTTTATTGGGATATTTTTATTATTTTAGAAAAATGAGGCCATCCTTTAAAAAATTGTTTGCGGTCACCTAGGCCTACTCAAAATTTTCCAGGTCGGAAGGTATTTAATTTATTTTTCACTGATTTATTCAAAAGACATTAAAATTTTAAGAAAAATGTATAAAATTATAATAAAAATATTTCTCCGAAATATGGCGAAGCAGACATACTTTTTTTAGTTATTATAGTAGGTGGCATTTTGAGTGAGTCTCACACTCTGTCGTGTGACAGCAAACAAACATTGATGATTGTTTTAAGGATGGCCTTAGTTAAAATCATCAAATTGATTCCCCCCTATACATCTGAATCCCTTTCCAGAGGAAACTCTTTGCCTTCTGGGTAAGGTTATCAGCAGACAGCATTGATAAGTTAACCCTTAATGTGTCAATCACAACAAATTTTGTTTTGTCATCTGCTGAGTGCTGAAATGTTCAATAGCTCCTCCTCAACCACTGGTCCAAATTTAAATTATTTCACAGAATTGTTTCTCATAAGGCCCTTAACTAGAATTGCACAAATGTTTCTGTTCCACTGAACAAAAGGGCTGCCAGAGCTCCAGATAATAAAATATCTTTAAATGACATCTCCTCCTAACCCACTGGTCCAAATTCAAAATAATTTCACTGAATTGTTCCTCATGATGGCTTCTACCAAAATTGCACAAATGGTTTTGCTCGGCTTAATACAGGGAAGATTAACTGAAGTCAAAAATTTCGACATTTATTTAAATTTTACTGTTGCTATGGTGACAAAAATGACCCACAAAGTAGGCTTAAAATAGAGAAATTACCATTTTGGACCAACTTTAAGGCATTTGGAGACCTTTTTAAAAAAATAGATATCAGCATAGCTGAATACCAAATATCCTTTTAATATGTTGTGTGCGGTGATAATTCCCATCAGCTGTTAAAACATGACTTTAGTTAAGAGTGCCTAACGTAAATTTAATTTTCTTATTTCTCAACCAAAACATATGTTGTGGGTACTCAAAAGAATTATCTCAATGAGATGGTTCTTTTGAGCACCCAAAACATATGTATAAACTGATGGGTATGAAAACATTTACATTTTTACGCTAAAAATATTTGTATATATAAACCTGTGTATAGTCTGTGCTTGATAAGAGTAGAGTGATGGAACAGATTTACAGTTAGAAATATGAATGAAAACCATATATTTGTCCAATCGGATAAATAAAGTACCATAACGTGACCAACTGCGTAACTATACTCTTATCTAGAACGGACTCTAGTGTAGCAGTATGTACAAGGTATATCAAATTCACCTGCAACTAAGCATACAGAAGAATGCGACAAAGAAACAGCTGAATTTCACTTGAATTATGTTTATAATTGATACATCTTCACATTCAGATAGTTATGAATAAGTAGTATAGGCACAATATATTTACTTTGATACCCAGGTGGGTGGAGGGGGGAGCAAGATAAACTGGCCTGGACAGCTTACCCCCCACCCCTGAAACTAAGCATAAAGAACACTCCGACAAAGAAAACAGCTGAATTGGACTTGAATTATGTTTATAATTGTTACATCTTCACAATCAGATAGTTTAAAATGAGTAGACTTAGCAAAATAATTTTACTTTGATACCCAGGTAGGTGGGGGGAAAGATAAACTGGCCTGGGCAGCTTGCCCCCCACCACTGCAACTAAGCATACGGAACAATGTGACAAAGAAAACAGAATTATGTTTATAATTGGTACATCTTCACAATCAGATAGATAAGAATAAGTAGAATTAGTAAAATAATTTTACTTTGATACCCAGGTAGTCGGGCGGCAAGATAAACTGGCCTGGACAGCTTACCCCCCACCCCTGCAACTAAGTATACTGAACAATGCGACAAAGAAAACAGCTGAATTTGACTTAAATTATGTTTATAATTGATACATCTTCACATTCAGATTATTTTTTAAAAATAAGTATAAGTTGCACAATAATTTTACTTTGATGATACCCAGGTGTGTGGGGGGCAAGATAAAATGGCCTGGACAGCTTACCCCCCACCCCTGCAACTAAGTATACTGAACAATGCGGCAAAGAAAACAGCTGAATTTGACTTGAGTTATGTTTATAATTGATACATCTTCACATTCAGATCATTTAAAATAAGTAGAACTAGCACAATATTTTTACTTTGATACCCAGGTGTGTGGGGGGCAAGATAAACTGGCCTGGACAGCTTACCTCCCACCCCTGAAACTAAGCATACAGAACAATGGGACAAAGAAAACAGCTGAATTGGACTTGAATTATAGTTATAATTGATACATCTTCACTATCAGATAGTTTAAAATAAGCAGACTTAGCAAAATAATTTTACTTTGATACCCAGGTAGGTGGGGGGCAAGATAAACTGGCCTGAACAGCTTGCCTCAAACCACTGCAATTAAGCATACCGAACAATGCCACAAAGTAAACAGCTGAATTTTGACTTTAATTATGTTTATAATTGATACATCTTCACATTCAGAAATTTTAAAATAAGTAAAATTAGCAAAATAATTTTACTTTGATATTCAGGTGGGTGGGGGTCAAGATAAACTGGCCTGGACAGCTTGGCCCCCACCCCTGCAACTAAGCATACGGAACAACGCAGCAAAGAAAATGGCTGATTTTGACATGAATTATATTTATAATTGAAACATCTTTACAATCAATTAGTTTAAAATAAGTATAATTAGCACAATAATTTTACTTTGATACCCAGGTGGGTGGGGGCAAGATAAACTGGCCTGGACAGCTTCCCCCCGACCCCTGCAACTAAGCATACAGAACAATGCGACAAAAAAAACCCAGCTGAATTTGACTTGAGTTATGTTTATTATTGATACATCTTCACATTCAGATAGTTTAAAATAAGTAGAATTAGCAAAATAATTTTACTTTGATACCCAGGTGGGTGGGGACAAGATAACTGGCCTGGACAGCTTACCCCCCACCCCTGCAACTAAGTATACAGAACATTGCGACAAAGAAAACAGCTGAATTTTTACTTAAATTATGTTAACGATTGATATCTCTTCACATTCAGATAGATTAAAATAAGTAGAATTAGTAAAATAATTTATTTTGATACCCAGGTGTGTGGGGGTCAAGACAAACTGGCCTGGACAGCTTGCCCCCCCCCCACCCCTGCAACTAAGCATACGAAACAATGCAGCAAAGAAAACAGCTGATTTTGACTTGAATTATTTTTATAATTGATGCATCTTCACAATCAAATAGTTTAAATTAAGTATAATTAGCACAATAATTTAACTTTGATACCCAGGTGGGTGGGGGCAAGATAAACTGGCCTGGACAGCTTACCCCTCACCCCTGCAACTAAGTATACTGAACAATGCGACAAAGAAAACAGCTGAATTTGTCTTGAGTTTTGTTTATAATTGATACAACTTCACATTCAGATAATTATCCCCTGACAAAGTCGGAGGGATATAGTTTTGGCGTCGTTCGTGCGTCCGTCCGTCCGCATTTTTTGTCTATCCGGAACCATATCTCAGTACCTATTGGTCAGATGTAATTCATTCTTGGTACAAATGATAAGTACCATCAACTCTCGATATCCTATAAGTTTGGTCAAAACCGACCCCTTAACACTTGAGTTATTGCCCTTGTTTAAGTATAGGCAATTATAAGGCAAAACCTATATTAGTTTTTGTGTGTGATGATCTTCACATTTCATCAAAGAAAGCTATTATATTTAACACATTCTCACTATTATACCATGATTGCCAAGTGCCTTTAGATAAGCATGGCAGTGTCAAAGTTTTACCCCACCCCCTTTGACCCCACCTAAGGGGTCAAAGGTCAAATATTTAAATTTCGCAATAACTAAGGCAGTTGTTAATATTTATTGCTGAAATTTTGCATACAGGGAGAGCAGCAATAGATATGAAACATATCAAACGGGATTTTAGTTTGAAGGCCTGGGTCGGAGCCTGTTGGGTGGACTTAGGGGGTGGGGCCGAGGTCAAAATTAAGTTTTTTTATAGAATATGGTCATGTTGCATATCAAATTAAAGCTGACGACGCTGGCAACAACAAGGTAGCAAATATTTTGCCCACAGACACACCCTCGACCCAGGGGGTGGGGTCAAAAGGTCAAACTATATATTTTTCTGAAAGTAGTCATGTTGCATATCAAATTAAAGCTGACGACGCTGGCAGCAATATGGTAGCAAATATATTGCCCACAGACACACCCTCGACCCAGGGGGTGGGGTCAAAAGGTCAAACTATATCTTTTTCTGAAAGTAGTCATGTTGCGTATCAAATTAAAGGGAATTGAGCACAGAGCACCATGAAAGCAAACATGCTGTCATTTCACACACCAATGACCTCTGGGGTGGGGTCAAAAGGTCATTTATTTTTCTTTTCTTAAAGTGGTCATGTTGCATATCAAATTAAAGTGAAAGAAGTGTAGACCTACATGCAAGGTAACACTTTGAATTACACACACCCTTGACCTCTGGGGTTGGATTTAAAGGTCAGATATTGAAATTGTGCAGATGTAAGTATATTTTTTATCAAACTAAGCACTAAAACATACTTGACAGGTGTTTGTTATGATCTGAATAATACTGAAGGTGAACTAAGGGTTAGATAAATGGGATTTATGTTTTGTGATTAACATGTTTCTCCCAAATAACCCTTCATCAGGGGATATAAATTCGTCGCATTTGTCTTGTTTAAAATAAGTATAATTAGCACAATAATTTTACTTTGATATCCAGGTGGGTGGGGGCAAGATAAACTGGCCTGGACAGCTTACCCCCCCCCCCCCACACACCCCTGAAACTAAGCATACAGAACAATAGGACAAAGAAAACAGCTGAATTTGACTTAAATTATGTTTATAATTGATACATCTTCACATTCAGATTATTTCTAAAAATAAGTATAAGTTGCACAATAATTTTACTTTGATACCCAGGTGTGTGGGGGGCAAGATAAACTGGCCTGAACAGCTTGCCTCCAACCACTGCAACTAAGCATAGGGAACAATGCGACAAAGAAAACAGCTGAATTTGACTTGAATTATGTTTATAATTGATACATCTTCACAATCAGATAGATTAAAATAACTAGAATTAGCAAAATAATTTTACTTTGAAACCCAGGTAGGTGGGGGCAAGATAAATCAGCCTGGACAGCTTAGCCCCCTCTCCTGCAACGAAGTATACGGAACAATGCGACAAAGAAAACAGCTGAATTTGACTTGAATTATGTTTATAATTGATTCATCTTCACATTCAGATATTTTAAAATAAGTATAATTAGCAAAATAATTTTACTTTGATACTTAGGTGGGTAGGGGTCAAGATAAATTGGCATGTACAGCTTGCCCCCCACACCTGCAACTAAGAATATGGAACAATGCAGCAAAGAAAACATCTGATTTTGACTTGAATTATATTTATAATTGAAACATCTTTACAATCAAATAGTTTAAAATAAGTATAATTAGCACAATAATTTAACTTTGATACCCAGGTGGGTGGGGGGCAAGATAAACTGGCCTGGACAGCTTATCCCCCACCCCAGAAACTAAGCATACAGAACAATGCGACAAAGAAAACAGCTGGATTTGACTTGAGTTATGTTTAAAATTGATACATCTTCACAACCAAATAGTTTATAATTAGTAGGATTAGCACAATAATTTTACTTTGATACCCAGGTGGGTGGGGGGGGGGAGATAAACTGGCCTGGACAGCTTGCCCCCCACCACTGCAACTTAACATACGGAACAATGCAACAAAGGAAACAGCTGATTTTGACTTGAATTATGTTTATAATTGATACATCGTCACAATCAGATCGATTAAAATAAGTGGAATTAGCAAAATAATTTTACTTTGAAACCCAGGTGGGTGGGGGACAAGATAAACTGGCCTGGACAGCTTACCCCCACCCCTGCAACTAAGCATATGGAACAATGCGACAAAGAAAACAGCTGAAATTGACTAGACTTATGTTTATAATTCATACATCTTCACAATCAGATATATTAAAATAAGGAGACTTAGCAAAATAATTTTATTTTGATACTCAGGTGGGTGGGTGTCAAGATAAACTGGCCTGGACAGCTTGCCCCACCCCTGCAACTAAACATACAGAACAATGCAACGAAGAAAATAGCTAAATATGACTTGAATTATGTTTATAATTGATACATCTTCATATTCAGATAGTTTAAAATAAGTAGAATTAGCAAAATAATTTTACTTTGATACCCAAGTGGTGGGGGGCAAGATAAATTGGCCTGGACAGCTTATCCCCACCCCTGCAACTAAGTATATGGAACATTGCGACAAAGAAAACAGCTGAATTTGACTTGAATTATGTTTATAATTGATACATCATCACATTCAGATAGTTTAAAATGAGAAAACTTAGCAAAATAATTTTACTTTGATACTCAGGTGGGTGGGGGACAAGATAAACTGGCCTAGACAGCTTACCTCCCACCCCTGCAACTAAGTATATGGAACAATCTGACAAAGAAAACAGCAGAATTTTACTTGAATTATGTTTAAAATTGATACATCTATACATTCAGATAGTTTAAAATAAGTAGTATAGGCACAATAATTTTACTTTGATACCCAAGTGGGTGGGGGGCAAGATGAACTGGCCTGGACAGCTTACCCCCCACCCCTGCAACGAAGCATACAGAACAATCTGACAAAGAAAACAGCTGAATTTGACTTGAATTATGTTTAAAATTGATAGATAATTTAAAATAAGTAGTATTAGCAAATTAATTAAGCTTAAAATCACTTAATCTTGATATTTTTATTCAAGATGGTGTTAAAGTTTTACCAATATTAACCCCACAGGCACCAATTCACACTTTATGACGTATGGAGGACCTGTATTCATTCAAATGATACAGAAAAATAACTAAATAACATATATATATTTTTACTTGTGTTGGCGAGTGGCAAGATAAACCGGCCTGGACAGCTTGCCCCCCCCCCCTAGGGTGAAGATAACCAGGGTGGGGGCAAGATATCCCGGGACAGCTTGCTCCCCGGGGGGCAAGCTGTCCAGGGGGGCAAGATAAACTGTTACACCGATATTCAGTTTTATTTACTGTCCTTATCTTTGCTTTATCTCCTTGTTATATCTTGATTTATATGTTTTAGGAGATGATGCATTGATAAGTTAGGGGTCTTTCATGCAAACCAAATATCTATGTGTCTTGATCCACATCTGAATTAAGGGTGAGGTTAGCGCGCCGTTAAACCGGTTTTAGCCCTCCAGTAAAAAATTTACTGACCGTTCCAAGGCGGTACTTCTTTTGTGGATCTTTTATGTTTTTGTTCTGTCTTATATTTGCTATGTCTTTGTCCGCGTCTGTTTATATGTGCTTTGTGGTCACCTGCTGGGAAAGGGCTGACCTCTTGGCTCTCGTTTGTGGTGTCTAACTGTGAGTTTGTAACTTTCCCATTGGTATCCTTGGTCGGGTGTGGTACTTGATTGTATCGACTTCTGATCTTTGCACCCTTACTTACTTTGTAAGAAAGGCCTTTTTACGGACAACTAGTGTCAGAGTTTAAGAACATCTACTATATATAGGCTAAATTTAGAGCCATATACATGTTTGTTTCAGGTGACTCTAGCTGAGAATTCTGACTAAGGACAGAACAGCTGTGAGGTGATCAACGAAGAATGAATTTATATCGCAAGTTCAGATGTCCTTGATAAAGGTAATTACATTGACTTAATAAATCTTGCATTCTGTGTTGTTATTAGAACTGGGAACTATATAGGTTTGCTCGATTACTGATGATACCCTCTACCAGAATTGCACAAATGGTTCCTCTCCGATGCACAAAAGGGCCACCAGAGCTCTAGATTAGAAATATTTTAAACGACATCTCTTCCTGAACCACTGGTCCAAATTCACAATGATTTCACAGAATTGTTTCTCATGATGCCTTCTACCAAAGTTGCACAAAGGTTCTGTCCCGCTGAGCAAAGGGGCCATCAGAGGCTTAGATAAAAATTGTCTTTAAATGACATCTCCTGAACCACTGGTCCAAATTAAAAATATTTTCACAGAATTGTTTTCGGTGATAACCTCTACTAAAATTGCATAAATGGGGTTCCGCTCCGCCAAACAATAAAAGCGGCTAAAAGTTCTAGATAAGAAATATCTTTAAATGATATCTCCTCAAGGCTCCTGAGCCACAGATCCCAATTCGAAATAGTTTCACAGATCTGTTACTCATAATGCCCTCTACTTAAACTACACAAATGGTTCTGCTCCATTGCACGAAGGGCCACCAGAGTTCTAGATGTGAAATATCTTTAAATGACATCTTCTTAACTAATGGTTCAAATTCGAAATAATTTTACAGAAATGTTCCTCATGATGCCCTCTACCAAAACTGATAACAGCATGGCCACCAGAGCTAAAAATAAAAATATCTTTGAATGAAATCTCTATAGCCACTGGCCAATACATTATCTTCTCATGAATGAGGATTCAGATGAGCGATCCAGGGCCCTAGGGCCCTATTGTTAGCTCACCTAAGCGGAAGGCTCATTGGGGAGCTTATAGTATACCAGTCACTTCCGCGTCCGTCTGTTGTCCGTTGTCCGTCCACAATTTCAAACATCTTCTCTGAAACCACTAGGCCAATTAATTTCAAATTTCATATGGAGACTCCTTAGGACGCAGGAAAGAAGTTTGTTCAAATAGTCCTGGTCACATGACCAAGTTGAACGCCACACCCATATATGGTAAAAAACCCTTTAAAATCTGCTTCTCCAGAACCAGAAGGCCGATGACCTTGGGACTTGGTATGTAGCATTTGGGTTATGGGGCCTACCAAGTTTTTCAAATGATGATCCTAGGTTGACCTTGACCTACATAACGTCATTGACTCAATGTCAAATTTTCTTCCCAATGGGAAAATTTCTGAAAAGTTGATTTTCTTTAAAAACTGTGGAAGCCTTAGTCATTATTCTCACTTGATATGTTTAACCTAATGAGATAATGGCTATATAAGTTCCAAAGGTCAAGGTTAACCTTTGACCTTTCAGCTTAGGTCGCTCATCAATATATTAAAACTAATTACATGTGAAGACTCATATGATAAGTTAGTCAAAATGTATGCAAAATATTTTGGTCACATGACCAAGATGGTCGCCATGCCCATATATGGTAAAAACCATTTAAAAATCTTCTTCAGAACCAGAAGGCCTGTGGTATTGGGGCTTGGTATGTAGCATTGGGGATGTAGGGCCTTCCAAGTTTGTACAAATGATGATCCTTAATTTTGCTTCCTATTGTCTTTAAATGTGAATTTTTTGAAAAGTTGATTTTTTGAATACTGTTGAAGCCAAAGTCATTATTCTCACTTGATATGTTAAACCTAATGAGACAATGACTATAAATAAGTTTCAAAGGTCAAGGCCACCACATCCATATAGGGTAAAAACCATTAAATATCTTATTCTTTGGAACAAAAGGTCAATGGCCTTGGGACTTGGTATCTAGCTTCACTAGCTTGGGGATGTGGTCTCTACTAGGTTTGCACAAATGATGAATCTAGCTTGACCTACTTTATGGCAAGGTCATATTCCAAATTACTTTAATAATTCTGAAACTCCTATCATTTGTTATAAATATAACAAACCAATAAGGTCTACGATATTTAACTTTAATAAAATTGTAAATGATTTAGATATAGATTCCAATACTCCTGCCTCCTGAGATTGTAAAAATTCAAATTATTTATATCCCTCTGCAGGGCATGTTATTACAGGTAATCTAAATGTCATTCCTGACGCTAGAGTTCGCAATATCATTTCTAAAGGTCCTAAATATAGATTTCCCTCTAATATTGATTTCTCTAAATGTCGTAGAGAGATCGCTGCTTCTTTAAATGACTTCAGTAATCGTTGGTGCAAACGGGAAAATGTTGAACCTGATGCTTTGAAGGAATGGAAGATTAACATTTTTAAAATTATTGATACTCGTATTTCATTTTACTCTCGTAATACACATCTTTTGCCCCCTAAACCTAATTCTTCTTTTCGTCATCTTAAACTTGGTATCCAGGATTTTCATATGAACTATGTTTTGGTTCCAGCAGATAAAGCTGCTAACAATGTTGTAGTTGTTTGACAATTGTATTATATTAATACTCTTAAGCGTGAGCTTGTTGACACTAATGCAGCCTTCTTTAAGTGAAAGGGTGATTGTTGATGGGCATGGTTGTCATACAGCCCTACATTTTGGTGTCAAAGCTAAAGAAAATCAAGACAAAGTTCCTACGTTGTACTGGTTACCTAAACTACATAAAAAAACCCTATAAAGCAAGATTTATTGCAAATTCTAGTTCTTGTACGACAACAGAACTTTCTAAATTGTTAACCTCGTGTCTTACAGCTGTTAAAAAACATGTTATCAAATATTGTGAAAAAGTATATGAGAGATCTGGTAAAAACCTATTTTGGTCCATTAAAAATTCAGGTGAAATTTTAGATAAACTTAAAGCTAGAGATTTCAATGCGACCAGTTTGTCTACTTATGATTTTTCTACTCTTTACACTACTTTACCTCATAATTTAATTAAAGAAAAACTTATTGATCTTATTGAAAGAACCTTCCAGAGAGAAGGCTCTCCTTACCTTGCATGTAGTGACAGAAATGCATTTTTTACTTCAGAAAAACCTAAAAAATATCATGCATGGTCGTGTCAAAATGTATGTGATGCGCTGACCTTTTTGTTGGACAACATTTTTATTCGATTTGGCACCAAGCTCTATAGACAAGTAGTTGGGATTCCTATGGGCACTAATTGTGCTCCCCTGGTTGCAGATTTATTCCTGTTTTGTTATGAAAGGGACTTTATGATGTCTCTTTCTGATGATAAGCAGGCTGATGTTATTGATGCGTTTAACACTACTTCCAGATATTTGGACGATATCTTAAATATTAATAATGTTTATTTTGAAAATATGGTTAGTCAAATATACCCTTCAGAGCTCCAACTTAATAAAGCCAATGCCTCTGATACCGAAGCCGCATTTTTAGACTTGCATTTGTCAATTTCTAATGATATTGTTTCTACCAAAATTTATGATAAACGTGACGACTTTGATTTTGAAATTGTCAATTTCCCATTTTTAGATGGTGATGTTCCTCGTTCTACATCCTATGGAGTCTATATCTCTCAACTCATTCGTTTTGCTAGAGCATCTAGCTATGTTACTGACTTCAACACTCGCAATAAATTGTAAACTCAGAAACTTCTTAAACAGGGCTATCGGTATCATAAACTTCGCAAAACATTTTCAAAATTTTATAGACGATACTATGATTTGATTTCTAAATTCCAAGTTGGACTTAAATCTCTCTTGCGCCAAGGACTTTCGGAACCTGATTTCTATGGTGACTTGGTGTATAAGTTGAAGAAGATTGTTGGCTCTAATAATTTTTCAGCGCAGTTCATTAAAATAATTTCCCATTATAAAAAGATTGGCTATAACATTAATGTATTGCAACAGACTGCATGCTTGGTAGTCAACCCAATCACGGTTGGCAACTTTGCTTTCCTCTTTAATTGCACGCCGGTGGGTCGGACTTCAGACTCTATGATGGTTCCGACTTAAAGACTTATCTATTGATGAGATGGTAGGGGCCTGATGCTTTGGCTGTTTGTCGGGCCCACCGGGGTTTACCTGTTGGATTTCTTTTGCTCCGGTATTCAGTTTAATTTACTGTTGAGTCCTTATCCTTGCTTTATCTCCTTGTTATATCTTGATTTATATGTTTTAGGAGATGATGCATTGATAAGTTAGGGGTCTTTCATGCAAACCAAATATTTATGTGTCTTGATCCACATCTGAATTAAGGGTGAGGTTGGCGCCGTTAAACCGGTTTAAGCCCTCCAGTAAAATATTTTACTGACCGTTCCAAGGCGGTACTTCTTTTGTGGATCTTTTATGTTTTTGTTCTGTCTTGTGTTTGCTATGTTTTGTGCGCGTCTGTTTATATGTGCTTTGTGGTCACCTGCTGGGAAAGGGCTGACCTCTTGGCTCTCGTTTGTGGTGTCTTCTGTGAGTTTGTCACTTTCCCATTGGTATCCTGGGTCAGGTGTGGTACTTGATTGTATCGATTCCTGATCTTTGCAACCTTATTACTTTGATTCCTAATGCATTTATATGTGAAAAATCTTGAAATGTTCATTTTTCTTTAACTGTTTAAGCCGAAATCATAATACTTTCGAGAATTTTTTAACCTTGTGAGACAATGGTTTTGTACCAAATGTCAAGCTGACCTGTGACCTTTTATTCAATGCCACTCATTTGGACTGCCACATATCTACATAAACATTGGTTTCTCAGAAAACACTTGGCTGTTTGATGGAGTATTCATTAGATTGTTTTAAGCCACTGGACCAAAATGGCTGCAACCCCCATATATGGTAAAACAAAATATGTTTTATAATAAGCTGTAGTTGACCTTGACCTATTTTAACATTATTAAAGTGGTCAAGTGAGAGCCTCAGGACCTTCAGATCCTCTATTTTTTTTATTGTTATCAGTTTTCGTCTGGCATGTATCGTCCATCAATTGTCCTCTCTATAAACTTTTCCTTTTAAAGATAACATCTACTCCTAAACCACTTGTCCAAATTTATAATAATTTCACAGAAATGCTCCCCATAATGCCATCTACCAAAATTGTATGAATTGCTGTAGATTTGAAGTCTTTTAAACGATATCTCTTGAACCACTGGTCCAAATTCAAATATTTTCACAGAATTGTTCCTCGTGATTCCCTCTACCAAAATTGCACAAATGGTTCTGCTCAAATGGACAAAAGGATTGCCGGAGCTCTAGATAAGAAAAATATTTTAACTACATATCCTCCTGAACCACTGGTCCATATTCAAAATAATTTCACAGAGTTTTTCCTTATGATACCTTCTGCCAAATTACACAAATGGCTCCACTCTGCTGAACAAAAGGACCACCAGAGCTCTAGATAAGAACTATCTCTAAGCAGCATCTTCTCATGACCAATTGGTTTAAATTCAAAATAATTTTATAGAACTGTTCCTCATGATGCCTTAGAACTACTTATTTTGCACAAATGGTTACGCTCTGATTCTGAGAAATCTAGTTCAAGCATTAAGAGAGTGAATATTTGATAAACAATTTTAGCTGTCAGTTTAAACATACAATTCATTTGGGATATCAAAAGAACTGTTTGATTGAGAGGGTTCCTTTGAGTACCCACAAGAAAATCATGGTTGATAAATAAGAGAAGGAATTTTTAATTATGTACTCTAATCTAGAGGCGTGTAGAGGAGTATACGCTGTTTTCAGCATTTCCTGGTTTATGTTATATACACTAGTTATAAATGTATTAATGAAGCCTGGCATTTACAAGTCATAACTCGGGTTAATAATGTAGATAAATGTACATTTATACTGGAGAGAACTCTTACATGAATGTTTATTCATACTAGAGAGAACCCTTACACGAATGTTTCTACACCTTGAGCTGGTGAGAACTCTAAATATACTGAGGGAAAAAAGTTTACCAATTACTTTGGGGATTCACAGTTAAGAAGAAATGGGATTTTTAATTTCATAATATCAAAATTGTACGTTGACAAAAATTTACAAGTACGATAAAATTAACTGGCTGGTTGGCATTTCACATAATATAACGTCTGATTTTAAGTCCCCTTGCTAAGACAGCTTATCTGCCAATTACACAAATATTTTTCTGCTAAAAGTTTCATTTTCCATTAAATGTTTAGATCTAAAAGCCAAAAAAATAAAAACAGTATCTAACTGAAAGTTTTGGTCATCATTTTCGTACAGTTTTAAGTTAAAAATCGTATTTTTTCAAATTACCTCCCTTTCAATTGAATAGCGTTTGAAATTAATGCTCAGCAGATCAAATCCTCGCTACGAAATCATATTTTGTTTCTTTTGACCTCTTGAGAGCTGACATTTGTCATTTTCAAACAATTGACATATTTGTGCACTTTCTAATAAATTAGATCTAATGCTACAAAAATAGCCTATGGGAAAACCCATTATAACTAATTGCTAATTTTTTTTTCCCGCAGTAAAGTTATTTATTCTGGAAATAGCCTTACATGTATATCATATTGTAGATAAACTATATGTTCAAGAACTGTTCTATAATAATTTTTTGAATCCTTATCATTGATGGGAGGGGACAAAATGAATAGTTATCAAAGCATAGGCATGTATCTTTATCACACTTGTTGCCATAGCACCAGAATATTTTGGCAGGGAATATTATTGTATAGATCATATTGGAGCCAAAAGCATTCCATACATAAAGTTAAATTTATTTCTATTTTAACAAATTTCAGCTGAAAAGATTTTTCAATTCTAATCATTTGGATGAGTCTGTCTTAAAGTTTAGGGTTGTTTGAGGGTATTTATCTATTCATTTGAATTCAAAGTGAAGTAGAGCGTTATTTAAGATAGGAGTGAAGACCCTGATCAGAGGTTGCACAACATCTGATCTGGGGCTGCAAAGTTTGTCTACTCTATGTCCCTTAAAAGGAGCTAGGCTTAAATGAGTTAATAATCTTGTGTAATATTACTTTTTATGTTAACACTATTTTTTACTTATAATCTTAGTATGTCAAAATTTACTTTCAGCTAAGATTTAGAGATGTTTACTATACAGAGATAGACAGGATGGAGCTACTACAACTGCAAGCCCCAGAGGCTCAAGAAGCAAAATAACACTTTATTATCAAATGATGAACTCTTTGAAGGTTACACTTCATAGAATTTTGACTTTTTTAATTTTTCCCAAAAGTCTTAATCTTTCATGATGTTATCATTGTGTGTGGGGGAATTAGTGTAACATTTTGAAGAAGTCGCCATTCAATGAAATGTTGCATTCAAAGAAGTCACTGTAAGATACATTGTAGCATAGGTTGTATTAGACAATGCTCAATAAATCGCATGATCTAATTTATAAATTCGTGTTTTTAATGTTTAAACATGATCAATACAGTAATCTCTCGCTAACTTGAATCCTTCAAACTCAAAATACCCTCTTAAGTCAAAGTAAAGTGTAGGATGAATTCATATTTAACAGACTTTGTTCACAATTATTTTCTACCCAAAACTATGCTGACCTTGATGTACTTAGAAGGACTGCCTCAGTGAGACTGTTTTTGTTTGTGTGTGCATGTACATGTACTTCATACACCACATATCAGTGAGATGAATATTGTATATTCCATAAGACGGTTCTTGGGTGCACAGCATAGACTTGGATATGTAATAGCGAAACAATCTTGATTAGCTTATACACTGTAATATCCTTTTACAGATCCACTGTTTTAATTAAAGCTACAAATAAAACGGTGTGAAAAGTTTGGTCCTAGGGACTTTGATTTAACGAGAAGTAACTGTATACTAACTTGCTAAGTACCACAAACTGTCTAGACTATGTATTGTCGACCATGGTTAGAAATTAGAGGGTGTTGGTAAATAACCCTAACTGGGCATCTTAACACTGTTGCCATGGTAAATCCTTTCATTTGTAATAGTACTCCTGCTCACAGTGTTCTCAATGTGAGCTTTTAAGAAATGATGTCCCTCTGCACAAGCCGTCATCATAAAAGGTTCTGGTTTGCAATGGCAGCATAAAGATGTACTCAAATATCTTCCTATGAAAAACAACAACTACTGGCTGTATTTGAGAATAATTCAATTCTTATTGTTTCTCTAAGTCTAACAATTTAGATTACAAACTTGACCAGATTGGGCAAGTGAGGTCATAGGCTAGACACTGAAACGATATTTAAGCTTCTCTGTGGGTCAACTATCACATTTAGTGTGAACTGATTTATAGGCGAGCATACAGTATACCAAAGATTCTGTCATCCCTCTTTCAACATGTTCAAACACTGGGGGAACTCTACTCAGATGTCAAATTGAGATCCATAGGATAGAGCGAGAAAAGCTAGTTTAATGGTACTGATTACACATTCAAGATTGCTGCAGGGCTAAAATATGACAAAACCCTTAAAGAATAATTTTCTCTGGAACCAAAAAGCCTATGACTTTTCTCTTTTCAAAATTTTATATTGGTGGCCCCTTTGCTGTCAAACATGTAGTTGTGTATATATGCCTTGCCTCACGATGCTCTTGTTGTCCTTTGCAATCTCCATAAATGCCCCTGCTCTCCCACATAGTTCCAATAGAGTACCGCAAGAAGCTATAATTTTAATCCCATGAACTCTAGGCCAACAATGCCACGTAAATGGTAGTCCAATAACAGTAAATTGTAGTCTTTAATAATCAAAACAGAATTCAATTACACCTTAGCCATAGGCTCAATATGAACTTTTGTGATCCTTTCGTGTCCGTCATCTGTCAGTCAACAATTTGCTTTAAATAACATCCCCTAAACTACGAAGCGTCACAGGAATGTTCATTGGATAGTTTTCAAATCGTATTGCGATTATTGGATGTCGGTCGTCCGTCATGCGTCGTCAACAATTGCTTCAAAGGGCATCTCCTCCTAAAACTGCTGATAGAATTTTGGCCAAAAATTAAATGAGTATGATCAGGAATAACAACAATCACACACTGCAGACTAACCCACGGCACCGTTACAGGAGTGATCCTTTTATGGCCCTCTTCAATAATTATTCACAATGGTTCCTGTCCGTTGTATATCTAGATTAGATGGGCTAAGAGAATATTTACAAGATGAAAACAAAAAATCTTCTTGTCTGAAACCACACTGCCTAGAGCTTGATATTTGGTATGTAGCATCACCCAAGTTTGTTCAAATTACTAGTCCCATATTCGGGGGACTATAGGCTTGCTCGATTCCGCCCGTCTGTTCGTCAGTTACGCTTTTGTGTCCGAGCAATATCTCCAATATTATTTGAGACAGGCATCCCAAATTCGGTATGTGGATGCATCTTGAAATAACTGAGTGTCTCATACCATTTTGGGGTCACTGTGACCTTGATCGTTGACCTAATTTCAAGAATAATCATGTCCGGAGCATATCGTCTACGTTATTTGAGGTAGGAATTCAAAATTTGGTGTATGGATGCATCTTGGGGTGGCAATGTGTCACACACCATATTTGGAACACTGTGACCTTGACGTGTGACCTCATATCTAGAATAATTGTGTCCGTAAAATATCTTCTACATTATTTGAGGTAGGAATCCAAAAAGTTGATGTGTCGATGCATCTTTGGATGACAGAGTGTCGAATACCATTTTGGGGTCACTGTTGACCTTGACCTCTGACCTCGTTTCTAGAATAATTGTGTCCGTAACATATCTCCTACTTTTTTTGAGTTAGGAATCCCAAATTCGGTGTGTGTATGCATTTTGGATTGTTCCTCATAATGCCCTTTACCAAAATCGTACCAATTGTTCTGCTCCGCTGGACAAAAAGACCTCTAGAGCTCTAGATAAGAATTATCTTTAAAACGACATCTCCTGAACCATTGGTTCAAATTCAAATAATTTCACAGAAACTTTCCTCATGATGGCTTCTACAAAAATGCACAAATGGTTTTGATTGGCCAAATAAAGGGGACGCCAGAGCTCTAGATAAAATGTATTTAAATGACATCTGAACCACTGGTCCAAATACAACATAATTTCACAGAATTGTTCCTGATAATGCCCACTCACAACTAGAATTTAGGTTTATGAAAAACTGTGCCCCCAACCATTAGTTTGTCCACCATCCAATCACCAGGTAATCTATTCTTCATCCTCTTTCAGTTGTCCAAATCTGAGGCTACTTGCTGTAATAGTACTAGCTGTTATAGTTTTCGAGATATCTTTATTGGAAGTTTTCGATGTTCAAATTTGCAAAGGGCGTTAACTCAAAAAATGCAAAGGGCGATAACAAAAAAAACAAACATTTTTTTTACAAATTTTCACTCGGTAATTTAATCATCACCCTCTATCAGCTGTCAAAGCTTGAAGACCCTAGCTGTAAGGGTTTTTGAGATATCAAGTTTTCTATGACAAAATTTGCAAAGGGCGATAACTCAAAAAAAAACTAAAAACAAATAATTTTCACCAGGTAATCTACTCATTATCAGCTATAAGCTGAGCAAGTATGTAGCTCCTAGCTGTTATAGTTTTTGAAATATCCTGATTACAAAATTTCATTATGACCCTTTAATAGGGGCATAACTCCACAAAGGGAGATTATCCAGATTAACAAAAAATACGGGTCAGTTATTTTTTGATGAGGAATCCGTTTATGAAATTTCAAAACCCTATCTTAAATTTGAAACAGTTTTTGATATATCAAGTTTTATATGACAAAATTTGCACAGGGCGATAATAAAAAAAAAATAAAATGATTTTTTTTAAAAAAAATTCACCAGGTAATCTATCCCTTATCCTCTATAAGCTGAGCAAGTTTGAAGCTCCTAGCTGTAATGGTTTTTGAGATATCATGTTTTCTATGTCCAAATTTGAAAAGGGAAATAACTAAAAAAAATAAAATATTTTTTTTTTAATTTTCACCAGGTAATCTTCTCATTATCAGCTTTAAGCTGAGCAAGTTTGAAGCTCCTAGCTGTTATAGTTTTTGAAATATCCTGATTACAAGATTTCATTATGACCCTTTAAAAGTTGCATTACTCCATAAAGGGAGATAATCCAGATAAAAATTAAGGGTCAGTTATTTTTTTATGAGGAATGCATCTATGAAATTCCAAAACCCTATCTTAAACTTGTAATGGACGGAAGGACGGACGGACAAGCCCAAAGCAACAGCCCCCTTAACTTTTTCAAAGTTGGGGGCATAAAACTGCCCAAATGGTTCTCTCCGCCAAACTTAAGGGCATCGAGAGCTCTAGATATGACATGTCTTTAAATGACATCTCCTGAACCGCTGGTCCAAATTCAAAATAATTTCACAAAATTGTCTCTAAAATATCCTCTACCAAAATTGCACAAATGGTTTCCGCTCCACTGAACGAAGAGGTAACCAGAGCTCCTGATGAGAAATGACTATTGACAACATCTTCTCCTGGACCACTGGTCCAAATTCAAAATAATATTACAGAAATGCTCCTCATGATGCCCTCTACCAAAATTGTTCAGAAAGTTCAGCTTGGCTGTAAAACATGGCTATAAGAGCTAAAGTCTTTAAATCAAAGCTCTTTAGCCACAGGCCAATACATCATGTGCCAGGATTCAGTTGAGCGATCCAGGGCTAAATGACTCTCTTGTATACATGAGGATTTTAATGCAAATTTAAAACTATATTGACTCTTTGTGTATGGAACTTCACATTTCCCCAAAACTATTATACCTAACAGCTTTTATGTAAGAACCAAATGCAAAGCTGACCTTTGACCTTTCACCCAAGGCAGCTCCCTTTGGACTGTCACATACATATCTAAACTTTTTTTTTCTCAGAAACTACTTGGCTGATTGAACTCAAATTTCATATGGAGTATGCATTAGATAAAACAATATATTCCATTTTGTTTCAGGTTACTTGACCAAAATGGGCACCGTGCCCATATATTGTAAAAACTCATTAAATTTCTTCTCTTGAACCAAAGAGCAAATTATGCTTGGTCTGTAACAAAGGTCGTTTTTGCATGTAACGGGGATGTGAGGCTTGTTAGCCATACAAAATATTTTTAAATAATAAGCCTAGGTTGACCATGGCGTAGTTTAACATTATTAAAGAGATCATGTGACTCAATATCAGGTGAGCACTTCAGTTCCAAATAGACCTTGGTATATTGCATCATCATTTCCTTCATTTCGCTGGAAAGAAGGATGTGTACGAAAATACTCTCCATTTAATGCAATGCGAAGATATATACTCCAATTATGATCAACATACTTTATTTTATTTGTAAAAATAGCAAATGTCTATGCTTTACTTATGGGCATGTCATTAAAGTAAAAAAAAATCCGTGTTTAGTACCAAAAAGTCATTTTTTTCCAAATACAAATCTGGATAATTTAACTTGGACGCACGGAAGTAGGTAGTGCCTATTTAATTCATATTAGCCCAAGAAAAAAATGCACGGAGCGCCTTGGAGCCAGCGTGCATGCTTTTATCACTTTTCGTGCTACATCAAAAACTATTCAAGGGTGGATCCTGAAAGTTTTTTCGGGTTTCGGGCGAGGGGGGGGGGGCAAGCCTTTGTAGAAAGAATTCTTGAGGGTACCCTCTCCCCTAAATCACACGCACCCTTTCCCGAGGTATGTGACTTAGATAATACATAAAAATGATAATGTTCGCATATACATGAAGGAACCAATGAAGCTTGGCTTTTAAATGGCCAAAACTTTAGATGTGCCGTAAGCGTAGCCGTATTAAAGGCTTAAGTGAGGAGTATCACCCGTACAGACACAAAAGCCGTACACTTTCTTTATCACACCGGGTAGGCGGCAATCGAAAACGTCAATAATATCAAATGAACGTAGATCAAAAATCGATAGAAACAGAGTTTTCTATTGTCATTTGTCGCCCGATTGGCAATTGTAAACACTGTTTCTTGCGATTTTTATCCGCGTTCGTAGATTGTTAAGAGCGTTTTTGATTGCGCCTACCCGGTATGTTTATCATTCTGCACCAACTTTGTGCATTGTTAGATGTTGTTTCGTTTTCAAATTATGAGAACTATAACTGCAACTGCAGGTATCCAGAACGAGAAATCTGGCGTCTGGGTTCACAAATAGTCTGTTTTTTATAGGTTTTTTGTTAGATTCTAATGATTGGATATATCAGTAGGCGAATCAAGTTTGCGAATTTTGAAAAACTAAATCATTTGTATTTCTTCTGGGTACTCAAAAGAACCGTCTAAAACGTTTCGTTTGAGAATCCAAACATGTGAATAGTTGTTGTCTGGATGTCTCTTTTTGTTTATCAAGAGTAGACTATCAAGTAAGATTTAAGTTATTATTGACAAGGCTTGCCTCATGCCTGTGTGGGGCGCAGTGGCTCAATTGAAGGTTTGCTAGTCCGAGACTCACAGACGTCACAGTCGCATGTGTTGTGTCCTAGAGCAATTCATCGAAACTGGTATACAACAGAGGGATAAGAAATTGTCCCGATCCCACTTGGATGAAAAATATCAAAGCAAACAGACATTTTACCCGCTGCTTAGTACTGGAACAACCCAGGTAGACCCATCCCGACAAGACCAAAAGATTGTTGACTTGGACGTAAAAAATCAAGCCAAGCAAATCAAAACAAGCAAACGAACAAACCAAATGCTCCTACTCTGCTACGTCAGGCTCAACTCTCACTAATTCATGTTAAGTCCCTTCAAAATACACTGAGCTCCCCAACCCCATCAATCCACCACATGCTTCTATTGGGAGTTTCGAAAAAGACATATTGATATCTCGGAAACAATGCTAAAGTACTGGATGCTGATAGCAGGGTTTGGCTGTTTACGATGCATGGGAGGATCACGAAAATTCTGTCTGGGGGTTGGGTGCCCTGAAAACTTTATTTTAGTTTTTTTTTGAAAGAGGGCAGTGCGGACCTGGCCTACCCTTCGAAGCAATTGGACCCAAGTGGTCCTACTTCTTCGAGGTTGTCAATTACATTATTTCTAAGGAAACATATAACAACTTGTGATCTTCCAGGTGGAATGCAAACCCTCTGCCTCCCCCCCCCCCCCTCGGGACACGCACATGCGATGCTTAGCTAACAATCTGAACTCTGTAGCTCGGTCAGTTGCCTATTTGCTTAATATGCAGCAGACAGGAGATCGCACCCAGCATATTTTTCGTTGAGAATTGTTTCCTCTCCTGATGATTCAAGAATACCAAGTTGCCAGTTACTTGTATAAGAATGAGCAAAGGTAGTTTTAAACTGCCCTACAGTAGGCTTGCACAGGAACACTGTAATTAAGATTACTACAGCTGTTTACCATAGACAACAAATCAAATCAAACAACAGTTAAATTAAACGAAATCAGAGGCTATGTCTCGGCATCACTGATTTAATATTGAAATAAATCTCAACCTAAATCGTAATGATAGGGCGTGATTTGCTTGACTTGTGGCAAATTTGGATGGGATTGGGCCCTTTTAGTCTCTCCCTGTCTCTTGGAGGAGTCCCAACATGACATAAATATTGTTGACTGGGCCGTTAAGTCTTAATTCAATTAATTAACAAGTCAGGGCTGCAGTAATAGGTCTAATTGTCTTGATATTTGATTCTAAAACCATTAACATCTTTGCAAATTCTTTCATAAAGCATCCGAACCCTTTCATAAAGAACCAGTTATCCATCATTCGGACAGGTAAAGAACCTGTTACCAAAGCATGTTACTGATTCTTTACCACCAGTTTTGGGCTTGTCAATATAAGTCATTTAAAATAAACCCTTTATAGTTTTACATGAAGAGAAAATTGATTTTTTCAAACACATTTAGATTGAACTTGAAGTTGTATGCACACTATCTTAGATGGAATATGTACTTTGATAAATATACTGATTTTTGTAATGGGTTTTAACAATATCTGAATTAAACCGCTCATTAATCACTGACACATGAACCATCATCGCAAAGACTGACAGAGTAAAACCTTTAGCTTTTCAATTATATGAATTAATGAAAATAAAATACTTTCGGGCTTCGAAAATCTTACATTTAATGCAGTTTCCCATCACCTACCTTATACTGATTAAGGAAATCATAAAGCACCTGTTACTCTTTCATAAAGCATCATTGACAACTTTCATAAAGAATCACCCCGCACTGTGACTGAGTTAAACCCCTGTGATTGTGGGAGTCTGTAATTGTTCTATGTTTTTTGTACGTTACTTTATGTCCATTCTAGTATTGCAATCATCTTGATTGGGAAGAGAGAGCTGATTGCTTTGCTTAATTTGTCTTCCTGGTGTCTTGTGATGGTGAGCGGCTCTTCCTCACATTGTTTGTGGGTGTTTATTGTTAGATGCTTGTTTTGATTTGCAGTAGCTTTTTGCCCTTTCTAGTTTTGCAATTATCTCGCTGTTGAAAAGAGAGCTTTGGTATGTCGCTAGTGTTCTTTGGATCTTCCTGCCCGTGCCATGGGTTTGTCTGTTGTATGTGGTTAAGGCATTTCCTGGTCATACTCACTTAACTTTAGCTTTTTCTGTTGCATCACAGGCCGGAAGAGCAGGCCTGCTCCTTAGAACTGGTGGACCCAACAACTGGGTGAACATTGACATGGAGTATTCGATCATTGTAATAAATGTTTCACGAGTGTGAAAAGAATACAATAGACGCATATCAGATAATTATAGACAAGCGGTTTGGATGTCGATCCACTGGGACTGGCAGACATATTTTTTGCCTTTAAGGACCTGAATGATGCTAACCTGCACTCTAAAACGCACTCATAGACAGTTATTTATTTATTCATTTATTTATTTATTTATTTATTTATTTATTTATTTACTTAATTATTTATTTTTCTTTATGATTTTGTATAGTTGAAGATATGTTTTGTAGCCATGTTTACATGCTTTGATTGATCTGTATATGTAGGGGGAGGGTCGTAACTAATGTTGCGAGAATTTGTGACCCAACCCCATTGCTGTAATTTGTGGCAATAAAATATGTATAAACTAAAACATCACAGGCCAAATATTTTGCGAGCTAGATATTCGTTTTTAAGATGAAAAGGAACACAGGCATATTAAAAACGTTTTATTCTCAGCATGAACTCTTTCACAAGATCACAGAACAACAAAATATATTGATGTATTTCTTTCGTTTGACGAGCTGTGGCACTTGTAATGTCTTTTATGCAACAGGAAAGAAGTTAACACATAAAATGATGTGCAGAATGCCAAAAGCTTTCAACAACTATGTGAGCAACCTGCCTGCACTGAATTTGTAGAGTTATTGTATGGTAAAAAGCAATGTAACCCACTTAACGAAATCAGATGTGAGGAAGCAATGAAGAAAGTACCATCAAAACGCTACCACCCAACAGATAACAGCTTAACACTGCATGTTATGAATTGTTTTCATCAGTTACATGTACTTATCTTGAAGACTTGTGGATTGTTTTGCAACTGCAGAGTTTGAATATGAATCCTATGAAGAAGCGCATGGCTAATGATGAGCCAGTCCGCTTCACCACACAAGTTGTTGAATGATTTATTATGTAAATTTTCCATTGTGAGTATGGTATTCTTTCTGTAATGAACAGCTTTGTACAACCTTGTGTGTGTGCAATGTAGCAGTGCCACGGGAAGTAAAATTGTCTGGATATTTCCTCAACTTTGTCTTGTGATGATGTTGCCGAATCAGACGCTGAATCTGATAAATCAACGAGTGTGTTACGCCATGACGCATAAACCTTGACTCGTTTTATTGGTACTAGTCATTCAAATGCTATATATAATAACTAAGTATGTCACTGTCAATTGTTGACAAAAGTCTGACATTCGTAAAGTATAATATGCATGTATGCCATGTGTTTTCGTGGATGGTGCACTTGATGAACTTTCATTGTCAATGGAATAAATCTCTTAACACAAAAGAAATAGTTTAATACTTGCCTTACACACGTTGATATACTTTATGCAAAAAATGGAACATTTCTGTCAATGTCCTGGACAAACCATTCTTCCCACATATTACATTAATAAGATCTGATAAGGATTTTGCTACATAAATGAACCGTTAATGTATCATCTATTCATTTGGATGGATTTTATTTTTTGAGTAGAAGCTTCCCAAATGGCATTTAATAACATTTTTACTTGTTTCCAATACATCTGAACTTAAGATCATTTGACAAAAAGAAGTCTACAAAATCATGAGTTTTCCTGACAAAATGTTCTTAATGACCTTTCGCCATTTGTGTATTTGGATTTATTTGCACCTCATATAATACTGAAAATATTTTAGCACGGTAGTTTGTCATTAAGCGTTCATTTCATTCAAACTTGAACCATAGTTTTGATCATTGGTTTAAATGGATTTTTATCAGTAAAGTTATTTAATTTTAAGAGTACCTTTCTTTAAAAGGCCGTCATCTTTTTTACTCTACATATATGGAAGAGACATCATGCACCTTTTGCTTACCAGATATCAGTTGTTAACATTGTAACTTGTATTCAATACATTTATACCAAAACAGATCATTTGCCAGAAAATATGGTTTTCGTGACTAATGTACCTAATGACCTTTCACTATCGGTGTATTTGGACTTATAGGAACCTTACATATGATTTATAATATTTTAGCACCCTCATAACATTTAGGGTTCATATTATGTCAACTTCAGCAATGCTTTTGATCATTGGGTTAAATTGATTTTCATCAGTAAAGTTATTACTTGTATGGATACCCTTTTTTGATGGGTCATAAAATTTTTCGCCCAAATTAATGGTAGTGACATTATGCATTGTTTGCTTCCCAGATGTCATTGATAATATTTTAACTTGTTTTCAATACATTTATACCTAAGGAGGATCATTTGTCAATAGGAATTCAAGAAAATCATGGGTTTTCGTAACTAATGTACCTAATGACCTTTCACCGTCAGTGTACTTAAACTTGTTTGCAGCTCATGTATAATGCAAAGTATGTCTAACTACCTTTCTGTATCGTTTAGTGTTCATATTATACCAACGTTAGCAATGTTTTGAACTCTGGTTTAAATTAAGTTTCATCAGTAAAGTTATTTATTTGTATGGGTGCCCTTTTTAATGACTCGTAAAATTTTACGCCCCAACATACCGAGATGGCATGATGCATTTTTTAATTTGGGAGACTCTTAGCTTTAATTTGATGCATGTTGCTGCCTGTTACCCTGTGGGGACCACCATCTCAAAAACTAGCCCGCTTTTTACAGCTTTGCTGCAGCACTACTTTATGGTCATGTGCCGGCTTCTGATATCTTTAACTTTACTTTTGCTCTGACAAATAACTTCATAACCAGAAAAAGTAAAGCAATATGACAGTCAATCTATTATGTAGTTTTTGATAACTCTTTTTGTGCCTAAAACAGTATAATAGAAGTTCATGCACCTTGCAGAGGACACATTTGTATGCCACTGCCATGAGAATTGCTGTGGCATTAAGTGTTGCCATTGTCAATCTTTCCATCCATAAATATGTCCATACGCAGTAACACCAATGACGTTTGCTCTGTATGTCGAATATTTTTATCAAAATTAAGAAACTTGGTCACATTTTAAGCAACATAATGTTTTATTCAAGTTAGATAATTGTCAAGGTCGCACCTGGTTTTCATGAGTAATTGACATATTTTCTAGAAATATTTCGTTTTATATTTGCTTGTGAGAATCAGCGAATTTTATAACAATGGGGCCATCAGTGCTCCCCAGGTTGTGCCACATGGATTTGGTAAAACTTCTCCGCGTATATCTCTATTTCTGAAGGATACATATTTTCCAGATGATTCTATAGTGGACATGCGAGGATCCAGAAGGGGGACAGGGGTCCGACCCCCCCTCCTCCCCACCCTGAAAAATCACAAAAATATAGGGTTTCTTAGATATACTGATTTGGATCCCCTGAAAAACCAAGCCAGCATTCAATGTTGGGCCATCATCGGCCCGCCGGCAAAACAACATTTTAACAGCGTTTTGCTGGTGGGCCGATAATGGCCCGCTCTAAGTGGAATCTGGGTCCTCTTTCCCCTGATCATATCAACCAAAAGATGAAAAACAAAACAAAAAAAAACGTTATCTGAGTTGGGCAAAAGGCTGAGCTAAAGGTAGTGGGGGTCTTGGCGATGGAGCAGGGGTAAGTGTGCTAGTTTGTACAAGGGGAACCGCGTTTGATATGGATTGGTAGTGGTTTGGGGTGTTTCAGTAGATACTACAATACTAAACACATTTCTCTCTGCGCCTGCATGTACTGACATGGTATACTCGAAGGAACTAGAGCGTGACGTTACAACTACCGCGATGGCGAAGGAGTCACCGCGCCTGAAAACTTTGGCATCATTCCTTCACAGTACATGATCGGTAAGTTTTTTTACGTCCGAAGGACGAATAAGGGCTGTTTTGTTCATGCCATGTGTAAAATGCTCTTGTTACCTGCGTCGCTTTAGTGAAAGCAGGTCTAGTAATGGGTCCACTCCGTCGGTCCGTCCGTCTGTCCATCCGTCCGGCTGTCCGTCCGCAACACTAGGGGTACCAAGTTTGTGTAATCTGTACCTCCAAAAGTTTGTATTCCTTTTCATTTAAACTTGACTAATGATTGTTCACATATTGAAGATGTGCAGCCTGTATTTTGTGCACGTTTCATAATTTATTTTTTCATTTTTGAGGGGGGTTGAACATAGACATTTGTCCGTCCGCAACAAGTTAGAGGTACCAAGTTTGTGTAATCTGTAACTCCTAAAGTTTTCATTTTTTTTCATTCAAACTTTGCCTAATGATTGTTCTCATATTGAAGATGTGCACCTCCTATTTTGTGCGTGTTTCATTTTTTCTTTCATTTTTGAGGGGTGTGTTGAACATAGACATTTTTGTCCGTCTGCAACTCTTTAGGGGTACCAAGTTTGTGCAATCTGTAACTCCAAAAGTTTTTATTCCTTTTTATTCAATTTTTGCCAGATGATTGTTCTCATATTGACGATGTGCACCTCCTATTTTGTGCACGTTTCATATTTTTTTTGAGGGGTGTTGAATTAGAAATTACGCTTTGTAAATTTGAAATCGCTACGTTCAACAGTACTAAAGGAAATGTATTTACAAGAAAAAACATTTTTTGACCTTTGGCATTGACTTTTGGGACAAGGTGACATGAAACATTGTTCCATATCTTCAACATTATGTGAGGTGTATACCTGCAAAGTTTGTAAATGCCACGTCAAACGGTTTAGGAGTAGATGGATTTCCAAGAACATAAATTATTTGACCGTTGGCCTCGACCTTGACATGATTCATTGTCCACTGCCCTCTACATCATATGACCTAGGCAAAGTTTGAAGTTACTACCCTGACATTTAGGAGGAAATGCATTTAATAAAAAATACATGATTTGACCTTTGAAATGTTGCTCGATCCGCACCCTCTACATCATTTGTCGTATGCAGTTGCATTGTTTGAAATTTTAAGGAGAAGATACAATTACAGCAGAAACGTGACAGGCGAACGCACGGACAGATAGACGGACGGACCGACAGTCGGCAGTAGGGCGACTTTGATAAGGAAATAGTAAAAACGTATATAATTATTTAATTAATGGGGGGCCTTACAGCTCGCAATTCATTGAGAAATCTGAATTCTAAAACAATAATGATTCAATTCAGTGTGTACATTTCTATTTCGTCGACAAAATGTCAGATCTTGATTGAAAAGATCTACATCAACTACCGCTACACTGTCTAAGCAGCAAAGCTTGAAAACATGATCAGCATGTATGTATGGAAAATCATTTCACGATGAGGATTGAAAAAATAAAATTATATCTGCTCCAAGAAACAATCGGATTGGTCAAACCCTTTGTCGACAGGTACGTGCAGCTCAGTAACTCCAGCTTAACTCATTTAAACCGAATAGAATTTCCCACTCTTATAAATTGGACCAGTCCATTTCTGTTTTAAGGTTTGTTGAGTGGTATTTTCATTTTTATTCAAATTTTGATATCACATTATGTAAGCAAACATACGGTTACAGAAAGTAGGGGTACAGTAACATTTCTCTAGTCCCAGAAGCTAGAGATACAGATAAAATAAACGAATTACAACAACTATTTTCTAATCATATGGGAAACGCACTCCACTTACATGTAGTAAAGACCTACAATATACTAGGTTAGGATCAGCGATCAGCTGGAGCATCCATCTGGCGTGTACACTGCATTGTCAGTATTTTGAACCCCATCCCCGCTTGGGACGGAACCATGTGGTGGTTTTCATTTTTTACAAACGATGCAATGACACCTTACGAAACAATTTATAAAATTTTATGTAAAAAATCTCTAACTTGAAGTCCACCAAATGTAGGACTGACTTTTCATAGTGACCAGAGGTGTGGCACCAGTGGGATGGTATGCGCTGGAATATGCGATTGTGCGCGGATTCTAGTTCTCTTTGTGTGTGTTTGTTTTTCCTCGTTTTGTTTTGTAGTTGCTCAAATAATTCCTCGTAGCAAGATTCTGAAGTTATCCAAGCAATAGTGTGTATTTGGACAGGTGCGAACAACAAAGGTCCATTTCAGCCTGCACATACGTGCCTCCTAATGAGGGACTTTGTTTTCCGCTACATTGAGAGTGTGATGTCTTTACAAAGTTGTTACTAAGACAAAAACATATACAGAAATATATTTTTGAAAAATGCGTTTTTCCTTTAAAATAGTAAGTAGGTATGATCAAGAAATATAACAATCTCAAACCGCAGACAAACCCATGGCACTGCAAGGAAGAGCCTTACAACAATCACGACAACAATCACGAGACACCAGGAAAACCAACCAAGCAAAGCAACCAGCTCACTCTTCCCCATCAAGATGATTGCAAAACTAGAATGAGCATAAAGTAATGTACAAAAAAACATACAACAATTAAGACTCCCACAATGGGAGTAACCAACAACAACAGAACCACCGCCTTAGAACGGACAGCAGCCTAAGCCACTAGGGGGCTTAAATGCACTTTAATGGTACCAAATCTTCGCCCTAGATTCTGCTGTTGTTGAAGTACAAATGTGTTCAGCTGGCATGGGGTCTTTCTAACTATTACAATGTATCATCATGGAGAAACACTCTAATCAAATTACCACACCACGACGAAACAAAGAAAAATGTTCACGACTCACAGATAGCCTGCGCTATAAAAAAAAGCTCAAGTTGAGCCATAAAATCATTTTATAATTTATTTATTTACAAAGAAATTTAATAGATAGTGTACTATGAAAAACATTATACAATTAATTTTTTTTTTGCATTTTTTTTGTGTGTGTGCGTGTGTGTGTGGGGGGGGGGGGGGTGTGAGGGTAAGGCTGAATCGCCACGTTTTTCACCTGTGGTCGTCATCAATGTGACATGTGTATATGACTAATCTGATGAAGTGTAACCCTTAATACCAATCTGTGAATTTAGACAATTTACCTAGCTTTACCAAGTCTAATGTAAATTAGGTTTTGCTATGTACATTGTTTCCCTATGCCGTGAAGTCTGGAGATTTATTCATATACTGTTATTTTCTGCTTGTGAAATTAACTAGAACCTTGAATTTTTGAGACAAGAGATATTGTGCGAATTAGATACCGAATCATACATGCGCTGATCCGACTGCGCGGCTCATGAGATTCTCGGTATCAAAGATCAAATAAAAAAAGCTAAGCGTCCGGTGAAGACTCAGATCAGCTTGAGCATCCATTGAGTCTGATCAGTATTGACTATGCACAAATGACTAACTAAGGACTAAGCCTCGTTTATATCTGTCTGGCCTAGCGGCGATTGAAATAGTTTTATCTAATATTTTTTCGGTCTCGCTCGCGTCTTGCTTTAATTACAGGTATAGATAGGAATTCTATCAAACGATGAATGTGACGTTCATTGCTTACATTTTTTAAGCCAATAACTGGGCTGGGATTTTAATCTGACAAGCGGTTTAAACAGCCGCTTAATATGTCCAAGATTACTCCGGTTGGGTAAAGCTAAATAACGAACTTTCTAGCGGTAATTGGATATCTCAGCCCAAAACAATATCGAGAGTGCTAACCAGGACACTAAAAAGGCTCCTTTTGCGACAGAAACGTTTCTATATGACAGAAACTTTTAATCGCTTGCTTAAATATAAATTCCCGTACAATGTCATGGTGAATTGATGTTTCTTTCCTGAGATTCTTTAAAGAATCCTTTTTTTCAGCACCAGGTTTTCATTTTGCAACTCGAATCTATTTACTGCAAAATGATTTCTATATTCATTATTAACATTTTTTGCAACAACGCCTGGCCAAAAAAAGTTACCCAAAGACTCAAGTCAGCAGAACTTTTAATGCTGAGCATAGTTTGTTCAAATATTAACCATAAGAATGATTTCCTATCACTTAATTCATGTTTGACTAAAATTTGCTCATAAAGTATAAACTAGGACAACATGTCAGTTGAGCATCTACAAAACCGTTGGTTCTAATGTGACATTTTTTCATTTCTCTTCTGTTGCCTTTTAAAGCTGCATAGTCTGTAACTTTTGATATTCTAATTTCGGAAATAAACTTTCGATTTTTCAAGAGTACAGTAAAAATACTCAAATTCAGGTAAACATTTTACCATTTTCATAAATTTTTACAAATTATATCTATCAAAACAACAGCATTTATGTTAAAAATCAACTGTCTTCAATTATAAGAGGGACGTAAATAATTCATAACAAGAGAAAAATCACCTGTTTTTATAAGATAATTCACTGGTCCATGCAGCTTTCATCTGTACTGAACATATTAATTGTGAAAACATAACTTACTTCTATTTTTACAAATGATTTAAAAAGAAAATATTTTGGTTTCGAAAAATGTTCATAGTTACAGATCCAGACTCTTTAAACTATCACACAAGTATTTTGATATATACACCATTCTGCATTTATCTGCTAGTTCCCAGTCTTCAAATAATCAATTCTTACATTTTGCAGCCTTTGTACTTGTTTGTTTGTTTACTAAGGTAAGGATTAATACATATAAGGTTTGATCTAAAAAAAATAACACTTTTAAGTAAAAAAGTGCTAATCACAAAAAATATTATCTGCTTTTGCTGTCTGCTGAAATGCTTTAGAAGCCTCTTGGTCAAGCATTGTAGATCCAGGTAAGACGACTCCTAAACGGGCGGTCAGATCTGGTTCCAGACTGTTTGCCTTTAAACTTATATATATTAGTCAATAAGGTAAGCAAATAAAATGACAGCTTTTACAGGTGCATTTTTGCAGGCACTTCAGGGGTTAAAAGTCAACGCAAGAGGAAACTATTGTTGAACCATTGAATTTGTTTGTTATTGTAGGAAAAGATATCTTTAATAAATACTTAGAAGATGGAATATACAAGTCAAAGATTACACTAGTGTTCTGGTCGAATGCTTTTAAGGAGGATGCATATTGCTTGTTACAATCGAAGCATGCTGTATTGAGGGCCAGTCTGACTAATGTGTGCCATATTGTCATCCTTGTGGTGATAGACAACTGTGAGATCCTGGAACGATACGAGATTTTCGGCCGCGTGGATGCTCAATTATGGCAGGAAAATTCATCAAAAGTTCTCCAAAATGTACTCCAGTCTGTCAGAGGTATGTTTATCTTTTCCCTTACCGAACATAGGCTACAGACTAAACAGAAATATCCCTCTAAAAATCGATTTCGTTTTACTCCAATATATAACATTACGAACTAGTTTAGTGTAGGCCGCTGTGTCGAAATTAGGGCTCCCTTGTGCATTTTTTGGTAAAAGTGTTTCCTACCGATATTCAATTAGAGAAATATATGATTCCATTTAAGGAAAAAGATGTTTCCAATTTTTTCTTGCAGTATTAACGCCACAGTGACGCCACAAAGTGACGTACCATCTTTTCACATGAATCAAACAGCTTTTATCTGCTAGTCCTTTATACACCTAAAGTAATCGCATTTTAGTGCTGTTTATTGCGATGAAGTGGTTTATAACGTCTATAGAAGGACCAAAATGAAAATTTGATTCAACGAGGACTTCAATTTTACGTCAAGTTGACGTCGATTTGATGTCAGTATGCAGAAAAACACATATTGTATACAGAAATATAATTCAGGAAAATTGCTCGTGCTTAAATTCAAATGTAAGCCTAAATTTATGTTTCTGGCTAAGCTTTTAAAACATGTTAGCCCTCTGACGTTTGGAGCGTTTGGCTGCTACAGCATGTAAACTACGTTACCCTTCTTTTTTAAAACAAAAATAATGTAAATAAAGTTGTTAAGGTAGTACCTGAATATTCAAAATGGCTAAACACTCGTGTAATTTACAAGAACATTTAATACCCTACTTATATTAATGCTTATAAAAGTTATGAGGACCCATTGTAGTGTCATTTATGTTACATTAAAACTACACCCTGTAAACCATTGAAATGTTGTTAATTAGTTTTATTCAATAAGCTTCTCATTTAGCATTCATATTTTAAATATATGTGCCAAAAGACAAGTAATGGGCCATTTTATAACTGCAAGCAGCTGGTTTTATCATAAAAATTTTAGAGTTATAAACTGCTTCATATAAAAAACCTAATAACACATTAGATAAGGTTAGAATATTTTCATCTCAAAATTTAGCATGTTATGCTTTATGAAAACCTTTAAAAAAACATTTATAAACAATATATTGAAATTCAAGAGTGAAAGGCTATACTCAACACAGTGTCGGATGTAAACTATCATTTTGTTATTTGTGTGACAATATGTAACTTATATTACAACCTTCAAGACTGTATATACATTGCTTAATTCCTTATATTATACACTTTATGGTATTTTATATCATTTAAAAAAAAGCAAGTAAGTATGATCAGAAAATACCACAATCACACACTGTAGACCAACCTACGCCACTGTGAGGAAAGGCCACAGAACACTAATAGCCACAAGACATCAGGAACATAATTAAAGTAACGCAACTAGCTCTCTCTTTCCCATCAAGGTCATTGCAACACTAGAAGGTGATAAAGTATTGAGTAACAAAACAAGGACCAAACACAAAAAACCACAAACAATGGTAGCAACAATAAACTCTGAATCATCAACTATAGAACCACCGCCTTAGAGTGGGCAGCTGCCTAACCACTGGGGCCTTAAATGCATTTTACTAGTACTAAACCTTCGTCCTAGATCCTGTTGTTGTTAGTTGTTGTTAAGCTGGCATTGAAAAACTGAATGTTTTTGTTATAGATACCCAGATTCCAGTTTATCTGAATAAAGATTTATCAATTTGTATTAAAGTAAGAAAAATGGCAAAAATCAGGAAACGATACAATCAAGTACCACACCTGACCCAGGATACCACATAGGAAAGGAACAAAAATACAATAAAAATTATCAAAGCCACTGAGTGCTTGAAACTTAGTGGCAAATAAAATGATAGAGAAATCTAAGTTTAATTGAAATAATTCTTATGAGTTATTAAAAAACAATCAATTTTGTAACCTTTTCAACTTTAGTTGTTCAAATAATTGGTAAACATGTTCAGTAACGTTACATGATACAGGCTAGATTCTATGTATCCAACTATATTTAGGTTCATTTTAATACCATAAAATAATAACCCGTTATATTTACTAAATGTTTTGAGGAGGTAGTCAGATCTTATGCATTATAACTATCTGTATTCAATTGTTGTTTAAAGAGACTTTCACCAGATCAATTTGTATTGTGTCATCTAGTTGCGTATGCAAATGTTGAGACATTACTTTAGCGTTTAAATTAATTTAATTTTATATCAGCAGATCTTTCGTTGTTCAATTAACGAAACTGTCAATCGCATCAACTTTGTACTTCTGATCACGTGCTCAACCAATAATGGGAAAATTGGTTATAGTAAGTTTTACTCTATGGATCACATTAGATATGATCATATGGGTCAATTGTTATTTCAATACAAATTTAAATAAAACTTTATCAGCCAAAAATATGTCTGGCCAAATTTGACCAGGTGATATTTAAGATTTTGCAAAATAGATTTTACAATGTTCTGATAAAAAAGTGAAATATTTAATAAGAAAGTGCAGTCATGAGATCTGACTTAGTTTTAGCAATGAATACTTGGAATAGTAACAAAGAGTTATATGTGTATAAAACATTAGAATAAGCTATTAACTCGCCAGGATATAGATTCAAAAGAAACATGCATAAATGTCAACTGTTCTAGCAAATGCAACATTAAGAGGACATTCTACTCAGTATTAAAATGTAAGTGAGTATGATCAGGAAATACCACAATCACACACCACAGACCAACCGGCGGCACCGTGAGGAAGAGTCACAGAACGTATACAGTAACAAGATATCCGCAAGACAATAAAAGCAAATCAGCCAGCTCTCTGGTCCTCTTCATGGTATTTGCTAAACCCTAAAGGACACAGAGTAACACTGTTATGATCGACTTACTTGAAAAGTACCAAAATCAAACGAGCTTGCTCCTTTTATTTATTTTTTCTGCTACTACAGTTAATTTATTTTGTTTTATTTGAAATATGCAAAGAATCAATTGGATGTATTTTTGTATCAATCATAATGTTCACATTTGATTGACTAAGTATCAAATGATATTACCTGAAACAAAATTCAATTGTAAGACTAAACATAATGATAGAATAATGCAAAACAAATTAACAAATAATTTATTTGGGTCCAGTAATTTAGCAATGGCTACAATATATATGAGCCAAGATCTAACAGATGGGACCTTCTGGTAATAAAAGTCAAAAGTGAGATATTTACAGAGAAAGAAAGACCTAGCTGTTGTAAACAACTACAGAAAATTCGAGGAGATTATTTTTTACAAATAACAAAGATATGAGCGTTTGAACTCGTATAGATGATGAGTTTCAAACATGACGTCACTTAACGTTGTTAAGACGTACTGACGTCAACACCATTGTGTTAACATATGGTGCTAATACAAAGACGCTGGGAGCAATATTTCAAGAATGATCCATGTTTCTGTAAATTTGATGTGTATGCAATTGCATAGACTGCACAAATAGCCCACATATGCTAATCTCGTGTTAACAAAAGCATTTGAAGTGAGGTACCCTGTTTTAAATGTAATGTATAGTCCATATGCACAGCTGTTGCCATGGCAACATACATTATACGTTTCACTTAATTTTATCAGAACTATTTGCGCCTCTATTGTAAGAACATGCAAAATCTTAAAATTTTAGACGGTTTTGAAATTTTGATTACACGAAAACTGCTAAAATGCCTGAAGGACCCTTTTGTCAGATCTGCGCTCATATATTATAGTAACAATGCCAGGGAACTTTACTGATTGATAAACATATTTCTTTTAAATGTAGGACTATAATGAATTTACCATTAGAACTAATTATGTTCTGTTTCAATGCTTCACAAAACGTTAGAACCAGACCAAATAGCTGATAAGTGTAATACTCCCCTTAAAATTGTCTTGTTATAAATGGGATTCTTCCCCCACCAAACTAGACATCTTTCAGATATAAAGCGGTTATAACCATATGAATAGGCTTTGCATGTGTCATATGTAGGTCAAAAGTGATTTAGTTTTCAAAAACACTTCTGTTTACTTTTCAAACGCCAATGATAACGGCCTCAATTTTGACCTACGTCTCACATAACTTACAATTTAAACGGATTCTGGCTACGTTTTGGCCTTTGAATGTTTTTTTTTATAGTTGTTGTAATCACTAGCTGGCTTACACAATGTGTGATAGATCTTTCTAACTTAAAGCTACTTCATGCTTAATATCATTGTGTCATCTAAAATGAGGTGTAGTGAGTGGCAAAAGCGTCTTTTGTGTATATCGTTATAAGTACAAAAAGAAGCATATACACGACTGAGATTAAACAAAAATATCATTTAGGCATTAACGAAACATTGATGGATCATAAAATAAGCAGCTTCTAAAAATGCTGTTTATATATTGATCATATACATCGACTTGAAATGACGTTTTATGGGGTTTCGGCTCAAATATCTTCCCATAATCATCAATGATTTATCCAGTTCATGACAGTTAAATGGCAGTAAATAAACCACTAGCAGTGAAAACTCATAAAGTGCTGTATTTGCTTTAACAGTATGTATTTCAAAGAAAGTAAAGTACATAACAGTACTTATTACAGGCCCTTTAATTGAATAAAACATATTGCTAGTCATTTGAATACAATTAAAAGATTATATTGTCACGTAAGAATAAGGAACAATCTGATAGTATTTCCTATTATTTCAGGGAAACAAAGTAAATTTTGCTATTACAAGGTAACACTGTAACCGCTGTAGAGTTATCATACATTAATATGTGGCTTATATAATTTGGTTTTAGAAAATTATAGTGTAAAAAACCCCTTGGAGATCTTTTGGCAGGCCATTGTCTAGTGATAGTACTGTGTTAAGTAGTAATACATTTGAAGTAACATATAAGAGTCATATCAAAGGAGTATATTGTTTAAATGCATACAGGTTGTTTGTTACTTTAAGATAAATGTGTTTAAGGCAAACAGCAAGTCAATAAATAGGAATAAGGTTTAACTTGGTATTTGCACAATGTGATTTGAAATTACAATAGGGTAACGTAGCTAACGTGGCTGTAACAAGTTAGAGAGCTAATCTGTGTCATTTTGAATCTTATATAATGTAATTTCATAGGAAGTCATAGTGTACCGTATCCCAGCAGTGGGAGAGGAGGGTCTATTAGCATATTGTAATCTAATGTTATTTGAGCTTTCACTTAAACAGGCTTTTCATTTTGATGCTGACGTCACTTTTTTCTTGTACTGACATCATTTAGAAGTTAATGTAACATCTGAGTCAGGGTCTATGCTCCAAATACAAGTCTTCGCCAGTAATATTACCATAACTGATCAAACAGTACTTGTTTATGCCAACTGGAATTCATTGTACTCAATTTTCAAACCCTAAATAAGTAAAAAAAATGGGTTCATCACTTTGCGCCGTCACCATGACGTTAAAACGGCAAGAAAAAATTGGAAAAGCCTTTTTTTCTTAAACTGGATACAATTTTTCTACAAAAATATGTATGTTGGACACTTTTACCCAAAAATTCCCACGCGATTACACAGCGGCCCACACTAAACATCTCATTTTATTAGAGAAGCATGCCTATAGTACACCATTCTGCCATTTAGTCAGGAAAAAAATCTGAAAAAGACGCTTATTTAAGAAGGTACAGGCATTTTGTGAAGAAAAGGTTTTGAGATACCTATTAGAGGTATTTTGGTATGCTGAATCCAAAAACCAATGTTGGCAAGCTGAAAAATGGCGTCTTCACTATCTAATTTGCATATTTCCAAGATGGCCGCCAAACTAAAGAAAAATTAATAAAAATTTGTAGAGTAACGTGTTTAGGATGCCAAACTGATACAAATCAATCCAAAACATCTTCTATTTTGTATCTAAGCAGCAACTCAACCTAGTCACTACCGAGCTTGTTACCAAATTAAAGCCCAGACATAGTTATTCAATGTGTTGATATGCAAATTTTTGTTTTTGCATATTCATGAGTATTAATAAAAAATAGAAATAAAAGAAAATTCGTAGAAAAAATACGGGGGTGTACCAATACACATTACCCATATGTCAGTTGCAAGTTATCACAGACATCAAACTGGGTAGCATATCTAAGCCTAGACAAAGTACTTTTACCCAATGGTACGATATGCAAATGATCAAATTTGAATAATCAATGAATAGTAATGAAAAAATGAGAAATAAGAGAAAAAAGGTAGAAAAATAATGGGGGGGGAGTACGTACAACATTAACTATATGACAACTACTAACTATTCCAGACTACCAAACTTGTTACCGAATAAAAGTTTAGACCTAACACTTTACTTCAATAATATTAATGAAAACATTAGAAATAAGAGAAAAAAGTTAGAAAATTTAAAGGGGTGTACATACAACATAACCCATATGTCAGCTGCAAACTATTCTAGACTTCCAAAATTGGTACCAAATGAAAGTTAAGTCATAGTACTTTAACACCGTAGTCAGATATATAGATCTGATTTACTTATTTATGATCATTAATGAAAACATTAAACAAAGAAAGAAAAATTGCAGAAAAATTAAAATGGGTATATCTACAAAATAACCTATATCTCATCTGCTAATTGCCCTAGACTAACAAGCCTGGTACCAAATAAATGCTAAGACATGGCACATTTTATGCCATGGTCAGATATGCAAATCATTTTAAGATTATATTCTTGAATTTTAATTTAAATGTTAGAAATAAGAGAGAACTGGTATTAAAATTAAGAGGGTGTACCTACAAAATTACTCATATCCTAGCCGCTAATATTCCGAGACTATCACACTTGGTACCGACTTAAAGCTAAGCCACTCTTCTTTACTCAATAGTCATTATGCGAAATTATCCATTTTTTAAAATATATTAATATTAATGTAAACATTACAAATGAGAGAAAAAAACGTAGAACAATTAGTGGGGGTCTACTTCTAAAATTACTCCTAACTCATCTTTTAATTGTTTTAAACAATTAATCATAGTATCAAATGAATGCTGAGATATAGTATTTTATTCCAATGATCAGATATGCAATCATTTTACAAACATATTAATGAATATTGATGAAAACTATGGAAAACTAAAGAAAATTTGAAAACTAATCAATAAGGTTGTATCTTCAAAAATTACTCATTCATTAACAAATTAAAAAAATTTGCGTATCAAACAACACTATAATAGATTTTTTTCTGGACTTTCATTTTGGAACAAGTTTAGAAAGTAACTGGGAAGTGAGTATGAAATCTAGGATAAATAGCAGCTGAGATATGAGTTATTTTGTATATACATTCTATTAAATTGTTCTGTTTTTTTCTCATTTCTAATATTTAATTTTTATTCATGAATACAATTTTTAGATAATTTGCATATTGGACCATTAAGTAAACATGCTATATATAAGCATTAAATTGGTACCAAGGCTGGTATTATAGGATAGTAAGCAGCTGAGATGTAGACAAATTTACATGTACACTCCCTTATTTTTTACGATTTTTCTCTTATTTCTAATGTTTTTCATTAATATTTATGAATATGCAAATTTGATATCTGAACATCTGATGAAAGTCCTATGTCTTAACATTCAGTTGGTACCAAGTTTTAAAGTTTCAGATGAGTTGCTGCTGAGTAATGAGTACTTTTGTCGAGGAATCCCCATTATTTAGAAGTGCATCATGCATAGCCATGGAAACCATGCAATTTCACATAGCTCAAATGGATTTAATCTTTAGGGTAATATTTTTTGCCCATTTAGGTGGTCTCACAAAATAATTTGACACATGTAAGAAGTTTTCCTGATGGTGCAAGGCTGGTCTAATTAGACACTGGGGTACTAAGGAATGTGCATGCTGTTACTTTTTATAGATACAAAATGTACCATATATTCGGGCATGGACATTATGACATATTTATTTTAAAACTAAACAACTTGTTGATTATATAAGTTTATATCTTATTTATTACTTGAAAAGCTGGTAAACAGTCCAAAATCGTTCTGTGAATAAAACTAACATTAAAATAGCAGGATACAGAATAAGGCAAGTTTATATATGATTTAATAGAATAAACGGACATTTATTACCATGAATACGGTAATATCCTGGAATAATTATGCAATTTGCCGCCAAAACCATGGACTCTAATGGTAAAACACTCTTAGGACATAATACTGATGATTTTGGACAAAAGAAATTGTCAAAAAATAAAATATTTCAGTAATATGCCAAATTACATGGTTTTTGGCGGCCATTTTGAAAATATGCAAATTAGGTCATTAAGACGTCATTTCTCAGCTTGCCAACATTGGTTTTCGGATTTAGCATACCAAATTACCCCTAATCAAGGAATCAAACCCTTTTCTTCACAAAATGCCTGTACTTGTTAACTTTTCTGATTTTTTTTCCTGACTAATTGAAGGGTTTATGATTGCTGGATGCTGAAATATACTAAACATACAATAAATGCTTCCTATTTAAAATTTTGAATTTATGTATACGCGCTTTTCAAAAAGGGCGGATATATTATAGTTGGTTCCGTCAGTCGATTCGTCTGCCGCCGTGTGTCCGTCCGTCAGTCGGTTTTGCTTGAAACGCTAACCCCTCCATGTTATGACAGAGGATGTTCATAGTTCGTACAGTAATGTCCTAATGTGTGTAGATGACAACAAGTGTTTGAGATCACCGCTCTGACCATGAAGTCAAATTCAAACGTCAAGGTCAAATTTACTGAAGACCTATGTTATGGCTAGGGCAGCAAACTTCTCTCTCAATTTTCCTCTGACGGTGTATGTTTGTTTGCCTGTGTTGTATAAATTACAAGGTATCACTTCACCGTTATGACATTGGGGTAATAGGTCAAGGTCAACTGTTCTTAAATCTGTTCTACTGCTTGTAAACTCCTCTTTCAGATTTTGACCGAGGCTGTTCATACTTTGCACAATGATTGCATATGCTTTGTGGATGAAAACAACTGTTTCGGATCGCCAAATTGACTTTGAGATAGATTTTTTATTTGTTTGATTTGATTCTTTGCGTCCCATCAACAATTTTTCAGTTATAAAGGGACGTGTCTTCCTGGGTTGAACCAGTACTAAGCTAGAATTAATGTTCTTGCTCAAGGACACAACGCAGTGACGCCGGTGAGGCTCGAACCCGCGGCCCTTCGGTCTCGAGTCAAGCACTCTACCACTGAGCCACTGCTGGTATCATGTAACTTTGCCTGCTAGTGCCATTTTCCGATAAACTTTGCAAACGATTTGGACCAAGATCAGGCCTGACAAAATGTCAGGTCTGATCTGGATCCAAGCTGTTTGATACTCTGATGGTATTCCAGAATTTTTTTTTTAAATAATAATTTTGAAAAAAAAATCAGCTGACCACAAAAACATGCATATTACTCAGTATAGGTAATAAAATGTACAGGTCCATTAAAAAAGTTATTTCACTACGCAATATTTCAAAAGTTTTTTCACATTTTTAAAATACATTAAGGGTCTATGTTTTACCATACATGTAATTAAATTATCATGCCATTTTGTTTCTATAAATCATATCAACGTATAATCAGACAACATTTATATATGAGTATTAAATACATTCCGATGAAAACACAATAACATACTTAAATACATTCCAATGAAAACACAACTAAATACCTGTACGCCTACATCATACAGTCAGTATTCGTTGCACTCCCATTTGTATAATAAGATCTGCAATTCTCCTTGGCATTGAATTGTTAAGTTCTTCCAGGTAGTTTGGTGCTACACTATACCACACTTCACATACTGGCTTCCACATCTCTTCTTTTAAACACGGCAGTTGGTTACCAATATCTTTCTTCATTATATTCAAAACGTTCTCTATGGAACTCATTTGTGGCCAATTCCCTTGCCATTTCAGAACGGATATTTTGTTACATTCAAGGCATTTTCTAGTTCTATTAGAGTTACGGCATGGCGCAAGATCATACATAAAGATATAACCCTTCTGTGGGAACACAACGCATTTACATTAGACTGTAATTAACAGACATACCAATCGATGCCATTGTCGTGTTTGGCGCAAACAGAATGTGACATATCATACTAAGTGTATTCAGACTACTGCAAAATTGTCAGCAAGTGTGCAAGACTGGGGGGCCATTAGCAACAGAGGCCTGTCTCTTCAAAGAAATGTGAATGGTAACATGGATAGTACAAAATACCAGATCAATATTATTCACGATATTGAAATGAAAAGTGAATGCGTTGTATTCCTACAGAAGGTATATATTGTATGCAAGATCTCGCATCATGCCATAACTCTAAAAGTACTTAACTCTAAACGTACTAGAATATTCATAGACTGTAAAGAATACCTGTTCTGGAATTACCAGGGAATTCGCCGGACATGAATACCATGGAAAACGTTTGGTATATAATGAAGAAAGAGATTGGTAACCAAATGTAAAATAGAAGAGATGTGGAAGCGAGTATGTGAAGTGTGGTATAGTGTAACACTAAACGTCCTGGAAAAACATGACAATTCAATGCCAAGGAGAATGCAGAACTTTTTGATGTAAAGGGAGATGCAACGAAATACTGACTTTATGATGTAGGCGTACAATGTTGTTGTGTTTTCATTGGAATGTATTTAAAGTAATGTTGTTGTGTTTTTCATTGAAATGTATTTGATACATGTGTATTTATATACAACTGCTGTCTGATTATACGTTGATATGATTTATAGAACAAAATGGCATGATAATTTAATCACATGTATGGTAAAACATAGACCATCAATGTATAATAACAATGTGAAAAAACTTTTGAAATATTGCGTAGTGAAATAACTTTTTAAATGGACCTGTATTGATTTGTTTATTTATAGCTGAAGTACCAGATTCAACCCAAGAGACTTGTGAACCCTGTCCAGCTGGACAAGCCTGCACCAGCCCAACGTAAGTACATTTGAGCAAGCCCATACCGAAACCAACAAGGTTGCTGTGCAGGAAGTAAAGACTCAGATCAGTCTAGGTATCAGCTCAGTCTTATTAGAGACTTCACATGTAGAAAGCTTGGTCCATAGTTAACCAGTGAGTACACAGCAAAGAGTCTGATCAGACTGGCTGATGCTGGGCACAGAAGACTCAGATCAGTCTAGGTATCAGCTCAGTCTGATTAGAGACTTCACATGAAGAAAGATTGGTCCATAGTTAAGCAATGAGTACACAGCAAAGAGTCTGATCAGACGGGCTGATGCTGGACATAAAAGACTCAGATCAGTCTAGGTATTAGCTCTGTCTGAGTAGAGACTTCGCATGAAGAAAGCTGGGGTCCATAGTTAACCAATGAGTACACAGCAATGAGTCTGATCAGACTGGCTGATGCTAGGCACAGAAGACTCAGATCAGTCTAGGTATCAGCTCAGTCTGATTAGAGACTTCAAATGAAGAAAGATTGGTCCATAGTTAAGCAATGAGTACACAGCAAAGAGTCTGATCAGACGGGCTGATGCTGGACATAGAAGACTCAGATCAGTCTAGGTATTAGCTCTGTCTGATTAGAGACTTCACATGAAGGAAGCTTGGGTCCTTCGTTAACCAATGAGCACACAGAAAAGAGTCTGATCAGACTGGCAGATGCTGGGCACAGAAGACTCTGATCAGTCTAAGTATCAGCTCAGTCTGATAAGAAACTTCACATGAAGAAAGATTGGTCCATAGTTAAGCAATTAGTACACAGCAAAGAGTCTGATCAGACGGGCTGATGCTGGACATAGAAGACTCAGATCAGTCTAGGTATTAGCTCTGTCTGATTAAAAACTTCAAATGAAGAAAGCTTGGGTCCTTAGTTAACCATTGAGTACACAGCAATGAGTCTGATCAGACTGGTAGATGCTGGGCACAGAAGACCTCGATCAGTCTAGGTATAAGCTCAATCTGATTAGAGACTTTATGTGAAGGAAGCTTGGGACCTTAGTTACCCAATGAGTACACAGCTAAGAGTCTGATCAGACTGGCAGATGCTGGACACAGAAGACTCAGATCAGTCTAGGTATCAGCTCAGTCTGATAAGAGACTTCACATGAAGAAAGTTTGGTCCTTAGTTAACCAATGAGTACACAGCAATGAGTCTGATCAGACTGGCAGATGCTGGACACAGAAGACTCAGATCAGTCTAGGTATCAGCTCAGTCTGATAAGAAACTTGACATGAAGAAAGTTTGGTCCTTAGTTAACCAATGAGTACACAGCAATGAGTCTGATCAGACTGGCTGATGCTGGGCACAGAAGACTCAGATTAGTCTAGGTATCAGCTCCGTCTGATTAGTGACTTCACATGAAGAAAGCTTGGTCCTTAGATAACTACTGAGTACACAGCAAAGAGTCTAATCAGACTGGCTGATGCTGGGCAAGAAGACTCAGATCAGTCTAGGTATCAGCTCAGTCTGATAAGAGACTTCACATGAAGAAAGCTTGGGTCCTTAGTTAACCAATGAGTACACAGCAAAGAGTCTAATCAGACTGGCTGATGCTGGGCACAGAAGACCCAGATCAGTCTAGGTATCATCTAAGTCTGATTAGAGACTTCACATGAAGAAAGTTTGGTCCTTAGATAACTACTGAGTACACAGCAAAGAGTCTGATCAGACTGGCAGATGCTGGGCACAGAAGACTCAGATCAGTCTAGGTATCAGCTCAGTCTGATTAGTGACTTCACATGAAGAAAGCTTGGGTCCTTAGTTAACTAATGAGTACACAGCAAAGAGTCTGATCAGACGGGCTGATGCTGGACATAGAAGACTCAGATCAGTCTAGGTATCAGCTCTGTGTTATTAGAGACTTTGAATGAAGAAAGCTATGGTCCTTTGTTAGCCTATGAGTACACAGCAAGGAGTCTAATCAGACTGGCTGATGCTGGGCACAGAGGACTCAGATCAGTGTAGGTATCAGCTCTGTCTGATTAGAGACTTCACATGAAGAAAACTTGGTCCATAGTTAACCAATGAGTACACAGCAAGGGGTCTAATCAGACTGGCAGATGCTGGGCATAGAAGACTCCAATCAGTCTAGATATCAGCTCAGTCTGATTAAAAACTTCAAAATAAGAAAGAATGGTCCACAGTTAACCAAAGAGTACATTGCGAAAAGTCAAATCAGACTGGCAGATGCTAGGCACAGAAGACTCAAATGAGTCTAGGTATCAGTTAGTCTTATTAGAGACTTCGCGTGAAGAAAGCTTTGCATCTAAGTTAACCAATGAGTACACAGCAAAGAGTCTAATCAGACTGGCTGATGCTGGGCACAGAAGACCCAGATCAGTCTAGGTATCATCTAAGTCTGATTAGAGACTTCACATGAAGAAAGTTTGGTCCTTAGATAACTACTGAGTACACAGCAAAGAGTCTGATCAGACTGGCAGATGCTGGGCACAGAAGACTCAGATCAGTCTAGGTATCAGCTCAGTCTGATTAGTGACTTCACATGAAGAAAGCTTGGGTCCTTAGTTAACTAATGAGTACACAGCAAAGAGTCTGATCAGACGGGCTGATGCTGGACATAGAAGACTCAGATCAGTCTAGGTATCAGCTCTGTGTTATTAGAGACTTTGAATGAAGAAAGCTTGGGTCCTTAGTTAGCCAATGAGTACACAGCAAGGAGTCTAATCAGACTGGCTGATGCTGGGCACAGAGGACTCAGATCACTCGAGGTATCAGCTCTGTCTGATAAGAGACTTCACATGAAGAAGGCTTGGGTCCTTAGTTAACCAATGAGTACATAGCAAAGAGTCTGATCAGACTGGCAGATGCTGGGCATAAAAAGACTCCGATCAGTCTAGATATCAGCTCAGTCTGATTAAAAACTTCAAAATAAGAAAGAATGGTCCACAGTTAACCTAAGAGTATTTAGCGAAAAGTCAAATCAGACTGGCAGATGCTAGGCACAGAAGACTCAAATGAGTCTAGGTATCAGTTAGTCTTATTAGAGACTTCGCGTGAAGAAAGCTTTGCACCTAAGTTAACCAATGAGTACATAGCAAAGAGTCTAATCAGACTGGCAGATGCTGGTCACAGAAGACTCAGATCAGACTAGGTATCAGCTCAGTCTGATTAGAAACATCACATGAAGAAAGTTTGGATCCTTTGTTAACTAATGATTCCACAGCAAAGTGTCTGATCAGACGAGCTGATGTTGGGCACAGAGGACTTAGATCACTCAAGGTATCAGCTCTGTCTGATAAGAGACTTCACATGAAGAAGGCTTGGGTCCTTAGTTAACCATTGAGTACACAGCAAAGAGTCTGATCAGACTGGTAGATGCTGGGCATAGAAGACTCAGATCAGTCTAGGTATTAGCTCAGTCTGATTAGAGACTTCACATGAAGAAAGCTTGGGTCCTTAGATAACTACTGAGTACACAGCAAAGAGTCTGATCAGACTGGCTAATGCTGGGCATAGAAGACTCAGATCAGTCTAGGTATCATCTAAGTCTGATTAGAAACTTCACATGAAGAAAGCTTGGTCCTTAGATAACTACTGTGTACACAGCAAAGAGTCTGATCAGACTGGCTAACACTGGGCATAGAAGACTCAGACCAGTCTAGGTATCATCTAAGTCTGATTAGAAACTTCACATGAAGAAAGCTTGGTCCTTAGAAAACTACTGAAAACACAGCAAAGAGTCTAATCAGACTGGCAGATGATGGGCACAGAAGACTTAGATCAGTCTAGGTTTCAGCTCAGTCTGATTAGAGACTTCACATAAAGAAAGCTTGGGTCCTTAGTTAACCAATGAGTACAAAGCAAAGAGTCTAATCAGACTGGCTGATGCTGGGCACAGAAGCCTCAGATCAGTGTAGGTATCAGCTCTGTCTGATTAGAGACTTCACATGAAGAAAACTTGGTCCATAGTTAACCAATGAGTACACAACAAAGAGTCTAATAAGACCAGCTGATGCTGGGCACAGCAGACTATGATCAGTCTAGGTATCAGCTCAGTCCTATTAGAAACTTCGCATGAAAAAAGCTTGGTCCTTAGTTGACCAATGAGTACACAGCAATGAGTCTGATCAGACTGGCAGATGCTGGGCACAGAAGACTTAGATCAGACTAGGTATCAGTTCAGTGTGATTAGAGACTTCGCATGAAGAAAGCTTGGGCCATAGTTAACCAATGAGTACACAGCAAAGAGTCTGATCAGACTGGCTGATGCTGGGCACAGAAGACTTAGATCAGTCTAGGTATCAGTTCAGTGTGATTAGAGACTTCGCATGAAGAAAGCTTTGGCCATAGTTAACCAATGTATACACAGCAAAGAGTCTGATCAGACTGGCTGATGCTGGACACAGAAGACTCAGATCAGTCTAGGTATCAGCTCAGTCTGATTAATAACTTAACAATAAGAAAGCTTGGGTCCTTAATTAACCAATGAGTGCACAGCAAGGAGTCTGATCAGACTGGCAGATGCTGGGCACAGAAGACTCAGATCAGTCCAGGTATCAGCTCAGTCTGATTAGAGACTTCACTTGAAGAAAGGTAGGGTCCTTAGTTAACCAATGGGTACACAGCAAAGAGTCTGATCAGACTGGCTATTGCTGAGCAACAGAAGACTCAGATCAGTCTAGGTATCAGCTCTGTCTGATTAGAGACTTCATGAAGAAAGCTAGGGTCCTTTTTTTACCAATGAGTACACAGCAGCGAGTTTGATCAGACTAACAGATGCTGAACACAGAAGACTCTGATCAGTCTAGGTATCAGCTCAGTCTGATTAGAGACCTCACATGAAGAAAGCTTGGGTCAATAGTTAACCAATGAGTACACAGGAAGGAGTCTGATCAGACTGGCTAATGCTGGGCACAGAAAACTCAGATCAGTCTAGGTATCAGCTCAACTTGATTAAAACTTCACATGAGGAAAGTTTGGTCCTTAGTTAACCAATGAATACACAGCAAGGAGTCTGATCAGACTGGCAGTTGCTGGGCACAGAAGACTCAGATCAGTCTAGATATCAGCTCAGTCTCATTATAGACTTCGCATGAAGAAAGCTTGGGTATTTAGTTAATCTATGGGTACACAGCAAAGGGTCAGATCAGACTGGCTGATGCTGGGCACAGAGGACTCGGATCAGTCTAGGTATCAGCTCAATCTGATAAGAAACTTCAAATGAAGAAAGCTTGGGTCTTTAGTTAACCAATGAGTACACAGCAAAGAGTCTGATCAGACTAGCTTATGCTAGGCACAAAAGAAGCAGGTCAGTCTAGGTATCAGCTCAGTCTGATTAGAGACTTCATAAACAAAGCTTTGGTTCTTAGTTAACCAATGAGTACAGTCAAGCCAGAGAAACACTTGACATAAAGTGCAACCCGTGTGCACTACGACAGAGAGAGGTGTGCACATGACTTTGAACTTCATCTGCGACCCATGTGCACGAGACTTTGAGACCCAAGTGCACTAGACATTCTCATCAAGATGTAAATGAGAATTCCTTGTGCACAATGAAGTTCAATACCTCTATTACACATAACACAAATAACATGTACCATAGCAAACAGTTTGGACCCAGATCATGTGTGGCAAGGTGTCAGGTCTGACCTGGATCCTAATTGACACTCCTATAAATGTCCTTGTGTATTTTTTAATGAAATAGAATTAATTTTTCATTGAGAATATTTTACATGAGAAGAGGGACATTCAACATACTTGCTAACACCTTCTTGTGATACACATGTTTGTAAAACTTGATGATTAGCTTGATTGCTGACAATCTTTGCTAGCTAGTTGGACCCAGATCAGGCAAAAATACAAGCCTGCTTTCTGTGAAGCCCAATATGGCCCTACACTGTTTGCATATGAACACAGGCTTAATTTTGGTTAACTGCCATCTGCTTTTAATCTTTGCGCAAACATGTTGACCCAGATCAGTCCTGACGTTTAGTCAGGCCTGATCTGGATCCAAGCTGCTTGCACTCTGATGGTAGAGACCAGGCGTTCTGTGGTATCTGGTTTGTCTATGCCCCACAAAAAAGGAAACTACGCTCCTTTTGGTTAACTCTTTGCCTACTATTATTTTGTCGTCTGCTGATAATCTTTGCAAATAGTATGAACCCAGATGCTTGGCCTGATCTTAAACCAATCTGTTTGACACTCTAAAGAACTTTTCGAAAATATGACTAAAAACGGTAGACACCCAAACCACATGCATAATTACCAAGAAGGGTGTAAAAATGATTTTTATATATCAAGATAAATGCTTTTTATTTAGTGGATGGATGCATACCTGTTTCACACTTTGTATGCTGGGTAATTTTTCATGCATTTTTGTTGTCTGTGTTTTTCAACCATCTTTTTAAAAAATCCTCCACTGAGGAATACCCTCAGATTGTCAAACAGTTTGTATCCAGATCAGTTCAACAAAATGTCGGGCCTGATCTGGACCAATCATGCTTTTTTGCAAAGATAATAAGCAGAAGGCAATCGCTGTTTTGACACATTGATAGCTTGAGGGAAGGATTAATTATTTTATTACTGAACAGTGTCAATATCTGTGTTCTTGACTAGTATCTTGCCAAATACTGTTTTCACTTGACTACTTTAGCAATGTAATCACTATAGACACTGACCAGACCTCTATATAATTTTTAAGTAAAAGCTATTTATACATTTCCAGATGAAAATCATCATGTAAGGTGGGTTAGGAGCTAGGATTTATAGCTAAACCCAGCTATAACTATATAATTAGTTTTGGAAAAGTTATTTTTGAAAACGAATAGTCAGCAGACAGCAACAATAACAAAAAATAATAAAAATAAAAAAATGGAATTTTCATTTAATGTAGAACAGTTTGTTGTGAAGTCTGCTTTATCAGACAAACAGTGAAAATCATGATCAATTATTTTGGAATGCATACAGTTAGGACCCAGATCAGCACTACCTGATCTGGATCCAAAACGTTTGAAAATCTGAAAGTGTTTCTGAAAGATTTTTTTTAAAACAAAGTTATTTCAACAGACCACAAAAAATGTGAGCATGACAGGCTGGTCTGGACATTTAGAGTGTGAGCAGATTATTGTTCACATCCAACTGACGGATATTTTTGTTAAAGTAGATAATTGCTTTTAATTGGCCTTTAATTGACCAAACGTGTTGACCACCTGGTGTGAAAAGATATCACCTAGCCACTTTATCCTGTACAATGTAATTAATCAAATGAACATGGAGTTTTACTTAGCAGGTTTAGTACACAGGCATTAGCTGTCACAAACAATGTAGACACAGATGAGAAAGCGCTAGCAAGTAATGAGTTAAGCCGGTCATGCCAATTTACGATATTACCTGGTGTATCCTTGTGATGAAAAAGTTTCTTTTTTTTGTGTGTGTTTTTTAATAAATTCTATACTCCCAGAATCAAAAGAAATTTGTTCCTGATCAGTCTGCTCTTCATGAAGCATGCTGATCTGAGAATATTTTCTATCTCATTGATAACTTTTGCTGCAGCCGTATATTAGAGTAAATTTAAGAACAGCGCTTTGCAAACAGATTGGATCCAGATCAGGTCTAACAAACTGTCGGAGCTGATCATAATCTAAATTGTTAATCACTCTGACAGTATTTCTGAACTTAACCAATGAAATGCAACTCTTGATATTATGTTATCATAAAGCACAGAAGCCATAAAATTTGACAATTTTGGACAATACGCAGGTGTTTAAACCCTGGCCTGCTGAGCAAGTCACATGCCACTCAGTTTTAAACTATTACTTCATTTGTTATAATAAATTCTGGCTTTACAAAAATACAAAAAAAAACTCATAAAATTATTTCAAGGACACTATCAGAGTGTTAACAGTTTAGATCAGATTGGGTCAGCATTCTGTTGGGTCTGATCTGGGTCTTTGTTTGCAAGATTAACAGCAGATAACAAAATTCTCTGCTGTCAGGCAAAAACTATTATAAAAATATAGAAGTTTGAGCCTGGTCTAAAAGAAAAATGATTGGAAAAGGTTGATTTTTAAAGACATCAGCTAATGTCAAAGTTAAAATAATAAAAAATAAAAACTCATAAAAATTCAAAGCATACAAAACTATCAACTCAATTCTTAACAAAAATCTTTATATCTGCAGGCAGGCTGGTTTTGTTCTGTGTGCCAACACACTTGGGCTTATTGAGATATGAAAATGTAAAATGGTGATCAAAGCTGACACATCTAAATTTGATTGGATAATTCAATCTAAAAGAACCAATTAATGATAAGTTAATTAATTGAAATAAAAATAAACCATTAAAAAGTTACACGATAATAGCAAATAAGTTTTATTAACTAATGTGATTAGATAAATGAATTGAAGCATAAGAAAATATATATTAAAATTTACATTCAGCTGGAATAAGCACAATGTACAACAAATGAACAATCAGTTTAAATTTTCTATATTTACAATACTTATAGCAGACGATATCAAGTAAATGTTTGTGAGCTTTATGGACTACAAGTGCACTATGGTCTAAGAATTAGATACATTTCATCAATGATTGCTTTGCACTTCATGTGCACTAGGGTTTGAGACTGGGGTGCAACTCATCGCTCAAAACTAGCTCTCCTGTAGTTCAACCCATGTGCAACTCATGTGCACAAGGGTGTAAAGTGTTTCTCTGGCTTGACTGTACACAGCAAAGAGTCTGATCAGACGGGCTGATGCTCGACATAGAAGACTCAGATCAGTCTAGGTATCAGCTCTGTCTGATTAGAGACTTCACATGAAGGACGCCTGGGTCCTTAGTTAACCAATATGTACACAGCAAGGAGTCTGATCAGACTGACAGATGCTGGACACAGAAGACTCAGATCAGTGTAGGTATCAGCTCAGTCTGATAAGAGACTTTGCATGAAGAAAGCTTGGGTCCTTAGTTAACCAATGAGTACATGGCAAAGAGTCTGATCAGACTGGCTGATGCTGGGCATAGAAGACTCAGATCAGTCTAGGTATCAGCTCAGTCTTATTAAATACTTCACATGAAAAAAGTTTTAGTCCTAAGTTAACCAATGGGTATACAGCAAAGGGTCTGATCAGAATGGCTAATGCTGGGCATAGAAGACTCAGATCAGTCTAGGTATCAGCTCAGTCCGATTAGAGACTGCATGAAGAAAGCTAGATATCAGCTCTGTCTGATAAGAGACTTCGCATGAAGAAAGCTTTGGCCCTTGTTAACCAATTGGTACACAGCAAGGATTCTGATCAGACTGGCAGATGCTGGGCACAGATGACTCAAATCAGTCTAGGTATCAGCTCAACCTGATAAGAGACTTCACATGAAGACAGCTTGGTGCTTAGTTAACCGATGAGTACACAGAAAAAAAGTCTGATCAGACTGGCTTATCCTGGGCATAGAAGACTCAAATCAGTCTAGGTATCAGCTCAGTAATATTAGAGACTTTGCATGAAGAAAGCTTGGGTCCTTACTTAACCTATGTGTACACAGCAAAAAGTCTAAACAGACTGGCTAATGCTGGGCATAGAAGACTCAAATCAGTCTAGGCTCATCTCTATCTGATTAGAGAATTCACATGAAAAAGGCTTGCATCCTTAATTAACCAATGAGTACATAGCAAGAGTCTGATCAGACTGGATAATGCTGGGCATAGAAGACTCTGATCAGTCTAGATATTAGCTCAGTCTTATTAGAGACTTCGCATGAAGAAAGCTTGGTCCTTAGTTAACCTATGAGTCCACAGCAAAGAGTCTGATCAGACTTGCTGATGCTTGGCACAGAAGACTCAGATCAGTGTAGGTATCAGCTCAGTCTGATTAAAAACTTCGCATGAAGAAAGCTTGGTCCTTAGTTAACCATTGAGTACACAGCAAAGAGTCTGGTCAGACTGGCAGATGCTGGACATAGAAGACTTAGATCAGTCTAGGTATCAGCTCTGTCTGATTAGAGACTTCACATGAAGAAAGATTGGTCCATAGTTAACCAATGAGTACACAGCAAGGAGTCTGATGAGACTGGCAGATGCTGGGCACAGAAGACTCAGATCAGTCTAGGTATCAGCTCAGTCTTATTAGAGACTTCGCATGAAGAGAGCTTGGTCCTTAGTTAACCTATGAGTACACAGCAAAGAGTCTGATAAGACTTGCTGATGCTTGGCACAAAAGACTCAGATCAGTGTAGGTATCATCTCAGTCTGATTAAAGACTTCGCATGAAGAAAGCTTGGTCCTTAGTTAACCTATGAGTACACAGCAAAGAGTCTGACAAGACTGGTTGATGCTTGGCACAGAAGACTCAGATCTGTCTAGATATCAGCTCAGTCTTATTAGAGACTTCGCATGAAGGAAGCTTGGTCCTTAGTTAACCTATCAGTACATAGCAAAGAGTTTGGTCAGACTGTCAGATGCTGGGCATTGAAGACTCAGATCAGTCCAGGTATCATCTCAGTCTGATTAAAAACTTCACATGAAGAAAGCTTGGGACCTTAGTTAACCAATGAGTACACAGCAATGAGTCTGATCAGACTGGCAGATGCTGGGCACAAAAGTGTCAGATCAGACTAGGTATCAGCTCAGTCCTATTAGAGACTTCGCATGAAGAAAGCTTGGGACATAGTTAACCAATGAGTACACAGCAAAGAGTCTGATCAGACGGGCAGATGCTGGGCATAGAAGACTCAGATCAGTCTAGGTATCAGCTCAGTCTGATTAAAAACTTCACATGAAGAAAGCTTGGGACCTTAGTTAACCAATGAGTACATAGATAGGAGTCTGATCAGACGGGTAGATGCTGGGCAAAGAAGAGTCAGATTAGACTAGGTATCAGCTCAGTCCTTTTAGATACTTCGTATGAAGAAAGCTTGGGACCTTAATTAACCAATGGGTACATAGCAGGAGTCTGATCAGACTGGCAGATGCTGGGCACAAAAGACCCAGATCAGTCTAGGTATCAGCTCTGTCTGATTAGAGACTTCATATGAAGAAAGCTTGGGTCCTTAGTTAACCAATGAGCACACAGCAAGGAGTCAGATCAGACTGGCTAATGCTGGGCATAGAAGACTCAGATCAGTCTAGGTATCAGCTCTGTTTGATTAGAGACTTCACATGGGAAAGCATGGGTCCTTAGTTAACCAATGAGTACACAGCAAAGAGTCTGGTCAGACTGGCTGATGCTTGGCACAGAAGACTCAGATCAGTCTAGGTATCAGCTCAGTCTTATAAGAGACATCACATGAAGAAGGTTTGGGACCTTAGTTAACCTATGAGTACACAAGAGTCTGAACAGACTGGTTGATGCTTGGCACAGAAGACTCAGATCAGTCTAGATATCAGCTCAGTCTTATTAGAGACTTCGCATGAAGAAAGCTTGGTCCTTAGTTAACCAGTGAGTACGAGGCAAGGAGTCTGGTCAGACTGTCAGATGCTGGGCATTGAAGACTCAGATCAGTCTAGTTATCAGCTCAGTCTGATTAAAAACTTCGCATGAAGAAAGCTTGGGACCTTAGTTAACCTATGAGTACACAGCAAGGAGTCTGATCAGACTGGCAGATGCTGGGCACAGAAGACTCAGATCAGTCTAGGTATCAGCTCAGTCTTATTAGAGACCTCGCATAAAGAAAGCTTGGTCCTAAGTTAACCTATGAGTACACAGCAAAGAGTCTGGTCAGATTGGCTGATGCTGGGCGCAGAAGACTCAGATCAGTCTAGGTATCAGCTCATTCTGATTAGAGACTTCATATGAAGAAAGTTTGGTCCTTAGTTAACCAATGAGTACACAGCAAGGAGTCTGGTCAGACTGGCAGATGCTGAACACAGAAGACTCCGTTCAGTCTAGGTATCAGCTCTGTCTGATTATAGACTTCACATGAAGAAAGCTAGGGTCCTTAGTTAACCAATGAGTACACAGCAAAGAGTCTGACCAGACTGGCAGATGCTGAGCACAGAAGAATCAGATCAGTCTAGGTATCAGCTCAGTCTGATTAGAGACTTCACATGAAGAAAGCTTGGTCCTTAGTTAACCAGTGAGTACACAGCAAAGAGTCTGACCAGACTGGCTGATGCTGAGCACAGAAGAATCAGATCAGTCTAGGTATCAGCTCAGTCTGATTAGAGACTTCACATGAAGAAAGCTTGGGTCCTTAGTTAACCAGTGAGTACACAGCAAAGAGTTTGATCAGACTGGCTGATGCTGGGCACAGAAGACTCAGATCAGTGTAAGTATCAGCTCAGTCTTATTAGAGACTTCACATGAAGAAAGCTTGGGTCCTTAGTTAACCAGTGAGTACACAGCAAAGAGTCTGATCAGACTGTCAGATGCTGGACACAGAAGAGTCAGATCAGTCTAGGTATCAGCTCAATCTGATTAGAGACTTCACATGAAGGAAGCTTGGGTTCTTAGTTAACCAATGAGTACATAACAAAGAGTCTGATCAGACTGGCAAATGCTGGGCATAGAAGACTCAGATCAATCTAGGTATAAGCTCTGTATGATTAGAGATATCACATGGGAAAGCTTGGGTCCTTAGTTAACCAATGAGTACACAGCAATGAGACTGGTCAGATTGGTTGATGCTGGGCACAGAAGACTCAGATCAATCTAGGTATATGCTCTGTTTTATTAGAGACTTAGCATGAAGAAAGCTTGGGTCCTTGGTTAACCAATGAGTACATTGCAAGAAATCTGATCAGTGTGGCAGATGCTGGGCACAGAAGACGCAGATCAGTCTAGGTATCAGCTCAGTCTGATAAAAACTTCACATGAAGAAAGCTTGGGTCCTCTGTTAAACAATGGGTACATAACAAAGAGTCTGGTCAGACAGGTAGATGATGGGCACAAAAGACCCAGATCAGTCTAGGTTTCAGTTCAGTCTGTTTAGCGGTTTTGCTCATATAAAGAAAGCATTGGTCCTCAGTAATCCTGCTGAGTACACAGCAAATTCACCATATCTACATTAATTGCTGGTTCCCGCTTTACAGGTGGTCAGTAATGGAAAAACAGGTAACCAGTACCCCCTCCCCAATACCTGGAAATGGGGGGTTCTGGTTACCTGTATTTACATTACTGACCACCTGTAAAGCGGGAACCAGCAATTAATGTAGATATGGTGAATACTGATCAGACTTGGTGGAGTATTTAATTGGCACACACTTACCTTGTTTGTTTTTCTATGTCATAGCTCATTTCAATAGCCGAGTGAGAATGCTAAAAAATTAACACACATCAAAGGGAGACTACTGGATCAAGCAATGATTTTCTTCATTTGCGTCCCTTTTCAAAATGGAAACTTCTCTTAAAGGAAAGAATTTTGTTCCAGAGGGAGCGAATTCTTTCCTTTAAGAGATCTTCTAATGGTATGGAAAATCACTTTTACCACATTAGGTGACCTCCCTTGAATGTTACTATTTATATTACACAGGTGTGTAACTACATAATGGGAGCTACACCAATGCATTTGAGCAAGCCTATGAGGAAAATAGGACTTAACCCATTTATGCTAAATGTATTTTCCCATCCTTATCAATTGGGTTAGTCCATTTCCATTTTTAGGTTAAGGAGTGTTTTTTATCTTTATTCAAATTTGAAAAGATCGACACTTCTGTAAGCAAACAGTAGAGAACCAGATCAGACACCGCATTTTGCGGCGTCTGATCTGGTTTTGCATTGTTTGCTGATGTCCCAATAAAAGGACGCCAGGCATATATTGGTTAAACCCGGTGTACACAAAATTGTTCTTGAACTCTTTGCCTTCTAGTGTTGTCTGCTGATTCCCTGAAACCAATTGTTTGGGTACTCCAAAGAACCGTGTCACTGAGGCAGTTCTTTTCATCACTCAAAACAAGTGTTAAAAAGGATGTTTAATAAAAGTATTTTGCATAGAATTCTTTGCGTGAAACTGTTTGAAGGCATTGTCAAATGAACATAAATCCATGTTTAAATCATGAGATTCACGTGCTGTTTGACCACGTCTTTTAACTTAACAAAAACCTGAACTGAGCCCTGAATTTTGCATGAGATTACAAGCGAAAGTGTTGCTGCCTTGCCTGAACATTTCGCGGATGCTTTTGTAAAAGGCCTCGTGTTCAAATAGCCTCCTCGGGACCCGGCAAATGATTATGCATGAAAAAACATGTGTGATCCCTATATTAACAATTTTATGTTCAGAATTTTTGCTTTAATCTTGTCCCGTGTGTTTTCATGTAATTTTCAGATGAAATATGCAGATTTAAGATTACTGTCGAATATCGTAAATTCAAAGTACGTTGGAAGTCATCGAGACGAGAGGTTTTATTAAGAATTATCAATAGTTCTAAGTACATGTATAAGTAGGATGCTTAAAAATATATAGCCCCCAAAAATGATTATTATCAGGGTTTTTTTCTCAGTGTTTTGTAGGGTAAAAGAAACGTCTCAAGGAGTCAATTCTTTTGCGCACCCAAAACATGTTACAATGTATTTAAAATACATGTACTAGTTCCTGAATAGGTCCTTATATCTGAATTTTCTGAATCCATTGTGCCCGGAATTTATAACGAATTTGTGAGCATTCAAAAAAGTCTAATTTTGAATTTTCAAGGGGCTAAATTTTTTCTCGTTTTCAGGAATGATGCTACTAACTGTGCCACTGCATATTTTTCCCTTTCTGGTGAGACATCTTGTACACAATGTCCTAAAGGAAGTGAATGTCCCTCCACATCGTCTGCTCCAGTGACCTGTGCTGCCGGTAGGTTTTATGTTTCTCACTCCCTTCTGTTTATGCTATGATCTGTTTTTACTGCCCAAAACGGAAGTGCAGTGGCTCAGTGGCAGAGTGTTTGCCTCAAGACCGAGGGGCCGTGGCTTCGAGCCTCACCGGCGTCACTGCATTGTGTCCTTGAGCAAGAACAATAATGATAGCTTATATAGTACTGGTTCAACCCAGGAAGATCCTTCCCTTTATAACTGAAAGATTGTTGATGGGACGTAAAGAATCAAATCAAACAAACATACAGCCCAAAACTTCAAATGATCAAAGAGCTGGTGGCATAGTGGTAGAGTTCTTGACATGGGATTGAAGGATCATTGGTTTGAGTCTCACTGGAGGCACTGCAATGTGCCCTTAAGTGAGACACTTTAATGTCTTTTCAGTACTGGTTCAACTCAGGAAAAGTCACAACATAAAGCATCAGAATAAATAAACATCATTGGCTCGAATACCCTTTGGGACCTTGAAAATTTGTTCTATATAGGGGTAGTCTTTGGAAGTTCATTATAATACCAGATCTAAAAGCAAAAGGCCAAAATATTTTTATCAGTTGATTTACGGTTTTTTTTTTAAGATTTAGGGTCGGGGGCGAAAAATATATAAAAAAAAGCTCTGAAAATGACCAGTTGACTGGTCTGGTCATAATCAGAGCTTTTATTTTTTTAATACCTCCAGAAAAAAACCCAGTAAAACTACGGTAAATCTTGTATTAGTTCGTACACTCGAATAGTTCGTAAACCATAAATTATTCACAACCAGTCAGCTCAAAATGTCATGTATTGTTATTAGTTCGTACAGTGGTCATTTTTTCTTATGCGTAATTTTAATAGTTCCTGCACATCGTTCTTTTCCTTCATCGGTGCTTGTTTTTAAATCAGCGTAGCTGTCAATGATACTTTCATGTTTACTTTCGCGTGCACATACACCACCTGTCAATCTATGGGCTTAGGTCGCTAACGTAAATCCAGCATTGACGTCGCATGTTAATAACATTAAGATTTGTTTTCTGAAAACGCTAGGGGCGGACGCCTATGTCGCCGATGCTTCGGAGATATTCTGATATTCATTACAAAAATTAAAAACATTGCATAATGGACTGTTTCATTTTGTTTCCGTGTCATATATCTTCTCGAATCGGACATACCCAAGCCGCATGCGACACAGAGGGCACTTTTATGCTTGTGCAACTCGGACCCGTCCATGAAATAAACTTGCGCGGTGCCCCGTATGAACTGGTACCAGGGTATTTCGTAAATAGCCTGCTGGTACATATGACAGATGTAATCAGCTAAGGCTCAGGAGAGCATGTGCGTTTGCGCAATCTCGCCAGGGTCTCGCAGCTCACGATCATAAAGTTTGAAGTGGACCAAATAAAATTCTAGACATCTACGTACGTTGTGTTTTAACTACTTGAATATCAATTTCATACGAGTCCGGTGGTTTTCTAAGCGTAAAACGGCTATTCCTATAGAAACCTCAAATTCCTCAAAATGGAACATTTTAACAAACAGTTGAGCCGATCGCGGCGTGTCTTGCTGTTCTCATGTAGCCTAACTGCATACAGAAGGTCCTAAGAGTGTATTTCCAAGATCGTGTACGCATAGACGCATATACCAAGAAATAATTTGATTGTAGCATGATTCTAGATCTTGATTAATTTAATATTTACATTGGTATTTTTTTTTTAAATAAGCCAGTTCATGAGCTTGTGGTACCTATCGCATATGCGAGCAGCGTAGGCTCAGACGAGCCTGCGCATCCGCGGAAAATCGTCAGCGCCTCAACTGCTAACTGCCCACATACACATAGAAGGAATGAAGATGAAGTTACATTCCTTAATTTAGGGTAATAGCCCCACTGGGTGGCTGTGAATTTGAACATCTCAGAATTTGTTTTATTTACCGTATGCATCCCGAAGTTCCATTGGTTCTCATGAACAGTCAGACTAGACCGTATGTCTTTTTAACAACTTAACAGTTTCACTATTGATAGATTATCCTTTCATATGAAAACAGTGATCGCGACATACCTTACCAGACGTCTGTATGTACCCCGACTTGCATGAGACCAACAAAGTTGCAGATCAACCTGCGCACCGCTCACTCTTATCAGCGCCTTTGTTATGAATAAAAACATTGAACATTTTGTTGGGCCAGATCTGGGCTCAAATTGTCTGCTAATATTGTCAGCCACAGACAAAGGGACAGAGTCGCAGTCTCAAGGACGTTATGATGTCACTGGTTAAGATCAAAGCCGCCACTATCGGCCACGTGCTGTTGTTGTTTTAAGAGTTGGGTAGCATGTGGTGGCCTTGGCGCATGAAATCGGTCTTCGCAATTATAACATGCGCGGATCCATAACGTTTTGTTGGAGGGGTCCAACTTTGATAACGTTTCTTAACTTTTAGTTGATGATGGGAGAGATGATGCAAACACCACTATAAGCGGGCTAGCGAAATACCATTTAAATGGCGTTTCGCTGATGGCTTTGGTAGCTTTGTGATGACCAGTATGCTTAGAAAGCCTATTTCTGGTGATTTTTCAGGGGTGGTCCAGACCGCCTCCCCCACTCTGGAATCCGCCCATGAGATGTCTCCTTTTTCATGGGTTTGCATGAAAAAAAATGCAAACTCACCACTTTCGCCCATTCTCCCCACTGGATCCGCGCATGGGTATGATCTTGCAAACCTGAGGGACATGTTTTCTCATGCATTGGCTCGAGCGACTAGTGACACTTCCAAACATGAAGAGGTACATGATTCTGGATATTTCATCTGGTTCTACATTGAACATGGAATGAGCATGCGCTGCAACGTAATTTGTGGGAAGGAGAAAAATGCGACGAACTTGTACATATACATTTGACTTGTCTCTTTCTTCCACCTGTGTTTTCGATGGCACTTAGAATAGAATCATGCGCAGATCTAGGATTTTTTTCAGTGGGGGGGTGGGGGATCCAGGTCCGACGGCCAGAAAACAGTCTGGACGTTTTTGTTGTTTTTTTTTAAGTCCTCAACTTATTTTACATTTTACAGAGGGGGTCCAATGGTTTTATTACAGAGAAAACTGTACTTTTCCAAGGATCCAGGGGGGGGGGGGGGGGTCCGACATTTTTCAGGGGGTCCAACTTTTTCCAGGGAGGGGTATAGATACCCATCCAGGGGGTCCGGACCTAATATCCCCTCTCTAGATCCGCACATGAGAATCTACATGATGTCATCATGGCTCAATAATTGCTGCTAAAAATACGTTGTAGAGCTAGCCGAACTTCGGATGAAAGAATAAGTTCGACGTGTATGAAAATTATTCAGGGATCGCACGTCGTAGAATCTTAATGAAAAGCAAAGGATTTGTTGAGACACAATGATTATCTCGACTTTTAGTCAACTAGGCTTGGTTTCAGTCTTTCATCATGTATCAGACACATGTAATATAAAACTTAAATCTTTGAATATTTCATCATTTTCCTAAAATTCTGGACAGGACAATCACTTTTAACATTGTCACTCTCAAAAATACACTGACAGAACCTCAAAAAAATATTATTTTTTCAACAAAACAAAAAATATTTAGAGTCGGCGGATAAAATAAAAAAATAATTTTAGAAATTAAATTTTATTTTTTTCCTACTTTCTGGAAAATTACAGTGGGAGGGTTTGTAAATCAACATATAAAACTATTCTTGCATAATGGGAATGATATTTCGGTCATCCATTAAAAGGTTGCTGTGTGTAATCATAAGAATTGCCTCCATGAAGTAATTTTAATGGTTGCATCAATAAAAGTTTGTAAATTCACTTTTGGCCATAATATAGAGTGAAAATGCACACGTGTTACATGTCAGATAGTGAGATGGCAAAAGTTGACATTTTGAAAATTATATTCTCAACTCATATTTCTCAAATTTAACTAAAATGTAAATTTCATATTTGATTGTTATTTTTTTTTTTATTTAAAGGTTAGTTCTAAATTTAAAAGTAATTTCTATAGTTAAATGTTAATTCTATATTTAAATCTTAATTCTATATTTAAATCTTAATTCTAAATTTAAATGTTAATTATGTATTTAAGTGTTAATTATGTACATGTATTTAAATGTTAATTATATATTTAAATGTTAGTTCTAATTTAAATGTTAATTGTACAATTTTAAAAATGTTTATTATGTACAAGTATTTAAATGTTAATTCTATGACATTAAATGTTTACTCTATATCTAAATGTTAGTTATATATTTTAAAAATGTTAATTCCATATTTACATCTTAATTCTATATTTGAAAATTGTTAATTCTATATTTAAATGTTAATTATATGCAATTATTCCAGTAAAATATTTTTACTGACCGTTCTAAGTCAGTGCTTTTTTTGTTGATCATTTATGTATTTTCTGTCTTGTTTTTGTTATGCTTTCGTGCACGTCTGTTTATTGATGCCTGTGATCTCCTGCTGGGAAGGGGCTGACCTCTTGGCTCTTGTTTGTGATGTCTAATTGTAGAGTTGGCACTTTCCTATTGGTATCCTAGGTCAGGTGTGGTGCTTGATTGTATCGATTCCTGATCTTTGTCCTATTTCGTACTTTCAAATGTTAATTATATTTAAATACCAATTCTATATCTAAATATTATTTGTACATTAAGATGTTAATTATGGATTTGAAAATTAATTTTATACTTTTAAAAAGCTGTGATCAAACTGGTTAAAAGTTTCATCAGTCAACATATGAGCGCGGATCTGACAAAAGGGTCCTTGGGGCATTTTTGCAGTTTTTGTGTTATCAAAATTTCAAAAGCGTCTGAATATTCAAGATTTTTCATGTTATAACAAAAGAGTCAAATTGCTTCTAACATGTTATACAATCAAAGGTGCAAACAGTTCTGATAAAATTTAGTGATATGTATAATGAATGTTGCCATGGCAACATATGTGCATATGAACTACACACTTCCTTTAAAACAGAATACCTCATTTCAAATGCTTTTATAAACACGGGATGTGCGTATGTGAGCTATTTGTGCAGTCTATGCAATTGCATACACACCAAATTTACAGAAACATGGAGCATTCTTGAAATATTGCTCATAGCGTCTTTTTATAAGCGTCATATGTTAACACAATGGTGTAGACGCCAGAACGTCATTAACAACGTTAAGTGACGTCATGCTTAAAACGCATCATATAAACCAGTTTAAACGCTCATATCTTTGTCATGTGTAAAGATAAAATCTTTGAATTTTCTGTAATTGTTCAAAACAGCTAGGTCTTTCTTTCTCTGTAAATATCTCACTTTTGATTTTTATTGCCAGATGGTCCCTTCTGTCATATGTGTTTTAACTTAGGAAAAAACAAAGCAATTAGTCCATGACATTTGTTTTCTATTTTTCAGTCGAGTATGCTGCAGAGGGATCGACTTTCTGTCGACAATGTCCGGCTGGTTCCGAATGTACAGCAGGAGGAGCCTCGGCATGTTCTGCTGGTTATTACAGTGCTGCAGGAGGTAGGTGTGAACATCAATTTGTCAGTATTCTTTTCCTTTGATACAATATAAAAAATGAGGCCAAAAATAAAATAAAATGTCTTGTTTCCGGTTACGCCCGTTTTGGATTGGTAGGTAGCAAAACTTTTTTAATAAAAAAAGGTGTAAGGAAAAAGTCTAAATATCCCTTTAAAAAGTCTAAAAATAGACCTTAATATCCCAAAAAGGCTTCAAAAAGCTAGAGTAGGCCTCAAAATATTATGGTCGGTAGGGTGACCAGAACCAAGAGGTTTATGTTTTGGCATGTAAATGCTTACTTGCTCATTCATGTGAGAAAACTTGTGTCAAATTTATAGAACTTGTTAAATTAAAGCCAAAAGTAGACTATTTTAAATGAATAAGCGCAATATGTGAAACACTTTTTCAAAAACCATCCCCCTTTATAAAGCATTGGAGATCCAGATCAACTGGTTTCTGATGAAGCCAGGTGATCAAGATCCATGCTGTTTTTCATGCAAATGATGAATTTATTATAGGAATGAATTTTATTTTGTGGAATTTATCGATGTGTAATCTCCGGCAAATCACTCACAAACTGAGTAAAGCCCATTGGGCTTTATGTGAGTGATTCCCTCGAGTTTACACATCGATTAAAAAAATTCAAATTTTGAAGCCCGCTGAAGGATAATAGTCACGGAAATCCTGGTATGGTCTTTGAAATTCATGGATGATCAGGAAAGTTTATTTGCTTGTGTTTGCAAAAGAAAATATGCTAACATAAACTTCACAGGGAATCAGCTAGGGGGCGACTAGTGCGAAATAGTCGCCCTAGGGGTCGAAATTTGGCCTTAAATGGGACCCAGAGAGAAGTGGGGGGGGGGCAACTAGCATTTGCACACTTTTTACCTGCGTCGCTTTAGCGAAAGCAGGTCTAGTAGTGGGTCCACTCCGTCCGCCCGTCCATCCGTCGTCAGTCCGTCTGTCTGTGCATCCGCAACACTTTAGGGTGCCAAGTTTGTGTAATCTGTAACTCCAAAAGTTTTCATACTTATTGAAACTTTGCCTAATGATTATACAAATATCTGAGATGTGCACCTCCTATTTTGTGCATGTTTAATAAATTTTTACACATTTTTGACGGGTGTTGAACTCAGACATTTTTTCCATCCGCAATGCTTATGGGGTGCGTAGTTTGTGTATTCTGTAGCTCAAACAGTATTCATTTCTTTATATTCAAACTTTGCACAATGATTGTTCACACATTTAATATGTGCACCTCTTATTTTGTGCACGTTTCATAATTTTTTTCTCATTTTTGACGGGTGTTGAACTTAGACATTTTTTCCATCCGCAATGATTAGGGGGTGCCTAGTTTGTGTAATCTGTAACTCCAACAGTAATTATTCCTTTATATTCAAACTTTACACAATGATTGTTCACACATTGAAGATGTGCACCTTATATTTTGTGCACATATCATATTTTTTTTTCTCATTTTTGACAGGTGTTGTACTTAGACATTTTTTTTCATCTGAAATGCTTAGGGGATGCCTAGTTTGTGTAATATGTAACTCCAACAGTATTCATTCCTTGATATCCAAACTTTGTATATTGATTGTTCACACATTGAAAATGTGCACCTCTTATATTGTGAAATTGTTTCATTTTATTTTCTCATTTTTGATGGGTGTTGAACTTAGACATTTTTCCCATCCGTCCGTCTGTCCGCAACATTTTAGGGGTGCTAAGTTGTAACTCCAAAAGTTTTCATTCCTTTTTATTCAAACTTTGCTTTATGATTGTTCACATATTGAAGATGCGCACCTTCTATATTGTGCATGTATCATAATTTTTTTCTCATTTTTGACGGGTGTTGAACTTTGACATTTTTTTCCATCTGAAATGCTAGCTATAGATTACATTGTGAAATTTGGATCTGATTTCATTCCTGTTTATTTGAATTTTTCCTATCCACTGTAAACACATTGATAATGTGCACCCGCGTCACAGGTCCAGAGCAGAGTTTGGTCTTGTTTCAATTAGCGATGATATCTTTTGCAATAATTTGCCATTTCAATTGCGCACTATTTTCACACCCCAATCAGGAGCAATTTGTAATTAATGGTTGTGAAACGGTGACGTGTACATGTACATGCAACTGTGCATATGCACTGAAGTCAGTGGCGTTTTAATTGATGTCACTTAAAAAATGTTGTGTGAAGTTCTTTCTTCAATTGTACAAGATATGGACATTATGTTCCGATAGTGTTAGCGCTGTTGCCTGGACAGTCAGACATCATTTACCGTATGGTAGCATCTGGAGTGCCATAAGATCTTTATGTGAAAGACAAAATTCAAACATTGAACCCACAACCGCTAACATAAACTTTGAAGAAGCTATGCATAGAGTGCCTAAGAATGTTCAATACACCTTTAAAAACAAGTAATAACTAGCTATAACTCCATTACACTGGCTTCATAACCCCTAATTAATTTTTAATTAGGTGTGATAAAAGTGCGCTCATGATATGCAGAATCGTGCGCAAATGAAGGAATCACAGTGCGCAAAAGATATACTGAAGGGCGCAAATGAAAAGCGGCGAAAGTGGGAGTCTCCCTAAAAAAGAAAAAAAGGGTTTTTTGTACGGGAGACTCATTTTTATTCTGTCACCACAGAAACACAAGCTGTAGTGACATTCTACTACCACTGAATCGTATTTCTCATTCTATTTAATGGCAATAGTATAATGGCCAATTTACTTCTAGACTGACAGAAAGTTTCATGTTTTTTTTGTGTTTTAACTTCTCCCATTCTGACTGTCACATCTCCCTAATTTTCTTGGAGGGAGAAGTACTGTCAGGACCAGCTTGAACCCTGACGTTGTGTTTTTTTTCAGAAACTGGATGTACACAGTGCTCTGCAGGGAAACATTGAATAGCTGGTTTCACGTTGTCCATCCGTCCGTAACGGTTTGTTTCCTTAATAACTCAAAGAGTCATTGCTGGATTTTTATCAAACCTTGCAAACATGTTCATATATGCAAGACAAATACTTTACACAAAAAAGTAAGGGCTAGGGGCCAATTCTATTTGAGTTTTTTCCCTTTGTAGTTCTAAATGGCTTTTAATATAGAGTTGTATGCTTATGCTATTATAGGCCATACATGGGCCGATCAACTCCTACCACAGCTTTTGATGGAACAGTTTGATACTTTTCCTATACAATGTAGACACATTGAACATATGCATGAAGGAGTTTGGTTCAGAATTTTTTTGACAAAATGACACTTTGTTTGTGGTGGGTGAAGCAATTTGAAACTTTGTTGATACAATGGAGACACATTGAACATATGCATGAATGGAGTTTATAATTTTTGTTGAACTTAGACAATTTTTTCCCTAATATGGTTTTTGTATATGCATGAATAGTGCCTTTATGGGCCAATCAACTCCTACCATAGCTTTTGATTGAGCAATTTGATACTTTGCCGATACAATGTAGACACATTGAACATATGCATGAAGGAGTTTTTTTATTTTTGTTTGCACAGATTCTACTGAAATCTTCTTTTCAAAACTAAGGTGTGCTGGTATGAACTATAACTTGCCAATTTTTTTCACTAACTCTTACTGTGCAGGGGTATATAATAAGCATTGCTTATTGACTTTTTCCATTCAGCCCCTTTTGGACCCCTAAATTGAGACAACGCCCAATATTTCTTTTTTTTTAAAAGGTTAGCTATAAAATCAATGTCTTAAAAATATTTTAATGTTGTTTCTAGGCTACTTACTCATGTGTTGGCATTTTTTTTATTAGCAAATAGCATTTTTTACCTATAAAGACATCTAAAAGGGCTATTATCAGGTCCCTTTTAGGACCTCACCCTACTGATTTGTCAAAAAAGCAAAATAGAAGAATTATTTCAACATTAACAAGCTGCATTAATTTTGCATATTTTGGCATTTTGAGACGGGGGCGTTATAGTTGCCATGGTTAGGATAAGAAGATGGTAACTTCCCAAACATTTTCTTCAAATTACTTACATATCATATTTAGCTTTGTCTTACTAAAGCATGTACATGTTTCCGAGGAACCGCTGCTTGCGAATATATGTGTTCAAAAATGTCGATAAATGCCAAAGTTTAGTACCTTGTAACCCCACCCACTATCTTGAAACCATTGCTACAGAAATGCCAAAATTAATTACCAGACCCTCCTTGCATTCACTTAAAACAATACTGTGGAGTACAAATTTTCACAAGGTGTAAACTTACTTATTCCAGAAGTTGCAATTGTGCGATTTATGTCTAATTTCAATGAATTTTTGGGAACTTTTTGGTCAAAAAATTTGGATGCTGTTACCATTGCAACGAAATAAAAATCAAGGAATTAAGAATGAATTTTTTTCTTTTTGGGTTTTAACAAACAAGTACAGAAAGTTTCGCTGAAATCTGTGACTATGCGTGAAAAACGTTGCTCCATATTTACAGAGACTCGCTCTTAAGTACTGCATATATCTAGATAAAGAAGACTCTTAAGCATAAAAATGTTATTTTTTTCTTTTTCATAAGCTGATGCTCAACGAACCGTCTCATCGATACGGTTCTTTTGGGTACCACAGCTAATGTCTTGACTGAGAAATAAGAATTAGTTTTTAAGTACGTACTTATCTGAAGGCATGTGATCTGACTAGCTTGATAACAGAATCTTTGCTGGAAGGACAAGTCATTTTGTTGTTTTAAATATTCTGTTTCAGACCATTTAGAGGTAGTGGAGGGACCGCCACAGCTTCATGGACAAAGAGCGTCCTTAGTACCATGCGACCATGGGTTACAAAGCTGTTCCGACAATGGAGTAAGTGCCATGAATGCCCTCAACTATCCCAGGGAAATGTTAATGTGTTCCTACCAGGGTTGTACATTTACCGCTCCTAAGGACAGCTTGCTACAACATTCTAGGGTGTGTGATTATAGGAAACAGCGATGTGACATATGCGGAAACAACGTGACGATAAAAGACATGAACTGGCATAAGACAGTTGAAGACCAAATGGTAGAGTGCAGTGATTGTGGAATGTTTATGCCTCCGTAAGTAGAAGATTCCCACCAGTCACAATTTTTGTCGTCTTCTCTCTCATCTGCTTATTTTGTTATGGAGCCTATGTTGAAAACAAGTTTGGCCCAGATTAGATTGCTTCCAGAGGAGAAGTCTGATCATGGTACAAATTGTTTGCTTCCATGAACATCTCGTGGAGCGCACGCAGCAGATGTAAAAAGCAGATGACGTTTTCAGGACAATAATGGCGGGATAAAGGTCAAACCATTCATTGGAGAAAGACAATTTATTTTATGGATGTTCATGCATGTATGAACATCAAAGCTTTTGATCAAATTAACTGACAACCTCTTCAGAAGTCATGCAGCTGATTTGGATCTACGCTGTTTTCAATAGAGTATATGACTGGTTTCATACCGCATACAAAAACTTTACGAGTGCAGTGTTATACTTTGTGTATTATCTGATCTTTCAGAAATTCAAGCATTTCATTCATCAGATCATTTTTTATGGATTTCTACTTGTCATTTCTTTTTGTCCCTGCTCAAATTTGCTGTGCATTCAATGTGATGAAACAAGAGTACATCTTAACAGCTCGCAATCAATTTGAACCAAAATATGGTCCCACGAACTGATCTGTATCCATATTAAACATTTGAATAGAAAGCCCATTAAGCAAAATGGATATTATACAGAAGTGCAAAAACTCGGTTATAGCCTAATTGAGAAAACAAACAAACACATGAAGGATTTTAGCGAAATATGACTGAATGTCTTCCCTTTTTCCGTAGGTCATTCAAATCAAGCCATGACATGTGGGTGTGTCCTAATAAGCAAGTGTTCTACAGAGACTGTGGTAGCACACTCAGTGAGGGACAGATTGAAGAACACGGGATTCAGAATCACACAGTATCCCGCATAGAAAGGGAGCTGTATTCTACAAGCTCATTGGTAATATACTAATACATTGCCGTAAGTTACGTTAGATTTAATCTGTATGAAGCTGTCTGTTTGTAAGTAAAACATATATGGGCGAGCACATGGTATGTTGTTACTTGTCGCAATGACGAGCAAAGAAGGCTCAGGGGAGCAGACCCGCCGTTCAAATACACTAAGTATAAATGCAGATGTAGACATATACCAATATTCAGACGTTTAGTCCCGTTGATATGTCAGCATTGGAGCTTTGCATAATTAGACAAGTACTAAAATCTCATGCGCTTGTCCAATTCTTACTCAAGCTCAAGTTTGGTATCCGGACAGTGTCAATCTCTTCTAATGCACTTGCTATTGTAAAGCGATGTCTGATTTAATGATGTTAGAAATTCGCACCATTATATTCACAACATACTGTTGAAAATAGTTTGTCATTGGTTTAATCACATTTCGTTAGGTGACATGCTCTATGCTGTTTTCATCACTCGAAATTTGAGTTGAAATATAGATTGCAACGGTGAACAAACGCAGAAGTGCATTAGAATGGGGATAAACGTATTCAAATTGTTCATTAAGCTAAGTATATCGTTAAATATATTGTTGGTTATTTAGTGAAGGTTTTGCTCACCTGCCGCGTAAACCTAAATATCCGACAGTATCAGACGATATACATCCCAAAAGGAAAAGGAACATTATGAACACAAGTATCCCCACACATCTTGTACACCTCTACATCAAACTGACTGCTTGTACCAGTTTTATTTTAATTCGTTGAAAATTAAGAATATTTTCCGTGTCTAAAGTACATAAAAACATTGAAGCCTCTGGGGAAAATATATCTAACATACATTCACATCATCGACATGACTTATAATAAACTTTAATTTGATTAAGTTTCATCACGTAGTTCAAGACACAGGCTTATATACGAAATGGGACAGACTGAACAAATGTCTGCCTCGTCTATAAGATACTAGTAATTTTAGTATATCCCTGGTAAAACTAGTTGCTTACATAATTCCAACGGTAAAATCGTCAGCAAACGCTAAAATACTAAACTGTAAGATCACACCTCGGCTTAACCTATTTAAAAAAGCAAGTGTGTATGGCCAGGAAATGCCACAATCACTCACCACAGACCAACGCACGGCACCGTGTGGAAGACGCAAATAATAACAACAGCAACATGACAACCAGAAGACAACAAATGCCAAGCAACCAGCTCTCTCTTCCCTGGCGAAATGATTACAAAACTAGAAAAGACACAAAGAACAGCACGACAAAACAAGGACCAAACACAAAACCTCCGCAAACAATAGGATACAACAATAAACAATGAATATACAGCAGCAGAACCACCACCTTAGAACAGCGGACGCCACCCGGGTGTTAGTGGGCTTGATTTAATTTACTGGCAGAATCTTCGCCCTAGATTCTGCTGCTGATGTAAAAACACAAGATTACTTCAGCTCGCGAGAGGCCTCCTAACTTATACAATGTATCATAACAGGAAAACAACCAAATTAAATAACATTTTAAGTTGTTACAAAGATAAGGACTCTCAACCCACATACTGTCTGGGCTAAAGAAACAACCAGTTGAGCCACAGTGGGCCCATTCATAGACAAATATCAGACACTGACCCACGAATTAAGTCAGTGTCGTCATTAAATCTGAGGCCTGACAAAACGTCGTGCAATTTAAGAGGAAACCATAATTATAAACCGTGGCTGTCGCGTAACATCGAAGCTATAACTATGTTATAATGCTTGGCGATCTTATTACACTGATCATGAAAAGAAGGCTCTTTAACGATTTTTTTGAATTTATAAACCAGATCGCAATAAAATACTGGCTCCGAAATGCCTTGTTTCAGAAACTTTCAAGCCAATATTTTATCTAACAATCAATTTCAAGTGTCTTCTGTAGAAATGTAGAAAATGCTTTACTTGTTTACTAGCCCTTCAACTGATATACATATATGATCAAAATACAATTTAAGAGTAGTTATGTTAAGCCATATTATCTTCCCTTTGCCCCTGGTTTGAACACCGTTATGTATGTTTTTGAATAATTTATATGCACATGTATGTCCCTTTATCATTACAAACACTATCGCTGTTTGGAAATTTGACTTTTGTGGAAATCTCACGCCTTAACAGAATTCACGCATTCACACGGACCCACACACACAGGAGATATCAAGTACTTACCTAATGGTAACTTCTGTATGTTAAATTGGAAAGGTATTACATTCTAATAGCCCTCTAAAAATTAAAGAATTATTTCAGAATATGGGAAATAAACCTCATTAGAAAAAATGTGTTCCGTATGCTTTCTGGATGATTTCAAATTATCTTCCTTCACTGACGTCTGTCCTAAAATCCCGATTACGCTGGTCCTAATACGATTTTTTTTTGTTTTTTGAATAGGGATTTGGTTGGGTAGTATGCTGAAAGCATTTTTTGTGGTTTGGGAGCATATTTGTTTTCCAACTCTGTATGGGTGCAATCAATAGAAGTACCAAACCTCCTTAAATATTGTGCATGTTCATAATAAATTTCATATGCTAGGTGTGCATGTGCTTTTAGAAGTATTATGGGAGCACATTCGAGCTTACATCGTGTAAACAATCGGGAAACGTTTATCTACTTCTTGGTGCATTCCTAATTCAAAATTAAAAGGTGCTGGGTTGACAAATTGAATGACCTTAGACGATTGCGAATGTTTTATTAATGTTTGCAATATACTTTCCACATGTTTATATCAATTATGCCACCAAATGTATACATGTACATGTATCAAACAGTCAGAGAGTTTCTATAATGGTTTAAGAAGAACCTCACATGTACACTTTCAGAATATATAGTTTTGTTTTCTGAATATCAGAAAAGGATAAAGACCATGAGGTACCCTCTCTGAAGACTATTAGGATGCAAGTTAAGTATTTCTAGTTGCGAACAGGCAGCATGGTAAGGTCTAACTTGAAAGCCTTCGGAAGCCATACTGATGACATGGGGAAACACAAATAGTATTTCCTGATATATTTGAAGTAGTTAGACGGACATTCAACCTCACCATTTTATGTCTGGAAATTACATTGAAAGTCATTTACTAGAGCGTGATAACCCTATTAATATGTGCAACTATATTGTCGATTATCATTCCTAATACACCAAGAGCTAGCTATATACTTTAAGGTTGGCTGTACAGGCTGTACTTTACTTACTTTAAAAAATGCTTCCTGAATACTCTAAGAAAACACATGTGAAAAGTATTCAAACGGTCTATGACAATGACTTTGAACATGCCAACAATATAATTTAGTAGATCCGTTTGGAATAGAGATTAACCCAGCGGTCAGGAATTTTGTATCTATTTCGCCAAGGGCCTGCCACGCATGATTGCATCAAAATTTAGCATTAGAACCAAAACTACTGAATAATTGCTTAGCGAGAATGATGAGATAATCGCATAAATATTTACTATTCTAAGCCCATTATCATATTATACGTGCGTCCTCGTGCGTCTAGCTTATACACTGAAACAGTTTTTACAGCTGGTATCCTGCCTTTGAGACGCTGTCCGTAAAGCAATCATTGAAAAGCTGGGAACCAGTCGAATTCCCCATGAATAGTGTTTAAATAGGCTCTTGTTTACAGTCCTTATTTCACGATTCAGTTTCTGGCGGACGCCTTAGCACCCAAGAGAAGGTCTTTTTGGAATAGCTCGGCGTTATTTGACTTATTTTTAAACCGGGGGTACAGGATGTAGGTGCTTAAAGCAGGAAACTAAACAACAAAAGCACCGTGCACGTTAGGTTGCTAGATATTTAACCAAACGCGGCCATATTGGAGTCCGCAGTACAATGAACAACAAGCTAAATGCCATTTCACGCTCCGTTTGACATTACATGTAACCCTAACAGTATCATCATACAGAGTTCAGCTCTCCTATGACTCTTCATTTGCTGTTATAGATATTGCCTCAAGTTGCTAGATTTATCCTCCTTGGTCAGAATTGATTCTTTCAGTTGATCAAAACGGAGGTCACAAAGCTGTCAAAGATACATACAACGGTACATATGTAAGTATCCTAGTGTAAGCAATAATCACGCATATACTGAATGTCGGCATATTTGATATATTTATTCACATCAAGTAAACAAGAGGGCCAAGTGGCCCTAAAGCGCTAACCTGAGTTTTGTTTAAAGCTTACATATAGGTATCTGTAGAAAGCTGGCCATGTCCCCTGGCGACCCTGGAGCGGAATTATTTTGGTCCCAGGGCATAATTTGAACAAATTAGGAAAGGTCCACTTGATGATTTATTCTAACTAAATATCAAGGTTCTAGGCCATGTGGCTTATGACAAGAAGATTTTTTCTTGTTTTACCTATATAAGCCTATGTAAAATATTTGACCCCAGAGGCAGGGACAATTTTGGCCCAAGGTCTATAATTTGAACAGACTTGGTAGATATACACTAGGTGATGCTACATGCCAAATATCAAGGCTTTAGGCCTTCTGGTTTCAAACAAGAAGATTTTTTCATATTTTCCTATATAAGCCAATATAGAACATGTGACCCCCAGGGCGGGCCATTTTTGACCAAAGGGATATAATTTAAACAAACTTGGTAGAGGTCTACTATGTGATGCTACATACCAAATATCAATAGTCTATGGCTTCTGGGTTCATACAAGAAGATTTTTACGGTTTCCCTATATTAGCCTATGTAACTAGGCCTTGTGGTCTCAGACAAGAAGATTTTTTCACATTTTCCCTATAAAATACTATGAAAAACATGTGACCCACGGGCTGGGCCATTTTGGCCCTACGGCTATAATTTAAACAAACTTGGTAGAAGTCCACTAGATGATGCTAAATTCCAAAATTAACAGTCTATGCCTTCTGGTTCCAGCCAAGAAGATTGTTTCATATTTTCCATATATAAGCCTTTGTAAAACATGTGACCCCCAGAGCGGGGCCATTTTTGGCCCCAGGGCTATAATTTGAACAAACTTGGTAGAAGTCCACTAGGTGATGCTAAGTACCAAATATCAATAGTCTAGGGCTTCTGGCTCTAGACAAGAAGATTTTTTCATGTTTTCCCTATATAAACATATGTAAAACATGTGACACCTGGGGTGGGTTTTTTTTTGCCCCAGGGCTATAATTGAACAAACTTGGTAGAGGTCCACTAGACGATACTGCTTACTAAATATCAAGGCTCTAGGCATTGTGGTTTTTGACAAAAATATTTTTTCACATTTTCCCTATATAAGGTTTAGAAAAACATGTGACCCCTGGGAGGGGCCATGTTTTGTCCTACGGCTATAGTTTGAACAAACTTGGTAGAAGTCCACTAGGTGATGCTAAATGCCAAATATCAATAGTCTAAGGCTTCTGGTTCCAGACAAGAAGATGTTTTCATGTTTTCCCTATATAAGCATATGTAAAACATGTGACACCCGGGGCGGGGTCGTTTTTGGCCCCAGGTCTATAATTTGAACAAACTTGGAAGAGGTCTACTAGGTGATGCTACATACCAAATATCAAGGCTTAAGACCCTGTGGTTTCAGACAAGAAGATTTTTCACATTTTCCCTACATAAACCTATGTTAACAATTTGACCCCCGGGGCGGGGCCATTTTCGGCCCAAGGCTTTTATTTGAACAAACTAGGTAGAGGTCTACTAGGTGATGCTAAATACCAAATATCAATAGTCTAGGCCTTTCTGTTTTTAGACAAGACGATTTTTTCATGTTTTCTCTATATAAGCCTATGTTAAACATTTGACCCCCCCCCCCCCCAGAGCCAACCATTTTTTAGCCCAAGGGCTATAATTTGAGCAAACTTGGTAGAGGTCTACAAGGTGATGCTACATACCAAATATCAAGGCTCCAGGCCTTCTGGATTCAGACAAGAAGATTGTTAAAAATTCCATCTTGAAAATCTATTTTTAGCCTGTGTGACCTAGATATGCAATGGACTGGAACCATTTGAACTATTATTAAATAGGGCCATATAACATACCCAGGGAGCGGAAGTGACCAGACAATTGCAAGTGAACGGCAGAGTAAGGCACTTGCGACGTTGTACATTGGAGTATCAGTCACTTGCTCTCAAAAGAAAACACAGGGTACATAAATCTGTCAACACAGCAGCCATTTGTGCGTCTGTCATGAATTTATTCATACTCACGTAAGTACCCAGATAATTATCCTGTAAATAGGTAATATTAAAACTGATATTTGTCATCGTTCTCTTAAAAATACTGACACTGATCAATCCATTGATGCTTTGTTTTAATGTGATCACTTTGTAAAGTTGGAATTAAATATAGCATAACAATAAAATGTGTACGTTCTTCTTATTTTTCTACTTTCTAAAATTACATATCATGTTTATTATTTAATAAAAGTTGCTGAAAAAGTATTAACTGGAATAATATGTAATGACTTGTCACGCCACCTTTTTACATCATGTGAACGGGCACTTGACAGTATACTGAACGGTTACTTGTGATCTAGGCTGTCTGTATTGAACGAGCTCTTGCCATCATTAACACATTTAGTTAAAATGATTATTGCTATATTTTGGTACAAATTTGTTATTCCAAACAGCATAAATTAATTTAGTACTGGTTTGTTTTAATAATGCACCCTGATAGGAGATACAGCTTACATTTCGCCTGACTGGTATAAAAGTGCAATTGGCAGTGTGTACAGTCCAGCCTTTTGGAGTTTGTGTTTTTTATTTCCAAACTTGACTATCATCCTTTAAATGAGATGGTCATTAAACCTTTGTTTTACATACTCTGTTTATCATTGATTTTAGCAGGACAGTTATCAATTGCTGGAGGATACTTAAAGTCTTAAAATACTAGTAGTAAGGCTGTAAAGGGGGAAATTGTGGTAAGGATAAATAGCCATCTTTTACTGTCCACAGCATTAAGCCCTGGACTAAAAGCTACTAACCAAATAGACAAATGTGCATGGTTTGGCTGTTTTTTGTCAAATTTTGCAATTTCATCTTTACGCCATGTGCATTTATATGGTTTTGTGTAAACATTATGGGATATGATCAAACTGCTACTTTATGGTAATTTGGGAACAGCCTAATCGGGGTTCACAGAGTGAGGTTCCATATGATCAAGTGCAATTGGATATATTATATGCAGCAGATGTGAAAACAGACAACAGTTTCAGGACAAAATATAAACAGGATCAGGCTTAATAAATTATGAATTGAGTTGAAAAGATATTTTCCTTAACAATTTAAAATAACCTAATTGCTTTCCTTATATTTTGTAAAAAAACGTAAACCTAAAACCCATATCAGTGTATCAGTGAGACAGTTCTTAATATCATCAACAAATCTTTCTCTAGGAAAAGATGAACCTTATTTAAAATGTTGCCTGCCCTCACATCTGCTGATACACTTTCTAGTTCTATATTGCAAACGAAATGGACTCATAAAAGGCTTCCAAAATATAAAAAAAAATATTGACAAAATAACCTGTCCCGCCTCTTGGGGTATTTTTGTCACTATGCTTTTCCAATACTTCAATATATACGGCACAGAATGAGGTATGTTAGCCCTCAGAGAAAAGTCACATTATAATGTAACATCAACTTCATATATGTTACCAATGTTAAGGTACTCTTAGGCAAAGTAACATAATTTTAAAGCTGCATGGTCTGTAACTTTTGATCTTCTCATTTAAGAAATAAAGTTTCTATTTTTCAAGAATACAGTAAAAAATACTCAAATTCAGGTAAACATTTTACCATTTTTGTAAATCTTAACAAATTATCACTATCAAAACAACGGCATTTATGTTAAAAATGAACTATCTAGAGTTATTGGAGGGACGTAAATAATTACAAACAAGAGAAAAACACCTGTTTTCATAAGATAATTCACTTTTCCATGCAGTTTTCAGCTGAACTGAACATGTTTATTGTGAAAACATAACTTTATTCTATTTTTACAAATGACGTAAAAAGAAAACAAAAAAAATCGAAAAATGTTCATAATTACAGACCTAGCCTCTTTAAAAGCTTGTATGTGCCTTTTTTATTGCATGATGGCCTTTAAAAGCGTTTTGATCAAGCAAAAGTGTGTTACGCACATTACTTCTTGTTACATACGTTATATTTATGAACTACACTATATAAATTATTGTATACTAAGTATAATGACCCTAATTAGAGTGTTTTATAAGGTAAAGACCTTTTCATTGAAATTTCTCGCACGATCTTATCTGTAAGCCTTTAGACACTTTAAATAATATGAGCATTCTATTGATAAAGAATAATGTAAGGCGATATCTAACATTATCTAGTGCATATTATCATTATGTTGTTAGTGTATGCTATGTGTAGTATTATATTACTTAGTTAAAGCTGCTTTAACTTTTGATCTTTTAATTTTAAAAATAATGTTTTTATTTTTAAGAACACTGTAAAAATACTCAAATTCAGGTAAACATTTTACCATTTTCCTAAATATTAACAAGTTATCACTATCAAAACAACTGCATTTATGTTAAAATGTAACGGTCTAGAATTATTGGAGGGACGCAAATAATTACCAACAAGAGAAAAACACACCTATTTGATAAGAAAATTCACTTTTCCGTGCAGTTTTCAGCTGTATTGAACATTTTTATTGTGCAAACATAGCTTAATTCTACTTTTACAAATGATTTAAAAAGAAAAGAATTTTTTCTAAAAATGTTCATAGTTACAGAGTATGCAGCTTTAAATACATTCTATTTAATGCCTAGTACTGGCTATAAATTATACATCATGAGGTGATTAAATTTATTCAAACCTAATTTTTGCACTAAATATATATAGCTACTAGCCTGTACAAAATAGAACTTTTTATCCATGATTAAAAGTCATTATCAATTCACATTTATCTTTGCAAAATAATATGGGCGTTTTAACTTTTTTAAAGCAACAACATGGTTTTATTGGTTTGTTAAAAGTTATTATGTTTTTAACTCATAATAAAGTGGGTATGATAGAATTCCAGTAACAGCTGAATAAAGACAATTCCCATGTTCTGTCATTATTTTAAGGTAACATATATGATAATATAAAACATATGGTATTGTCCTATGTTTGTCCAAAATGTTGTCATAAATAATAAAATTTAAGCCTGAAATGCTAAGATGCATTGAGTTAAGATTGCTGTAATATTCATTTGGATTGATTAAGTTAAGGTATAATATCCCAGTAAACAAACCTTCAGTCATGTTAGGGCTCCTCACAGAGGAAGGGAGACGGAAGAGAAGAATGTGATACACTAAATGGCCCAAAAAACTACGTTTGCCTCATGTGAGACAAATCTCATCCTGCCAGCATGCCAAATATGATAGGCCTTCTCTCTGAAAGCTGTGGCAGAGATAGCACCTCTCTTTACTCATAAAACTGTGTAAAATATGTGTCTTTATTATATACAATTATACTGCAAATCATTTGCATTCAATTAAAAACTACATGTAAGAATAAGAACTAATTTGATATCACTTGAGCATTCCTTTATTTAAAGGTAACGTAGTAAACTTTGATATTGCAGGGAAACTGCTGAAGAGCTATCATACATTTTGTGGGTTATATAAAGAGTTTGCAGATGACCATAATGAACAAAGAATCGGTGTATTTTGACAGTCAATGTCAGTGTTATCTCTGTGCTAAATATTAATATATTTGAAATTAGCAACGTATCTAACAGTATTATTATAGATGAAGATTGTTTTATTGCATACTGTTACTGTTGGATGTATTTATTTAAGAGCGTTCATGCGTTTAAGAGAGCATGATAATTAATAAGAATTAGATCTGACTTCTCTTTGCACAATAGGATTTGAGACTATTATAGGGTAACAGAGTTAAGATGGCTGTAACACAGTAAACCCCAAACTGCCTGAAACTAACATGAGCCATTTTGCATCATATTTTTTTATATACATTTGATGCAGTTTTAGGAAATCATAGTGTATAAAATATACCCTCGATGGTGAAGTGTTTCCATTAGCAGATTTTTTATGTTACATACGTTACTATTTACATCATGGTTTCAAGATAAGCATGCTACTAAAGTATAATATACTGCTGGTAATTACTCTATTAACATGACTGCTGAATATTTTTGTGTGTTTTTAAACGTCATGACTTTATTCTATGCTTTTTAGCAAAAACATATCTTTGTTATTATTGAACATTTATGAAGTGGTAGCTTTTTTCAAATGCCTAAAACATTCTAAAAGGTAGGGAGTTGGTATTTGCAGTTTTGGTTAGGTAACTAAATTGTCTTTGTAGCAGCATCAACAATTTGACCCATTTAACAGTAATAAACATTTCAGGAGATTCAACAGGCATATTTGAAACTATTTCCCAGAAATAGGGTAGTAATGCAAAATGTAACTTAAGTACATACGTTATAGTATGTTACAATATTAATGACACTTGTCAGAGGGTAACATTTTTTTTAACGTAAGACATTTGGCTTCATGGAAATCAGAGCCAGCAAAATCCCTTGTGTGTGTGGTGGGGGGAAGGGGTTGAATTAGACCCATATCTATCCAAAAGCATATTAGTCTAGATTTCATTTAGGATCTTGCTTCATATTAATTTTAATGAATGAAATATGGATCAGCTTATGACATTTTGGAATGAGATTTAAGTTGCTCTTTAAGGATCAATATTTAGTTTCATATGATCAAAAGCATCCTGTAGTGTGGGTGAATATATGCAGCTGTCAATAAATGCAGACAGCATTTAAGAACAAACGTTTCTTGACAGGGAAAGGTGAAATATTGGCACTGGTATGCATAAAATGAGAGGAATTATATAGTCCTCAGTATACAAGTGACCGTTCAGTAAAGTCGCATTTGCCATGTACAATCCGTAAGCGAACGACAGAAAGTGACTGAACGGTGTCATGCTCTCACGTGTGTCATGTTTTCGCCATTTGCCATGCTCTGGTTTTGTTTTGACAAAAATTATTAGTGTGTTCTTAGAAAGTACTAATATTAGGAGAGTAAAACTCCTAATGTCAGTGAATTTGCATTCTTATGCACTTTTATTTCATGTTAAAAAATTCGTAAATCAATCACCCGTTTTTGATAAACAAGTGATTAGAATTCAAATTCACTGAACATGGACAATGCAATAGGATTTCAATCCAGCCAGAAAGTAGCTCACAAATATAACTTACCTTCTATACCCAAAACACGCATATGCTGGGATTTTTCGTGTAAGAAAAAGAAGTTTGTTTAGCGTGTAAATGAATAATCAATACCGCAAGTGACCAACCGTCCAATGTACAACATCACAAGTGCTGTTACTTGTCGTACACTCGCAATTGTCCGGTCACTTCCACTCCCTGTGTGTATAAGGATCATTCCTGCCAAGTTTGGTCAAAATCCAGTTTAGGAGGAGATGTCTTTTGAAGCAATTGTTGACGACACACAGCGCACAACGCATGACGGACGACGCATGACGCACGACGGACATCCAACGATCACAATAGCTCACCATGAGCCAAAGGCTCAGGTGAGCTAAAAATGCTGACATATTCTCGCCTTTATTAATGTAAATTCTTGCCACATAACTAATGATAAGTTTAGAAAACCTCTTTTCCCATGATCCAGCCAGCCTCAAAAATCCCAGACAAAAATTGCAACTTGCTATCTACGTCATCAATAATCACGCACTTTTCAATAACCCAGTTTTATGGGAAGCCAGACATGCAATACTTTTAAAAGTATGATCAAATTAAACAATTGTATCTTATCCATTCTACAGGCAATGAATACTTGTAAATACTGCAGAACTAATAATATATTTGATTCAGCACACTCAAAGGTGGACTGTTGTTGTTTATTCATGGTTTTGTTATTGGCCCCATTGGTTGTGGAGTGCTATATTGAGTTATTGGTTTAATGTGTGGTTTTAGGTATCCTTTCTAGATTAGCAATCGTCTTGCCGATTGCTAGCTGTATTATTAATTTGATTTGATATGTTCCCCCAAATAATTTAATATTTAAATAAAGGGGATTCAACTGAGCCAAAGTATAATGTAAACATTCACATTTTCTCACTTTTTACACAACAACGTAAGCAGGCATGGCAGCCTATACTTTTTATTACCGCCATAGCTAACCACGTAATAGTCATGTGAATTTGAAGTAGGGATGATAGCCAACACAGCAGACAAAAAGTCAACGAACTGGGATAAATGAAAAAAAACTGCCACCTAATTTCTACAAACTCCTTAATATAAGAAAAATATAACTAAATAACACTGTGTGGATAAATTGCGCAATAAATTTATCGGTAGAATCGTCAATTTCCAAATGATGAAGGTGGGAGTAAGTAGAGTGCTAAGAGTCCCCAAAAACTTCCGTGTGACGTCACAAGTTTATGTGTAGACAGCACGAGAGACAGAAAAACAACACTGCGTGATTATTTTGTAGCATGAAAAAGCATTCTCAGAGGATATAGGTTAATGAATAAAATTCGTTAAGGTTCATCGAAGTTTGTGAGTTTAGCGGCTCTGATAATGAAACCAGAATTGTTGTAACCAGAATTCGTGGAACTTGTAGCGAAAGTGACCAGAGCAGCTTTAGTTTCTGTGAAAATTGACAACAACAGTCCACCTTTTAGTGGCGCTGATAATGAAACCAGAATTGTTGTAACCAGAATTCGTGGAACTGGTAGCGAAAGTGACCAGAGCAGCTTTAGATTCTGTGAAGTTTGTCCTCAAAGTATTGGTCACAGTGTGGTCAATACTTTCAAATCAAACCCAACGTTTCTCCTGTTGAACTTAGTGGCTCAGTTGGTGGAGTGTTAGACTGGGGATCAAGAGTTGCTAGTTCGAGACTCACTGCCTGGAGTTACTTTGTTGTGTCCTTTCAAAAGCAAGACATTTTATCAGCTGCCCGGGCTGTCTGCTAAGGCACATCACCACTGAAAAAAGGATTTTGTGTTATTATGCAGTGTGCATTACTCAAAATACTACGTAAAAAGAAGCAAGCATTGAAAGGCTATAAATAATCTGTTTGTTGAGATATCAAGTAACTTTTGGTAGCTAAACAACAAAAAATGATTAGTATTAGTTTACAAATGTACATTGTTTAGCGACAGAATAAGATTTTCTACACTAAAACATTTTTGAAAACACTTTGCACATGCATAACAAGGTCAAAAAGCGGTTTTAGTGACACGTGATGACGCAGATTGATAAAAACAAATTGAATCAACCAATCAGGCGTATCACATGATTTGGCCCCAGTACACTGACAATTGGTTAAATCATGATTTGATGCACAGAACTTATCTTACCGCTGTATTGTTTCTGGTGGGAGGTACTTAACTTGTATCTCCAATGATTTAATCATGTTTAGAAAAAAATGATCGAAAAAAAAAAAAAAAAAAAAAAAACACGGGAGAAAAATCACAAATCAATCACCATATCTTCATTAATTGCTGGTTCTGACCACCTGTAAACCGGGATATGAGGAATGGAATTCCGCTGAAGAAAACAACCTTTACTAAAAGGCTTTTATTCGGCTTAAATGAGAAAACACTTTATCACAGTAATATTTTAGCTGCAATAAACATTTAAAAGTCCGAAGCTAGCACTTCCAACTTAAGACACTAGTTGGCACCTTAAATAACTGTTTGAGGTTTCTTTAGCCAGGAGAGTTCCTTTGCCGGCTTATTCACGCTATGATTATGGTTCCTACAAGGCATTTGAATGTGCATTGTATGGCAATATGACATGTGTAATGAGTGGAAATAGAATGCAGCTGCTGAAATACATTATACCGTTCAGAATAATAACATTCAACTCTTGGTTTGTTTATTATATGTATAAATTATATACAAGATCTATATAAATTCGAAACAGAGTTGAGAATACAAGTGAATATGATGAGGAAATGTCACGAATCAGACATGCTCATTCACAGATTACAGACCATCTTATCATGGTAACAAGAAATGAGGCACTAGTCTAAGAATGATAAATTTTGCCAGAACAGGTCAAAATTTTGGGTGGTAATGTGTCTTAAAGCCAAGCCCAGGGTGAATTTATTTTTGTCGAACCAAAGATTCAAGTCCTTGACCTTTTGGATGGATGATTTAATTGGATATTGATAAGTTCATATGCAAATTTGGCACAAAAGGAACGAAAATAAAAGATAAATAAATATTATGAAGCCAGAGTTTTGGTAATTAAAATTGTAATTTTAATTAATTGTAATTTAATTACATTTTCTTAAGTAATTGCAAGTAATTGTAATTAATACATTTCTTTAATCACAGTAATTGAATGTAATTTATTACTTGGTCAAAATGGGAGTAATAACAATTACTTTCAATTACTTTTTAATTACTTTTCAGATCAGTTATCATATGAAATTCAGTTACCTTTAGAAGATAATCATAGATATTTAAAATCCTGCTAAATGTTTCTTGGTCTTTGTAAATGCATATATCATTTGCTTTACTCAATATATGAAAAGTTGAGTGCAACATGGAACAAATGAGAATTGGAACTAGTCATGCTAGTATAGACAAAAATAGCATTTAACAATTTTACCACAGACACAGACTATAGGTGGTAAATAGCTATACATAGCTTATGTTATTTCTGTTTATACTCTCCAACTTTAAATAAAATTTATTTTATGTCTTATGTAACCTCTATTATTTTAAAAGCACCTTTTTAGCCAATTATATATTCTTTGTTCATCTGACTATAACAGATATGGCTTTGTGACAATCAACCTTTAATAGTTAAGTAACCAAAACAATACAAAAAAAGAAGGTGTGAAAATCTCAAAAATTGTTTTCACTCAGACAATAGACCAGTGAATTGACTCCCTGAAGGCTATTTGTTAAATTTTCAAGGAATCACTGTACGATTAGGCACCGTGAGTGTGGGTGCAATAAGATTTATGAGCATTAGAAACAAGTGCCGGTGTACTTTGGTCAACCCCAAATTTTGCTCTGCTGATACCTGGTCATGATTTATTTTACATACTAGAAGCTCTCCTTTAGCCAGACAGCTCCTGTAAAATTTAGTTAATTCTGTATTGTTTCCACTTTGGGGAAAGTATTTTTCCAGGTCAGTGTATTCTTGGGCCAGAGCGGCAGGAAATTTGAAAAAAAGTACGGTCTCCACAAACTCTAAGATATTTTAGAAAATCAATCTGGCGAAACCTGGGCTTTCACTGTTTATTTTGTTTCTCTTGTGTTTTTGAACACGAATGAGTGTTGATTAATGATCAAGGAGATGTCCTGTAGAAATAACGTGTGTATTTTGAGCATTAAACTATATAAGAAAATGCAATAGTACTGTGAAACCTTGAAGAAATAACTTGATCATATCTTCTGAACGCTTGTTGTTATGGTCTGAATGACGCAGGCTGGGTTTGTTTTGATTTTTTGATGAATATGTAATATATGATAAAAATAGAAATTAAAGGTGCTGAATTTGATAATTTTTTGATGATTTTGCGGGCAAAGATTGAATATTGCTCAAGGGAAACAGACTGTAGAAATGCAGTTTCACGGGGGTAATACCAATTTCGCTATTTTTGCTGGCGACTGGTCGGTACGGCTGTCGGTATAGGGGGGTCATGACTAAAACGCTTATGGAGGGGCCATAGAGTAAGTTTTACCATCTACACATGCTAAAGAGTTCTTTTAAGAGACAATGTGCTATTTGTCTGATTAATTTTATAAGTTTGTGACGTCGAAAAAGCACTATAAATTACAGGTTCTTTCGAAAACACCAGTTTTCATAGAAAATCAGTAATCTCACGCATTAAGAATGATATGAAAGCAATGAAACGCCCTATTTATATTATTTTTCATTTGTTCTTCTTCAACAAGTGCGAATGGCCTATTTTTCGCGCTATGGAAGATTTTATGGACCCCAGAAAAATACCATGATACGGTTGGCGACTGCAAGTGATACGACTGTCGAGGCTATCGTACTGTGAATGGTACGACTGTCGACGAGATGTGAAAATTATCTATCATGCATTTGCCAATGGGTAAAAATGAATGATTTCTTCTATGATTAAAACTGAAATCTGCTTTTTCAGACAGTTTTCACTAGCAACAATGAAGAAAAGTGTATGTTTTAAGCGGATTGGTATCTAAAAGGCACGACATCCACCATTAATAACTCCACCCCATTCCTTCTCTCCCATATATTTAAACTCACACAACAGACTACAAAGCTGGTCACTGAAGCTAGTGACACAGGTTTGGATAGAATATGAGCGTAAATTGTAAATATTTATTATCCATCAGATTTACTGTAATGTGCGTTTTGGTGCTTAAAAGAACCGTCTCATTGAAGCGGTTATTTTGAGTACCCACAGCATATGTTTTGGTTGAGAAATCAGAAAAATAAATATTGGTTACGCTCTATAAACTAAAAGCCTGTTACTTAAAAAATGAGTCACGGCACAAGGTTTCAAACAATGTGGTATGTGCGACCAGCAAAGTCTCAGATCAGCCTGCGCATACGCGCAGTCTGATCAGAGCCATTGCTTGTCACTTGAAGATTCTATGAGCGTTAGGCTACTGACTGGCTCTAAGCTTAAAAGGAGGCTGCAAAGGCACGTCTGAGTCTACACTTGTCAAAATGCCACATTGTTGGAAATCACATGTCGCTGCTCAAATATAAAAGGCTAATACTTAAACATATAAAAGGTCAAGGCTTAAACATATAAAAGGCTAATATCAGATAAAGAAAATATATGTACAGCAAAAATATATTAAAGCAATAGGATTGCAAACATTAATAGAAACTCTTGTCGAATAATGTTGGATAAAAGATGGCACTTGAAGTTTAAATACCAATACAGAACATTTCGAAAGAAAATATATGTAGGCTAGATGAGCCATTTTGAAAAAATAAAGTTGGCGTTCAGCATTTTTGAAGTGGCCGGGTGAGCACAGAAGTTCAAGCGCCTGTGTAGAAAGGAACATTTCTCAACAATTCACCTTCCTGTAAAACACGCAGACTAATAAAAGTGAGCATCCCTGTACTGGGCGAATTACGCTTGAGCGGAAATCATTCAATGACGGAGTATGAACTGAGCGGAGAACCATGGTCAAAAAAGCGGATGGATAACTCATTCAAATGAGCGATTTTTTAAAAATAAGTATTCACTCAGTTGTATTCCATGTAATGGTAATGGCCAATATTGTTCAGTCCTTAATAGGTGATTGGAAGTACATAACAGTGGTGGATCGAGAGGGGTTCACGGGTTTGCCCCCTCCCGGGTATTTAATATCCTATGAAAATGAAATAATTTGGTCTCATTGAGACCAAATTATTTCATTTTCATGGGATATTAAAGATAAATCAGCAAAGCGAACCCGAACACCTCTATACATATGAACCCCAGTCCTTCATCTGGATGTTTAAATGTATCTGGAAAATTCGCTCATTTTAATTATTTAAACATCCGCTCTTTCGCATTATGATTCTCCGCTCTGTCGTAAAAATAAATCTGCTCTTTCGTATTATGGATCCGCTCATACGTAAATCTCCCCATTTACTGTAATGTTTAAAGATTGCATGCGCGGATCTAGATTGTTGATTCAAGGGAAGGGGACCAGGTGTTTTGCTGGCGGGCGGATAATGGCCCAGCATTGAATGCTGATCGGGCAGCTTTTGAATTTTCGTTGTGGGAGGGGTCAATACCTGTATTCAACAGACACACGTTTCTGGATCCGCCCATGCAGTCGTATAACAGAACTTTAGACCTACACACCTCTACAAATATCAAGTAAAAATGGCCTGCCAGCAAAATGCCATTTCAACGGCGTTTCGCTGGTGTCAATAATAGCCCGCTCCCCAGACAAACGTTTCTCGATCGGCGCATGACATTTCAGCAAATACTCATTAAGAGAAATTTCAATCGCAATGACTGTGCAGTATTATAACGGAACTTAAGACCTACACACCTCTACAAATATCAGCCAGCAAAACGCCATTCCAATGACGTTTCGCTGGAGGACCAATAATAGCCCGCTCTCTAGACAAATGTTTCTGGAACGCCACGTGACATTTCAGCAAATGCTCATTATGCAATGACTGTATGCAGTCGTATAAAGGATTTCAAGACCTACACACCTCTCCAAATATCAGCTAAAATTTGCCCGCCAGCAAAATAGCTGGAGGGCCAATAATAGCCCGCTCTCCAGACAAACCTTTCTGGATCCGCGCATGACATTTCAGCAAATGCTCAGTAAGTGAAATTTCAATTGCATTGACTGTATACAGTATGCAGTCGTATAACGGAACTTTATACGTACACGCCTCTACAAATATCAGCTAAAATTGCCTGCCAGCCAAACACGATGTAAATGGCGTTTCGCTGAAGGGCCCATAATAGCCCGCTCTCCAGGTAAACGTTTCTGGATCTGAGCATGACATTTCAGCAAATGCTCATTGAGAGAAATTTCAATTGCAATGACTGTATGCAGTCGTATCTTACACACCTCTACAAGTATCAGCTTGGTCTATGCAAAGCTTATAAAAATGTTATTCTTAGCAAGTCAGGACTTGAGTAAGGGTAACGTTGGTTTGTGACAGGCATGCTTTAATTCAGGTTAAATAATAATAATAATAATAATAATAATAATAATAATAATAATAATAATAATAATGCAGACAGGCTAGCCAGGACCTCAGAGAACCCGAACTTTACTGATAGTCCAAAATCTCAACCACTTTCTTTCTTTGAATTCGACCATCTGAACGTTTTTACATTGGGATGCCTTTCTCTGAACATGTCGAGCAAAATGGTTTGTGATAGACAGTAAACACAGACGGACAGGCAGTCAGATATTGCCAGTCAAACTCTTGTAGCAAGGTTAAGTATTTAACCAGCTGAGCTGCTCTCTGAGCTACCCAGGTGGCCTCAATTTTAGGCTCCTTCCGCTGTTTACTCTGCGGGGGGGACTATGTGTTTACCCTCTCTCTGTCCATCCGTCTGTCTGTCTTTCCGCTGAAATCTATAACAGAAAATAACTAAAACATTATTCAAACTTGCTTCATGAAACTTGCTATGTGATTAAGAGGCAGTACGCTAATTATGAACGTCAATATTTCGCCATCGCAAACACATTGCATTTGCTACGGTAGCATAAATTGTCAAATTGTTGTAAAAATAAAATACCGAGATAAAGGCTAGCTTGATTTGAACAGGTGCTGCTTATGCACGTCATTTTTGCCGTCACATCAAATTGATTATGGGTGCTTGCTATGGTAACAAAAATAGTCCAAATGGTGTATCGGTAGGAGGCTCTTGCGTTGCGGAAAACATATGCTATATTTAGGGGTCATTTCTATGCACTTTAGGGTATTTTCTTAAGGTCAATGTACAGAATGGGGGCTACTTTTGGGGTTTGCTAAAATTACAAATACTTTTTGGGGTGCTTGAAATTCCTAATCTTTTTTTTTTTGTGGGGGGGGGGGTGGATGAAAGGTATATGCTGGATCCGAGCCTAGATATGAAGAAGGTGTACTCGACCTACGGTGCAAACTGGCATTGAGAAAGATTAAAAAAAATAAATGGCAACATATAAAACATTATAATATATCTACTTTGGCCTCCATAGCCATCTTAGTGAATAAACTTTGTTCTGACGTCACTGTGATGAGAAATATCATTCGTCACAGTGACGTAATACTACCACGAATATGCATTTTGGACCCAAAAATCGGGTATAAGTTGAATTTCATACGGAATTGACGTGTGCATGTACACCAAAAAGCACGTGCGTACAACTCGCCAGCGTGGGAGAGGTTGTTCTACAAACCCTTCCATATAAAGGTTCAAATTGTAGCAAAACCACCAAAAATATTCCCATTCAGCGTAATTACCCTAAAACAGGCCCCCCTCCCCCTAGCGTGCGGTACCATTAGATAGATTCTTCTGATCTGGAGGGGCTGCAGGGGGGTTCACTTTATTTACTTCATTTGCATAGGGTATTTTCGGAAATATAGGAAAAAATAAATGAATAAATGATCAGGTGAAATTACCAAATCGTACCCCCTATGAATATTGAACCCCCTATCCGCCCTTGCTGATCTGGTCCTCCAGTGATCAGGACCAGAATGTTCTCCCCCTGATCATCGGGACGCAGGATCCGGGAAAGGGGAAAACCGCGAGAATGTAACTGTATGGATTTGTCTACTTATAAATACGAGTACTGTTCAGACACGAAGCAGGAAAAGAGTTATTCGGCGTCTCTATCGTCGCATGGTCAACCCAAACAGGAACTTAACACTCACAGATTTATATAAACAATTTTGACAGTAAAATTGAAATGATTTTATTATCCACATGTCACAAGTTAAAACACATGTTATTGGCCCCCGATAGATATTTGAATGCACTACAGAGCTGTCTCGTTGAGACGGTTCTTTTGAGTACCCACAAAATACGTTTTGATTGAGAAATAAGAAATTTAATTTTATGCTACGCACTCTTTATAAAATGGTCGAACACTGGTTCTTTGGCGGAAGTCTCTGTTGTTTGTTTGATTTGATTCAACAATTTTTCAGCTAGTCCGGACGGATCTTCCTTTGTTGAACCACTATTAAGTAAGTATTAATGTGACTTGCTCAATGACACAACGCAGTGACGCAGATAAAGCTCGAACCCGCAATAGGTTCGTCTCGAGATACGCACTTTACCACTGAGCCACTGCATTCCCAGAAGTTTCTGGTGAGAGTGTGTAGATGCACGTATCGAGGCACGTCTAAACCTTTGCTGTACTTATATGCAAAAACTGTCGTTTCCCGCTTCACAATTAACATACAAAAATAAAGTGAACATGATCAGGAAATACCACAAACACACACTGCAGACTAACCCAAAGCACCATGAGGAAGAACCACAGTACACAAACAGTCACATGAAATAGGGAAGACAATTAGAGGAAAGTAATCAGCTCTCTCTCTCTCCCTCTTCCTCGTCAATATAATTGCAAAACTAGAAAACACATTTATTTATTTATTTATTTACTTATTTATTTAATTATTTGTTTTTACGATTTTTATAGAGGGTGACACAATTAGCTAAGATAACTATTCTACCTTGCGACCCTTACCCTAAGGTTTTCACCTTTCCCGGGTCCTGGAAAACATGCCAATCCAAACGGCTCAGTACCAATCACAATGGCGGCTCAGATTGGTACAGCGTTGGACTGGGGATCGAATGGTAGCTAGTTCGAGAGTCGTCAGAGACAGTGAGCTATTTCCTTGAGCCAGACAATATAACCGCTGTTTAGTGCTAGTTCAACCAAGGAAGACAGGAAATGGTCCCAGTATGACTAAAAAACTGTTGACAGGGTCCTAAAACATGACCACAAACTAAATGTAGAAAGTTATATTTTTCAGTGTTAAACTGTTAATTTTCCAGCATCGAAATCTGTTTACATTCTCATTGAATCGTCGACATCCGTATCCAGTAAACGGCGACAACCGTACCCAGCAAATTTACTGTTCATCGACAGCAGTATCACAAAAAATATAAAAATACCACAGAGGCATATCGTTGGTTCGTTTACAAAACCTCGTACATGCACTTTAGTAAATTTTACAGGAGAGACAAAAACTTTCTTATTTGTTTGCTTTTTGTCATAATCGTGTGAGATTCAGACTGAAAGCATATTTTAAGCTTATTTAAGGGTTACAAGTAATACATTGGAAGAGTTTTATGTTTCTAGCATATTGTGATACTTTTAAAAAATAATATGAGATTTTGTAACCTGATATTGCAGATACGACATATTGCCAATTTTTGACACTCAATAAAGACAAGTTGAATTTTAATTAAATAGATAAAAAGGTAACCAAAGGTAGTTCTGTTCCTTTTGAGACGTGTAAGCTGCATTTGATGTATCAACGTTACCTGTGCTGACATTTCGATTTATAACGACAAAATCTCGTATAAAACAACATCCACAAAAATGCGAGGTTACAAATTCTCGTATCTGCAGCATTTTCGTAAATAATCTGATTGAAGGAAAGAAACAAGTTCTAATGACAAATTTATGCATGAATTCGCGAGAAAGTGTTTTGTCGTATCAAATTTCCGTTTGCGAGGTTTTAGAACTTGTAATTTTGACTAATTAAGGACCAGCTTTTGAAACATCACAAAAACACAACTAATCATTGGCTATTGCATACAAGGTTTTGTGACCTGGTGCGTTAGACCGTCTTAATTGGCGCCATGCTAAAAACAGGGTTTTGCAAGAAAGTGCCCATACGAGGTTTTGTAAACAAACCAACGATATAACAACATGCACATTCACAGATTAAAGGTAATCATGTATGTTTATGATATATCTGCATCATATCGCCTCCATTTGCAAATTTTCTTCGGAATACTGATTTTATTTACTTTTTGGTGAATATCTGTTGAAGAACGCCCAGCGTTAAAACAGGCTAATAGCCAGGCCTGCAAATCATTTAAAACGATAGCAAGCTATCCAAGAAACGGTTTAAACACCAAAAATGTAGGATCACACAATAAATTAGCACACTAACCGTAGCATTTGATGGTTTGTTTATCTGTCGACAGCCGTACCGACCGGTCGCAAGCCGTACTCCTCGGTTGATAGCAGCTTACGCAGTACCATCCCGGTCGCCAGCAAAAATAGCGAAATTGGTATTACCCCCGTGAGTTTATTGACATTGAAGACAAGCTATCGCACAGTTGAATAGGGAAGCCAGGAACTTGCATTTAAAAATAGAAATAGGTTATTCCTAACTGCCCAGTGCATTGTTAATGTGAATTAAAACGATTTTCTTCTTTACTGAGGACCTGCAAAGTCGATGTATGCAACCAGATGATCACAGTACTGAACCGTACGGTATCAACATTGTGAGGCTTTTGGTGCACACATAGATTACCAAAATATAGTCATGTCTGTGGACTATATATCTGGATTGAATGATTAAGGAAAGCACTTCTTACACTAATAAGCGTCTTGTCCTGCTGTTGTTGGAAAACTATACCCCACTCACACCTTTACACTGTACCTGACATAGTGTCTTGAACGGAGCAAGCCAGCACATAATTATAAAAAAAAAACAACACACTTTCGTTTGTATCTATCTTGAACCAAAGATTTGAATCATTTTTCAACGTATCCTACAGGGCTGACCACTTTTGCTGGCTTTTAGCTGCTGATTATGGCTGATTTCATATTTTTGCTGCTGTCGATTAGCCGTGTGTGCTGTTCATCTGTAGTCTCATTCCTGTTGGCTAAGATTCTATATTTAGTCACACTGCTACTGGCTTAAATTCTATATTACACTGATATGTGATGTGATATATATTGTAAACTCTTTGTAAATCCACTTGTCAATATTTATGTGCATTTTGATTAGGCATGTTAAACGTTTGTTGGCAAAAACACATTTTTCTTCAGCTTATTCTGCATTGATTAAGTCAAACGAATCGCATAAGCTGTGCTTTTTTACATATCTGGAGCTAGATAAGTATTTGCATAGAGCTAGATTCCTTACTTTTTTAATATTTCTATGTCATATCCACAACAGTTTGTTAAAAAGTTGTTCAGACCTTCTTTTAAAGTCAGATATCTGACATTTAAATCTTTCTGTAAAACAATATTTTTTTCCGAAAAAAATAGCCGAAAATGGCTGTCCGTGTAGGAATATCTTTGAGGCATGTTCTGTATCTGGAGTTCCTCAAGGTGACCTTTTCTTTGCTATTTTGTTTTATTATAGAGAGCTTTATATGCAGATAGGTAGGTTTTCAATTAAGAATGTAAAATGTAATCTTCAAGGTATCACTGTACGATTAGGCACCATGAGTGTGGGTGCAATAAGATTTATGAGCATTAGAAACAAGTGCCGGTGTACTTTGGTCAACCCCAAATTTTGCTCTGCTGATACCTGGTCATGATTTTTTTTACATACTAGAACTTCCCCTTTAGCCAGACAGCTCCTGTAAGATTTAGTTATTCTGTATTGTTTCCACTTTGGGAAAAGTATTTTTCCAGGTCAGTGTATTCTTGGGCCGGAGTGGCAGGAAATTTGAAAAAAAGTACGGTCTCCACAAACTCTAAGATATTTTAGAAAATCAATCCGGCGAAACCTGGGCTTTCACTGTTTATTTTGTTTCTCTTGTGTTTTTTAACACGAATGAGTGTTGATTAATGATCAAGGAGATGTCCTGTAGAAATAACGTGTGTATTTTGAGCATTAAACTATATAAGAAAATGCAATAGTACTGTGAGACCTTCACACCTAGGATTAACACACTCATATGTTAAGTTGCATGACACAATCTATCCACTACATTATTTTAAATCTTTAAACTGCTTATTTGCCATCTTCAATAATAATGATGATAATAATGATAAATAAAATCTGATTTAGAAAATTTAATTGGATTTCGCTCCTTCAGTGAACCTAGGGCCTATCATTGTTGATATAATAACAAAAGTAAAAGTAAAATAGACGTTCCAGCTGGGACCGTACTAGCAATACCAGCATTTCACACTCAAGTAATATTTTAGTTCATCAATATCTGATATTCCTTTTAGTACTTTTTTGCCAACTTTAATGTCTCATAGGGGCACTCAGATTTCTTATCAACAATTTTTGAAAACAGTTATTCTCTGACCTTTAAGCTAGTTTTACAAAATCATTTCCATGGTTTATCTTCCACAATTGTAAGACTTTTGTCAGACCAATGTGTATTCCTGAACTTTGTTCTGTGGTTTACAGCTTTTTTTGGACATCTGCAATTTACAAATGACACCCTCCCCCCAAAAAAAAAAAAAATAAACCAAAATCTGTATTTTCTCATTGTGTTCTCATGTCAGCAACCAGAAGAAAAACAACAACTGATTTTGTACATTTCATTTCTTTTAAGTTGTATCACTTGACAATAATAGAAGAAGTCCTAAAAATGAAATCAATCTAGTAGACATATATTGAATTTAAAATGCGAAGGTTACTCAGACTTTTAAGTCGTTTCAACTCATTTCATATAACTCTGAAATTAAAATCTGATGTGGCAGTGAAATGTTATTGTAATGTAATTAATTACATTTGGTAAAGTAATTGTATGTTATTAATTACTTTGCTCAAAAGCCGTGTAATTGTAATTTAATTGAGCAATTTCCAATGTAATTGTAAGTAATTTAATACTTTTCAAAGTAATTGACCCCAAGGCTGTATGAAGCTTAAAATATAGCGTTAATTTTACAAAAAAGTTCATTTTTCATCTACATTTGTATAATGTCCATCAATTTATAGAGTCTTAACTATATTCATGTGTATAATGGCAACGACCAAAAATGGACCAATCAGAAATTCCAAATGCTGCAAAAATATCGTCTGTCTTGAAATAAAGGCTCAATCTGTTAAGTTATTTAACCAGTGGTGTATCCAGATGGGATTAACTTGAATCCTCTTTTGAGCCCAAATTATTTCATTTTCATTGGAATGTTTTACAAAAATGAGGCCATCCTTTAAAATATTGTTTGCTGTCACCCTACTCATAATTTTCCAGGAGGGTAGGTAGGTATTTTTCACTGATTTATTTAAAAGACATTAAAAATATAAAAAATATCGAAATTTATAATAAAAACATTTCTCCAAAATGAGGCGAAACAGCCATATTTTTTTGGTAGGTGCCATTTTTAGAGGGTCTGTCGTGTGACAGCAAACAAACATTGTTTTAAGGATGGCCTGAGTTTAAATCATCAAATTGATCGCCTGAATCCTTTTCCAGAGGAAACTGTTTGCCTACTGGGTAATTTTGCATAATTTTGTGTCATCTTGTCATCAATGTTAATGTTTTCAAAAAAATCTTTTTATAATACCATATGTGTCAAATAAATTGTATTAAGATCAGGCCTGACATTGTGATCTTTGTCTAAAATGTTTGCAAAGTTTTCAGCAGACAAAATTGATATGCAAAAAAGTTAACCCTTAAAGTGCCAATCACAACAAAATTTGTTTTGTCATCTGCTGAGTGCTGAAATATTCAATAGCTTTTGGACAAACAGCATGGAACCAGATCAGGCTGCTCTATAGTCTGATATAGATCTGACCTTTGTCATGATGATGTTGCTCTACACTCTTTGCCCCCAATACTTTCACAGTCAAATAATGTTTGCAAAATTTCTGTCCATCTGTAAACTTTTGCTTTAAAAGGCATCTCCTCCTGATCCACTGGTCCAAATTTTAAATAATTTCACATGAAGGTTTACAATGATGCCCCTTACCAAAATTGCATAAATGGTTCCTCTTCACCGAATACAATGGCCACTATAGCTCCAGATAAGAAATCTTTAAAACGACATCTCCTTTACCACTGGTCCAAATTATTTCAGAGAATTGTTCCTCATGATGCCGTTTATCAAAATCGCGCAAATGGTTCTGCTGCACCGTACAAAGGGGCTGCCAGAGCTCAAGATAAATAAATGACTTTTAATGACATTTCCTCCTTAACCACTGGTCCAAATTCAAATTAATTTCACATAATTTTTCTCATAATGCCCTTTACCAAAATTGCACAAATGGTTCCGCTCCACTAAACAAACCAGCCGCCAGAGCTCCAGATAAGAAATATCTTTAAACGACATCTCCTCCTGAACCAATAGTTCCAATTCAAAATAATTTCACAGAATTGTTCCTCATAATGCCTTCTACCAAAATTGCACAAATGGTTCCACTCTACCAAACAAAGGGGCTGCCAGAACTCTAGAGATGTATTTTGATGATATTTCTTCCTGAACCACTGATTCAAATTCAAAATAATTTCACAGAATTGTTCCTCATGATCATCATGGACATGATGGCCTCTACCAAAGATTGCACAAACAGTTTTACTCAGCTAAATACAGGGGTCGCCAGAGCACTAGATGATAAATTTCTTAAAATTACATCTTCTCCTGAACCACTGGTCCAAAATCAAAATAATTTCACAGAAATGTTCCTCATGATGCCTTCTACCACAATTGCACAAATGGTCTTGCTCTGCCAAAAAAGGGTTTGACAGAGCTCTAGATATGAAATATCTTCAAATGAATCTCCTGAACCACTGGTCCAAAATCAAAATAATTTCACAGAAATGGTCCACATGTTGCCCTTTACAAAAGTTGATTAGAAGGTTCAGTTTGGCTGAACAACATGGCTACCAGAGCTAAAAATAGAAATATCTTTAAATCATATCATATCTTCTTAGCCACAGGCCAATACATCATCTACTCATGTGCCAGGACTAAGGTGACCGAACTAGAGCCCTACGACCTTTTTGTTTAGATATTTTCTTTGCATTTAAGATATTTTTTTTTAAGATTTAAGATATGATATGTTAGAAAACTTAGAATCACCTATTTTAATACGTGTGAGTGATGAATTACTTGTAACAAATTTCTTAATCGTCAATTAGCAATGTGGATGTTTGGTAACAATCGCATTCTTTTGATTGCCATCTGAATTTAAGATAGGCATGGTTGTTAGAAAAATGAACCCAAGAATGATTAATTTTCCATATCAACTTTTTCCCAATATTTACAGCATGTAAGTCAATTTATAACACTATTACATGAGCATGAAAAAACAAAATGCCAAGGCATTTGTTGGCAATTTGACTGAAAGTAAGCTGAAATTTAAAATTCCACTTGACAGGTGCTTTTAGGCCATCTTGCTGGGATAACAATGATAACAAAATATATCCCACTCTTCTGATTCTTGGACCTGAATTATTCATTTACATATTACACAATAATCTGATTTCTAGTCAACCCACTGATGCAACTTCATAAGGCCAGAAAAAAATTTACCTGTGTTTCAGGTGCTCTTTTAAAAACGTACGGTTGGTAGGTTGGAAAAACTTTTTCTATCCCCTGACAGAGTTGGAAGGATATATTTTTGGCATTGTCCAACTGCCCTTTATGTCCCTAACCATATCTCAGTACCTATTGTTCATGTTTGATGCAATTGGTGGGGGGGAGGCGGTGGGGAAGTCAAAGGTTAAATATTTAAATTCTATCTATCTCTAGATACTGCCACAAACCCTCACGGACATTATATGCAAGTTAGCGGAGCGTCTGTTAGTATAAGACAGAAAAAGATCAGATAATAGAAAGTTTAAAAGCATGATAGTGAGGATAAAAACAGATGATAGGTTTAAAATAGTTACGAATAGCTAAAATCAGATAAAAACAAGCAAGTGGGGTTTTAGGGGAGTGTTACAGCTTGCAGACTGCGGTCTTGAAAGCCTTGATGCTCTGCAAGCATGCAATGGGTTGTGGGAAGGCGTTCCACTGTACTATTGCGAGGGGGAAAATGAATATTTGTAATAATCACGTGATTTAGAGACCTGCCTGAAGGTCATGGAATGACAGACCTAGAGATTCTGTTACTGTACTGTATAAAGTCTGGGAGGGGTACGGTCACTAATCCATTAGTAACTTTATAGAACAGACAAAGACGGGCCAATGTACGCCATCCTAGATCTTGAAAAATCTGAGTTGCACTTGCTCATAGTTGCTGACTGTCAAGCAAGCAGCTCTTCGCTGGACTTGGTCAATTTGGGAAGTCCTCACTTTAGTGTGAGGGTCCCACACAGCTGAAGCATATTCAAGCTGTGGCCTGACTGTGGTGTTATATGCTGTTCCGCATACCTTTGACATCTTGGTTTTGATATTCTGTCTTACAAAGCCAAGTGTACGGTTGGCATTTCAAGTTATCCGGTCGACGTGCTGATCCCAGAAAAAGGAACCAGAGATATCCACCCAAAGATACCTCGCACTTGTGACAAACTCCAAGACCAGTCCATGCAGTATGTAATCTCTTCTTACAGATTTCTTGGATCCTGTCACATGTTCTACCTGGCATTTCGAGGGGTTGAATCCCATATCCCACCTGGTGTCCCACGCCGATAAAATGTTGAGATCGTTTTTGGAGTGTTGAACTGTCATCCTAACTTTCCAATGTGAGATACAGGGCTGTATCATCAGCAAACAGTCGTACCTGGGAGCAGACCTCATCGAGTAAATCATTTATATAGATCAGGAGGAGAATCGGTCCCAGGACAGAGCCCTGGGAGACATGGGATGTAACTAGTATGGATTCCGATTCCTCACCATCAATCACTACCAGCTGGGATTTACTCCCAAGGAAAACTGGGAACCAGACCAACACATGTACGCAAATGCCATATTGATGAAGCTTCCACAGAAGTTTGCTGTGATTTACCTTGTCAAAGGCCTTTGAAAAGTCTAGTAAAATGATGTCTGTCTGTTTACCCACACTAGCCCTCATTGCAAGGTCTTCTATGAGCATGATGAGCTGGGTCTCGCATGACCGCTTCTCCCTGAAGCCATGCTGTGGGCCATACAAGATACCCTGCCCATCAAGGTGCTTTACTTTGTTTGATGCAAGTACAGTATATGTTCGAGCACCTTGCAACGAATGCAGGTGAGGGAAATGGGTCTATAATTGGCTGCCAGAAATTTGTTGCCTTTTTTGAAAACATGCATTACATTTAGTCGCTTCAGTGCTATAGTGTTCTAAGTGACATTTTGGTCAAAAGTATGTTATGCATACCGTTGGAGAGGGGATCAAATATTCTATCTACTGGTGAAGGTTTCATTTACCTATCTCCTCCCAGTAAGTTTAAAAACGCTGTGCTTTTCTGTTCTATCTACAAAAAGACAATTTCGTTCAGTGCTATAGTGTCCTGAGTGATTTTCATCCAATGGCCAATGATGATTATGTCACGTGACTGGGTGAGTTCAGTGTCGTACTGTTCTATCTACATAAAGTCACTTCTCTTGGAGACATTGCTAAAATTGCAGTTACCTCCCTTACATAAATTTAAATTTCCTGAATTGAAGCGGTTTGTTTGTCTTATGACAAACGAATGGCTATATCAGCTACTTCTAGATCCAAAACAATCCGCTCAGTCAAAACTATAACGCAAATTGATCCATGGATAGAATATAAGCTGTAGAAACAGAGAACCTCCCTTACACATATTTAAATTGCTTAAATTGAAGTAATTTGTCAATGTTATTGCAAGTCAATGGTTAAATCTACTACTTTTAGGTCCCAATAATCAGTTCAGTCTAAAATATTATACAAATTGACCCCATTGACAGAAAAATTAGTTGTAGAAACAAATTATCTCCCTTGCATAAATTTTAATGGCATAATCTGTGTGGTTTGTTACTGTTATGCCAAATAAATTACTAAATCTGCTACTTTTAGGTCAAATAATCATTTCTGTTCAGACTAGTATATGAATTGACTCCATAAACAGAATTAAAAGCTGTAGGAAAATATAGAACACTATAGCACTGAACGCACAAGGCGATTTTTAGGGCATAAAGTTCTATCTGCAAACTGTAAAATGCCCGTAAATTCCATATTACTGTAAAATTTCTTCAAACCAAGGTTATTTACAATGTATGTATATGTTTTAACCCTCTGGTATGACTCAAAGGTCTGTGATAAATAAGACATCAAAAATCAGGATACTAAAATTTTCAAACTCATTTTTCTCAAAACTTGCGCAATGGTAGATAGAACACTATAGCACTGAAGCGACGATTAGCCTTCGTCCTAGGCCACTGGCTGGATATAGTTAGGGGGAATTTTGTAGACCATATTTTTCTTGAAGCCCAATGTCTTGCAAGGATTTTGCAACATGTTAGCCCTCTGACAATGGCAGCGTTAAGCTGTAACAGCCTGTTACATATGTTACCCTACAAAATATTTGATAAGTAAAATTCTTTTTAAGACTTCAGAAAAGTGCATAAGAAAAGGTAAGATTTCCAAATTGGTTACATATTCTAATTAAGCTATTACTGGGGCACAGATATAGACCATGAAAAACAAATATAGTGACCCCCCATGAAGTCTATGTTACATTTTTCATTGAACCCCCTTTTAAATGATAAATGAATCTCATATAGCTTGTCCTAAACTTTATTGAAATCAGTTTATGTTCATTAATTTGGTATTTTATTAAAGAATTTTTATTTACCTTTTCAAAACTGCTAGCATTACGTTTCTATCTTATATACTTTTTAAGTTATTAGCTGTTGAACATGGTAGCCTCATATCACATAAAAATGTAAAATGTAACTCTCTAGGCCTTGTGCTGGCTAAAGACCCCCTCCCCCCAGGGGGGAATTTTGTACACTATAATTTCCAGATACTACATTATATAAGCTATCAAATGAAATATGTTAGCCTTCTGAGAGTGGCAGCGTTAGCGTGTAACATCATGTTACGTACGTTACCCACAAAATAACATTAAAGGGGAGGTCTCATATGCGCCCACGCATGGATTTTCAACTAGTTTTACATGGTGAATACCTATGACCTATCAACTATAAAAATGCATTTATTTATTTCAATAGTGCATTTTAGGTCTCAGGAGAGCACCTTGTTTTACTCCATTTTTTCAATGACACCTGCCTAATATTTTGTAAACATCAGTTTTATCGGATCTCAACCAGTTTAAGCTAGAATAGTGAAAGGACTCAATATGGATTGTTTTGATACTATTTTGGCCTATAAAAACATGCACACAATTTTTTAACAAAATCTTAAAGTAAAAATTTTCCAAAAAATATAATTGAAATTCATGTGTATGCCAAATTGCGTCTACAATTTCTATGTGTTCCTGTCCTTGTCAACCTATGATACTGCCTATAAAATTTGCCTCACATGTCTTCTGTATACTGAGAAAGTTCGAGATTTTTTGAAACCGGTAACAGTGCAGGAAAACACATTATATACATGTAGGTCATTTTTTGACATTTATCATAATTTAATGTTTGAGGCTAGTTGTGTTCTGGAACCATGTAATTTCGCAATTTTATTATTAAAAATATCATAAACATCAATAATAAAAAGCTATCCATGTACAAATGCATATTTAATTTGACATTGAAACAAATCTGAGATTTGTGTAGCTTTAACAATCAGTTAGAGTAACACACAAAAAGTCTGCAACATTCAAACTTCTCAAAATCAAGTTGAAACACATCAATTAATGGATTCAGTGCTATGATCTCTTCACCGAATGTGTCTAAAATGTATTTTGATTTGTATTTGCATACCAATGTTTTAATTGACGGTTCAGTCTCAAATAGTGCTAGACAAGGCAAGGCATTTGATCGCTTATTTCATTTATTTTGTCCCTTTGTAAACTTATATGTGATGTCATATATGTAACTGACATTCATTCTACCTACAATGGCATGTGTCTCTAACCTTTTTAATTATTCTTGTATTATCCTTGTTTAATATGATATTAATGTGTTATGCATGATTTTCCCCTAAAATGTCAATGTGTTTGGAATAGCCTAGGGTGTAGCTTTTTATTTTAATACCAGGTACTTGTTGGGATTCTTTATGTACCATTGGCTGACTGTTGCACAGGCATTTAATATCTGGCAAATGTTATGACTGTTTAGAATTCATTATTTTGTCAATTTATTGAACACCAAGATGCACATGCAAACTTATTAACTGAAAGCACTGACTTTATTTTAAACTCTGTTTGCAATTTTACTACTTTTTGGAAAGAGTTGCACATAGGTTCTACTTTCCTAGTGTTCTCCTAGTATTATATATATTTGTAGTTTTAGTCTCAGGTTGAATATTGGCTTCATGTTTTGATTGATTGCCAATTCCGTTGCAAGGGCAAGACTTTGGTCAGATTACCTCATTTCCTGATCATTGTAACTTCTTCTTATACCGTCAGACCCTTTTTGCATTTTCACTTGTTTATATATTCAATAAGTTCTGTATTCGTAGTTTTATGCTTAACACTATCTGGAGTTTCCATAATGTATTTTCAAAAGTGGTTCCTCAATCAAGTAAATGGCAATTTATTCAGCGAATCAGTTATCCTTTGAGTGATCTGATTGTACTAGATGAAACTTTAAGAAGATAGTGTGGACATTAATTTTCTATCCCATTTGATTCTTTGACTTTCTACAGGATTTGGAATATGATTGTAGGCACCTATGATTGTAGAGTTTGGTACATGTATTCTTTAAATATTTCAGCATTTTGTGGTAGAAAATAATAAAGCAATAGATCCCGCAACTACATAAGATGGGTGAATACTGTATTTTGGCATTATATTAAAGTGAATAACAAAATAAAACCATATTGTGAAGAATAATGAAATTAACTAATTCAAGAGGAGTTCGTTAGGGCGAAATTCTCTCTATGCGGTCAGTATTGGATTAAGGATGACAGCTTTGAAACATTAAAGATTCTGTCTTGCTCACCCAGGAAAGAATGCATCATGTTTTAAACTATGAAAAACTGCAGACTGTGGTATATGACTATATAAGGTTGTAATATTTATTAAATATTTATTTTATCATGTTGGTGATCAAGAAATGATGAAACAAACTATTCCCTGACACAAATGAAATGAATGAATTATGGAGACTGACTTTCTATTAGAGTAAATCTGGTATTGAAACCGTATTATGAAGATTATCAAAGTTTACTGTTCTATGAGGAGTTGGACAAGGTGAAGTTCTCCCTTAGTGATCAGTATTTATATGTTATTATAAAGTTTTGACAATATTGGATATTCCATCTTTCTTATAGAAGAAAGCAAACACAAAAAAAACTTGCTTTTTAACTAACCAAACACTTAAATGTATTAACTACAATCAGTTTTTTTACATTTCTGAGAACTTGGATTTGTAACATTCAAAGTTCTAGGACAACATGTTACCGGTCTCCAATTTTCTTGAAAATTTTAGCATTATATCTATATATGTAAAGCCTAATTTGAGAGTATATTCATAGGTTGACAAGAACTGGAACATGCCTAAATTTTAAAACATAATTGTTAAAAAAATATTATGAAGCTGAAATTTGGGCACAATTCCAAACAAAATCATATTTTTCTGAATTTAACTTTACAGACACTGATTTTTGTTTTATGCATATCTAATCAGTGATGATCTTAGATAGTTTTAAAAGTAATTAGAACACACGATATGAAATTATAAGAGCTATGGGCCGCTTAAACTGAAGGTACCCCCATAAGCAGATGCCTGATTACATAACATGTCATTTTTTGACCATTTAAATAGGTAAGTGGGAAACTATATCACAAATAGAATAGTTATATGTGAGGCAATCATTATGCATAATATTATAAAAATCCATGTGTGGGCAGAACCCTATGTAAATTTTCTATAGGGTGAGACCTCCCCTTTTCCTGATAATGTCTCCAACATGACATATTCACACTTTTTTAAGTCCGGCACAGGTTTAAGAACTTCTCATAACACAGTTACATAATTTAAGCATTTATTTCATAAATGTCTTGAGTTTTTGCCGTTGCATATGTTACTTTGTGTTCCATATGTTATTTCCAAGTATCAGTATGGCAGTTATTGACTATTCATGTATTACATCCATCAGTGAATATAGCAAATCCATAAGTCTGCTATTTAAATGTATTAAAGTTCTAAATTATGGTGTCCAATACCATTTTTACAGCCCAGGTTACATACGTTACTCTCAAAATACCATTAAACGTTCAAGATAAGGTCTCCAACACAACCTGAGTGTACTTATTTGCATGATGGCACAGGTCCATGTACTTCTTTTTTCTCTGGCTTATTTGCTATGGAAGTAACTCAAAACATAAAATACCATTAGCCCTCTTTTCTTATATAGATACATCAAACATAGTTAACATAATACTACATACAGTGCAATATGCGAGTAACAACTTAAAAGATCAAATAAAATCCATCAGGTAGAAGTTAGAGAGCTGTTTCTTGCCAAGCTAGCAACTCTGTATATTTTCCAAGGGTTTAAAGAATTTTCCAATACAGCTTATTAATCCTCTCTCAGATTCATCTTGCAAGGATTTTGCATTATGCTAGCACTCTGGTTATAACAGCCAATTACATATATTACCCACCAACATCTTTGATAATTTTAGTAAATGACGTGACTTCTGAAAAGTACAAACCATAAGGTAAGATTTCCACATTGGCAATATCATCCAAGTAAGGTATTTTTGCATCACAGAAACGAACTTATGAAAACATATATATGCATACCAAAGTGTTACGTATGTTACATTTTTTCATTATCCCTATATAAATGATTTACAAATCTAATATTATTTTATATTTTTTAAATGTGAATGTGCTTACTAATTCATTGTGTATCAAAGAATATTTATGTACCTTTTGGAAACTGCAAATATTATGTTTCTATCTTTTATAAGGTTTAAGTTGCTGCGTTTTGAACATGGTAACCCCATATCACACAAAATGCAAAATATAATTCTGTGACTCTTTTGTTAGGGTACTATCAAGTTTTCTTTCACCCAGAGGTACTCGATTTCCTTCCCATTTATTTTCCACACGTTGTATCCATATCTGGAAAGCCTCACTTGTTTTCATGGGAAAGACTAGTAAAAAGTTCAATCTTTGTATGTACATCTTGAGGACAGAAAAGCAGGGTGGAAGTAAGCTCATGTTCATGCCATTTGATATAGTCAGTATATGTGTATGGCTTGATGTCACTGATGAGTACCTAGAGAAATTCTTTGTTTGCTTTTCTACCCTGCTTAGAATGTAGATGAACTAGTGGGGGGAGGGGTTCTCTCTCAGTTTGATAGGAACAACCGTTCCGTTGTACTAACACATTGGCACATTGGTAGTGTCACAATCTGTTAAACAGTGTATAACTGTAGATCTCTTCCCTCATATTCTGGACAATGGTGTTGACATTCAGAAGGTGCACCTTTAATTGCGTAAACCAGTGTTGAACAAAACACCCAGGTTATCCTCTGCAGGAATGTTTGTAAGACTTTAAAGACTGCTGCTTATACATTGTATATATGTATCAGTGACAAAACCAACATGCCCTGCATTTAGTGCCTGGTTTAATACTAGTTCCATCAAATCCTTGAAGGTGACAGAAAAAGCTGTTATGCACTGTAGTATGGCATTACCATCAAAGTTATGTGTAGCACTATATGGCAAATCTAATGTTGGTTCAATGTGTGATTGCAATCCATGCTTGTCAGTTTTGGTGGCAATTCTATCAGGAGTTGACTGAGACCATGGTGCAGGTCCCAGAAGATACGGCAGTGTCAACCCAAGGTCAACTTTATGTCCAATATAAAGAAGGTCGTGCTGACCAAAGACGCTCCTTTAAGCACTCATCGGGCTGATAAATTTTGTAAACTGGACAATTTCTTCTAGACCTCGAAAGCCTCAAAACTTTATTAGCTTGTAGCAGTTGATGGGGTTGTGAAAGATAGACTTTCACCAAAAGTGAGTCAATGAAGTCTGCAACAGCCTTCCTGCCAATGCAATCAGCCTCATTAAGGTCCTTACCTATGCCAAGCTTAGCAGGAACACCGAAAGACAAAAAAGTACGAGTTTATTGTCTTCAAAACTGGAACTTAAAGTATTGGTGAAGCCAGAAACTGCCTCTAGTACTCGTTCTACTTTGCATCTGAGCAGATTGAATATTTCATTTCTGTGCATTGAAGGGTTGTTTCAATATATTGAGCTCTGATGTGATGAGTAATACACCATTAAATCTGTAGTATGAAGTGTAGTTCTAGCTGCTAAAGCCTCTTATACCTCTTTATTGTTTGCCTGATAGTTATGTCAAAAGCATTTCTCAAGCAAAGAACCAATGATTGTGACACACTAAACCCATTTTGTTCGAGAAGTTCTTTGCATCTGCGATGTGTATCAGACAAATGTATGAGTGTAATCAGTTACACAGGTACATATTGTGCTAGTTGTTGTGATTGTGTGCAATAAACATTGGGAACAAGGCATACAGATAGAGTTGACATGCAATTCAAAGTTGTTTTCCTTGTAGCCATTATCAGTGTCAACACCATCTGAATTATATCCATATACCTTGCCCAGAACTGAGCTGTTTCTCAGTGATTCTCGTTCAGAACTTCCGATTTGAATGAATGGTATCTACTGTTTATATGAGCAAACAGCGAGGGTTGAAAGATCACATTATAATAATGGGTTAAGTCACCATAAATTAATAAGGAACTTCAATTTATTTCAGCCTTATAAATTTTCTAAATTCTCTGACAGACTTTATACATGTATAGTCAACAACTGCTATACATATACTCAGAATTAATTAAGTATCATTTGATAACACACATAACAGTTAAAACTCAAGGAATTTATTAAATGAATATTAAAATTGTTTAACCTTGTTAAATGAAGTACATTAACCTGTGCCAGCATGCAAATAAGTATAAACAGGGCTTGTTAGAGACATTAATTTGAATGTTTAATGCTATTTTGAGGGTAACATACGTAACATGGGCCTGAAAAAATAGTGTAAGCCACCATAATAAAGAATTTTAAAACATTTAAGTAGCAGCCTTATCGATTTATTATATTCTGTGACAGATGCAATTCACATATAGTCAATAAATACCATACTGATACTCGGAAATAACACAGGAAAAACTAAGTAACGTATACAACGTTAATAACTCACGACATTTATAAAATTAATACTAAAAAATAATAACTGTGTTATAAGAAGTTCATAAACCTGTGTCAGCATTCAAATATGAACCAACATGTAATGGTTGAGACATTATCAGGGACGTTTAATGCTATTTTGGGGAGTAGCGTATATAACGTGCTGTTACACATTAACGCTGCAACTCTCAGAGGGCTAACATCTTTTATTTTGTGTCTTATATAATGTAGTTTCAGAAAATCATAGTGTTCAAAATTCCCCCTGGGGGGAAGGGGGGTCTTTAGCCAGCTCAAGACCTATTCAGTCTGCTGGAAGCTTACCTGTCTGTAATGATCTATCAAAAATAACTTTGATGATCTGGGCAATTTCATCTCGTAGCTCCCTCAGCAAAAGGGGGTTGTGCTTATCTGGTCTTACCAGGTTTAAGTTTATGGAGCAATTTCATTAGTCCATTATGTCTATCTCTGGCATGTTTGTCCTAGAGTCGTGTTGTCTGTTCGGGATAGTGTCAGAAGGCAGACCAACTGCATTTTTTAAGTCCTTCACCCACGTTTTGGCAAGGCGAGAGAGTGATAGGGGTTCCTTATGCTTAAAAACAGAGTAAAAGAGAAAGGGCTGACCTATTGGCTCTCCTTTGTGGTGCCTAACTGTGAGTTTGTCACTTTCCAATTGGTATCCTGGGTCAGGTGTGGTACTTGATTGTATCGATTCCTGATCTTTGCACCCTTACTTACTTAAACTGTTGATTAAATATGTTGGCTTTGGTCTTGGTATCAGAGTGGAGTATGTTGTTGTGTTTGAGAGGTGGTGTGCCCTGCTGATCCAACGTGAGTGTTTCAGAATGGAGAATAGTTTGTTGCTGTCACAAGTGTTGTCAAAGTTGTTGAGGCCCAGGAGATTTTCGAAATAGCCCAGGTATGAATCTTTAATTTTCTTTTTAATTTGCTGGCGTAGGGTTTACATATGAGCCGTTTAATCTCTAAGGTTATCCATGGTAGGGATGATTTGCCACGTGATCTTAGAGGGTATGCGTCCTTTAGATAGTTTGTCCAGAGTAGTTTGCAAAGTCAGTCCATAGTTCATTAACTGTCTTACCAAAATGATTTATTAAGAATGACTGTCGGTATGATTTCATTTTGGCTTTAAGGGTTGTCCAGTCTGCCTTTGCAAAGAGCAATACTTTACGGGGTTTCCTTTGTGCAGAGTGGGTTTGAGTAGTGCTTCAGCAGAAACAATGTCATGATCACCAAGGCCAGGGAAGCAGTTTACCTTCATAATCAGTATTGGATTTGTTGTTGGGAACAGGTCAATTCTGCTATAACTAAGTCAGTTGTCAATATTTTTGACCGAAATTTTCCATGCAGGCAGAGGAACAATATCATTATATGAAACATATCAAACAGGATTTTTATTTGAAGACCTTGGTCTGATCCCCTGGCAATGATTTTATTTGGCCATTTTTACCACTTTATTAGGGAGTCCTTCCCAATGCAAAATGGTCTTTATTTCCCCAATTTAACATGTATGTGTTTTATTGTTTTTTTCTCCCAAATCCTTTGAAAATTTTACTAAATGAAAATGTAGCTTCCCAAAATCTTAAATAGAAAAAATGCAGGCTGGGTAGACTTAGGAGATTGTATTGTAGCCAAAAAAAGCCATTTTTTTATAATATGATCATGTTGCATATCAAATCGAAGGGAATATAGCGTACAATAACTTGTTAGCATATATTTTGCTCTTATCAATAATCATTGATCTCTAGAGCGGGGTCAAAGATCAAAACAATTATTACTGCAAGTAGACTCATCTTGTATATAATATAAATATCAAATTAAAGGGAATGAAGCATACAACACCATACAAGCAATTATTCTACCCTTTTACACACTCTCAACTCTTGCGTGGGGTCAAAGGTCAAGCATTTTTGTCCTTCCCAATGCAACATGCAAGCAAAATTGTTTGACACTACACTCACCCCTAACCTCTGGGGTTGGGTTAAAAGATCCGATATTTAATTGTCCAAATACATGTAAGTATATTTTTTAATTAACTGTGTTGCATGTTGACACTATAACACAGGGTGTACTACATAAATGACAGGCTTTATTAGTGATCTGAATGATACCTAAGGTGGACTTATGGGTTAGACAAATGGGATTTATATCTTGTGATTTACTTTTTTCTGTAAAATAACCCTTTATCAGGGGATAAAACCTTCTTGTCTGAAACCACAAGGCATAGAGATGCATGTATGGTGCATCAGCTTGTGGACATTTACCAAGTTTGTTAGAATTATGGCCCTGGTGCAAAAAGTGGCTCTGCCCTGGGTCACCTGTTTCACATAGGGTTATATAGGAAAACATTAAAAAGACCCTTCTTGTCTAAAACCACTAGGGCTAGAGCCTTGATATTTAGCATTTAGCATAATCAAGTGGACCTTTGCCATGTTTGTTTAATTTATGCCCCTGGGACCAAAAGTGGTTTTATCCTGGGTGTCACATGTTTCACATAGATAAAGAAAAGATCTACATCCTGTTAATTTTGTCAACATAATAAATGGATTTTTCCCTGTAAGTCTTAATCAAACTGCTGATCTATCAAAATTAATAGCTGGATTTTTCTGAAACCACTTAGGCCTAGAGCATTGATATTTTTCATGTAGCATCATCTAGTAGACCTTTACCAAGTTTGATCAAATTTTGCCCCTCAGAGGCCAAAATTGGCCCCGTCTTAGGGTTCACATGTTTTACACAGATAAAGAAAAGTTCTACATCCTGTTTATTTTGTCAACATAATGTATGGAAAGTCTTAATCAAACTGCTGATCTATCAAAATTAATAGCTGGATTTTAGGAGGAACTATGCTTTCCTATTCCCTTATAAACAGTCATTCTCAGGTGAGCGACCCAAGGTCTGGAGAACCTTCTTGTTAACATATGTTTTGAGTGCTCAAAAGAACTGTCTCATTTAGACAGTTATTTTGAGTACCCAAAATGTATATTTTGGTTGAGAAATATAAAAATTATTTTTTGTAACACTCTTAACTAAAGACCTTGATGTTAATGGGATATGTCACTGCTTTTAATACAATAATGTTGCTGTAGATGATGTCATACACCAGTGTCGTTGCACAAAAACTGTCATATAGTAATTGTACTTGATCAGATGCGTACATTCAGTATTATTAATGCAATTTTCATGTTCTTTTTAAACAACATAAAATAGCAGAAACTATTCATAGCTTTTGACTGAGATCAGAAAACATTGTCTCTCACTAGGTTATTAAACCTTTATATTACATGTGTGACGGGAAAATACCAAGATTTATCAAACAATAAAATCGGTAATTTTGTTTTTGCCTAGAAAGATTTATTTCCTTTAGGGAAATAAATCCCTTTAGCTGGAACTCCTTTTTCCTGACCGCAGGTGACCCAAGGCATAGATGAAATGAAACGTATGTCATATTCAATTGCGTTTTGTTATTTGCAATTTTTTAACCAAGCATAACGCTTCTCTGCACTTTTGACGTCGCGAGCATAAACAAATGACGTCATTCGCACATGCGATGACGTTGCATAACGTTTCTATCTTCCAATACTGAAACTGGAGGATCGAGGAACAAAAAAGAAAATTTCTAGAAAATCACAATGAATTTAGTACCAAAAAGTTCGTTACGATCTAACTAAGAAAATGACTACCCACACTTTATGCTTTCGTTCACTAATAAAAAAAGTTGCAGATGTTTGAAATTCTGAGGTGGACTCGATAAAGAAGATTTCCAAAATGGCAGACGTCCAGGGAAAAGCTAGCTGATGTATTACTACTCGTGTTAGAATTAGACATGTCATGATCCCGCTAGTTTTACCACATCGCTTACCATAGTATTTTCTTGATTTGAGCAAGCAGTTAAAGCAGAATACATGTAATATACAGTTTATTAAATCGTTCCATTTAAAATATGGGATTTATAAACTTAGGGAGGTGGTAAATCTGATAAGGAAACTCGTGCGCAAGCGCACTCATTTCTTTATCTGATTTATCACCTCCCTCAGTTTATAAACCCCATATTTCAAATGGAACGATTAATAAACTATATTCATTCTGATGAATTATCACCAGACCTGGGGTAATCATATTCAGCAATTGTAATTACCTGTAATTAAATACAATTTTCAAAGTAAACATATATCATAGTTTGGCTCAAATACATGTAATGTAATTGTTCCTGGTGATCTCCTCCACTAAAATTGCATAAATGGTTCCGCTTGGCCGAACAAAAAGGCGGTTATAGCTCTAGATAAGAAATATCTTTAAATGACATCTCCTCCTGAACCACAGATCCAAATTCAAAATAACTTCACAGATCTGTTACTCATAATGCCCTCTACCACAATTACACATTGATTCCGCTCCTTCGCACAAAGGGCCACCAGAGTCCTAGATGAGAAATTCTTTAAATGACATCGCTTTAACCATTGGTTCAAATGCAAAATAATTTACAGAAATATTCCTCATGATACCCTCTACCAAAATTGATAACAACATGGTCACCAGAGCTAAAAATAAAAAAAATATATCTTTGAATGATATCCCTATAGCCACTGGGCAATAAATTGTCTCCTCATGTATAAGGGTTCAGATGAGCGATCCAGGGCCCAAGGGCCCTCTTGTTTTGTTTTTTTTTTATTGTGATCAGTTTTCGTCTGGTATGTGTCGTCCGTCCGCCATCCTCTCAGTAAACTTTATCTTTAAATAGCATCTACTCCTGAACCACTTGTCCAAATTTAAAACAACTTCACAGGAATGCTCTCTACCAAAATTGTATGAATTGCTGTAGATTTGAAGTCTTTTAAACGATATTTCCTGATCAACGGGTCCAAATTCAAATCATTTCAAAGAATTGTTCCCTGTGATTCCCTCTACCAAATATGAACAAATGGTTCTGCTAAAATGAACAACAGGATTGCCAGAGCTTTAGATAAGATATATATTTAATAACATATCCTGAACCAGTGGTCCCCATTCAAAATAATTTCACAAAATTGTTTCTCATGATGCCTTCTACCAAATTGCACAAATGGTGTTACTCTGGTGAACATAAGGACCACTAGAGCTCTTGATAAGAAATATCTTTAAGCAGCATCTTTCACTGAACAATTGGTTCAAATTCAAAATAATTTTATAGACTTGTTCCTCATGATGCCTTCTAATTAAATTGCACAAATGTTTACTCTCTGATTCTCAGAAATCTGGCTCAAGCATTAAGAGAGTGAATATTTGAAAAAAATTCTTAGCCATCAATTTTAACATAATTTTCTTTTTGGTACTCAAGGGGATTGAGAGGCTTCTTTTGAGTACCCACAAGAAAATTTTAATTGATAAATAAGGGAGGGGATTTTTAATTACGTACTCCAATCTAGAGGCGTGAAGAGGAGTATGTACTGTTTTCAGCCTTTCCTGGGGAGAACCCTTAGATTAATGTTATTAGTCTAGCGTTAAAATGCAAATAAGAGTGCTAGAAAACACGATTGTGGGCACTTTTGAGGCATGAAGGGCAACAGTGCCTAAGTTACTAAGGGACATGTCCTCTTTCATTTTTTGCCTGTTGCCCAAACCAAAGATCATTATTAAGGTCAATTTATGAGGTCAAAGGTCAATAGGTGCAAAATAATGTATAACGCATTAAATACAGTACATAAACATCAAAGACACTGGCATTTTGCTGTAAATAATTTCAAATAACTGAAATACTGATGTCTAGTTAGATAAATCATTGAAATTTTATCATCTGCGATCACAAATACAGCTGTCTGTTCGTCTGTATGTATGTACAGGTACTGCATAGTGCCTGGATTGGTTATGTACATTTGTGATAGTTATCACTTTTTCGCATAAAGCACATAATAAATGTCTTTGTAATTCAATCTAACATTTTTTTGAATGAAATATAAAGCTGTCTTGGAAACCCAATACTAAGCACTGATCAGTCTGCACTTGGTGCACTGTATTTGTTGACATCGGCTACGCATCTGATGTGATTAACACTGAGCACCAAATGCACCTTTTACACACATAAAACAAAACTAATTACACTTTTTGTGTGACTTTCTGTGACATCACAAATACAGCTTGATCAATTAAAATCAGTCAATATCGTCTTTTGTTTAAAGTAAGGAAGAAGGCAAAGATCAGGAATCCGTACAATCAAGTACCACACCTGACCCAGGACACCGAATAGGAAAGTGACAAAAACACAAGAAACCATCACATTCAAGAGAGCCAAGAGGTCAGCTCTTCCCCAACAGGTGACCACAAGGTTGCAACAAACAGACATTTAGTATTGGCAAAGACAAACAAAAATAACAAATAGCGAAACAGATCCACAAAAGAAACACGGCCTTGGAATGCAGTCAGTAAGAAAATTGCTTGAGGGCTTAAAATAGTTTTACGGTACCAACCATGTCATTAATTATGTAGTGGATTAGGACACATAGATGTTTGGTTTGCATAAAAGGCCCCATACTTATCCATGAATCATCTCCTAAATACTAGAGCAAAATAAACCTAACAATTAAACCCTGGAGAAACCGACAACAGACGCAGCATCAAGCCCCAACCATCTCATCTATAGATAAGTCTTTAAGTCAGAACCTTCATAGTCTGATCGAGGTCCGACCCACAAAAGCAAGATTATTTATTTCTTATTTGAAACGACCTGCAACAGGCAGGTGCCTGCATCTCGTTTGATGAACAGATATGCATCATTTGCCAACGTTGGTTAAAAGCAAGAAGGTGTCTGCTCTTGGCGAGGATGGGTGTGACAAACTGCTACAAGAAGCATCTGACCGATAGGGGCGCTGTGACTATGGCAACATAGATGGAATTGACATATTAAGATTGGTAGACCTCAAACACCTTAATTGTGCAGGAAAAGAGGGTTAAATATCACAGACCTTGTTTTTCAAGTTTCATGTCTGCATTCCACATAGCTAGGTTAAAGCTAAGTACTAAGAGGCATACGGATACTTCAGAAGAGGCGTCCACTTCTTGCGATTCTAGGCTTTCTAGGCGATCATTACCACCGCTAGATAAATCACTTTGCATCTTTGCCTTCATACTTCAAGGGAGGACTTAAACCCAATACTGACATTACCTAAGTCAGAATAGATTATGTCATAGTCATAATTTGATTTAGGAAGGGCAGTGGCTCAGTGGTAGAGTGCTATACTCGAGACCGAGGGGCCGCGGGTTCGAGCCTCACCGGGGTCATTGCGTTATGTCCTTTAGCAAGAACATTAATCCTAGCTTAGTACTGGTTCAACCCAGGAAGACCGTCCCTCTATAACTGAAAGATTGTTGATGAGACGTAAAGAATCAAATCAAACAAAAAATAATTTGATTTACAGATGCTTGTTAAGCCTTCTAGTAAAATATTTTACTGACCGTTCCAAGGCGGTACTTCTTTTGTGGATCTTTTATCTTTTTTCTGTCTTGTGTTTGTTCTGCCTTTGTGGGCGTCTGTTTATTTGTGCCTTGCGGTCACCTGCTTGGAAAGGACTGACCTCTTGGCTCTCGTTTGTGGTGTATAACTGTGAGTTTGTCACTTCCCCATAGGTATCCTGGGTCAGGTGTGGTACTTGATTGTATCCATTCCTGATCTTTGCACCCTTACTTACTTAGGCTAGCAACAATGTATGATTTTGCAGTAGAAGATTGCCTTACCATCCTACATGTAAAAAACGTTTCTATCGGCGTTTTGGGAAACATAGAGAATCAGAAGATGTTTCGCCCAACAAATTAGGTCTCCAGAAAATTGCTTTTGAACTTAGGCTCACTTACTATTTTTGGCTTTGTAAATATAGAAATTATACATTGCAAGCATTTTGGGAAAGTTACACTGATTTTCTCCTTGCTATGGGGAAGCATCTGGGTCATTACGGGACAATCGAACCTCAAATACCAAGGGAATTACAGTTTGTTCCACAATTGAATCCATGTGAACCGCTTTGAATTTTTCCCTTGAAATCAGCCAGAGAAATAGTCTAACTTCTAAAGAAAAGTGTTGATGAGCCATCAGTAAGCCAAGAATATAAGTCGGTTCTGTATAAAACTACCACGCATATTTCAGAGTCTGAGTGTATATGTTGTATACATGTATCATACAGCCAAGAATCTAGGCAAGGAAGCAGTATCCGACAGGTTTAGGATATGGGCAGCTAACAAATGAAACGGTAGTCTGCAAAATACTTGACCCATCAATCGGATCACAAATGTTGACCAAATGCGATCGTTTTTGTTTAATAAGAGAAAAGGCCCAGGTAGGCTTCCTTCTACATCTGGTGCATTTTACTCCACATAAGACGAGCCCATTATCAGACAACTATATGGTTGAATGTTACAGTTCCATCCCCAGAGCACATTGATCCGGAAACTTGTGCATGGTTGCGAGACCCCTACAGCAACCAATTGAAACCAAAGCTGTTGTTGTAAGAACCTATACCCAAAGTATGTACGCAGTTGTTGCAATGCAGCTGCAAAGTGTGTGCAACAAGACGGTGCAAATGTAGATCTAATCCTAGTAATATCAATTTCTTCCGTCCTGCCACTGTGGTTCTATTACATGTGGCAATCCACTGAATGTTGTGGAAGAGTCAGATAATGAGGATGAGTTGTAAAGAAGGAAACGTATTAAAAACTTACTATTATAAGGGATGAAAGATATCAGTTTTCAATTGTATATCTATAAATGACATTCAAGATATTTTATGGTCAATTTCTGGTTAAAATTATATATGCGAAAGTTGCATAGGGTGCTTTAAAAAATAGGGACCTGGTCACACTTGCACCTTTTGACCTTTGACCCCCGGTATACATACATTTCAAATGAGGGCCCCTAAAATAAGAAAAGGTCATTTTAAAATTGGTTGCTGTTTAAAAGCCCAGGTAGGTTTTTATCTAATAAAAATGCAAACATAAATTCGTAATAACACTTAGATGATGTTTCTGAAATTGCACTTAATGACCCTTGACCCTCATAATGACCTTTTATGAGGTCATAAGAATTGAATCAAATGATATAACAATTAAAATAAAGTTACTGATATCGATCAGACAAGGTACAACGAATTTCATCAATGTCAGTCCAAATCATTATTTTGTATGTATAAAATCACGAATTTTATATACACTTAGTGACCTTTTGACCCCTTTGTGACCTTGTGTAGGGTCAGTAATCTTTTGTATACTGGATGCATCTATTCAAGGAATGTTGGCTGAGCTGATAAACCTATTTGCCTTTTATTTTGCAAAATAAATATAAATACAAAATTTGCTAATTTAACTCACCACAATATAATGCACTTGATGACCTTTGACCCCCTATTGTGACCTTATTTGGGGTTTCCCATTTGGGCAACAGGGCAAAATCAGTTCAGGAGTGTTTGCTTATATTGATAAGCCTAGTGGCACCTTATGCCCCAAAAGTGCCCACACTTCGAAAAAAATATCTATGAAAACACCTGTCTATATATACACTAGTTATAAATGTATTAATGTTGCCTGGCATTTACAAGTTATAACTCGGGTCAATAATGTAGATAAATGTTCATTCATACTGGAGAGAACTCTTATATGGATGTTTATTTATACTGGAGAGAACCCTTATATGAATGTTTCTACACCATGAGCTGGTGAGAACTCTATAAATATACTTAGGGAAAAGAGTTTAGCAATATAATTTGGGGATCCACAGTTAAGAAGAAATGGGATTCTTAATTTCATAGTATCAAAATTATATGTTGACAAACGTTTATAGTACGATGAAATTAACCGGTTGACATTTCACATAATGTTAAGTCCGATTTTAAGTCCCCTTGCTAAAACAGCTTATCTGGCAATTACACGAATATTTTCCTGCTTAAAGTTTAGTTTTCCATCAAATGTTTAGATCTAAAAGCCACAAAGTGAAAACCAGTATACAATTGAAAGTTCTGGTCACCATTTTCGTACAGTTTTTAGTTACAAATCGTATTTTATTTTTCAAATTACTTCACTTTGAATTGAATAGCGTTTGAAATTAAAATGCTCAGCAGATCAAATCCTCACTATGAAATCGTAATTTGTTTCTTTTGACCACTTTAGGATAGCCATTAAATAATTTTCAAACAATTGACATGTTTGTGCACTTGCTAATAAATTAGACCTAATGCTACAAAGATTGCCTATGGGAAAACCCAATATAACTAATTGCTAAATTTCTGTCCCTTAGTATAGTTATTCATACTGGAAATAACCTTAAATGTATATCATATGGTATATAAACTATATGTTCAAAAACTATTCTTTAATGATTTTTTTTTGAATTCCTATCATGAATTGGAGGGGACAAAATGAATAGTTGTCAAAACATAGGCATGTATTTATATCATACTTGTTGCCATAGCACCAGAATATTTTGGCAGGGAATATGATTGTATAGATCATATTGGAGTCAAAAGCGTTCCATACATAAAGTTACATTATTTCTATATTTAACAAATTTAAGCCGAATAGATTTTCTAATTCTAATCATTTGGATGAGTCTGCCTTAAAGTTTAGGGTTGTTTGAGGGTATTTATCATTCATTTGAATTTCAAAGCTAATAGTCCGGTAGAAAACATGAATGACCTGGAACTTGATTTTAAAGTTTTTTTCTTTGCTGATTCTTGTTGTTGAGGCATTGTACTTGATGAATCCAACTGATGCCACTCTGGCATCATTGAGCGTTTTAAAACATTCAAGATGGCGTCCAAGATGGCCGTCAGTTAGGCTCCTAAGACCCAGATGACCCACATACTCAATCAAAAGCATTTTATTTTTTACCTTTCATGGATGTTCCAGAGGCTAAATGTAACAAACAATTAAATTTGATCATTATTTTGATTCAGAAGGTAGAAATATTAAAGATGGCGTCCAAGATGGCCGTCAGTTAGGCTTCTAGAACCTATATGACCGACATACTCGATAAAAAAAAACACTTTAATTTTAACTTTTTATTGATGTTAATAAGCTAAATGATACAAACGATCAAATAAGAACATTGTTTAGATTCAGAAGTTTGATATTTAAAGATGGCGTCGAAGATGGCCGTCAGTTTGGTTCCTAAGACCTATCTGACTAAAAAGCTCGATATGAAGCACTTCAATTTTGACTTGTTATCGAGGTTTATGCCTAATTATACAAACGATTAAAATGAAACATTCACAGGTTTGTTTCTCAAGGTTGAAATATTAAAGATGGTATCCAAGATGTCGCCATTTAAAGCAAAACTAAACCTGAAATCGAATTCGCAGTTAGTAACTATTTTCTGATAGTTTTCAGTTGTATTTGGAAAATTTGACTAGCATGTTATTGTTGATTTTCAGCTTTGCAAAATATTTAAGATGACGTCCAAGATGGCACCAATAACACGGTGGGGAATCACATGGTTTTGCTATGATACACTGCAAGGAAAAAATAACAGTCTCTTATTTTTCGTAATGGTAATGTTTTTGTCTTTGTTCTGAGAATCGTGTCCATCAATCCATGCAATTTCCAGAAATACAATAATATCATACTATTCTCATAAAATTCCTACTTTGGGAAAACTTTTCTTCAAAAAATGAAGTGATAAGTGACAGGATATACTGAACGGACGATATCACTGAAAACTTTGTGACAGAGTGTTTGATCAAAGTACAAACCTTTTTTGAATCAATATGCGGAAAAAAATCAGCTGGATGGATGGATAAAATTTACAAAAATACTTAACGAGTGTGGAGTATCAACAACAAAAAAAACCTGAGCAAGGTATCTGCATGCTACAGATGTTCGTTACCATCTTGACTGCTGGTAGGTATGGGCCTGCTTGCCTGGTGCAATTGTAACAACCATTACTACTTCTCTGGTCTATTGCAAGTGCAACAGACAGCACAGATGGTTGGATATTGCTATAACAAATATGAATGCTTGTCCGGATCAAGTGTATCAGACATGCATGCTTGTATGCACATGTTTACAGATATGACTGTTGGTTAGATGCAACTGTTAAATGCATGGGAAATGGCCATATGCAATTGTTAAAGACATGGCTGATGGTCGGGTGTAAATGTAATATACATTGATCCTGATAAGATGAAACTGTAACAGACATGAATGCTGATAGTATGCAACTTATAAGGACATGGCTGCTAGTCAGGTGCAACTGTAAAATACATGCAGTATGGTCTGGTGCAATTGTGTTTACCAGCCCGTTAGTAGGGTACAAGCATAGGGACATAACTGCTGGTCTGAAGCAAGTGTAACTTATATACGTGCTGGTTCAGCCACACGACTACAGATGTGCTTGTAAGTCAGTTGCAAGTGATTCAAACATATCTGTTGGTAGATGCAACTCTAACAGACACGCATACTGGTCGAGTTTAATTGTAACCGACGTGCCAGGTGGTCGGGTGCAACTGCAACAAACGTGCCTATTGGTTCAAAGCAACGTTTAAAACATGGATGCTGCAACATGCCTGCTAGTCTCATGAAGCTGTTACAAACATAACTGCTTGGTTTCAGACATGTATGCTGGTCCAGTGCCACAAAATCAAACATGCGTAATGGTAAATATGTCTGCTGACCCTGTAGCAATGATACCTGGGCAGCTGGTCGGTAAAAAGTAGAACAGACATGCACACTGGCCGGAGTAACTTAAACAGACATGCCCGTTGATCCAGTGCAACAGTACCCATCATTCCTGTCAGATGGGTTCAATTGTAACATACATTATTGCTGGTGACTAACACGCATGACTGCTGGTCCAGATTCTATGTGCTGGGTCAGTACCACATTATAAACACGTGTGATGTTAAAGATGTTGGATATGATGAGCTGGTGGCATTACATGATCGCTGTTCAGTGAAACTTCAACAGATATGCCTGCGGACTTGGTACTATTAAATCAAACATGCCTCCTGGTCCATTGGAAATCAAACAATAAAGCAACTTGACTTATGCCCCTCAATTAGACATGCCAACTAACACTGTGAAACTTTATTAGTCAAGACTGCTACATTGTCAATACAACAAACATGCCGTGTAGAAAGTTGTTATGTCCCTGCAGCTGCAGCTGCAACATGTATGCTGGCTGGCCTAATGTTACTGTCACAAACACCGCTGCTGTTCAAACATGCCTACTGGTTGAGTACTGCTGCAAGATGGATGCTTGCTGGACTGTGGCCTCTCAATCAGCATGCCTGCTGGCCTTTTGTCACTCAATATTGTGGCATTGTGCTTCTCTATCTGCTATACCTGCTGGTATGATTTCTCACTATCAGCCGTGTCTGCTGGTATAGTGTCTCACTATCAGCTGTGCCTGCTGGTGTGGTGAATCATTATAGGTCATGCCTTTTGGTTTGGTACATCACTATCAGCCATGCCTGTTGGTGTGGTGCCTCACTATAGGTCATGCCTTCTGGTGTGGTGCATCACTATAGACATTTTGACTTGTTGAGTGCAAACGGAAGAGGGATGGCTACAAGTCTGGTGCTACTCTTACAGAGGTGCCATTACATCAGACATGTTTGCTGATCCGGTGCCGATCTCAGATATGCCTGCTTGTACAGTGCAACTCTATCAGACTTGCATGCTGGTTTTATTTATTAAGATACACGTGTTTGTAAAGTGCTTCTACATCAGGCGAGAATTCTGGTATGTAACAAATCCACCAGACATGTCTACAGGTTAGGTGTGGCTCCCACCGGTTTGTAAAACTTAACAGCTACCATCCTGGACGCCATCTTGAATATATCAAATTCTGAGTGATGCATTAGCTGCATCATGGGATGTTACAAGGATGATGTCTGTAACTGAAGTATCAGTAAAATCAGCATTTTACATGCAAATCCCTAGAATTTGCCTGCCCAGGAAAAACTTCTTATATTTTTGTTATAAGCTGCCATTTTGCCTAAATTCTTATTTTATTTTTAAATTTTTGTTATGAGCTACTAGTGTCTTCAACTGGTTTCCAACGTCATAGCTAACAATTTAAGGGAAAAAAATGGTGTAAGACATTTTTCCATATCACACAATTTTTTAACTGATAATTGGCCTCCATCTTGGACGCCATCTTGAATATATCGGAATGCTCAATGATGCCAGAGTGGCATCACTCGGATTTCTCAAGGACAATATATGCACTACCAGAATCCATAAAGAAAAAAGTTTAAAATCAAATTCCAGGTCCTCCTAAAAAACGCCCAAAATCTCACGGACTATAAGTAGAACACTATTTAAGGTAGGAGTGAAGATCCTGATCAGAGGTTGCATCTCTATGTCCCTTAAAAGGGAGTTAGGCTTAAATTAGTTAATAATCTTGTGTAATATTACTTTTAATGTTAACACTATTTCTTACTTAAAATCTTTGTCTTTCAAAATTTACTTTCAGATGTTATTCAGAGATGTTCACTATACAGAGATAGAAAGGATGGGGCTACCACAACTGACCTCCCCAGAGGCCCAAGACGCAAAATAACACTTTATTATCAAATGATGAACTCTTTGAAGGTTACACTTCATAGAATAATGACTTTTTCGAATTTTCCCCAAATGTCTTAGTTAGTGATGTTTTCATTGTGTGTGGGGGAATTTGTGTAGCATTTGAAGATTTTGTTTTGTTGCTTTACGTCCAAAGTCAACAGCTATGGTCATGGCGGGACGGTCAGTTCACCTAACCAAATTTTTTCCTGGGCAAGCTTGAACAAGCAGTTAACCAGTACTTCGTGCACATACTTTCGCTTGTAACTGACAACAATCCTTCTTAAATGATTCAGCGGAAGGGAAGAGAATGACTGTAGAAATTATTTCATGATCAATCTCCACGAAAGTATGGGACCGGGCCGGGATCGAACTCGCAACCCCTGGAAATGAAGTCAGACTCGCATCTGTTACCAGACACGTTACCGACTGCGCTACGTGGCCCAGTGTAGCATTTGAAGAAGTCAACATTCAATGAAGTGTTGCATTTAAAGAAGCCAGTGTTAGATACAGTGTAGCATGGGTTGTACTAGACCATGGTTCGCACAGGCTTGAAAAGTACTTAAATTTAGAGGGCCTCTTGAAAAGTCCTTGAAAATTAAATCTGCCTTGAAAAGTACTGAAAAATCACTCAAAGGCCTTGAAAAGTCCTTCAATTATTCTATTTTCTGTAGAACTTAACATTGTTGATAGAGATCTAAATCAGTAAAAGTTGTGGAGCCTTTATTTGGTGCAGCATTTGCTGCACCAAATAAAGGCACAGCAATTTCATACTCATTTTTTAGAACTTATTTCTCAATTAGCTCATTCTAGCATTTTTTAGGAAGAATTTTAATACTTCGATCAGTATTTTTCCTAAACTTTTAGTCCTTGAAAACTGTAAAATAGTCTTGAGAAGTCCTTGAATTTTACTCACACTTCCCTGTATGAACCCTGTATACAAAGCTCAATAAATAGCAGGATCCAATTAATAACTTCGTGTTTTTTGATGTTTTAACATGATCAATACAGTGTTCTCTCGCTAACTCGAATCCTTCAAACTCAAAACACCCTCTTAAGTCAAAGTAAATTAGAAATATTTGTAGGATTAATTTACTTTGTTCACAATTATTTTCTATCCAAACCTATGCTGACTTGGATGTGCTTAGAAGGACTGTCTCAGTGAGACTGTTCTTGTTTGTGCGTGCATGTACATGTATTTCATATAACGCATCTCAGTGAGATGAATATTGTATATTCAAACAGCTTGTCCCCATAAGACAGTTCTTGGGTGTACAGCATATACTTGGTTATGTAATAGCGAAAACAATCTTGATTAGATTATACACTGTTATATACCTTACAGATCACCTGTTTTAATTCAAACTACAGATAAAACAATGTGAAGAGTTTGGTCCTAGGGACTTTGATTTAATGAGAGGTAACTGTATACTTACTTGCTAAGTACCACAAACTGTCCAGACTATGTATGTTCGACCATTGGTTAGAAATTAGGATGATGGTAAACAAGCATAACTGGGCATCTAAACACTGTTGCCATGGTAGATCCTTTCATTTGTAAAATGTTATATTTTTTAGCTTTCCTGCTCACAGTATGCTCAATGTGAGCTTTTAAAAAATGATGTCCCTCTGCACAAAACGTTGTCATAAAAGGGCCTGGTTTGCAATCATCATCATCATCATCAGCATCATCATCATCAGGTTTTGATTGACGTGCAGGTGCAGAAACATCTTCCACATCAGTGTGCGTCTCTCCAGGTAACTGGCTAGCTGCACACAGAGCAGATCTTACTTTGGGTAAGACTGCCATTTGTATATTTGTAGCAAAGTTTTATGGCATGATGCCCTTCCTTTCACCAACTCAGACACTTTCGGCAGTCCTAGACCTCCGCCTGTTCCCTACAGACTTGGGCTGTGTGCTCCACCGTTGGCACCATGAATTAGTATCGCTCTTCCGTTGGACCACTGCTACAGCACTGGGAAGTCGGCCTGTTGACTCCCACTGTGAAGCTACTGTCACCCAGGTTGTGACAGGCTAGTTTCTGGCATAGCTGCCACTTTCTAGTTTTGTGTAGAGGCCTAGAGAAAACTCCTAGATGGGTGACCCTCCCGGGTTAATGAGCCCCATCCACCCACATGTTACAGGTGGTACTGGCTGACATGGTTACCAGTAGCAAGCTCAATCTTGAGAAAAAGACCAATCTGGTCCTGACCAATCTGGACCTGACCTGACCTATTGCAATGGCAACATAAAAGATGTACTCAAATATCTTCCTATGAAATACAACAACTACTGGCTGTATTTGAGAATAATTCAATTCTTATTGTTTCTATAAGTCTAACATTTTAGATTACAAACTTGACCAGATTGTGCAAGTGATGTTATAGGCTAGACACTGAAACGGTATTTAAGCTTCTCTGTTGGTCAACTATCACATTTAGTGTGAACTGATTTAAAGGCCAGCTTATAGTAAACCAAAAATTCTATCATCCGTCTTTCAACATTTTTAAACACTGGGCGAACTCTACTCATATGTCACATTGAGATGCATATGATAATGCGAGAAAAGCTAGTTTAATGGTACTGATTACACATTCAAGATTGCTGCAGGGCTAAAATATGGCAAAACCAAAAAGCCTATGACTTTTCTCTTTTCAAGATTTTATATTGGTGTCAACTTGTAGTTGTGCATATATGCCTTGCCTGACGATGCTCTTGTCGTCCTTTGCAATCTCCCTGCATGTCCCTGCACTCCATTCCAACATAGTTCCATTAGAGTACCACAAGGAGCTATAATTTTAATCCCATGAACTCTAGGCCATCAATGCCAAGTAAATGGTAGTCCAATAACAGTAAATGGTAGTCTTTAAAAATCAAAACAACATTCCATTACACCCTATCCATAGGCTCAATATGAACTTTTATGACCCTTTCATGTTCGCCATCTGTCAGTCAACAATTTGCTTTAAAAACATCCCCTAAACTACGAAGCGTCACAGGAATGTTCATTGGATAGTTTTTAGATCTTATAGTGATCGTTGGATGTCAGTCGTCCTCATGCGTCGTCAACAATTGCTACAGACTGCTGATTGGATTTTGACCAAAAAGTAAATGAGTATGATCAGGAAATACCACAATCACACACTGAAGACCAACCCATGGTACCGTTACAGGAATGATCCTTTCATGGCCCTCTTCAATAATTGTTCACAATGGTTCCTGTCCGTTGTATATCTAGATCAAATGGGCTAAGAATATATTTGCGATATGGAAACTTTTAAAATCTTCTTGTCTGAAACCACAATGCCTAGAGCCTGATATTTGGTATGTAGCATCACCCAAATTTGTTCAAATTATTTGTTCAAAATATTTCATTTGCCAAAGGCACTCTTTTCAGTGTTTCATGTGCTTCAAGCTCTGAGTATTTTTCTTTTATTTAACGGATTTGTAATAGGTCATCCATTGGAAGCAAATAAAACACAGGGAATATGCTTATTCCAATAATACTCTGTTCATGAACACACTGAATAATGGTAGAGTTAACCCCCTCCCCAGCAGTATGTATAAGGTCATTCAACCATATTCCTCAATCGAATTCTATGCACATAATGCCTACGGGCATAGTGAAACTGACCCATCTTCATCTATCTATTTCGTGTCCATGTTTGATCAGGATTCTAGCTAAGTGGTAAAGTCTCTCATGTTTGATCAGGATTCTAGCTTAGTGGTAAGGTCTCTAATATAGACTGGTAGTTATTTTCCAGGAGACAGCTAGAAATCACTTTTGGGAGGCCGGAATGTTAATGCAAAGTTATATGCTAGAAACTGTTCAGTAACCTATGCTGAACAATACCTGCCTTGTCTGCACTCCAGAAAACGGTCCTTTTGCAAATTACAGAGGTCAAAGGTCACCAAGTGCATTTTGCATTTGTAGCTTCATATCAATGTAAATAACAGCTTTCGGGTTCATTTTTCAGTTGATACTTGACTTAAAACATGTTAAGAAGATGGTTTAAGGCTGTTTTTAATATTTAACAGAAACAAGATATGAATTTCTGGGTTTTCAGTTAAAATCAAAGCACTAAAAGTACTAAAATGTTAGCGATTGAAGAATGCTTAATTTTTTTGTGTGTTGTAGGCGTATCTTAAAGTGTATGTATTCATTGTATTTATATACTTACAGGCATTTTTTGTTATTAAAGACCAATTCAGGTTAGATTTTAAGGACTTTAATTGGAGATAAAGCCAGTGTTCGTCAAAATGTAAATGTATATATGAGTGGATGTAGGGTGAATATGTTTGTTATGCCCGTACAAGTATTGTATCGTTTTTCAGTTGCTAGTTATTCCTTTGAAATGCTATAACAAAACAAGCCATTTGGTGTACATTAACCATTCATGACAGACAAAGTTAAAATATTTAAGCATAATTTTAATCAGTTGTCAACAGACCAAACCCTTGAGAATACTAAAAAGATATGTAAACTGTTGGTGGCTCGTACCAATTACAAAGGATGGCATTGCTCGTGATGCATGATGTTTTGCCTACAACATAGTAATCACTTATAAAATGTTTGGTATCCACTATATGGGAAGCAAGAGAGTCAAGCCCTGCATGGCTAAATGGTGATGAACATGACTTTGACAATATTATGGAACTGCCTGATCATGTAAATGCGTCAAAATCCGACTAAGGTTGGTGTTGTTGCTCCTGATGAAATATCAGCAGTATTACTCAGGTCTCTTGTGTGGGGAAGTGAACATATAAATGATTTTGAAAGATCAGACTGATGCAGAATCTGGAAAGGTTTCATGATTCCATCAAACAGAATGGATCTCATACTCTCTCTTCAAAATAACATCTAACGAAGTGACTTTGCAGACATCAGAGAATAAAGGCTTGTCATGAACTTTTTGAAAGACGTTTAGTCAGCAAGAAAGCTTGTCATGATAAAAGCTTAAAGAAGAATGCATGTCATTAATTTTCAAATACCCCTCTGTTTATTGTTGATGCTGGCAGAAAACTTCTTCCCTGTGACTGTAAATCAGACACGGCTGCTATTTTGGAAGCTGGAGGTATCTCATAATAACAATAATTGAAGGCAAGCACTGATGCACACAGTTTGTAGAAAGACCAAAGCAAACGCTTTTGGCGATTTCGCATACGACTTCACTGAAGCTACAAGTAGAAATATTGAACCAAAGAAAATGTTTGCTTTGATACATACCAGAACCATTCCATGAAAGGTGCAACTAATGGAGATCTGGAAGCCTGAGATCAAATACATCATCTGTTCAAAAACAGAGATGCCCTTTTCTGAAAACTTGGAAGCATTTCATACAATAAGGCCAATTTTGACGCATTCTTATCTAATGAAATAATGGTCCACAGTGGCTCAACTTGCGATTTTTATATCTCTGACTGACTGTGAGTCATGAGTCCTTTTCTTTGTTTCGTTGTTGCATGTTAATTCGAATAAATTGTATTGTTTTTTGTGATGATGTAGTGCATAAGTTGAAAAGCCTCCATGTCAGCTAAACTATTTTCGTGTTGTAACAACAGCTGAATCAATGCCAAATATTTGGTGCCAATAGAATGCCTTTAAGCCACCCTGTGGCTTTGGCTGCTGTCCATTCTTTATTGTTGCTCCAATTGTTTGTAGGGATTTGTGTTTGGCTTTTGTTTTATTATGCAGTACAGACTCATTAGTTTTGCAATCATATCTCTAAAGATGAAAGAGTTGGCTGCTATACGCTAAGTGTCTTCTTGCTGTTATGTGGCTGTTAGTGGTCTGTGTCTCTTCTCATGGTGCTGTGGGTTGGTCGACAGTGTATGATAGTGGTCATACTCATACTACTACTTCTTGGATGTATGTGGAGATACAGAACTGACAAAAGTTGCATCAGCCATACGGCGCGATTTTTACTCTGTTAAGCCATAACATAAAGAAGCCAGCACAAGGGTTAAAAAGCACCCAAAAGCCACATCAGATGTAGGGTATGAACGGTTTTGCATCTGTTGCAAAAGCACAGATGTGCGTGTACTAAAGTAAAGTAAAGTGTTTGTTTATTATAGTGCCAACCATATTGAAAGGCCCAGCCATTTCTGACTTATGAGACACTTCAACTTGTCACATTCACTATTTACTTCCCAAATACCATCCTTTTGCTAGGCACCAGGCAGGCTAGGAATTGGTAACCATTCGTTTAACTAGCTGGCGGCTCACCAAACGGCCATATCAGAATAAACCCCACTGCTGCAGACACTGGGATTCGAACCTTCGACCTTCCGCCCCTGAAGCGGATGCCTTAACCACTAGGCTATTGGGACCAGTACTATTAACATCCTTTTTAAGAGAATTGTGCTAAGGCATGTCCTGCAAACAGGTAGTTTCAAAAGTAAGAAAGAAGGCAAAGGTCCGAAATTGATACAATCAAGCACCAAACCTGACCCAGGACACCACATGATAAAGTAACAAAATCACAATAAAGCATCACACACAAGAGAGCCAAAAGATCAGCTCTTTCCCAGCAGGTGACCACAAGTCTACAGCGAACAGACAAGAAAACATGACAAACACGAAAAATAAACAACAAAAATGATCCACAAAAGAATTACCGCCTTGGAATGGTCAGTAAAACATATCTTACTGGAGGGCTTAAACTATTTTCACAGCGCTAACATCAAGTCTGTCAAGGTTATTAACGTAAATCAAATACGTAATTTGAATACAATGCGAGAATATGTATAGAAGTATTGTGCTAGCGTGACACTATCAGTCATTTCAGAGAATATCACGTACAGAAATCATGGAAGGTGATTGAGATTTATTCAGAACTCAAGAATTTAGGTGCAGGCATTCCAGCAGAAGAAACTTTATTAGGTGCTAAGCATTTGTCTCAGAAAGCTCTGATATCATATTCATAAATGAGTTGCATTCTCGACTGTTCGTCAAGGGATCTTAGAGCCAAAAATGGCTCAACATATTCGTAGAGCCCATTACGAGGCTTCTTTAATTTCAAGACATTCAGAATGGGTGGCAGAGAAATGAAGATGGTCGACAATTATAGCCTCTGTTTGATCAATTACTACAGGCCTGTGGATGTACTTAGTGATGTTCAATCAAGATATGTAAATGTCTCCAGGGATGATGACCTGTACACCTGCATGTTCTTGTGTGGACAGTGTGTGCTCAAACTCATAGAATGAACAGTGAAATAATGTTAAAGGGACTGTTTAAATGTGTGGCTTCTGTTTGATTAAACTAACGAGATAGGCTTTGAATATAGTGAAAACTCAGATCAGTCTTGGCATCTGCTTAGTCTAATAAACATCCTCTTTGTGCACTTAGTGTGGATATCCGATGGCCTTCTAAGCTTTCATCGTGCCTTCAGTAATGATTCTAGTTAGACTGGGTGAATGTAAAGGCTGATTTTGTCAGGCAATAGCTCATATTTCAAAGGGTTGTATGTGCAGTGGAATAAATTGAAAGCAGTGATGCTTAGGTTTATAAGTTGGTGTACTTTGGACATAAATATATCAATTGACAATTGCAGTTTACTAAAATAACATCAGTCTCAAGCTTTGCAAAGGATATTAGGTCAACATTCTAATGAACCTGAAAAGAACCATGATATCAAAACTACTGGCTGGTAAAAGCATATATTTCAAATCGAAATTTATTACTTTAGGCTCATTACATAGAGAAAGTGATGCTCTTTTCGGCTTTTTTCAAGAATGCTTCAATACTTTCAGTACTTTGATTCTTATTTTAATTAATTTTGGTGCTGAAAGGAAGCACATTATTTTTTATAATCTTATTAGTACAGATACACATTAAAGTGATCATGTACCTCAGTAACCTGATCTTATCTTAGCTTAAAATCAATTATTGTTTAGAATTTAAGAAATTAAGCATTTTTGCACTCCATGACCTTTGACCTCCGTCCTTACCTTAATAACCAATTGTCAATCTGCAGACAGGCCAAGCATAAGTAGAGATTCACATTAAAATTAGCACATGCCTGGTCTTTTTTAAGGTTAAAAACAATAATTGCATGAAAAATAACAAATTAAGCACATTTTGCACTCCATGACCTTTGACCTCTGTCTTGACCTAAATAATCAATTGCAACTCTGCAGACAAGCCTAGCTCTGTTACTCAGACATTGGGCAAGCAGAATAACATTGTCTGCATCCATTAACAAGCCGGCCTCCCATGTCTGAAAAAATGAGATTCGACCACCAGACTAATAGGCCTTTTCGCTTTTAGAAGCAATCCGGTATCCAAAGTATATCAACATCGCTCACGGAATGATGGAATTTTGGAGGCAGCTTGGTCGACGGGGAGTTGGGAAAAAACAGTAAAAGACACTGCTACTGGGGAGTTAACATACGATCCATTTCCACAACTTGCTAATGGAACAATCCCGTATCGAACACGCGCCCAATGGAAGTTTACTAACGTATATCACCATCGCTGACGTGATGGTTAAAACGACGGAAGCTATGGTTCCCCGTTTTATATGAATACAGATTCTTCATTAATTCATACAATTCCCTATGGTGTACTTTCTGTTAGCTGATTGTGCTCAGCAGAACTAAAACTTTTTAATTTGTAAATAAAGTGAACTGTGCGTTTAGGTAAACAGTAACAGTAAATAGACAATAGTCAGCAAACATTTGTCACGTTTTTGAATAAAATCTAAAATTAACATGAAGAATAAAAGAATAAATTTAAATATGAATGTAAAAGGAAAACTCAAATTTATACCATGACAACAAATTGGGACGAGAAAGTTATACAATCCCTATATGCACCTAACAATATGATGCATACATATATAGCAATGCTATATATTTACCATTTGAGTCTAAGCAATTGTCACATCCATATGTACACGTAACAAAAGGATGCATTAACATATCAACAACAATCATAGAATATTAATTTGCCATAATGCCACTGTAATTTGCATGCAAGAATGAATCATTTATAAGAATCGATTTTTTACTTAAAAACCCTTCCATACTACTATGTGTCATACCATGGCTTTGAAGTAGGCCGCCGATTTTACTAGTTGTGGGTCATTTCCCCAGTTTCGAATCACATTAGAAATTCTAAGTAATTACCTTCAGTAGTACAGTTGCATTCAGGTTTTGACATTGTTGGCTTAATCACTACTTCCAATGACGAGTTTGACGCATTATTTTACCGTATTCATTGCAATAAAATTGCACGGACACAAAAAATATCCCCGGGGAGGGGGGGGGGGGGGGTGGGGGAGTCCAGGTCCAAAGTTTTGCCGTTAATTTTTATGTATTTTATTTTTTAAAAGGGGGAAAAGTGATTTGTACCAGTGTTTCTAAGAAAACCTATACCCAGTAACCAAAAAATTCCACCATCAGCCCGCCAGCGAAACATTATATAAATGGTGCCTCGCTAGCAGTCTGATGATGACCCAACACCGGTACTTTGTACTTTTCCAACCAGTAATCCTAAGATAATCTACAGCTTTGTGCTTTTCCATGCAGGAGGGGGTGGTCCAGACCCCAAGTACCCACCCTTCTGGATCCGCGCATGAATAAACGTCCTAAGACTATGATCATTATACCATATGCAAGTAATACTCCCAATTATACAGCCTCCTTTCAGATTTCCAATCATTTTTAGGCTAATGATCGAAAAGTTTACAGGTAAGCTTGGTCTAGGACACAGTGTAGAGTTGAACTAGATCAGATAGCTGCTAGAGGCGCGTTCTAATAAAGATCTGCACTGTCTGTCATTTGAGCATCGCTTTGTGATACAGACACTAAGTGTGGCATTCACTTTTTCAGAGTGTTATTTTTATTGTTTTATTCTATTTTTGTCAAAATTTCATTTAACGTCTGTGCTCATTTCCACTGTTATTAAGCGCACGCATGTACTAACACGCGTTGTAAGAGTGAAATGCATTTGTAACCACTGCCCCACCCGCCAACACCATTCGACACGTGATACTGTAGCCGATAGCAGGATCATGGTAGATGTTTGAATGGTTATAACGTCTTGATCCCCCCATACACACACACACCAACCCCACAGTATGGGGTAAAGGTCAGGTTTTTAACATTTATATCTGAAGACAGCATTAAAAAGACAAACATGAAATATAGATTAAAAAGGCGATCGACAAAAGCTGCATCGCCTTGGAACTGTCACTAGTAAAAGAAATACTGGGAAGCTTCAACATGTTTAACGGTACCAACCCCACTCTTAATTCTGATATGGCTCTGGTCTCTACCAAAGTAAAAACTCTGTTATACACAGTTGGGCTAAAAGCAGGGGAATTATCCGGCACAAGTATGCCCATTTGTGATGGAGTGGGGCATATACCAGGGCACTGGAAAATTAACAAGACGTTAGCCCTACTTTTACTCATAGGAGGGGGTGGTGGTTACTGATATGTGATGCATTATTAAGGATAATGGGCTTCCACCAGCTAAGGTTAATCGGGAACGGGACTGATTTAGAGTCCCAACAAAAGACTTGAGATGCCCGGTATTGAGCTCGGGATCCCTGGTCTGCTAGGACTACACCACATATACTGAGAGAGAGAGAGACATACAGACAGACAGGCAGATACATGTAGAGAGAGACGTAGACAGACAGAATGAAAGACAGACAGACAGACAGACAGACAGACAGACAGACAGAGAAATTCAACAGGCACACACAAAGGCATACTCCTCATACATACGCGGATCCAGGGAAGACTTGGGGCACACCTCCCAACCCCTGTAAAGTCCCATAGCTATACCCCTAAAATTCACACTATTTTCACACTAATGCTCTCTAGAGCTAACAAGGCCATCAAGTGGCGTTTCGCTGACGGGCAGATGGTGGCCAGCTTTGTGGTATTTGGATCCTCTCTCTCCTCTTCAACTAACAAAAACGGCATTGAAATATATATACGTTGCAATATGGGAACGTAGCGTTGCATTATGGGAAAGTAACGTAACAAACGTTGTTTCTACGCAACGTCATATAAAACTGCTGATGATCTGTATAACAGTGAAACCGGTAGAGGAATAGAAAATTATGTTTAAACAATTGTGTAATCGGACTTAATCCTGTTTTATATATATACAGAGGGATATAGTGAATCAACTGAGCCGATAGATGCTGTAAATGTTTTGCCTCTAGCGAGATTCGAACCCACGACCTCGACAACACCGCCTAGCACTACACCAGACATTGACGCTACCAACTGCGCCACTGAGACATCCCCAAAAAAGGATGTTCAGGAAGCGCTGATATTGAAAACGCCTGATGCAATACATGTCGTATATTGGTTCCTTTTCAATGCATGGCATCTATTTCGTTCGCAAGTGAAAGCCTGATGGATCCAAGGATACAAGTGAAATTAGATAAATATCGGAAGTGCGGAAATATAATTTCACAAACATCATTGCTTTCGAGCTACACAGGATCAGAAACTGATGCAGATTCAGACAGTAGATAAATACAGAGGGATATAGTGAATCAACTGAGCCGATAGATGCTGTAAATATTTTGCCTCTAGCGAGATTCGAACCCACGACCTCGACAACACCGCCTAGCACTACACCAGACATTGACGCTACCAACTGCGCCACTGAGACATCCCCAAAAAAGGATGTTCAGGAAGCGCTGATATTGACAACGCCTGATGCAATACATGTCGTATATTGGTTCCTTTTCAATGCATGGCATCTATTTCGTCTGCAAGTGAAAGCCTGATGGATCCAAGGATACAAGTGAAATATATATATATATAAACGTTGCAAGAGCCAAAACTCTGCTAAGAGAGAGAGAGAGGGCATATGGTGCCCGTGAAACTTTTTTTTACATAATTTTGACTTTCTATGTTGTACAAACAGCTGCGCGTGTACGTTATTGATATGTGACGTGAAATAAACTTGTGTTTACACGTTTAGTCAGCTGATTCAAAAGTAGGAAAAAGGTGATCATGATTGCACGGCTATCACGGAACCAAAAACAGAATAAAGGTTCCACTTTTTTCTTAGATATGTTTTAATAAATGTTGGAAAACATACTGAAACCGAAAGTTTGATAAAAATGCATTTCATACGAAAGCATTTTTCGGAAATATGAAGTGAACAGATACTGACACGTGTGAAAGTATACCTTCATAAAATGGGCCATAGGGAAAAATTGTAATTATTTTCACCAAGCAGATAACATTTATATAGCTGCTTTCATACACATAAAGAGGGATGGGTCAGGTGTGGTACTTGATTGTATCGATTCCTGATCTTTGCACCCTTCCTTACTATGGTTATACAACAGGACAAAAACAAAATATGTTTTTCAAATATTACCGCTGATGTGTAGTTTGCAACGAAACTATGGCGTGATTTGGTACTAGGAAAGATTCGAAACTAGGCAACTAATTGTATTTAATGCAAAACTGTAGTAAGTCAGGTTACTACAGTTTTACATTAAGGTTTAAAGCACTTAGTGTGATTAACTTAATGCAAAAGTGTAGTAGCTGGAAATATAATAGCAACATTTATATTTACTTTCATCTATTTTTTTATCCCCACGCTTTTTTTTAAAAAAGCAAAGTGGATATTGTAGTCACCTCTGTCCGTCTGTCTGTCCGTCCGTAATGCTATCTCCTCCAAAATCATTGGACGAAATCCAACCAAATTTGGTGTGTGAGTTACTTTCATAAACGGGGCGTGCAACAGCACTTTTTTAACATATCAAACAGGACTTTTGTTCTGTCCCCAGAACCCCAGGGTTGGTACTTGGGGTCGATGGGGTGTCGAGGGAGGTCAATTTTTTTTCAAACATGGTCATGTGGCATATCAAATTAAAGGGTACAGTGAGTATAACAGAATGCAAGTACAATTATACCCTGGGGTCAAACTGGTGACCTTGGGGTGAGTTCAAAAGGTCAAATATCATCAAATTTCAATTACAAAGTTAATTTCAAAGATTTTATACCAAACTTTGTGTGTGTTATCACAAATGAAATATACTGAGCGAATTTTCCAAACCGCCACTCGATATTTTCGCACATATCTTAACATATATAATACATACATGGCTACAATTTACACTCAGTATCGAAAAATCAATTAAAAAGAAGCTGTCAAAATTTCATTTTCATAAATTGAGATAAACATGCTAAATTGATAGACTGTATAAAGGCACCATCACATTTCATTTTCACACAAACGCTAGAATTTGAACTCATTGCTTAAAACCGAGTATTCCAGGAACCTAAAGTAAAAAAAAAACACCAACTTTATGGTGTTATAAATGACATTATTGAACATTTTAGGGTTTCGCTTGTATTAAGTAGCAATTTTTAGGTATTCCACAAAGTTCCTATGGAAGTCCATATGATATAAAACAACACAAGAATGCTTTTTGGAGATGACATGTTTTTGTCCACAATATTATTGTAACTTTCTAGTACTGTAAATGGACATTATTGAACACTATCGTGTTTATTTTGTAATAAAGTAGCAATTTTTATGGAATGCAGTCCTCCTATGGACGCTCATATGGCCTAAAATAACATAGAAATGCGTTTATGGAGATGAAATGTTTTTGTCTACAATATCATTGAAACATCCGTCACCCATTAACTGTGTACTGCACATCAGTCTCGACACTGCCGACGTTCGAATGCAGCATTTATGCATCACCGCATCAAAGTATGGTGGACTATACAGGGCATTTTATGACATACGTAATACTCAGTATTTTGTTGATTTTTCCCGTCGTACGAGTGCAAAAACGAAAAATAACCGACAGATTGTGGTGTAAACTTTCGGCTCTATCAAAACTTGTCAAACTTTATGATAAATTATAAATTAGTCTCAGCGAGGCCCCGTTTTCGATTGAACCCACAGTCCAACCCCACTACTTTATACTCATACAACCCAAACGTTGGCATTTTTTGTGATAAAATAAATTTGTTTGATAGTTGTCGATGAAAATATGGGTATACACAAGGCGAAAAACATTTAGCATTGTGTGCCAATTTTTGTTGAATTATTGTATAATGGATATCCCGTTCATTTTGCAAGTGCATTAGAATAATGCTTGATATCCTGATGGGGAATGTTGTACGTGTGTTTTAGTCAGGCATGAAGTGTTAGGTCCAAGCCTCGAATTTATTTCTTACTTATTCTGTGGAGCAAGTGGTTTTAAATGCTCACTCGTCCTTACTCCAGTTGCCCTCGTCCTTTATCTGGTGTTTTAAAGGAGGAATTTGGCACATCGACATATTGAGCCATGGCACATTTACTGATTTGCTTTTTTTTCTCACAAACAATTACTGACACCCTGACAAAATCCACTTGTCCTGTGCAGCAAGCAAATGGAAGGCCAGGAACAAACTTAAGTTTCGTTTAGTCAACAGTTGAGTGTAAACAATTAGCTGTGTTAGGTATTACAATCCTTAAAATAGCTGTGACAGCCAGGCCTCTAAGTCAAGCTAGGTATAGTAAAAAGCTGTATTAGCAGGGGTGTGAAAATTGCAAAAGTTGAAATTTGCAAAGGGACACGTATATTGCTATAAGGTACTTGTTTTGCTTGTACCAAAGAAAAGATAATGCGCCAAAAGCGTAGCTATATATAAGCCTTCACTGTGCATAAACAACAAGCAGGAATAACCTTAAAAACAGCATGAAACCAGATATTAACTATATTTAGAACAGTGTAGGTCCAGATCAGCTGACTTCTTCAGACACCAGCTGATCAGGACCAACACTCTTTACCACACAACATTTGAGTTAATTCATAACAATTATCGCATATGAAATACAGAGCTGCATACACTTAATTCTTGTCACAGGACATAAATAAAAATTTATAACTTGTCCTGAAGTGAATGAAATGGGACCACGTCGTGGGGCATGGTCTGATTAGGTGGGCAACTATGCAGCCAGAGCAGGCATATTGGTAGGTCAGCTACAGCATAGTTAGGGTGGTCTGCTAGGCTGTTAATACGGCTAGAGTAGATAGTTAGGTATGTCAGGCGGCATCAAGCCTGTGCATATCTGTACAGGTATCTCTGTCATTTAAGAGGCCTTCCCAAGGGTTGGCAATCATTTTTCGTCTCTCAAATAGCTATATAGATTAGATAGGTTCCTATGCTGTTTGATCTATTAGCTGGAATTTTCAAGCAGGTGAAACATTATATACTCTGCTACGTTGGTTAGGTGACCAACTGGGCAATCATATCGCTAAATCATTCAGTTGGATAGGTAGGTGGTTTTACATTATGGTTAATCTTTCAGCAAGGGTAGTGGGACTGGTATATTGGGTGTCATGCCACTGCGGCATAATAAGCTGCCATGTTGGTTAACTAGCTAGCTAACTGGGCTAAGTAGGCAATCAAGTTGATTACTGACATGATGGCTATCTGCTTGCAGTTTGGGTAAGTAGTCTGGTATTGAGTGCCATGGAGCTGAGACAAAATATAGATGTACACCATTAAACTGGTTAATTTTAACCAGTTACTGGCTGGGGTAGGTAGGCAATCATTTTGGCCATTCATACAGCAAGGATATGTAGGTGGCTTAATTGGTTAGTATATTAACTAGTCTTATAAAGGTAAGCAAACAACCATGTCAGTCACTCATAAAGCAACGGTAGGCAGGTGGCTATGTTAGTTAATCTATACAGTCAGACATAAGTTAAGCATCGCCTCAATTGTTTCCTAGAAAACGAAGGAAGCTTTCCAGTCATGAATATTTTCTTGTTTTATTTATCAAAATAGGTTAAGTGGTGATAATTTACAGCATATTTTGAGTCAATTATCACAAAGGTAAACAACCAGGCATGGTAAATGCACTCTTACCCCTAGAAACGTCCCTATTCTCTAGCCCATTATGATATTTTCAAAACGCTTAGCCATTTAAAGTGTTAGTGTCACATTGTTACAATATCAAAGACAAATTCTCTCTGAAAATTTCAGATTCATATCTCTAAAAGAATAAAAGTTATTGATGTTTAAAGAATGGCTTGTTATATAGTGATAATGTAAAAAATATAAACACACGATTAACTTTCACTATGATCTTCTATAACTGACATGAAACCTTGAGTTCGACAAATTCAGTTTGACACTATTTTTGAAAAATACGTCTAGATTACTTCTGCGTTAATTTCAATTCAAAATAAGCATTTTGGGTTAAGCTGTGACACTTTGTAAGGGTACACCCCCAAAATAGGGGTTGGTGTATACAGGACACCATAGAAATTCAGCAAAATGACCAAATGACATTCTGATATGTTCAGTAGACCACAGGAAGACAAGGGTAGCATAATATTACAAACTGGTTGTTCTTCTGAAGAAATTTGTACGCGAAATACGTCTCTGAAATCATGTTTGGGTGATGCTTAACTTATGTCTGAGTGTATATTAGCTTGGAAGGTAGGCTAGCTTGTTGGGTGTCATGCTGCAAAGTCATAATAATATGCAACATTGCAGGTACTTTGGTCAGTTTACCAGCTGGGGTAGATAGGCAATCAAGTCAGTCACTCTTGCAGCTAGGATATGCAGGATGCTATGTTGATTAATCTGTTAGCAGGGGAAGGTACGTTAGTTTGCTGGGTGTCATGCATCTGAGTCATAACATATACAGCATTGTTGATACACGTCTTTTGGTCTGTTCACCAGCTGGAGTAGGTAGGCAAATATGTTCCTCATTCATACAGCTAGGATAGGTAGTTGGCTATGACGGTTCATCTATTAGCTGGGGATGGTAGGCTAGTTGATGCAGCTGAGACATTTTGTTCTGCTAATATTTTGGTTTAGTTCACCAGCTTTGGTAGGTAAGGCAAACATGTCGGTCTCTCATACCTGTCCTAGCTCTCATTCAGCTAGGATAGGTAATTGGATTTGTTGGTTAATCTATTAGCTGGGAAGGTAGGCTAGTTTGTTGGGTGTTTATTTAGCTGAGTCATAATATTCCATTCATATTTTGGTTTAGTTCACCAGCTGGGGTAGGTACGGCAAACATGTCAGTTACTCATACAGCTAGGATAGGTAGGTGGCTATGTCTGTTAATCTTTTAGCTGGGGTAGGTAGGATAGTATGTTTGGGTGTCAGGCAGCTGAGTCATAATAATATTATTCAGCTTGCAGATAATTGTCAGTTAACCAGCTAGGAAAGGTAGGCAAAGGTGTTGGCAACTCGCATACCTAAGATAGGTAGGTGCATGGCTATATTAGTTGATCTGTTAGCTGGGGTAGGTCGGCTAGTGTGTTGGGTCTCATGCGGCTCTATCATAATATAAATACAGTATTGCTTGTATTTTGGTTAGTTCACCAGCTGAGGTAAGTAGAAAATCAAGTTGGTCACACATACAGGCCACAGCTAGGATAAGTACATGGCTATTTGCTATGGTAGTTAAGCATGTATTTAGTTGATCTATTTGCTGTAATAGCATTTTAGTAGGTTGGAATCAGCCATAGCCCACAGTTAATCATACTGTACAAGATGCAGACATGATTGGTCGGTCAGGTAGAATGGTTTGCCCAGGAACACCGTTGATGGGCTAATGTCATCCTTTTAAATTAGATAAATGATGTCAAAGCACTGTAAAACAATACTGTAATCAAACAATCCGATCACAGTTTAATCAAAATCAGCATAACACTGAGAATTGTTGGCATAAAATAACGTACCACAGTTTTGCACCAAGCTTCCCGTGTTATAAGCCAATTTTCTTCAATGCAATACTGTCGTAACTTGAGTTACTACAGTTTTGCATTAAGCAAAATGCTATATATGAGATACGACTATAGTACAAATGCTTTTTTTCATAAAAATATCAAGATGTGAGTTTTCACTTTTTGCATAGTGCAAAAACTATGGTTGAATGTTTCAAATCTTCCAAAACATGAATTTTGAAAAAATTGAGTAACTGCAGTTTTGCGTTAAGGTGACAACTGACCTTTCACCTTTCACCCAAGGCAGCTCACTTAGGACTGTCACATACATATCTAAGCATCTTTTTCTCAGAAACTACTTGGCTGATTGAACTCTAATTTCATATGGAGTATGCATTAGATAAAACAATATCTTACATTTTGTTTCAGGTAACTTGACCAAATTGGGCACCGTGCCAATATATTTTAAAAACCCTTTAAATTTTCTTCTCTTGAACCAAAAGGCAAATTATGCTTCGCCTGTAGCATTAAGTCATTTTTGGTATGTAGTATTGGGGATGTGAGGCTTGTGAGCCATACAAAATATTTTTAAATAATAAGCCTAGGTTGACCACGACGTAGTTTAAAATTATTAAGGGGATCTTGTGACTCAATATCAGGTGAGCATTTCAGGTCCTCTAGTTATGAAACTTATAGGTCTTGGTATATTGCATCATCATTTCGTACATTTGGCTGGAAAGAAGGGTGTGTACGAAAATACTCTCCATTTGATGCAATGAGAAGTAACCAAAAATAAGATATATATTCCAATTATGATCAACACACTTTATTTTATCTGTAAAAATAGCAAATGTCTATGCTTTACTTATGGGCATAGCATTAAAGTAAAAAAAATCATGTCTATTACCAAAAAGTCATTTTTTTGTCTTTCCAAACACAATTTGGATAGTTTAATTTGGACGCATGGAAATAGGTAGTGCCTATTTAATTCATATTATTTTACTTTACAAATGTTTGACATTGCAGTTCCTGTATATTTACTACTGAAATGTCATCCAGGTAATGTTTAATATTATTTGTTTATTGTATATATCATAGCCACATTGTCTAAGGTGGCTATGTTAACATTTGTTTGTTTATAAATCTTCTCCTCTGAAACTACTGATCAGACTTAATTGTTTGGCAGAAATAGTCACCTGGTTAGCTGAAACGATTGTTATGTCAAAGAATTTGGCCACCAACAAGCTTGCCTTGTTTTTTTCTCTTTCGTACTTTTATTAGAAAGATTAACATTTTCCCATCTTAAACTAATGGTCATAATTGAAAGCAATATGTCAAGTATATGTCGACAGTTTTCTCCAATAGATTTCTATTTCAGAAGCTTTCAGCAAGACTCTGGTGAGTCATTCAGAGCCACCTGTTTTATAAACTAATATAAGTCTACTTTTTATATGAAGAGTTTGCATTCTGACTAGGTTAGGCTACTGCATTTATAGAAAGTGTATTGAACCATTGGTTTGCAATTGTTAAAAATGAAACTGTGGCAAGCACCAGACACTGGATTTTCCATTGTATTAAATTGTGGCAGGATTGCCTCAACATTGTTATGTTAACCATTAAAGCGCAAATCCCAACAAAGGTCGTCTGCTTTTGTCTTCTACTTAAATGCTGTTCAAACAGTGTAGCCCCAGGTCAGACTGCTCCTATTGGCGTAGTCTGATCTTTATCCTCATTAGGGGTTAAATGCAACGCTGTTGGGCTAGATATATATTAAGATGATATATCTTGCACACACAATCAGGCGTTGTTGAAGCACTTTTCAATATGCTTTTCACTATCTGCCTGCTTTCAATGCTTCCCCCCAGAAAACCAAAAGCAATACTATTTTATGACTATACTATCTGTTCTTATTAACCCTATTTGAATATGGATAGTGATACTTGCATATATATTTGCTGTATCAAGCTCTACTCTATAACTAGTACACACAATATAACATAACCATACAGTGCATACATAGATGAGTCACTAAATGATTACAGTTAACTGACAGGTCTTTCATTTTGGAGAGTAATGACTTCGTAAATTTTGGATCAAAAAAATAATAATTGAGCAATGAGAAGTAAGTTGATTTTCAATTTTCGATATTCAATATCAGAAGTTAGTTCGATTTTCGATATTCAATTTCAGATGTTAGTTTGATTTTTGATTTTCGATATTCACTTTCAGAAGTTAGTTCGATTTTCGGTATTCAATTTCAGAAGTTAGTTCGATATTCCATATTCAATTTCAGAAGATAGTTTGATTTTTTAATATTCAATGTCCGAGATTCGAGCTGTTAAAATTTATTTAAAGAGCTATTATGGTAAAAAAAAATGTTTTTGGCATTCGGAACGTTGACGAATATCAGGTTCTCAATAAGAAAAATCACTTCCATTGCACAATTTTGCATGGAATATAAAAATGCTATTTCCATTTTCCCATTTCGATTTTCGATATTCGGATTGTTTCTTTTTTTCGTATTATAATGTTCAAAAAACTACTTTGGCATTCAGACCGTTTCTTAAGCTGCATAGTCTGTAATTTTTGATCTTCTAATTTTAAAAATAATGTTTTTATTTTTCAAGAACGCAGTAAAAATACTCAAATTCAGGTAAACATTTTACCATTTTCGTAAATCTCAACAAGTTATCACCATCAAAACAGCTGCATTTATGTTAAAATTCAACGGTCTTTAATTATTGGAGGGACGCAAATAATTACCAACAAGAGAAAATACACCTATTTGATAAGATAATTCACTTTTCCATGCAGTTTTCAGCTGTACTGAACATTTTATTGTGAAAACATAGCTTAATTCTACTTTTACAAATGATTTAAAAAGAAAAAAAAATTTCGAAAAATGTTCATAGTTACAGAGTATGCAGCTTTAATATCGCAACTCAAATTTTTTGTGCAAATTTCGAATATCAAAATGCTATTACGATATATGGTTTTCGATTTTTGAAATTCAGACTCACTGTTTTTCAAGTTATCATGGTCAAATCCTATTTTGGCATTCAGAAAGTTGTCAAACATTAGGTTTTCATTATCAAAATTCACATTTAATGCACAATTTCGAATATCAAGTTTTTTGAATTTCGATATTTGGACTCTTACTATTATTCAAATTATAGTGGTCAAAACACTACTTTGGCATTCAAACCATTGTCAAATATCAGGTTAACGATATCACAACTCATCATTTTTGGACAAATTTCGCGGTTGCATAATGGTTATATTTTGATAAAAATATTACACTAGAAAGTGGGGAAACAATATGACCAAACTGCGTAAATCCCTTGAAAATCCTCCTAAAATTACTTAAAACTTTTAGGATCGGGGGGAGGGGGGGGTAAAAATTTAGACACGGTTGGATAACCTGAAACGCACATTTTTTATTTTAGGCCAGACACAGAGACACACCTTTTGTTATGATTTCGTATTATGCCAGTTGGCTGTATCGTCTGTTATTTTTGTTAATTTATTTGTATTGTTTTGCAGCCTTATGGACATGAAAGAGAGGAAGATGTGCCCAGGGATGATGATGTTGCTGCTAGTGCTCAAATCGATGACAAAAGTATGTTATATATATTATATATTTGTATTTCTACGATATATATGTATAGACAGAACAAGAAACGCAACTCTAAGTTTGAACTGTTAGTACAGATATTTCACACCTTTCATGATACTAATGCTTTTAATGCCCAAAGGAACTTTGGGAGGCATATAGTAATCGTACCGTCCATCCGTTGGTCAGTCCGTCCCTATGTCCCGCTTCGTGTCTGGTGCATATATCCTATATTCTTGAGGTAGGAATTCCAAATTTGGTGTGAGGATGCATGTTGGGATAGCAGAGTGTCAGATACCATTTTTGGGTCACCTTTACCTTGACCTCTGACCTAGGTTTTAGACTAACCGTGTCTGGAGCATATCTCTTATATTATTTAAGGTAGGAATCTGAAATTTGATGCGTAGATTCATCTTGGGATGACAAAGTGTCGCATATTATTATTGGGTCACTGTGACCTTAAAATTGACCTCTGACCTAGTTTCTAGAAACTGCATTGAGTCTTTTGCATATCTCCTATATTCTTTGAGATAGGAATTCCAAATTTGGTGTGTAAATGCATCTTGGGATGACAGAGTGTCACTTACCATTTTCCGGTCACTGTGACCTTGACCTCTGACCTAGTTTTAAGAATGGTTGTGTCTGGAGCATATCTCTTATATTTTTTGAGGTAGGAATTTCAAATTTGGTGTATGGATGCATCTTGAGATGACGAAGTGTCACGAACCATAATTGGGTCACTGTGACCTTGACCTTGACCTCGGACCTAGTTTCTAGAAACTGCATTGAGTCTGGTGCATATCTCCTATTCTTTAGATAGGAGTTCCAAATTTGGTGTGTAAATACATCTTGGGATGACAGAGTGTCACATAACATTTTCGGGTCACTGTGACCTTGACCTCAGACCTAGTTTTTAGAATAATCATGTCCGGAGCTTATCTTTTATATTATTTTAGGTAGGAATCTCAAATTTGATGTGCGGATTCATCTTTTGATGACGAAGTGTCCATACCATAATTGGGTCACTGTGATTTTGAACTTGACCACTGACCTAGTTTCTAGAAACTGCATTGAGTCTGGTGCATATCTCCTATTCTTTAAGATAGGAATTCCAAATTCGGTGTGTAAATGCATCTTTAGATGACGGAGTGTCACATACCATTTTCGGGTCACTGTGACCTTGACTTTGACCTCTGACCTTGTTTTAAGAATTATTGTGCTCGAGACATATCTCTTATATTCATTGAGGTAGGAATTCCAAATCTGGTGTGTATATGCATCTTGGGATGGTGGAGTGTCACATACCATTTTTGGGTCACTGTGACCTTGACCTCTGACCTAGTTTTAAGAATAATTGTGTCTGGAGCATATCTCTTACATTATTTGAGATAGGAATCCCAAATTTGGTGTGTGGATGCATCCTCGGATGATGTAGTATAGTGTACCATTTTTGGGTCACTGTGATCTTGACCTCTGACCTCCTTTTTAGAATAATTATATCTGGAGCATATTTCTTTTATTATTTGAGGTAGGAATCCCAAATTTGGAGTGTAAATGCATCTTGGATGGCGGATCGTCCTGTTTCATTTTCCGGTCACTGTGACCTTGACCTCTGACCTAGTTTCTTGAATCGGCATTACTTCAATTTTCTTTGAGGTAGGAATTCCAAATTTGGTGTGTGGATGCTTCTTGGAATGGTCAAGTGTTGCATACTTTTTTTGGTCACTGTACCCTGACCTCTGAACTATTTTTTAGAATAATCATGTTTCGAGCATTTTTTCTATATTATTTGAGCTAGAAATCCCAAATTTGGTGTGTTGTCGCATCTTTGGATGGCAGAGTGTCATGTATCAGTTTTGTGACCTTGACCTAATTTCTAGAATAATCCTGTCAGGAGCATATCTCATATATTATTTGAGGGAGGAATCTCAAATCTGCTGTATGGATACATCTTTGGATGCTGGTATGTCGCATACCATATTTAGGTCACTGTGATCTTGACCTATGACCTTGTTTCTAGAATAATCGTTTCTGGAGCATATCTCCTATATTATTTGATGTACGAATCCCAAATTTGATGTGTTGATTTCTCTTGGAATGGCTGAAAGCTGCATACCATTTTGGGTGACTTTGACCTGAACATTGACATTGGCAGCGAATTATAGCTTAATGCACGAAGTACCACTACTGACCTGTATAAGTCATAGTTTATTTATATCGTTAGGTTCACTTGGAGACTTCTTCAAAGAGGGGCATCAAAAACACGCTAGAATTCCTTTTAATGCCAAATTAACTTTTTTTTAACAAAAGGCTCCTCTTAACTATTGGCCAGCTAGATGCATCTGCTTAAAACCTTTGTAACCGAAAATAGTTTGGACCTGATTCTAGATATAAACTGTTTGACACTCTGGTGGTTTTCCAGGAAGACTTACGAAAGCATTAATTTGGGGAAAAATCAGCAGACGAAAAGTCAGTTAAATTCACCTGGTATTGGATGCTTAAATCTTACCCATTTTTTTGTTGTTACAGGTTCCCATGACTCCGACACGTTTTCAACGCCCAGTTCTTGTGCTAGTTGGTCGAACACACCATTGCATCATTTTGAAGTAGGTGCCGTAAATTGGGCCACAGACGAGATACAACGAACAATAACAGACACCCAACCACTGCAAGAGGATGAAGATATTCCAGTAGCGAGGCAAAATACGCCTAATACGCCAAGCTCACTGGAAGTTTGTTTGGAAACTAACCCAAGAGAGACTGTCTGGAACCTTTCACTACCTAAAATCACAATTGGTAGTCGTAATCTTTTGAAAAAAATCAATGACGCATTTCTTTTACCCCTTTAGTGATAATAGACCTGTTTACACCTGATCGATGAAAAGCTGACATTGAGATTTTATTACCATCGATAGTCACAGGGATGATGAGTTTATGCACAGCGTGGACCAAAAACCCTTTGAATATTGGAAACCACTAAATTGATACTTTGGCAAACATTAAAAATCCAAATAGAATGCTGTATAACGAAGCATTTCATCAGGCGATATACGGTTTGCTAAAATGAATACAATCTTTGGGGTCTGAAGAACATCATAATTAGGAAATTCTAGCCTGTGACCCCTTGCAGGATACAATTTACCATTATAGGCTTATTGCACCGAACCAGTTGGAAAATCCATTAGTATGCAAATGGTTAATACAAGAGGGTCTGGATGGGGTTGAATGATTAAAGAATAATGGCCTTATTTTTTAACGATTAGTGAATAAAGAGCATAAATTTAATGATAAGAGGATAATAGATTCCTAAAAAGTTAAATTGTAACTTCTGTTTTAATGAATAGCAGAAAAAAGGCGAATACTGAATAATGAGTTTTAAATAATATAGAATAAAACAAATGTGACTCAAAAATTGACAAGACAGAGAGCATTGAGAAATGAACTAACCATTGGTGGCCTGAGATGGAAAAAACAATGGTAGGGAAACATTCTGAGGATATAAATTACTAATGAGACATAATCATATAAGATATCAAACAAAAATAAAGAATAATGGAATTCAGTTTAGTTAATAAGCGAACGTTTTAATGTAAATGAATCATATCCTAAATGTTTAATGATTAGAGAATACCAGACCCTATCCAGACTCGCATGTAGTGTAGTTTTAACCAAATAAAATACATGAGAGATGCGTTTTAGGTTTCTGTTTTAAAGCACTGATGGGTGAATCAAATGGAATATTAAGGATGATTTGCTGATAAAAATAATAAATAACGTTTATTGACACTAGTGATGCTAAGTTGTTTTATTAAATATTGAAAGAAGTTTTCTTGTATGAAAAAAGCATTATTTATGAAAAATGGATTGTGTCTGAACTACTACTGGATAACGTTCCGAGTGGAGCGAGCCAGTAGACATAGATACGTGTATGCCCGCTTGCCTTCCACTTTTATGGAAATATTGTAGCCCAAAATATATGTAATGCATCTGATTATAAAACCATATGACTGTATAGATACTCAGCTGTACTACAACTAATTTCTACCTTCAGTAGTGTGTGATGGAATAAACTGATTCTTGCTTAAAAAACGCAACAGACTTTTGTGTTGTTATAATCAATTTGTTAAATCTTGATGATGAAGCAATTGTCAACAAATGCGAATAAGAGCAAATTGTAGCTCTTTACACCACCATTATCTACTTGAAAATATCATTGGTAGCCTTTTTATGTATTTGTGGAAGAATAGAACATGCAAAGCATTGTTTGTTTAAAATGCAATATGTCTAATAAATTGTGTCAGAGAAATGAACATTTAATAAAACGAAACAATTTCATTAATATGCATTCAAAGTATTCTTTGACATAGAGAATTACGTTTTGTCACATCGAATGAATTTGATAGGCACTGCACTGCCATTGACATCTATACATATATCATCTGACCATCACTGAAAATTTGCTAGTTTCCATAATTCCATATAATATTAGAATAATTAAATTGTATTGTTGGTATAATCTAATATTAGAATATTGTATAAGTGTTATAATTTAACTGCTATCAAGTGCTATCTTTTATATCACCAGTACTCGAAGTATATATGGGGTAAATACCTTTTGCTTTTTCTGAAATGTTTACATTTTGCCTTTACTGATCCTTAATGTGTGTACATGTGTGGTTGCCTGTGACATGTATAGGTTATTCAATGTTTTGTGTTGGTTATGGAATATATACTGAGGGAAAAAAGTTTAGCAATTATTTATAATGGGGTTTCTTACTTCTTGTTGTGGATCTTTTATGTTTTTGTTCTGTCTTGTGTTTGCTATGTTTTGTGCGCGTCTGTTTATATGTGCTTTGTGGTCACCTGCTGGGAAAGGGCTGACCTCTTGGCTCTCGTTTGTGGTGTCTTCTGTGAGTTTGTCACTTTCCCATTGGTATCCTGGGTCAGGTGTGGTACTTGATTGTATCGATTCCTGATCTTTGCACCATTACTTACTTTTTTCCCATAGGCGATCTTTGAAGCATTAGATCTTTTTAATTGGCAGGTTCGCAAACATGTCAGTTGTTTGAAAATGACCTAATGGCTACACACAAGTGGTCAAAAGAAACAAAATCCGCCTTCATAATGAGGATTTTATCTTCTGAGCATTTTAATTTCAAACGTTATTCAATTGCAAGGGAGGTATTTTGGAAAAATACGATTTTCAACTAAAAACTGTACGAAAAGTGTAAACATAACATTCAGTTTTAAACCGTTAAACTTTTAGTCGAAAACTATTCGCACTATTGCCAGATAAGCTGTTTTAGCAAGGGGGCATAAAATCAGACTTTACACTATGTGAAATGTCAACCTGTTAATGTCATCGTACTCGTAAACGTTTGTCAACATATATTTTTGACATTATGAAATTGTAAGGCCTATTTCTTCTAAACTGTGAATCCTCAAAGTATATTGCTAAACTTTTTTCCCTCAGTATATATACTTAAAAACTAAAGAAAAATGACACATACAGTGTGTCAAATTTTGGCAGTAAATGAATATGATGCCAACTTGTCTTTTCTGTGTGTAAAGTTGAACTAAGGTAGACTAAGATGCACTGAGATTATTTGAATAGATGAACTAATTTCATACGTCAGCGATCAAAACGTCACGTAACCCCTTAAATCAAATTTTGCAAGAACAAAGAAATCACGCAAAATTCACCAGAAACCGCTTAAGCGTGCTTCTTTGTTATTTCATTGACGTCGTGTGGGCATTCAAATAAGGCACATGTGTTTTGTGCAACCGAAAAGCCTCTTTTAATTCTGTTAACGTCAGTTTTACGTTATCAGCGTATTTATGAGCGTTCACAAAGCTCTGTTGCTTAATCAATTATTATCACTTTGTATGATGTTTCGACTGCATTTTGCTTTGTTCTGGTCCTTTTGAACTCCCCAGCTACCCCCTACGCCCCTTTGGCGACGTCATGCGTTACACTTACATGCTGATATTGTGTATACTGCAAAGCTTGAAATTCATATGCGATTAAAGTAATGTGTAGCCAATTGACACTATAACAAAGTAGACAGCACACACTAAACGGCGACATACGTTGGCAAAGAAAAACGGCTGTTTTCCATATTTTACGTTGTTTCTTAATTGACGTTAAATTTGGTTTATTCCGCTTTTATTCGTTAACGCGACGCGAAACATAAGTTCTGATTCTTGAAAATGCGTTCCCTAACAAATATTCAGTTCCTAGAAATACCTTAAACAAATAAAATACTTAAACCACTACCCTTTAGCCAACGTCTATAACACAACGTAAACAAAAGTAAGTAATGGTGCAAAGATCAGGAATCGATACAATCAAGTACCACAATAATGGAAGGAGATTGTACACACAATCCTGAGGATTGGGAAAATAAGAGCATTAAATGAAAGTGCGGGGAGACTTTATCATACGTCACAACAAGAATTACAAAATTTTAAAATGCACTTTTGTCTGTACTAGTATTGGCCGTGCATACATGAAAAAAGTTTTCGAAAAAATATTTAGACATACACTCACGAGACAAAAATGATAAAAACGGTATTTTTGACGTTGTAAAGTCATGTTCTATATTTGATAATTATATTGTCTCCGAAAATATATTCTAATGTCTTGTTATTAAAATAAGCATATGCGTTAAGCTCTATGATTTGTTATTTACGAGTCTGAAGCAAACAAAAAGTGTCAGGATTCTTTAGTTGTTCAGTATACGAGGGAGCAGAACTCTCCTTAGTGTAAATATCATAGCCAACACAAAACATTGTATAACCTATTTAGCTCTGACCCAACTGTTTCCTGTGTTGCTAATAAGCGGGTTTCACATCATGAAATGGACACATTATGTAGCATTTTGCTGCATTTCATCTAGGAGTCTGTCATTTCTTGTTTAGCCATAGATGCGTTTCCATTGGACAAATGGATTTTATAATCAGCATTTCTGTTAGATTTTTGTTTTTCAAAGTTATCTGCGAAGCATTTCACTGATCACACGTTACAGATGTATAGACTGATCAGTCCCCACTGTTTGTGGATTTTACCTAATGCACAAACAGCGAAGACACACACAGATCGTTAGACCATGTGCCGTTTGACCATGCTGTCTTTATCAAATAGCATTTTGGGACCAGCAGTGTAATTTCTGTCCAGGTTTCAATGTACATGTACATATTCAGCCTGGTCTGGTCAGTGATTTCTGCAGTCTCCACTTTTCCGTGAAACAGCCAAAATATGAAATTTACATCTGTTTGTGTCAATATTCTTATCACAATTTTCTTTAGGGTTCTAAAAATAAAAGTAAATTTGGTGAAATTAACATTTTGGACTGCGATATCCTCTCAACAATTTATGGGAGTGATCTCATAAAAGTGTGATGTATGGAAAATATACCACGCTGAATATGGTCCTTTTCTTGCAAATGATTGGCTGAAAATAAAAGGAAATGGGTGGGTCATGGGCTAAGTTGTATTGTGTAGCAGATATAAAGCCTATTCCTGCTTATTAGTTTTGTTTTTGAATTTTTCTCCAATAGTTAAATATGTTTTCTGTCAAACATACGCCAGTTAGTATGACCAGGAAATACCGCAACCATTCCACGGCTCCCTGAGGAAGAGACACAGAACACAAACAGTCACAACGCAATCAAGATAAAGCAATCAACACAAAACCCACAGGCAGTAGAAAATGAATAACCAGCAACAAAATAACCACCTTAGAACTAACAGCGGCCTATGTCTGCAGCGGTGGGGGTGGGCTTAAATATATTTTACCGGCCGAACCATTGCCCTAGTAACTGCTTCAAACTTGATTGTTTATTTCTGCAAAAATCTTGTGTTATGTCTCCTTTAAGAAGCATAATATTCCCTATTGCATTTTTTTTTCTATTTCGAGCTGTCTATCTGTAAACAGTTTTCATCAGAAAAACTGAAGCACACGTTGAGCCAGCACATGAAATTTTGGTACTTATTGCAGATGCTCAAAAGCTTCATCCAAATGCCAAAATGAATGCACATATTTATAATGGGAGTATGTTTACTGCATACTTGAACCATGCTGTTGCAGCTCATTTGTCATTGTTTAATTTATTTCACCCCATTTGTTTGACATAAAATGTTTGTCATGCTTTCTTCAAGAATTAATGGGACAAATAAGCAGCAACAATAGCAGCAGCAGCCTGATGTTAGTACCAAGTGAATAAAAAGCAAGATTATTGGTTTTCATGTGACGTTGGTTTGCCTAATTTGACTTTTGCTTCTTAGACAAAGCGACATTTCACTACTTACAACCGCTCTATTGCATGTTTATCTGCTATATTTATAATGTAACGTGGACTTTCGTTGGATGAGCATTTCTGGATGGTGTTATTGTTTCACATATCTTTGTAATTGCGTATATTTTATATGTATAACGTATTGCACAACCAAACACTGAAACTAAAAACGTTTCGGTGTGCACTAATTCAGTTATCTGTCCGTCCGTCCATCCATCCATCTGTTGGCAGTGAACAAAAACTCTATAACTCAGAAACTGCTTTTGACGATTTGGATACGTTTTCCCAATTCGATGAGCATTGGTGAGATCTAGACATAAGGCTTACCAAAAGCGATTTTTTTTTTTGTCCCTTAAGTCCCTCCATAGTCAGTTAGTGAAACACACAACAACTAAGAAACTTCCTGGACTATTTTGATATTTTCCCAAACAGATTAATATTGATGAAATCCAGAGACTTGGCCTGCAAATGATAAAACGTTTCATTTGGGAATGGAACATGGGACACTTAGATCATCAGTCCAATATGTTTACCACTACGACACGCTTAATGAAGACCATTAAAAAGAATACATTTTATTATATTTGATTTTCTTTTTAATTAAAGGAGTTTTGTTTTATATTTTGCTTGTTTTCGCTTAAAAGAGAAGATAAAAAAATGCACATACGTGAGATGATTGGACAGTATGGAACATGTTAACAAGTCAATGAAACTAAGTAAATTATCCAGCGTATTTATAAATAACATGTCTGGGACATAAAAAACTAGCCTATTTTAAAGTTTTGTTCAATCGAGACAAAGAAATACTGCCAACTCCTAGTATCACAGTCGTATACGTGATATCGTGTAGACTTTTTTGGCTGCAGTATAGATTTTCAAAGATGGCGGACGTGAGAGAGAGCAACTCGTGAGTACACTTTCATTTGCAAAATATGGCATGTTTATTTACACCCAGCGGCAAGTCATAGACGCTAACACGCTTAGAAAAAATTGGATTTTATCATTTTACTATTCTCTTTGCGCACTTTGATCTGTTAAGCAAGAATTTGACAGAGAGAAGTGAGTGACTTGCAGAAAGTGGAAACGAAACGGAGACCCAACCGGTTTTCTTGTCATTTTGGCTTTTTAACAGCAAATATTGCAATTATTTTACTATATACCATATGTCCAGTCCTTGAAACTCACCCTCGAGTCCTGAAAACCCAAAGAAACCGTCTTGGATGATGATATGCGAGTTAAAAATATCGGCCTTGATATCGTGTAGACTATGGCTCTTTTCCGTGGTGTATCGTGTAGACACAAGCAGTTTATGTGAATTATGAGACAGTGTAGACACAGGTTTATGGATACCGTGTAGATCCATAAAACTAGCAATCATCATCATGAAGCATTTTGTCTGATTTAAGCAACCCATTGTTTTTAGAAAGTCAATAGTGTGCGACTTGGCGGATTTAAACCCTAATAGACTTAATTTCCTCTCATACTGATCTAACCATTTGCTGCATGCATGTTCCATTTTAGCTTATGTACCTTAACCATAGGCCCAAAATGAACATAAACTAATAGCTGGATTTTGACCAATTTTTAGAGCGACCATTCTATACGTATAGAACGTATCAATCTTGAAAGAGTACCACAACGCAGGTTTGTATAAAGAAAAAAGAAAACGATGTTAAATGAAATTTAACACGCTAGGTAGGCGCTGCCAGATCGTGTGTTCACTGGTTTATATCAATAGATTGTTTTGGATCTACAAAAACAAAGCTGTCTACTGTCAAAAGGTTATTGATTGCCACAATGTGTATTTTTTGCGATCAAAAACGTTGATTTTGGCGATCAGAAACGGAAATGGACAGACCCAAGTGTTAATAATAATAACTCTGTCTGCTTGTATCTAGTCTGTTGATAACCTTTGCAAACGGTTTGGACAAAATAAGGTCCAACAAAATATTAACCTTATTTGAACTAATCTGAATTCAAACAATGTATTCCTTGATGCTTTTCTGATTTTACATACTAAATATCAAGGTTGTATGCCTAGTTGTTTCATACAGATTGTTTTAAGGTTTTACTGTTAATGTCAATGTTAACATAAGTGCCCAGGGATGAGACCAGTTTTAACCACAGAGGCATTATTCGACCAAATTTGGTAACATGCCATTAGGTGATTCTACATACAGAATATAAAGGTTTTATGCCTTCATGGTTTTAAATAAAACGATGTTTGTCGTTTCTCAAAATAAACCTGGATACGTGTGTAGAAGTCTACGCCCCAGGGCGTGTTTCCTTTGCTAGATGGTCATTATTCTACAACTACACAATGCAGACCAACCAGTTGCACCCTGGGAAACCACATGATATAAATGATAATAATACTTTAAGTAAACGGACAAAACCTACTAGCAATCCAAGTAGTGATTTTGCATACCAAATACCAAGGATGTAATGCAATTTGCTTTCAGACAGGAAGATACTTAAAGTTCTCTCTGAATAAAACTATAAAATATGTGACCCCTGAGGTGTACCTGTAGACCTAGGATGATAATTTGAACAAACTTGATAAAGTACCACTACGTCATGCTACCTACATGTACCTAATATAAATAGCATATGCCTAGCAGTGTCAATCAAGAGTTTTTTTATGTTTTGTCTATATTAGCCTGTGATAAACATGTGACCCAAGGTTGGGGCCATTTTTGAACCAGGCGACATTTAATAAACTTAGTATTGGTCTACTAGATGAGAATACATATAAAATATCAAGGATCTTTGCTAGTAGTGGTCCAGATAAACTTCAATGTAAAGAGTGTTGGGGGTGGGGCCTTTTTGATCTCAGTGCCAGCCATAATTTCAATTACTTGGTAGAGGTCCACTGGCAAATATCAAAGCTCTAGATCTTGAGGTTTCAGATAAAATATGTGTTTTATGTTTCCCCTATGTAAGCCTAAAAGTATGTAGAGCACATGACACCTAGATTGGGTCACTTTTTGTCCCTTTCCATAATTTGAACAACCATTGTAGAGGTACACTAGGTAATGTTAGATGCTCAAATTTAAGGGCTATCTAGGTATATTTTTTTAAATATCCCTTTTTATCTCATGTGACCTAGACTTGCAATTGACTGTAGCCATACAAACAACTTATCAAGGTACCATAGAATGATCATTTAAGTCAAATTTGGTCAAAATACAGCTGTAAGTATTCTCAAGTCGAGCATATGGCTAAGGTACGTAAGCTAAAATGGAATATGCGTGCAGCAAAAGCTCAGATCAGTTTAAGAGGAAATCAAGTCTGTTAGGGTTCGCATCTGCCTAATCTGACGATATTGACTTCCTAAACTAAATACAATGAGTAGCTGAAATAAGACAAGGTGCTTCATGATAATGGGGCGTTTTATGGATCTACACGGTATCCATAACGTGTGTCTACACTGTCGCATAATTCACAAAAACTGCTTGTATCTACTCGATACACCACAGAAAAGAGCCATGGTCTACACGATATCAAAGCCGACATTTTGAAACACGCATATCATCATCAAAGACGGTTTCTCTGGGCTTCCAGGACTCGAGGGTGAGTTTCAAGGACTGGGCTTATGGTACATAGTATAATAATCGCAAAGAGAATAGGAAAATTATAAAATCCAATTTTTCTTAGCGTGTTAGCGTCTATGACTGGCCGTTGGGTGTTAATATACATGCCATATTTTGCAAATGAAAGTGTACTCACGAGTTGCTGTCTCTCACGTCTGCCATCTTTGAAAATATATACTGCAGCCAAAAAAGTCTACACGATATCACGTATGCGACTGTGAGTATGATGTGATTATAGACTTCCACAGTACTGGATGTTTATTCCCAATTGCTAGTCGCTTGATTTAAATGAAATTATGACTTGAAAAGAACGTATGCCTGTTACCAAGTACCCTAGTTGTAAACCCCGATGGATCGTTAGAACTGGGCCTGCAGTGACATGCTCATGGAATCTTACTCGTTTGACAACTGTGGTTCAGCATCTAGCTTAGTCAGTAAGGAAAATTTGTATACTTGTAATATACGAGTTACCTAAGCAGTGTAGTAATGGTTACTTGTTATATTTAACTCCGACAATACATTCATTTTACTGAAGATGGCAAATTACTTGACCCAAAGTTTTTCTTTCCGGTACATATAAGAGATACTTATAAGCATACATTTAACCCGGGTCGTGCATATTATTATTCGTTGATTTACACTATTACATGTTTGTTCTTTCGAATGTCGTCTGTTTTAGTTTATAACTAGAGATTTTAAGGGTTATACTGATACAAAAATATACTTTAAAAAGAATTTCGGGGGGGTTTTAGAGGGTCTCTGATGAGGCCTAAATGGCCGAAACTAGCTAGTCTGGCCTAGAAAAACTGCCCACTCGACACTTTCAGTTCTTTGATTTAGTCTTTGCTTACAATGAATAACCTTTTTAAGAACATATTCGACTTCACTGCAGCTGATGACAGCGGTAGAATGTTTCCCTGCCCTTCGCTATATACCTAAGGAATCTTCTAACGCATACACTTTTTTTTTGGCATTCTCTTAAAAACTAAACTAGAATTTCGAATTAAAAAAAAAATGGAATAAATAAGAACAATGTTTTCCGTAATGCATGGCTATTTTCAAAGAAAACTGACAAAGAGTATTTAAAATATTGAAGTTTGAGTTGAAAAATTCAAAAAACGAAAGTCGCAAATTTACCATTTTTCAAACAAATCAATACGGAAAACAGAATACCAATTTGTCAAAAGTATTCCATGTTGTTTTTGTTTGGTTTGATTCATTACGTCCCATCAACATTTTTTCAGCTAAACAGGGACGGGTTTTCCTGGGTTGAACCAGTACTAAGCTAGGATAAATATGTCTTGCTCAAGGACCACAACGCAATGACGCCGGTGAGGCTCGAACCCGCGGCCTCCGCAGTGGCTCAGTGGTAAGGTGCTTGACTCGAGACCGAGTCAAACACTCTACCACTGAGCCACTGCGCTCCAATTCCATGTAGTAACATGGAGACATGAATCATTTTCAAAGGTAAGTCAGTCTGTATTCTATTAATCATAAAGTAAAAAAATCCATCCAACTTCTATCTTCTACATCTATAAAAGTTAACGGACAATGCGCACACACAAGTAATTCAATTATTCCTGACAATCGCATCGCACATGTGCTCGATTGACTATAGATCTGGGGAGCAGGATAGCCATGGTTAAACCTTTATTCTGCTAGCAAGCAGAAGAGTCCTGCTGGTGTTACTCACAGTGTGGACTTTTTATATTTCAACTGTTCAAAATTGCATAAAAAAGTCGGTAGAATATGGCCAGGAAATGCCACAATCACACACTGCAGACCAACCTATTGCACCGCGAAGAAGAGGCACAATGTACTTACAGTCACACGGCATTAAAAGCAATTTTTAAGCAGCCATCTCTCTCTTCCCCAGCGAGATGATTGCCAAACTAGAAATGACACTAAGTATGCACAACAAAACAAGGACCAAATACAAAAATAAAACACAAACAATAGGAGCAACAATAAACAAATAACCAACAACAACATGCACATCGCCTTAGAGTGCTCAGTCAAAGTTACCGGGGGGAGGGGGAGGGGGCTTAAATTAATTTTACTGGCGAAATCTTCGCCATAGATTATGCTGTTGCCAAAACCTGAAAATGTTAAGCTCGCGTTGAGGCTTCCTTATTTATCCAATGTATCATCACGGGGAAACAATCAAATTATTACTGTGATAAAATGAAGAAAATGGCTCTGAACTCACAGACAGTCAGAGCTTAAATAAACCCTCCCCCAGTTGAGCCACGGTGGGCCCATCCAAAGACAACACCAGGCAGTGACCCACGAATGAAAATTTTCTGCCAAGGTCGTCATTGTGTCTTACGCCTAATCCACCGTGAATATCATGCATTTCTTATTACAAAATGACGTTTTCCAGCATGACAAATGAAGCTAAAATTGTCTCACTGAAATGCAGACTTGAGCCTAAATTCCCATTTTTGTGACTTCCGATTTTGACCCTTTCAAATTGAATAAGCTGTATTTTGTATAATACCCAAGGTATTGTTTTGAAATTTTCACACATGATGTGAATAATATTGATTTTTTTTAACAACAAAAAATTGAATGTTTTTAACATTATTAAGCGCATGTAGTATATTGTTTACTGTATGCTTAAGTATAGAGTAGATTTTATTTTCTTGTCTTTTGGGATCAAAGGTTCCATTTTGGATCTTTGAAGCCATTAGAGTGTCACTGATGGGGCATACATGGCCGGAACAAGCTAGTCAGGCACAGGCACACCATTATTTGGAACACCTTGGCCAAACCCCAGATGTACAACGTGTGATTTTTATCACACGAAAATGACATCATGAAAATGAAACCATGCCATCAAAATATCAACCTTAAATGCAGCAACATGCCGAGATAAACGTCATCCTTTTTAAATTTATCTTAACGTCATAAAATATAGGATGCCATATATCAATATTTTATGGGAAAATGCAACATATATTTACCCTGTATGTAACCTGATGATAAACCTATACACAGCGTCAACAGTTAATCACCACTAAACTTCGTAGCTAAATATTTCAGAGCAAGGTTATGTGATGTAAATTAAGCTTATGAATAATAATAAATGTATCATATAGGGATACGATAGTGAAGTAATTGACATGCTATTTTGCCAAAATATGTCATCGTGAGTTCAACAAAAAGCACATAGGGATCAACTAATTTTCATTGCAACTTTGTGTTCATGAATGAATATTAAAAAATTTGTGTGAAAAGGCACAAAATTATTTTTAATATGTTGGGGTTATTTCCTAAATATTTCAGGGAGACAGGGAGAAGTTTGATAAGTCGCGAAAACTCATGATTTGTAACAAACTTCGAATATCACATTATGTATTTTTAAATTTGTATTTACATATTTATGTTGTGTTTCACAAAAGATAAAGATTTTCCATGTTCAATAAAATTTCTTTACGGTAGTTTGAAAATTGTTTCAGCAAAATATAGGTGATGCTTAACTTTTGACGCCGTGTATATTTGGGTAAACATAATAATTGCAGACTAATCGATATAAATTGAGCTGATCACATATGCTACAAAACTAGTCGCAGAAAACAAAATGCAAATCACATATTAATTTGTTTTACATACATTCGTGGAATAATCCCACGATTTAAAAAAAAAACTGAATATCCTGTACAATGTGGCACCATCTAACCAACTGCACTCAGATGCCCTAGATAAAATACTGCTGGAAATAAAAAGATCTTTTGGGAAGTGTGCACATGAGGGCTGGCTTTTGTCCAGGAAATGGCACATTCACAGGCCAGCCCGCGGCACTGCGTGGAAGAGACACAGAACACTTGCAGCCACACGACAGCAAGAACGATATGTAAAGCATCCAACACTCGCTTCATCAGTGAGATGATTGCGAAACGTCGGCTCAGTGCTGTAGCATTATATCTACCATTGCACAAGTTTGGAGAAAAAAGAATGCGAAAATGTTGGTATCCTGATTTATGTGTCATTTATCGGAATGCTAAAATTATTCCAGAGGGTTAAAACATTTCCGTACAGTGTAAATGACCTTCATTTAAAGAATATTTAGGCAGTAATATGGAAACTAAGGACTTTAGAGTTTTCAGAAAGAACATTATGCCCTAAAATTGCCTTCTGTGTTCAGTGCTTTAGAGTTCTATCTTTTTCAGCCTACTATTCTTTCCATGGAGTCAATTTGTATAATATTTGGACTAACCAGTTATTTGTACCTCAAAGTAGCAGATTTAGTAATGAGTTTGGCGTAACAGCAACAAAACTACTTGTATTAAGACCGTAAAAGTTGTGTAAGCGAGGTAATCTTTTTCTTCATCCATGGAGTCACTTTGTATACTATTTTGGACTGAACTGATTATTTGTACCTCAAGGTAGCAGATTTAGTAATGAGTTGGGCGTAGGATCAACAAACTTCTTGGATTAAGGCCATAAAAATTATGTAAAGGAGGTAATTTTTCTCTACAGTTTATTATTCTGTCCGTGGAGTCAATTTGTATAATATTTTGGACTGAACTGATTAGTTGTACATCCAAGTAGCAGTTTAGGTCCATTACTTTATCTAGGGCTTTTGAGTGCAGTTGGTTTGGTCGCAACAGCTGTCGTTGTTTCTGTGTGGAGTTGGTAAACCTTCTCCCCATGCATCGATAAAGTGTTGATATTTTTTCATATTCTAGTCATTTGGGAATATTGGGTTCTGGCGGAAAGCGGAATACCGCTAAATCTGGCGCTAGGGGTCGTGAGAATTGTTGCACTTTCCATTAGTTCTCATGAACAGACTCAATAAAACCGTTTTTGTAGGCTCTCTCTATTTCTAAAGGATCCGTTTTCCAGATGATTTAGTAATGAGTTGGGCGAAACAGCAACAAACCACTTGGATTAAGGCCATAATCATTGCGTATAGGAGGTACTCTTTTCTATAGCTTATCATTCTGTCCATGAAGTCAATTTGTATTTGGACTGAACTGATTATTAGGGTCAAAAGTAGCAGATTTACCCATTAATTAGGCATAAAACTAACAAACGGCTTCGATTTAAGTCGTTACAATTTATGTAAGGGGGGTAATCCCTTTCTTCAAGTTATTATGTCGTCTATGGAGTCAATTTGTATAATATTTTAGACTGAACTGATTATTTTCACCTAAAATAGCAGATTTAGCCATTAGTTTGGCATACCAGTAACAAAACGCTTCGATTTAAGACGTTAAACATATGTAAGGGAGGTAACTGCAAATTTTACCAATTTCGCAAAGGGAAGTGACTGTTGGCAGTTAGATCATATGCCTATTGGCTTACTTGGTCACGTGACAAAAATATAATTGGCGTTTTGGTGGTAATCACTTAGAAAACTATATCAATGAACGAAATGAACTCTTTTTGTAGATAACACAGAAAACACAGAGAATTTAAGCTTACTGAGAGGAGATAGGCAAATGAAACCATTACCAGAAACAGAACATTTGATTCCATACCAACTTTGTACATCTCAATTTTGACCGAACTGTCACTTAGAACACTATAGCACTGAGCCGAAGAAAACTAGAAAGGACAATAAGTACTGCATTTCAGAACAAGGACCAAGCATAAAATTTGTCCTGGATTATATATTCCACCATGATTTGGAAATACTCGGCCAGACCTCAAATGTACAACAATGGAATTTATTTGATCATCATAGAAACCATTCCATCAAAATATTAACCTCAAATGCAGCAACATATCATGATACATGGCATCCTTTTTAATTTATCGTAATAGCGCGATAGAATGAAGGATGCCATAAAGCAATATTTTACACAGCCTTATAATGATCAGCAGCCGAAGCCACTGTGGGGGTGGGTTGGGGGCTGAAATTAATTTTACAGATGTAGAATCTGCTATTGCTAAAACACAAAAAATGTTCAGTTCGTGCGGAGACTTCCTAACTTATGCAATGTATCATCACAGGGAAACAATCGAATTTAATCAAAACACTGTGATGAAACATAGATCGGTGCTTTTTATTTCACTTGGTAAGAATGGTACTATTAGATAATGGTTCAAATTGTTCCACTATTTTGCATAACCAAGTTAAACAAGACAGCAGCATAAAGGACAGCCAAATACACCGCCGCAGAATCCCTTGGCCTTGAAGTGTGACCTTGTCTTTTAGTTTGCATAGCTGCGTCATGGGTTCTGCACACCACCTCACTGAGAGAAACTTTTAAGTGAATTTTAATGAAAATCGTTATAAGGGTTTAGGAGATATGGTGCGGACATGAATTGAAGGGTAAATCGCGTTACCTTGAAGTGTGACCTTGGCCTTGAGTCTGCGTAGCCGAGACATAGGTTCGTCACATCGTGTCACTGAGAGGAACATTTGGGTGAAGTTTAATGAAATCACTCGCAGTGTTCAGGAGATATGGAGTGGACACGGAATTCAAGAGTAAATTCCATGACCTTGACCTGTGACCTTGTCCTTGAGTCTAGGTAGCTGGGGCATGTGATCTGCACACCGTCTCACTGATAGAAACATTTGAGTGAAGTTAAATGAAACTCCATCAAAGAGTTGAGGAAATATGGAACGGACACGAATTGAAGGTTAAATCACAAAATCTTGAAGTGTGACCTTGACCTTGAGTATGCTTAGCCGAGTCATATGTTCTGCACATTGCCTCACTGAGAACAACAATTCGGTGAAGTTAAATGAAAATCACCCAAAGGGTTCAGGATATATGGAGCGGACACGAAATTCAACGGTTAATCCCTTGACATTGACCTGTGACCTTGAGTCTAGCTAGCCGGGTCATATGCTCTGCACACCGTCTCACTGAGAGAAACATTAGAGTGAAGTTAAATGAAACTCTTTCAAAGGGTTGTAGATATATGAAACAGACACGAATTGAAGGGTAAATCACATGACCTTAAAGTGTAACCTTGGCCTTGTGTCTGCGTAGCCAAGTTGTAGGTTCTGCACATCGCCTCACTGAGAGGAACATTTGGGTGAAGTTTAATGACTATCGCCCAAAGGGTTCAGGAGATATAGAGCGGACACGAAATTCAAGGGTAAATCCATGTGACCTTGACCTTGTGTCTAGGTAGCTTGGTCATAAGCTCTGCACACCGTCTCACTGAGAGGAACATTTGAGTGAAGTTTAATGAAAATCGTTCAAAGGGTTCAGGAGATATGGAGCGGACACGAAAGTGTTACAGACAGATAAACTGACGGACGAAGGGCATTCCTATAACCTCCCTTCCGCTTTGCGGCGGGGGATTTTAAATAAGCTGAAATAGATTTTCGGAATAAAGACTTCAATTCCCAGAGCCTCGATATTTGGTGAGAAGGAACAGCAACTGGTAGTCCTCTACCATTTTCAGCTCACCTGAGCCATTGGCTCATGGTGAGCTATTGTGATCATTGGATGTCCGTCGTTCGTCTTGCGTCGTCCGTCGTGCGTCGTCAACAATTGCTTCAAAGAACCTCTCCTAAACTACTGGCTGGACATTGACCAAACTTGGCAGGAATGATTCTTATATGGCCCTCTTCAATAATTTTTTTCAAATGGTTCCGGTCCGTTGCATATCTAGGTCACACAGACTAAAATAGATCTTCTTGTCTGAAACCACAGGGCCTAGAGCATGGATATTTTGTATGTAGAATCATCTAGTAGACCTCTACCAAGTTTGTTCAAATTATGCCCATGAGGCCAAAAATGGGCTCACCCCAGGGGTCGCATGTTTTACATAGGCTTATATAGGGAAAACATGAAAAATTCTTCTTGTCTGAAACGACAAGGCCTAGATCCTTGATATTTGGTATGTAGCATTATCTAGTAGACTTCTACCAAATCTGTTCAAATTATGGACAGGGGGCCAAAAATGGGCCCGCCCCGGTTGTCACATGTTTTACGTAGACTTAGCTGTTGTGTGTGTTGTGTTTTCTTGTGTTTTGCCACTTTCCAAAATGTGGCCTGGTCCACATCAGAATTAAGGTCGAGGTTGGCGCCGTGAAACTGGTTTAAGCCCTCCAGTAAAATATTTTTACTGACCGTTCCAAGGTGATACTTCTTTTGTGGATCATTTGTGTTTTTTTGTGTCTTGTGTTTCTCGTGCTTTCGCGTCTGTTCATTGCTGCCTTGTGGTCACCTGCTTGGAAAGGGCTGACCTCTTGGCTCTTGTTGGTGAAGTTTATTGTATTTTTGTTACTTTCCCATGTGGTATCCTGGGTCAGGTGTGGTACTTGATTGTATCGTTTCCTGATCTTTGCTGTCGTTCTTACTTTACATAGGGAAAACATGAAAAAGTATTCTCCTCTGAACCACAAGGCCTAGAGCCTGGATATTTAGTATGTAGCATTATCTAGTTGACCTTTACGAAGTCTGTTGAAATTATGCTCCTGGGGCCAAAAATGGGCCACCCCGGGGGTTACATAGGCTTATACAGGGAAAACATGAACAAATCTTCTTGTCTGAAACCACAAGACCTAGAGCCTGGATATTTGGTAGGTAGCATTATCTAGTAGACTTCTACCAAGTCTGTTGAAATTATGCCCCTGGGGCCAAAAATGAGCCCATCCCGGGGGTCACATGTTTTACACAGGATACACAGGGAAAACATGAAAAAATCTTCTTGTCTGAAACCACAATGCTTAGAGGCTTGATATTTGGTATGTATGATAATCTAGTAGACCTCTACCAAGTTTGTTCAAATTATACCCCTGGGGCCAAAAATGGGCCCGCCCTGGGGGACACATGTTTTACATAGGCTTATATTGGGAAAACATGGGAATATTTTCTTGTCTGAAAACACAAGGCCTAGAGCCTTGATATTTTGAATGTAGCATTATCTAGTAGACCTCTACCAAGCTTGTACAAATTATGCCCCTGTGGCCTAAAATAGGCCCGCCCCAGGAGTCATATGTTTTACATATGCTTATATAGGGAAAACATAAAAAATCTTCATGTCTGAAAACACAAGGCATTGAGCTTTGATATTTGGTATGTAGAATCATCTAGTAGACCTCTACCAAGTTTGTTCAAATTATGCCCCTGGGACCAAACATGGGCCCACCCCGAGGTCACATGTTTTACATAGGCTTATGTAGGGACAAGCATGAACAAATCTTCTTGTCTGAAACCACAAGGCATAGAGCCTTGATATTTGGTATGTAGCATCATCTAGTGGACCTTCACCAAGTTTATTCAAGTGATGCCCCTGGGGCGAAAATTTGCCAGCCCTGGGGGTCACATGTTTTAAAAAGGTTTATATAGGGAAAACATGGCAACATCTTGTCTGAAACCACAAGGCCTAGAGCTTCGGTATTTGGTATGTAGCATCATTTAGTGGACCTCTACCAAGTTTGTTCAAATGATGCCCCTGTGACCATAAATGGCTCTGCACCTAGGGTCATATGTTTTAGTAGACTTAATATAGGGAAAACATTAAAAACTCGTTTTCGTCTAAAACAAAAAGGCATAAAGCCTTGATGTTTGGTATGTAACATCACTAAGGAGAATTCTACCTAGTTTGTTCAAATGATGCCCCTGTGGCCAAAATTGGCCCCTCTGCAGGGGTCACATAGGCTTATATAAAATCAACTTTTCAGAATATGGTCATGTTGCATATCACATCAACGGGAATGAAGCATACAATAACATGCTAGCAAATATTTTGCCCTTACACACACCCTTTACCCCTTGGGTTGGATAAAAATGTCATTTATTTCTTTTCTGAAAGTAGTCATATCGCATATCAAATTAATGGGAATGAAGCATAGAACACCATGCAAGCAAATATTTTGCCCTTTTACTCACCCTGAATGGGGTCAAAATGTCAAAACAAATTTATCTGCAGTAGGTCATGTTGCATATCAAATTACAAGGAAAGAAGTTTAAAATATTATGCAAGTAAAATGTTTGACCTTATGCTCACCCCTGACGGTCTGGGTTGGGTAAAAAGTGTCAGACATTAAAATTGTGCAGATAAGTATATTTTAATTAAACACAGTGACTTGATAGGTTTTGGTTATGATCTGAGTAGTACCCAAGATGGACTTAGGTGTTGGGGAAATGGGATTTATAGTTTGTGGTGAACATCCTCTCCTCGTGACAAGGACTAGGGTGAGCAATCCAGGGCCCTTGGGCCCTCTTGTTTTCAAATTATGGCCTTGGGCCAATAATGGACCCGCCCCAAGATTCACTTGATTTACAAAGGCTAAATTTAAAGGCCAACATTGAGGCTCACCATGACAGCTTTTAGCACCTATCAGTTATAATTGCTATACCAATACCTTCACATTGATACCATCTGATGATGATAAGATTAGACCAACATGTACAAAGAGCTGTGGTTGAATGACCAAATAAAAAGACTGATAAGCTAACCAGAGAAATGCATATGAAGCAGTTGTCGGTGGATTCTATGCTTTGCTTTTCTATTGGACAACTATCCCATTTTAGTTTTGAAAAAAAATGTACAAGATTGAAAAAATAGTATCAGCGGCTTTCAGCTGTAACCACCTGATTTTAACCGACATGCAAATGAAAAAAGTCAATAAGAAATGCTTATTTGATACCCCCTGAACAGTAAGATAACTTGACAAGTTATAGTTCAAACCAGCAGACCTTAGTTTTGAAAAGAAACTTTCAGTAGAATGTGTGCAAAAAAAAAATATAAACTCCTCCATGTATATGTTCAATGTGTCTACATCGTATCGGCAAAGTATCAAATTGCTCCATCAAAAGCTGTTGTAGGAGTTGATCGGCCCAGGAAGGCACTATCAATGCATATTCAAACACCTTATTAGAGAAAAATTGTTTTCACAGCTGTCATTTTGTCAAAAATTATTTTTTCTGAACCAAACTCATTCATGCATATGTTCCATGTGTCTACATGGTATAGGCAAAGTAAATAATTGCTTCATCAAAAGCTGTGGTATGAGTTGATCGGCCCATGAAGGCACTATCTATGCATATACAAAAGCCCTATAAGGGAAATTGTCTTAGTTCTCACAGCTGTCATTGTGTCAAAAATTATTTTTTCTGAACTAAACTCCATCATGCATATGTTCAATGTGTCTACATTGTATAGGAAAAGTATCAAATTGCTCCATCAAAAGCTGTGGTAGGAGTTGATCGGCCCATGAAGGCACCATCTATGCATATACAACACCTTATTATGGAAAAATTGTCCAAGTTCTCACTGCTGTCATTTTGTCAAAAATTATTTTTTCTGAACCAAACTCCTTCGTGCATATGTTCAATGTTTCTTCATTGTATAGGAAAAATATCAAATTGTTCCATCAAAAGCTGTGGTAGGAGTTGATTGGCCCATGAAGGCACCATCTATGTTTATACAAATTGTATAAGTTCTCATAGCTGTCATTATTCAAAAATTATTTTTTTCAACCAGATTCCTTCATGCATATGTTCAATGTGTCTATATTGTATAGAAAAAGTATCAAATTGCTCCATCAAAAGCTTTGTTAGGAGTTGATTGGCCCATGAGGGCACCATCAATGCATATACAAACACATAATTAGGGAAAATTGTCTAAGTTCTCACAGCGGTCATTTTGTCCAAAAATATTTTTTTTCTGAACCTAACTCCTTCATGCATATGTTCAATGTGTCTACAATGTATAGGAAAAGTATCAAACTGTTTCATCAAAAGCTGTGGTATGAGTTGATCAGCCGATGAAGGCATCATCTATGCATATACAAAAGCCCTATTGGGGAAAAATTGTCCAAGTTCTCACAGCTGTCATTTTGTCAAAAATTATTTTTTCTTAACCAAACTCCTTCATGCATATGTTCAATGTGTCTACATTGTATAGAAAAAGTATCAAATTGCTTCATTAAAAGCTAAGGTAGAAGTTGATTGGCCCATGAAGGCACCATCTAATTATATACAAACATTTTATTAGAAAAAAATTGTCTAAGGTCTCACTGCTGTCATTTTGTCAAAAAAAAAAATTCTGAACCAAACTCCTTTATGCATATGTTCAATGTGTCTACGTTGTATAGACAATGTATCAAATTGCTCCATTAAAAGCTGTGGTAGGATTTGATCGGCCCATGAAAGCACCCTCTATGCATATACAAAAGCCCTATTAGGGAAAAATTGTCTAAGTTCCCACAGCTGTCATTTTATCAAAAATAATTGTTTCTGAACCAAACTCCTTCATGCATATGTTCAATGTGTCTACATTGTATTAGAAAAGTTTCAAATTGTTCCATTAAAGCTGTGGTAGGAGTTGATAGGCCCGTGTATGGCCTATAATAGCATAAGCATAAAACCCTATATTAAAAGTCGTTTAGAATTACAAAGGAAAATAACTCTAATAGAATTGGCCCCTAGCCCTTACTTTTCTGTCTAGGTCTTGCATATTTGAATATGTTTGCAAGGTTTGATGCAAATCCAGCAGAGACTCTTTAAGATATTAAAAAACAAAACGTTACGGACGGACGCACGCACAGACAACGTGAAAACAGTATACCCACCACAAACAAAGTTTGCGGGGGGTAATATAGTATAGGCAAAGTATCAAATTACTCCATAAAAAGCTGTGGTAGGAGTTGATTGGCCCATGAAGGCACCATCTATGCATATATAAAAACCTAATTCGGGAAAAATTGTCTAAGTTCTCACTGCTGTCATTTTGTCAAAAATTATTTTTTTCTGAACCTAACTCCTTCATGCATATGTTCAATGTGTCTACATTGTATCAGCAAAGTTTCAAATTGCTCCATTAAAAGCTGTGGTAGGAGTTTATCGGCCCATAAAGGCACTATTTATGCATATACAAAAGCCATAGAAAGGACTAATTGTCTAAGTTCTCATGGCTGTCATTTAGTCATTTTTTTTTCAACCAGATTCCTTCAGGCATATGTTCAATGTGTCTATATTGTATAGAAAAAGAATCAAATTGCTCCATCAAAAGCTGTGGTATGGGTTGATCGGCCCATGAAGGCACCATTTATGCATATACAAAAGCCTTATTAGGGAAAAATTGTCTAAGTTCTCACAGCTGTCTTTTTGTCAAAAATTATTTTTTCTGAACCAAACTCCATCATGTATATGTTCAATGTGTCTACATTGTATAGGAAAATCATCAAATTGCTCCATTAAAAGCTGTGTTATGAGTTGATCGGCCCATGGAGGCACCATCCATGCATATATAAAAGCTCTACTTGGGAAAAATTGTCTAAGTTCTCACAGCTGTCATTTTGTCAAAAAATATTTTTCTAAACCAAACTCCATCATGCATATGTTCAATGTGTCTACATTGTATAAAAAAAAGTATCAAGTTGCTCCATTTAAAGCTGTACTAGGAGTTGATCGGCCCATGAAGGCACCATCTATGCATATACAAACACCTTATTATGGAAAAATTGTCTAAGTTCTTACTGATGTCATTTTGTCAAAAATTATTTTTTCTGAACCAAACTCCTACATGCATATGTTCAATGTGTCTATATTGTATAGGCAAAGTATCAAATTGCTCCTTCAAAAGCTGTGTTAGAAGTTGATCGGCCTATGAAGGCACCATCTATGCATATACAAACACCTTATTAGGGAAAAATTGTCTAAGTTCTCATTGCTGTCATTTCGTCAATTTTTTTTTCTAAACCAAACTCCTTCATGCGTATGTTCAATGTGTCTACATTGTGTCGCAGCGTATGTATTTGTGAGCCAGTGATCTCAACGACAGATGTTGTTGTAGATTTATTTTACAGATGTAAAAAAAGGGTGTCCTAAAATACAAAACAAACAATGGAACAGTACAGTCAACACAGACAGACAAATGAACAGACACGGACAACGGAATACATTGCACCCGTATGCAATACATATTTACAACACAGACAGACAGACAGACAATCGGACACGGACAACGGATATACTTGCAACTGACTCGCAAGTACGATATTGTGTGTACAATAACACAATTCGTTTGGTACCTGAGCATGTCATGTCTATTTTTAGACATGGGTATTTTGCAGCGATAAAATTATACACAAAGAGATTAAAATATAAAACCACACCTTTTGCATTTAACTTACATTTTATGCGTTAGCTCAATTTGCTAATTCCTCTATTTGTAATGTCCATAAAGATCAAAACGATAGCCATGCCTATTTCAGAAAGACAGAAAACAAACCGAAAGCAATGTATTTTGCGTTAATACGTCATACAGAAATATTGTGAACTACGTCACAGGAAATGTACAGAATGTAGTTCCTGGCAAAAACCTCCCTTTGGTGTTTTCATCAGAAACGACAATCTGTGATCTGTATGATAAAAAGAAAGTAAATTCACATACCTGCTAATAATAATGTTTCCATATAATTTCCGTGAAGGAATAAAATAAATACTAATATAATTATATATTCTACAGCCTGTAGATCGATGGAGTCGATCTAACTGCAAAAATGAGAATGCCTTTTCCCTATCTCGCGCGCATATGTAATTGTGAGGTTAGGCGCATGCGCAAAGTAAGTTAATAAAGGTGTGTTCGTTAGCAACCAATCACCCACCATCTTACATCCTTATGAAGAACTCAGTTTCAAGGTACCCCATTAGAAAACTATACAGGACAGGTAAAACCAGTTTGTTTTTTTTTCACGCTTGGTATGATTTAAGTAAATATTAACACTACTCACTGTGGCACTAAAGGAGAACAGGTACTTTATGCGTTTAGCAAAATAATCACAAAGTTCACCTCTGTGACAATTGTATAGGCAAAGTGCCAAATTGCTCCATCAAAAGCTGTGGTAGGAGTTGATCGGCCCATAAAGGCACCATCTATGCATATACAAAAGCCCTATTGGGGAAAAATTGTCCAAGTTCTCACAGCTGTCATTTTGTCAAAAATTATTTTTTCTTAACCAAACTCCTTCATGCATATGTTCAATGTGTCTACATTGTATAGGAAAAGTATCAAATTGTTCCATCAAAAGCTGTGGTAGGAGTTGATCCGCCCGTGTATGGCCTATAATAGCATAAGCATAAAACCCTATATTAAAAGCCATTTAGAGCTACAAGGGCAATTACTCTAATAGAATTGGTTCCTAGTCCTTACTTTTCTGTCTTAAGTATCTTTTTCGCATGTCTGAACATGTTCGCAAGGTTTGATGAAAATCCAGCAATGACTCTTCAAGATATTAAAAAAACAAAACCTTACGGACGGACGGACGCACGCACGCACGCACGCACGGACAACGTGAAATCAGTATACCCACCAAAAACAAAGTTTGCGGGGGTATAATGATTTAAAAACATATTAATTTTAATGAGTACAAAAAAGACACATTCCGCCAGCCTGAACACCCATCGTGTCCAATCAGAGTGTTTGCTGCCTGAATCAACGAACCATGGGTTTTTTAAACGTTTATGATACCGTTGAGCAGACAGCGAAAAATGATCAGACTGGGCTGATACAGAGGCTGTGATTAACAGAGTGAAACCTGACCAGACTGTTGGACTGACTCCTGGATCAATTTGAATCTCACTATATGCTCAAGCATATTTGTTTTATTTATAGCTTAGTTCACCGTTAGTGCTGAAAAAAGTATTTAGTGAAGGTACCGTTCATGCATGCACGTATGCATGTATGCGACAGTAACACATTTTAATAATTTGCCCAAGACTTAAAATTCTTGTTTTATCTTTCAAATATTGACAATAAATTTCAGAAACAACAGTCATCTCATGAGAAAAAGTTGTTTGAAATCTGCTAATAACGAAGATGCACATCAGTCTATGCATCCGCACCGTTGGTTCTGTGCATGCAACTAACAAGAATATTGAGAATGAATTGAGCCATACCTGGCCGAGACACTCCAAAGACAAGTGTTCTCACAAAGTTTAAATAGCCTGGGTTCCAATTTGACCTTTTTTCTTCTTTTTTATTGTTCCGTTTCTTGGTCAAAATTAATCATAATCAATAACAGACTACCGATACCTTTGATTTTGTATCTTTTTATTCTCTTTTGTTTAAGAATATTAGCATAAGAAAGAAAACATTAACGACTGGACCCTGGCTAAGTTAAGTGCTCAGCTCAGGACCTTTCAGTGGATTTGTTGGACATGCAAGATACACAAATTTACCCCTTTTCTTACCAGTCAGACACTTTTGCTTCGTCCTTTTTGTCTGATTATGATTTTAGGTATCAATTATTGCAAAATACCCAGATAAGATTGCTACCTTAGGATCAGTCTGGTCCGGGTTCATAGTGATTGCTTCCACGATCATGATAAAAGTCTAGTCTGAATTACACTTGAATATCTGCAGCAGACGTAAAAAGCAGACAACATTTAGGACAAAACAATTTGGCTGAAAAGGGGTTAACTCATTGCATGCTGGGTACTTTTGTTTTCGTCTGCTGACTTTTTCAAGGGAAGTAAAAACTTCAGGAACGCTACCTTAGTGTCTTTTTGTTTGTTTGTTTTGTTGCTATACGTCCCAAATCAATAGCTATGGTCATGGCGGGACGGTCAGCTCACCTAACCACACTTTTTCCTGGGCAAGCTTGAACAAGCGGTAATTGGGTCCGAGTGACTTCTGAACTTGAAAGTCCGATGCTTTTTTATCTTGTATTTCAAACTCTCATTACAAAGTATCGGCATCTAAACACATAATTTTCGTTTTTCGCCACTGTTCTTTCCCCTTGCATTTCAATTTCTTCACTCAAAACGTTGACTTTCTATATCAATATTTTGATTGAAACCAAATTTTTAACTACTGAACAATACATTGAATTGCTTACTTTTGACCGTATATATTATATGCGCAACATCATCATCCAAAATAAAACATATGCATCACTTGACAAATATCAGCAAAATAACCTCTGCAGCAAACCAAAATCAGCAAGTACATAGAATGACAGAAACTAGCAGTTTCATGTCTTTGCTGCGTGCTCAGTTGGTAGCTAAGAATCTGTGGTTTCCCTATATGGACAGTGAACCTGGCACACCGAATAGATGACCAGGTGGCTGATAAGAGTCTCCAATCTATTAATCATGAATATTAATCATTTTAGTGTTATATTAGATAACATTGCATTGAGCGGAAGGTTTTTTGCCAACCACAATAAAAAGTTACGTGGTCAAAATTGTTATCACGTGGTCAATAAGCCCGGATGAAAACAATAACATTGGACTGGTCTATACACAGGTATTTCTCCGTTATCCCTACGTATTTTGGTGAATTTTTAACTTGCAATGTCTTTAAAACTACTTAAAATTTTGCGTTGAAATTTTCAGTATCGATTAGAATTATGATTCTCTTTTGATACAGAAAGTGTTTTTAAAATAATCGGACATATTTACGGACATATTACTGATTAAAATTTCGGGATTTTGACGCTTTTTAATAAGCGTCTGACCTTATTTTCACCGAGTATCTAGGCGGAACTCTTCAGCGTGAGGTTACATAAAGCCTAAAATACCCGGATGACTTAACAATAGAATGTAATTGTTCGCCTACTGGTAAATTTTGCATGTTTTTTTTGTTTTTTGATTTATTTTGGCTGACTTTTTTTTCACCATCAACATTTCGAAAAATTATTTAGTTTAAACATATTTTATTTCAATTCATGATATACATAAGTAGTATAGGCGTCACTTTAGCGCCAATGACGTCACTTCCGGTCCAAGATGGCGGCCCCCACGACTTCCGATCCAAGATGGCGGCCCCCACGATTTCCGATACAAGATGGCGACCCCACGAAGTCAGATACGAGATGGCGGCCCCTGTGACGCGTTCGGTTACACCTCGGAGGGTGAGTCAACGCCCTAGACCACAAGAAGGTAGCGTCACGTCCTAGAGCGCGGTGTCGTTCTTCTTCTCTATATACAAGGGGGTGAGGGGCCCCTCATTTATTTCCGGGTGGTTTTTTTTCAAAGTTCAGAACGAGATTCAGTCTTTAATGGTGTAGCGGGTCGCAGCACTCGGTTTATCCCGTTCCCCGGATGGACCCTTTTTTTTCAGCACGGTCCTTTCACGTCTTTTTCCACGTACTGATCGGCTTCGTAATTGGGTCGTAAAGTCTGAGAGGGATATTATTGTCTATCAACGTAGAACGGGCTCCTCGCCATTCATATGGCGTCGAGCTAACTTAGGAGCATATTGCGCAATTATTTGCTGTTCGTCCTTTAGTATCTTAATGAATTCCAGTCCGAAGTTGCTGTCTTACGCCCTCCGTCCATTATACTATCCTCTCCTTTTCGCTACAGCTCCGATTTTGCCATTTCTAAAGCTTGGGCTACTGGGGTGACTAGGTTCACTACGGGTTTTTCCTTTTGTCTCATTTCTTTCAACTCTCTGTATTTCCGACCACTACCCACAATATAATGACCGTGACTGTTGCGTTCCGCGTAGCCATCTCTAACATCCAGCAAGTGCTGATACCATTTGTTGGGATCCGACATGTACGGAATCCACTTCTGCTGTTGGTAATCGTAAACGAGGCTAGTGCCCATCTCTTTTGATCGCTTTCCTCCTTCGTGCTTGAGTTATTCTTACGCTCTATTCATAAGAACGGGCGAGAGTCTAGTTCACTATCCTCAAGCACCTCGATTAATCGCTCAGCAGCCTCTCTGGCTTCGCGCCGTAGTTGTCTACATCTCATCCGAAACAACAGTTCATTAAACAAAGCTATACACATAAAAGTAATGGCAAACATATTTACGCCTACTCAATACTTAATCCCTTTTCTTAGTTACCAGTTTTGATAGTCATTCGGGTTACACTCGGAACACCGTAATGCCCTTAACTGATTCATGTGATCACTTTGCACGTAACAGGGTACAACCCTGTCTAGTTCGGGTAAGGCCCTTCCAATTTCTGTTAAGAGTTCTTTGACGGCAATGTATTCTAGGGGTCTCGGGTATAATCCCTTTTTCGTAGGTATCACCTCTATTTGCGGCTTCCAATACTGCCTTATATCCATACATGCGCTGCCCTTGGTGATGGTACAATAGACGTTCCCTCCAAGATGACTCTTATAGTTTTGTTTCTCTGTCCTCGCTTGATCCCCGTATTCTAAGTAATCCACCCAATTCTTCCATCGCATCAAGGTTAAGCTGGTACCTTTTTTGGTTGGTTTGTCATCTTTCCATTCTCTCAGGTCAACACGCAGTTCACCTTTCCATTCTGTGACCTCGATAAGGCGATCATTTCCGAGACTGAATCTGCATCTAGACATGTTTACTGTTTGACTGTCAGAATAGATATGACTAGATTGCTGCAAAGCGCCTTATATAGTGAGAGGTCTCTTCTGATTGGTCAATTATCCAGCCATCCGATTGGTCAACCTCCTCACTGCTGATCCCTCCTCCTCATTCTCCTTCACGACGTAGTAGAGTCCTCTTGGTCTTCAGAGGCTTTATCGGTTTCTATATTATGATTCGGCCATACGTCCATAAATAAATCTTTTCTGAGTTTGATGGCTTGTCTGATAGAGTCTGCCTGATTCATATCGTGTTGGTTCTTAAACGTTTTACCCGATTCCAGTATTCGCTGTTGAACAGGATCCTCTTGTAGCTCTGATATTTCTATTAGAAATTGGGCGTAATCTCGTCTGAGTTTTTTGGGGAGAGAATGCAAATCATAATTGGCTGCCAGATAAATAGCTTTATCCGAACTAAAACCTCACTATTCATAAGCATTCACTTTAGCTTTAAACTGCTCTACGTTCTCCTGCCTGATCGTTTTTTGAAATCTCCTGTTCCAGATGTCGAGTTTAGAGCGCTCATCTCTTAGTTTTCTTCGTTTACCTGGAGGGCTTAAATCGCTTACCCTCCTATTCCATATATCCAGTTTATAACTTTCATCTCTTTCTTTATCCGGAGGGCTGATAGAGCGTATATAATCTAGGGACTCTACACTGTCAGCATCTTCATCATCAGAAATATCTCTGTCATCGGGAGACTGTTGATCGACAAATATGTCAGTTTGTAGTCTGTCCTGTTCGGATGTACTCGATTTAAGATCTAGGACGAGGTAACCATAAGGTCTTGCTGTGGCATCTTCAAATTTCCTCATAAATGTGGCGCAAGTGGACGGATAAATTCTTCTTGCCAAGGTCGCAACTTGTTGTCTGTCGATCGGATTATTAAACAAGACCAAATATTGCGTATTTAAAGCGATATCCCTGCAAGCTCTACCTTGAGGAAATACGTTTTGAGTCAAATACACGATAGATATATTTCTGTGGTGACTGCCTTTCGTAAAAAGGACGGCACTTCTCTGGTCACACTTTGCTTCGGTCATCAGGTCATCAAAAATGATTAGGTTCCTTTTTGAGGGATGGATAAACTGAGCATTATCGAGATAGTCTGGGATACCCTGTATAAATTCTATACACGGAATTCTCTTCTGAAGGTCTTCGTACAGGGGCTGCCATTGTCCAAAACACCATAAGATTCGTTCCGGTGGAGGTTGTACTAACGAGGAAAGTAACAGTTTTCTAGTCCATTCCGTTTTCCCCGATCCACTGGGTCCAGTTACCATCATAGAGAATGGGTGTCTAAATGTCATTTCCTTCAATGGTTGTGACTGGTCGGTATATTTGCCACTGCCATGGACATTGCGTTCATGTCTTTGCAATGCATCACGCCTACTATAGGACTGGTTGCAGATCAAACACCTGATCATTTTGTCTCAGTTAGTATTGTTTCTCTACCTTCATACGGGTGTCATCCTTCTTACGATCATTGGATCATTGTTACCACCACCACCACCACCGACACCACCACCACCACCACCACCACCACCACTACCACCACCCACAACCACCACCACCACCACCACCACCACCACCACCCATTCCCACCACATGGTGGACCATTGTTTCCTGACTGTACATTCACTGTATCCTCACTGTATCCCACTGTACCCCAACTGAACCCTCACTGTATCATCACTGTACTCCACTGTTCTCTCACACTGTACCCCACTGTACTCTCACTGTATCCCCACTGTATCCTTTCTGTACCCTCACTGTATCCCACTTAACCCCAACTGAACCCTCACTGTATCCTCACTGTGCCCCAATGTACCCTCACTCTATCCTCACTGTACCCCACTGTACTCTCACTGTATCCCCACTGTATCCTCCCTGTACCCTCAATGTATCCTCCTTCTCTCCTCCTCCTCACCCTCTCCTCCTCCCTCCTAATCTCACTGTATCCCAACTGAACCCTTACTGTGCCCCTATGTACCCTCACTGTATCCCCACTGTACCCCAATGTACCCTCACTGTATCCCAACTGAACCCTCACTGCGTCCTCACTGTGCGCCAATGTACCCTCACTGTATACTCACTGTACCCCACTGTACTCTCACTGTACCCCCACTGTATCCTCCCTGTACCCTCAATGTATCCTCCTTTCCTCCTCCTCCTCACCCTCTCCTCCTCCCTCCTAATCCCACTGTACCCCAACTGAACCCTCACTGTGCCCCAATGTACCCTCACTGTATCCTCACTGTACCCCACTGTACTCTCACTGTATCCCCACTGTATCCTCCCTGTACCCTCACTGTATCCTCCTTCCCTCCTCCTCCTTACCCTCTCCTCCTCTCTCCTAGCTCCATTATGAATTTGAACTATCATGATCACTGTTTTTTATGGCCATTATACTCGTTGTAGAACGTTCTATCGTCGTAGGTTCACCGGTAATTGTGGGTTGACTATGATTATATAATTGATAAGCATAACAGTTTCGCTTTAAACAACCAGTCGTCAGCATTTACGCTATGTATAGTCTTAAGATGATGTACTATATTTAGCACATCCTTTCTATAGCATATTGGACACTGGATCTTGTATCTATGAGGCATAGAAAATCAATGTGAAAAACATAAAAAATCGAGTTTAGCTGTAGTCCAATATGCCAATCCAAACCGATCTGTACCAATCACAGTGGCGGTTCAGATTGGTACAGCGTTTAACTGGGTATTGAATGGTTGCTAGTTCGAGAATCGTCAGAGACAGTGAGCTATTTCGTTGAGTCAGACACCATATCCGCTGCTCACTGCTAGTCCAACCCAGGAAGACAGGGAATCGTCCCAGTATGACAGAAAAACTGTTTACGTGGTCAAAATACATGAACACTAACGAGATGACGAAGAGAGTGTTAAATTGTTAATTTTACAGTAATGAAATCCGTTACATTCTCGTTGAATCGTCGACATCCGTATCCAGTAAAAGGCGACAACCATACCCAGCAAATTTACTGCTCATCGACATCAGTATCACAAATAATATAAAAGTACCACAGAGGCAAATAACTACATGTACATTCACAGATTAAAGGTAAACATGTATGTTTATGATGTATCTGCATCATATCGCCTCGATTTGCCAATTTTCTTGGAAATACTGATTTTATTTAGTTTTTGTTGAAAATCCGTTGAAATCCGCTAAGCGTTAAAACAGGCTAGAAGCCAGGCCTGCAAATCAATTTAAACAATAGCTATCTATTAAAGAAACGATTTAAACACCCAAATTGTCGGAACACGCACTAAATTGGCACACTTACCGTCGAATTTGATGATTTTTTAACTGTCGACAGCCGTACCGACCGGTCGAAAGCTGTACTCCTCGGTCGATAGCAGCTTTACACAGTACCGTCCCGGTCGCAAGCAAATATAGCGAAATTGGTATTACCCCCGTGTTCAAACTACCTTTATTTTAACTATACGAAATGTACATTCATTTGATGTTGTTGTTTTACTCTTCTTTATTTCTTTTTCTACATGTCAACACGCCTTTGTAATAATGCCGAACGATTAAATGATCTAGAAATCTGTAGTTATTAATGATCATTACATTTCATTAGTTGTTGATAATCAGACACAGTATACAATGTATATTTCACTTGAACAGATGAGAAACCAGGCGGAGTTGTCATGGTGTACTCTATTTAATATGTTTCTTTGATGTCTGCTTTTTTGCGCTTTAACATTTGAAACTGAATAATCGCCATTTCATTTGTGCAATTGAATATTGTTAGGAGAAGGACTAAATAAGTTTTTAGCTTCCTTTCTAATCCTTTTGTATTGTGTTAATATTTATGTATGTAAGTAGTATAGGCGTCACTTTAGCGCCAACGACGTCACTTCCGGTCCAAGATGGCGGCCCCCACGACTTCCGATCCAAGATGGCGGCCCCCACGACTTCCGATACAAGATGGCGGCCCCACGAAGTCAGATACAAGATGGCGGCCCCTGTGACGCGTTCAGTTACACCTCGGAGGGTGAGTCAACGCCCTAGACCACGAGAAGGTAGCGTCACGTCCTAGAGCGCGGTGTCGTTCTTCTTCTCTATATATAAGGGGGTGAGGGGGCTCTCATTTATTTGCGGGTGTTTTTTTTACGAAGTTCAGAATGAGATCCTGTCTTTAATGGTGTAGCGGATCGCAGCACTCGGTTTATCCCGTTCCCCGGGTGGACCCTTTTTTTCAGCACGGTCCTTTCACGTCTTTTTCCACGTACTGATCGGCTTTGTAATTGGGTCGTAAAGGCTGAGAGGGATATGATTGTCTATCAACTTAGAATGGGCTCCTTGCCATGCATATGGCGTCAGGCTAACTTAGGAGCATATTGCGCAATTATTTGCTGTTCGTCCTTTAGTATCTTAATGAATTCCAGTTCGAAGTTGCTGTCTCACACCCTCCGTCCGTTATACTATCTTCTCCTTTTCGCTTAAGCTCCGATTTTGCCATTTCTAAAGCTTGGGCTACTGGGGTGACCAGGTTCACAACGGGTTTTTCCTTTTGTCTCATTTCTTTCAACTCTCTGTATTTCCATCCACTACCCACAATATAATGACCATGACTGTCGCGTTCCACGTAGCCATCTCTAACATCCAGCAAGTGCTGATACCATTTGTCGGGATCCGACACGTACGGAATCCACTTTTGCTGTTGGTAATCATAAACGAGTCTAGTGCCCATCTCTTTTGATCGATTTCCTCCTTCGTGCTCGAGTTATTCTTACGCTCTATTCATACGAACGGGCAAGAGTCTAGTTCACTATCCTCAAGCACCTCGATTAATCGCTCAGCAGCCTCTCTGGCTTCGCGACGTAGTTGTCTACATCTCATCCGAAACAACAGTTCATCAAACAAAGCTATACACATAAAAGTAATGGCGAACATATTTACGCCTACTCAATACTTAATCCCTTTTCTTAGATACCAGTTTTGATAGTCATTCGGGTTACACTCGGAACACCGTAATGCCCCTTACTGATTCATGTGATCACTTTGCACGTAACAGGGTACGACCCCGTCTAGTTCGGGTAAGGCCCTTCCAATTTCTGTTAAGAGTTCTTTGACGGCAATGTATTCTAGGGGTCTCAGGTATAATCCCTTTTTCGTAGGTATCACCTCTTCTTGCGGCTTCCAATACTGCCTTATATCCATACATGCGCTGCCCTCGGTGATGGTACAATAGACGTTCCCTCCAAGATGACTCTTATAGTTTTGTTTCTCTGTCCTCGCTTGATCCGTGTATTCTAAGTAATCCACCCAATTCTTCCATCGCATCAAGGTTAAGCTGATACCTTTTTTGGTCGGTTTGTCATCTTTTCATTCTCTCAGGTCAACACGCAGTGACCTTTCCATTCTGTGACCTCGATAAAGCGATCGTTTCCGAGACTGAATCTGCATCTAGACATGTTTACTGTTTGACTGTCAGAATAGATATGACTAGATTGCTGCAAAGCGCCTTATATAGTGAGAGGTCTCTTCTGATTGGTCAATTATCCAGCCATCCAATTGGTCAACCTCCTCACTCCTGATCCCTCCTCCTCATTCTCCTTCACGACGTAGTAGAGTCCTCTTGGTCTTCAGAGTCTTTATCGGTTTCTATATTATGATTCGGCCATACGTCCATAAATAAATCTTTTCTGAGTTTGATGGCTTGTCTGATAGAGTCCGCCTGATTCATATCGTGTAGGTTCTTAAATGTTTTAGCCGATTCCAGTATTCGCTGTTGAACAGGATCCTCTTGTAGCTCGTAATAATATATTAGAAATTGGGCGTAATCTCGTCTGAGTTTTTTTGCGGAGAGAAGGCAAATCATCATTGTCTGCGAGAAGAATAGCTTTATCCGAACTAAAACCTCGCTCTTCATAAGCATTCACTTTAGCTTTAAACTGCTCTACGTTCTCCTGCCTGATAGGATTTTGAAATCTCCTGTTCCAGATGTCGAGTTTAGAGCGCTCATCTCTTAGTTTTCTTCGTTTACCTGGAGAGCTTAAATCGCTTACCCTCCTATTCCATATATCCGGTTTATAACTTTCATCTCTTTCTTTATCCGGAGGGCTGATAGAGCGTATATAACTAGGGACTCCACACTGTCAGCATCTTCATCATCAGAAATATCTCCGTCATCGGGAGACTGTTGATCGACAAATATGTCAGTTTGTAGTCTGTCCTGTTCGGATGTACTCACTCTAAGAACCAGGACGAGGTAACCATAAGGTCTTGCCGTGGCATCTTCAAATTTCCTCATAAATGTGGCGCAAGTGGGCGGATAAATTCTTCTTGCCAAGGTCGCAACTTGTTGTCTGTCGATCGGATTATTAAACAAGACCAAATATTGCGTATTTAAAGCGATATCCCTGCAAGCTCTACCTTGAGGAAATACGTTTTGAGTCAAATACACGATAGATATATTTCTGTGGTGACTGCCTCTCATAAAAAGGTCGGCAATTCTCTGGTCACACTTTGCTTCGGTCATCAGGTCATCAAAAATGATTAGGTTCCTTTTTGAGGGATCGATAAACTGAGCATTATCGAGATAGTCTGGGATACCCCGTATAAATTCTATACACGGAATTCTCTTCTGCAGGTCTTCGTACAGGGGCTGCCATTGTCCAAAACACCATAAGATTCGTTCCGGTGGCGGTTGTTCTAACGAGGAAAGTAACAGTTTTCTAGTCCATTCTGTTTTCCCCGATCCACTCGTTCCAGTTACCATCACAGAGAATGGGTGTCTAAATGTCATTTCCTTCAATGGTTGTGACTGGTCGGTATATTTGCCACTGCCATGGACATTGCGTTCATGTCTTTGCAATGCATCACGCCTACTATAGGACTGGTTGCAGATCAAACACCTGAATATTTTGTCTCAGTTAGTATTGTTTCTCTACCTTCATACGGGTGTCATCCTTCTTACGATCATTGGATCATTGTTACCACCACCACCACCACCGACACCACCACCACCACCACCACCACCCACAACCACCACCACCAGCACCAGCAGCAGCAGCACCACCACCACCACCACCACCACCCATTCCCACCACATGGTGGACCATTGTTTCCTGACTGTACATTCACTGTATCCTCACTGTATCCAACTGTACCCCAACTGAACCCTCACTGTATCATCACCGTACCCCACTGTACTCTCACTGTATCCCCACTGTATCCTCTCTGTACCCTCACTGTATCCCACTTTACCCCAACTGAACCCTCACTGTATCCTCACTGTGCCCCAATGTACCCTCACTCTATCCTCACTGTACCCCACTGTACATTCACTGTATCCCCACTGTATCCTCCCTGTACCCTCAATGTATCCTCCTTCCCTCCTCCTCCTCACGCTCTCCTCCTCCCTCCTAATCTCACTGTACCCCAACTGAACCCTTACTGTGCCCCAATGTACCCTCACTGTATCCCCACTGTACCCCACTGTATCCCAACTGAACCCTCACTGTGTCCTCACTGTGCCCCAATGTACCCTCACTGTATACTCACTGTACCCCACTGTACTCTCACTGTACCCCCTGTTCATCGCGAACACAGTTTACTGAAATCAATAATAAAAAAGTTATCACCGAAAATCAATGTGAAAAACATAAAAAAATCGAGTTTAGTAAGAAACTATTAAACTACGAAATCGGCTATTACTTCATGTGTTTTCTAGTTTTGCAATTATATTGACGAGGAAGAGAGAGCTGATTACTATGCTCTAATTGTCTTCCCTATTTCATGTGACTGTTTGTGTTCTGTGGTTCTTCCTCATAGTGCTTTGGGTTAGTCTGCAGTGTGTGATTGTGGTATTTCCTGATCATGAGTACAGCAAAGGTTTAGACGTGCCTGTATGTGCATCCACACATTCTCACCAGAAACTTCTGGGAGCGCAGTGGCTCAGTGGAAGAGTGCATATCTCGAGACTGACCAATTGCGGGTTCGAGCCTCATCTGCGTCAATGCGTTGTGTCCTCGAGCAAGTCACATTAATCCTTGCTTAAAAGTGGTTCAACAAAGGGAAATCCGTCCCGACTTAGCTGAAAATGTTTTGATTCAAATCAAACAAACAACAGAAACTTCTGCCAAAGAACCAGTGTCAGACATTTTATAAAGAGTGCGTAGCATAAAATTAGATTTCTTATTTCTCGATCAAAACATATTTTGTGGGTACTCAAAAGAACCATCTCAATGAGACGGCTCTGAAGAGCATCCAAATATCTTTTGAGCACCGACAACATAAGTTTAAACAGGTGGATAGTACAATCATTTCAATTTTACTGACAAAAATGATTATAAATCAGTGTTAAGCTCCTGTTTGGGCTGAGCATGCGACGCTAATAGAGACGCTGAACAACCCTTTTCCTGGCTCGTGTCTGAACAGTAGTTATAAATAGACCAATTCATACATTTTATTCTCGCGGTTTTCCCCTTTCCCGTTTGACTTTCTGATGATCCTGCCACCCGATAACACAGGGGAGACCATTTCGGTCTTGATCACTGGAGGACCAGATCAGCAAGGGCGGATAGGGGGTTTCCTGATCATTTATTCATTGATTTTTTTCCTTATTTTACCGAAAATTCCCCATGAAAATGAAATAATTTTTGGTTCAAATCAAACCCCTTGAACCCCCTCCCGACCAGAAGAATCCATGTAATGGTACCGCACGCTACGGGGGGGGGGGGGGGGGGGGGGGGGGTCAGGGTTCATTATCCTCAGAAAGTCAGCCTCAAAATTCTGAATTAGGGAGATCATAGTAGCTTCTCTGGTTTGTTTTCAGTCTGTCTAAGGACAATTGACTATTTAAACTTTAAATTGGAATATTTAGTGGCCAAGATGCAAGTTATAAGATTGGAGTTTCAAAAGTTCAGGATTTTCGAAATTGTGAACTTTTACCCATGTATACGTTGTTCTTTTTGCCTATTACATGTTTTAGCGTATAACAAATACATGTATAAAAGCCCTCTGCTTATTGTTCTTGTTGCTGTTTTTCTCTCAAATAGCTGTATATGTTTTCTGTCTTACATTAGTCAGTAAGTAAGTGAGTATGACTAGGTAATGCCACAATCACAGACTGCAGACCTACCCATGGCACGGCAATGAATAGACACAGAACACAGACAGCCATAATACAATAAAAGTAGAGCAACAAGCTCTTTCATCCTCAGCTTGATGATAGCTAAACTAGACAGGGCACCAAGAATAACTTTGAAATTACTTTCAGATTTGGGACAGACACATAACTAAGTATCAAAACATTTGTAGTTATGCTTAAATGTCCCCTATAAAGTCCAGTTGAATCTAGATTGTATCCATTTGACCATAAGAGGGCAAGCTCCTGCTCAAAATTTGCCTTTATTTAAGCTTGTAATGTTTGTATCCCTGTTTTTGCACGTCTCGTAAAGAGCCTGTCTATCTATTTTTCCATCCTGCACGACCCCATTATGATTAAACTCTAAATTTCTGGAATGTAAAAGCTTCCGATTCGCATGATGGTATCCTGTTCTATGGCGTTTTATGATTTTTTACACGTTCTGCAACTGAATCGTAGTTTGGTAAAAACATGCATAAGGCTGCAAAATCGACGTCAAAAGCATGCGTTCGTTTGATCGAAATGCTGTTAAAGACTTTACCTCTTGATTTCTCACAAGCGGGTTGGACCTCAAATTTTATGATGGCTCCCAGTTAAATCTGATTCAGTCAATAAGGGCCTAACACTCTCTTTAGGGCTAGTCCTGGCCCCATGACTATTAACTTTTTTCATACTTAACCAAACAAATAATCATGCACATAAATTTTAAAATACAGACAATTTTTTGTTAAATTAAAGATTATTCAACACCAACACGAATTTTTACATTTAATTATTATTTAATATCCAACGTTTCGCCATATTGGCTTCATCAGGAATAATAATAAACAAGTAAATGACGTGACGCACCACAAAAACGGGTTTTTAACAATTGTTGTTGGCATTTTAACATTAATGAGCATGGTATATAGAACATCTAAAAGTTTGAAAGCAAGAAAATTGTAGATTTTCAGCATTTTTGTTGTTATGAGCAGTTGAAATTTCATGCTCAGTTGATTTGAGGATGATAAAAAAGCTTTATTACATGCCTTCTAGATTTTACATAGTAAAACTGCCGTTAGCACTCGATAAAACTTTCAAATGGACTGAATCCATAATGGCGCAGTCACATGACGACGCATAAAATCCATATTGGGGCCTCATTATGGATTTTTGGCACTGCCTTAAAGTGATGACGTATAGGAATCGTGCACTTTTTCGATTAGAACTAGGCTAAGCTACTCGTTTCAACATGGCTGAGTAGACTTGGAATCGCTAGGAGACCCTGTTTTCCGATGTATTTTAGGCAACGCTCGATTCGGGCCATGAAATAGCGAAATGCCAGAAGAACAAAGAATGGGACATCATATAGTCCGGCTGAATTTGGGCGAATTTTAGGTGGACCTGGAACTTGATTTTAAACTTTTTTTCTTTATGTATTCTGGTAGTGCATATATTGTCCATGAAGAATCCGAGTGATGCCACTCTGGCATCATTGAGCATTTCGATATATTCAAGATGGCGTCCAAGATGGAGGCCAATTATAAGTTAAAAAATTGTGTGATATGGAAAAATGTCTCAAACCCATTTTTTCCCTTAAATTGTTAGCTATGACGTTGGAAACTAGTTGAAGACACTTAGCTCATGACTAAAAATTAAAAATAAAATAAGAATTTTAGACAAAAATGGCCGTCAAAATGGCAGTTTATTACAAAAAATATAAGAAAATTTTCCCTGGGCTGACAAACTCCAGGGATTTGCATGTAAAATTCTGATTTAACTGATTCTTCATTTGCAAACATCATCTTTGTAACATCCCATGATGCAGCTAATGCATCACTATGAATTTGATATATTCAAGATGACGTCCAGTATGGTAGCTGATAATTTTTACAAACCGGTGGAAGCCGCACCTAACATGTAGACATGTCTGGTGGATTTGTAACATACCAGAATTCTCGCCTGATGGAGAAGCACTTTACAAACACGTGTACGTGAATAAATGAACCCCGCATGCATGTCTGATAGAGTTGCACTGTACAAGCAGGCATATCTGAAATTGGCACCGGATCAGCAAACATGTCTAATGTAATGACACCTCTGTAAGAGTAGCACCAGACTTGTAGCCATGCCTCTTCCGTCTGCACTCGACTAGTCAAAATGTCGATTGAAGTGCAAAACGAACCAGCAGACAGGGCCTATAGTGAGGTACCACGCCAACAGGCATGGCCTATAGTGATGCACCACACCAGGAGACATGACCTACAGTGAGACACTACACCAGAAGTCATGACCTATAGTGAAGCACCACACCAACAAGCATGGCTGATAGTGATATACCAAGCAAAATGCATGACCTATAATGATTCACCACACCAGCAGGCACGGCTGATAGTGAGACACCATACCAGCAGGTATAGCAGATAGAGAAGCACAATGCCAGCAAACATGCAATATTGAGTAACTAAAGGTCAGCAGGCATGGTGTTTAAGTGGCCACAGTCGAGCAAGCATCCATCTTGCAGCAGTACTCAACCAGTAGGCATGTTTGAACAGCAGCAGCGTTTGTGACAGTAACACTAGGTCAGCCGGCATATAAGTCGCAGCTGCAGCTGCAGCGATATAACAACTTTCTACACGGCATGGTTGTTGTATTGATAATGTAGCAGTCTTGGCTAATAAAGTTTCACAGTGTTAGTTGGCACGTCTGATGGAGGGGCATCAGTCAAGTTGCTTTTCTCTTTGATTTCCAATGGACCAGGAGGCATGTTTGATTGAATATTACCAATATGTTCTTAAAAGGGTGTCTCTTGGAAGCAAAGACTGCACCAAAGAACTGAAACTAGAGTGTGCATATTTCCTGGGCCAGACTAGCTAGTTTCTGCCAATTAGGCTTCATCAGTGACCCTCTAATAGTTTCAAAGTTCCGCAATGAAACCCATGATCCCAACGGACAAGAAAATAAAATCTACACTATAGTAAAGGGCAGGGAGATGTTCTACCGCCGCCACACAGTCCCAGTCACCAGATGTAGTAAAGTCAAATATCTTCTTTAAATGGTATCCCTTGGAAGCGAAGACTGCACCAAAGAACTGACACTAGAGTGTGCATATTTCCTTGGCCGGACTAGCTGGTTTCTGCCATTTAGGCTTCATTAGTGACTCTCTAATAGTTTCAAAGTTCCACAATGAAACCCATGATCCCAAAGGACAAGAAAATAAAATCTACACTATAATAAAGGGCAGGGAGACGTTCGACCGCCGCCACACAGTCCCAGTCTCCAGCTGTAGTGAAGTAAAATATGTTCTTAAAAGGGTATCCCTTGGAAGCAAAGACTGCACCAAAGAACTGAAACTAGAGTGTGCATATATTTCCTGGGCCAGACTAGCTAGTTTCTGCCAATTAGGCTTCATCAGTGACCCTCTATCAGTTTCAAAGTTCCACAATGAAACCCACGATCCCAAAGGACAAGAAAATAAAATATACACTACAGTAAGTCCGCAGGCATATCTGTTGAAGTTTCACTAAACAGCGACCATGTAATGCCACCAGCTTATCATATCCGACATCCTTAACGTCACACGTGTTTGATAATGTGGTACTGACCCAGCACACAGACTCTGGGCCAGCAGTCATGCGTGCTAGTTACATCGCACCAGCAATAATGTATGTTACAATTGATTCCAAATAACAGGAATGCTGGGTACTGTTGCACTGGATCAGCGGGCATGTCTGTTCAAGATACTCCAGCCAGTGTGCATGTCTGTTCTACTTTCTCCCAACCAGCTGCCCAGGCATCATTTCTACAGGGTCAGCAGACATATTTACCATTACGCATGTTTGATTATCTTGCACTGTACCAGCATACATGTCTAAACCAAGCAGTCACGTCTGTAACAGCTTCTCGAGACTAGCAGGAATGTTGCAGTACCCATGTTTTAAACGTTGCTTTGAACCAACGTCGGTTACAATTAAACTCGACCAGCATGCATGTCTGTTAGAGCTGCACCGGTAGATATGTTTCAATCAGTTGCAACTGACTTACAAGCACATATGTAGTTGTAGTTACATTTTTTGAAGAAATGGTTTCCCAAAGTAGAAATTTTTATGAGAATAATATGATATTATCATATTATCAGATCCGGAAAAAAGTGGACTGGTAAGTACATGGTGCATGGATTGATGGATACGATTCTCAGAACAAAGACAAAAACATTATAATTACGAAAAATAAGAGTCTGTAATTTTTTCCTTGCAGTGTATCATAGCAAAACCATGTGATTCCCGAACAAGTTATTGGTGCCGTCTTGGATGTCATCTGAAATATTTTACAAAACTGAAAATCAACAAATGCTAGTCAAATTTTTCAAATACAACTGAAAACTATCAGAAAATAGTTACTGACTGCGAATTTGATTTCAGGTTTAATTTTGCTTTAAATGGCGGCCATCTTGGACACCATCTTTAATATTTCAACCTTGCGAATCAAACCTGTGACTGTTTCATTTTAATCGTTTGTATTATTAGGCCTCTAAACATCGATTAAAAGTCAAAATTTAAGTGCTTTATATCGAGTTTTGTAGTCAGATAGGTCTTAGGAACCTAACTGACGGCCATCTTCGACGCCATCTTTAAATTTCAAACTTCTGAATCAAAACCATGTTCTAATTTGATCGTTTGTATCATTTAGCCTCTAAACATTCATAAAAAGTCAACATTAAAGTGTTTTTATCGAGTATGTCGGTCATATAGGTCTTAGAAGCCTAATTGACGGCCATCTTGGACGCCGTCTTTAAAATTTCAACCTTCCGAATCAAAATAATGTTCCAATTTAATTGGTTGTTACGTTTAGCCTCTACAACATCCATGAAAAGTCAAAAATAAAATGCTTTTGATCGAGTATGTTGGTCATATAGGTCTTAGGAGCCTAACTGACGGCCATCTTGGATGCCATCTTGAATATTTCAAAATGCTCAATGATGCCAGAGTGGCATCAGTTGGATTCATCAAGTACAATGCCTCAACAACAAGAATCAACAAAGAAAAAAACTTTAAAATCAAGTTACAGGTCATTCTGGTTTTCTACCGGACTAATAACACAGAACAGTTATAGGCTTTTCGCCAGTTTTGGTTTAACAAACACAATGACTAGCCCTGAGGTTGATATTGTGTCAAGCTGATCGGATCGATGAGCGATCGGGGATCGTTAAGTTCCTGTTAGCTCTTCAAAAAAACACTTTTCGGGGAAAAGATTGACTTTCCATGAATTGTAGCATGGCCGATGCTTTTTTCTTTGATCTTTGCTGATGTTTAAATCAGACACCCTAGAATAACGACGAAGGAGGAGCTTAAAACCATACTCTAACTTCCAATTTTAGTTAAACAGCGATGTAGGCGGGAACTTCCTAAATAGCGTAGGTGAACGTAATATAATTGACAGCTTAGGCCGGATGCAAGGAGGAGCGAGTGTAAAATTCATCAGGTGTCAGTAACACGTGTTTATTTGCGCCTGCGCCATACTACAAGCTAAATAAAGGATCTTTCCACGGCTTTCTGTTTAAACCGCTCGGTGGGCTACGCCCACCGAGCGGTTTAACCAAGAAAGCCTCGGAAAAGTATCCTTTATTTATTACATACAGTGAAAGAAGAAAGATTTACCCGTATTTCCACGTATCTAGATATGCATGAATGCTAATCTTAAGACTGTCTTTGATTGTTTTATTGACAAAAGTCTGTTGAAATGTCTCGTCGTCAATGACAATGTAAATAATGTTAAGCTATCTTATGACGTCATTTTCTATGTCACGCAATTTGTTGCTGCAATTTTCATCTCGCCAGTTTTTTCAGACTCACTAGCGCTACTGGTTAAAAAGGCAAAATAGTTTACGCAGATGTAATAAAAAGGTTATGATATGGCCGAGATGTGCCTCTAGGTCATATTGGCACTGGTTAGCCATATAGGCCCTCGGGCCGATATGGCTACCCCAGTGCCAATATGAGCTAGAGGCACACCTCGGCCATATAATAACCTGTATTTATAATCCCGGGGCCTGGTGTTTTTCTTCTGCTCTGAAATCACAGTGTCCATGTTTCTGGAGTTCTCCTTTTGTTTCATCTCAGTGTCTATTCATTTTAAAATGGGTTTCTCTGATGATACAGTCATGAGCTGGGAATTCTCCACACAAACTGAGCATTAAAATATGTTATGAACCATTCTAACACACCTCGCCTATAGAGCCAACGGTAACAAACTGTGATATATCAGACAATAATTCACAGCTAAAGTGTGTGATAGCTGACGTCACTAGAAAATGACGTCATTCATGGCGTTAGACGGTGTAACGTCGTTTTTAAGCTTGAAAGACGTTACAATTACATGTAACCGTATGCGACGTAGTCTAAGTATTGGCGGGAGTTCTTCGGTGCAATGGCGGAAAGTTGAAAGAAGCTGAAGACTTCGAATGTGTTTTCGTCGTTTATTGTGTGTTAAAATCGAAATAGATCAGCTCCAGTGCGTGAATTTTTGAGTAATAATTCACTGTTTGTCGGTCAGTTGTACGCAGATAAATCACTCGCGCTACGCGCTCGTGATTTGATCTTCTTTACAACTGACCCCCAAACAGTGAATTATTACTCAACAATTCACTGCTGGAGCTGATCTATTTTGTAATTGTAAAACATAAAAGAGATGTACGGATTTAAAGCTGCATAGTCTGTAACTTTTGATCTTTTAATTTTAGAACTAATATTTCTATTTTTCAAGAACACAGTAAAAAACTAAAATTCAGGTATACATTTTACCAATATCGTAAGTCTTAACAAGTTATCACTATCAAAACAACTGCATTTATGTTAAAATTCAACGGTCTAGAATTATTGGAGGGACGCAAATAATTACCAACAAGAGAAAAAAACACCTATTTGATAAGATAATTCACTTTTCCATGCAGTTTTCAGCTGTACTGAACATTTTTATGGTGAAAACATAGCTTAATTCTACTTTTACAAATGATTTAAAAAGAAAATAAAAATTTTCGAAAAATGTTCATAGTTACAGAGTATGCAGCTTTAAGCCACACCCACCCTAGCAATTGGATTACTGACCGCTCCAAGTTTTGGTTCATTATCATTATTTATTGTAACTGTTTGTTGGGCTGTTAGCCTTTGATACATATTGGTTTTGTTTGGGTTTGCTAATTTACCATCTATCTTGGAACTAACTTTCGCGCATGATGTCTTTTTGTGATGTTGTGTGTTATGCGTTTTCCCGCAGGAATACTTAGATGGGATTGGGATTCTTGTGTCCGTTCTTGCGTATTTTCTTACTTTTCAAAGCAAAAGTTATTCTTGCAGCCAACAGACCTACTCTACCTGACTTATATCCTTAACAAGTATTACCAAAATCTACAAAGGGCATGGGAGTTATCAAGCGCACAAGGTTTGGTCTACTGGGTCGCTACATTTGGTCTTGGGGTAATGATCGAGATCAAGCAAATCCAAAGTAATAGCATGCGTTCAACGAAGAATCGGATGAGCTGGCGTTTCCGTAGAGTCTGGTAAGTCTTCACTGGGTCGCACTGTTGATAGTCAATGATCAGAACCATCTTCAGGGGTAGAGTGAAGATCCTGGTCAGACTATGGAGAAGTTCCTGCTTATAAGACAGTTGAGCCGCGACATGTGATTTTCAACAATGTGGCATTTTGCCATGAATAGACTCAGACAATCCTGTGCAGCTCCCTTTTAAGCTTAGAAACTCCAAAAGATGTTTGGTCTGTAGCTTTGCATTCATAGAATATTCAAGCCACTAGCAAAGGTTTTGATCAGACTGCGCGTATGTGCAGTCTTATCTGAGACTTTGCTGGTCGCAAATACCACATGTTCGAAATCTCATGCCACGGCTCAGATTATGTACATTTTCTGTATACACACGCCTTATTATATGTTTGAACGAGAAATGAAATAAATATGAAAATATATCTACGAAAGACCGGTGGTGACTTCACACTTCATACTTCACAGTTCATAGTTTCATACGTTATTTGATGTAAGGAAGACAACGGAAAGTGCCCATTCAAAGTTCATATTTCACAGTCCATGGTTCAGACTTCACACTTCATAGTTCATAGTTCGTACTACATACTTCATATTTCACACTTCATACTTTACACTTCACACTTCACACTTCAGACTTCATACCTCACAGTTCACACTTCATAGTTCAGACTTCGCACGTCATCATTCACACTTCATACTTCACAGTTCACACTTCAGGCTTCATACTTCACAGTTCAGACTTGACTTCGCACTTCATACTTCACAGTTCAGACTTCAGACTTTACACTTCATACTGCATAGTTCAGACTTCACAGTTTACAGTTCAGACTTCACACTTCACAGTTCATAGTTCGTACTTCATACTATACAGTGCATAGTTCGTACTTCACACTTCACAATTTCCAATATCTAAACAAGTGACTGTGACGTATTACTTATAAAAATGGCGCATGTTGTTGTTTGATTACATTTTGTTGGATATTGTTAAATGCATATTGCTAGCTACTAATTGCTGATTATCGGTACCCTTGTCATAATATTTGTTAAATTCATAATACAAAACCATATTTCGATGTCACGGTTTAAAACTTCAAAGAAACAGAACTGCATCTGTATCTTTCCTCTGGGCATTGCATGTTGCACAATGAAATGTTAAACTCTAAACACAGCCAAAGATGCCTAATTGATTTTTGCCTAAAAACTGTTCCATAAATAGGAACTGGGTTATCCTTTGACAATACCTATAAGAGTTAAATTAGCAATAAGCTCTTTTCATTTAACAATATCCATTATAACGGACCATAAAACCAACATACGCCATTTGTATTAGTAATATGCCATAGTCACATGTTTAAAGAAACTGTGAAGTATGAGGGGAAAGTGTGAAGTCTGAACTATGAAGTGTGAACTGTGAAGTATGAAGTCTGTACTGTGAAATATGAAGTGTGAAGTCTGAACTATGAAGTGTGAAGTCTGAACTGCGAAGTATGTAGTCTTAAGTCTGAACTGTAAAGTCTGAATTATGAAGTGTGAAGGGAGAACAGTGAAGCATGAAGTACAAGCTATAAAGTCTGAAGTCTGATCTGTGAAGTATGAAGTGTGAAGTGAGAACTGTGAAGTATGAAGTACGAACTATGATGTATGAAGTGTGAAGTTTGAAATGTGAATTCTGAACTGTGAAGTATGAATTACGAAGTGTGAAGTCAGAAATGTGAGGTCTGAAGTGAGAACTGTGAAGTATGTAGTATGAACTATGAAGTGTGAAGTCTGAACCGTGAAATGTAAAGTATGAAGTGTGAACTTTGAATTGGCACTTTTCGTTGTCTTCCATGCATCGAATAACGTATGAAACTATGAACTGTGAAGTATGAAGTGTGAAGTCACCACCAGTCTTTCGTATATATCTGTTGGCTGTTGAAATCCAATTCACAATTACATTCCATATTGATGTTAGTGACAGATTTTTTTTCCAAAAACGGTGAGGTAGCTTTATCTATATACAGTTATAATCAACTGACATTAATATGCACGACCCACGTTGAAAGTTTGCTAATTAGAACGAAACGCTAGGCGTTTAAATTGAAAGCATTGTTCGGGTAGCCAAACTGATTGATTTAACATTGCTGTTCTGAAATAGGTTCCATACGGAAGCGGTTTCAATTACATATTAACATTATCAAGACACAGGTATGCACTTTGCCACATTTTTTGAAAAACCTTATCGCCCCTTTGCATAAATGTATCTCGATAATGTTAAAATGCATTAGTATGCAAAATTTAATTAAAATATACCCCGCGGTTTGAGAGTTATAATCATTTTCACAAATTGTGCAATTAATGTTAAATTGCATTAGTATGCAAAATTTGATTAAAATATACCCCGCGGTTCGAGATCTATGATCAATTTTACCATTTGTGCAATTAATGTTAAAATGCATTAGTATGCAAAATTTGATTAAAATATACCCCGCGGTTCAAGAGTTGTGATCATGTTCACCATTTGTGCAATTTTGGTAGAGGGTATTATGAGGAATATTGACAGGCCAAAATGATGCTCGACAAACCCTCGTCACCATTTTGCATACCAGTGTGGTCGGATAATATAAAAATAAATAAGCATACAAATTTGTATTCAAATAACCCCAGAGGCGTATGATACTACCTGGTAGTATCATAAGCCATGAGGAATTTCACTAACTGACCTCAAAAGGCAGGACAATTGCCCAGCAATCCCATATCTATCAAAACAGATGGGTTTGCATGTCAGTGGTTAGGGTATGTTGACATGCATATGTATGCAAAACGTGATCGAAATATACCATGTGATTCAAGAGTTATGGAAAATTTTCACTAACTGGTAACAAACGGACACATAGTGAGTATAGTGCAGACCCAAGGGTCGTACAATTATGATAAACTTCCAGAAAAATAACAGTATCTAAGTTAAGATTCAGATTATCCTCACCTACTGGTCAGTATCACCTATTTTCATATTACGGATATCTTATTCAAAGAAATAACGAAGGTACATAGATGGATCATGCAGTTTAATTCTATGTCTCGTTCAGTTTATCTAAAGAAGTTCCATCCAGCATTAAATGAATAGAAAATCAACAAAGCAACTTAGTTATAATGTAGCATATGGGTTAGACATGCGGATTATGGAATTATTATCCACATAAACAAGTATTGATGTACCACGTTGCTCTAAACCTAATATTAGATAGATAGATAGATAGATAGATAGATAGATAGATAGATAGATATATTTACACGATTTTTATTATTATGAGCTTATTCTTGGCTACATTGCACAGAAGGTAAGGCTGCCCTGCTGGGTAAAAGTTTGACATTCTATAGGCTTTGTCGTATCCAGCTGATTAACTTAGCAATAAACAATTGCGTCCGAAATACTTTGGATTTCTTCCTGAAAACGTGGAATGGTCTGTTCCTTCAGTGTCCAAGACATTCTGTCCAGAACAGATTAGATGAATGAAATGAAAAGGACCATTTTATAATACGGAATGTTTTAAAACAAGATGTTCTGCTGCACGGTTTACACATGTATGACTACATTGGACTCGAGATCATCAATTGTCAATTTTGAGTTGCGCGAATGTGTCTTTAACTCTGATTCGCAATGCTAAGTATCCGCGATCTTTTACTACGTTTGAAGTACTCTAGGGATGTAGCATGTAAATGAAAGGTGCGCCTTTTCATTGTAAATAAAATTTCAAAATAATTTTTACCTTAGGTGGAAATTGGTACGGCTTTAAATGCGCATGTTCTTCATGTTAGTGACTCATATTCCGCGAGCTCACCAAAAAGTACCCTTTCATTCAGGTTTCTTTAACGAATATTTATGAGACACAATTGTAAAAGTTATCATTGAATTTCGTGATTTACATGAAGGACGACGACGTAACTTGTTTTCATAAGCGTATGCGCAGTGTTTCATACGACCTAGGTATGCGTAGTTATGACATCTGGCGCATTTCTTGTTGCCAAAGCTTGGTTAGCATCCTTTTATATCATTCATTGATTAATCTTAGGTTAGCTATTTGTTAACGGTAATATCTAAAATTATTTTCTTCGACAAGCTCTTTATATCATGTAACAGATTGCATTTGAAATCCACTGTCAATGGCTTCGTCTATAGTCAAGGGTTAACGACCACGTGGAAATTTGAAATACAGTTTTCACCTCAGTCTATCAGGTTACGCATAGACTAGAATTTAACTGATGATTTTAATTTAATTCAAATTTTCATGAAAGTATACAGTTATATGACTTCTGAGGCAATCATGCATGTAAAGATCACCGGTAGGGGAAGAGGGAGGGTACAGATGTGTCGTTGGAATAGTGGCCTTTCATGTGCGGATCCAGAAAATTTTGTCAGAGGGGGTCCGACTCTAACAATGATATTTCATGTTTTTCTCGTCTGCTGTTTTTTTTTCTAAATGAAGTTTTCGAAACTTTCTTCCAGGAATATCTCTATGCTACATGTATGCTACTATGCTTGCTATACCAAGGCGCCAGTACAAAACAACTAAAACAAATCGTATGCACATGAGTTTTGCGTATTTATTTAAGACATGAAATAAGACAATTATTAAGAGTTGTTTTGACTGTACTAGGACAATCATAAAGTTTGGTCAGACTACATTTTCGTAAAACCGTCCAAGTAGATCCTTTGAAAGTATACCTGATATATTTAATAGTCCCAAGTTTTATAATCTTGCATTAACTATCTCTACAAAGTTTTCTCTTGCTGTAAAGTCCACAAGGAAACCATCAATATCTGGTTGTGACGCTAGTTCTTTGTAGTTCCCAGGTCCTGGATTAACAGAATTAGATTTTAACAGAGTATATACATAGAGGATCTTACATGAGTGCTCATGTTTTATTGAATTCATTAAACGAGTTGTGGAAACATGATAAAATGCGAGGCTTGCCGAACATTTTATTACTTTTTCGCAACGAGTTCAATAAATTCAATAATACAGGATCACGTTTATCACAAGACATTAAAACTACTTTAAATCTGATTTTTGGCGTGAAACAGCAAGATTTTGCCATCTTTTTGGACGTCATTACGTAACGTTATAAAATGTGTGAACCACTATTCAAAATTTTCATTTTTGGATGAATATCGTCGGATATACGGTCGGAAATTTAGTTTTACGGCGATAGGGGCGGAACACGTGATTTGTGACGCCATTGTATCAAAATTGTAGCCACGGCCATATTAAATCTTGTTTCCACTACGATGTGTGTTTCAACTTAAGATCTAAGCCAAATATAATAAGTGTTTTGATAACAAATGTCTTGGACTCTTGCTATAACACAATACTGTGTATCAGGAATTCTATGATATTTATATGTAATGTTGATATACATCTAGGTCACATTTGGTACAGATTTGGGTGGAATCACAGTTTAAATAATAAAGTTATGAACCATAACTTGACGATGTGTCAGTGTGTGCGGATTACGTCGCAAATTATTTTGCTATCTTTTTAGAACGGGGTGGTCAATGGTTTGTCTATACTCTCTATATATAAGCTGTAAGGGTTTCAAATAATGCCATCTATTTTTTGAGTAAGTCTTCCTGATTCAAGTAATGACTAAATATTTAATTTAGATATGTTCAGCAAACAAACAAGCGTGATCTTTTAGATCTCATACGAGACAACATATTCACTATCAAAATAAATGACAGCAAAATAACATGTGTTCAGGTAATATGACGAAAAGGAAATTATCTTTGTGATACTACTAAAATTAGTTTGCACAAATTCCATTTTTTTCGATACTCGTGAATATTCTGCCAAATATTTAACGTAAAGTGTTTAATTAGCCAAAAGGTATTGAAAGTCTATTTTTACGCTGTAAACTTCTTATAACGTTAGCATTTTCTGAAAAATAAAAATGTAGTAGCCATGGTAAAACTTCTATAAAATCCATGCCGGCAGCGGGAAATGTTTCACATTTTCAACATTATACCATGAATACTCACAAGTGGAGTTGGTAATGAATAGTGTGAAATACAACTGCGAAATCTAGTTAAATTTGCACTAACATTTAGCTAGATGGATTTCATTACATTGACGTTGACGTGCTCTAGACACGCTGACACACCCTCAAGTAAAGGTACATAACTTTGATATCTAAACTGTGGTTCGACCCATATTTGTACAAAATGTTTCACAGATGTATATAACACATCATTTAAACATCATAGAATTCTCGCGATACACAGTCTCGTGTTATAAGAATAGTCTACGATCTACTGGGACAACCCTCAAAGAAACAAACCAAACCTTTTTGACAGTTGACGTAATGACCTAGTTTAAAACTTGTATCAAAGTAAAAAAAAACGTCAACGAGCAGCGTGTGAACCAAAGTGAAAAAAAAATAAATTACACAAACTGTGGGCTAACTCATGAAATGGTTGTTTGCTTTCGCAAAGGAGTAATGAATACAAAGATCAGGCATCGATATAATCACTTACACTTTATGGGAACGTACTAAAACATAAGAAATCATCACATACAAGAGAGCCAATATGTCAGCTTTTTCCCAGCAGAGGACTACAAGCCTGCACGAAGCAGACAAAACAGTATGGCAAAGGCAAACACAAAATAAATAACAAAAACTATCCGTACAAGAAGAACCGCCTTTGAACGATCAGTAAGAAAATTACTGGAGGGCTTAAACATGTTTCACTGTACCATCCTCACCCTTAATGCTGATGTGGATCAAGACACGTAGATGTTTGGATCACAAGAAAGATCCCTAACATATCCATTAATCATCTCCTAGTGCAAATTAATCAAACTGTAAAAAGGATATAACTCAAAAATAAACATAAAAGCTTGTGTTACAGAGACAGAAGCAAAAATAAAAAATACCACATAAGTACAATTTCCAGGATGGCTACACCCTCACTGAAACAAAATAAGACGTCACAAGTCACGTGTTCCCTTACCCTGATTAATTTGTTGGCAGGATAAATCCAGCTTGATATGCGGCTGGGTCAATTTAAATACAGGCACCAGTTTTCGTGTTTACCCTAACAAATCCAGATTTATATAAAAAGTTTCTTGTCAATAATATGCCACGGAATTACATCTTTATTCTAATCAAATAGGTTGTTCATCAATTTTTTGCCAAAACAGCTTTACTTTATTTGTGTGACGAACAGTCTAATTTAAATTGCCTGTTGTTGTTGTTAGCTTCAGGATATTTATAAAATGGCGGTCGTCAGATTTAAACATGATAGCGTCATAATGATGTAATTGGTGATGTCATACCACAGAAAAATACCAGATGATCGAAACACTTAATGATAATGTAACTGATGGCATCTCAGTGCTCGATTTCTAAAAATAGAACACATTTTGGCTTCTTTTTGTCAGACCAGGATTTCTGGAAAAACCACGAAAACTGGTACATCTACCATTTATGGTTTCTGTTCAAAGGTCTTTTGATAAACTCTGTGGATATGAATACTCCTGTAAGAGCGTTTTTGTTTACGGTTTTCCATTTATTGCTCATTAAGGGACATTCATAGAAAAGTTTGTGAAATGAGTGTTTGTACTGTGCAATTAAGGGTGTAAATATAGGGGGAAACAAGACAGTGTACCAACAAGTCAGTACTATAACTGGATACTTGTCAAGACAGCTCAAAGATCAAGGGTTTGAAAAGAAATGTTCAAATCGAGCATAAGAATCAGGACTAAAATTATTCAAAAGTAAAGACAAAATTGAAAATTTACACCAACAACTTCATATTGCTAGCACAAACAAAGCGTCTTTGTCACAGGACTCCTTAACAGAATTTTGTAACGAAATATCCAACATATTTGTACATTCTGAGACTCTTACAGTAGGTAGTGATGATCAGCTGCCGACAAATAATAGTTATAACAGACAAAACATAATAAATGGTTTGGGAAAGAGTGTAAATCAGCCAGAAATAATTATCTAAAAGCTAAAAAAATACACAGTAAAATTCTGACGCACAAAAATAAAAATAGACTCACATCTGCAAGTAAATCATATAAAAAGAAAATGAATTTTCACATAAATAAGTTTAATAGATTGCAGCAAAAGAAGTTACGAAAATTACATGATAAAAACCCTAAGCAATATTGGAAAATATTGACCAGTATTGATAATAAGGATGAAAAATCAAACATAGAACTGGATACCCTGTTTGATTTTTTTAAAGATTTAGATAAAAGCAATGATTCAGCTTATGATGACCAAACCGATAATAATATAAATGTGCATATTGATGAAGAAACTGATGATATACTAAATTGCTATATAACAGAAAATGAAATAATAAAAGGTATAAAATCTCTTAAAAATAATGAAGCATGCTCAAACGACCGAATTATAAATGAATATCTGAAGAATACAGCAGACTTGATGGTCCCCATTTATGTTCTTTTTTTCAATTTAGTACTTGACACCAATTTCTTGCCAGAAAGCTGGCTTGAAGGAATTATTAGGCCAATCTACAAACGAAAAGGTGATCCTCACCAACCTGAAAACTATAGACCTATAACCATACTAAGTTGTTTTGGGAAATTGTTCACCTCAATTCTTAATTCACGATTACATAAGATCCTTGAATTGAATAACATTTTAGAAGAAAATCAAGCAGGTTTTAGATCAGGATATTCTACAACAGATCATATATTTGTTTTACAGTCACTAATCGAACTTCTTAAAGTTAAAAAAAATGAAACTTTTCTGCTCTTTTATAGATTTCTCTAAGGCATTTGATTCCGTTTGGCGGGTGGGTCTTTGGTTGAAACTGCTCAGTAATAATATCAATGGTAAAATATTTCGTGTAATACATAATATGTACAAAAATATCAAGTCATGTGTATCATTCAATGGAGTACAATCTTCCTTTTTCCAAAGTTTTAGAGGGGTTAGGCAGGGTGAGAATCTTTCGCCAATATTATTTGCTATTTTCTTAAATGATCTTGAAAGTTTTATGGCAAATAATGGTGCAACTGGTATAAACCTAGATCTAAACTATGATCAGTTAACAATATTTCTGAAGATTTTTGTGTTGTCGTACGCTGATGACACTGTCATTTTTGGTACTGACGAAAATCAATTTCAAGCTAATCTAGACTTATTTATTGAGTACGCTACAACATGGAAACTTGATATAAACTATGATAACATTAAAATCATGATTTTTGGCACAAGGAATGATGATCGTTTCGAATTCAAGTTGGGTACTCATGACATATCAATCTGTAAAGAATTCAAATATTTAGGAGTCATTTTCTCAAAAAATAGGAGTGTTCACAGTGCTATTAAACATAATGTTGAACATGGAAGAAAAGCTATGAATTTACTTTATAAGAGAATCAGAAATTTGAATTTACCAATTGATTAACAAATTAAGTTATTTGACCATACAATAGCCCCTATTCTGCTTTATGGATGCGAAATCTGGGGCTACCAAAACACACAAATCATAGAAAATGTACATAATGACTTTTTGCGCAATATTCTAAAATTACGAAAAAGCACACCACTGTATATCTTATACGCAGAACTTGGTAGAAGGCCACTACAAATAGATATTAAAAATCGCATGATAGGTTTTTGGATTTCAATTATAAATGGTAAAAAATCAAAACTCACAAATCTTTTGTACAATACACTTTATAATGAAAATGAACTAGGTAATTATAAATTCAAGTGGATTAAATGTATTAAGGACATCCTAATTTCTGTTGGTAAAATAGGTTTATTTTATGCTGATTCACTCCAAAATGCTCAAGCTTTGAAACTATCAATTAAACAAACTTTAGTAGATTTATATACACAAGATTGGTATTCAAAGTTAAACAATTCATCAAAAGGCAAAAATTACTCAATATTCAAAACAGATATTTGTATGGAAAAGTACCTTCTTCATTTGCCAAGGAAAAGTTAAATGTAAATTTCGGACCTCTAACCACAAACGTCCCATCGAGGTAGGGCGCTGGGAAGGAGTTCCCCTTAATGAAAGGAAATGTTTACACTGTAATACAGACATTGGAGATGAATTTCATTACGTTTTTAAATGCAACCATTTCACTAATGAAAGAACTTTATATCTGAAACCATACTTTTATAGGCGTCCTAACATACTGAAGCTTAGAGAACTTTATTCTTCAAGTAACAGAAAGACACTCATTAATTTAGCTAAATCCGTGGAATTGATTATGAAAACCTTTGAGTAAGCTGTTGTCTTATGTACACATTGAAATTATCTCACACTGGATCCGATCAATTACTGCGTTTTATATTCTTACTCAAGTATTTAGATGCATTTCGCTCACTCCGTTTAAGTAAACATATCAATAGTCTACAATAATGTACTTTACTTGGTTAAAAAATACATGGGATTGAACTTGATAGTCCAAACCTGTGTATTTTTTACGCTGAAAACTGGCGTCACAAATAACACCTATTTCTGTTATTGTTTTCTCTTATGCCACCTGCGTGTGGCCTGAGATGTTTGTCATCCAATAAAGGTATGTTCTGTTCTGGTCTGTTCTGTTCAATAACTTTAATTAGCAAGCCCCTTTTTATTTGGGACCTTTTTGGTAAACTACATTGTATCTTATTTGCTAAATAAGATATCTCATGTATTAGATCATTTATATAAAATATTAGTTTTTAATGGATATAATATTATCTAATATAAGATACCTTAGTTACCTAAATATATAAGGTCCCTCGTGATATGCTTAATAAGGCTTATAATATACTAAATTAGATATCTTATATAGCATATACTATATTTTATATTACATGTAAGATATGTTATATAGAATATGACTTAGATATCTTATTGAATTTAAAATATAAGCCTTAGTTATCTTGTATAAGATAACCGATATTTTATATAATATACTCCCTCAGTGGGCAAATTCCAGGCACCTTTTTTCTTTCTTTTTTGTATAGAGAAGCATCCAATCAGACGGGGAATTAAATCGTTTTATTCAAGTTAGACTCCCTTGGAAGTGTACCTTAAAAGCTATTTTGTAAAATGTTACTCAACCATTACCTCCATATATAATTCTAACAGATTTCGCCACGTCTGCAGAAACGTGGTCGTTCAGCCATTTTCGTAGCGTCTCGTGAGCCCCCTGTGCCTGTTCTGGTGTTGCTGTAACTCCTGTACCTATAGCCCATACAGGTTCATAAGCTATTACAACTCTTGACCAGTCTTCCAAATTGTCTGTAACATTTAGAAATGTTAATTCAGCTATGAGTCTCATTTATTCAATCAATATGTATAAATTGTGGGTACTCGAGAATTGCACTGCAAGAGTAAATAAACATTTTAAGATTTTTCCCATATTAAGAGAAATATGAAACAATATAATTCTATTTGATTTTTGCCTCATTTCTAAGCTTAGAAAATAATATATAACCTGCACACCTACATTTATCTGTAATCAATATCAATGCATCTTTTGTGACATCTTACCGATTGCTAAAATTCAACTTGAGTAAATATCAGAACCTTTACAGCAAACTGCATATTAAGGTGAATATATATACACTTCCAAGGGATACTACTCTTGCACCAATTGCTTTATATCCCTTCTGATAGGGGCTACCATTAAATGACATAATTTTCTCCCAGAGGGAACATACTCTTTCCTAAAGAGTATCCCCATTTGAAAAGGGATTCAGATAGCAAGAAAGCTAACTCCTGTTTCCCAAAGTAGTCTCTCATTGAACAGTGCTCGCCAAAACTTGGAGATGTATCAATTACCATTAAGGTGCCTTTATTTATTTAGCATAATGTTTACACCGGGTAGGCGGCAATCGAAAACGCCAATACTATCGAGGAATGTAGATCAAAAATCAATAGAAACAGTGTTTTCGATTGCCATTTGTCGCCACACTGGCGACAAATGGGAATCGAAACCACTGTTTCTATCGTTTTTTGATCCTCGTTCGTCGATTGTTGATAACGTTTTCGATTGCCGCCTACCCGGTATGATGTTGCACTTTCGGTTCTCATAGACCTGAAAGTTCTTACCTGCAACTGCCTTTGTCTGCCGGAATAAAACTTCTTCTGTTTCCCCCGCTTCTCTTTCCTTTAACGTCTCACCAACGCATGCTATCACACTCAGGCCAGCACTTAATGCATAGTTGACCTTCTCTCCGATTAACTGTATAGAGGATCTTACATGAGTGTTCATGTTTTATTGAATTTATTAAACGAGTTGGGGAAAAGAGATAAAATGCGAGGCTTGCCGAGCATTTTATCTCTTTTTCACAACGAGTTTAATCAATTCAATAATACAAGAGCACGAATGTACAGATCTAAGATTCTATTTACCATATTATGACATTAAGATAACTTTGAAATCTCATTTCTGTCGTAAAAACTGTACAATTTAGTCATTATGTACGCAACGTTGTTATGAACGCCACAACGTTGTTATGGACGTCATAACGCTTCCCGCAAATCTATAAACCACTAGTGGTTTATCAATTTTATTGCATGGTGTTATTTCACTCTCAGGCGTGACGTCATATGATAAAAGAAGGTAATAATCGTGTATTCGTGTGTTTGCAAATGTGAAGTCAAAGGCATATAGACTTCGAGCTAAAAAAGGTCCTGCTCCCCCCCCCTAGGGAATTTCGCAGACATATCCTATCTTGAAGAAAATTTCAAGCCGCATCTTTTTAGAGATGTTTGCACTCTGTGCTCCGGGGCGTTAGTCTCTGACAGCCTGTAACATATGTTACTGTAACAAACTAAGGAAAAAATCAAAATGAAAGTTTGAGCTACAGAAAGAAGACATTAAACCATCTAATTATTCAAATTTCTTATGTAGTTTGCAAGCTGGATGCCTAAGCTACATAAAAGCATAATTTTAAACAAAATTACAGCCTTCAATGGTGTTAAATGCGTTACATAGATTAAATTTCCCTTTGAAAGTTGAAATCTTGACTAACATCATTTGATTTTACAGACGATTTGTGCATTTTTACAAGTGTTTTGTATCTTAGTTCGCTAAAATACTTATTCGACTTATAGAAAAAACAATGTTTGCTTTTCTATCTCAAATACATTGTTTTAAATGAGCTATTAAACAACCCTACCCCCAATTTTAAGTATCCAATTTTGGTATCTATTATTGAAGAAAAATATATGAAAATATTTGACACTCGTGGATATCTTACATTTTTGGCACTGTCTTGCTAATGCAATTAAGAATCATACATTTCCAAGTTTGACAGCAGGATCAGAGCACTCATTTAAATGTATGTAACGTATGTTACATGGCATAATGAATGAGCAAGGAAATTGTCTTGGAAGTCAGAGATGATATTACAGAAAAATACTATTTTCACATGTTTTCCTATTAATCTCTAGCCTCTGGTGCCTTAGTCTTAGTAATTATAGTCATTGCTGATAACAAGCCCATGGAATTGTGTTATAGATGTTATATATAATCTTTTTTATCACATATTTCCTAATGCCTATAATATTAAAATATATAGATACAAAGATAGAAAATAATAGTTCTCGTTTAAATGACACAATTTAATAAATATTCCTATTAAATATATTTATTCAAAACCAATCTTTATTCAAGTCACCCTTACGATGTCGATCATTTTGTCTACTTCTATTGCAAAATAATCAACCATTTCATCACAGACAGTAGAATCATGGCATAGTATTAAGACTGCAAACTGAGTACAATCCTGTTCCTCTCCACCCCTATGGGAATTGTGCAGACATATCCTACCTTAAAGAACAAGTCAAGCTGCATCAAATAAGAGATGTTTGCACTCTATTAACCAGGGGGTTAGCCTGTAATGGTATGTTATATATGTTACCATATCAATTTAAGAATAAATGAATTCAAAGTCTGAGAAACAGAATGAAAGCATAAAACTATCTATTTATTTAAATTATTTATGTAGTTTGCATGCTGAATACCTTTGATACATAAGAAAATGATTTTTAACAAATATACAGCTTCCTATGGTGTTATATGTGTTACATTAATTAAGATTAATTTTTTAAAATTGGTAATTGTGACAAACATCACTTATAAGCATTTCGTGTGATCTTCCTCTTTTGCTATCAAGAGACTTAGTTTTCTTTGTATGTGTGGCCAGTGCCAGCATCAAACAAATTGACTCAGCAATAACTTGAATCCTTAGCATTCTTCAAAAGTAGAAACAGCATGTCAGTGTCATGGGACCAAGCACCTGATTAAATATGGGTTTAGTGCCTTTTCACATATATGCATACAATGGAGTATGGCCCTGGTATATGTCTCTTCCTGTGAAGTGGCAAGAGCAATCTTACTGCAGCTGCCTCTGCATCTGTACTAGTCAAATGATAACTTAGCTCTGATTTTGCAAAAGCCATGTCTCTACCGTGTACCTCTAAGAAAACTGTAACATTTCTGACATTGGTAAAACAGAAATTTGATAGGCTGCTTTTTTGCATCATTTGCCATGGAACCTTGGGTTTGGTGCTTAAGGCCTCAGGTCCTAGGTAAATAGTATTTTGCTGCTCCCAAAGAACTTTATAAGTTTTCTTTAGTTACAATGTTGACTCTTGTTGGTTTTGGCAGACAGTCTGAAACAATTTCTGTTACACCTTAAAAGTTATCTGGACTAAGAGAAAGAACATAAAGTTGGACATTGCCATCAATTATGTTTGCAGCTGGTTGTTTTTTGATGTCAGTACATTGAAGCAAGCCTTAAAATAATGTAAAACCTTTGATTTCTCAGTTTTTGCTGCCATATCATTAGCTGTTGCATTCAAAAGTAGGAAAGTGGACTTTGGGTAGAATAGGATAACCAGTAGTTCTATATTATGCTCTATGGAAGATTTATACAGAGTAAACAAGTTGATAAGGTTGCCCCATTTCATGATCCATTGAAAACACTGAAATTGAAAACACTTGCCTCTCACTGTGTAATCAAAAAGGATGTCACGACAACGCCCTTGCTCATTTATTATGACGAGTTATATATGTTACATCCTTTAATAAGCGCTCTTATCTTAGAAACTTAGTGAATCATTGAAGTGAAAGAGTCTAATTTGCGCTCTGTTCATCCTGCATTTCATTGCTTTACCTGCTGTGATATATCTAGTTCGTTTATCTGAAGCGAAAGAGTTACCTCGGTTTCAGCACTTCAGAAGTACTAAGACTTCAAATAAGTTTTTGAATGCTTGGGGAAAGATAATAAGTGCAGAGACATTATTAGATGAAAATATGTTTGTTGCATGTATGGAAAGGCTACATTAAAAAAGTTAACCAGCTAAGATATGATTCTTTATCACAGAAATATCAAGGTACATCAGTCCAGGTACTCATTGCTTTTAATGGCATAGTTTCCCTCCTTGTAAAGCTTTAGGCTTTCTCCTACTTGCAGAGTAGCACTTGAAACACATACTCAAAGAGCCAACTATTAGGAATTCATATCAGTTTCCGAATGTTCCAAGCCATGAATGGCAAAATTGGTAAGTTGATAATGGCTCATCAATTTTGAGTGAACTATAAGGGTAAATGATTGAAATATTGAGTGATGATTCTACTAGTTGCAAGGGGGCGTGTAATAATAATGATTACCACAGAAGCAGACAACGACAAACGTTTAACATGAGTGTTAAATCGATGAGAATTAGTTTGGACCATTTCATTTATTGTATTGTCTTGTACAAATGTTAAACTATCTTTTCTATTTGTGGCTCTATATTTAGCATTATATGCACAGTATTAGGAAATGAGTCCAAAAGGTCATTGATAACATCAGTAACAACAGTCCATGGGCTTGATAATCAGAAATGAATATAATTTCTAGTGTTATGGCACCAAAGACTTATAAGTACACATTAAGTGTCCTGATCTTAAACTTAATGACATCTTGCAGATATATGAGCAAGACAGACTAAGAAAATGTAAAATATCCACACGCTGCAACACTTTCAGGTGTTTTACTTAAACGGTAATAACAAAATTTGCTTCTCCGTAAAACTGGGAGTAGGGCTGTGTATTAGCTCCTATAAGACAATATATTTAAGATATAAAAGCAAACTTGGTTTTTCCTATTCATCAATTGAGTATATGTTTGTGAAATCTAATAAAACAGTTTGAAACCAAGTCATAGTAGTTGTTTAACTAATTGATGATAGCCACAATTATGGTTTTTAAATTATAATTAGGTTCATGTAACGCACATAACACCACAGTTAGCCGTATTAATGTTAAACAGCTCCCATATGTAGTAAAGACATCCAGTATACATACTATAAGAATATCAATTTATTAGATAATTTTAATGTCTTCTTTCTGTAGTACAAACATTCAAATTTCTTATTCTCAAATTGATATAGTAACATATGTAACCAGCTGTTACAGGCTAACTAACCGACTTACAGAGTGCAAACATTTCTTATTAAATGCACCTTGAATGTTTACATAAGATGTAATATGTCTGCAGAATTCCAAAGGGGATTAGGATGGAGCAGGCCCTTACTCAGCTTGATGTCAAAGTACTGTTAGATGATTTTACTTATCACGTTAACATATGTAACACTCTCTGATCTTTAAAATTTGGTGACAACTAGCAGATCTATAAGTCTTTATCATACGAGCTTAAAATCCCTAAACAATGTAAGATATCCAGCAGCTGCGAGTTTTTTTTCACAATTTTAGCTCAAACTTTTATCTACATTTCCATGATTTGATATAGTAACGCACGTAACATGCTGTTTCAGACTAACGCCCCAACTTAGAGAGTGCAAACATCCCTTATTCGATGCAGCTTGAGTTGTACTTTAAGAAGGAATATGTCTGCAAAATTCCCTCGATGAGATTAAAACATTTTAGGCATATCTTACGTAAAGACAATGAGCTTGCCCATTTATTACATCAGGTAACATATGTTACAGCCTCTGATATTAAAATTTTTGCTACAAACTTGCAGATTTATAAGTCTTTTCATATAAGCAAATAAATGCTAAACAATGAAACATATTCATAAACTGCAAATATCTTTTAACTATTTTTACTTTAGTTTTAATACCAAACTTTTCACCTTAAAACTGGGTAGGGGTAGGGTTGTTTAATTGCTTATTCCAGAAAAAATATTTAAGATAGGGAAACAAACTTTAATTTTTCTGTTAGCCAATTGCATAAGCTAGTCAGACATGGTCAAAAACATTTTGCAAAACACACAGAGAGATTGTTAATGTAAATGATGTTAGCCACACTTGCACATTTTAATGGGTTATCTGATCTATGTAACGCATATGACACCTTAGGAAGCCACAATCTTGTTCAAATGGCTGTCATACGTAGTTAAGATATCCAGTAAGACTATATGAATGATTTTTAAAAATAAATGTTTTAATGTCTTTAATGTGTAGCCCAAACTTTCAATTTACTTTTTCTTAATTTGATAAAGTAACGTATGTTACAGGCTGTGAGAGACTAACGCCCCGGAGCACAGAGTGCAAACATCTCTTAAAAGACTCGGCTTTTAATTCTCTACAAGCTAGGATATGTCTGCAAAATTCCCTAGGGGGGGAGCAAACCCATTCTCAGCCATCCGTCTAATAATGGATCTAGATTTTTTTGAAAAAGAAAATTCACATTTTATGCCAAACTGTATAGCATATTGGGTTGATAATAAGGAGAGGAATCGAGAGGTCCATTTTAGCCAGTAGAGGTTAAATTTAAGACTTTTATAATGAAATGGCTATATCTGTAGACTGAAGCATTTAGTGGAACGGGCTTGTGTGAAAGACTAAATACTTTGTTGTAGATAATAGTCATGTTTGACGATGACTTGGAGATAATAGTTATTCCTCAAGGTTTTGGGTGTCATTTTCAAAGAGAGACTACTTTCAAAAACAGGGAGTGACTATTATAGGTTTAAAGATCCTTTCAAACGGGGCTTTCTAGTAGAGACAAGCATTTCTTCTTACTTGGAGCATTTTTTTTTTACTTCAAGAGTAGTCATCTTTACAAGGAAGGCTAATCGTTTTAAGCAAAACAAGTCTACCCTAGAAATGTTTTTTTTTTTATCTTAAATGCCTATAGTTCTGCCCATGAGATGTCGTTAGCGGATTTACTGATAAAAGATACATACATCAAATTAATTTTAAATGCTCAGTCGACTAAGGAGTCCCAAAAGGGGATTACCTATATAAAACAAAATTTCTTTTACCAAGACAAATATCAATTCTTTTGTCAGAAATACCTAAACCCTTTATGGGAACACTTTATTACCCCCTGTAATGAGATCATATTACTATCATAAAGATCATCATCTACCTGGAATAGCGCTAAGGTAGCGGTACCATTTTTATAGTGTAATACTGAAGGTCTTGGTATCCTGGGTCCGGTGTGGTACTTGATTGTATCGATTCCTGATCGTTGCACCCTTACTTACTTTAAGACGAGCTGTAGATACTCATTAGAGGGGTGAACCATAGAATCTTTGTCCAAGTATTATTCAATACTTCCTTTCTATTCTTCTAGGCTCTGCTCACTTTTTTCCACTCTAACCTGATCTGATTCATTAAATAAATGTCTTCTCTCTGATTGGCCCAGTATCACCGACGAGCATCCCACGTCCTTGATCATTTCAGCACTGAATAGAGGTAAATGAAATTTGCATTGTTTGTATATATTAACTCTTTTAAAGTTTAATAATTTGCTGACAGCACAACACACACAATTAATTAAGGTCTAATCTATGAAAAGCGTTTAGACATAAAATAGCAAATTTTGGCACAAACTGGCAATCATCAGCAAAAATCGACAAACTTTGTTTAACAATGGCGATGATTGGCAAACAACGAAGTTGGAAACTGCAATCGACGATAGTGGCTGATTTCAACATCTTTATAATCGAGTTTCAACTTATTTTTGAAATGTTTAAGTTTGCTGACAAAAATTGATCAAGTGACATAAAGCGTTGACATTCACTTTTATTTTTATATATGTTGACTGAGTAGTTAAGAGCGCTGACTCTTAATAGTCAGGAACAAAATCAGAAAAAGACGCTTATTTAAGAAGGTACAGGCATTTTGTGAAGAAAAGGTTTTGAGATGCCTATTAGGGCTACTTTGGTATGCTGAATCCAAAAACCAATGTTGGCAAGCTGAGAAATGGCGTCTTTACTATCTAATTTGCATATTTCCAAGATGGCCGCCAAATTGAAGAAAAATCCATAATAATCTGTAGAGTAACATGTAAAGGATGCCAAACTGGTACAAATCAATCCGAAAGCATCTTCTCATGATTGAGATTTTCACTGACATCAATTTTTGCATTTAGAATTAAAAATATGACCAAGAGGTAATCAGGGGAGACAACTTGAGCAAAAAATCTTGCTTCCGACTTAGTTAAGGTTTTTTCATGCTAGTCCATGCATATTATCTGGCCCAATAGTGACAGGAATGATTTCATTAAAATGAGAACTTTAAAAAAACATCACAATGATATCACTATTGTTTGCAGGAAAATATAGCGATTTAAGCAAAATTCTGTAAGGTTCAGTTAGGGGAGGGGGTTAATGTGAGTTTAAAGAAAGTGGGCCTGTACCTACAAAATGACTCCTATCTCATAAGCAATTCACCCTACACTATTAAACTTGCTAGCAAATTATAGCTTAGATATAGTAATTTTATCTGATGGAATGGTCTGATATGCAGATTAGTTATCTAATTTGCATATTCATCAATACTGATGAAAATTTCAGAAAATAGGGGAAAATGATAAAAAAAACAAATATAAACTGAATTCTGTCCCCAAACTGTCCTTGTTGCATGTTATTATATCGTCAGTGATACAATTTGACAAGTCCTTTCATCCAATAGTCATATAATAGAATTATATCAACTGCATATTCATGAGTATTAATGAAAGTATAAATAGAGGTAAAATCATGGAATAACTATCCCCCAATGGGGGATGGGGCTTATTCTACTTACCTTGCACCCAAGGTCAATTATTCCTGGATGCGAAATTGTTCAATGGGACCACTAAATACAAAAAATTCTTATTGTATCCGAAAATAAACCTATTGCACAAAATTGCATGGTGTCCGTGGCAACCTATCGAGCAGTGTAGCTAAGTAATTTGCAAGCAGACCCAAGATTGACACTTGCATGCTGCACATACTTTCATAGATGTTTTCTCTTTTCCACTAATTCAAGGAAAACAAGCTGTCAGTTACTGGCGAAACAAAATGGTCGCTAAATAGCAAAGAAAAAACTGGCTAGAACAATTTACCCTTCCCCCATAATGTGAAAATACACAATATGATTCTAAAGAAAGTGGGTGTACCTACAAAATGATTCGTATCTAAGCAGCAATTCATCCTAGACTACCAACCCTGGTACCGAATTGAAGGCCAGACATAGTTTTTATTCAATGTGCTGATATGCAAATTTCCGCTTTTGTATATTCATGAGTATTAATAAAAAAAAGAAAAGAAAAGAAAATTCGCAGAAAAAATAAGGGGGTGTACCTATACACATTACCCATATGTCATTTGCTAGTTATCATAGACTATTAAACTGGGTGTCAAATCAAAGCGTAGACAAAGTACTTTTATCCAATGGTACGAAATGCAAACAATCTAATTTGAATGGTAATGAATATTTATGAAAACGTGAGAAATAAGAGAAAAATGGTAGAAAAAAATAAGGAGGGTGTATACAATATTACCTAAATGTAAGCTGCTAACTTTTCTAGACTCCCAAACTTGTTACCAAATAAAAGTTGAGACATTACACTTTTAACCAATAGTTTGATATACAAATTAACTATTGCATATTCATGAATAATAATGAAAACATTTGAAATAAGAGAAAAATGTTAGAAAATTCAAAGGGGTGTACGTACAACATAACCCATATGTCAGCTGCTAACTATTCTAAACTTCCGAAATTGGTACCAAATAAAAGGTGAGGCATAGAACTCTAACATAATAGTCTGATATACAAATCTTCTTTACATATTTGTGAATATTAATGAAAACATTAAACAAAGAAAGAAAAATTGCAGAAAAATTAAAATGGGTATATCTACAAAATTACCTGTATTCCATCTGCTGATTGTCATAGACTAACAAACGTGGTAGCAAATAAATGCTAAGACATAGCGCATATAATGCCATGATCGGATATGCAAATCATTTTATGATTATATTCTTGAATATTAATTAAATGTTAGAAAGGAGATAAAATGGTAATAAAATTAAAGGGGTGCACCTACAAAATTACTCATATCGTAGCTGCTAACATTCCTCGACTACCACACTTGGCACCGACTTAAAGCTAAGACATTTTACTTAACTCAATTGCCATTATGTGAAATTATCCATTTTTTTTTATTTTTAATATCAATTTAAACATTAGAAATGCGAGAAAAAACGTAGAAAAATTAGTGGGGGTCTACTTTTAAAATTACTCCTATCTCATCTTTAAATTGTTCCAGACAATTAATCTTAGTATCAAATTAAGACTGAGACATAGTATTTTATTCCAATGGTCAGATATACAATGAATTAACAAACATATTCATGATTATTGATGAAAACTATAGAAAGCTAAAGAAAAATTGAAAACGAATCAATAAGATAGTATCTTCAAAAAATACTCATTAATAAACAAATTAAATTGTTTGCATATCAAACAGCACTACTATAGAACCTTTTCTGGACTTAAATTATGGAACAAGTTTAGAAAGTAAGTGAGTATGAAATCTAGGATTAATAGCAGCTGAGATATGAGTAATTTTGCATGTACATTTTATTAATTGTTCTCTAATTTATTCTCATTTCTAATATTTAATCAATATTCATGAATACAATTTTTAGATAATTTGCATACTGGTCCATTAAGTAAACATGCTATGTATTAGCATTAAATTGGTACAAAGGCTTGTAGTATAGGACAGTAAGCAGCTGAGGTGTGGATAAATTTGCATGTACACCCCCTTAATTTTCACAAATTTTCTCTTATTTCTAATATTTTCATTAATAATCGTGAATATGCAAGTTTGATAATTTGCATATCTGAACATTGGATGAAAGTCCTATGTCTTATCATTTAGTTGGTACCAAGTTTAAAAGTTTCAGATGAGTTGCTGCTGAGATATGAGTACTTTTGTATGGGCATCCCCATTCTTAAGAAGCGCATTATGCGTTGCCATGGAAACCATGCGATTTCACATAGCTCAAATATGTTTATTCTTTAAGGCAGTATTTTTCCCCATTTAGGTGGTCTCCCAAAACAATTTGACACACATTAAAAGTTTTCCTGATCGTGCAAGGTTGGACTAATTAGACCCTAGGGTACTAAGGAATGGGCATGCTTTTACTTTTGATAGATACAAAATGTACCATATATTTGGGCATGGACATTGTGACATATTTATTTTAAACCAAACCTATTGTTGATTATCAAAGTTTCTTTCTAATATATTACTTGAAAAGCTGGTAAACAGTCCAAAATCGTGCTATGAATAAAACTAACATTTCAAAATCAGAATAGTGAATAAGGCAAGTTTATATAATGATTTTTAATGAATAAATTGGCATTTATTACCATGAATACGGTAACATCCTGGAATAATAATGTAAATTGCCACCAAAACCATGTACTCTATGGTAAAACGATCTTAGGACATAAAACAAATGATTTTGGATACAAAACATTGTCAAAAAATAAAATATTTCAGTTGTATATCAAATTCCATAATTTTTGGCGGCCATTTTGAAAATATGCAAATTAGGCCATTAAGACGTCATTTCTCAGCTTGCCAACATTGGTTTTCGGATTCAGCATACCAAATTACCCCTAATCAAGGTGTCAAACCCTTTTCTTCACAAAATGCCTGTTCTTGTTAACTTCTCTGAATTTTTTTCCTGACTATAATAATTAGGTCTCTTACCACTGTGGATTTAAGCCCTACTCTAGTTATAAGTGAGAGAAAGATTAGTTCTTCTAATGGAAGGTCAAGTCGTATTTCCCTGGGCAATATGGTTTTCACTAACCATATATCACAGGTATCATACCGTTTTCTGACTGCGGAGAATTTGCGGCTAGTCTTGTCGCGGGGGTCATTTCTTTTATGGTGGAGGGGAGGGTTGGTCCCGGAAAAGGCAAAAATATATATTTTCATTATCTAGATCCAATGCAAATCTATTGTATTAACACAACCAAACACTCGTTCATGTGCTTAGAATATCGCAAGCCTTGCAAACTCTACTGTTGGACCACAAATATGGTTTAAAACGGTGGAAATGATTTTGAAAGGCAAAAACTGCTTTCAATCGATCGAACTGAGAAAATCCTAAAATAACATTTCATTTAACATTGATATCTTAAGAGCCAGGTTATCGATAGCAATTTTGCAAAAAAGGATATAGTAATTGCTCTTAGCATTTACTAGATAATGTCATACAAACATGGTGCCTATGCTAAAAAATGTTGATCTTATCCGCGGACGTTGGTTTACCTGTCCGCAGGGCACACCAAGATTTTGCTAGTCTAACCGAGGTGAATACTTACGGAAAATGCTAATACTGAAACGCGGATGATACGGTGTTGAACCGTAGTACATGTACTGCCCTCGAAGTTGTAATAGATAAATTGCTTAAAATGCAATAATCTGAATAAACATCATTGGCGTAGCTACCATTACGCAGTTACGCACGTGCGTAATAAAAACAGCAACATTCAAGGGAGGTTACCTTATGTAGTAATAGTGATTTTTCATACTATAAGGAATTGCTCATAAAGGAAAGAATTGAATTCGCTCCCTCTGGGAGCAAATTCTTTCCTTTAAGAGAAGTTCCCATTTTGAAAAGGGACACAATTGATTCTTTTATTTAATCAAGCAAATCTCAGTTATAAATTCAGCAAATATGTGATACCTATACGGACATACGCTTTTCAGTATATCATTCCATACTCGCATTTGATGTGCGTAACTTTTCCAGCGTTCTGGCTACGCTATTGAACATGTTTTATTTAAAATAAGTATGCAATGATATACTGAAAAGCGTAAGTCCATATAGGTATCATATATTTGCTGAATTTAGACTAAAATTTACTCGAATTAAATAAAAGAATCAAATCAAAATAAAATATTTTGTCAGTATCCCGATCCTTCCCCTAAATGTTTGAAAATACGGCCAAACAATATATATGTGCTTGTTGTTGCTCCATGTTGGAGAAGAAAGTCAAACTTTTTGGTTCGCAACACTATAATTTGATTTCTATGATCAATTTAATACAATCATGCATCCCTTATGTTGGTCTTGATATTGTTTTGAACATAGGCAGGACTTCAGTGAAGATTGTGTAAAAGTAACATAACTTTTTTATTTCTCAACCAAAGCATATGCTGTGGGTACTCAAAAGAACTGTCGCGATGAAACGGTTCTTTTAAGCACCGAAACACAGGCTAACAGGAGAAGAGAGGACGTACTGGACATGTAACGACAACAAATGCTGAGGATGGGCGGTTACTGTTTCAGAGGAACGTCAAGAAACAAAAGACCATTCTCGTTTCCCTGACTCTGCACTGATTGAGGCAAAGATAGGCTACCGCAGGGTAAAAGTTTTCAAGCGACTAGCAAAGGCTCTGATCAGACTGCGCATATGGGCAGGCTGATCTGTGGCTTTGCTGGTCGAACATACCTCATTGAAATAATCAAAACATAATTCACGCAAGAACCTCTGTTATAAAAGTAAATGTAAGTAGAATAGAATCTGGATAAGCTCCTGTTAAAAATACTTTTAAAAACATGATAATAAAATAGAATAATAAAATAAATGTGATCCGACTTATTTCTGGGGAGTTAGATAGACACTGCTTTCCCTCACGAAAGATAGAGGACTTACCAACATTTTTTTTCATCTTTTTCCTGTTTTGAGCTACTTCCGGATGAGTCGTCATACAATACATTAGATCTACTGCGTTTGTGTTTCTTTGCAAAAAGCAATATTGTGATCAAGAATAAAGTATTTGTAGCCTTCTGATTTTATTTAAACTGAATCAGAAATTTAATATTGATGAGGCTCTCCCAGGCGTTTTGGGGACAGGGAAAATGACATTTATTTCACGTGAATGGGGAAAGTAAGGCCAACTTTTGATGGAAACAGAAGAACAAAGATAATAATGGGGAACAGGGAACATAAGATAACGAATTTTCGATGGGGGGGGGGGGGAAACGCCCCTTTATTTCAGGAGCACATGGGGACATTTACCCCCACCATTTTGGGAGGGCCTCGCGAATGTATCGTCTGCTGAACGAATATAGTATTAAGACCCCCAGGGGGTCTATGCTCCCTTGATCCCTGAAAATAATGCACTGATCTTCCAAAATTCCTCAGCTCCCTGAAAGTATTTTTCCTTTGCTCCCCAAATCCTTAAAATTAATTCAGCTTCTCCTAAATCCCCAAAAATATAAGCCAATTCTCCCTAAAATGCATTTTTCTTTCCATAGTATTAAATTCACATGCCTAAAACAATGAAGCTATACACGATCGGATGACTAAATATTCACTTAATATATTTACGTAAATACATGTAAAGTTAAGGCTTAGCCAAAGAATACAACTATGTTATTAGTGTAATGAAATAAACACTTGTGCTAGGGGGTTCCGAGGACATGCTCCCCCTGGAAATATGATAAAATGGTGCGAGTTGGTGCATTCTGAGTGTTCCAAAGTATATTATTACCAACTTTTTGGATAATTAATCAACAACACCCCAAATTTTGTGCCATATTTTCTCCAAGATAAATCCAGATGCGCACGTTAGTACAAACATGAATACAATCACATATTACAATGGGGGTCTGGGTGAAATAGCCCCCCAAAGCCAAAGAAATGTAAACAATGGATGCTTTTCCATTCCATGTAATGATGTGGATTCAGATTCGTGCCAGGGGGGTCCGGGGGTAACTCCACGAATTTTTTTTTTTATTAAAATGGTGCAAGCTGGCGTCATCTGAGTGTTTCAAAATACATTATTATCAAACTAAAAATTAACAATTTTAAGGATAATAAATTAGCGATAGTAAAAATTATTTGCCATACCTTTCACCAATACCAAGGCAGAGTAGCATGTTAGTGCTCGAAAGTAAATACATTTAGATTTTCAAAGGGCGGGGTGGGGGGGGGGGGTATGGGGGCTTCCCCTCAGAAGCCGAAGAAATAAAAAAAATCAAATGAAATGAAGGCTTTACCTTTAAGGTAAGAGTTCATAAATTTATTTTTTTACTTTTTTGAAGGGCTCCCAAAATCCCCCAAACTATAAGTTTGCTCCTCAAATCCCTGAAATAATTACCAGTGCAGCCCAGCTCCCTGAAAATAAATAGCCCTTCTCCCCAGCTCCCCTAAAACTCTGGGGATCCCAGTATTTATTTCAAGATAAAGGCGCGCAGCAAGGCAGAAGCAAGGATGCATGGGCTTCAACATCACATGGGCCTCGATGCAAGAAATCTCGAAGAACAATAAAGGCACTGGTCTTTTCGCGCAGTCTGATCAGCCCCTTTGTTATTTGCAATCATTGCTGAAAAGTAAGTAACAAGGTCAAATACCTTAATTCTTCACCCCATTGACTACGCCCCTGATTTTGTTTTGATCAATTTTTCAGATATATCGGGACGGGTCTTCCTGGGTTGAACCAGTACTAAAACAAGGATAAATGTGTCTTGCTCAAGGACACAACGCAGTGCAACGCCCCTGACATATAAATACTGTCTGCAACTGATTTCTTTCTCCGAGATGTCCTCTTTCGTCTACTGAGAACAACATAATAATACAATGGGAGCAACAATAAAAAATGGATGGACGCCAGAAGATACGCCGCCATAGGAAATCCGTGGATCCAGACGCCCCCGAAATATCACAAAATGTAGGGTTTCTCAGCAATTCTGGTCAGGATCCCCTAAAAAATAACAGTTATCATCCTAGCATTCAATGATGGGCCAGCAGCATCGGCTCGCCAGCGAAACGCCATTTGACGCTATTCAAATGGCGTTTCGCTGGCGGACCGACGATGGCTCGCTTATATTACTATCTGGATCCTACCTCTCGTCATCATTCAAAAACAAGCAAAGGGAAAAAACGTTATAGTTGGACCCCCTCTGACAAAAACTGTCTGGATCCGCACATGTAGGACGGACAGTAGCATATTCCTCTGTTGTCTACAATGCATTTAACTTGCAACAAATATGCCCCTAAATTCTGTTGTTGTTATCAATAACTTACCCCGAAGAACAAGACACGCAGCTCAGGAGGGGTGGGTGGGGTACTCTAATATTTTCATATACACGTAGGCTCAGGCCATTTTTAGGGGTTCAAAAATTTCAATTTCAGTTTGTTTTAGGGTTTTCAGAGAAATGAATATTTTTTGGGGTATGAAGATTTGTGGATATTTAGGGGGTTTATCATATAATTGGACTATATTTAAGGGTCATTTCTATGCATTTTAGGGTCTTTTCATTCGGTCACGGTACATATGGGGGGATATTTTTTGGGATTGCTAAAATTTCAAACATTTATGGGGGTACTTGAAATTCTTTATATTTTTTGGGTGAACGGTTGGCTGGCTGACTGATTGATTGACTGAGAAGCAAGCAGACAGACAGCTATATTTTGGTGCATACTTCTCTAAAAACAAAGGTCAGCTTTCGGCGGAGGGGGGTACTCTAATATTATCATATATAAGTAGGTTCGGTCCACTTTTGGAGGTTCAAAATTTTGAATTTCATTTTTTTTTAGTGGGGGGGGGTCAGAAAAATAAATAATATGTTTTCGGGTATGATAATACTATGAATATATTTTGGACTTTTGGGGGAGTCATTTCTATACATTTTAGGGCTTTTCTTAAGGTCAAGGTACAGTATTGGAAAATGTGTTTGGGTTGCTAAATTTTAAAACATTTTTTGGGTATGCCTGATATTCCTTATATTTTTTTGGAAAAGAGTAGATGCTGGGCACAAGCCTACGTATTTAGAAAAAAATGAAAGTATCCCCAGTGGGGTAAGATACTCTTACAACCTGAGCTACGAGATATTCTAGCAAAACTGGCCTACAAAACAAGTAAAAAGAGCAAAGAACCGATACAGCGAGACAGACAGTCATAGGCGAGTGGACAGACAAGTATGCAGGCAGGCAGACGGCTAGATTATGCTGCTCACAGCCTTCAGAACATTAGACAGGTGCTCTAACCCACCTGAGCCACTAGACACATGTAAGCTGGTTTAACGAGCATACAAGTAAAAGAACCAATGCATACAGACGGGCGGACTGATTAACGGACAGACAGACAAACAGCTAGATTTTGCTGCTCACAACCTTTGGCACTTTGGTCAGGCGACCTTACTACCGTAAATACTAGATTATTTAGCTAAATGAGCATTCAGAGAAATAAAAAGAGCGAAACCCAATGGTTTCATTCTGATTTAACCGTAATTGGTCCAGTGATTCCAGCACACCACATACATTGTACCTATCTTTTGTCATAAATGATTCTGATAGTTTTTTTAGTTTTAGGATTTCCGCGGAAAAGAAAGCATATTGCAGAACCCCGCGGCCATGAACAACGTCGACAATGGTCACATCCGCGGTAAGATTAGGAGCATGCTCTCACCCCGTGGTTCAGATTCGCATCAAACTCGCAATAGAACCAGTATTGGCTGTCCCTGCTGGTAGAAACCAACAGCCTATCAAAATGTAAGTGCCTTTGAGCCCATAATTGGTTCTTGCCGCTTTAATTAATGTGTGAAAAAACGGTTCTAAAAAGCCCTACCCCGCGGCCAGATACCAAAACCCCGCCGACGCTATAGCATTTTTTCACGCACCTCCGCGGTTAAGACTTGCAACCGTTGAAGGGGTAGGGGCAGAAATCCCGTTCTCATAAACAATTGACGCTTATTTAAGACGAATCATTAACATACAGGTTAAAACAAGTAAACCTTGTTTCACCCAAGACGCAAAAAATATAGAAACCATTTCCGTAAAAAGGTTTAATTGTCAATCAATCCCAAAGTATCCCGATTTCAAGGACTCGTTCATGATGTATTTGCATTTTACTCGCATCTTTTAAGTACTGTAATGCTTTAGCCATGATGTGTTGTTAGGGTGACTATTCATGAAAACATATAGGCCTTTAATCGACTCTAACATACGGTGGTATATTTAGGACATCCATTTAGAAAAAGATATTCCGAGTGCACAATTTAATAACCTGGGCAAACGGAATAATAATCCATGCAAACGGAATAATAATTCGTGCAAACGGAATAATATTCCATGCAAACAGAATAATAATCCATGCAAACGAAATAATAATTCGTGCAAACGGAATAATATTTTATGCAAACGGAATAATAATCCATACAAACGGAATAATAATCCATGCAAACGGAATCATAATTCGTACAAAGGAAATGATATTTTGTGCAAACAGAATAATAATCCATGCTAACGGAATAATAATTCGTGCAAACGGAATATTAATCCGTGCACTCAAAATAAGATTCCGAACTCACGGAATAATAATTCGTGCGCATGAATAATTAATCCGTTAAAACGAAATAGAAATCTAAGAGCTCGATTTAATAATCTATGAGCTGTGAATAAGGGTTATTCTATGTGCACGAATAGAACAAAAGTTCACCCAAAAATGTTTACAAGGAAAGCCAGCCACGCCTCGTATCATATTTGACGGATTAAGTTTACTTTTGTAGAGGGAATATTCCTGTGAAAATTAGCCCAGTGGTATACTGAGGAGTTGTAATTTCAAGCTGTTGGACGACACACTCGATGAACTACAGACATTGACTGATCCCAGTAGCTCACTTTGAGCACTATGCTCAGATGAGCTATAACTGATTTAAAATCCAACTTGCCGAAAATTGGATAAAGAAAGGTTGGTGTCACTTTCATTTTTGTTTTATTTTACAACTTAGAACAAACAATGGTGAAATCCGACAATGTGGTTCCGTGTAAGTATGTCTCAGCGTCCCCTCTAGCCCAAAATTTTGTTTGAAAAGTTATTTTCTTTCTTTTGGTAAGATGCACTCAATAAGGGTTTGATTGTACCACAAATTTACGTTTGTCAATCATGTTTTATCCCAGTCACAAACTTTTAAATGTTTGTGCAGATTAGATAATAAGCTAGAAAAGGTCCTTTCAAACATTAACAACTTGTGGAAACGCAGTGGCTTAGTGGTAAAGTGTTTGACTTGAGACCAAGGGGTTACCACCAGCCCCACCCATGTGCGGACCCAGAGGCGAGGTAGGGGGTCCGGACCCCCCTTGAAAATCACAAGTTATATGGGTTTCCATAGAAATAAGCATTTTGACCCCCCCCCCCCCCCCCCCCTGGAATAAGTTGGACCCGCCCTGGTTAATGTTGGACTTCCTCTGGATCCTTAGAAAAGTATAGCTTTTTCTGTAATAAAGCGCTCTGTAAACTGTAAAATAAGTTGAGAAAAAAAAACGCTGTCCAGACTGCTTTCTGGCCGTTGGGTCTGGACCCCCCTCCCTGAAAAAAATCCTGGATCCGCGCATGCCACCAGTGTCACTGCGTTTCGTTCATAAGCAAGACACATTAATCCTAGCTTAGTAGTTTTAGTTGTCGATTAAACATTCTGGCTTTCAGTCTTTGGAAAAATATGTGGCCCAAGCGAATATGAAATAGCCACCATCTCGCCCCAAACAAGAAAAATCAGGACAGATCGAGTCAAATATACCAAAAAATGAAAGAGATGCTTATGAGCTTGAACCGAACCTGAAAGCATAAGTACATGATGTATTAATATATGGGTTGAAGTGAAACTGTTGCCATTAGAGTCTTATCACCATTGTTTAGCAACAACTTGTACAATAAAAATCTATCTGTCATATGAGTGTGAGGGTGGGATAAATAGAATCCATCATTGGTGTTCAGTGGGGACAGAAATATCCCAACCCGAGGGCCCACCGTTCCAGTGGGAAACGAGGTTTGCCGAGTTTCCCACTGAACGGTGGACCCGAGGGTTGGGATTTTTCTGGAACCACTGAACACCAATGATCGATTCTTTTTCTCATATACCACGACCGTAAGATACAGTACTGTGCAATATTTATTGGTGACGTCACTGAGATGGACGTTTACAGTCAATGACGCGCACTGTACAAATCAACTTGAAACAGCGAATTACCAGCGCATTAAACAATGAACAAATGGTTATTTCATCAAAATGGATTTACAAGAACTAATTTATCAGCCACAGTAACTCGAGTAAGTAATTCTGTTGAGGAAAATATGTTTGTGGGGGTGTGTTTTTACATCGTCAAGGCTCCCCGTCCCGGTGGATTCAATCACTCAATGCCCAACACAACAGGTTAAATATGTCAATCGCAAAGCACTCAGCATGTTCAAAGCATTGAATAAAGGTTGTAAGTAAAATGCGCAGTTTTACTTTTAAACCAAGCTGAAGGCCGACTTAAATCGCTGAAAATTCAACATAGAATTTTTCCTGACTGACAACAATTCAACTTTCGTTTCGAAGGAATACAGTCATGCGCCAAAAATGTTATCTCACATTAGCAACCGGCCGCGTGTGGCTTATCTCGTATGAGTTACGCTTATCTCACATGAGTAGCAATGTGGGACAGATTTTTCCAAAAGCGAGCTTACATAGGGATCACTCGATCTCGTATGCGTTGGTATGTGAGAAAGAGAAATCCATCACGAAGATCACCGATTAGCGGTGATCGCGAGGGACGGATTTTTCTCTCATACGCACAAGAATAATGGATTCTTTCTCTTGCTCACCACTAAATACCTCATTTTATAATGGAAAACATGAAAAAGGCTTCCAGAAAATCCTCAATACGGCTGAGATGCGACATGGTGACGTCATTTTATCATTGCAATGACGTCACGGAACGACGTGCGGCCAGCGTGCGGCTTTTTATCTTTCCCTAGAGCTGGTACGAGTGCGTGCGATAGAATGGGTAAAAGCAACGGAAATCCCGATCTGGTGTGCGAGAAAAACTTGCTAGTACACTGACCTAGAATGTTTACCCCACTAACGGTTAGAAGCTATATCTCCAAAATGGCAGGTGGCTCATCGATAACAAAATGCGGAATGTCACTATATAAGCAAGTCTAATGCACCTGCTTTTGTAACGCGACTTCTGATTGGATAACGGCAAAAATTTGCGAACAGTATATCATGCGAAATACTGTCGGAATTTGTTTGCCGTCATTAATTACGTCATAATTTCGTTGGATGACGTGCGGTTTTAAGCGACTTGCAACGCTCAAATTCGAAGCATTAGAATTTGGATAACCATATATTCAAAATTTTAAAGTGAGGCGGTATATCGTCGGATATACGTTCAGAAATCACGTCTTCCGGCACCGCTAAAGCTTATTTTCCGACCTTATTTTCAACAATAAGCCTTCCCAAATCAAAATCATGAATACAGTTACGGTGAAGGCCCCTTACATTGCGCACTTAAGCCTTTAACCTCCGTTGGATACAATAAGAACAAAACAAAATTGAAAAGTGTACACAGCCAAATAAAGTAATCATTATAGCAACAAACCACCGATTGTTGCCCCGCGAAGCGGGGCAACACGAGAGTTGGTTGCTTTACGACTAGAGAGGGTCTGTTCTGTTCTATTCACGCCCATTCATCTTCAAATACGAATAGACAATTTTTTCGGTATCGCCGAGTTCCGGTATCTATACGGAGTCGATACGGGGAACCAATCTAGATCGAACAAAGAACCTTATTCTACTGTTGAAAAATATGTCGTGGTCATCGTTGACATTGAAAAAGTACAAAAAGTAAAAGTGAATCGTGAAGATGCCAGTTTTGTTGATATTAAAGTCATATTTTAGCCATAAGACTGATAGATTTTTTCTATCACCAGGAGCTTGAACAGAAGTGATAGCTCTTTCAGGCAAGCGGCTGCGTGATCCCCATGACGTGACGTCACAATTCTTATAACGTTACGTCACGACGTGATAACGTCTTGAGCCAAACGCAAACTGTCACGCTCATCGTCGCGCCTTTGAAATGAGCCGCGACATGAGATTTCCAACAATGTGATATGTGCGACCAGCGAAGACTCAGATCAGCCTGCGCATACACGCAGTCTGATCAGAGCCTTTGCTACTTGCTTGAATTTTCTATGAGTGTTATGATACTGACTGAACATCATTTTGAGCTTCTAAGCTTAAAAGGAGACTGCACAGGCTCGTCTGAGTCAACACTTGTCAAAATGCCACATTCATTGTTTGGAAAGCACATGTCGCTGCTCAAATTACAAATCCTCATGGTATCCAATAGGAACTTCCGTTCAAGGGTCCCAGCGCCTTTAAAATAGGTTGCAGGATTATTTTATTTCCTTATACTCAAAGCTTTTAAACTTCTTACTGACCGTTCCAAGGCGCAACTTCTTTATTTGTGTTCGCCGTTGACAAATTGCCTTGTATGTGTCTTGCAGCCTTGTGTTCATCTGTTGGGAAAGGGGCTAAGGCCGGTGTCGTCGCCGGTCCGGCAGGTGCAGCATTTGCTGTACCCACTTTTTTGGCCGAGTATGCTATCCACCGTGTTCCTTTATCTCGTTTCGTTTTTTTTTTCTTTGAGCTTACCTCTGATTTTATTTAATCATGCGACAATTTACTGAAACACTCCGAACGTTGCGCATGTCATTAATAGACATTGCCAAGGTGTTAGAACAAGCAGTCACAGAGATATAGGTTATGGGTCGTGTCGCGGGAAAACCTAAGGCAGTTGTATTTCAACAACAAAGGCGCAGACCAGCCTGCGCAGACGCGCAAACTGGTCTGCGACTTTGTTGTTCAATCGCTGGAAAGTATAATTGATAAACTTGTTACAAGCAAAATTTCAGCATTCTAGCTAATCTCTGTAACTGAGCAGGTTGGTTTGAGTCTTGCATGGTCAAAAGCCCCGAAGACGGGTTCTCATTTATCAAAGTCATGATAATTTCTGTGATCCAGTTTTGTTTCCCTCATATTGACAATTTGCTTTTTTTCTAATGATTCTAAATGAATATATATATATGAGCATCGTGCGCCCATGTCTATTCCGTTACGGATATACAAGTCCTGCCTGTTCCAATTTAGCACAAGTTTGTTCGGTTCCTTTAACGTGCATTTGCCTTAAAGAAGCCTAGACCCTGTGGACAGAGAAGTGTTTAACCGTCGTGGTTCGTCATAAGGCCCCGAATTCATTACGATGAAGGATTATGTCCAACATTCGGTTTTTCACTCCACTCTAGCAAAAAAAGCATGATCCAAAGCGACTGCAATCTAGGCCCAAACATATTAAAACCCATTAAAAACGAACATAGAAGCGCTAAAAATTAAAACAAAATCTCGGGGGGGGGGGGGGGGGGGGCTAACGATAGGGTGGAATGATGGAATGATAGCCCTCTTGTGCTCTCCACCCTTTCGTGCCTTGGGCACTCGATGGTTTCCTCCGTCGGACCACTTGAGAATACACGGCGACGGCCCTGAGTCTGAGCTGACCCTCAAGGCGCTTCTGTATGTGACGTTTTCTTCTTTTGTCACTTTCCCATAAGGTGTTCTGGGTCAGGTGTGATACTAATTGTATTGATTCCTGACATTTGCGTTCTTCCTCACTTTTTATACTGACACGAGTACCGACTCACAAGAAATACCGTATACTGTGCTATCCTCTCAGATCAAATAGTGGTTGGTTGCCCATTAGGTGTGCCTATTTCATATTATATTATTTACATAGAGTTCAAAATGAAAAAATATTTCCCCGATCTCTAGCAACTTTGATTTGAAGTGCACAACCCCCCTGTTTTAGAATAACGAAAATAGTCCCCTAACATTGCGCACCTTCTGCAATTTTTTCAATAACTTCTCTTTAATGATTTGCTTTTACAAAATATACCAGGGAAAGTAACACAAGGTTGTTCTCAACAATATACTTTAACAAAAATTTGATTCAAAATAATTAATTTGAAGATTATGTCATTTGAAATTAAGGTCTGAAAATGTTTAACAACTTTTACAATTTTTTGCAGAAAGCCGCCCCTGTTCAGCAGTGAAAGCTTAAAGTGAAAACATTTTGCTGTTTTTCTCTTTCCAAAAGTAGCCTGATACTACATCTCAAAGAAGATTTTATCTGCTTAAATGGGGCATAGTCACATGGGCTAGTGCGCAATGTTAATGGCCGCGCAATGTTAGGGGACATGACTGTATCCCCTAAATTTTAACTTATTGGACAAAGGGGAAATTAGTACATCATTTGAGCTTGGTGGGCCAAGATGAACCACTCTCTATGGCTAGTCATATGGGTAAACCTAAGGCAACCATTACTGACCCGCAAGTAAGCCTAGAGATAGCTGTTTCGGTCCCGTTTGACTAAATGAGCCGTGGCATGGGATTTCCAACAATGTGATATGTGTGACCAGCAAAGGCTCAGACCAGCCTGCGCATACGCGCAGTCAGATCAAAGCCTTTGCTAGTCGCTTGAAGATCCTATGAGTGTTAAGCTACTGACCAAACATCAAAGTTTAAAAGGAGGCTGCACAGGCTCGTCTGAGTCTACACCTGTCAAATGCCACATTGTTGGAAATCACATGTCACGGCTCAAATGTGTATGTCCACAGCCAACTGGTCTCAATGTTATAAAACTTGAGCACAGTTTCAGACTCAAAATAAAGCGCAATGATTGGCTGCTTGCGGACACGTGTCCGCAAGCAGCCAATCATTGCGCTTTATTTTGAGTCTGAGAATGACCTCAAGTTTTATAACCTTGAGACCAGACTTACCTGTTCCAGGCGTTTGTGAATGCTCGTTCAGGAGTTTAACAATGCTATCAATACTACTTTTATTTCCATTCATCTTCCAGTTCCATCCAACAAAAAATTTTCGCTCACCCTGACCGATTGACAATTTAAACCATATGATAGCAGAACAAGCACAAACCAAAGCTGCATTTTTTAACATTTTATTTCGATAGATCCTTTGCAACTACAGTCAGGCAATCGGTGTAATAAAACGACAAGTAAACGATAATCGTCTAAGTGGACAATTCAGCCTATGTGCATACGTGTTAAGTGGGATGAGCTTTCGCCTTAAGATCACATGATCAATAATAGATTTTCCTTTCAAAAACAGCGACTAGATTAGAAATGTATGGGAAATGAAGGCTCTTATGCGGTGATGTTTTATTAAAAAGTTCAATAATTCTGTCAAGTTTTGACGTGGTTAAAATGAAAATTACTGAAACGAGTTTAATTAAAATCATTGTGAAAGGAGCACATATTATTTTGTCAATATTCAATACAACTGTGTTTCATTTTTTATTTATTTTGTTTTGCTCAAAACGCCATCTTAACACCTTCATGCGTAATGAAAGCAAATCAGAAGGCAAAGATCAGGGATCGATACAATCAAGAACCACACCTGACCCGAGACACTATATTGAAAAGTAGCAAACACACAAGGAAGCATAAAACACAAAAGAGCCAAGAGGTCAGCTCTTTCCCAGCAGGCAAGGAACAGACAAGATGGTATCATAAAGACAAACCTATACCATAAATAACAAAAAAGGATAAATGTAGGGCTTAAACCGTACCACCTGTATCCTTGATTCTGAAGTGCATAAAGACATATAAATGTAAGGTTCGCATGAAAAATCCCAAACTTAAAGATGCATCATCTCTTAGGATATATATATATATATATATATATATATATATATATATATATAATATAATAATATATCTGAAGGATACTCTTAATCTCACATGGGTAAATATGGGAACGTAGCGTTGCATTATGGGAAAGTAACGTTACTAACGTCGTTTCTATGCAACGTCATATTAAACTCCTGATGATCTGTATAACAGTGAAACCGGTAGAGGAATAGAAAATTATGTTTAAAAAATTGTGTAATCGGACTTAATCTTGTTTTATTTATATATATAAAAAATTGTGTAATCGGACTTAATCTTGTTTTATTTATATATATATATATATATATATATATATATATATATATATATATATATATATATATATATAAACTGCCACCAGAATTTTTTTGCCAAACCAGTTTTTGGCAAAATGACCTAGTACTTTTAGTTGACATAGAAAGCTAAAGTGACTTATTTCCAGTAGAATAGACCCTACTAAGGAAATTCTATAGGTTTTTGGCTTAAAATCTGTAATGACCTAGAAAATATTCAACGACAAAGGTCAAAATCCCCGCGGGGATTTGCAAATCCCCGCGGGGAAAATATTTCCCTGCGGGGATTTTTCACCATCCCCGCGGTTTTTTTTCCCCCGTGCGAAAAATTTCCCCGCGGGGATTTTCGAAAATTGTAAAACTCAGTTTTTTATTCAAATATGACAAGATCTCATGTTAATGGTGTGTAAAAATGAATGTCCACCAGTAATAACAATTTTTCATTTTTCCCTGCGGGGATTTTTCCCCGCAGGGATTTTTGGAGAAAAAATCCCCGCGGGGATTTTTTAAAACATCTGTTTAAGGGTCTAAAATCAAGCTTAGGTTCACTCTTGCAATCTGTATGACATATTTGAGTATGTTTCAAGTATATATTAACATTTTGATTTTCCCCATGGGGAAAAATCCCCGCGGGGATATTTCCCCGCAGGAATTTTTCCCCGCAGGGATTTTTCCCCATGGGGATTTTTTTTCTGCACAGTATTCATCCTTAGAGGATCTTATTCAATGACAAAGTATTTTTTCTGCATTTATTCACATTTATATTGTATATGGTATGGATCCAGCTCAGTTGCTGCATGTTGTAGTGAAGCAAGCGTGTAAACTGTATTTTTAGATTTACTTGGTCACAAACTCAACGACAGTTTTTCACATTATGCTGCCCATATATCTGTATTCACAGTAAAGCTGCACCTGTTAGGGCCACCTGCTTGTTCCATCTCTTTGTTCACTTTGCAAAGAGTTTAGATCCAGATCAGGCCCTACATCTCGGGTACAGATTACAGGATCAAAGTTGTTTGATATTGTGGTGTTTTTTTCTGAATTAGCTTGGGCATAGTAATAAAACTAATATTATTAATATCAGCAAATAAAAATAAAACATTTGTCTACTTTAACAGTTTTTGTTAAAAAGTTGAGAGGTAATATGATTTTAGCATTTGTGTTGTCTGCTGATTCTTCATGATTTAACTTCTTCAAAACAAATTCAATAATACCAACAGAATGACAAACAGTTGGATTCCGACTTTGTCTTAAGGGATAATTAGTAGGTTTGTTTTGACATGCACAGTCAAACAAGCTGTGCCTCATTTAAGCAATAACTGTTTGAATCCAGATCAGGCCCAACAATGTGTTAGACCTGATCTGGGTCCAAACTGTTTGCTTAATATTTTGTTTATCAGCAGACAACATTAGCGGATAAAAGGTCGGAGGAGTGCTATGCATATGACTTAATTACTGGCAATAGTACAGTGTACTGGGCCGACTGGATTAGTACTCGGCATATGCCAGAACAACCACCTAACACAAGTAAAACTGGACACTTTGGAGTACTCCACAATAAACCAAGTTATACAAATACTTACACCCATGTAGGCAGTGCTCCACCTTCTTGTTTGGAACTAAAAATCACCACCCTCTACCACCTGACCGTCCCCCGCCCCCCTCATTCCCCCCCTCCCCCTTTCTTTTTTCTTTAGACACTTGCTCAATCGATACTGATCAATACGTAAATTTATGAATTTTGAGAAAAAGAAAATAGAATCTGTTGGCTGTGCTTTTTACTAATTTAGGAGTGCCCTAAACTCCTCAGTAGTCTGGGAATTGACCACCGAAGGAGAAAAACTATTCCACTGTGGAATAGTCCGCAGAAAAAAGTTCTTCAGGGCACCTGTGTTTCGCAATCTCCGGCAGGTCCAGCGGGCTGCTGTCCTCTGAACTTTCTCTACCTGATTAATCTGAGGTTTTGAGTAAGGGCTCCAAAAAGGTGCTGCATACTCTAGTTTAGGCCTAACCAAAGTTTTGTATGCAACTTCCTTAGTACTTGTAGTTGCAAAAGCCAAATTCCTGCGAAGGAAACCGAGTGTCTTAGTTGCTTTGGAAGAAATTTCTGAAATGTGTTGACCCCAATCCATATTATCAGAGATGGTTATACCAAGGTATTTTGCTGACTGAACTTTTCCAAAGTTTTCTTGTGAAGGGAATAATCAAAGAGAATTTGTTTGTAATGCTGATGCCGAGTCACTCTATGACCGAGTCACTCTCATAGAGTGACATTTGGCAACATTGAACTTCATTTGCCAATGATTGGCCACAGATTGAAGACCTTATGTTATCCGGCAGGTCATTTATAAAAGTAAGGAACAGGATCGGTCATACATACTCCCCCTACACACACACACATACTTCCTGACTTAAATTACTTAAACTCTAGATCTTTCTGGACTCGGACACGGAACAATTTTATATAATGTTTATTTTGCTCTTACTCACATTCTGTAAAGAGATTTTATTTAAGCCCTCCAATTAATATATTCAACTGTCCGTTCCAAGGCGGTGCTTCTTTTGTGGATCATTTATGTTATTTCTGTCTTGTATTTGTTATGTGTTTGTGCACCTCTATTAATTGATGCCTGGACTTCTTGGCTCTCTTTTGTGATGTCTAATTGTGAATTTGTCACTCTCCCATGGGTATCCTGGGTCAGGTGTGGATGCTTGATTGTGTATCGATTCCTGATCTTCCCCTCTTTGTTACTTTTAGTAAAAGCCGGTACTTGGTTAAGCCGAGACTTAGCAAAATGTGTGCGAACAAATGTGCCACAGAAAATGTGTTTTTTCTTTGTTTAAATAACTAGTCATCTGTATTCAATGGTAGAAAAAGAGAGAAAGAATGTTTTAGAGGTAAGAAATCATACAGATCGCGTTGTTTCATTCCTAATTCGTCTGTTGAAGCGAAAAAAAATGTTGCGTTTCGTCCCCAAAGCAGTTCGTACTCAGTCCATTGGCTTTATTCATTCTGCTAGTCGTTTCCCCTAAGTGTCTGTTGTAAAGGGTGAGGCACTCAAGGCCTTTGTCCTGTCAAGATTTAAATTCGAAAAGAAAGTTTGTACCAAGATACAAGAAACTTTATTTAAAGTCAGCATTCAATTTTAACATATCAAACATTAGCCATCAAGGCTATTTTACTGACAAACAAAGTGAAAGACTGTACAAGTATAAACATATAACAAATCACAGGAAATTTGGGTTAATATCACAGAAATTTACATTGCTATACTTGTATAGCACAGATATTTATAATTTTAGATCATATGTAGGATAAAATCTTATAAAGATATTTTTTTTATAAAACTGATAATTTTTCTATTGTTAAAATATATATTATGAGCATATAAATAAGAGATCCTTCTTTACGATCTATCTAGGGGAAGGAATGGACACCCAGGTGAACCGCATGTCTAGATTTCGGAGGGTGTTGGCTATCGGAGGTAAACATTGAGATCATGGATGGATAGGGGTTGTATTTATCCGTTTTTATTTCATATTGAAAGTTTCTTGGGGACGAGAGCAGCAAACATGTGGCTTCTATATTGAGTGATAAGGACTCGGAATCTGGTAAATACTTTTGATCCATGTCTGTAGGATTCAGGGCGACTTTTCAAACGGCGAATGTGAATTTTTCAATGAAAAAAGGCTAGTGGTTTGATCATTGCTGGACTTATATCAACCTTTGACACTAGTTGCTTGTGCCGCTACCATTCTATATCTTTCTCCTGCATGGCTTGTAAGTGTCATGTCCAAAACTGCTATTAAAACTTCAGATTTTGAAAATCGCTTACGTTGCTATCGTTTTGATGGTTAGCAAAATGTTCAGAGGACTTACCTCCGATGGAACGCTATCCATAAACATGACACCATCGTCATAAAATTGCAAAAAAATAAGTGTTGTACACGTCTGTTTGAATTATATTGGACTGATACATTCAAAAGAGAGGTTAAACATTGCAGCGGTAGTTATGAATCAAGGAAAAATAAAATAATACATATAAATATTAACTGATGAATTCAAAATATTCGTTCAAATCACCGCATTTCCAAATTCAAATGCGATTTAAATTCAAACAGATTCAGTTCAAAAACATGCATTGCTTTCAGAATTCTTGTCATTCTATATACTTACGGCTTATATGTTGATTTTATTCCTTAATGCGGTTCATTATGATATAAAACCATCCCAAAGCAGACCATGTGCAGCCCAAAACTCCTTTGTTTACCTCCGGTAGCCAACACCCTCCGAGATTTGGACATGCGGTTTACCTGGGTGATGGACGAAACTAAGGTGGGATAAAAGGGGCTCAAGAGACCCTGATCGCTATGATGGCTGCATGGTTTCAAGGCTCTTAGGCGAAAGACGAAACCTAGATAGGGCGCAGGTAGACCAAAAGATGAGGTCGATCAGTGGAGAGTAGACCTTATCAGCTGTATATAATACAGCTATAATTTATTCAGGCTTCCAGATAAGAGCGCCCGTTGGAAAACCATTTTCTCCATTTAATTCTCATCCAAAACATATGTTGTGGGTACTCAAAAGAACCGTCTCAATAAGACGGTCCTTTCGAGCACCCAAAACACATGTTTAATATTGGTGAGAAAAAAAATATGTTGTGGGTACAAAAAAGAACCATCTCATTGAGACGGTTCTTTTGAGCAACTAAGAAGACACATGCTTAATATTGGTGAGAAAAATCATACCAAATTTACGCTTATAAAATTATAAGAACTATGGATTATAGTGGCACTTTGGAAGCTTAGCAAAAAGCTTAAATCAGATTAGGCATTTAATTAATTAAAATAACTTAAAATGTCCACCCCTTTAATTTTAATCTTTTGACAGATAGATCTACACTAAAATGATTTCAAAGATTCAAAATCAGTAAGCTTGATGTTTTATGTTAATTACATTTGTGGAAACTTTACATTTTAGTCACTCAACCTACATCGTGAGACGTTTACATTGAAGATAGTGCCACAAGGCCTGATACAGAATTTCACATTGATAACTTTTTATTTTTAATTAAAGCAAACTACTGTATCCTTAAAACAGGAGCTTTCCTATGTATCCATTTAAACAATTCTCGGGGGCCGCACTTCCAGTTAGCAGTGGTTGTCAAGGACTTAGTTTACCGAATATGAAAATCACATGTTTTTTCGATATTTTGATTTTTGTGTTTCCCTCAAGATAACCTTCAAAAGATGGCAAAATCGTAGTTTGCATTAGGCTGCAACAATCATAACACGATGAAAGACGAGAAAATACAGGTCTTTAGCACCCAAATTATTATGTCAAACCCTTAGAAATATCGATCTTGCAGTCACGTTGGTGTTGCGTGAATTTGTATATTGACACTAAATATCAACAGTTAAGCAACAACAATTTTAACCATTTCAGTACAGATAGGTTTGTCGCACTGTGCACATAGATAGATAGATAGATAGATAGATAGATAGATAGATAGATAGATAGATAGATAGATAGATAGATAGATAGATTAGTCACTGAAATATCCTGAACTTTCAATGAAAAGTGCAGTATGGGTTGTTATACACTATGGACTTTTGATGTCAATTTCTTTGGGTAGCTCAATTTCATAAATGTGGTCTTCTCAAGGAGTGTAGATATTCATGACTGCGAAGCCATGTATCATGTCACATCTCAGCAGACTGCCTTCTGTTTGTTTGCTTGTATTGTTGCTTTTGTCCCAGTCAACAGCTATGGTCATTGTGGGATGGTCAGTTCACCTAACCATGCACACTTTTTCCTAGGCAAGCTTGAACAAGCGGTTAACCAGTACTTCGTGCACATACTTTCGCTTGTAGCTGACCACAACCCTTCTTAAATGATTCAGTGGAAGGGGGAATGACAGCAGAAATTGTTTCAGGACAATCTCCACAAAAGTATGGGACCGGACCAGGATCGAACTCATGACCCCTGCAAGCACGTTATCGACTGGGCTACGCTGCCCGATAGACTGCCCTCTGTAGTTGCATTAGGGCTGGAACGATACGGCTGTCATCCGATACGATACGTATCGCGATACATGCAATACAATACATATCAGGATATATCAACACTGATACACCAACACTTAGAAGCACTATTTCTGTAGTATATTGATAAAAAATGTTTGCACTTTTTTCTATCCCATTTGCCAATTATTCAATAAGACAAATATTTTTGTCACTTTTTTGAAAAATTGGGCATTAATTTGACATTTATGTTGTATACCGAAATTGTGTAGTGAAGCATGTAATACACACTATTAAAACCAGTAAACATGAAGTGAGCACCGCCTTAATGGATAGATCTCAGCAGGTCCTGTGTGCCATGCAGCTCTGCTAAACCTTAAAAGTTATTCCTATTTTGTGGAAGTACCAAACCTAAATTTGAAAAAAATTCTATACAGGCATTTGAATAACAGCAAGGAATCGGCATGTGGTTGCCCAATGAGAGCACAATAGAATTTTTTTATCTATCATTACTTTTGACTATTTGTCCATTTGATCTTGTTTTAAGTAGCGAACATTTACACTGTAAGAATATAATGTACCTGAATATATATTTTGAGGTTAGAAATTACCAAAATTTTTTTTAGTAAATATCTGAAAGTATCCCGATACGGCACCCAAGCGTATCGATACGGTATCGGCCAAGTCCGTATCGATACATTGTATCGATATATCGTCACAGCCCTAAGTTGTATCATGTTTCATCTCAACAGACTGCCCTTTGTGGATACTACAGTTGCAAAAATAAAATGAATATTAAATAACAAACGGGTGTAAATGTTTCAACTTGGCAGACTGCTTTCAGTTGGTAGAGTTGCAAATCAGTGTAGCAGGTTTCATCTCGGCACATTGCTCTCTGTTGGTAGAATCGCAATCTGTGTATCATGTTTCAGCTCAGCAGACCGCACTCTGTAGATAGAGTCGCAAACTGTTATATTATGTTTAATCTCAGCAGACTGCCCTCTGTAGGCCTGGTTGTAAACCGGTTTCTCATATTAATTCTCAGCAGATTACTCTCTGTAGATATGGCTGGAAACTGATGTATCACACTACACTCAGCAGACTGCCCTCTGTAGATAGATTTGGAAACCTGTTTATCATGTTTCATCTCAGCAGGCTGCTCTCTGTTGATAAGAGCTACAAACCTGTGTATCATGTTTCTTTTCAGCAGACTGTCCTCTGTAGATAGAGTAACTGTTGTGAGCTGGTCTATGATGTTACATTTCAGCAGACTGTTCTATGTACTGATGTATCATGTTTGCAAGATGACAATTTCAGGTAAAGCTTCTAAGCAGAGAGGAAATACACGGGACAGAATGTCAGGCCTGATCTGAGTCCAAATTTTTTGAAATGCATGTAGGCAGATAACAATGTCTCATGAAAATTTAATGGAAAGTTAAAATACAGGTTTAACTTCAACTTGTCGTAACCTCTAAAGTGCCAAACATTCTGCCCTCGATAAAAAATGTCGGGCCTTATCTGGGTCCAAATTGTTTGAAAGGGTTATCAGCAGATGACAATGTCATGTACAGATGTAACGCAAAGTTAAAAAACATCGGTTAAACTCCAACTTGTCATATCCTTTAAAGTGCTAAACATTCAGAACCCTGATAAGTCTGGACAAAATGTCAGCCTGATCTGGGTCCAAATTATTTGAAAGGGTTATAAGCAGATGACAATGTCATGTAACTGTTTTTTGCTTAGTTAAAATACATAGGTTCAACTTCAACTTGTCATAAGCTCAAAAGTGTCAAACAGTCTGGAACCTGATAAGGCCCGGACAGAATGCCGGACCTTATCTGGGTCCAAACTGTTGTAAAGGTTACAGATTTAATGCAAAGGGTAAACTGCAATGGTTTAAATTGACCTAAATTTGTCAGAACCATAAGGGTTAGGCCAACCTTAGAAATATTGTTGTTTCCCTTTGGAGCATTATGCAATACTTTTGACCTGCATTAAGTGATGATTTGTCTTGAAAGCAGTTTTTACTCTTTTTGAGAGTGGTTGTTTTAGGCAAGTTTTTCTGCACATAAACAATTTGCTTTAGAATATATTTTAAAGATAACACTGTTTACAATTGACAATTCTCTAAGTTTGCAATGAAATTAAAAAAAAAAATCTTGACAAAAGATTGTAATAGAATTTTTTGTGTAGGGGCTTTTTCAGGGTCAGTCGGGTAAGGGGAAAAAATAAAATTTTAATTTAGGCCAATATCAGGCCTCTATGGCTGTTTTCCCAGGCACCATGTATTCAGGGAGGTTCAAAATTGATAACTTTTTCAAATATCTAACTTTTGTCACAGCATCCAGATAATCCAAGCATTGCATGCTTGGATCCAGAGGGGAGACCAGACCCCCTTAAAAAATACAAATTATATGGGATTAGATAGGGAATAATTAAGCACCTGGATACTCCCCCCCCCCTCCCCCTACCCCTGGAAAAAGTTGGACACCATCCTCACCCCTTGAAGAATTGATGGACCCCCTCTGGAACCATGGAAAATTAAAATTTTCTTTGAAATAAAAAAAAAAAAGATTTTTTATGGCAGATGGTGTATCTGTTGAATCCACCCTCCTGGACGAGAATTCTTGGACCCTCACATGTATCGCTATTGTTGCTTCATATGGAAATCCATATAATAATTGCTGAGAACATTTTTTGAAAAGGATAGCTTTTATGACAGGTTGCATTGTACCAAAGGTGTTGAGTGTCAAACTTGGAGGTGTGAGAATGTCAGAATTCAGATTCAAAATAGTCATTTATCTATCTAGAGCTTGATAATATCTCGGGATATATAGAATTTCAAGTCCGTTCATTTGTTGTTAAAGCTCCTCCTTTTTTTGGCCATGCATTATTTTTTTTTTTTTTGAAATTTTATTCCGTGACCTTTTAATATATATACAATGCTCAATCCCAACTTCATTTTATAAAAAAACTATGGGATGTTCTATTGGCCTAAAAAGAGTTAAGGGGGTCATTTGTGTGCAATTATTTACAATTGGCACGGGAATTCAGCTCAATTCATTTAGAAACAACATGGGGAATTCTTATTTTGGTCAAAATTAGGCATTTCAAAGTGCTGATCTGACCTTGAAATTAAGGTTAATGAATTGAACTCAAACCTAATATCCCTCCCCCTACCCTCCTAACTATCAAAGGCCCTGATAAGCAAAAATTTGAGCCCTTTCAGAATAATTATGTGTTTTGTGTTTCAGAAGAACCGACTCATTGAGACGCTTCCTTTGAGTACCCACGTTTGCACAACAAATGTTTTATTTTGAGAAAAATGAAATATGATTTTCAAATATGCTCTCTAGAGGCCTGAACAATGTTTCAATCATTGGTTTTGCAGAAAATGTGCGGAACAGAAGCTACACCGTCTAAGCGACACAGATGGTGACATGGACTCACAACGCCAACAGGAACAGCACTAAAGCCACTATGTACCCCACATAATTTGTGCCAGTATTCTAGGAGCAAAGATGTCTGTTTTGTGTGCTTGCTTAATAAAAAGGGTAAGTAAATTACCCCTATACCAGCTAGTGATAATTTTGTCATCTGCTGATGTTCTATGCGAACAGTTTGGAAGGCCTTCAGTAAAATATTTTACTGACCGTTCCAAGGCTGTACTTCTTTAATGTTTTTTCTGTCTTTCGCTTGCTATGCCTTTGTGCACGTCTGTTTATGTGTGTGCCTTGTGGGCACCTGCAGGGAAAGGGCTGACCTCTTGGCTCTCGTTTGTGGTGTCGGGCTGTGAGTTTGTCACTTTCCCATTGGTATCCTGGGTCAGGTGTGGTACTTGATTGTATCGATTCCTGATCTTTGCACCCATACTTACTTTAATACAGGGGTTGCTAGTGCTCAAGATGAGAAATGTCTTTAAATGACATCTTCTCCTGAACCACTGGTCCAAATTTTAAATAATTTCACAGAAATGTTCCTCATGATTCCCTCTACCAAAATTGCACAAACAGTTTTGCTCCACCGAAAAAGGGGTTGGCATACAGTTTGGACCCAGATCAGACTGGACACATAATGTTATCATTAGTGTAAAACTTTGATGTTTTTTGCCTTTAAACAAATTATTATTTATACAATTACAAGTTAAAACTTTTGTAAAATGCTTGTGATCTTTCAGCATTTTTTTCTGTGAGTGACACCACAGTGAGTAGAATAAAAACATGACAGTCTTTTAAAGTATGAAAGAACATAAGGGGTATAGATTAACTTAGGGGTGAGCAGCTAACAGACCATAGCAAAAGCATGAACAAAATTATCGATCATGCCAAGAGTTAAAGCATGCTTTCATAGTTAAAGCATAAAGAAAAATCACAAAAAGTCCAATTTTTGAAGGTTTACCATTTCCCTGTTTAATACACAGGCAATGAGGGTCTAGGTCAAGTCCATTTTATCAGACAATGTCATTTGTTAATCACCTTGCAGACAGTTAGGACCCAGATCAGCACTTATTGAAAGTCAGTTCTGGTCTGCATCCAAAATGTTAGACATTCTAATAGTGTTTGAAAAAAATTAATTTTGAAAAAAAAAAGTCAGCAGACTACAAAAAGCATGAAAAGCATTCAACTACTTAAAAAAGATCTTTCTGGTTTAAATGGTCAAGCAGTGGCGGATCCAGAGGAGTTTCAGGGGTTCGCTCGAACCCCCTCCCCCCCACCCATTTTTAAATGTCCTATGAAAATGAAATAATTGGCTTTATGTCCATTCTAGTATTGCAATCATCTTGATGGGGAAGAGAGAGCTGATTGCTTTGCTTAATTTGTCTTCCTGGTGTCTCATGAGGGTTGAGCGGCTCTTCCTCGCGGTGCTACGGGGTTGTCTGCAGTTTGTGATTGTGGTATTTCCTGATCATACTCACTTACTATTTTTCAGTGAGACCAAATTATTTCTTTTTCATAGGATACTTAGGAAAAATGAGATAAAATCAGCAAAGCGAATCCCCACACCTTTATATATTATGAACCCCCTTTGTGGGATGTACATTATATATCTATAGATATCATGTAATGTTCTATGTTTATAGTTATTGTTTGTCAAAATTGACCCGAGACATATGAATATTCATTGACCTTACATCCAATCTTCGGGAATCATCGTAAAAAGTGAGCTTTAGATTGTGGTACAATTACTTGTCTGAATGAAAGAATTCTACAATTTCTCGATAGCTTTATGGATACATTTAACAGGATGTGTTTAGCATTCAAAAGATGTGGGTTCGAATCTTGTTCCATTTCATTTAATTATTTTTTTAGTCTTTTTTCATTTTTTTTTTTGCTAAGTCTTTTGTGCACAAATGGATAATATATAATTATAAAAATCTGATCAACTACAACTAGCACATTGTATGATTTCAATATAAGCTCACATGTAATTAACACTTTGCATGCTTGGTCATTTTAATACTTTTATCTCATCAGCAGACATTTTTCCAAAGTTAACTTTTTCAAAAACTCTTACAGAAACACTTTCAGATGATGGCAAACGGTCTGTATCCAGCTCAGGACCAATGTTTTGTTGGTACTGACCAGGGTCCAAACTGTTTGCAAAGACTATCAGCAGACAACAAAAGTCGCCGCTGGCAAGGAAAGTGTTAATAAAACCGAGGCAATTAATACTGAATATCCAAATGAAAAGATGTAAAGATAATCAGAAGGAGGCATAAAATATTTGAACAACTTTGACTTAAAAAGAATGCATACATTTGACAGTCATAAAAAAGTCTCCCACCCAAAGATTCGATCCGGGTTTGGGTGATCTTTTTCAAATTGTGAACTAACCACTAGGCTATCAGACCATATAGATTTAAGAATTGACATTATCTTAATAATCTTGGTAAAAGCATGATCAAGGTTGGAGTATTTCACGAAAAAGTGTGACAGGGGGAAAATAGGTCTCATTGCATTACATTAAATTTCATCAAGCTTGGCTTTTTTATGTTAAATACGGTACCAGGTACTTGATTCAAATCCTGTATGTATTTTCAAGACAGATGTTCTATAATTGCTAATATTCTATCTATAATTTTACCAATGCAACTCCATTGTTATGGTCAGGAAACAGAAAAAAAACACTAAATTATTCAGAAGTTGCAATTAGGACAATATGTCTTTAGATTTGTCTTTGTGCAGAAAGTTGTACTCTCTCTGCAGATAGTCAGTTTAAGATAAATTTTGGAAAGAACAGGTCATAGTTTTATATAAAGTGAAGAAACCCAAGAAAACCAAAATGTGACTATATTCTTCATTAAGAAACTGAAAGGGACCTGGCCCCTTACTTTGCTATAATTAAGGTGGAGGATGGATATGTACAGTTACTTTCTTACAATGATTTGCTGTAAAATAAAATTATTAAATTTGTGAAACTCATTGGACTCGCCTCTCACTGACAATTCTAAAATAGACCAAAAACAACAAGTCACACGAAAATCACTCTTATAAAAGCACGAATATCACGAAGATTTCGGCGAAAATTAATCGGTCTTATGTCAATTTGGGCAGTTTGAAAGAAGAACTATATAAAGAATAGAATAGGATGGACAGTTTGTTTCTTTCTGGATCTAAAAATAGCAATTTGTATCATTTAACATATTCTTGTTAGTGCTCAGCCACCTCTGTCATCTGCTGATAACCTTTGTGAACAATTATATAGGAGGCAGACTGTTGGTCCTGATCTGGGTCCAAACCGTTTGACTCTCTGATAGTGTTCCTGAAAGAATTTTTGTTACAAAGTTAATTTTGAATGCTAAAGATCAGCAGACAACAAAAAAGCATGAAAAAAGCTTGCAAACTGAGTAAATGATAGAAAAAGATCTTTCTGTCTTCTGTCTTAATAATCGACTATAGAACAGTTTGTCACTCTAAAAGTGTTCCTGAAAAATATTTTTGAGAAATTCAATTTCTAAAAAGTCAGCAGACCTCAAAACATTAATGTGGGCATGACCAGATTGGTCTGGAAATTTATTGTTCATCTAAATTGAAGGATGTTTTTGTTGTTACCATGACAACAAATAGTAGGTTTTGACCACATGGTGAGTTGTAGACACCTGGTGATTAATCCCTTATTAATAAACACAGAATTTTCAGGTTTATACTGAAATGCACATACTAGCTTTAACAAAATGGGGTAGATACAGATGAGAAGCCGCTAACAGTTAAATCTTCAAGTCATGTCCTGCTAGAAAGTCTCCTTGAATAAATTATTTTGTTCAGAGAACCAAGTAAAAATATTCCTTGATCAGACTGCTCTTCTTGAAGCATGCTGATCTGAGACTATTTTTTTGATATATGCTTATTTGCCTATATAAGTTGTTTAATTCTTTGTTGCAAATAGTTTGGATCCAGATCTAGCCTGGAGGTTATTGATTTTAAAAAAAAATGGGCCTATTTCAACAAAATATTTTTTAAGGTATGTCATTTTTTTTTATATAGCTTCAGCCTAGTGCAAGAATGAATAACAATGAGATCTAGCAGGAAAAGTTTATTATCATAATTATACCCCCCGCAAACTTTGTTTGTAGGGGGTATACTGTTTTCACGTTGTCCGTGCGTCCGTCCGTCCGTGCGTCCGTCCGTGCGTCTGTCCGTCCGTCCGTCCGTCCGTCCGTAACGCTTTGTTTCCTTAATAACTCGAAGAGTCATTGCTGGATTTTCATCAAACCTTTCAAACATGTTCATATATGCAAGACAAATACTTTAGACAAAAAAGTAAGGGCTAGGGGCCAATTCTATTAGAGTTATTTCCCTTTGTAGTTCTAAATGGCTTTTAATATAGTGCTTTTTCCTTAATAATTCGAAGAGTCATTGCTGGATTTTCATCAAACCTTGCAAACATGTTCATATATGCAAGACAAATACTTGAGACAAAAAAGTAAGGGCTAGGGGACAATTCTATTAGAGTTATTTCCCTTTGTAGTTCTAAATGGCTTTTAATATAGTGCTTTGTGCTTATGCTATTATAGGCCATATACGGGCCAATCAACTCCTACCACAGCTTTCGATGGAACAATTTGATACTTTTCCTATACAATGTAGACACATTGAACATATGCATGAAGGAGTTTAGTTCAGAAATTATAATTTTTGACAAAATGACAGCTGTGAGAACTTAGACAATTTTTCCCTAATAAGGTGTTTGTATATGCATAGACAGTGCCTTTATGGGCCGATCAACTCCTACCACAGCTTTTTATGGAGCAATTTGATACTTTGCCTATACAATGTACACACATTTAACATATGCATGAAGAAGTTTGGTTTAGAAAAAATATTTTTTGACAAAATGACAGCTGTGAGAACTTAGACAATTCTCGCTAATAAGGCTTTTGTATATGCATAGATGGTGCCTTCATGGGCCGATCAACTCCTACCACAGCTTTTGATGGAACAATTTGAGACTTTGCCTATACAATTTAAACACATTGAACATATGCATGAAGGAGTTTGGTTCACAAAAAAAAATTTTTGACGAAATGACAGCTGTGAGAACTTAGACAATTTTTTCCATATTAGGCTTTTGTATATGCATAGATGGTGCCTTCATGGGCTGATCAACTCCTACTACAGCTTTCGATGGAACAATTTGATACTTTGCCGATACAATGCAGACACATTGAACATATGCATGAAGGAGTTTGGTTCACAAAAAGTAATTTTGACAAAATGACAACTGTGAGAACTTACACAATTATTCCCTTATATGGCTTTTGTATATGCATGGTTAGTGCCTTTATGGGCCGATCAACTCCTAGTACAGCTTTCGATGGAGCAATTTGATACTTTGCGGATACAATGTAGACACATTGAACATATGCATGAAGGAGTTTATAATTTTTGTTTGCACAGATTCTACTGAAATCTTCTTATCAAAACTAAGGTCTTCTTGTTCGAACTATAACTTGCCAAGATTTTTCACTGACTCTTACTGTGCGGGGGGTATCTAATAAGCATTGCTTATTGACTTTTTTCATTATAACACATGCATACCTTGAAACATTCAACTCATAATATGGGCCAAACTTTTGGTACATATAACACATCACAGGTTTATATAAGCACAAATTTGCAGCGTAAAATTGTAAAAATCCCCTTACCCATAATTCTTAGCATATGATTTGGGTGCTCAAAAGAACCGTCTCATTGAGACGATTCTTTTGAGTACCCACAACATATGTTTTGGTTGAAAAATAAGAAAAATATTTTTTTGGGGGTACACACTCTTAACTAAAGGCCTGACATATGCTGTCAGTGAAGGCTCAGACAAGCCTGCACATGTAGGCAGTCTTGCTACAGCCTTCAGTATTTTGAGGCTAACTTTCTATTATCCTATGTACTACACAAAGTTAACTCTGTTTTGCCAAACAGTATATATGATTCCGATTCAAATTAACTCTTTGCATGCTGTTTTTTTTTTCATGCCTTTTTGTGATCTGCTGACATTTTTCAAAATTCACTTTTTCAAATAATTCTTTCAGTGTCAAACAGTTTGGATCCAGATCAGGCCCAATGTTCTAGCGGGCCTGATTTAAGTCCAAACTGCAAAGATCATCAGCAGACGATAAAATTCGCCGCTGGCAGTCTCACTAGGATTTTGAAAATAGGAGTAAAATTGCTGTTTGTCAGAGTTCTATTGGCACTTTTGAAAAGTTAGAGAGTCAGAATCAAAAAGTTGGAGTAAAATAATCCAAATTTGGAGTTAGTGAGAACCCTGTGCTGGCAAGCAAAGTGTTAATACTACCCATGAAATGGCCAAAACAACATGCATTGAGTTAATTTCATGTGCAATAGGTTTATGGATACCCCTATCTTTCACTTGTATCTTTTTATACAGTCAACACAGACATACAAGAGTACACACACACAATAAGAAGGTCAAACAAAAACGGCCTTAACCAGTTTCTGCCATTCACTACAAAATTTAATGCTGTCTGCTTGCTCAACTAACTCAACTGCTATTATGTACTTTGGTAGACTTTATTCTTCCTAGAGAACAATTGGATCAGAATCTCAGGCCTTTAGTAAAGGGTGCGTAACAGAAAAACATTTTTCTTATTTCTCAACCGAAACATATGTTGTGGGTACTCAAAAGAACCCTCTCAATGAGAGGGTTCTTTTGAGCATCCAAAACATACACAAAAAATTATGGGTAAGAAAATATTTAAAATTCTACGCTGAAAATGTTTGTTTATCTAAACATGTCATCTATATTTCTTTGCTTTCTTCAGCAAATTATTTATTGATAACACGACAGGTTACTTCAGATCATCATTTGAAATTCAATTTCCTAAATACAGCACTAAAAGAGTTAGGTCCCATTTTGTTTGATATGCTTATACCAGGCATACACATGGAGCAAGGACTACATAATAAAATAATAAAAAAAAGTATACACCATAAATAATGGGCGGACAACAAAAAATTTGTGATCGTTTGAACATGATAAAATTAAAAGATCAATGGTCAGTTGTTTGAAACAATACAGAGCTAACCCTTTTCCTGCTATTCATGACAAATGAGTATCGACGTGATTTCCAACAACGTGGTATTTTGAATAGTGTAGACTCAGACGAGCCTGTCCAGTCTCCTTTTGAGCTTAGAAACTCCAAATGCTGTTGGTCAGTAGCTTAACACTCATAAAATATTCAAGCGACTAGCAAAGGCTCTGATCAGACTGCACATATGCGCAGGCTGGTCTGAGCCTTCGCTGGTTTCACATACCACATTTCTGGAAATTTCATGTCGCGGCTCAAATGTTGGCTGATTTTTCATCTGCTGATGTACTTTGATGGCTTCTATTACAATATGAACCCATATCAGATGGCTCCTCTGATCAGGGTTCATATTGTTTGCTTCCATGATAAAACTAGTCTTAAATGCATATGAATCAATGCAGCAGATGTAATAAGCAGGCAGCATTTTTAGAATTTAATTTACAACTTTACAACATTTCAACAAAATATGGCGAAAAAAGGTTCTTTTTAAACTCTCAGATGTTGTTAAATATTAAAATGCCAACAATGTTGGCATTTTAACATTATGAGCATTATAAATTACATGCTCAGTAGTTGATTTGAGCATGGATCAGGACCTGGCTGGATATTTTCTCTAATTTAAACTGCTTACAAGGTGAAAAAGTGGTAATGGTAAATTATATGGTCATGTATTTCATTTAAAACTGAAATGTGTGATCACTAAGGCGGTATTCAGCGGCGGATCCATAGTGTTTTGTTTTGTACCCCCTCCGCTACCACCGCTTTGAAACATGCTATGAAATAATTTGGTCTCAGTGAGACCAAACTGTTTCATTTTCACAGGATATTTAATAAAAAAGAAATAAAATCAGCAAAGCGAACCCCCTCCCCCACATCTTTACATATTTGCGAATGTCAAATCCCGTAAAGTCCGACCAGACTTCCCTGATATTCGTAAACACAATATGCTAATGCTCAGTGAGGACTTAAAATTGCTTGACAAAAACACAAAAGAGGAGAAATAGTTAGCATTTTTTATATGTATATCTTTACATGCTGCATACTTCTTCGCGATTTTGTTGTCGTCTGCTGACTTCTTTCATTCAAAAAATCTTTCAGGAACAAAATCAAAATGTCAAACTGTTTGGATCTAGATCATTCTGTTGGTCCTGATCTGGATCCAAACTGTTTTCAAATGTTATCAGCAGATGACAAAAGTTACTGCTAGCAGGGATAGTCATCCTAGTCTCCTGGCCATGGTTTACCCTTGTCCTGCTGAAAAATCTACTTACTATACAGACTTGATTTCAAGATATTTTTCAACCTTTTCCTATTGTAAATTAACGGAACCTATATACAGGACAAAAAAAAATTTGGTTGTTTGAAACCTGTCCTTCATATTGAGTAGATAGTCTTATATTAATCTAAGTATAAGTAGCTTCTTATCTATGCTCTACAGCATCTACAATCAAAAAATTACAGACAGGTAGATATACAGATGTCTGCAAATTATAGCTCAATATGGCCATGTGACTTATTATATGTCCACTTTCAAATTTTATCATACTGTCTCTGATCAAGTATTAGCTGTATTCCACCCTATAAGTGCACTGTGTCTATAGTCTGACTCTTCAGAGCTAACTATGATTAATAATAATAATAATAATAAGCATAATAATAATAATAATGGAAATGTCCAGAGTTATCTTTTTTTCATATATACTTAAGGAATAAAGAAACGCAACAGACAAAAATATAATTTTTGCGTGTTTAAATGACGATTTGGTGAAATCTCTTTTGAAAATTTCTTATTGAGTATTTATAGAATGTAATGAAATACCAAAACGTCATTTTAACGCTACATTTTACGCTACAAGATGAAAACATATGAAAACGTAAAATGTGACGTTAACGTCTGAATAAAGATCATGAAATCCCGTCTTTTTTATTATGTTTGGTTACTTGGCGTCGACTTGACAATGTGCAAATTAAACAAACGTCAAATCATATTCGTAATGCAGTGAAATGCTGCGTCAAAACACGCTACATGAATGGCAAGATACACAATGGTAGTGAAAAAACGATAAACGTCACTTATCGTCGTTGGGTGTGGGTCGCTGGTGAATATACGGGATAAGATAAACCTAGAGACATCAGAACATGCTTTCTTGGGAAAAACTGACTTTTCAGATACCGTAGAAAAACGCTGGTAAGTTGTTTAAATTGACGTTAGCCAAACAAAACACGGCATAATGCAAGAGAAAACATCTAATTACACGCCGAGAGTGAATACCAAACTTGTTTACTGTAACCTAAACTTTGTCACTGTACCATTTTATCTTTAGAAAAACACAAAAACATCATGGAAACCATTAAAACGTAGGATATCGAATTTTGACGTCAGAATTGAGGTTTTTTTCGACGTCTGATGATCTCAAGGCATAATTCTTGAACAAAACGTCCTTGTAATGAATAAATCTCAAGCAGAAAAGAAAGTTTACGCGTTTCACGCACTATTCAGATTTGACGTTAATGACGTTAAGCCGTTTCAGAATCCTACAGAAATGTCACCATTTGATCATTTCCTTCATCCGCAATCTATGCAAAGACTTTTTAAAACAATAAACCGTTGGTTGATTCAAACTTTGCTTTTATTGATCTGTTTCAGCAGTTTATTACGGGGGTCAGGCTGGTTTCGCGCAAACCAAAATGATTACGTAATCGATAATTACGTTTAACCTGCTGTAATTTGACGGACACATACTGCTCCTGTGGATAAATATCATTTGCACTAAAAACTTGCATCATAATGTATGCTTACAATGACTCAAAGTGTTTGTTGCGTTTCTTTATTCCTTAAGTATATATACAGGGCTATAGATATGCTTTATTTTCAAAAGAGTACTGTACTTGTCCATTTTTTAAGACATATGCGGCTATTTCCAATGCGCACCTTTCCCGCGTCTGCAAACGGGGAAAGTTGTCTGGGTCCTGTCTTTCGACTCTTAACGGATTCGGATCAACACAGCTTCTGATATTCTTATGTCATATCGGTGTTCCGATATTTTCTTCACAAAATAACTAATCAAAGTGTGTTCGAAATATCTATTGACAATAATCTTTTCAGAACTGATCGTCTCAGCACTAAAGACAGATAAATGTAGCTCAGTCGAAATCAAACAGTCAAACGACGTACACAATAACCCTGGTTACGAATATGATAGTGGCCGAGTCTATACTATTTGTATGGCTATTTCGAGCGGCGCACAACCTGACCTCGTGGCCTAGTGGTTAGCGTGTCTGGCCACAAAGCCAGAGGGCCAGGATCGATTCCCGGATGCGCACATATTTTCAGTGTGTTTTTTCTTTCTTTTTAACATTTTAATGCTAAATTACTTCATATACTAGTAAAATGGCATCATCAAAACGACCGAAATGGTCATCCTCGAACTTTTTATATTGAATTACCCATGAAACCTATGGGGGTGCGGTTACATCTGGCCCTCTATAAAGAGCATTAGTTCGGTGACCCCAGATTTTTATTCTTTTTTCTGAAAGGTATTATAATAGTCCATGAATTAAAAATAAATTTTCAAGATACTCAATATCAGATTTTTTAATACATGATTTATTCTAAAAACAAATTCCATTTTTCGACGAAATGCCAAAATATATCATGCAGTATCTTGTCACAGCATAGGATAACAAGTAAGCATGCACATTTTGGTAAAAGTTTGAGGTCATGAGCAGTAATTTAAGTTAAAAGAAAGAAGCTGGCTGAAGATTACAACCGTTTTAGCTCGATAATTAGGACTAGTGTTATTATTTTATATTTCTAGAAAATTGGTCAAATGCTGTAAACTTCAATATGAGATTCTGAAAAAATAAGCACGGTGACATATCCTTTTTATTTCATAAATGGATAGCCCATGCATAAAACAAACTGTATGCAAAGTATTGAAAATATTTCAATATGGGAAGTATTTAGTAGCATATGTCCTTAAAAAAGGTGTAACAAGAAATTTTTATGATTACTGATGACTATTCGTCTTAAAAAAAACATACAAAGTAATTATTTCAATTGAGCCCGGGCTTGCTGCTTGTTTTCCTAGGCTATTCATTAACAAAAAAGTAAACATTAAGATATTTAATTTCTCTTTGGCATAGTAGGTTTTGGGTTTTGCAGGAATACAACTAAGCCACAATGGGGATGGGGGTAGGGTGCCGGAGATGAAGAATTTTTGGAAAAAATAGTGCCAATTGGAGCATTATGGGTCCCCTTTAGGTGGCTTAAATTGTATGCTTTGGGAGGGGGTCGTGTGGAAATCATCAAAATGTAGAATCTTCAGGAACTAGGTGCTACTTAAAAACTTAAGAAAAAGATGATTTGAATAATTTTATAGAAATTTATTCTCATAAGACAGATAGACCGAAATACGATAATAGATAAATAGGACCAACTTTTGCATACGCCAATACTTGTTTGGATTTTGTGTATTGGATTCTCGCGACACAGGTCTTCTGATCATTTTTCTAAAAAGAAAAGGCGGCTGGATTTCAGAGATGTTTTACGGAAAATACTATTCCTTCTTGCAAGAAAGCATTGTGTGCTAAGGATATGGCTTGAATTTTATGACTTTCTTTTGACAGCGTGTCGTGGAACTGAAAGTAAAACACACAGCATTCCTCTGTGGTTTCCGATTGTTTCCACAAGCTACACTGTTGATCCACCGGAGATTTGCGCTTGCTTCATTTCTAACTGATCTATATTATCCCCCGACGAAGTCGGAGGGATATAGTTTTGGCGTCGTCCGTCCGTCCATTCCGTCCGTCCGTCCGGAACCATATCTCAGTACCTATTGGTCAGATTTGATTCATTCTTGGTACAAATGATAAGTACCATGGACTCTCAAACATCCAATAAGTTTGGTCAAAATCAACCCCTTAACACTTGAGTTATTGCCCTTGTTTTAGTATAGGCAATTATAAGGCAAAACCTATATTAGCTTTTTTGTGTGATGATCTTCACATTTTATCAAAGCTATTATATTTAACAACTTCTCACTATTAGACCATGATTGCCAAGTGCCTGTAGATAAGCATTGCAGTGTCAAAGTTTTACCCCACCCCCTTTGACCCCACCTAAGGGGTCAAAGGTCAAATATTTAAATTTCGCAATAACTAAGGCAATTGTTAATATTTTTTGCTGAAATTTTGCATACAGGCAGAGCAGCAATAGATATGAAACATATCAGACGGGATTTCAGTTTGAAGGCCTGGGTCCGAGCCTGTTGGGTGGACTTAGGGGGTGGGGCCGAGGTCAAAATTAAACTTTTTCAGAATATGGTCCTGTTGCATATCAAATTAAAGCTGACAACGCTGGCAGCAACATGGTAGCAAATATTTTGCCCACAGACACACCCTCGACCCAGGGGGTGGGGTCAAAAGGTCAAACTATATCTTTTTCTGAAAGTAGTCATGTTGCATATCAAATTAAAGCTGACAACGCTGGCAGCAACATGGTAGCAAATATTTTGCCCACAGACACACCCTCGACCCAGGGAGTAGGGTCAAAAGGTCAAACTATATTTTTTTCTGAATATAGTCATGTTGCATATCAAATTAAAGGGAATTGAGCACAGAGCACCATGAAAGCAAATATGCTGTCATTACACACACACCAACGACCCCCTGGGGTGGGGTCAAAAGGTCATTTTCTTTTTCTTTTCTAAAAGTGGTCATGTTGCATATCAAATGAAAGTGGAAGAAGTGTAGACCTACATGCAAGGTAACACTTTGAATTTACACACACCCTTGACCTCTGGGGTTGGGTTTAAAGGTCAGATATTGAAATTGTGCAGATGTAAGTATATTTTTTATTAAACTAAGCACTAAAACATACTTGACAGGTGTTTGTTATGATCTGAATGATACTGAAGGTGAACTAAGACTTAGATAAATGGGATTTATGTTTTGTGATTTACATGTTTCTCTCAAATAACCCTTGACGTTGGGGGATATAAATTCGTCGAATTTGTCTTGTTTAGAATGCAGTTACGAAGATTTGCTATGCATTCATGCCCGAAAGGAAAAATGTCGGATTACTTCTACCTTTTTGCTATCGTGTAAACAAGAAATTTAAGATATAATATTTCGGACATTATGCTCTGGAAAAACATTGAATGAGTAATGCTTACTTTGTTTTTCGTACATGATACGCTCTAAAATTTAAGTAAATACCTATCCTGCCAAATATTTGTGTAATTTACATGGTACGCAAGCTTATCTAAAGCCCTTTATACATGTTAAAATGAAGTGGTGAAATAAAATTTGTGTTTCTCCTTGTGGAATGGATAATATTGTTTCTTCAGCCACACTTAGAATGAGATCATTTTTCTGTGTTTCACCCCTATAGATCCTATATTTCTAAAGCGGAATCTTCCATTTGGTGAACTGACTTGCCAATAAATGAAAGAAAAAATATTGGCCCTGAGTAGACTGCTCATTTAGCTGCATACACTAGACTAGAAAGAGAACATGTTTCCATGTTTCTCCACTTAAGATCCTGAATTTCTAAAATGGAATCTTCCAATTGGTGAATTGGTCTTATACATACTAGCTTTCAATAAATAAATATACAAATAATATAATTATCCCTGAGAAGATTACTCCTATTCAGGTTGGTCTGTGACTTTTGTGTTTGTAGTTCTCTGAGCAGTGTAGTTATGGAATCCATTGAGTTAAAATTTTGGAAATGCAGTGACTAAATCAATCACTCTTCATTGACAGTTATAAATTAACACTTTAGCTAGTCATATGTTGTAATCTTTGCAAACAGTTTGGATCCAGATTAGGACTGAAATTCTGGATCCAATTTGATAAAATGTCGGTCGAGATCTGAATTCAAACAGTTTGACACTCTTTTAGTGTTCCTGAAAGAATTATATATATGAAAAACAAAATGAAATAAGTCAGCAGATGACAACAAAAGAATAAGAATAAACAATTACATGTACCCAGAATGCAAAGAGTTTAAATATAGAAATTTCAACCTGCGACTCCTTCGCATACAAAATGGGCAAATCCATGTTTATTGTAATTTTGATCTAAGATACTGAATTATGCAGCACCTGAGAACTTATAAACAGACCTTTAACATTGGTATGGCATTTAGCATACGACAGCAAAAGCATTAACAAAATTACTCCACCCCTCACTTCCCCACCCCCCCGCATGCAAAGAATCAGTTTATAGTCTTGTAGGTCAATGTGGTTAAAATAGGAGCATAAATTAACTCAGCATGCCGAGTAATTTTCATGATTTTTTTGTCATCTGTTGACCTTTTTAACATAAATTTTCAAAAAATCTTGCAGCAGGGATGCAACCATGTAGTGTTAACATTTTGGATCTAGATCAGGTCCAATGTTTTGTCTGGCCTGATCTGGGTTCAAACTGTATGAAAAGATCAGCAGCAGATGACTTTTTGCCACTGGCAGACAGTTCCTTACATGGGAATATTTTGTCCTGAAAAAGATGTCTGCTTATTACAACTGTGCTGCCCGTATTGTATATTCAAGTGCACTTCAGCCTAGCATGACCTTAGACTGGCCACAAGGAGCTGTCATAGACTACCTATACAGGCCACCTAATAGCTTAGGGAGCAGATAACAAAAGTAGTGAGTGGTGGTAATGAGTTTTAAAAGATATTTTACATATGTAGAACCTGTTGAGATAGCTCAAGCAGACAACAAAAAAGCATTCAAAATTACCCAGTAAGATGCAAAATTAAAGACATTCCACAGGGACAGAAATACTATATTTTTAGCTCACCTGAGCCGAAGGATCATGGGTGAGCTAATAGTATATCAGTCACTCCGTCGTCCACAATTTTTTTAGAAATTTTAACATACAAAATAGACCATCAATTTGTATGCGATAATACGCCACAGATGATGTGGGTTAATTAAAAGCAATTTTGCATCGTTTGGTATTCAATATTGGTAGAAAAAACTGGTGATAAGACCCAGACTGTAAGGGAGCATAATTATATCAGAATTTACACTTTCATTTTTATTCTTGCAGGTAACAAGGACAACCATAGAATCTCTGATTGGTTTGAAATTTGCCAAGATCCAACCATTAGGACATAGGAGTAAGCTGCCCTTGAGCTTTGGAAAAATCCCCATAGACTTATTATGGGAGACATGTTATTACCCGTATTTACGCACATAGAGCGGATGTGGTAGGTTTTTTCATTTTTGTTGGTGTTAATACTACATGTACATATAAAAACACACTGTATGCCAAAGGGACAATATAGAATTCAATCTTTTTGGAATGTTTGGCATGTACGTTGTGATTTATGTAAGCATTTAGAAATAGATTACAGTCATTATGAAACATCACAGGACCGGCGGTCCTGACTGGCGGATTAACTTGCCGTCTGACAAGAGTTACCTCGTCACAGGACTGACTGTGCCCAAAAGTTACTGTTTTGGCGGAATATAACAAAATACTCTGTTTTAATCAATCAATCAAAAGTCATATTGGAAAAATGTGTTTAGAAGCAATCAATATTTTGTTTACTGAGCTGTCTTGGATATTTTGCCGTCATTGGTCTTTATACATAATATTACATTAAAACTTAAAAACTTATATTTTTTTCTTTTTTTGTTGTTTGTTCTCATATGGTGTCGGTCTGGTGAAATTGTGGTTTGTCAGTCCACCAGACCGACTGTCCTGTAAAGTCTGGGAAACTTTCGTAAACTCTGAGATTAGAGTACCGATCCAGAGGGTCTGTCAGGGTTTTATTTATTTCTTGTAAATACCAACTTTTAAGTGCTAGAATTTTGATCTGGGGTACGTAAAATTCTTTCACATCATAAAGTTTTAACAGCTGGAAAAAGGAATTTGTTTTATGAGAAAAATTCAGAATAAAAGTGAACTGCACCAAAGTTGTGATTTTGAATTTAATGTGTGTCCATTTTGTAACCTGGGTAATTTTGCTTGCTTTTTTTGTCATTGGCTGTTTTTTTCCCCAAATGTTCTTTCAGAAACACCATCAGAGAGTCAAACAGTTTTGGTCCAGATCAGTCGAGCCTGATCAGGATGCACACTGTTTGCATTTTTAGGTTATCAGCAGATGACACTAGATACCAAAGTGTTAAAAACCCTTCCAAATGTTAACCTATGGTAGTACTTCAAAGCAACTAACTAGCAGGCGGCTGAGAATACATGGTGTACTCCAAGCACCATACTCTGAAGTCATCAAACCTAATCCACTCTAGTTTAAAAAACTTCTGTTGGGGCTTTGAACATATTAGCTATGTGATTATGTTATACACATGTTCAAGTCACTATACAGCTAATTTCAAGTGGTCAATAACCTGGTACCTTTTCTGACTATTAATGACAAATTAATGACATTTAATGTGTTGGGCCTGATCTGGATCCAAACTGTATGATCCTGAATGATTTATGTTATACACATGGTCAAGTCAGGATACAGCTCATTAGGAGTGGTCAATAACCAGGCACCTTTTATGACTATTAACTAGATTTGATTTTATGACAAATTAATGACATTTAATGTGTTGGGCCTGATCCGGTTCCAAACTGTATGATCCTGAATGATTTATGTTATACACATGGTCAAGTCAGTATACAGCTCATTACAAGTGGTAAATAACCAGACACCTTTTCTGACTATTAACTAGATTTGATTTTATGACAAATTAATAAGAGGTTAAAACATTCTTTTCCGTATATTAACATTTGCCAAGCCTGAGTGTGATACTGTGTTGCAGCCTGAACCGCGAAGCAGTGAGGGATGCAACACATTATCACACGAGGGCTTGGCAAAAGTTAATATACGGAAAAGAATGTTATATCGTCATTGTTATATACCTTCCTTTCAAGCATAAGTAGTCCAAATAATTTCATTCAATTGTATGCAAAAAATGTCCACCGTAACATCATGAAGCGTACAAGGATATCACACCGGATAGGCGGCAATCGAAAACGTCAATATAATCACCAAATGTAGACTAAAAATTGTAAAAAACAGAGTTTTTATTGCCATTAGTAGCCCGACTGGCAACAACTGGCAATCGAAAACACAGGTTGTAGCGATTTCTGACCCTCGTTCATCGATTGTTCACCAAGAGTTTACGATTGCCACATATCTGGTATGGAAACATTTTTTTCAACTGGAACATGAAAAATGTAAATTATTCCTAGTAGCCCTTGTTTTGGATTGCTTTGGCAAAGTATTCAGTAGGCCTATATTCAATAAACACTTCACATAGGCGGCAATCGAAAACGTTAATACTATCGATGAACGTAGATCTAAGATCGTTAGAAACAGAGTTTTTGATTGCCGTCTGTCGCCAGACTGTAAATTTTTCCTAGTATTCCTTGTTTTGGATTGTTTTTGCTACGTATTCAGTTGGCCTATATTAAATAAACACTTCAGAGAGCGGCAATCGAAAATGTCAAATATATCGACGAACGTGGATCCAGGATCGCTAGAAACAGCTTTCGCCTGCCATTTGTCGCCCGACTGGCGACAAATGGCAATCGAAAACACAGTTTCCAGCAATCTGTGATCCACGTTCATCGATTGTTGAGAGTGTTTTCGATTGCCGCCTGTCCGATATGATACAGGAGAGTATTTTATGCTAATTGAAATACTTGGGTCATTTCTTCTTAAAACATTAGCGACAATATATCTTAACTTGCAGACGATGTCCTTGAGCGGGCTTTAATGGCGTTGCAGCCCTCTGCTGCCATGTATTAATGGGAATGAAGCCCGCGGACAGTGATTTGTCGCATTGCGACACGTTAAATTTGGATGAAAAGTACAACTGTCAGCGATTGAAACATGTCAAGTGTCTACAGTAAACACTCATAAGGTATATAACAATGACATTTAATGTGAAGGGCCTGATCTGGATTCAAACTGTATGATCCTGAATGTTTTATGTTATACACATGGTCAAGTCAGTATACAGCTCATTACAAGTGGTCAATAACCAGGCACCTTTTCTGACTATCAATGACAAATCAATGACATTTAATGTGTTTGGCCTGATCTGGATCCAAACTGTATGATCCTGTATGATTTATGATATACACATGGGCAAGTCAGTATACAGCTCATTACAAGGAGTCAATAGCCAGGCACCTTTTCTGACTATTAACTAGATTTGATTTTATGACAAATTAATGACATTTAATGTGTTGGGCCTGATCCGGATCTAAACTGTTTGTCGACACTCTCAGGGTGTTCCTGAATGATTTATGTTATACACATAGGCAAGTCAGTATACAGCTCATTACAAGGAGTCAATAGCCAGGCACCTTATCTGACTATTAACTAGATTTGATTTTATGACAAATTAATGACATTTAATGTGTTGGGCCTGATCTGGATCCAAACTGTTTGTCGACACTCTCAGGGTGTTCCTGTATGATTTATGTTATACACCTGGTCAAGTCAGTATACAGCTCATTACAAGTGTCAATAACCAGGCACCTTTTCTGACTATTAATGACAAATCAATGACATTCAATGTGTTGGGCCTGATCTTGATCCAAACTGTATGATCCTGAATGATTTATGTAATACACATGGTCAAGTCAGTATACAGCTCATTACAAGTGACCAATAACCAGGCACCTTTTCTGACTATTAACTAGATTTGATTTTATGACAAATCAATGACATTTAATGTGTTGGGCCTGATCCGGATCCAAACTGTATGATCCTGAATGATTTATGTTATACACATGGGCAAGTCAGTATACAGCTCATTACAAGGAGTCAATAGCCAGGCACCTTTTCTGACTATTAACTAGATTTGATTTAATGACAAATTAATGACATTTAATGTTGGGCCTGATCTGGATCCAAACTGTTTGACGGCACTCTCAGGGTGTTCCTGAATGATTTATGTTTTACACCTGGTCAAGTCAGTATACAGCTCTTTACAAGTGGTCAATAACCAGGCACCTTTTCTGACCATTAATGACAAATTAATGACATTTAATGTGTTGGGCCTGATCTGGATCCAAACTGTATGATCCTGAATGATTTATGTAATACACATGGTCAAGTCAGTATACAGCTCATTACAAGTGGTCAATAACCAGGCACCTTTTCTGACCATTAATGACAAATTAATGACATTTTATGTGTTGGGCCTGATCTGGATCCAAACTGTTTGACGACCTTCTCAGGGTGTTCCTGAATGATTTATGTTATACACCTGGTTAAGTCAGTATACAGCTCATTACAAGTGGTCAATAACCAGGCACCTTTTCTGACCAATAATGACAAATTAATGACATTTAATGGGTTGGGCCTGATCTGGATCCAAACTGTATGATCCTGAATGATTTATGTAATACACATGGTCAAGGCAGTATACAGTTCATTGCAGGGAGTCAATAACCAGGCACCTTTTCTGACTATTAACTAGATTTGATTTTATGACAAATTAATGACATTTAATGTGTTGGGCCTGATCTGGATCCAAACTGTTTGACACTCTCAGGGTGTTCCTGAAGGAGTTTTTCTTAAAAAGATGGTTTTGAAAAAATCAGCAGATGACAAAATGTAAGAAACAAATTAATATGTAAAAGATGTATGTTTCATAGGTTTAGATAAACAAAAAATTTCAGCGTAAAATTGTAAATATTTTCTTACCTATGTTTTGGTGCTCAAAAGATTCTCTCATTTAGACGGTACTTTTGAGTACCCACAACATATGTTTTGGTTGAGAAACAAGAAAATTATTTTCTGGTACGCACTCTAAACAAAAGGCCTGGGTTTTTTTCTCAGAGAACTCCTATAAACTATCTGTCTTCTGTAATTTTGCATGCTTTTTTGTCATCTCCTGATTTTTTCCAAAGTCATCTTTTACGAAAATTTCTTTAGAGCGTCCAAGAGAATGGATCCAGATCAGACCAATTGTTTTGTCATGTCTGATCTAGGTATATCAGCAGATGACATTAGTGTAGAAGGCAAAGAGTTAACAAAATGTGAGCCTGATATCCTTTTTGTGGAGCGTCGACCAGATCAGATACCACAGAATGTATTGTCTTTACCTTCAGTTCGCAAAAAGTTTGGATCAAGATCTTAGGTCCAATCTGTTTGTTTGGTCAGGCCTGATCTGGTTCCAACCTGTTTGCTAAGATTATTGGCAGACTACAGTTAATAAACATAAGCCTAGTACATGTATCCTGTTTGCGGGGCATAGGCAAACAGTGTAGCCCCAGATCAGACTACAGAATGTGGGGTCTGATGAAGGTCTCTACCATTAGAATGTCTACTAGTTTAGATCCAGATCTGGCCCGACATTTTGTTTGGCCTGATCTTGGTTCAAAACCATGTTTGCAAAGATTTTAAGCAGAAAACACTAGTAGACAGCCATAACCAACATGACAGACATAACCAACATAATAGGGAGCACAGTGGCTCAGTGTAGTGTGTGTGTGACTTGAGACTGAGGGGCCGCGGGTTCGAGCCTCACCAGCATCACTGCCTTGTGTCCTTGAGCAAGACACATTAATTCTTACTTTAGTACTGGTTCAACTAAGGAAGACCCGTCCCTACATAACTGAATGATTGTTGGTTGGACGTAAATAATCAAATCAAACAAACAGACAAATCGACCCAGGAAGGTCCGTCCCTTCATAACTGAAAGGTTGTTGATGGGATGTAAAGCATCAAATCAAACAAACAAAATAACCAAAATAAGCCTAATATCCTTTTTGAGGGACAAAGCCAAACAGTGCAGACCCAGATCGGACACCTATTGGGTAATTTGGCATGACTTTTGGTTGTGTGCGTTTTTTTTTTCAAAGTCGTCTTTTTCAAAAAGATCTTGATATTATCAAACATATTGGGTCCAAATCCGGCCCAAGGCTTTGACGGGCCTGATCTGAGTCCATCCTATTTGCAAAGGTCATCAGCAGAGGAATTAAAATAGTAGGAAAAGTCATAAAGTTTACTTTTTTGTGGGACATAGGGAAATAGTGTTGATAAGGTCAGAGGCCACAGAGCATGTGGTCTACACCAACAAAGTGCAACAGACTTGGGTTGATTGTTTTGATTCCTGATCTTTGCCCATTGTCGCAAACATGAAGCACGCTAGCACATACTCACCTGTCGCCTTTCGCTCGGTGCACACTGGGATTGAACCGCCATTTTTATTAAAATATATATTATGCGATTACTGCTTGCATGACTCAGGGCTTTACATTCAGAAAATATTGATTAAAAGAGAAATGATAAACTGTCAAAAATTTAACCTTTTGCTATTTTTAACACTAAATTCTGTCACTACAGGAGTGCGAGAATTAAACGAGACTAGCCAAATATCGCTAGTTACCCATGATGCAAAGGGTGAAATGCGAGAGATCTAGATGAGGTATCGTCAGGTCTCGCGAGAATGGATCTTTGCCTTCGTCCTCACTTTATTTGTTCAACATAGATAACATATTTCTGGCATACACGTCTAGATAAGAGTTTAAGAGTTTGGTATTAAAAATAGTTTTTCTTATTTTCTAAAGGAAACCTTTGTTGTGGTTATTCAAAAGCCATGTCTCAATGAGACACTTCTTTTAAGCATCCAAAACAAATGTTTTTGGGGGCCCCTGGCTCGACTTAATAACATTTAAAAAAATCCCTGCTGAGGATATGAGAATCCATTATCCAAAATAGCACAGTATGGCCCACTCTATTTCTTTCCAATGTCTTCACTGCTGTCAAAGGATCTAAGTTTTGTATTTTTATTTGATGAATTTTACTCTCACATAAATAAAAGTTGAATTTGCAAATTAACAGTAACCCTTGTTATTCTTTTTACAGATTCATGGACACTCATTTGCTGTTACACCAAATGTGAAGACAGTCTCATACCCAAACTGTAGCAGATGCTAGATGAGAAAAAGGATAAGTCAATTGTAAAACTGAAACCATGCAACACATCCTTGAAATTCAGGGAGGACTATAGAATATTGTTCAGCAGGATAGAATGTTTTATGGAGTAAAATTTGTATATGTAAATCTGCAAACTGATGGACAAGCCATCTGGCAAAAAAAAAAAAGAAGTTGCTGTACAAAATCACTGAATTGGAGAAGAGTAAAAATCTTTGTAGTAGACATAATCAAGTGGGACAGATTATTATCCCCATGCTTTTGTATCGCCTGCGAAGCATGGTCGACACTTAGGGATCATGTCTTCGTCGGCATAATAGTTCTCCCCATTGTCACACATTGGTTACCAATCGATAACCCTTGAAGGGATGCATCAATTTCATTCAAACTTCACAGAAGGGTCAAGCATCATAAAATACAGGTCAACTTAGAAAAGGGGGGTAATCTGCAAATTTTTTTACTGAGTTATGGCTCATTTTAGCTCACCTGAGGGGAAGGCTCAAGGTGAGCTATTTGTCTTTGTCCATTGTCAGTAAACTTTTTTTCTTTAAAGGACATCTTCTTCGAACCACTGGTCCAATTGTAAAATTACTTCACATGAATGTTCCCCATAATGCCCTCTATGTTGTATATCAAATTAAAGGGAACCACTATTGCAGCAACATGGTTGCAAATAGTTTGCCCATAGACCCTCCCCGAATCATGGGGTGGGGTCACTAGGTCAAAATTCAAGTTTTTAAAAACATGGTCATGTTGTATATCAAATTAAATGGAATCACGAATGCAGCAATATTGTTGCAAATATTTTGCCCCCAGAATCCCATCCCCTTACCCAGGGGATAGGGTCAAAAGGTCAACTTTCATCTTTTCCAGAATTGCATATCAAATTAAAGGGAATCAGGTATGCAGCAACATGGCAGCAAATATTTTTTTCCCGCAGACCCCCACCCACCCCCCTCCACCTGGGGGATAGGGTCAAAAGGTCAAATTTCAACTTTTTCAGAACACCGTCATGTTGCATTTCAAATTAAAGGGAATTGGGTATGCAGCAGTCAACTGCCCCTGCCCCCACAGGGCTGGAAAATAGCACTTATCTGCTCGGATTTACATGTGCCTTAGGCTGCAGGGCAAGTGAAAATTTTGATATTTCTACTGATTTTTTTCCATATATATATATGCAAATACTTTGTGATGCAGGGCAAGTGCTATTTTATGATATTTCAAGGCCAGCCCTGACTAATAAAGCATTATTTGGCCACTTTTGTCTGCTTCCCTGGTCTGTAAATGTTCTTATTTAGCTTATACTGCAAACAATACAGACCCAGATCAGACTGCTTCCCTTGTAAACATTTCCTTCCATGAAAAATCTTATTGAAAAAATCCAGTATGTAGTGCATTTGAATGTATGAGCAGACAATAATTTAAGGAAAAAAGTAATTGCTGGCTAAGTTCTTGTGTAGTTGTAAAAATCCTTGTCACAATGCAGGATACAGTTTGTAATATAAACATCTGAGAGTCCTGGTGTCAAACAATATGGATCCTGATCAGGTCTGATGTTTAGTGTAGGTATGATCTGTATTTTAGTTTGGTTTACCTTGTTATTTTACGTCTCACTCAACAGCTATGGTCATGTCGGGACAGTCAGTTCACTTAACCACACTTTTTTTACTGGGCAAGTTTGAACAAGCAGTTAACCAGTAGTTCGTGCATAAAGTTCTGACAATAATTCTTGAATAAATCAGCAGAATGGAGGAAAATAACCATAGAAATTATTTCATGATCAGTTTCCAAGAAATTATGGAACCAGACTGGGATCGAAATTGCGACCCCTGGATCTGCAGTAAGACATACATCTGTAGTCAGACATATTACTGACTGCCTTGTGCTATGCAGCCAAGTATGATCTGGATTTAAACTTTGTTCAAAGTCTACCAACAGAATACCCTAGCAGATGGCCCAAAAGGTCATCTAAATTATGAATACGTATTTCATTTTGGCCTGATCCGGATCAAAACTGTATGTCTTTCTGTTGGTTTTACTGAATTTGCTTTGAAAAAGTAATTTTATAAAGAATCAGCCGACAACACAAATGCTAAAATCATAATGTTACCTCTCAACTATTTAACAAAAACTGTTAAAATGGACAAATGTTTTATGTATACTTAGCTGATATTAATATTAGTTTTATTATTATGCCGAAGCAAATTCAGGAATACCACAACAATGTCAAACAGTTTGGATTCTGATCAGGCCTGAGATGTAGGGCCTGATCTGGATTCATACAGTTATTGCTTAAAGGAGGCACGGCTTGTTTGACTGTGCATGTCAAAACAAACCTACTAATGATCCCTTAAGACAAAGTCCAAATCCAACTGTTTGTCATTCTGTTGGTATTACTGAATTTGTTTTGAAGAAGTTAAATCATGAAGAATCAGCAGACAACACAAATGCTAAAATCATTTTACCTCTCAACTATTTAACAAAAACTGTTAAAGTAGACAAATGTTTTATTTTTATTTGCTGATATTAATAATATTAGTTTTATTACTATGCCCAAGCAAATTCAGAAAAAAAACCCACAATATCAAACAACTTTGATCCTGTAATCTGTACCCGAGATGTAGGGCCTGATCTGGATCTAAACTCTTTGCAAAGTGAACAAAGAGATGGAACAAGCAGGTGGCCCTAACAGGTGCAGCTTTACTGTGAATACAGATATATGGGCAGCATAATGTGAAAAACTGTCGTTGGGTTTGTGACCAAGTAAATCTAAAAATACAGTTTACACGCTTGCTTCACTACAACATGCAGCAACTGAGCTGGATCCATACCATATACAATATAATGTGAATAAATGCAGAAAAAATACTTTTTCATTGAATAAGATCCTCTAAGGATGAATACTGTGCAGAAAAAAATCCCCATGGGGAAAAATTCCTGCGGGGAAAAATTCCTGCGGGGAAATATCCCCGCGGGGATTTTTCCCCATGGGGAAAATCAAAATGTTAATATATACTTGAAACATACTCAAATGTGTCATACAGATTGCAAGAGTGAACCTAAGCTTGATTTTAGACCCTTAAACAGATGTTTTAAAAAATCCCCGCGGGGATTTTTTCTCCAAAAATCCCTGCGGGGAAAAATGAAAAATTGATATTACTGGTGGACATTCATTTTTACACACCATTAACATGAGATCTTGTCATATTTGAATAAAAAACTGAGTTTTACAATTTTTGAAAATCCCCGCGGGGAAATTTTTCGCACGGGGGAAAAATCCCCGCGGGGATGGTGAAAAATCCCCGCGGGGAAATATTTTTCCCGCGGGGATTTTGACCTTTGTCGTGGAATATTTTCTAGGTCATTACAGATTTTAAGCCAAAAACCTATAGAATTTCCTCAGTAGGGTCTATTCTACTGGAAATAAGTCACTTTAGCTTTCTATGTCAACTAAAAGTACTAGGTCATTTTGCCAAAAACTGGTTTGGCAAAAAAATTCCGGTGGCAGTTTATATATATATATATATATATATATATATATATATATATATATATATAGGCAGGCATGCAGGCAGGCAGACAGGCGTAGATAGTAGATAGATAGAACCATTATGCATTTTTTGTTTAAACTGCATTAATAAAGAGAAGATTGATTATTTTTGTGTAATCTATCTATCTATCTATCTATTTATCGTTTAAGCGTATTGAAACCTTAAATGAACACTAAATTATGAATTAAAAGGTCATCATATCACATTTTTAAACTCGAAAACAACAACAACAACAAAACACAATCAGTTTTGATAAGGAAAAAGGAGACAGGTGTATGAGGTGGGAGGACGGACAAAAAGAAAGCATCAATTATATTCTGTCTTCTTTGTTGTTACAATGTGATACAATAAAGAAATAAAATATTAATAAATTACTGACTTTTTAGTCCATTTTTCCGCGGCACTTTTACAAGTGTAGAACTATATCATTTTAATGTTCTCCGTGGACGCATATGGGCGTTTCCAGCAAAAAAAGCGACGTCACCAATGCTACATTGTTTAGCAGAATTTTTCAGTCAGTATCTGTTTGGTTATAATACGTATTTGATCCTGAAAACATTAGAATAACCGGAAGATCAAACGGCTAAAATCCAGGGGCACTGGTCTTTAGGTGGGTCTGAAATGAAATATTTATAAACAAATTTACACTAGAACTAAAATAACGAGGACGAGCTGATCAAAATATTTTAGGACGAATGGACCTAAATTAATACAAGCTGAACAAATGATGAGGACAACTTGTTAAAATGAGGTAGAATTGACCATATTCTTGAGAAAGAGTTGACTGAAATGAGAATGAGTTGACCTTGATCCCTAATCTATTTATTTGATTAAAAAGCAAAATGTATTTTTTGACTCTGAAAATATGAATAAATATAAAAATGCTATTATTTTGTAAAGTACATAGGTAACCGTCTTGAACTTTGAGATATAAATATCTTCAGCACTTTCAAACTTATAACAACAGTTCACTAATGACTTAAGAAGCCATATTGATGATGTTATTCATTTGTTATGTTTTCTTGTAACGCTATAGGATCTTTCATCGTCTAAAGTCCCGAAAAAGAAAAATTCTAACACACCTCGCCTATAGAGCCAACGGTAAAAAACTGATATATCGGACAATAATTCACAGCTAAAGTGTGTGATAGCTGACGTCACTGAAAAATGACGTCATTCATGGCGTTAGACGGTGTAACGTCGTTTTTACGCTTGAAAGACGTTACAATTACATGTAGACGTATGCGACGTAGTCTAAGTATTGGCGGGAGTTCTTCAGTGCAATGACGGAAAGTTGGAAGAAGCTGAAGACTTCGAATGTGTTTTCGTCGTTTATTGTGTGTTAGAATCGAAATAGATCAGGTCCAGTGCGTGAATTGTTGAGTAATAATTCACTGTTTGTCGGTCAGTTGTACGAAGATAAATCACTCGCGCTGCACGCTCGTGATTTGATCTTCTTTACAATTGACCTCCAAACAGTGAATTATTACTCAACAATTCACTGCTGGAGCTGATCTATTTCTTAAATATATCACAATGAGTGCATAGTTACTGTATAAATTTAAAAGGGTTTCTAGCACATCTTCACAAACATGCGTCAATGAGACCTGAGTGATTTATCTTCGTACAACTGACCGACAAACAGACATTTTTACCCACAGGCTGACACCTTACGCTTACACCTTACACTGACTTTATGGGTGCAGTGTATTGTGCATTTGCGGTCAACTTTTAATTTTTACCAAGCAAACTTTTATGCAGATATGTTGTCTTATATGCTTTAGTGCATTATTAAAAGGCTGTATCTATAGAATATTCTGCTATATATATCGTCACTGAACCAAATCTGATTTAAGAGTGATGACCGCAAATCTCAAATGACATTTTTCTGGGAATTACAAATATTTTAGCCACTAATTTCATGTGCTTTAAGCGAATAAAAAACTTCATATGTAAGGCCAACACTCTGCCCTGGGCTACATATAACAACCTCCGAGAAAACAAGACATCTTGGGGTAATAGGAGTTGTTGACCACAAAAACACAATCGCTATATTTCATGCTTTGGTTAATATATTGGGGGATTTTCTCAGAATACGCAGGATAACTTTACATGTACATCGGTACGGTCTATGCGTCTGCAGTTTAAAGTTGTCGGATACTGTATTGCAGAGTATATCCGTTGTCCATACGCTTTTGATACAATAATCTTTGCTCGTCATTTCAGATGCTTTACAGTCATGACTGTATCCTACGATTTATGGCGTAAAGAAAGGCGTCTATTGTCCTTATAAATTTCACCCATACTGTCTAGGACACATTAAAATATGAGATTCTTCCATTAAACATTGACTGCTGCACCGATGATTTCTCTCTTATGTGGAATATTCTACATGTACATGTACCTCAGCGGATGTATATAGAATATGTGAAATTACCTACAAGCAGATGTATATGGAATAACCTACATGTACATGTACCGAACAGCTGTACATAATTGGATGCTGAATTCACTTTTTTAGAAATGGCGACCTCGAATGCCTTTTTCTCGTGCGCTCAAGATTTTGCACCATTTCACACATGCTTCTATCTTGCCAATGTAACTGACGAGATTAACTCTTTCCTCGTTAGTGGCAAGTTGTGTCTTCGGCTACAGTTTTAGAGCCAGATCAGACCGACAACATGAACTTTGTAACAACTTGACATTCTGGTGGTATTCTGGATTATGTTTTAAAATTACTAATTTAGAGAAAATGAGCAGACTTTAAAAAAGCATGCAAACGTACCCAGCATGCAAATACGTTGACTGAATTAGAAGTATCCCATTTTCAACACTGAAGACAATGTGGATTAAGTTGCTTTTGTGTCAACAGTCGGTTGACAGTTATCAGATTGTCCCATGGCATGTGAAAACATTTACTGTCATATATGGCTATTCTGTGTATAACATCGGGTAGGCGGCGACGCTGAGCGCAATTCTTAAACCTAAGAGTCCAGAAAATACCACAATCACATACTGCAGACCAACCTACCACACCATGAGGAAGAGACACGGAACACTTACAGTCGCATGACGGCAAGTAGACAGCAAACAGCTCTCTCTTCCCTAGCGGAATGGTTGCAAAGCAAAAATTTATACCAAGTACGGCATAGAAAAACTAGCACAAACACAAAACTTCCACAATTAGAGCAACAATAAACTATAAATTCAACTGAGCTTAATGTGCACGACCAGTGGTGAACGTATATCTTAGAAACAACATTTAAAGTTAATAAGTTTTTACTGCTCAGACTATGCCGAGATTGAAGAAAGCGAGAGCATTATTGGTGATATATTGCAGTTGCGGTTCACATACATTTCGCCTGAGATTCGAATTAGTTTTCTATCTTGCTGTGATTGGTTGAGAAAGGGATAGTGTTGAATTTGGGAGTGAAATTTTTTTTAGATCTTCTAGTAAAGGGGTCCAAAATATCATATTTGAATTGAAAATCATGATAAATGTGTATATTTTAGCTAATGAGACTTGTAGGGTGAGTATTTCTACAAGTTGAAATAAAATGCGAAACTCAGCACTGGTACAAATGCCAAATAATTTCGCAGAAATGTTTCTCATAATGCTCTCTGACAAAATTCCCTCAATGATTTTGCTCAGCCAAACAAGCTGGCTGCCAGAGCTGTAGATAAGAAATATCTTTAAATAGCATATTCAATCGAGCCACTGATCCCAATTCAAAAACAAATCAAACGAAGGTTGTACTTCAACAACAGCAGAATCTAGGACAAAGATTTGGTACCAGTAAAATGTATTTAAGCCCCCCGGTGGCTTAGGCTGCTGTCCGTTCTAAGTCGGTGGTTCTGTTGTTGTTGACTTTTTTGCTTATGGTTACTCCCATTGTGGGAGTCTGTATTTTTTCTATGTTTTGTTGTATGCTACTTTATGTCCATTCTAGTATTGCAATCATCTTGATGGGGAAGAGAGAGCTGATTGCCTTGCTTAATTTGTCTTCCTGGTGTCTCGTGATGGTTGAGCGGCTCTTCCTCGCGGTGCCACGGGGTTGTCTGCAGTTTGTGATTGTGGTATTTCCTGATCATACTCACTTACTATTTTTTATCATAAGGTCATCTTGTAAAAATTCTCTGTCGGTTCTGATCAGCTGAACAAAATGACTACCAGATTTAAAATAAGAACACCACTTTACACAACATCAGATTCTCAGCTATTTTTCAAGATCCAAAATAATTATATTATACCAGTGTCAAGGATAGGTATGAAAAATTTGATCAATATACATGTATAACATGCCGTTCAAAGTTATGAGCATTTTCACTAAAATAACTCGACCAGCCAAAATGATGCTGACAAAGCGTCGTCACCGTTTTACATACTAGCATCTGAACAATGTTAAAATGAGTAAGTAATATGTATGCAAATTTTGATCGAAATATACCATGCGGTTTAAGATTTATGAGCATTTACACTAACTTACCATTTCCTGCCTGACTGATGCTCGGCAAAACCTTGTCTGCCAAACGAAACTGCTACGCATGCCAGTGTTTGGACAATGCTGACATGTATACGTATGCAAAATTTGATCAAACTATACCACCTGGTTATAAAGTTAGGAGCAATCAAAAACGACAGAACCACCGCCAACGAATGGACAGCAGCGGAAGCTATTGGTGGCTTAAATGCGTTATGGCGCTAAATCTGTGCTCTGGATTCTGTTGGGTTTCTTTTAAAACACAAAAGTGTTAAGCTCGAATAGAGGATTTCTAACTTATGCAAAACATTATCACAGGGAAACAAACTATCAATGATTTGGTGAAACAAAGAAAATGGCTCTCAGAGAGTTAGAACTAAAACGTATCTTTCAAGTTGAGCCATTGTGGGCCAAGCTGAAAACAAGCATAAGGAGCCAGCATAGAGACAAAAGTATCTGAGACTGAGGTCTGGTCCATCGTGATGCAATTAAAGTGAAAACCATAGTTAAACTGTGATTTTGTTTTCTACCAGACATACTGACTGTCGTAATGTATTAAATTGCTGACCTCCAATGCAGTGGTAATACAGTTTCAATAAATAGACTACCTTCCACTATTTCTGGCGTACAAGCAAGGTCCTGGCTAGCCCAGCTTACCTTGATGGTGATTGACTTGTGATAACGAAAGATATACGAACCTAAAACACATACCACATGCCACTCTAGCTGCCATCCCAAGATGCAAATACACACCAAATTTGGGATCCCTAGCTCAAATAATATAGATGAAATGCTCCGGACACGATTATTCTAAAACTAGGTCAGAGGTCAAGGTCAAAGTGATCCAAAAAGTGGTATGCGACACTCTGTCATCACAAGATGCATCAACACACCTAATTTGGAATTCCTACCACAAAAAATATAGAAGTTATATACCAGACTTGATGCAAATTCTAGAAACTAGGTAAGAGGTTAAGGTCACAGTGACTCAGAATGGAACGGGACAATCCGCCATTCCAAGATGCATTCACACAAAAAATTGCCACCAGAGATGCAATTACACAACAAATTTGGAATTCCAACCTCAAAGAATATAAGAGATGTGCTCCAGACACAATCATCCTTAAAACTAGGTCAGAGGTCAAGATCAATGTCACTTTGACTCGAAAATAGTATGTGACACTCAGCCATCCCAGGATGCATTTACACACCAAATTTGGAAATCCTACCTCAAAGAATATAGGAGATATGCACTGGAGAGGAAGCAGGACGGACAGACTGACGGAGGGATGGGCAGTGCGATTACTATATGCCTCCCAAAGCTCATTTGGGGGCATAGAAAACAGTCTTGTTAAAAATTTGAGTTCTTTATTGCCGCAAACCCAGTGTGTGTAAACAGGACGTCATTGATTAAAGCCTGAATCGCAGTCCGATGGTCGGTGTTTTGTAATTTTGGCATCAAAATGAATGTTGAGATGTTCCCTAAAATTTAATCCGCAGTCAGCGATCCGCTATCAGCAGTTCGCTTTGTGGGTAAAAGTGTCTAACAGTGAATTATTACTCAACAATTCACGCACTGGACCTGATCTATTTCGATTCTAACACACAATAAACGATGAAAACACATTTGAAGTCTTCAGCTTCTTCCATGAGTGATTTTTTTGTTTACTATTTATTCAAAAATGCATTTTCCCAAGATAAAGTTGCCTAAATTAAAAAAACTTTGCTGCATGTTCCTAACTTTTACGAAAGTCTTTTGTCATAGTATGGGGAGTATTAAAATGTCATGAGACCGTTTATTCACATTGTATGGCAACTGCTCTGTGTACCTGGTACGTGTACGTCCGTGGGCTGAAAGTACTCTTAGTTTGGCGCATCCTTATAGGAAATACTCACAGACACAGAAACCATTCATACTGTAACTAGTGTTTAAGATACATACTAATCTGCCCTGCTCACTACTAGTTTTTTGTTAAAACAGAAACGTTTGCATTATATATAATGAATGCCCCTCGGATATAAGCCAGTGCATGAGATATCCAACAATTAGGTATGTGCGACCAGCAAAGCCTCAGATCAGTCTGCGCATACGCGCAGTCTGATCAGAGCCTTTGCTTGTCGCTCGAATATCCTATGAGTGTTAAGCTACTGACTGAACACCATTGACGTTTCTAAGCCTAAAAAGAGGCTACACAGGCTCGTCTGAGTCTACACTTGTAAAATGCCACATTGTTGGAAATCACATGGCATGCCTCCAAAAAATTAAATATTGACTTTATCACCACCATGATTTATTATCATTCATCGAAGAAAAGAGACCAAAAAATATTGGTATTTATTTTGTCCTCCAACCTACTATCTTAGATGAAGAATCGATAAAACAAACTGTTAAGAACTGTGGACCACATTTGAATTCTATATAGCATCCCTGTCCTATTTATGTACATCCATTTTCTATCGATTGTGTTGCAACACATGGTCACAGGTTTTAAGACAGGATTTGTTAAGTACATATGTGAAAGTGTTTGCATCATGGGCATGGAGGTTGCCGAAAGTAGACATCAGCTCCAAAGAAAATGGTGAATATTGCTACCGAAATCCAGACGCCTTATTCTGATTATGAATCTCAGCTCTCGGAGAGATGAATTTGAGCCAGAAATAGCAACATGCTTGCAATTTGTGTATAAACTGACACTCACATTTATCGATCCCTAGGGTGTCAATAGGACCAAGGTCGTCTGCTTTTGAAGTCTGCTGATATGTATTTGAAGCCTTCTCGATAAATAGTGTGGATCCAGATAAGACTTGAGAGTATGATCTGGTTCCACACAGTTTATCTCGATATATATTTTAACTAACACACACATGTTTTCAGATGCAGTTATTTTACTGGCGTTAAAGGGTTAAATAATATGTTTTTGTATCTTTAATGAGGTGGTTATGGTGCAAGATGATACGGTTGCTTATGAGTAAAACCACGCCTCATTGTCAGCTTTTACTCGTGTCTTGTTGGGCCGGTCCTGTTTGCACATCCATGAGATGCCACCTTCACAGTGCCCCAATAGCTTAATATATTAACTCTAACATTATTATTATTTTATGTTAATGTTGCTTAACTCTATATACCACACACATTAAAATGTTTTCACTAGTATTCTCTCTATCTTGAGATGCTATTTCTTAACTTATTATCATCTTTTCTCTCCTACTGCTTTGTCTGCACATCCTCAAACTTGAACAACTTTCTCTTCATCGTCATACCATGTACTGAATCTATAATTACCCAGTTACAATTTGTATGCTATCGCGCCCTCATAAACTTTAATTGTAAATACAGATTGTAATAAGTTAAATGAATGTTGACTTAAGCATTTATAGGGCGCGCATAGGTCTGCATTGGTATAGATTATTTAAACTGAAAGGATTTTCATGCTTTAATCAGTTTGAGCTCGTTACATTTTTGGCTATGCTACTGTACCAGGCTGGTGATGTAGAAAAGAATCCGGGTCCAGATAATAACTCGAACCATGACACATCTTCTCAATCGTCTTTTCCAGTTTTTCAAGGGTAATTTTTCGGTTGTGCACTACAATGTACAGAGTCTGTTGCAGAAAATAGATATTATTGAACCCAAATTATCAAATTTCGATCTTGTATCTCCGACAGAAACATGGTTAAATTAAAGGGTCTTGACCCAAGATTGATAATCCTGTATTATGTTTTTTAACTTGAAGCGAAGACGCTGATCAGACCCTTTTTTTCAAACTCAATGTTCTTTACCTCGGACCCAGTCCGAGTCTTTACAAATGTCGGCTGATTTTATTTTCGAAAAAAGTGTACAGTGTGGATCCAGATAAAGATCGAGCTCACCACATTTCTGATAATTCATTTACTGATTATTTTTGATAAATTGAGCCTGAGTAATTATCCGCTTACCCACTCTCAGTTTTTCAACCTGAACATGCAAATACTGTGGGTACGTGTACTCAAAGAATGGTCTCAATGAGACGGTTCTTTTGAGCGCTCAAAGCAAATGCTAAAATGTTGGAACAATATTATGCTGGAATTTCCCTTATCAAGACCTATGCCGAGAGAAGACCCAAATCAAGCTGCGCATCTACAATACTGATACGGGTAAACATAAAAAAAACACCGCATTAAAATGTCTGGAGGAAACTGAAAAATGACCAGACCAGACCAAATAAGCACATTTGACCAAAAAAAGTGGTCCTGTTAAAACCTTATTGGTCTAAAAAGTGGTCATGGCTGGACCGACCATACCGCCGCCGACGGCCTTGTTTGGCGAAGCTGTGTTATTTCTAAATCAGTGCGGATGCGTAGGCTGGTCTGCGCATTTGTTGTTCGCAAAACCCCGCAAGACAGTTTTCTCACATCGAGGCCCATATAATGTTTTCTGAACATTAAGAAATTCAGTACTTAAGTGCTCATGTACTCAATCCAGAACACACGAATAGTGGACAAACATGTTTTACATTCGGAGATGAAAAATCTATTAGTTGAGCATGCATATTCAAATTTGAACTATTTATGTAACATAAATGAAATTGGGTTCCCTCTTAGACCTCTTTCGTCAGCATACAAAACTATACAGCAAATACTATGTACACTCAATGCCAGACTAATACCATGGATACCTGGACTCAGAAACAATCGATTTCGCGATATAGTCGCCGCGGTGTAAGGGGGACAATTGACGTATCGATTATCTAGGTGATCAAGAACCACAACTTACCTGTTAAGCCGGGCCATAGTTCTATTTGGCCTTCAACAACTATCGATTACCCTTTAGACGTGATCGGGTTGGTGATAGCCATGGTGGAATTGTTGTCTATGTTAAGGTAAACATTCCGTGTAAAAGGAGACATGACCTAGAACTAAATACAATAGAATGTATTTGGCTTGAACTGAATATAAAGAATAAAAAGCTACTTGCCGGAACATTTTACAGACGGCCGATTCTAACCCTCTCATTCTAGCGGACATTGAAAATTCAATTGGTCTAGCCATTGATACTGGTATACAAGATGTTGTAATTCTAGGTGATTTTAACTTAAATTTTCTTAATACTCAATCCAAGTCAAAAATCAACAACATATGTAGGCAATTCAACAAATGAGCCAACAAATTTTGCTGAAACGTCATCCACAAAAATAGATTTGATTTTAGTTAGTAACTTACGTACGCATTTTCGCGTAGAACTTGGCTTTTTGAAAATGGCGACTATAATGCTTTTCGTCAAGCGGTTTCTTATTTATGACTGGAACACAATAATAAAAAGATGATGTCAACATTAATGCCTTTGCATTGACTCAAACTCAAATCAATTTATCAGAGCAGTACATTCCTAATAAAAATGTTACCATAAGGCCCCAAGATTCACCATGGATTAATAATAATGAACGGAAACTAATGAGAAAAAGAAATCGATTTTATAGGTAATACAAAAAATCTAAAACTGTCCAAAATTACAGTACATTCAAAAAAATAAGGAACGACGTAATTTTGTTGCTGCGGAAATCCAAACAAGATTATACTGAATCTCTGGCAACTAAACTTAAATCATCAAATTTATCATCTAAAGATTGCTGGAATACTCTTAAATCTTTTATAAAGCCTGCCCAGTCGTCCTCAGAAATACCTCCAATACATCAAAATGGATGCTATGTTTCAGATAGCACAGAAAAGGCTAACCGTTTAAATGAATACTTTGTACAACTAACGTCACTCGACGAACGATCTGCGACTATTCCTGCTATGGTGAGTATAATAGGACCTACTTTAACTAATATAAACTTTACATCACTTGATCTTGAGTCACTTCGGCTAGGTAAATCGTCCAGACCAGATGGCATAAATAACAGAATTTTAAAAGAACTGTCATCCCCTTTAAGTAGACCACTAAGTTATTTATTTAATTATTCCATGTCTAAAGGTATATTTCCTGATATCTGGGAAGAAGCGAATGTTTCCCCTTAATTAAAAAAGGACGACCCATCATATGTATCTAATTATAGGCCTATATCTCTGCTAAATACAATTGGCAAAGTTATGGAAAAAATGTTCACAAACACATGTTTAACTTCATTTTAGACCAGAATTGACAAAAATTCACATGTGAGCTGAACGTTGGATTGTCAAATTTAATCCTGTCAAATCTGAATATATTTTAATTTCTAGAAAAACAAATAAACCCTATCACCCTACATTAAAAATGAATGATAAACCAATCAAAGAAGTAACAAGTCATAAACATATCGGCATTTTCTTTTCTAATGATGGAACTTGGCATCAACACATTGAGCATATAACTTCTAAAGCTTGTACAAGATTAAATAATATGCGTAAATTGAAATTCATCCTAGAAAGACAGTCACTTGAAATTATTAATATCTCTTTTATTAGACCAGTCTTAGAGAACGCAAATGTGGTATGGGATAACTGTACACAATACGAAATTAATCCACTAGAAAAAAGACAAATAGAAGCTCCATGAATAGCCACTGGGGCTACTAATCTAGTCTTTTAAGACATGTTATATCCGGAAACGGGTTGGGAGTCACTTGAAAAAAGACGACATAAAAATATTTTAAACTATGTCTCTTTTTTGAATGAATAAGGGCGTTTCGCCAAATCATCTATCATCACTAATTCCTGCTTCTGTGGAAGATTCTACCACTTATAACTTGCAGAACGCAAATAACTTTAGACACACATTGTCCAGAACTCAGCTGTATTATAGATCATTTTTACCCTCTAGTATAAGACCTTGGAACGATTTATCTCTCGAAGTAAGACAGTCAAACTCGATTCAAAGTTTTAAATATCAACTAAACAAAAATCTAAAGAAGCCCCCTAAACATATTTTACATTGGCAACCAAATATATCTCAGATACAACATACCAGAATAAGAACCGACTGCAGATCTCTCAATCATCATCTTTTTTTTTCAAAAATATTGTTGACAGTCCTCACTCTGCCTGTGGTGCAGTTGAAACTACAAAACATTACTTTTTTGAATGCCAAAGGTATAACGAGATCAGAACAAATATGCTAATTGAACTGGCAAACTACTGTCTACCAGATTTAAACACTGTGTTATTTGGTATACCTGAATCTGACTTTCATACAAACTATAGTGCACCATTTTGTTCAAAGAGAAACAGATTCGTATAAGTCGCATGATTTTTTTTTGAGTCCATCATGATCATATTGAAAAATATTACTGTAAATGGAAATATGAATAAAGATGTTTAAACCAAATGCTGTATATGTAAGCTCAGAGTAAGTAGGTCCCAGCAGAGCCAACGCAACTATAACTGCTACGTTCTGTTTTGTTGTAAGCGAGGCAATAAATCTATTGTGTTGTCATGGTGGCAACTTGCACAGAAATGGTTTGATTCTTATCAAACTTTTTGTTTAAAAACAATGATGGTAGAACAGTCCCCAACCAGTCGCAAACAAGTCGCCGACTACTCTGAACTTGTTGCCGACCATTTGCCGATTAAATGCAAAATGATCGCCGAACGTGTGGCGACTGGTCAGTGATGCAATGGTTGCAGAGGTCGCAGGTTAGTTGCAAACAAAACCAGTCGCCAAGAGGTCCCGCCGCTCTCACAAGCTCTCTGGGACCAGGGCTTTAGATTCAACAATCAACTCAAAACTTTGTTCAATAGACCATCTTGAAGTGCCTACGTGTTCTAAGGATGGGCTTTTTGTCATTTATCCATTCCGCCTGTTCAATCACAGAAATTAGCTAAATTTGTCTATGTTAAGACTAGAATATAGCTCATCTAGAGATCCAATAGCATTAAAGCGGTAAGCATATAAAAGCGGTCACTATTGCCAGGCCAGTAAAACTCACATCAGAAAGCGTTAAGATGGTTTTGTTTGATATGAGTCTTTACGTCCCGTCAACAATCTTTCATTTAAACAGGGACGGTTTTTCCTGGGTTATACCAATACAAAGCTAGGATGATTGTGTCTTGCTCAAGGACCACAACGCAGTGATGCCGGTGAGGCTCGAACCCGCGGCCCCTCGGTCTCGAGTCAAGCATTCTACCCCTGCGCTCCCGAGCTAAGATGGTGGGCAGATAGCAGCCGCAAATTGTTTGTTGGCTGGGAAGGCACTGATTGGAACCTTCCCAGTCATCACATGTGCAGATCCAGAGGGGGGTACAGGGGTCCGGACCCCCCCCCCCCCCCTGAAAATCACAAAAAGATAGGGTTTCTTAGCAATACTTGGCCTGATCCCCTTAAAATCACAAAGCTACCAAGCCATCATTCAATGTAGGGCCATCATCAGCCCAACAGCGAAACTTTTAGTGGTATTTTGGACCCTTCCTCCCCTCATCAACTAGCAAACAAAACAAAAAAACGTCAAAATTGGACCCCCTCTGGCAAAATTTTCTGGATCCGCGCATGCATCATACGATCTCGGGTCATTATCAGCCTATCAGCAAAACGCCATTTAGATGGTGTTTTGCTGACAGACCAAAGGTTGCCAACCTTTAGCGCTTAATGGGTTCTGCGTACACAAGTATGAGGTTAATACCAAATGAAACTGGTAACACATAAACGTAACATCATGCTTTAACCATCTCTCGGTGAGACTAGATTACTGAATTGGGTATGTACTTTTTTTGACGTGTATACGAGCAGAGGTCAAGTTAAAGAAAAGAAGAAGGTAAAGCGCAGAATTCTTTACAATCAAGTAGCACGTCTGGCCCAAGACACCTTATGGGAAAGTGAGAAAAGCATAAGAAAACATCACATACATGTACTAGAGAGCCAAGAGGTCATTCTTTTCCCAGCAGATGATCACAAGGCTGCAAGGAATAGACAAGACAGCATAACAAAGTCAAACATGAAGTATAGGTAACACAAAATATCCACAAAGAAAGCACCGCCTTGGAACGGTCAGTAAATATTCGCGCATGTCTGGTAAGACTGCATGGATACGTTCTTGGCACAAAGGCTCTTCTGGGTCCTGGCTACATGTAATGTGTTACTTGAACTCGTATTGGCATCGCATACCAAGGGGTTAACATTTGGAACATTATATTTTAAATATTAATTTTTCGCGAGAAGTTTCTTTTTGTCAGTTTCTAAATACACGAATATAAAGGAAAGAAATATATCTCGCGCGTCTGATTTTTTTACTGTCTTGGCCCATGTTCATAGCAAGTCTACCTTACATTGTCTGCGTTAGACTCCTTGGCTAAATTTACCCAGTTTTAAAATAGACTAGCCATGTTGTGTACATCCTAAATTTTACAGATTTTACCCATTTTGCATTCGGGAAAGTCGCCACATTTTGAGAATCGAATCATGGCTCGGCATTACGCGTAGTACTATGTACCAAAACCCTCCATTTTGTTAGCCGGAACTGGCGTATGGAAAATTAGTTCTGTAGCATGTGGGTTCATCTCTATTAAAATCGATTATTCTGGTTATCCGAAAAGTTTAATCAGCAGAATAAATGAAAAATTTTAGCCGCTTGTTTTGCTGCAATCACACTTGTGAGGCTTGTGTAGGGGTTCTAGGGATACAGTTATTTGCCATTTTACTTCCAGGGATATAGGATACTTTGCATTTTACTTCCAGGGATATAGGATACTATGTTCAATTTCAGGGATATTGCTATCATTTCTCCCATATATACAATTACAGAATAGAAATACCAATAGCATCAATAGAAATCATTTCAAGTGTTCCACTAGGGAGGAAAAGCTGTATGTACAGGACATGGCAAGTTTATCTCGACCAGGACCTTTAGACAGAGTATAACATGTAGTGGGAATGTACTTATTATATATACTCTCGCCAAAGATGTTGAAGGAGGTGGAGGTGACCACATACTGTATATAGTGGACTCTATTCGGATCAAACTTCCTTATCCTTTGCTTGATTTTCCTCAGACTTGTGTGGTGTTTTGTGTTGAGTCCTTAATTGTATTGTGGTGTGGTTATTGTCCTTTCTAGTTAAGTTGGTTGCTCTAGTTTAATTATGTTCTGGATGTCTGTGTTTTGTGTCTTTTCCCCACGTTTCCGAGGATAATCAACGGTCTCTAATTCTGGCAAGGTCATGGTCACATCCTCCTTTCGATTTCCATATCACTGTGCAGGTGTGCAACATAACTAAAGTCCTAGGGCAAGGTCACAGGCTAATATCAAAAGGAAATTTTTTGGGAAATTTTGTTTAATGGTATAATACTTCTCTTGATTATCACATCACAAGGCACACGTACCCAGCATAACAAGATGAGTTGTAGTGTACAAACCCTAGTCTGTATGATCAAGGTCACAGGCCATGATAACAATTCTTTAAACATTCAAATTCGTCGACCTATTCAGAAAAAGTGTCTACCATGACAAGACGATGTATCGCAAATGTCTAAGGCTGAGAACACAGGTCATTTTTGCTGTTGAAAATTTGTTGCAGGATCATAATTTGCAAAGCTTTCGCCCAATTATTAAATCTTAGCACTTAGAATCAATGTCCACCATAACAAGACAACGTTCTGTATAAAAGGTAATATGTCTGAAGTCGAGGTCGCGGCCATGTTCAAACTAAGAATGTCTGTACCAATGCATACTTAATACGCAGCCAGGACATGGTTGGTAGGAATTGTATAAGTGTACCACTAATAGGCATTGAGCTGGCTATAGACCCTCCTTCCCCAGGTTTTTTTTTTCTAGACTATGATTTCCTGAAACTACATTATATAAGCCACAAAATGAAATAGACTTGCTCTCTGAGATTGGAAGCGTTAACATGTAAGCAATACAACAGAAATAGAAATTGATCCTTGGGGCTTGACCAATATAGTTTCCAGGGGCACGGTTAGCAGGATTTATGAAAGTGCCACTAGATATTGCTAAACATTAATTATTTAAACTGTGGGCCTCACTAAGTTGAAAGTTATTTCCATTCTACGTTTATTTAATAGATGTTATGTGGCAAATTTGGACTCCATGGACGTGATTGGCAGGATTTATGTAGGGGACCACTAAACATTACCACAAAGTAAATATGTAAGTTGTTTTAGTACTTCGCCAATATTTCGTGCACATACATTTGCTTGTAACTGGCACAACCCTTATTGAATTCGTGGAAGGAGGAGAATGATGGTAGAAAATATTTCATCATCATTCTCAAGGAAAGTTATGGGACCAGGCCAGGATCAAACTAATGGCTTCTGGATCTACAATCAGACTCACTACTGATTGCCCTTTGGGGCCTGGTAATACATGTATAAGCTGTACATGAAGGTTTGAGAGATGTTTTAAAGTTGTCTCAATAAAAAGTATAAAAGAGCTATATTGAAAGGGACTTGATGGCACAATTTCTATTGTAGAAAACAGGATCTTCTTACATGCTAAATATGTGAGTTGTTTGCCATCATGGCATGTATTTTAAAGATTTCCCATCATAAGTATATGGAAGCTTTATGTTGACAGGTCAACCATATGTCCAATACAATCTAAGAAATAAAAAATGTGAAACCTTTCCCATCATACACGTGTAGATTGATCACAACTGGCCGCCTGACATTAGAAATATACTTCTTCAAAAGGGGGAGTTATTTTATATGTTGAATACCTACGTTATAACAACTACAAAAATAAAAAAAAATATTTTGTTCCTCGAAGGCTGTTAGGCCACAGGGGGGGGGAGCACATTGATGTACACCTCTTTGTACTAATATATGACCTATTAAATATCAGTCTCAAATCATTATCATAGTTGACTGCTACATTGTTTGTGCTGAATATGAATGAAGACGTCCCAGGGTATACCTAACTACCATTAACGTATATGAATACATCTAGATAATTTTTTCTGACCCATAAAAATTTGAATTATCCCCATATTGAACACTAAAGTAAGTATCTATAGGGGACTCTGTCCTAATATTTACCATGTTCCAGTTTTTGTCAACCCATAATATTTTCAGAACAGCAGGCCAAATACAGCCTCTTTATGCATGTAAATTTTCATAAAATTTAGAAACCGGTAAAAGTGTTATAATTTGCGTGAAATGAGTTAAGTCAGTTTTGATTGTTAAGTGGTTTCAAATAAAACATTCCAGTTAGGTCTTACAAACCGCAGTTTTTCCACCAGCAGTATTCTAAAAACGCATTGACTATCACTATTTAGTATCTTTATCCAAATTAGGTCCATTATTTTTGTTGTCAGAAGTTTTAGCTAATTCAATAGCATAAATCTTGCATTTTTGTAAGCAGCACTTGATAAGTAGCACTTGGTCTAGAACTTAGTTGTATGGGTGGATATCCAGCAGGTATCATTTGTGAATTGATCTTCCACTGGTTTCCAAATTAATTATGGACTGAAGCCAACAGGTGGTTATGCTCTTTATGTTTTTCAGCCATTGAAAAAATTCAAACAGATTATGATTTATGCTAGGTCTCGTCTCCACCTACATTCTATGTTCCTGTTGCACCTAGAATTTCCTCTATCTTATGTCCCTCCGAATCAAATATTGGGGGTAAATTGGTTCAGGACTATGTGCATACTTTTTATTTACTCATATAAACTAAGTGAAACCAGGTCAAGTGTTTAAAAATTGTGTATGTTTTCACTGTTTTGGTAGGTTCTTTTTTCAGAGAACTTTGATTTCACATCAGCTGTCTTTGTATTTCCCCCGATCATTGATAAAGAGTTGTATTTTCATATTCTAATCCTTCTGGAATATTTAGATTCAACAGAAAGTAGTAAGTACGAAAGTTCTATCCGCCAAAACATTTCAAAAGCGTATCCAAAAACACTTATCATAACCCCCATTTAAAATCATTAATATTCCAACAAAAGCTTTAAAACTGCTCCAATAAATAGAAATGGAGTTGCTAAAAATAAAAATGATGCTTTTTAAGATTATAAATGGGTTTTTAAATATTAAGAAACACTTAGCGAATTTTTGAATGTATACATACTGAACATCTGGCATTAGGCAAGATAAAACAGTCTTTGTGCTGTTATTTCCATCGTGGTTATAAAATCATGAAATTGATTCTCAAATGACCTAATAATCATAATGCTGACATACTAAACAATTCTGTAAAACTAGGCATAAATATTTATGATGAATTCAATAATATTTATTCATTTAACAAAAGTCTGACTCACCGTTCAAACAAAATATATTTTCCGGCTTCAAATCTTGTTAATGTTATTCTTATACATATAATCATATTATATATAAATGGGAAAGGTTGACAAGAACTGTAACACACCATAATTAAAACCCAAACATTGTTGATATAATTTGTACAGCTGAATTTGAGTAAATATTCTAAAAGAAACATTATTTTAAACAATTTATTTGATAGATATGTGTACCACACACATAAGCTAGAACTCACAGATTATTCTCATAATTATCATTTATAGACATTGATTCGGATAGATGCAAATTGGGCTGATTTGGTGGGGGGTACCCCTATAATCACATACTACACAATACCAAATGTTGTAACCAACCAATTAAAAGCGATTGAAAACAAAATACTTATAAGCCAAACAGACAATTTGCATAATATCATCAAGATCTATGCCTGTGCAGAACAGAACTCTATGTAAATTGAGCATACTGCTGGATTTTTACATAAAATCTTGATTTTTACATTCAGCAAAATTTTTACCATTAAGATTGAAATTCAGAAAACTCCATTTTACCTGTTTTATTTTTTCTTGAGATTTTATGATTATAACAACACATGTGTGGACAAATTTGATATAATTTCATAGGTTGACAAGAACAGCAACTAGGCAAAATTGACAATTTAATTTTTTGAAAATATTTTCAAAATGTTAAATTTAGGGGTACCTTTAAACAAAATTTAATGTGGAATTGTTTATTTTATACATTGAAATACATGTATGGTACATGCATAATTACAAATTATTGGGCTTCATGTTGTGACTATATAAGGTTGAAAAATCAAAAATCTTGTCGCCTAGAGCCACTTTTAATTAAGGTGTCCATTTTTTAATTTTAAAATTTAAAATTATTTAAATTTAACAACTGAAATAGATGAATGGGTAAATCTCTCACAAATAGAACACACATGTAATAGACAATCTTTCTACAAAATTTTATAAAATTCTGTGCGTGGGCAGAACCCTATGTAAATTCCATATAGGGTGTAACTCCCCCTTTAAATGGATGACAAAGACAGCGATGACAATAAATACCAAAGAGGCTAGACCATTACCATTCTAATGCCTCGCTTGAGCCTTTGGATCATATGAGCTTATAACTGTTAGGGGGATATACTGCAACTCGAGGAAGACATTTTTAGGCAAAAATGATGACCTAAAAAGATCAATGTGTAGTGTCTGTTTTGCTAACTTGAAGATGTTTATGGAAAAGCTAAGTCGATGAAATAGAACACTCAATAGCAATTATTGTTTGTTTGTTTGTTTGTTTTGTTGCTTTACGTCCCAAGTCAACAGCTATGGTCATTGCGGGACGGTCAGTTCGCCTAACCACACTTTTTCCTGGGCAAGCTTGAACAAGCAGTTAACCAGTACTTCGCGCACATACTTTCGCTTGTAACTGACAACAACCCTTCTTGAATGATTCAGCGGAAGGGAGGAGAATGACCGTAGAAATTATTGCATGATCAATCTCCACGAAAGTATGGGACCGGGCCGGGATCGAACTCGCGACCCCTGGATCTGCAGTCAGACTCGCATCTGTTGCCAGACACGTTACCGACTGCGCTATGCGGCCCGGTCAATAGCAATTAGAATGCGCAAAGTTATAGAACACAAACCATTACATGAAGTATGTGCTTGACAACATGTTCCTGTACTCGTAGGTCTATTTTGTGTCAATAATTTCAGGAATATTTTTGTTTACTTCCAGGGATACAGGATATTTGGGAAATTTAATTAAGGCGATATTTTCCAATTTACTTAAAGGGATATAGGATACTGGTACCCCCTATACAAGCCTCATTTGTTATTGTGTTATAATGGTTTCTGTGACGTCAGCGTCACGTTATATAACGTCAGCGTCACGCTATCATCCACGTTATCGAAGTAGATCCTCGATGTCCATCCTAGGTCTGATTCCACGGAATTTGCGGAATCGGCCGAGGCAGTTCCGATTGCCCCTTTTGTAGACATTTTCATTTAAACGTCTACACGCCAGGCTAATAAAGAGTTTACCTTTTTATGAAATACAAAGTGTATAAAAGTCCCTCTTTGTTACAAAGTATTGATGGGTTTTTTATCAGCTCAATGTTTTTTTACAATAATATGTACTTGAAACATTTAAACTTCCTTGTTGGTTTACATTTGAATATAACACACCAAGGTTGTTGATATCGAATATACTTTATAGTACTGTTTGGTTTAAACATATTTATTCAAGAAATACTGAACAATATCTTATACAGATTAAGGATGGAAACGGAAGCATATGGGTTTTATAGTTCGTTGATGCGATTACAAACCTCATCCAAATAAGAAGTTAGAAACACATAAAACAGGTTAGTTTTAATTTCTGATCATACACTTGACATGTACATATTCATAGCGCAAAAATGCATACAGAAAAAATCCCTATTGAACCTACGGACTTATGATTCAAAGTCTAACGCCATATCCATTCGGGCCAGCACATTCAGATGGATTGCAATGGATATGAAAATGCATTTGTAATAAACATCAAGGTTCCATAGACAGAATCATGGAGGTAGGGTACCAGACTAGTTGGCCCTACTTTATTAGTAATCTCCGTAAAGCACAAAGGTTTACGAAATCGTGAAATATTCCCAGTCGAATGGAAAGTGTGTAGTAAGGATGATGTCATCACATGGATTACCAGTCGAATTGGCGTATTGATGTGGTATCGCCTTGGACATCTCCATGTGTCAAAAAGGTTAAGTTAACACTTGATAGACCTTTTTCCTTTACAATTTCAATAGTGTAAATAAAGTCAAGCCTCAAAGGTTTTTTTTGCATAGCTTTAGTTGTATAAATCCGTGTAAGGCATATCTCCATTTGAGCCGCGACATGAGATTTCCAAAAGTGTGAAATGTGCGATTAAACAAAGCCTCAGATCAGCCTGTGCATATGAGCCTTTGCTGGTCGTTTGAATATTACATGAGTGTTAAGCTACTGACTGAACATCATTTGGAGTTTCTTAGATAAAAAGGAGGCTGCACAGGCTCGTCTGAGTCTACACTTGTCAAAATGCCACATTGTTGGAAATCACATGTCGCGGCTCATTTTATTTTGGGCGGAAACCGTTTTACAGTCTTCTCCGTGCGAGTCTTAAGACATATGTATCATTTTCATGAAATTCAATAGGTACATGTAAGTAAATTTTGTCGAAGGCATGTGTCCTATTTAAGTAAGACTACGCAGTCATGCTGTTTTGGGGTCTTGGAATCTGCCCGTGCTTAAACTTCCATGCAAGTAAAATGACCATATTCTAATTAGGCCTTTGCCATTGGTACATTGTATACCCTTACAAAATTCAGTTTGAAGCGTTCAAATTTTCAAATGTATGCTGACTAGGTTCTGGCGTATAAGATCAAAATGGGTCGTGCATATTACTATCAGATTTTAGATGGGCAACAGCAAGTACTTGTAGTTTTATACGAAACAAACACAGGCCAGAAATGTGGTTAAACATTGCAACGACATGAGTATGCTATAGGAGCAGTCTGATCTGGGTGGAAAGGCTTCTAAAACATTTCAGCAGACGACAAAACCAGAAGACTTTGGTTGTGATTGGTGTTTTAAAGGTTAATACTGACGTATCTAACAAAGCTAAATGTTAGTCTGATGCTTCATCATGCGCGGATCCAGAACATGTTCATTTACATCCATACCTTGTGTATGCGAGCAGTGAAGGCTTCTTCGAATCTGTGAGATTGCACAACCGGTCCCGACCATGCCGTATTTCGCAAAATCACATGGCACTCCTCTCAAACATGTTCAAAGGGAGCCTTTTGAATGAATGCAAACAGGAACTGACTCAAGCAGTCGTACAACATATTTGCAACGTCACGAAAACATCGACTCCAACCAGTCTATCTCTACCTACACGTAGAATCTTTATAATTTCGATTAAGTAAATATATTAATTATATTTTCCAGACTACAAACATCAAAAAACTGCTCAGACTGTGCCGTGTGCAGGCACATCTACGTCCGTAGCTCATAAATGTTACAAGTATAAACAATGTTTTACATGTCATGATGAGATAAAAACATGATAAACTGTGTGGTTAAATTACCATTAATAGTCATTTTGTGAAGTGTTTTCTTTTAATTGCTTTTTTTCATTGTTGTATAACACATTGTCAACATTAATGTGTATATTCAAGATAGAACAGGATCTACAATTTTTTCATCTACAAGCATGCGGATAAACATTTTGTTATACATGTGATTTGGGTACGTATTGCACATGGGGACAGAGAATGCATTCTGCAGATATTATATTTTTGTCTGTTATGACGCATCACTTTTCCTGTGTTACAATGTTATTGACAGGTGATTTCGTATTGGCCCAGTTACAGGTCCGATGTCAGCAGATTGGCTGAGACCGAAGACCAATACAACTGCCTTGGACCTGTAACTTGATAAATGAGGTGAAAATGTTGGTCTGAGCTTTCATTCAGTTTTTTACTTTGTGTATGCGTGAGCAGCGAAGGCTAGGTAAATGCGAAGGCATGCTCATTTTTACGGCGGCCAAAAGGCCGCCGTTCTAATATCGCTTTAGACCTACAATTTATGCAAATTTTCACCAATCAGAAGTATTCTTAGATTCTAATATTCATCACATCAACAGGAAAAATATGCTCCCATTGGTTAATACTCAGAATGTCCATACAGTCTTATTAAACATGCGACTAAACTTAACAAGAAATATCTTGAAAAAAGATATTCGGCGGCTCTCAAATACTGACGATAAACGCAACCAAATTCGCTGGTTTTGGCGAAATTCCCATCTACCACTTTGCATGCTGGAATCTAAAACCAGCGAAGTTGTGGTCCTGTTTTTGTCTCTCTTTTGCTTGGTTTTGTGCACATCTAACTCTTTTCGCTGATGGATATGCATCTGAATCTTTTTTTTTAATTTTAGGCATTCACCAGCAAGGGTTTGGGAACAATGTTTTAAGTCCTAAGTTTTTAGGAAAATGAGGGGGGGGGGGGTGTTGACAATAAATTAATGTAAAATTAAACGTTCGCTGAAACAAACCGAACACCAGAAAAGAACATAGCCAGGATCGAGGAATAAATACATGTAGGATTCAAAACTGATCGACACCCAGTAAGCACGTACAATCGGGCCATTATCGGCCTGCCACTGAAACGTCATCCGAATGACATTTTGCTGGCAGGCCGATAGTGGCCCGAGTTTGGATGCTGGCTGACCCATGCGCGGATCCAGGAATTTTTGCCAGGGTGGTCCAGGTCCGACTGCCAGAAAACAGCTCTGACAACGGTTTTTGTCTTTTCTTTTCAATGTTTGATTTCAAAGAAAACTATAATTTTACAAGATTTCGGGGGGGGGGGGGGGGACCCTATATCCCCCTCTGGATCCGCACATGTGACCATTTAAGAGGGTCTGGATGGGTTGGGGGGGTCTGGTATTCACTATTCACTAAAAATTTAGCCCATTGTTCATCTCATTAAAATTTTGGGTTATTCATTAAAATAAGACGATTTATTCATTAAAAGCAAGAAAGGTGGCAAAGAAATCTGATTATTCACTATTCATTAGGTTTTTCTTCAATTCATTAAAAATATAGGAATATTCATTATTTTTTAGGCCCCCATTATTCACTATTCATTATTTTTTTGGTTCATTATTCACTATTCATTATAAAAAGGCCATTATTCACTAACCATTATACCCCATCCAGACCCTCATTTAACTACTCGTAATTGATAGAAGAGACTTTACCGATAGTTACACTGTTCTTGTACAATGTAAGAAAATGCATATGCCGGCTAGGGCAAGCTCAATCGCCTGAACCCAAAAGTTACGTGCAAATTCGCGATTAATTTGGCGCCATTGTAATGGAACAAATTAAATTCACTTGTTCAGTTTTTTTAGAAATCAATGGTTTATATTCACCATTTTGGGACAATGACACATACGCCTGGAATTGGGAATTTTAGCGCGAAAACGCCTACAATTGAGAATATTTAGTGTTGTTAGCTTTATTATCAAATCATAAATCACATCATATTTAATCTGAATTTAGCTGTACTGTTAACTTGCATGATGTATTATATGAGACTGCGCAATGTTGAATATTACCAGGGCTACCACTCATATTTTGAGGGTACATAGGGCAAAATGTAGAGGACACAATTTTTAGAGGGTACATGGGCCCACGAAAATTCCGACAGCTAAGCATTTTGAAAGCGCAGAGTAGGCTTAGATTTCCTATTAACTGCTTAAAGTGATTCTGCAAACCCACCATAAACAAATTTGAGCGGGGCTCCCCTTTACATCATTTGCATGAAATTGACTAAGTAAACACACTGAAAAAAACATTTGGCAGGGGTTCCCTTATACATTATGACTTTCCGTTCACATCCAGCCCTTTCCCCAGCCAACATAAAATGCGAATAAATTTTTTTTAAAAAACTGAAGAAGTGGGATGGGGCACGTAGTACTACAGAAGCTTACACCAAAGTACCAGCTCCTTCAGGTGTTAGACAAGAGACAGTTAAGATAGTCAAAATAACATCTAGCTTTTATCATTTCCATCTCCATTCTTACACACAGATGTACGAAATTAAGCTACCTAATTGTATCAGCTAGTTGGTATTTATCTTTTTATGCATCCGGAGAACTCGTTTTAATTGATTGTTGTACTTACAGGGGAAATTACCTGTTGAAGCAAAGAGGTAAACCACGGCTGATATGCCGATCGTTAGAGGGCGCAACACCCTGGGGCCCTTATAATGCAACGAGAGGATTTACAGCGTAGTAGCACGACTGATATGCCGATAGTCGAGTCGGTTTAAAATGTCCGAACGGGAACCCAAATAAACAAACAGTTTTAAACACAATTTACTCAACAAAACGATGATTTCTTCTTTGATATTTTCCGACTTGAAATCGGGATTTTTTCATCCGAACATAGGAGAAAAGAAACGTTTTGGCATTGGGAATATAACCGTATAACGGCCAAAAAAGACTATTGTCGAATTATATGAAACAGACTATAATCATGTCCAGATATGGGAATTGGAAAAGTTACAAATATTTTATTTAAATCGCGTGATATTACTGTAAAGTCCTTTCGGATTTAGTGGATTATTTTATAATGCACTTCTTTACTGTGTGCAATGCATGTAAACAATGATAGTGACAGCAATTTACAAATACTGTACATCGGGGGTTGACCTATATTCGAGATTAGGTCGTTTATACATTTGCATTTTTAGACCCAGTGCACAGACTGGTTCTCTGCCATTTACATGTATGTTTTCAAGTTTAGTTTCACGTTTAGTAAGATCGTATGGACATTCTGAGTAACAACCAATGAGAGCATCTTTTTCCAGTCGGTGTGATGAATATTACAATTTAAAAATGCTTCTGATTGGTGAATAATTTAGATCTAAAGCGATAATAGAACGGCGGCAAGCCGCCGTAAAAACCTACAGGTAATTGGAAGAGAACCAGTCTGTGTACTGAAATGTATTAACGACCTTATCTCGAATATAGGTCAACCCCTTGATGTATAGCATTTGTAAATTGCTGTATTATCATTGTTTACACCCCTTGCACACGGTAAAGAAGTGCATTATAAAATAATTAACCCACTAAATCCGAAACGACTTTACAGTAATGTCACGCAATTTAAATAAAATATGTGTTCCATTCTGGACACGATTATAGTCTGTTTTATATACATGTATGTCGACAATAGTCTATTTGCAGGGCTTTTTTTTGGCTGTTTTACAGTTATATATCCAATGTCAAAACGTTTTTTTTCTCCAATGTTCAGATGAAAAAATCCCAATTTCAAGTCGGAAAAAAATTCGAAGAAAAAATTATCGTTTTATCAGTAAATTGCGTTTAAAATTGTTTGTTTATTTGTTCCCCAGCTATTGGCATCTCAGTCGTGCTACTACGATGTAAACCCTGTCGTTGCATTATCAGGGCCCAATGGTGTTGTGCCCTCTAACGATCGGCATGTCAGCCGTGGTTTACTTCTTTGCATTAACAGGTAATATCCCCTGTAAGTACAACAATCAATATATGTTGGCTGGGGAAAGGGCTGGGGTGAACGGAAAGTCATAATGTATAAGGGAACCCCTGCCAAATGTTTTTTCAGTGTGTTGACTTAGTCATTTTAGTGCAAATTGTGTAAAGGGGAGCCCCGCTCAAATATGTTTAGGGTGGGTTTGCAGAATCATTTTTTAGCAGTTAATAGGAAATCTAGGCCTACTCTGCGCTTTCAAAATGCTTACATGTGTAGCTGTCGGAATTTTCGTGGGTCCATGTACCCTCTAAAAAATTGTGCCCTTTACATTTTGCCTTAGAGGATACATGTCATGTACCCTCAAAAATATGAGGGGTAGCCCTGGTAGTATTCAATATTGTGCAGTCTCATATAATACATCATGCAAGTTAACAGTAAAGCTAAATTCAGATAAATATGATGTATTTTATGATTTGATAATAATGCTACATGTAACAACACTAAAAAAATCGCAATTTTAGGCGTTTTCGAGCTAAAATTCCCAATTTCAGGGCAATGCGTCATTGTCCCAAAATCGTGAATATAAACCATTTATTTCAAAAAAAAAAAAATAATAATAATAAGCTTAACAAGTGTATTTAATTTGTTCCATTACAATGGCGTATAAAAATTAATCGCAAATTTGCACATAACCTTTGGGTTCAGGTGATTGAGCTTGCCTTAGCCGGCATATGCATTTTCTTACAAGAACAGTGTAACTATCGGTAAAGTCTCTTCTTTCAATTACGAGTAGTTAAATGGTCACATGCGCGGATCCAGAGGGGAGGGGGATAGAGGGTTCGCACCCCCTCCTGGAAAATCACAAGTTCTATGGGTTCCTATAATTAGCATTTGGACCCCCTACCCCCCTGGAAAAAGTTTGACCCCCCTGGAAAAGGTTGGGCCCTCCTTGAAAATATTGGACACCCTTCCCCACCCCCGAAACCTTGTAAAATTATAGTTTTCTTTAAAAAAAACATTAATAATCCACTGTAATACAGTAAAAGTTGAGGACAAAAAATAAATAAAAAAAACGTTGTCAGAGCTGTTTTCTGGCAATCGAGCCTGGACACCCCTGGCAAAAATTCCTGGATCCGCGCATGGGTCAGCAAGCATCCAAACTCGGCCCACTATTGGCCTGCCAGCAAAACGTCATTCGGATGGCGTTTCAGTGGCGGGCCGATAATGGCCCGTTTGTACGTGCTTACTGGGTGTCGATCAGTTTTGAATCTTACGTGTATTTATTCCTCGATCCTGGCTATGTTCTTTTCTGATGTTCGGTTTGTTTCAGTGAACGTTTAATTTTACATTAATTTATTGTAAACACGCCCCGTTTTCTTAAAAACTTGGGACTTAAAACATTGTTCCCAAACCCTTGCTGGTGAATGCCTAAATTGAAAAAAAAGGATTCAGATGCATAGAGTTATCTGTGCACAAAACCAAACAAAAGAGAGACAGAAACAGAACCACAACTTCGCTGGTTTTAGATTCCAGGGGTAGTAGGAAATTTCGCCTAAAACCAGCGAATTTGGTTTCGTTTAAATTGTCAGTATTTGAGAGCCGCCGAATATCTTTTTTAAAGATATTTCTTGTTGCGTATGCGATATGTTTCGTGACGCCACTCAGTTTATTTCAATAACTCATGGAAGAAAAAATTGGAACATGTATACGCGCAAAGATGCTGCCGCGAAACCAGCGTCCTCGGAATATTAGGCGAAATTGAGCAATGATATGCATGTAGCAAGTTTAACTATTATTCTTCATAGCGTTCGGATGCCCAGGCTGGTCTACACCTTTGTTGTTCTGGGTTTTCTTGCGTCGAGGCCCAATTATACATGGTGGTTACAATCTTTAATTTTGACAAACGGTGTTAGCGAATGACGCCCGGTATTGTTTGTTTGTTTTGTATGGCAGTGACGGTAGGTATATCCCAAAAACGATAGTATTTTCAATAGCTGTGACTTTAAATTTAGTACCAAAACATATTATGGCCTCACAGTTTAGTATAGTACATACCTGCATACAGCTAAAAATGAATGTGGACATATTAGGTACTTTCCTACGAGCATGGTAAATACGTTTATTGTTCCTGGTTCTTCAGGAAGGGAGAATAAATGGGCAGGTCAGTGTACAGCAAAGTGCTTGTGCGTCTTTCTGCTTCGTTCCATGTTTGGATTAATTCTTCACCTGAATTTTATTTAACCCACATAAGCCGAATGCAATTTCCCACTCTGAACAATTGGACCAGTCCATTTCCGTTGTAAGAATTGTTGGTTGGTATTTTTCATTTTTATTCAAATTTCCAATTCTGGAAGCAAACAGTGGAGGCCCTGATCAGACGCCGCGTTCTGCGGCGTCTGAGCTGGGTCTGCATTATTTGCCTTTGTCCCACAAAAAGGACACTGGGCTTTTATGGGTTAAAGGGTTGTATATTTGGGAAGGGGTCTTGCTTTTGGAATCCATGTTGTTTTTGTTAGATTTGGTTCTTTACGTCCCATCAACAATCTTTAAGTTACACAGGGACGGGTCTTCCTGGGTTGAACCAGTACTAAGCTAGGATAAATGTGTCTTGCTCAAGGACTACAACGCAGTTACGCTGGTGAGGCTCGTAATACATGTTGTACTAGCCTTGTAACGCCGGATAATTGTACGCATCGCATACGCGTGTCACGGATAATGAAATCGCACGGATAATGATATCGCATACACATGGAGTTAACAATTTGAAGCTATCTTCACAGGCTTTCCATTCTGATGAAAATTCCAAAAGATCAATATGTTGATACAATGTAAAATAAGTATGAAATTGTCCATTTTGTATAAGGGACACAGGTAGAAATTTCTGAATAATAATTCATTTCTATCGTGAAGATGTGTTGTTGTTTATTATCCTTGTAAAAAATGCATTTTATCAGAAAGGTCTTCACTGTCTGCCAAATAACCTTTCTGCAGGTACATGCATGCAAAACGGCCAAAGACACATTTGAGCGGATTGAAAGGACATTTGAGCGGAAATCAATGTGGACATTTAGACGGAATGGAAAAAACCCTGATATGGTGCCTCTCCATTGCATGCTCATCCTGTGGATTTGAATGTTCATTTTCTGCTTAATCATATACTCAGAAAAACAATTGAAGGATATTTAGATTCAGTCCCATCTCTAACATTCAATACAATAAAAACTTTACTCATTATACATGCATTTCATAGTTCCAGACATCTGCAATCAAATTGGATGCTTTATTTTAGTCACGCTTCAATGATTTAAGTACAGTACAAATCCAAATGGTTCAACCCCATATACTGAAAAGTCACAAACGTTCAAAAATGACTGAAACCCATTTTTATCGTTTGTATTCCATAATGACTGGCTCAAAATCATCGCTGGTTCTCCCTTCAAAACATGGCACCTAATTTTGAAGCTGCTGTCAGTGTTTTACTGCCAATTTGTGGTCAAATTTGCTGGGGTATGCCATATCCCTGTATTTTTGTTGAAGAAGTTGTCCCATTATTAGGGGCAAGGACTGATAAATTCGTGTTAACTTTTGTCTGTGGTCGGAATTAGAACATACACAATGACCTGGTAAAGCTTGCAGCAAAAATTGAAAGCGCTAAAGTTTTTGCTTGTGAACTTTGGGTAAAGAGGGTCGGTACATTTGGTGTAGTACTGTATCGTAACCAATGACCCGTGAATTTCAATTTGCATTTTGGTGAATTGCATAGTGATAATTCTATCAATGACAAAAATAATTTGTTTGAAAATTATATTCCCAAATGTTTTAAAGTCAAAAGAATTTTAATATCCTTCAATTGTTTTTCTGAGTATATATAGTTGAACAAAAAGTCTCTGTTCTAATTTTGGCCGCTTTTACAGCGTGTTATGGGCTTTGCTGATCGTCATGAAATATCGCCTGTTTTCAGAGTCGCGTCCAGTCTGTACATGTATCATCTGCACCCATCCCAAATTTAATTGTAAATTCGGAAATTTTCGCGAGGGTTTTATTTTCGCGAAACTTCGCAGTTTCGTGAAATGATGAAATCACTCTGTCGATTGCTGATGCAGGTTAATCAGGCCCTAGTCGCAAAATGTTAAAGTGACAAATATGTATTTTAACGCTATTCGCGAAAATAATCATCTCGCGAAAATTTCCGGATTTACAGTACTTTTTGACAACGGTTTGTTTCTGGTGATTCATCAATTTGAGTTCAGAGACGCTGCTCACCAGTTGAGCGCAAATATTTTGGGTAGCTCCCTGCTCCTCCTGCTTAAGATGGGTCTTAATTTAATCCATCTGTAGCTTATCGCCTTCACGAATTTTTTCCGGTCTATTTCTCCACTAATATATTTGAGATAAGTCCTAGGATTTTTGTCATTTTGTCCTTTTCGCGATTATTACTTGTGCTTTGGTACTCTTTCCAATCTATAAGAAAATCCGTCATAAATAATACGTTTTCCCCCACTCTGGGTTGTTGTAGGAATAATTTGACCCATCTCGGTTAAACATGAATTAAAAATATGATAATATTAATAACAATAATAATAATAACTAGAAAGGGACCAATCTGCGGCGTCTGGTTTGGGCCTCCACTGTTTGCCTATGTCCCACAAAAACGACGCTAGGCTTATATGGGTTAAAGAAACCGTCTCCGATGTACCCTCAACATGTCCCTTGATAGAAAAAGTAAACTTTTTACAGGCTTATCTTGGGCTAAAAATGCTTTTATTTCACATTATCAGATAAGATTACGCTGTAACCATGACAACAAGTAACAGGTCGACGCAATTCCAACGTTATCTGGAGAATTTCAACCATCATGTGTATGCCGCCTACAGTGAAAGAAATGCCACTGAGGTCAGACTGGTCCTGGAACATCTTAGAAAGGCCAAACTTCGGGTGTATGACCCTGCCGCGGAACGAAAACCAGGTGAGCTTTTCTTTTTGTAGTAACACCAATCGGTAGAGTTGACAAAAATGGACCAATAAGGTCTATAAATACTGTGTTCGATTTCGGCAGGCCACCAATCAAAGCTTAAATGTTCTCTGTTGCATATCATTACAAGAAATTATTGACAAATTTAAGTGTAGAGTAGTGTAGTCTGATTTTGGTCTACGCTGTTTCTCAAAGACACTTCTAAAACATTTTATTATATAGCCTATTAATAGACATCTTTTGATTGGCCCAGGTGCCTATCCACTCGAGTCCATAAAACTACATACCACATGGGCTGCTGGTTTTTCCCATTCAATATTAGTTACTAAAAATAGACGTCATAGAAACTTTCCATAACAGGTGTGCTTTCAGCATGAAACTTGCATGATTTGCTGTAAATACAATTCAGTGAGTGACCGCAGCACGAAATTCACAAGATTTGGAGTTTAATCATATACATGTAATTCAGACTTTGCTTTTGAATATAAATAAGCAGAACTCTTAAATGAAGTAATGAATTCTTCCTTCTGGATTGATGCAATAAATTTCGAATGGTCCATTGTATAATTAAAGGAGCTACAGGTTTTAATTCTTAAACAAAATTGCAGTTTTTTCCCTGAAGATCGTTTTTGTCTTAGCAAACAGTGTAGACCCTGATGAAATGCCACATTATGCGGCATTTAATCTGGGTCTTCTCTGTTTGCAGTTGTAATTACAAATAAAGTATGCATTTATTCCTCTTTTAACTGAATGAAATCAGTTAGTCATCATGTAAAAAAAAGAAATTCAAGACTATCCAAGACATAGTCCATAGCCAAGATTTTGTTGTTGTTGTTGCTTTTTTTGTTTAGAGAAATTATATATTCATAAAACAATTGTTGTACCAAGATTGACCAAGGCGGAGCTGAGGTCAATATTGGTATTCTCAGGTCGATATCATATCATGTCTAATGCCTCAGTAGTCAATAATTCTATATTATAAACTCGGGGCCTTGATGAAAATATAAAACGGAAGTATTATGATCTAGGTGTTTATATCGCTTGCAAATTTTCGTTTTACTATCAATGGTAAAACTAGAGAAGAAAAATAGGTTACGATTACAAAACATAAGAATACCTATTACCCTTCCCTAGTCTAATTCCCTATATATAGATATAGGTAATTGGCCCTTTTCCAACCAATCATGACGTCTGTCGTATGCTCTCTCGTTTGTCTATTACATTGCAGGTAGCTGCAATTACGCATTACGTACGTGCGTAATTTTAAAAGTACATATTCAGGAGAAATTATCAATTTTGGAAGCATTAAATTCCCATACTATTTAGGACTGCTCTTCAAGGAAAGAATTTGCTCACTTTGAGAGTAAATTCAAGAGGGCAAATTCTTTCCTTAAAGAGAAGTCCCCAGTTTTAAAAGGGACGTACTTGACAAGAAAATTATACTGCTTGTTTCAGTAGTCTCCCTTTGATGTGCGTAACTATGCTTGCGTTCTAACTAAGTCCTTGTAAACCATAAAATCTGCTAAAAACCAAGATCAAAATCGAATGAGATATAAGAAAGTTACAGATATTTAGAAGCTAGAAAATGGTAAGGAATTGGAGGCGTCCATAGGTTTGGGCTTGTGTCCAAATTGAATTATATGAAAAGAGAGAATAACTAACTACATGCTGTTCAATTTGACTTTGTTTTACATTTCTATTCTTTTTTTGCAAACAGATGAATTTAAAAAAGAAACTGTTAAGTTTGGAATGAAATCGGGGTTTTTATTTTTTTCCAAATTTACAGGAAGATACTTTTTAGCATGTTCAAAAGTGAGGCCTCCATTGGCTAATTAGAACTCAGATTTGAGACGTTTGCATTGATGAGGCTTGTATAGGGGGTTACCAGTATCCTATATCCCTGGAAGTAAACAGGAAAGTATCATATATCCCTTTAAGTAAATTGGAAAATATCCCCTTAATTACATTTCCTGAATATCCTGTACCCCTGAAAGTTAACTAAAATATCCCTGAAATTACCAACACAAAATAGACTTACGAGTACAGGAACATTTTGTCAAGCACATACTTCATGTAATGGTTCGCGCATTCTAATTGCAATTGAGCGTTCTATTTCATCGACTTAGCTTTTCCATATACATATTCAAGTTAGCAAAACAGACACTACACATTGATCCTTTTAGGTCATCATCATTTTTTTGCCTTAAAATGCCTCATAAACTTCGCAAAACATTTTCTAAATTTTATAGACGATACTATGATTTCATATCTATATTACAAGTTGTACTTAAATCTCTCTTGCGCCATGGACTTGCGGAACCTGAATTCTATGGTGACTTGGTATATAAATTGAAGAAGATTGTTGGCTCTAATATTTTTTCAGCGCAGTTCATTTAAATGATTTCCCTTTATTAAAAAAATGCAATAACATTAATGTATTGCAACAGACTGCATGCTTGGTGGTCAACCCAATCACGGTTGGCAACTTTGCTTTCATCTTTAATTGAACGCCGGCGGGTCGGACTTTAGACTCTAAGACGGTTCTGACTTAAAGACTTATCTATTGATAAGATGGTAGGGACCTGATGCTTTGGCTGTTTGTCGGGCCCACCTTGGTTTACCTGTTGGATTCTTTTGCTCAGGTACTCAGTTTTATTCACAGTTGAGTCCTTATCTTTGCTTTATCTCCTTTTTATATCTTGATTTATATGTTCTAGGATACGATGCATTGATAAGTTAGGGGTCTTTCATGGAAACCAAACATCTATGTGTCTTGATCCACATCTGAACTAAGGATGAGGTTGGTGCACCGTTAAACCGGTTTAAGCGCTCCAGTAAAGTATTTTACAGACCGTTCCAAGGCGGTACTTCTTTTGTGGATCTTTTATGTGTTTTTTTTCTTTCTTGTGTTTGCTATGCCTTTGTACACGTCTATTTATATGTGCCTTGTGGTCTCCTGCTGGGAAAGGACTGACCTCTTCGCTCTCGTTTGTGGTGTCTAACTGTGAGTTTGTTACTTTCCCATTGGTATCCTGGGTCAGGTGTGGTACTTGATTGTATCGATTCCTGATCTTTGTACCCTTACTTACTTTACTATCTTCCAGTTGGAGTATATCACCCGCACAGTTATAAAGCTTTTATGATCAGAAGGCTCAAGCGAGGCTTTAGAATGGTAATGGTCTGGCCTCTTTGGTCCATTTAAATTTTATAGGTATATATGTTCAGCGCAAAGTGAGAATCGGTACAATTCCGGAATTGTACCTGTGCATTGTGAGAATTCCTACTTTGTCCGCCGATTCGAGAATTGTACCGGACCATTCTAGAATTGCGCAAGGGGTATTTTATCGATTTTTGCTATAACCAGGCCCTGCGCAAAGTAGGAATGGGCTGTAGTCCGAGAGCCCGTAATAGGTTTAATCAAGTGGTCGAGGCCAAAAGGTTTGAAGGTGTGTTCTTATGTAGAAAAATGTGCTGAATTCAAAAATCAAACTCTTAATAAAATCGGCTGGTACACAAAAATGCTATGCGCAACGGAATACCTCGGGGGTAGGCAATTTCTCAATTAGCACTGAAATGGGGTACCCTACACCACAGAATCTAATTTGACCTACCTTGCATCCCAAGGACAATTTTGTATTGGTGCCAAATGGTTTCTTGGGACCCCACGGATGAGAAAACAACGTTTCTGAAAAATAAACACATTTGGGCCTTGCAAAATTGCATGGTTACCATGGCAACCCCTACTGCCATTCATGCAGGTAGGGGTGTACATACAAATTCAATCATATTTTAGCTGATACTTATCATAGACTACTAATCTTGGTACCAAATGAAAGGTTAGACATATGCCTTTCATTCCATGACAAGAGATATAAATTACCTAATTTGCATATTCATGAATATTCATGAAAACCTTAAAAATAAGGGGAAAATCATAAAAAAAACATCATAAATAACTTCCCCAAACCATCATCAAACCAACATTGTTGCATGTTTTATATCATCAGTGATACAATTCGACAAATACTGTCATCTTATGGTCTTATATGGAAATTATCTCATTTTCATATTCATGGAAATCAATGAAAACTTTAAAAATGAGGACAAAGCATAAACTACAACCACAAGGGGTAATTAGACCTACATTGAATTCCTAGGAGCATTGCTTATTGATTTCAAATGGTTCAATGAGGCAACTTAAAGTAAAAACTCTATATTTTTCAATAATACACCCATTTGGTTATTTGAAATGGCATGGTTTCCATGGTAACCCATTATGCGATTTTAAAGACTGGGAGTGTAGCTTCAAAAAAAATCATATCTCAGCAGCATCTCATCCTAGAACACTAAATCTAGTATCCAGCTATTTTGCAGACAAAGCACGTCTACAGGACTGTCAGATATGCAAATTATCTCATCTGAATATTCATGAATGTTAATGAAAACATTAGAAATAAATGAAAAATCGCAGAAAAATCAATAGGTAGTGCTTACAAAATTACTCGTATATTACTTAATAATTGCTCTTTAGTACCAAATTTGATATCAAATTAATGCTAAAATTAAGTACTCTTACCTTATGGGTGGTTACAAAAGAAATCTAATTTGATTATTCCTGAATTCTAATGAAAACATTAGAAATAAATGAAAAAATTACGAAAAATCAAGGGGTAATACACACAAAATTACTCATATCTCACTTGATAATTGTCCTAGAGTACCAAATTTAATATCAAAGTAATGCTAAGACTTATTACTCTCTCCTTATGGTTGTTATTAAAGAAATCAAATTTGAATATTCATAAATTACAATGAAAAGTTTAGAAAAGAATGAAAAATTATGGCAAACTGAAAGGCTCATACATACAAAACTACTCATTTCTCTTCTGCTGATTGCTTTAGAGTAGCACACTTGTTCTCATATTAAAAACTATTATCTTGGCTTTGATTCTATACCATGTTTAGAAGCCTAAGACTAAAACCAACTGAGAAACGAGCACCTTTGTAATTATGCCCCCATAATTTTTCTGTGATTTTTTCATTCTTTTCAAATGTTTTCATTAAAATTCATGGATATACACATTAGATTCTTTTCATATCTACCCATAAGGTAAAGGCACTATGTCATAGCATTACTCTGATATCAAGTTTAGTACTCTAGGGCAATTATAAACTGAGATATGAATAACTTTGTAAGTATATCAGCTTGATTTTTCAGCAATTTTTGTCTAATTTATAATGCTTACGTAAAGATTAATAAGCATTCATATAAATTTGTTTTCATACGTGTCCATAAGATAAGAGTGCTGTGTCGTAGCATTACTTTGGTAATAAGTTTTGTACTCTATGGTATTTATTAAGGGAGATATGAGTAAAATTGTAAGTACGCCATTCTTAATTTTTCCATGATTTTTCATTCTTTTCTAATGAAATCATTCAAATTCAATTATTATACAAATTAGATTCTTTTCCTATCTGCATGTAAGGTACAATAACTATATTTTAGCATTACTGTTATGTCATGTTTGGTACTCAAGAGCAATTATCAAGTGAAATACGAGTAATTTTGAAAGTATTGCCCCTTGATATTTCTGCACTTTTTTTTCATTTCTATTGTTTTCATGAACATTAATGAATATTCAAGAAAATGATTTACATATCCAACCATCACATAAAAGTGCTATATCAGCAGATTAATTATACACCAGATTTTTCTGTTCTAGGATGTGTTGCTGTTGAGATATGAATATTTTTTGTAGGTACGTTCCCAGTATTTTAAAATCGCATAGTGGGTTGCCATGTAAACAATGCAATTTCACTTTAACAAACTGATTTATTATTAAGGAACATAATGTTTTGCCTTTAAGTGACCTCATTGAACCATTTGACATGAATAAGAAATGCTCCTAGGAGTCCAATGTATATCTAGTTCTAAATACCCCTTGGTGTTCTAGTTTATGCAATGGTTTTGCCTTCATTTATTAAGTTTTCATTGATATTCATGAATATGCAAATGTGATAATTTTTATATAGGACCATAAGATGAAAGTATTTGTTGAATTGTATCACTGATGATATAAAGACATGCAACAATGGTGGTTTGATGTTGGTTTAGTGCTGAAATCAGTTATTTATGGTGTGTTTTTTTACCATTTTCCCCTTATTTTGAAGGTTTTCATGAATATTCATGAATATGCAAATTAGGTAATTTGCATCTCAGGTCATGGGATAAAAGGCATATGCCTTACCTTTAATTTGGTACCAAAATGAGTAGTCTATGATAAGTATCAGCTAAGATATGATTGAATTTGAATGTACACCCCTACCTGTAAGAATTGCATTAAGGGTTACCATGGTAACCATGCAATTTTGCAAGGCCCAAATGTGTTTATTTTTCAGAAACATTGTTTTTTCATTCATGGGGTCCCAAGAAACCATTTGGCACCAATACAAAATTGTCCTTGGGATGCAAGGTAGGTCAAATTAGATTCTGTGGTATAGGGTACCCCATTTCAGTGCTAATTTGAGAAATTGCCTACCCCCCGGGGTATTCCGTTGCACATAGCGTTTTTGTGTACCAGCCGATTTTTTTAAGAGTTTACTTTTTTAATTCAGCACACTTTTCTACATGAGAACACACCTTCAAACCTTTTGGCCTCGACCACTTCATTAAACCTATTACGGGCTCTCGGACTACTGGACAAAGTGAGAATTGGGCGAACATGCATGGGAGTCTCATTATTAACTTTGACCGTTTGCAGAGAGGTGTTTTCTCATTTTCAAACTCGAATATAATTCGACGGCAGCCACTTCAAATACATTACATTTTGTTTGCACTGTTTGCATGTTCTGCATTACCGGGATTATCCTGTATGTGACTATTAGAGAGAGAGAGAGAGAGAGAGAGAGAGAGAGAGAGAGAGAGAGAGGGAGAGAGAGATAGAGAGAGAGGATATATTGAGTTAGGTTAATCCGGGTGTCGCTTAATGTGTATCAAATTCGCCAGTTTTGAGAGAGAGAGAGAGAGAGAGAGAGATGGGCAGTTAACACTTTATTATTTAAATAAACAGTCTAAATGTGAGTGATACCCGTAAAACCTTTAATTTATTCAACAGTTTTCCGGGCATCACTAGTTTATAGATGATGTCAGCAAAATTTTGGCTTAAAATAAAAACGGCTGTCCGTGAGAAGAATCATAACAAGTTACAGCCAGAGAGAGAGAGAGAGAGAGAGAGAGAGAGAGAAGGATTATGATAAGCATGCCCTTTTTAAATAGCGACAACCTTTTTGATGAAAACATAAATATCATTTATCCAAGAAATCAGTAAATTAAATAATATTTTGAGTGTTTGAGTTGTAGAATCGAAATAGATCAGCTCCAGCAGTGAATTGTTGAGTAATAATTCACTGTTTGGAGGTCAGTTGTAAAGAAGATCAAATCTCGAGCGCGTAGCGCGAGTGATTTATCTTCGTACAACTGACCGACAAACAGTGAATTATTACTCAACAATGCACACACTTGAGCTGATCTATTTCGATTCTAACACACAATAAACGACGAAAACACATTCGAAGCCTCAGCTTGTTTCAACTTTCCGCCATTGCACTGAAGAACTCCCGCCAATACTTAGACTACGTGTCGTACGTTTACATGTTATTGTAACGTCTGGCAAGCGCAAAAACGACGTTACACCGTCTAACGCCATGAATGACGTCATTTTCCAGTGACGTCAGCTATCACACATTTTAGCTGTGAATTATTGTCCGATATATCACAGTTTGTTACCGTTGGCTCTATAGGCGAGGTGTGTTAGAATATTTCTTTTATCATCATATATCACGCAACGCACACAGTGCATGTCCATACCGGAGCAATACGCAAGTTAATGTGTGGTTTATTCGCATGTACGAGCGATAATCCTTTCTCTTAGGCCCAGAACATAAGCACAACCCATAAAATAACTATAACTTTAGCAAGACTCATTTATCCTACCTTAGTACTGGTTCAATCCAGGAAGACCCGTCCCTCTTTAACTGAAAAATTGTTGATGGGACGTAAAGAATCAAATCAAACAAAACAAAACTTTGAATTCAATTCACATGTATTGGATTTTCCTGTTTGTTTTATTATGCATGCGTAGGATTGTCCATTCATGTTTATCGTTACCCATTGCTACAGATTAGCTTGTTTTTATTTGATATATGACCCGAGAGTAAACACAGCCAGAATCTAATCGCGGGCCACTATCGGCCCGCCAGCGAAACGTCATTCGGATGGCGTTTCGCTGACAGATCGGTAGTGCCCCGATTTTAGTTCAACCTGTGAAACTGACAGAGATTACCCCATTCTATTGTGAACGGTAAACAGAAGTTATTTGGCCGCTTTTCAATTTCATTTTTCTGACGCCCCTATTAATATATTGAAATGAATTTTGCCCGAATATGTGCTTTTCAATCGGCTAAAATTAAGCGATGCTTTGAAATAATTTTCTATCACTTCACGATTTTCGGGTTCAAAAATGTAAAAAAAAAAAAAAAAAAAAAAAATAAGAAAATGAGCGTTTTGAGTGTAGTTTTATTTAATAAAAGTACAAGTGATTTCAAACCCATCTAGCTGACTTGAAAAGGCCAACCACTTGGCAGATTTTTTTGTGTGATCAGTTTCCGCATTTACCCTAAATATTCCGATAGATATGCCTTATCATACAGTCTAAGCGCAAATCAGAATGCAATTTGATCAGGTTTTACACTGCCATTTCAATCACTATGGGGGAGTCAAAATTTATTCACCCAAGTTTTAGATACAATGTTGTTAGATTTTTATTTCTTTTATCTTATTACATTTTTCATTGAATGCCAAAAGAATCGAATAAATAAATTCCTAGAACTCTTCAAAATAATTTTAATACTAATATATCGGCAATCTGTACAGCTTACTAATTTAGCATTTATTTATCTTGTTTGCTTATTTCGTTTTTTGAGACATGAATAAAATAATTTGTGTGAAAATAAAATAACTGGAACCAATGAAACGATGCTTAAGGCGTGGCATGAAGGTCACATGGTCAGTTAATCTCTCTACAGTGGGCGGAGTTTCGGTATTGTCTCCAAATGTTACCTGTTTATCGGTGTTAATTAGAAATTACGAAATTTACCAAAAAAGATCTGTGAGGCCAAGGTCAGCCGGCACTCTGAGTGAGGCTGCTCGGGATCTTCGCTGACCTTGAAACGTAATGTAATTTAGGCCCAAGCTAGTCATCAGCCCCATGTATGTCGGACTGATCAGGGTCTTTGTTATCCGTTTAGAGGTGTATTAGAAAACAAATCTAAATCCTGTTTATTCAAAAATGATTTGATGCTCGATATTCATCACTCACATTTTACTCACGAATATCGATTATATCAAACTCAATTCAACATTATTATCATTACCAAATGAAATGAGTGTCCAGTGAAGACTCAAGCCAGACAAGGTATCAGTCTAATCAATTCAATTTTCGATGTCCACAATACATACACTAGTACGTTTCGTCTCTACATAGGTACATGTGAACATACAAACAGGCAGACATACAGACGGACGGACGGAATATCAGAAGAATGGACGGACGGTAGATAAAACGACGAGCACAATGATATACAATCATAAGACGCACAGACAGACGTTGCTTCCACAACATTCGGCATACATGCATCGAAGTTGGTAGTCAGACCTACTGTAAATATTAACTCAAGCTTCAAAGTGAGCAATCTGATATTTTACACAACTCTTATCCTCTGCATATACTTTTAGAGTTCGACCTTGGCATTTTGCGCAAATACAGTGAGTGCATAAAGAAAGAAGATAGAATTGAGCCATGTGCATGAGATTTCCAACAATGTGGTATGTGCGACCAGTAAAGTCTCAGACCAGCCTGCGCATACGCGCAGTCTGATCAGAGCCTTTGCAAGTCGCTTGAGTATTCTATGAGTGTTAAGCTACTGACTGAACATCATTTTGGAGTTTCTAAGCTTAAAAGGAGATTGCAAAGGCTCTTCCGAGTCTACATATGTCAAAATGCCACATTGTTGGAAATCTCATGCACTGGCTCAAATAATAATAATAATAATTAGCTCTGCGAGTGTGAAACAAAACAGGCTTTGCTGCAAATTTTCTTTGTTGATCATCATTTTAATAGACTAATGATTTTCCCCTTTTATTTTGACACCGCAGCACCCAGAACACAGTAAAGTTATAATATGTACCCTGTCCTCCCTGTCATAATACCGTTTACCCCTCCTTCATCTGAGCTGATTAACGATAACCCAACCCTTAAAGGCGAATATGCAATTGAACTACTTTGAAAAAGTTTGGAAACCTCTGTTCATATCAGTTTTACCCGCAAAAGATATTACGAATATACGATTCTCGCCCACTTATCACTCAAGACAAGCTGTTCCACAGGCAAAACGCCGTGCGGAATTTCCTTGTCCCATCCACGTGACCTGGTTATCCCATCCACATGACCTGTTTATCCCATCCGCGTGACTTTATAACAATTTAGGCTGTTTTCAGGGCAATTTACGCCTAAATATTATGTAGAAATATCAAAACGACAATATTTAGTGCGTCCGCCATTTTCGCATTGTTAAATGACGCCAAAAACATTTCTGACGTCACTAAAATGCAACAACAACGTGACGCAAGTTATCGACACAGTTTGTCGCCACGACGTCTTTGTCAAAAGATACTGATACCAACGTTATACCAAAACCAACGCTTAAAATGCTATTCCGCTCCGTTTTTAGGTGCTAAACTCTGTTTACACCCTTTTCTGCATCTGGAAAATTCGTTTGTAAACTTATTTTTTAGATCGGAACAAACGCAAAAACGTAATAGAATTGTGCGGAACTGACAGAATTCATATAAAACCTTAAAAAGTCACAAATTGGGCGAGAAAAAGTATCCATCATGATGTATTGTTGTGGGACAAGGAAATCCCACCCTCGGACCTGAATGATTTCGTCAGAAGCCTCGTTTCTGACGAATTATTCTGGTCCTCGGGTGGGATTTCCTTGTCCCACAACAATACATATGAAGGATACTCTTATTCTCACTTTGTCCCGATTCTCACTTTGCGCACGGACAATTCCGGAATTGTACCGTGCAAAGTAAGAATTCTCACTCTGTCCGCCAATTAAGGAATTCTCACTTTGCGCAGAGCGATTCCAGAATTGTCCAGATTCTCACTTTGCGCAGAACATATATATAAAGTATATTTCTAATGTCAGTCGAACAATTGTGATCAAACTACATGTGTATAATGGGAAAGGTTACATACGTTTTATGTCCGCTTGTATTGGACATATAGTTGCCATGTCAACATAAAGCTTCCATAGACTTGTGATGGGAAATCTTTAAAATACATGCCGGTTCTTATCTGGATCCAAACGGTACATTTTTCGTATATAAAATCAGCTGACATCTGTAAGGACTCGGACTGGGTTCGACCCGTTATATATATAAATATACGTCACTGGTCCGAGGTAAAGAACATTGAGTTTGACAAAAAGGTCTGATCAGCGTCTTCGTTTCAAGTTAAAAAATATTATACAGAAATATAATGCAGACAGAAAAATGCACCAAAGTGCTTTAGGCCAGATCCTTATCAGCTTTAAATACAGATGAGCGAACTCCCACTGAGTTCCCGCTGTGTCATCGTGAAGATGACCACATCATAAAACCTGTGCCAGAAGAGTTTTGAGCAGGTCAGACTTAGCCTGGGTCCAGTCGTCAATATTTTAGCAATATTTTCTAACGCTAATATTGCTAATATTCTAAAAAAAATGAGATAATAAAAAGATACCACATCAAAGGTATCGGTTGTCCAATATTGATTTTGATTGATATTGTCATTTTTGACCAAGAAACAGAAAAATAAAAAAAGAAGAAAAAATGACCAGACTGGAACGCAGGCTAGGTCAGACTATGCAGATATTAATGCTCATAGCAGTTTCTTGTCTTCACTGCCTAGATGCTACTATATGCATGAATTTTCAGTTGACCATATGCGAACAACAAATGCGCATAATACTTTATCTGCGCAGTCTGATCAGCCCCATTGCTGTTTGCTGCTGAAATACCTTTACCTTTTATAAATTGTTTTGTCAGTTCTGGTTCTCAGGCCAGTGTGTATCTCTGCATTCTGGGAATATTTAACCGAAACATATGGAACGCAAACAGCAATGGTTCAGATCAGACCTGCGATATGCAGTCTCACCAGGACATTTGCCGTTCGCTCAAGTTGAAAATTTGCCCGAAGAATTTAATGACCTCACAAAAAACAGGGACGTATATTGTTTATGATCCATGCAAAAAATTATATCATAAGTTTACAATTTATTTAAAAGTTAAATATTGCAAACAATACAGGCCCGGAGAGAGATGCCTTGTTATAAAGTATCTGGATCTACATTGCTGCTTATGCTTTATTTATAGGACTTTTCGGCATAATGTATGCATGTCTTTTAAAATACTTGCAAAGCCATTAACAATACTAGAATTTCAAACGAAACTATTTGCGCAGTCTGAGCATTTGCCCATGAAGTGACAGTTTTAGTAGTATGACTGAAAAAGGTTATTTTACTGATAGACAGTAAAGACTCTGACGAGAAGCCGCATGACAAAACTAGTAAGATAGGTGTACAGTGCGCGAAGACTGGGATCAGCCCGTGTGTCTGATGCACACCCATGTCGCATTTATTTATGCATAAGTTTTTAGAAGAAGGGCAAGTCTTCAACACAAGACAGTAAAGTTCTGTTTATACAAAGTCGTGTAAGATCAGTATTTCATTACGATCATAATAAGTCCTTTAGCCACAGGGAGTATCTGACACCTAGGATTATCGCATATCCCGTTATGAGCGTCTCAAAATCCCTTGTCACCTGAATCACACTGGATAGGTGACAATCGAAAACGTTCTTAACAATCGACGAACGCGGATCAAAAACCACTAAAACAGTGTTTTCGATTGCCATTTGTAACCAGTATGGCAACAAATAGCAATTGAAAACTCTGTTTCTAACTATTCTGATCTATGTTCGCCGATAGTATGAACGTATGCCGCCGTTAGTATTAACGTTTTCGAATGCCGCCTATCCGGTGTGAGAATGAAGAACGAATATTCTGCCAGATGAAGTCTTCAAATTAATTTCTTTTGCAAACGATAGGTGTTAATAATAATAATAATAATAATAATAATAATAATAATAATAATAATAATAATTGTTTTATTTAAACTAAAAAAATAAAAATAAATTGAAGCAATTTGTAATAAAATGTTTTTTATTTCGACGATTTGTCATGGTCAGTGGTATTTTACTTCTAACGTATTTAAAAACTATGATTTTTTTCATAAGCATGTCTCCCAAGCAGCTTTGCTTTCCCTTTCTTTTAAAAATGATGTTAAATTTCTCAACATTCTCTAAGCATATCGAATAGTGCGGGAGCATAGACCCGCAATCCAATTAGGACTTAGTCATTTTCTCCGCCCTTTTAAACGCTTAGGCAAGAAGGCGCTAAAACTCAATTTTCAACATAAAAATGACAGAACTAAAATTTATTTTATTTTTATGAAACTTATATGGTTGAAATTGCTGGATGATAGAGATACCATTTATAACTTATAAAACATCGAGAAAATGTCAGAATATGATTATTTTGGGGTCATAAAATGCTCACCCTAAGCATTTTCATTCAATTTACATAGAAATGAATGGGGTTTTACCAGTTAAAAAGATGAACAATTTGACAAAACTAAATATTAAGTTATTTCATACTTGTTTATATCATTGTAAAGATAGAACATTAAATTTTCTTGTGATAACTTATAAAACAATGGCAACTTAATAATACGTTAGTTATTAGTAATTTATTTAAAGGTTTGTATACTTTTCTGTGTAATTGATGCCACAGATTTCAACAGGTAAGTTGCCGGAGTGGTCAATATTCAAGGGAGATAATCGGGCAGCTAAAACCAATAACAGCTGATATTGCCCCATATGGATGGCAAACAACTCACATATTTAGCATGTAAGAAGATTTTGTGTTCTACAATATAAATCGTGCCATCAACTCCCTTTCAATAGCTCCTATATACTTTTTATTGAGACAACTTTAAAACATCGTTCAAACCGTCACGCTTACAGCAATCAGTAGTGAGTCTGATTGTAGATCCAGAAGCCATGTTTGATCCTGGCCTGGTCCCATACTTTTGTTGAGTTTGATGATGAAATATTTTTTACCATTATTCTCCTCCTTCCACTAACTCAAGAAGGGTTGTGTCAGTTACAAGCAAAGGTATGTGCACGAATACTGGCTAACCTGTCAGTCTAGCTAGACCAGGAAAAGTTTAACTGACTATCGCGACATGATCATAGCTGGGGCCTAAAATCACTAAACAAATCTGAATAAAACAACTTACATATTTACTTTGTAGTAATGTTTAGTGATCGCCTACATAAATCCTGCCAATCATGTCCCCGGAATCAAAATTGGCCACGTCTATTCAATAAACTTAGAATGGAAATAACTTACAACTTAGTGAGGCCCACAGTTTATATAATTAATTTCTAGTAATCTTCATAAATCCTGCCAACCGTGCACCAGGAAACTATATTGGTCATGCCCCAAGGATCAACTGCTATTTCTGTTGTATTGCTTACACGTTAACGCTGCTAACATATCTCGTTTCGTTGGTTATATAATGTAGTTTCAGGAAATCATAGGTATTCAAAATCCCCCCCCCCACTTGGGGGAGGGGGTTCTATAGCCAGCTCAAGGCCTATTAGTTGTACCCTTATACAATTCTTACCAACCATGTCCTGGCTGCCTATTAGTTATGCATGGTACATACATTCTCAGTTTTATCATGGCTGTGATCTCGACTTAGGACATATTACCAAAGAGCTTTTATACAGCACATTGTCTTGTTATGGTGGACATTTTGCTTAGTGCTAAGATTTAATAATTGGTTGAAGGCTTTCGTGAGCACTTTCGTAAAATGAAAAAGCCTAAAAAATTTGACACATTTCTTTATCGCCATTTCAAAAATAATGGTCATTCACCTAGTAAAATTGTAATTCAGCCTGTTGAAAAAATTATATATGATCCTAATTCATCAACTAGATTAAAAAATATTAAGAGACATGAAACTGAACTTGAATGGATTAAATTTTTGCAATCACCTTTTCCTTTAGGCTTTAATGATAATATATACCATGAAGGCAACATTTCTAAAATGCCAGATTTTGATGTTTTTTCTGTTTTGGAATGTAAAAAACGTAAAAGTAGATCTCATGGTAAACGTAAAAATGGCAACATTAAGCGCAAAATTTGTACTGAAAAACGCTTAAGTACTTCTCTAAAGGATCTTTCTTTGGCTTTAACTAATCATGGTCGACATGGCTTATTTTCATTTTTAAGTTCCTTGCCTATCTCAGTTTTACGCAATTTAGAGTTAGAGGCTAATAAACTTTATGATAGAGCAAATAAATTATATAAAGCAGCACTCCTTACAAGGTGTTATGTTCAACATTTCCTTAGTCCTTATATCGATTCTGAGGTCAACCATAAACGACATTTTATCAAAATTCCATTCATTAACAAAGGTATTGAGTTTATTGATTTACATAGTATCTTCAAGGATAATTCAGTGATTTCATCTATTCCAAATTACTTTAATAATTCTGAAACTCCTATCATTTGTTATAAATATAACAAACCAATAAGGTCTACGATATTTAACTTTAATAAAATTGTAAATGATTTAGATATAGATTCCAATACTCCAGCCTCCTGAGATTGTAAAAATTCAAATTATTTATATCCCTCTGCAGGGCATGTTATTACAGGTAATCTAAATGTCATTCCTGACGCTAGAGTTCGCAATATCATTTCTAAAGGTCCTAAATATAGATTTCCCTCTAATATTGATTTCTCTAAATGTCGTAGAGAGATCGCTGCTTCTTTAAATGACTTCAGTAATCGATGGTGCAAACGGGAAAATGTTGAACCTGATGCTTTGAAGGAATGGAAGATTAACATTTTTAAAATTATTGATACTCGTATTTCATTTTACTCTCGTAATACACATCTTTTGCCCCCTAAACCTAAATCTTCTTTTCGTCATCTTAAACGAGGTATCCAGGATTTTCATATGAACTATGTTTTGGTTCCAGCAGATAAAGCTGCTAACAATGTTGTAGTTGTATGACGATTGTATTATATTAATACTCTTAAACGTGAGCTTGTTGACACTAATGCCTATAAACTGCAGCCTTCTTTAAGTGAAAGGGTAATTGTTGATGGGCATGGTTGTCATACAGCCCTACATTTTGGTGTCAAAGCTAAAGAAAATCAAGACAAAGTTCCTACGATGTACTGGTTACCTAAACTCCATAAAAACCCTATAAAGCAAGATTTATTGCAAATTCTAGTTCTTGTACGACAACAGAACTTTCTAAATTGTTAACCTCGTGTCTTACAGCTGTTAAAAAACATGTTATCAAATATTGTGAAAAAGTATATGAGAGATCTGGTAAAAACCTATTTTGGTCGATTAAAAATTCAGGTGAAATTTTAGATAAACTTAAAGCTAGAGATTTCAATGCGACCAGTTTGTCTACTTATGATTTTTCAACTCTTTACACTACTTTACCTCATAATTTAATTAAAGATAAACTTATTGATCTTATTGAAAGAACCTTCCAGAGAGAAGGTTCTCCTTACCTTGCATGTAGTGACAGAAATGCATTTTTCACTTCAGAAATACCTAAAAAATATCATGCATGGTCGTGTCAAAATGTATGTGATGCGCTGACCTTTTTGTTGGACAACATTTTTATTCGGTTTGGCACCAAGCTCTATAGACAAGTAGTTGGGATTCCTATGGGCACTAATTGTGCTCCCCTGGTTGCAGATTTATTCCTGTTTTGTTATGAAAGGGACTTTATGATGTCTCTTTCTGATGATAAGCAGGCTGATGTTATTGATGCGTTTAACACTACTTCCAGATATTTGGACGATATTTTAAATATTAATAATGTTTATTTTGAAAATATGGTTAGTCAAATATACCCTTCAGAGCTCCAACTTAATAAAGCCAATGCCTCTGATACCGAAGCCGCATTTTTAGACTTGCATTTGTCAATTTCTAATGGTATTGTTTCTACCAAAATTTATGATAAACGTGACGACTTTGATTTTGAAATTGTCAATTTCCCATTTTTAGATGGTGATGTTCCTCGTTCTACATCCTGTGGAGTCTATATCTCTCAACTCATTCGTTTTGCTAGAGCATCTAGCTATGTTACTGACTTCAACACTCGTAATAAATTGTTAACTCAAAAACTTCTTAAACAGGGCTATCGGTATCATAAACTTCGCAAAACATTTTCAAAATTTTATAGACGATACTTTGATTTGATTTCTAAATTCCAAGTTGGACTTAAATCTCTCTTGCGACAAGGACTTTCGGAACCTGATTTCTATGGTGACTTGGTGTATAAGTTGAAGAAGATTGTTGGCTCTAATAATTTTTCAGCGCAGTTCATTAATATAATTTCCCATTATAAAAAGATTGGCTATAACATTAATGTATTGCAACAGACTGCATGCTTGGTAGTCAACCCAATCACAGTTGGCAACTTTGCTTTCCTCTTTAATTGCACGCCGGTGGGTCGGACTTCAGACTCTATGATGGTTCCGACTTAAAGACTTATCTATTGATGAGATGGTAGGTGCCTGATGCTTTGGCTGTTTGTCGGGCCCACCGGGGTTTACCTGTTGGATTTCTTTTGCTCCGGTATTCAGTTTAATTTACTGTTGAGTCCTTATCCTTGCTTTATCTCCTTGTTATATCTTGATTTATATGTTTTAGGAGATGATGCATTGATAAGTTAGGGGTCTTTCATGCAAACCAAATATCTATGTGTCTTGATCCACATCTGAATTAAGGGTGAGGTTGGCGCCGTTAAACCGGTTTAAGCCCTCCAGTAAAATATTTTACTGACCGTTCCAAGGCGGTACTTCTTTTGTGGATATTTTATGTTTTTGTTCTGTCTTGTGTTTGCTATGTTTTGTGCGCGTCTGTTTATATGTGCTTCGTGGTCACCTGCTGGGAAAGGGCTGACCTCTTGGCTCTCGTTTGTGGTATCTTCTGTGAGTTTGTCACTTTCCCATTGGTATCCTCGGTCAGGTGTGGTACTTGATTGTATCGATTCCTGATCTTTGCAACCTTACTTACTTTGCAAATAATAATCAGGCAACACATTTGCAACAGCAAAAATGACCTGTGACCCCAGCCTCGGACATATGCGACACATCGTCTTGTCATGACACTTTTTTTTTGAAAAGATCGATGGTTATGAATGTTTAAAGAATTGTTATAGATAGAAAACTAAACTTTTCCAAGGATCCAGAGGGGGTCCAACATTTTCCAGGGGGGTCAAAGTTTTTCCAGGGGGTGGGGTCCAAATGCTAACTTCAATAGAAACCCATATAATTTGTGACTTTCAAGGGGGGTCCGAACCCCCTATCCCCCCTCTGGATCCGCACATGATACCCTTAAAAAAATTCCCAATACATTTTCCTTTTGATATTAGGCTGTTACCTTGCCCTTGGACTTATAGTGTCCACTGGTTATGTTGCACCCTGCACAGTGATATAGAAATCGAAAGAAGGGCGTGACCATGACCTTGCCAGAATCAGAGACCGTTGATCATCCTTGGAAACGTGAGGAAAAGACACAAAACACAGACAGCCATAACACAATTAAACTATCTAGTAACCAACTCAATTATTAAGGACAACTTAACCACACCACAATACAATTAAGGACTTAACACAAAACACCACACAAGTCCGAAGAAAATCAAGCAATGTACATTAGGAATAGTCCACTATATACAGTATATGGTCACCTCCACCTCCTTCAACATCTTTGGTAAAGGAATATATAATAAGTGCTTTCGTGCTACAAGTTATACTCTGTCTTGAGATAAACTTGCCATGTTGTGTACATACAGCTTTTCCTATTTAGTGGAAAAATTGAATGATTTTATTGATTTTATTGGCGTTTCTTCTCTGTATTTGTGTATTTTGGAGGAAAAATAGCAGTGTCCCTGAAATTTAACATAGTATCCCATATACCTGGAAGTAAAATGGAAAGTATCCTATATCCCTGGAAGTAAAATGTCAAATATCCTGTATCCCTAGAACCCCTAAACAAGCCTCATTGATATCATTTATACCTTACGCCTATTTTGATTAAAGTTTAACTCAAATATAAAGCTCTGATAATGCCTTCTTATTTCATGTATATTGATTAATAATATTTCTGAAACCTTTTAACATTGACCCCCAGTAGATCTCAGGTTCACCCATGTTTTGGGTTTGTCTGTTTCAATTTGTTATTTTTTCTTTGGGGTCGGGGTGTTGGTTTTTAGGGGGGAGGGGTCATTTTACTGCAAATCAGTAGTTCATTTTTGAAAAATATGTATGCATTGGAACAAAGTGGGTCTTGCAACCGGGAATTAGTTGATTATATAATCGATAGGACTTTTTGGTTACTCTAAAGGCGGCAAATTGGGACTGGTCTACCTTAGACATAGGTAAAAACTGAAAATGAGGCGTGGGGTAAATACATTTGAGTTCAATGTGTATACTGTTAGGATTTTCATGAAGTGCGCGCACGTTTGCGCGGCCCACACAACTGATTAATTCTTCACCAAATTATAAATAGAACCTGATTTCCCTTGTTTAGCAGATTAAATAGTCGAACCAGGCCCAGATATGAATATTAAAGTTTCAACCTTTACAGAGAGCAAAAAGTTCTATTATATAACTATGTTTTAGTTTGCGTCTACTTTGTACAGACTCCGAAAGGTGTAAGAGTGGGGGCTGGTCGACAGTACAGTTGCTTAAAGATCTGATGAAAACTGAAACCTTAAATTTAGAACATGTACATCTTAGAAACTGGCCACTTCAAGACGCTTCTTTACCACACACCCCTTTCATGTTTCAGGGAAAAGCATATTCCTCAAGTGGTTACAAAATGGCATTCACAAGTCAAGAGTAACCCTACTGTTCTGGTCCAAGGAATTTAAAAAGGATGTGTTGTGTGCCTACCAGTGCGAGAATGCTGTGATGCGAACCGTTCTGACGAAAGGTCGACATGCTGTACTGTGTGTGGTGATGGATAACAGCAAGATTCCTAAACTCTTCAAGAAGTTTGATTGTATATACGCATGGAACTGGAAAACGAAACCTACAAAAACCCTGGAAAACATTCGGAATTCTCTTTTAGGTATGACCCCAGTAAGCACATTTAAGTGGCGTTCCGCTGATGGGCCGATAGTGGCCCGAGACAGCACGCTGGCTCGGATCATTTGAGCAACTATTACGGAAACCTAACTTTGGGGTTAACATTATAGCTTTAAGACGACGTATAACTTTTCTTTTTGATCATTTTGAGCAGTGTAGGTTTTATCTTCCGCTAGGTGGCAATTGTCCAAATAAAGTACAAGGGATATGTGTGCATGTGCCATGCACACATGATGGTACACACATGCACAACACAAAGCAAAGACTGAACAACACCACATATGTTCCACTTGACATCCATGCACCCACCACACATAACATACATGTATTAAATGACCAGTAACATGAATTAACACATTGAAAAGAGAATTGGCAGAAATATTGTTTGGGTTGTTGGATAGGGTGGGGGGACTTGGGTAGAATTAGGACAATCTTCTCGAAGCAAAAATATTTTTTTTAACTTCTTAGAAGAAAGAATGATCACCTTGTTGTGTTTTTATTTCCAAGCTAGGAACACCGTTTCTGTGCACTTTCAGACTGCCAGACAAATGCTTTTGACGCGCAGTCGTTAAAAATTGGACACCACAGTTCAAGGTAATCAGTTTTTTGTCAATATATTATAATTGAGAAATAAAATAAAACATGCATTTCTAATCACGCACTCAACTGAAGGTCTGCATATGCATATGTATAGGGATAGTGAGTAATGCATTATTTCTACGATCTGTTTGTATTTTTACAGCACGCCTGGAGTGTAGTCAACCATACCAGTATGGCCAAAGACAAACAGGTGCCACACAGAAAATTCCAAGCTGCCAATATATCAGAGGTAGTTCCAGACTCTCTGTAGCTCGAAATGTGAATGTTTTGTTAAATTTTCAAAGGATAAAGACCGTTCTGGATCATTGTATTCTTTCTTGCCAGAATCATGGTTGTAGATTTTCTTGTTATGGAGAAAATATCAAGGCGTTTTATGCTCATGTGAATGACTGTAGATTTGCCCATGTACCATGCCCAAACAGAACATGTCGACAGAGAATTCTACGGTCGAGATCAGTGAGACATAAAGTCAAGTGTAGATATAAACTAACAAAGTGCCTGAACGACGGTTGTGGGCGAGAATTTACTCGTAGAGAGTACAAAATACACAAACGGACCTGTCGATACGTTCATATCCGTTGTCCAAACTACAAATACAGCTGCAAACACGTTTTTAGATTAAAAGATACAAAAGCTCATCTGAAGATATGTAAATATCAGTCTGTGGATTGTACCCATTGTGGTGAAAAGGTGTTCAGAGTTGAAATGGAAGGCCATAAAAGCAAAAGCTGTCCGAATGGACTGGTTTCCTGTTCCGGTTGCAGCATTATGGTAAAACGAATGCATCTGGAGAAGCATCAAGAAGTATGTCTACAATACATCCAGGAAAACCATGGCAGTATTAAAGAGTTTGTAAATAAACCAATCCAGGATTTGGTTTCTCAGGATATGCCTACATGCACAGAGAGTAAACATCGGTGCTTAGGAATGGACACAATGTCGGCATCCGCAACAAACATGCGTGAAAGATATCTTCAGAAATGTTTCTATAATAGTTTGCCAGTGACTAAGGCAGATAAGCAAAGACACGTTGGTTACCAAAGACAATCTCGTGATTATCCTGGATCGTCTGTCTTGCAGTAAGTAAATGAGTCGCGACATGAGATTTTCAACAATGTAATATGTGCGACCAGCAAGGGCTCAGACTACCCTGCGAGTACGCGCAATCTGATCAGAGCCTTTGCTAGTCGCTTGAATATTCTATGAGTGTTAAGCTACTGACCGAACATAATTTTGAGTTTCTAAGGATCAACGGAGACTGCACAGGCTCATCAGAGTCTACACTTGTCAAAATGCCACAGTGTTAGAAATCACATGTCGCGGCTCAAATAATGTATTGTTTTAACCTCTTTGATACTCGAGACCGAGGGGCCGCGGGTTCGAGCCTCACCGGCGTCACTGAGTTGTGGTCCTTGAGCAAGACACATTTATCCTAGCTTAGTGCTGGTTCAACCCAGGAAGACCCGTCCATGTTTACCTGAAAGATTGTTGATGGGACGTAAAGAATTAAATCAAACAAAACAAACAAACAAACCTTTTTAAGACCAATGGAATTTTCCATAAAATTGATACAGTTAATTCAGGATGGTTCATTGTATACTGATGGGTCACAGGTTATAATTTTTAAAAAGTGTATTTCTTTCTCTTAAGACCAATTTAGTTTTGACAAACAGTGCAGACACTGATGAAATGCAGCATTATGCTGCATTTCATCTGGGTCTTCACTGTTTGCCAAAGTACCCGTTTAGGGGTTTCTGATCTTCTAACAGCCATATACATTCTACAAAATATATACTACTCAAGTTTTGATAAGGGCCATGTCTATTCAAACTAATGGAAGATAAACTTTAAGCATAAATTAACTAAATATAATGTGCACTACCCGTGGTGAACGTAGATTAGTCAGTATCTGGAACCCCTCCTCACTATATACAATGGACAATGAAAATGGCATTGTTCTGAACAGGGTTAAATACATGTAAATATTTTGCTAATATGAAATAAATAGGTGATACCTATCAAACGAGCTAGCGTTTTCAGCTTCTTGTGTGGTTGACTTTGGACCAGTGGTTAAAGAGATGTCATTTAAAGACAATTCTTGTCTAAAACTGTGACGGCCCTTTTGTTAGGCAGAGCAATCCATTTGTGCAATTTTGGTAGATGGCATTATGTGGAGCGATTCTGAGAAATTATTTTAAATTTGGACCATCGGTTCAGGATGGGATGTGGTTAAAGATATTTCTAATCAAGAGCTCTGGCAGCCCTTTAGTTCGGCGGAGCAAAACCATGTGTGCAATTTTAGTAGAGGAAATCATGAAGAACAATTATGTGAAATTGTTTTGAATTGGAACAGAGACTCTGGTGGAGAAGTCGTTTAAAGACATGTCTTAACAAGTGCTCTAGTGGCCCCTTTATTTGGCCAAGTGGTACTATTTGTGCAATTTTGGTAGACGTCTTCATGTGAAATAATACTGTGAAATTATTTTGAACTTGGACAAGTGGTTCAGGAGGAGATAGAGTTTAAAGATACTTCATATATAAAGCTCTGTCCAGAGTCCTTGTTGCTTAGCAGAGTGGAACCATTTGTACATTTTTGGTAAGGGGCATTATAAGGAACAATTCTGTGAAATTATTTTGAATTTAGACCAGTGGTTCAGGGCGAGATGATGTTTAAAGATATTTCTTATCTGATACTCTGGTGGCCCTTTTGTTCTATGCACCAGAACCAGTTGTGCAATTTTGGTAGAGGACATCAATAGGAACAATTCTGTGAAATTGATTTGAAATTGGACCAGTGGTTCAGAAGGAGATTTTGTTTAAAAGATTTCTTCTCTAGAGCTCTGGCAGCCCATGTCTTCAGCGGTGTATAACCATTTATGCAATTTTGGTAGAGGGCATTATGGGGAACATTCATGTGAAATTATTTTAAATTTGGACCAGTTGTTCGGGAGATGTCTTTTAAAGTTTACGGATGACAGACTCACGGGACATGCCCGGGGGGAGGGGTACTCCCCATTTTTCTTTGTATGTAGGCTCGAGCCCAGCATCTACCCTTCACCCCATAGATATATCAGGAATTTCATGCTCCCAAAAAAAAGTATTTAAAATTTTAGCAACCCCAAGAAATATCCCCCATTCTGTACCTTGACCTTAAGAAAAGACCCTAAAATGCATAGAAATGACCCCTAGATGAACCAAAAAAAATATCCACAAAATATTTATACCCTAAAAAGTATTCATTTTATTGACAACTCCCCCCCCCCCTCCCCCAATATTGAAATTCAAAATTTTGAACCCAAAAAAATGACCCTGAGCCTACGTATGTACGAGACTATCAAAGAATCCCCCCCCCCCTGGGGTGCATGCTGGACCAAATCCAATCTCAATGAGACAATGATTCACCTTGAGCAAAAGAATCAGGTTAGCTAAAAATAAACGGCTGGCAAAATATTTTCTACCATGTTGCTGCATTCGTGATTCAATTTAATTTGATATACAACATGACCATGTTCTGAAAAAAGTGAATTTAGACCTTAGGACCCCACGCCCATGGTCAGGGGTATGGTTCCACGGGCAAAACATTTGCTAACATGTTGCTGCATTTGTGATTAAATGTAATTTGATTAAAAACATGACCATGTTTTGAAAAACTTGTTGGGGGAGGATAGGGGGTCAAAAGTTTGCGAATGACCCCTTTAATTTGAACTTAGCCTGTATTTTATGATGCTGTACACTTCTGTAAAATTTGAATGAAATAGTTGCATCCCTTCAAAAGTTATTGATCTGAAACCACAATTCCAAAATTTAGCCAAAATATATGTTAAAAAAGGGCCATAACTCATTCAAAATTTTGGGGATTACCCCCCTTTCATACTTGTATTTTATGATGCTTGACCCTTCTATAAAGTTTGAATGAAATTGATGCATCATTTCAAGAGTTATGGATTGGAAACCTAAAGTGTGACAATGCGGACGATGCCGACACCGACAGAGACATGATCCATATCTGTCAACCATGCTTCGCAGGCAACACAAAATAATGAGTGCTTTCCCCACCTAAAATGTTCAGACCTGGTAACCGAAACACACTTATCTTTTTATTTGACCTATTTTTTGTATCATAATTGCCCATAGGTCAAGACACAAGTGTTTAGAAGTTGATTTGGACAAAACTTATAGTATATCAACTGTCCATAATACTAACCATTTAAACAAAGAACCCATCAAATCTGACCAATAGGTACCGAGATATGTTTCCGAGCAGACAAAAAAATGGGACAGACAATTGAATGGAAGCAAAGACAGCACCAAAACTATATGATAATATCCCTCCTACTTCATACACAGAGAAATAATGCATGTGCTAAATATAATAAACCGCATGAACAAGATTTATTTAAGTGCATGTGAAAGCCATAGAAACCCTAATGCAAACCCTTACCGTATGGTAAAAAGGGAGGCGACCCACTATTCCTAACCCTAGCCCTAACCCTAACTCTATTTCTCCTATAGTAAACATTTCTACCTGTTACTGTTGCAGATATTCTCTGGCTCAATACAATCAAACTTAACTTATTTTACGATGTGGCTAAAAAGTTACACTAATATCAGCGGTAGTTAAGCTGCCACCAAAATGGTGTTTGGTTATTATGTTGTGTTTAACCTCCCACCAACAGCTAAGGTCATATGGAGACGGGGCCATGGCTTGAAGTCTCGTCCGACAGACTGGTGAAACCGGGGATCGAACCTGCGACCCTGGTTTACAAAGCAAGTGACTTATTCACTACACCACAGCGGCTCCTAGATGGTGTTAGGTTACACTTTAGCTTTGCAGTGTAGGTTATAATAATATAATTTGCCCATAATTTTTGTATTTCTTTCCCTGAAGATGGATTTTGACTAATAGCAAACAGTATAGACCCAGATGAAATGCTGCAGTGTCAGGCATTTAATCTGTTTAGGGGTTTCTGGGATACAAAGGGTAAAGATTGGATTAAAATCTCCTTTATTGGTACAAAAGAGGCCAATTTTTACAACAGATCAAATTTATTTTTGGTTTTACTGTACAGGTCACTCTGTGACAATTTCGGCCAAATAATTTTGAATTCTCAATGAGACGGTTCTTTTTAGTACCCATAGTAGTGTTTGGGTTGGGTGAGACCAAACTTGTATTTATACATGTTTGCATTGAGGCTAATGATTAATACATTTTGCATTGTAGTTAATGATTCATGCATGAAAATAAATAACTTATTATTTAAAATAAAAACCTAAGCCTATAACCCGTCTAGATAGCTGCGTCTGCACACATAAATGAATAATCCAATGGCTATGGCTTTCCAGCAGTACCCAGATCGAAAACAGCAACAGTACTGCACCCGACCGGAGGCTACCAAAAATGCATTTATTTCAGTTATTTTAAGATGCAAAAGGCTCATGGAAAAACGCAATTTATCTATCTAATGGGTCTAGAAGTGTTATGTTTTGCCTGAATCATCATCTACCCCGGGCATCTACGTCCTTAGTGGGTGTATGCAAGCAGCGAATGCTCTAACGAGCTTGTGTGCCTGCACAGTCTCATCAGTCTGTGTCTCGCATGTGTGAACAGTGAACGTTCAGACGACCCTTTGCATCCGCACAGTCTTGTCTGGGGCAGAGCATTCACACATGCAATAAGTACTAAAATTTTACGTACTGGTGTTTGAACACAGTGAAGACCCAGATGAAATGCAGCTTAATGTGACATTTCATCAGGGTCTACAGTGTTTGTAAAGATAAATATGATCTTCAGAGAAAGAAAATAAAAAATATATTTATTAGGCCACTTTTCGTGAAATTTCAGTAAGCAGGATTATTTCGGACACACTCAAGGCGGGCATGCGTCATTCAATAAACATTCAATCTATCAATAACCGATAATCGTTCACAGGCTTTCCAATCCAATTATCGCTGTTGTTGCGTTGAATGGATTATGAACACTTGTTTTTAGAGGATTTGTTTGTTTGCATGCAAGTTTCAAGAGTGACTCGAGCACCAAAACCATACGAACTGGCCCGCCTTTGAAATACGTTTAAACTATTGCTAGCACAGCACCCTAGATAAGCAGCGTATTTGCGTGAATACGCAATTAAAATCATCAAAAAAGCAATTAAAATTAAATATGTGCGTACCGAAAAGCAATTCTAACGATCGGTATATGCGATGTCATTGCGTATCATTTGGTCCATTTCGTTTCCATTCGGCTAATAAACAAATGCCAGTCGGGTATTGATTTTATTTTTACTAGCGAGCGCGCAACATACTCCAGTTTTATGAAAATATCGGTGCGCAGTCCAGTATTTCGCGGAAAAACACTGAAACTTTGCAAAGTTTACACGCTCGAATGTCAACAAAGGGGGTGAGATTTGCTTCAGGTATAATAAAATCCGCGAGTTTGATACTTTAGAAAGGCAGACGATGGGAGTGAATAAATATGCAAGCACATTCCCGATGGCTTCATGCAATAAGAAAAGGTGTAATCACAGAAAAAAAAAACGCGGCGTAAAAAATATGAAAATACGCAATTGTTTTTGCAAGTACGCAATTGAGGATAACCAGGTTGCGTAAATATCCAATTGACCCAAAAGCTTATCTAGGGCGCTGCTAGCAGCGATTGATGCCATTTGCAAACAGTTTAGACTCAGATAACAGAATTTCTTATATAAACTAGGGGCAAATCTACTATGGGGGGAGGGGGGCGTAACTACTAGTGGGGAGAAATGACTAGCGGGGGCGAAACGACCGGGGGGGAAACGTCTCGGGGCAAAAATACTAGGGGAGGAAATGGTTTGGGGGCAAAACATCCCAGATTCGCGATAATTACCAAATTTGGGTCACCTTTCAAAACACATGGCTATTCAGTTATCAAAGGAAAAGAGCTCAATTTGTATTGACGAGTTGCAGCCTTAAGAGACTAAACTATCCTGAGGTATCGTTTTAATGTGCAAGGCAGTAAAGATTTTTGTTAGAAATATTTAGGTGAAACACTGTTACACAGTGATTCTGTTACCTGCGCATCCTGCATCTTTTGCACATAAGTTTTTGTTTCAGCGAGTCCCGGGATGCAATAGTATTGCAGACTTGTCATTAAAAATAGTGGTTTGGACTCATAAGTTTGCAGTTGGGACTCATTGATATTGGAAACAGCAAGTCCCAGGACCCATAAGCCCAAAATTGTAAATGATTCACTGACTGTTGTTATTTTCTTGACAGATAATACCACGAATTACTAACCTACACTGCACTAGTTCGCGCCAGTCCAGAGAACAAGAAATCTTCTTATTCCTCGACTGTGGGATGGGATTTTTACAAATTCCATGACCCGGGCTCTGACCATGGGATTGTCGCAAAATCAAATCGCCCAGTTTCGTTTCTAATTCTCTTGTGTCAGGATACTTGCAGATTATTTATTTGTTTTAAAAAACAGAAGAAATATAACTCACCATTGGATGATTGGAAGTATTCTCACTTCGTGAATTCAACAGGACTACAGGAAAGAGCAACACAAGTAACAACACCTTCTTGAAGTCTGTGATCACTAACGTTTCATATTCAGTCAACTTGAACCAAAGTATTTAACAATTGCTTATAGAAATTGGAACTACAACAGCGGACAAACGCGTAATTCCAAAATTGATTTTTCATAGAAGACAAAACTTGTTTTATAAACCTGGTAAAACTAAGTATCGCATAAATTCAAAGACTTCCGTAGGCATATAGCCCTGTCACAAAATTGAGCCTCAGCTAGATGAAGCCATGAAATAAATTCACGGACTTAGAAGCATCATAGGGCATACATATTAATCCTGTTTTCTTTACCGCGCTCAAAAATCAAACATTTTTTAAGGCCAGTTACTCGTACAATTATCGGGTGAATTATAACTTCAACTGCAATTCATCAGTCATGTCAGTGCAATTTATCGCCTACCCCCAGTGCGTAAAACAGTAGTTTTTAGTCCGATTTTCCCTTTTCTAAGCTGCCTTTGACCGATGTTTTTGGGTTAGATCTATATGATAGTAAAGTTTAATGGCATTAAGGACCGCGAAGGACGAAAACTCGATAAAGACGCCATGACAGTGTTATTTGTTTAGAATAAAAACACGGAGTAAGGAATATTAATTATTCGTTTTTATTAATCCAATCATGTGCCGTTTCTGAGTACGAAACTCTAGAGCTGTCATTCGTTTGGTTCCAGGTTTTTACTAAGCGACAAAGAATAGCGCACAAACTTGGAAAACCAGTTACGGTGGACACTCAAATTTTTTGCATAGTATACACTCTATTCTGAGTAACTCGCGTTATCTATAGTACGAGCTTCGCTTCGCCACCTGCTTCGCAGGTGGCTTCGCTGCGCTCGTTATTAACCCTCAACATGCTGAAAGCAGACATGTCTAGTTTGCTGAACAAGCGCATTATCTTGCCACATTTACCCTCAATGGTAAAGTGTGTGTGCGTATGTGTGTGTGTGTGTGAATGTATGTAAGCCGCCGCCATAACGTAAATTATATGCTATTTTGTATGTACTGCTGCCTCATGTTTTACATGTATCATGTAACTGAGTGAATAAAGTTTGATTGATAGTTTTAAAAACAAGAGAAGCCAGTTGATTATGAAACAAACTGGTTTCAGCTCTGCTTGTAAATATACATTATAATAAAGGACCTCGGACAGTCATAATGAAGGATTGCCCATGAAAACGACCAGAGAAAAGTTTCAAAGAAAATTATATTTTTTCTATGAAAAAGATAGTACGTCCAACCCTCGACTTATCCACAAAAGCTGTTTTCTCATTGGGAAAGTACCAATTGAAAAATATGGGTTGAAAACTCTGTTTTTGCTATTCAACATATAGAAAATAGAAAAAGTTTTACTGAAGTGCTTTCCCCCGCGTGACCAAACTAATCATTTTGCATACATTTGTAGTTTTACATTTCACACATCATATAAAAACGGCATGATTGGTCACGGGGGGGGGGGGGGGGGGGGGGGAGGACGCTGTCAAAATGCTCAAAAACGAATTAGTATAAAAACGTATTTGAAACTTATTTTGTAAAAACCTGTAGGTAAATATCAAGTTGCAATGGCATTTATCAGGGCTTTAGTTATGAGTGCTTACAAAGTAATTATTAATTGTCTCATTTCTCAACCAAAACATATGCTGTGGGTACTCAAAAGAACCGTCTCAATGAGACGGTTCTTTTAAGCTCCAAATCATAGGTTAAATCTAATGTGTAAAGAAACTATTAAGAATTTAACGCGCAAAACATGTGTTTATCTAGATCTTGATATATACAGTATGTAGATATGATACACCTCAGCGCACAAGTCCAACTGGTTGACCTTGAAACATTACAGGTAATAGTCAAAAGTAATTGACAGCACTCTTCTTTAAATGAAACAATGAAATCTTCTCAACCCGAATTTTATGCAAAACGCATCACTTTTATCTCAAGTTTTATGCCGCAAACATAATATTTACATGTATTTAGGTGAGTACTCGACGCAACTTTGACTTTCTGTGAAATAAGATTTGGTCACAAACAATACCCCCACCCCCTAAACCCTAGAGTCCTGGCATATTTATGCAATATTTTCAAAGTATCTTTTATTTTGCTAGGTGCACGAAATGTAAAGGTTTGATTTAAACCCGAAACTATAGTTGTCAGTTATGCATTATCCTAGCCACAGGCTGTCAAAATTTGGGCAGATTGAATAGGAAACTGTCCGAGGTCCTTGACTTGTTCCATTTTAAGTATCATTGATATAAGGATATAATTATGAAGCAACACATAACATTTTGGCACTGATTTACATAAAGTTTGGAAATAGAGGTAGACTCAGGCCAAGATTAGATCTGTAGTCCCACAGTATATGACATCATGAGTGTTCAAAGGAGGAAGTAACACACAATTGAATAGTGTGTAACAGTAAAATAAAAAGTCAACACTATAATGCATATTAACTGATAAAACTGCAAATGATGTAACTCGTATATTTGAATCAGACAGGGAAAGAACGCCACATTTGAATCAAACGGGGCAATATGTTCTTACAAGGGTATCATTTGGAAGCAAAGACTGCACCAAAGAACTGAAACTTGAGTGTGCATATTTCCTGGGCCAGACTAGCTAGTTTCTGCCATTTAGGCTTCATCAATGACCCTCTAATAGTTTCAAAGTTCCACAATGAAACCCATGATCCAACAGGACAAGAAAATGAAATCTACACTATAGTGAATGGCAGGGAGACGTTCTACCGCCGCCACGCAGTCCCAGTCACCAGCCGTAGTGAAGTCAAATATGTTCTTAAAAGGGTATCCTTTGGAAGCAAAGCATGCCATATTATTAATTAGTACAAAAAGTTTAAAAAAAAGTCAGAAGTCACCAGATTCGAACCACCACCAGAGCAATACATTGGTTTTCGAGACCAACATTTTAACAAGCAAGCTATGGCAGATTCATAGATTTGTATTGATCCTAAATCTACCTAACCAGACGCCATCAACTGTAGTTTATTAAATCGCATTATTTGCCTGGAATACAGCGACAAAAACAAATTTAATATTATTTGAGTTAGTAACTTTATCTTTATACATTATAATTATATTTTTAATCTTAATTACGTCGTAAAACGGCGTTAGATCACGTCTAATTTTTTCTGAACTGACGATGCCGTCCAAGAAATTCAGTTAAATCAGATATAAGGCCAGATTTTTTATTAGTTGATTTACGGGAATTTTTTGTCAGATTTTGGGCCGGGGAGATGAAAATTAATAATAAAAAAGCTCTGAAAATGACCAGTTATTTGATATAACGAAGACAACCTTAAAATGTATAAGTAAGTACAATTTAATGAAAATATATCATGTGGCTCAAGAGTTATGAGCATCTTAACTAACTGACCATGACAGGCCAGACTGATGCTCAGCAAAGCCTTGTCATTGTTTTGCGCACAAGTGTTTAGACAATGTCAAAATGTATGGGTATGCAAAATTTGATCAAAATATACCATGTGATTCAAGAGTTATAAACATCTGACCAAGACCTGCTGGATTTATCCTCGACAATCCCTTTGTCACCGTCTTTGCATACCAGTGTCTCGAAAATTTGTTTAAGTATGCAAAATTTGATGAAAATATATGGTGCCGTTCAAGAGTTATGAGCATTTTCATTAAAAGACCTCAAGCAGCCACAATGATGCTCGGCATAGCCTCATCACTATTAAGTATGCCATTGACATGACAATTTACAAATAAATAAGTATGCAAAATATGATCCAAATACACCATGCAGTTCAAGAGTTATGAGCATTTTTACTTACTGACCTCAGCTGGCTGAATTGATGCTCAGCAAACCCCCGTCCATCAAAAAAGGCTGTTATACATGCCAGCAGTTAGAAAATGCTGAATTGCATTGTATGCAAAATGTGATTAGAATATACCATGTGGTTCAAGAGCTATGAGCATTTTCACTAGCTGCTAATGGATGGATGGACTCGCATAGTGATTATAGTGCAGATCCAAGAGTCGTGCAATATCTCTTAAACCAGCGTTCAGAATATTGTCCTGTAATCAGTGTCACAAGCGTGGAAACAAAAAGAGTATTTCTTTAGAAAATATTAAAAAAGACATAATGGTAAAAGCAGTATTTTAACTAATAAATCATTTTTCAGTTAAAAATAAGAATCGGCACATGAAGAGTTAGATTTTTGTTTAACTGATGGGTAACATCATTTTTATCCATAAGCGTAGACAAAAGTGTGATGTTGTTATGAATAAAGTCCATTTCCACAATTTTCACTTTCCCATTAACTCTGTAAATGGCTAATTTCGAGGGTCACCATATATTTGCTTCAGTTTTCAAATTTGGACTTAAATATGTTTTAGCACTAAGATATTCGTTCTAGATGCTTAAATGAAGACACAGAGCCATGGATGACATAAATATTTATAAAATATATAGTCTACTATGGTATTGAAGTTTTGAAACTTATCAAATTTTGAGTTGTATCTATCCATATAAATCCAATTAAAACGAATACGTGTTAAATTAATCGTCTTTTAATAGCAATAATAGACAATTGAATTAAACAAATGACATAGTTAAACGTTATACCATGTTGTTTTAATTTCCAGTCTTTTTTATTGTCTAAATAACCATTCTGTTGGCTTGCTTGGAATTATTTTCTTATTTTACTGGTTTTGATTTCCTTTACCTTTTATTCTAATTAATAATATTCAACATAATAAAACGTATAACCGATATAATAAACCGTTGAAATGAGATATTTTTTGTGTTATGTTTGGTTCTAATTTTCTTGCTTAGCTTTATGATTATATTCTGATAAATGCAGGAAAAATCTTTTTCAGGGTTCCATACTAATGAACTCAATATTTATCGTACAATTGTAGGTCGGATAACAAATGGATTGCAAGCCAGACACAGTCTAACACAGATTCATTTAGACGAGGCCTAGGTAGAGACCTGGAAGAACATGGTCCAACTTCATATGCCACTGAAGCAACTGATCTGGTAACTAAGATGGCGTTGTGTGTATGTGTGTGTGTGTTGGGAGTGTGGAGAGGGTCCAAATTATGAATAAAGATTTAGGATATCCCTAGATAAATCAAATATTCAGATTAATTATTACTTTGTCTGGAGCTCTTATTTCTCCATGAGACATTTGTTGTAGATATTTATTTACCTTTTTACATTTTCTTTTGAGTACCTACAACATAATATATTTTGGTTAAAATTTAAAAACAATTGTTTTCCTTACACCCTTGGAAACCGTTTAGTTATCTATAATACAATGATACATTTTTTATCATCTGGGCAGCCGTTTGTGCACATGTATAGTCTTCCTAGGGACATTAGCATTTTACACCTTACTATCTGATTGTATTTATACATCTGAAACAGACACAGAAAGGCGAAATAATGTGATTTGATAGTATTCATACGATTTTTTTATCTTTATTTTATCACTGATAAATGAAATTAATGTTTTCTGCTGCTTATCCACTGCAATGACACTCTGTAGTAAAGCCGTTGTAAATATGGAAGACACATTTTCTTTAAAACTTGATGGAATATTATCTATGAGATGTTTTATTGTCAAAATGTCCATAATAATATAACTTCGGGCTTATTGTCACTGACTAAATTACTAAGTACCAAATTATCGTGGTTTCATATTTTTAATTTCAGCTACCTTGTTTAATTTGTCATAGAAGATAAAATGGGACTCGACGCGACAAAACCTGTCTTCGGGGTTAACAACAAAGCCAGTTTCAAACCAGTCTCCTCAGCTATAGAGACTAGCTAGAAAATAGAAATTTCACCTGTAGTAAGTTTACATATGGTACTTTCCAAAAAGCGAATAGCAAAGGCGCTGATCAGACTGCGCGGATGCGCAGGCTGGTCTGCGCCTTTGTTGTTCGCAAGCTCCGAAGACAGGTTTTCTCGCATTGAGGCCCAAATACAAGGGCTTAAATAAAGCCACGAAAGCCACTCTAACTGTATATACAATGTTTAAATGCATACAATTAAATACTTATTCATTTATGTAAAACACATGTAGTGTAGACCTTTTCAGTCGGTGAAAAATATTGAGTATGTCAGCACACATTTATAACGAGATCTGCACCTAAGCAACATATAAATAATCATCAAATACTTTCCTGAGCAATAAATGCAGCTTTCATGCAGAAAAAAAAAATCAATTTTCAAAATGTAATGCCCTAACTTACATGCTTTAAAATAAAAAATCAGTATGCTAAGATGATCTTCACTGCTTCTTAGGTCTACACAGATATCGTTTTACTGTATAAATATACGATATTTACTTTTTTGAGGTGCATACCAAATATATTTCATCGAGTGCGTTGAAAACATCAGAATTTCGATGTTTTCAACTCACGAGATAACATATATTTGGTGTTTACCGAAAAAAGTAAAATTGTACTTTATTTTATACTTTTTAGAAGAGTTATGGTTAATCAAATAACCATGCTTCAAGCCAAATCACAATAGTATAAAAGAAGACTAAGGAGTATTTGTGACAGAATACCTAAATCAATCTATAGTCATGACCTTTGCAATCACACAAAATCCAATGTATACATTTTTGGTGCAAGGGTAAGCATGCTTCGCACTATTGATAAAATGGACCCTTTGTGCACTTTTGCAGCTTTTGTGATAAAGGTCCTTACTTGTATTAAAATCATGGTTGTGATAATGACAATATACCATGAATTATGACGACAATTTAGCATAAGCATCACGAATACATCTCCATTAGAAGTGAGCTTCATATTAACACATTCAAAGTTGATATTGCTTAATATATACTTGCCCTTTCGCTTACTGTATAGGCGGCAACTTTGATATTCATATGTTCGACTATTTCATCTGCTAAGGAAGGGAAATCAGGATTTATTTATAATTTGGTAAAGAGTTAATAAGCTTTTTGAGCCGCGCAAACGTGCGTGCATTTCATGAAAATCCTAACCGCATACACAATGAACTCACATTTATTAACCCTTAAAGCGCATAATCACAAAATGTATGTTTTTGTCGTCCACTAAACTATTTGAAGCCTCATAGATAAACAGTGTGGAGCAGTCTGATCTGGGTCCACAATGTTTGCCTCTGCCTCTATGCTTATGTAAAATAGGCATTTTCAGATGCAGTTATTTTGCTGGTGTTTAAGGACTAAATAATAACTGAGGTGGTGGCACAAGATGATACAGTTACTTTTGAATAAAACCACACCTCCTGTTCAGCTTGTACCTATGCCTAAGGTTGACTAGTCCTAATTACGCATTCATGAGGCACCGCCTTTACAGTAAGCGAAAAATCAAGTAATATATGAAAAATAAAAACAGTTGCTTTACGTGTATACTATTTCATTGCAGTTAGACTCTCCATGCAGTAGCCCAAATTCGCCTAAGGAATCTGAAGGTATGTTAATAAGTGATATCCTGGTTCAGGGATTCAACTCACTTTGTTTTGGTTTTCAACGTTTTTTTTTAAGTTTTCTGAAAAATAACATTTTCAGGGATACTTTCAAATACGATCTAATGTACGATGAGGACTCTGTATCCTGCTATGTAAAGCTAATACAGTAAAGTCTGTGTAAAATGGCCACTCTCATAAAGACCACAAATTAGCTTTCAAGACCAATTATCGTTTAATGCAGGTCAAACGTATTGCAGAATGCCCCAAGGGGAGCATTCTGCAATACTTTCGACATTAATTGTTATAACGATCTTTATTCTGGCAATTTTACACAGTTTTTAATGCATACCGCCCTTACTAACCTTGCAATAAATATCTCGTAATGTGCAAGGTCTACACTGATGAAGGTGGTCTAAAAATACCATGGTTGTCCACCTGTTCAAGAGATACTCCACTAGCTAAATCTCGTGGATTATCTCCACATACAGACGGAGAAACCATGGTATGGCTGTTACATAAATCGTCATGAGATATGGACCGTTATATGAGTGATGCCCAGAAATCTTCAAACTGCAGTTTTCTTGTACCTCTCATCTTTCAGCCATACTTTTCTATGTGCTGTTAGCTGTTAACTCTGTCATTAATGCAGTATTTACACCTTCCAAAATGTCATCTATGACAAAAACTATTGAGACAATTTTTATATGAAATTTGAAAAAAAATGTTGACCATTAAAACACAATAGGTTGCATTGCTATTACCTGTTAACTAGGTCATTAATGTAGTATTTACACCTTCCGAAATGTCATCTATGACCAAAACTATTGAGACAATTTTTATATGAAAATTTGAAAAAAAATGTTTACCATTAAAACACAAAAGGTTGCACTCTGTGAGGCTGCTGTAACAAATGAAAATTAGATAAAAGGTCAAATTCTCTCTAAAGCATTAACTAAATCACATATCAACATTAGAAAATGGTGGAATCACTTCGCCTAAGGCCTTCAAAAGTTGGTTTAAAACAAATTTAATTTTGCTTAATGATAAAAAGTCAACTCGAGACGAGCATGTAAAACTAATCAAGCATTACATGACCTGAAACAGAAAAGTTTTAATGTGTACTTTATTAAGTATGTCCATCCGTCTGTCTGCCTGTCTGTAAACAACAAACTCGAATTTGAAACAGCTTGGCATCCTTGATGTTTTCCCATAAAGATGAGTACTTATAAGATCTAGACATTGGATTTTTTGCAAAAAAAATAGGCGAAGCAAGGCAATAATATGAAAACAGGTACCCTCTGTTGCAGTCTGATCAGTACATTGCTTTTTTTTTTAATTCTTGGAAATTATAATAATTAATTTTGCAATATGAAATGAAAAATATGTCAATACGTAGTGCTTATTTATATTATTGATATTAATATAATAGCCCAGTAAGGGTCAGTGAAAAAACCTTAGCTTCAACAACTGGTGGTTCAAACCAGCAGACCTTAGTTTTGAAAAGGTTTCAGTAGAATCTATGCAAATGATCTTTAAGTTGGTAACCTGTCACGTGTGGTGAGATAAACTTTACAGAAAATATCACACATGAAAGTTCTTTGAATATATAAAAGCTTATATCCGAAAGAGTATCTTAGTTCTCATAGCAAAAGATACGTCTTTACTACCAAACTACTTCATGCATATGTTTAATACATTTACATTGTGTAGATAAAGTATTGGATCAATTAACCAAAAGCTGTGGTGGATGAAGGCACTATCTATACATAAACAAAAGGCATTAATAATTTTAATTGGAAGTAAGTCCCATAGACTTGGTACCTAGTCCTTTTTCTTTAATTATAAGTATTGGTCATGTTAATATGAATATGTTTGCAAGGTGTAATGAAATGTCATCAATGACTTTTAGAACATTAAGGAAACAAAACGTTTGCGGGGATATCAAAATAAATCATCTACATGCAGCTGGTTTTTGAGGCTGAGCAGGTTGTGTTAAGTCTCACCTAGTCTAAGACAGGTTTTCTAACGACAAGACCCATACTCTATTGAGCATAAAGTGGTTGAATTATCTTTTCATTTTAGATAAGGGAGATTCAGGGTTCTTATCCATGATGCAGAAAGCCCTTAATGAGGTGAAAAAGAAGGTAAAACCTCCAGACAAACCTCCTGTAAACAGTCGACAAGACACACAAGAACCACTTGAAGGCTCAAAGTTTAGACATGTTAACCCATTCAGTAGGCAAATGAGTAAAGACAAGTTAAAACTTGTTGATACATATATTGATGCTGATAATGGTATGTTTAGTACAGCAGAATCAGAATCTCGTCAGGGCGATAGAGAGAGGAAGAATAGTATCCCCAAAAAGAAACAACCACACATTGAACAGTTTCACAATGCAGGCGAAAGTAAACTTAACTTCATAGAAAAACTCATTAAGAGCAAAAAGTAGACCTACATTAACTTTAGCATAGCAGTATCATCTGCTGATAACCTTTGGAAACAGTTTGGACTCAGATTAGGCCTGTAATGATGGTATTCCTGAAATATTTTTTCGAAACGTTTATTTTGGAAAATATCAGCAGACAACAGAAAAGCATACAGAATTACTCAGTAGACAAAGAGTAACCCAGGAAACTATCAAGTTGTAATGCATCACCATCTTCAATAATCTTATGTTGCCATATTTGGACATCTTAACTCTTCGAATCCTGGGTAATTTTTCACGCGTATGTTATCGTTTGCTGACTTCTATTCAACAAAGGACTTTGAACATTCGTAATGATTGATTGTCCATACAAATGGACAGATAAAAGTTTCGAAGAATATGATAATCATTTTGTGGAGAAGGTAGCTAGCTCAGCCCTGAAATTATCCACAAAGAGGCTTTTCACATTGTACAAGTACCGATTAAAAATATTGGTTGAAAACTCTGTTTCTGCTTTTCAACAAAAAGAAAATAGGAAAAGATTTTAGGTGCTTTACCCCCCTGATCCAGCTAATCATTTTGCATACCGTTGTAGTTTTATGTTACACAAATCCTATAAAAATGGCATGCTTGATCAAAGAGGAAAGCTGTCAAAATGTTCAAAACTGATTATTATAAAAGCTAATTTTTCACATGTTTTGTGCAAACCTGTAGTTTTATATCCATTTACAATGGCATGTATACAGTCTATTCTGTCGGTTATTTACTGTTATTTACCTGTATCTATCAAAAGTAGTATAGTCCTATTATCATGCATCTTTAATGTGCACTTGGCTTGCCATATCCCTCTCCTAAATCTTAAAGCCCTGAAATTAATATGCAATATTTTCCAAATATATTTATTTTGTTAGGTGCAAAGAATAGCAGGTGTTTTTCATTAAAGCACAAAAATACAATTGTTAATTAAGAAATAAATTCGCGATCGCAGTGGTTTGTTATCTAATACGAGGGATAATCAAAAGTTCTTAGCCACTTGTACTTCAGGCTACCAGGGAATGAAAAAATGACCATTACTTTTCAATATAATCTCCCTTCAATGCAATGCACTTAGCCCATCTCTATTCGAGCTTTCTCATCTCTTTTAAATTAGAAGGCCTTTTCCTGGTCCCCAAGTACTCGTTTACTGTCTCTATGACGCCTTCATTGCTTCCATACTGTGTACCACGAAGATGAGATTTCAGTTTTGGGAACAGATAGAAGTCAGAAGGAGCCATATCAGGAGAAAATGGGGGATGAGAAATGAGTTCAAATTCACATTTAGTCGCAGCAGACTTGGCTACTTGTGACGTGTGGGCAGGGGCATTGTCTTGCAGAGCAGAACACCATGAGTCAGTTTGTCTTCGCCTCTTTCTTGCGGTTTCCTTGTCTTACCCTTTTAATTTACCTGCATAATATGCACCGTTTGCAACCTTGCTCAAGATAATCAATCATGATCACCCCTTGACTATCCCAAAAGATTGAGGCCATCACCTCTCCTGCTGATTGAACCCTCTTAAATTTATATGGAGGTGAGCCAGGGTGCTTCCACTGTTCGCTCTGCATTTTGACTCTGGGTCAAAGTGGTGAACCCATGTCTCATCTTGGGTTACAAGTCGCTAGATAAAATCGTCTGGGCCATCTTCATAGTGAGACAGGAGATACCTAGAAATATTGAGCCGAGTCCTTTTCTGACCATCGGTCAACATTCACAGCATCCATCTCGCTGAAACCTTTGGCATACATAATATGTCGGTAAGGATTGAATGTACTGCCCCAAAACATATGCCCACTTCGCTAGCTATGTTTCTCAGGTTTCGCCCACATAACCACATAACCAGGGTGTGCACGACCTTGACATTTTCATCAGCGGTGGCACATTTGGGGCGGCCAGACTGTCCATCATCCTCAACTCTCCCCATCCCCCTTTTAAACTCTGCTGCCCACTTTCTCACTGTGCTATAAGAAGGAGACCCCCATCAAGTGTTTTCATGACGCCTTCATGAATTTCCTTGGGAGGCATTCCTTTTCTTACAGAAGTACACGATAACCGCTCTGATTTCAAGTTTCTCCATTTTGCAAATGTGTCGCACCTTCCTCTCTTAAAAGCTTTAAATAAGTAACCAAGCACGACCACGTGCTTTCACACTCCCAATGTCCTTCAATTAGATTAAATGACCAGCTGACAAAGAATGAATTTCACTGAAGCATATCAGGCTGAGAACTTTTTGATCACACTTCGTATATCACTGGCTGATGAAACGAAGAAAAGGGCTCGGGAGTGGTGAGCCCTTTTCTTTGTTTCATCATGGTGCGTTAATTTGATTAGAGTGTTTCTCAATGATGATACATTGTTATAGTTAGAAGGCCTCCATGAGACAAAACAGTAAATCATACATAAGAAAGATGCATCCGAGATGCTATGGCGAAAAGTTTGTAGAATTTGCATTGGGTGGTGGGGAAGATTTAAACACATTTATACCGGAAGGTTTTTTCCCTTCCTTATCAGAAACTTATTCAGACTACTGAATTTGTGACTTTAAAAATGGGAGAACCAACTAAAACTGGGTATCCTGCACATTTGTGTGGAATATTTCGTTAACATTTTTACTAGCTGTGGTTAATGACTTTTCTGCCTATTTTGGGATATAAATAGAATTGTCAGGGGTTTTGTTAGGTTTGAAGACAAATAATAAAATGTGAGTAGGCGGTTGGCAATTATGCTTAGTGTAAGATATGACATTTGCCGGCCAATCAATGTTTTTTCCTTATATATCAATATGATCATGTTATTTGCCATAATAACACTATTATGTTCTTTGCCATAGTATTAACAAAATTGGGCCTCGTCGCGAAAAAACCGATCTTCGGGGTGTTGCGAACAACACAGGCGCAGACCAGCCTGCGCGTCCACGCAGTCTGATCAGCGCCTTTGTTATTCGCGGTTTGGAAAGTACCATATCTAAGCTTGCTACAAGCTAAATTTCAGTTTTCTAGCTAGTCTCTGTAGCTGAGGAGACTGGTTTTAGTCTGGCTTTGTCGGAAACCCTGAAGACAGGTTTTGTCGCGGCGAGGCCAAAATGGTCTCTGTCTCTATATTGATTAATATCTGTTGTTAGTCTATAAATGGTTTAACTAAAGAATTTCTAGTGATAAGGCGAGCAATCTCCCTAAACGAGACGTTTGTTTTATTTTGTTGAAATAACGACTTGAGAAATTAGGCACATTCAACAAATATATATAGACGAGCCGTCGATGCACCATTGCCCCCGAATTTGTATATTTAAAACGATGTTTCTTAAATGCATGTTAAAGCTCTACTTCTTATTGAATGAGAATTTATTTCGATCATCAACTGTGCTTGTTATTCAGTAACATATGGGAACCAGACCGTAAAACAAGGGTAAACAGTCGTCCTATCACCCTATGTACAGTAAAACTATTTATACAGTTGATGTACAATAAAAACGACCATCTTGCAAAGTGATCTATTTTTGTCAGATATGTAATGTCTTCTTTCGCTTATACAACCCCTTTCTCCCCCTAGACCCAAGACGCCTTTTACATATGTTATATATTTGTATAGCGACATTTAATTGTCCAAATGGCATCTTGGGTCTAGGGGGGGAAAGCATCAAAAACAAACTGAAAGACGCCAGTTTCATCTTTTCAATGACAAACGTCACAATTTAAAGTATATTTCGTACGCATGCGCATAAGGAATAACGCAGAGTTTTGGAACAGAAGGGCACTTATATCCTTAATATTTTAGCACTTTTACTTATTGAAAACCTGCAAAGGTTTTACTAAAACTCTCGTCTAAACGGCACCCAGTCTAAAGACCTAAAATGGGGGGTGGGAGGAGAAGGCGCAAATTTTCACGGCTTTGTAAATGATGAATCGCTTTGAAACCTATTTTGATACTTGCTATTCATGTTTTACTACCGAAACAGACCAATTTTAAAAACATTAGGGCAATTTGAAAATTTAGGTTTTGAAATCATGTCAACTAGGGAAAATATACGCCTTATCGCTAGAGCTCCTTAGTGTGTGTTGCTGGTTTATTAATAATTCATAGAAGGTATTCAAATGCTTTTTGTTATGTCTTTTATTTCACGAGTGAAGTGGACAATATTTATATTTAATGAGTGGCGAACCCACGAATGAAACATAATTAGTGTCCACTTCTCCAGTGACATAAAAGACATATTTAACAAAGAAACATTTGAATTTTCTTTTTAGTATATACAACGTTCCCACAATCTTCTTTGACATGTTCTAGCTGTTGCTGTAGCAGACGAATTTATAAAGCCCTGTCTTTAATAAAGCTTCTAAGCGACTCTGATTCTTGTATTACAATTTCCATAGAAAGAGGAAACACCAATAGTTGCTTCCCTTAGAAAAAGAAAGAGTTATGCCATATAGAGTTGCTTCCCTTAGACCATATTGACAAAAATAGAAAAAAAGTAGTTCCAAGTAGTTACGGTTTCTATACAATGAAAATATAAAATCTTGTTTTTTTTCACATGTGAAATACGACTTTTTATATTTACACGGGTGTGAAATACAGCTTCTTCAAAATATGCATTATATTTAATCAATATTTTCCTGTATTTCATTACTTTGTATATATAATAAAATGATCTATACACGGACATGACTTTTTTGTTGTTGTTGTTTTTAGGACGTAAAGCATCAACTCAAGCAAGCATGGCTGCTTTCTGAACAAGCTCACTTCCATGACTGTCTACTGCCACAGACCTTAAAAATCAGATAACATGGGAAACAATCCATATATGTACTCATTTGAGAGGTGCCTGTGTAAAAAGAACCTAAAAGCTGGAAAACCAGCACCGCAACATATGTTTTTAAAATATTAATAAGTTTTCATAGAAACTTCTCCTGAAAGTAATAAGCTTTTTGTTACTGTAGTTACATTATAGTGTGACATATTTATTCTAGATATAAACGATTTTTTATTGTCTTAAAAATTTTAGAAAACAAGGTTTTGGCTCAATAAGTAAGATATATATGTAAATTATTATTTCGCTGTTTTTTGTTTTTTTTTGTTTTCACTTATTCGCCAATAGCAAGTAGTGTAGGCTCTGCAAAACAATAATGTTATTTTTCTTGTTTAATTGTTTAAAAAATGAGAAAGTGTTTTTAAATAAAATTTCTGTACGTTACTTTATGTCCATTCTAGTATTGCAATCATCTTGATGGGGAAGAGAGAGCTGGTTGCTTTGCTTAATTTGTCTTCCTGTTGTCTCGTGATGGTTAAGCGGCTCTTCCTCGCGGTGCCATTGGGTTGTCTGCGGTACGTGATTGTGGTATTTCCTGATCATACTCACTTACTATTTTTGAGTCAAGTAACTTTTAAAAAAGGTTCGTAACATGATGTTTTTGTCCTAAATATTAGTTTTAAGTGATTTTTAACATATTAGAAGACATTAACTTTTTACACATGTCGATAATTCTAATGCTCTTGCTTTTGTAACGCGACGTTTGATTGGATAACGTCGAAAAATTGCGACATTATATCCTGGGATAACAGTCGGAAATAGTTTGACGTCATTAATTACGTCACATTTCGTTGGATGACTTGCGGCTGTATGTGGCTCGCAACGCTACAATTTGAGACGAGACTGCAGATGTGCATTAGAATTGTGATGACCATATTCAAAATTTTCATTTGGGGAGGTATATCGTCGGATATACGTTCGGAAATCACGTTTTAAGGCTCCTCTCTCGCGTCGCCATAAAACTAACTTTCTGGCCGTATATTTGGATTACAGTTATCCCCTAAATGAGGTTCTACCTTAAAGTGATTGCTTATTGTTGCATTGACAGGACTTACTCCAGAATTAATGGCGTCACATGAATCGGTCACCAAAATTGAATCTATGAGTGTTGGTGAGTTTGTTGCTACTCTCGCAGGTTCCAATATTACATTAGCAGAACCATAAATTCCAAACAGTCCTTAAGATTAACATTTTTCAAGTTATTTAAAAATATATATTTTTGTTATATGACTGGAGAGAATCCTGTCTCCTGATTGGCCCAATTTGTCTTCATAAATCTCTATGTCTACCTGAAAACTGGTCTAAACTGGCTCAGAAGGTGATATAGGATGAAATCCAGCTCAAACTGGTTTCCAGAAGTTAATATTTTTGACACTTCTGCAACATCACCCTCTAGAGAGCTAAAAATAGCATGATGAGTATAAAACTAGCATGTGCTGCATGAAATTGACATGATTTGCTGTTTCACATCCCAACAGGTAAACTAAAGACTTTCATGAATTTTAACAACTGTTTTGTTGTTTTGTTTGTTCAGTTATCTTTGTTTGAATAAACAAAATGTAAAAAAAACGTTTTATGATTAAATTTTACATTCCACATTCAGAGAATTAATATACATTTCAAATTGCAAAATACTACATTAAAATATTTTAATAACAGTTGATAAAACTTGTTAGAAAGTCCTTAGGTTGAAGGTTGACATCAGCATTAAAAGTGAAAGTAGAACATTTTCATTCTTAGTTGAAAAGTCATATAACAAAACAGTTATTGACTTCAATTTGGGTAGACATGAGGATTTATCTACCCTTAAAAGTGATATTCACCTCGGCCTAGCGGCCTCGGTGAATTATCACTTTTTCGGGTAGATAAATCCTTATGTCTACCTCATTGAAGTCAATAATTGTATAATATCACCTGTTAGTATCACGTGAGATGTTTAATCTAAGGTTGTAGATGCATAATAAAAATACGGGGGTGTTAATAAGATCACAACGATAAAAGCAACAAACTAAAATGCTATAATTCTTCAACATTAAGTTCAAACCCATTCGACTCAATCTGATAGTCTTCTAGGTCATGCCTCTTTTGTTTTATCTCAACTCATTGGTAACATTTATAAGAACACCTTCCCATCATTGGTTCTGCTTTTTCTTAATGGTTCATTGCATTCTTCTTATAAAATGGAATCTATGGTTATAATATCATCTAAATGTGTTTCAGTAGCTCATAAAATATGAAAAAAATCTTCTTAAGAAATAAATTTGATTTTAGGAATGTTCATGGAATCATGAATACTTCAGGTCTCTTGCAAAGTTAACGTAAAGCCTTAAATACTTCGGGTCTCTTGCAAAGTTAACGCGAAGCCCTAAGATCTCTTGCAAAATTAACGTGAAGCCCCAAGGTCTCTTGCAAAGTTAACATGAAGCCCTAAATAATTCAGGTCTCTTGCAAAGTTAACGTGAAGCCCTAAGGGCTGCACTTTGCAAAGTTAACGTTTGACTTTGCAAGGGAACCGAAGTAATCATGATTCCATGAACAGACCAAAAGTTGAATTTAGTGCCTATAATTACATTTTATTATAAACATTAAAAATATTGAAATTATTTATAATTTAGGGAAACAAACAGTTTTGTATTAAATATGTAATCGAATTATGGTTTTATTGGAGTGTAAAACGGAAAAGCCATTGTGAACACAGACAGCCAATGGAGAAAAGAATAAGCTTGATTTGCACTTGCGGCTCAGTCGTGACTCGCTGTCAATCAAGGCACCAGTGTCACTTCTGGCGAATGAATCCGATGTTCGAAGCGTATTGCATGGCAGCTGTCAATCAAAATTATGTCTTTCATGAGGCTAAGGACGGTTGCAAAAATCTACAGATTCATTAAAGGTCTGCTTTGAAAATGTTGATATAATGTCATAAGTGTTGTTTGATTTGTTTCTCGTGCTTCTGTCATTTAAGTGAAATGTCTCTAATGCATTTTTGGTATTATTATCATTCTCGTTGGGGTCAGGATAAGTTTCTATATCCATATATATAAGTAATAAAGATGAATCTGTAAACTGCATACTTGTCCTTTTCAACAAATGTTAATAACCCAAGAGTATACATATGTTAATATCCCAAATGTAAATAACCCAAGATGATACAATCAAGTACTCCTTTTATATCTCAACTTGTTAATAACATATGTAACAAAACCTCCCATTATTGGGCCCTTTGTTTTAATGGTTTATTGAATCCCTCAAATGAGATGTTGTTCGTGGTTATATCAGTGTTTCAGCAATGCGTAATATACAATTATTGACTATTGAGGCATTGGACATGATGTGATATCGACCTGAGAGTACCAATATTGTCCAATGCCTCAATAGTCAACAATTGTTTTATTATATAATTTCTCTAAACAAAAACAAGCAACAACAACAACAAAATCTTGGCTATGGACTATGTCTTGGACAGTCTTGAATTTCTTTTTTTTACATGATGACTAAATGATTTCATTCAGTTAAAAGAGGAATGAATTCATACTTTATTTGTAATTACAACTTCAGACAGAGAAGATCCAGATAAAATGCCGCAAAATGTGGCATTTCATCAGGGTCTATACTGTTTGCTAAGACAAAAATGCTCTTCAGGGAAAAAACTGCAATTTTGTTTAGAAATTAAAACCTGTGACCCCTTCAATTATACAATGGACCATTCCAAATTTATTGCATCAATCCAGAAGGAAGAATTCATTAGTTCATTTAAGAGTTATGCTTATTACTATAGTCAACAGCAAAGTCTGAATTGCATGTATATGATGAAACACAAAATCTTGTGAATTTCGTGCTGCTGTCACTCACTGAATTGTATTTACAGTAAATCATGCAAGTTTCATGCTGGAAGCACACCTGTTTTGGAAAGTTTCTATGAAGTCAATTTTTAGTAACTAATATTGAATGGGAAAACCAGCAGCCCATGTGATATTATACAATTATTGACTTATGTTGAGGTGGACATGGAGTGTTATTGAACAGTAAACGTCATATTGACCGACGCGGAGCGGAGGTCAATATGATTAAGTTTACCGTTCAATAACACTCCATGTCTACGAAACATTAGTCAACAATTGTTTTATTATAAAATAAATGTATGTTATGCATTTCCTGTAATTTTATATGTTAAAACCATTGACGTTACGGATGGATTCTGCGAAATTACTTGACGTTCTGACGTCACTTCACGTAAGCCATGCAATATTACCTCGTGCCGTGTGCTTTGCAACGTCACGTCCGGCAAACCATGCAATACGAGGGTCATCCAAAAAAGAATGAGACTTTTTCTATAGCGCAGTGAATTTACATTCTAGACACATGAAATTTCGTTCAAAGCTAGCGCGTCTTTTTGGCTGTTCACATGTACCATATTCGATGCGTTACATAGTTCCAGCTTTTGTTGCTAGGCTAAGATTGTTCAGTTGTAGAAATGATATCAAGCAGTTAAATTCTATCTGTGATCGAAAATAAAATACTTTGAATGACCATGGGTATGCAAAAAGCAGCATTAACGTGGCCATGCGCCTTCAAGTCCTCCCACAAACACCCCGTTACTATGGCAACTGATCAACTACAAACAAATTGTTCCTGTTTCTGAATTGCTAAAATGTCAAACTATTATTATGGTGAAGTTTAACCAAATGCACACACAGATTTTCAGACTATGAAGAAAGTCTCATTCTTTATTGGATGACCCTCGTATGTAGTTTTATTGACTCGAGTGGATATGCATCTGGGCCAATCAGAAGATGTTTATTTATAAATTATATAATAAAAAATATTATCATAATGACGTTGCGTCTGGGAGTGATATAACGCCATGCAATAAAATTGATAAACCACTAGTGGATTACAGATTTTAGGAAACGTTATCACGCCCGCAACAACGTTGTGTAGCTAATGACAAAATTATAACGTTTTTAAGGCAGAAATGAGATTTCAAAGTATGATAAATAGAATTTAACATTCGTGCTCTTGTCTTATTCAATTTATTTAACTTGTTGCGAAAAGAAATAAAATGCTCTGCAAGCCTTACATTTTTTTCTTTCCCCAAACTCGTTTAATAAATTAATTGATACATGAACACTCATGATATATCCTCTATATATGAAAAGAATAAGCTAAATGTATATCATTAATGTAGTTTAAATGTATTCCTCGTGCTTCAGACAAAAATCTCTTACTTTGTATTTATGGTATTGTTATTATTCTCGCGTCCACCCAAAAAGATAAGAAAATGAATGTGTATTCGCTTCCTGAAAAGTGAATTAGCTCATCTTGCTACGTTTATCCCCTCAAAAGTCTACCTTTTCGCTGGTGCAGTCTTAGCAAATACATAACCAAAAATGCCAAGACAGGGTTGCTCTCGACAAACCTATGTATTACTCCTCTTTATACCACCCTTACCAACTTTAGCACGATATATCTCGTGATGTGCAAGGTCTGCTCTGATGTAGGTGATATAAAATAGTTATATTATGTTTGTCCACCTGTACGTAAGATAATCCACTCGCTAAAGCTCGTGGCTTATCTCCACGTACAGGCGGACAACCCATGGTATAACTATTACGTAACACTAAAGGTCTTCTAAGCCGTGGCTTCTACTGGTAAACTATCTTTTCTCAAAGCAGATTGTTCCTCTTTCACACCTATGTCTGGAGGACTTCTCGTTTCATCCCACTTAAACCTGTTTCCGTGTTTACTTCCAATAAAATTAAGAGTAACTGCTAGAACTAATGCCAGAATACCATAGCCCATAGTTTGATACAGAAATGTCCTAGACCCATATTCGTTGTACAGAAATCCTATCAGTCGCATGTGACAAATTCCACCAATAGAGTTCCCAATGACAATAATCATCATACCAACACCAGTCAACTCCATATGGTAGTCGGTCCAGGCGACTGTAGTAGGCCACATCGCTGACAGGAAAAACCCAAGTGACTGAACGAGAATCCAGAAAGCTAACGAGTTATGTACAGCAAATATATTTAGTAATACAGTTGAAGTCGCAATAAATGCAGTTTGGATAAGAATCAATTTTCGAATACCAATCCAGCGCGCAGAGACGAAAAAGGCGAACCTTCCAACTGTAAAACTAATCCAAAAGGCTGAATTGATATAGGAAGCTTCATCGCCAGAGAATCCCAGCTGATCAACGGCGAAGGTGCGGATAAAACTTCCTATCATGCGTTCTCCACCACCTGCATTGCCGAGAAAGATAAAAGCCACGATGAATATTTGGATGCCATATATAGGATCGCCGCGTGTACAAGATGAAGGATTGAACATCTCTCGAAATGACCTGCCTTGATTATTCCCATTCGAAGTTTGCTCCAATTTTTTGTTCTTTAGTTCATTATTTGTTACTGTAATGTTATACTTATGCCATCTATTTTCATGTATTTGAAGATAGATAAAGACTGAAGACATCAAAATTGCAAACGATGCGGATATTGCATACGGGTATTCAATCCTCGATTGTCTCAGATATATCAGAGGCTCAATTGAAGAGGTATTGATATCATTTACTTCTGATGTGCTGTTATCTATCAGGAATATCGACGCATTGCTTTTTGTATGGTTGGTGGAATTGTCATCTTTCTCTGATCTTGATACAGCAAGGAAGGGGTTTGCGAACAATGGCACCAGAAAAGAGCCAATGCCATAACCCATGTGTACAAGATGAAGAGGCGACGAAGCTTTTTCCAACCAGAGACAAAGCACACGCTTCTGTCCAGCTGAAAAGTAGACAAAAATAAACTTAATGACTAAAGAAACTGATACTTTTTGCTTGCTTCTAACTGGTAAATTACAGACCATAGAGCTGAATAATATTCATATCTGGGTGTGGTTCGGATATTTCATCTGCTAAGGAAGGGAAATCAGGTTTATTGATGATTGGTAAAGTGTTAATGAACTTTTTGAGCCGTGCAAACGTGCGTGAAATTCATGAAAATCCTAACCGTATACACACTGAACTCACATTTATCAACCCTTAAAGCGCATAATCACAAACTGTATGTTTTTGTCGTCCACTAAACTATTTGAAGCCTCATAGATAAACAGTGTGGACCCAGATCAGACTGCTCCAGTAAAAGCTGAAAAGGAGGCGTGGTTTTACTCAGAAGTAACTGTATCATCTTGTGCCACAACCTGTCATTATTTAGTCCCTAAAACGCCAGCAACATAACTGCATCTGAAAATGTCTATTTAACATAAGCAGGGAGGCAAACTTTGTGGACCCAGATCAGACTGATCCTTCAATTTACAATGGTATTTACAAAAAAAAAAAAAAAAAAAATTTCTTTTTATTTTAAACTTTTTATAGGATACGTATAATACTCACTGAAAAAGGAGGTGCTGAAAATGCAAAAGCGAAAATCTTTAGCAAACCCAAATAAATTTGGTACCAAAATATTTGTCACGCTCTAACATTATCTTCGTAACTACGGCCCACAGAGCCGGGAAACGGTGGGGGCTTTGATTTTCTGGCTACAGGTCTCTGGTATGGCCACAAATGCGGATCCAGAGGGGGGACAGGGGGTCCGGACCCTCCCTGGAAAATCACAAGTTATATGGGTTTCTATAGGGAATAAGCAATTGGACCCCCCCCCCCTGGAAAAAGTTGGACCCCACTGGAAAATGTTGGACCCCCTCTGGAACCTTGAAAAATGATAGGTTTCTTCGAAATTAACCATTTGACTTCATTGACGAAAATTCCTGGTTCAGCGCATGGACCATGCACTAACAGCGCATTTGCCCGGCTTGTGCGTGGCTACAAATGACTGGTTGATATAATTTCTTTCGTCTTTATGCACCAGTCATTTGTGACCATCCCCCCCCCCCTCCCAAGCTCAGAGGAAGTCGAGGACTTTGACTTTGTGTCTGCAGTTCCCCATAGTAACCACCATACTGTGGGGGCATCCTGCTCAGAGGCTTGGGTGAAGTAGTGGTTACAAATGACTGGTGCATTATTTATAGCCTATGATGCACTTCGCATGAACATTTAGTTCTCAGCCACCCCAAAAACATCCGCTGATATATTGTTCAACCTATTTCCAAGCACATTCCCACCCCGTCACTAGTTTCTCTTTCCAGCCTCAGCATTATTTTTATTGGATGAGTCTTTTTTCACTTGAATCACACCTGACGGGTGAGCCCTGTGATTATTTTATCTTATCACTTATAGTTTCCCGGAATTACGTTTTGGCATGCATGTTTTGCATTGTCTGGAGTCAACAAATCAGTATTTGGAATAAACAGATAGAAAGTTCAATTTATTTATTAAAACAAGTTTGATTTTTTTAAAAAAAAATCTAATGATTAGAGAAGGAGCAGGGAATACAGAAAATCAAGATTTTGAATTGAGGAACAGGGGAACACAGAGATTCATTTCATAGGAACAAGCGGACGGGTACCCATGTGGAAGGCCTCAATATATTCTCGTATGCCAAAATTCTTTGCGCCCAAACTAAGGCCATAATTTGCATTTGATTTTGATATGATAAGAGTCCCTTCTCCTTACACGTTATTTCGTCTTATAAAACCGTATAATTATTCATCGATAGTAAACTAAAGGCAGTGGTCCATACAAAGGTGCATTTAGGGTAAATTAAAAATTGCAGATGCTCAAATGAGGACAAATTCCATCATATCACAGCCCATTTGACAATACATTTTGTAACGAAAAAAATATCACCAATTAGGCGGTGTATAGATGTATTAAATTCTGATGGTCGCCGTACGATCAGTCTGCACATAACGAAATAAACGCAAAAAAGCGTTGTTCACTGAATTCCTGTACGCACAATAGTGATTGATATTACTTTTATTTGTTTTTGATATGCATTGATTTCACTGCCAAGTATTAAATAAAAACGTCAATAAAGAAACAACTAAAATATGGACAGAATCGTTTTTGTTGTTTTTTTGTCTTTGTCATCGTTAGTCCCAATTCAGTTTAATCTGTCTATTTTGTTATGGTGCCAATTAGCTACATTACTTGTTAGCGTATGAATTTCAGGCGTTTGCAGTTGATACACAATAAGTCTGTCCAGAGGCTAGTTCTCCTTCTGTGGATATGTGCATGTTCTTTAACACAATAAATAGCGGCAATCGAAAACGCTCTTAACAATAAACGTCCGCGGATCAAATATCGCCAGAAACAGTATTTTCGGTTGCCATTTGCACACCGTCCAAACGGATTCGTTTTGCACATATGATGCGTTTAGATCAGTTGGCGTGGTCGAGGGCGTTTTTGAAGAGTGTAAGTATTGACCTGATTTAAACAGTTTCCGCAGGATTTGATCCAAACCAATGCTGAATCTCAATTGGATATTAATTAGTCTACCACCATACGAAATCGGGCTCTGGTCGGACATTTGATGTGTGAGCAATCAACTGAAATAGTTGCAATGTTTCAAGGATTTTTTTGTTCCAAAAAACTCGCTCAAAATCACATTTAAACATCATTTATCTGAAAATTACCTATTGCATGAGAAAGATCAATCCCTTTCCCTTTATTATGCCAAACGACAGCTCTCATTTCCCTTGAAGAAAGAAGATGGCAAATGAGTAAAAATATGATACATAGATCTAATCGTTATAGGGCGTGCGATAGAATTTAAACAATTTTTCTTTTTTGTTGCAAAAAGCATGGGACATAAGCAAAAAGCTTTTCAACAATGTGGAAATAAGATATAACTGTTCTAAACGTGACCATGTTTAGTATATAAACTGTGCCTAAGATTTCATTTTTGGATTGGTAACTGTGCTTAACGTTATCATATTTGCACTCATTTGCTATCTTCCTTCTTCAATAACTCGGTAAATAAAGGTATGAGGGTTGTCGTTTGGCATAATGGAAGGAAAGGGGTAAAACTTTCTCATGCAATAGGTACATTTCTGATAAATGATGTTTAAATGTGATTTTGAGCGAGGTTTTTCGAAAAAAAAATCCTTCAAAAATGCACCTATTTCAATTGATTGCTCATACATCAAAATGCAGACCAGAACCCTATTTCGTATGGTGGTAGACTAACTAATACCTAATTGAGATGTACCATGTGTTTGGATCAAATCCTGCGGAAACTGTTTAAACCAGGTCAATGTTTACACTTCTAAAAACGCCCTTGACCCGCGCAAACTGTACTAAACGCGTCATCTGTGCTAAACGATTCCGGTTGGACGGTGTGTTTGTCGCCAGAATGGAGGAGACAAATAGCATTTGAAAGCTGTTTAAATGATCGTCGATAGTATTAACGTTTTTGATTGCCGCCTATCCTGTATATATACAGGATAGGCGGCAATCAAAAACGTTAATATATACAGGATAGGCGGCAATCAAAAACGTTAATAATGCTTACCGATTCCTATCGCTACTTCTGCAAATCCGCCGACAGCACACCACAAGTAGAGAAGCTCAACATTTGGTGACCATGGTGCAACAACGGTAACTAAGGCAGCTATTCCAAGTGCGATGGCGATGAAAACATGGGAGAAGTGAAGAAACTTATCAACCAGTATTCCCCATACCACACAGCCCACAAATACACCAACCCCTCGTCCAGATATAGCTGTGGCAATCTGCTCATAGTCGGCACCAATCTTGAGTTTAAGATCAATCAGGGTTGGTCCATATATCTCAAGATAGAGCCCCTGAAAAACAATACAAATCAGCCGCGACATGTCTTTGCTGTGCGCATGAGGAACATGCCTGGATCCAGAAAGTTTTGTCAGAGGGGGTCCAAATTTGATTTTTTTTTTTTTTTTTTTTTTTTGATTTTTTTTTTTTTAGGTGATCAGAGGATAGAGGATCCAAATAACACTATAAATAGGCCATCATCGGCCCGCCAGCGAAACGACATTCCTGAACATTTTATATTGAATTGTGCATGAAATCTATATGGTAGGGATTAATTTTGGCCCTCCTGAAAGATATTTAGTTCGGTGCACCCAGATCTTTACTCTTCTTTTCTGAAAGGTATTATAATAGTCAGTGAAATAAAAATAAATTCTTAAGATTTTCAAGTTCAGATTATGATTTAATCTAAAAACAAATTCCATTTTTCGACGAATTGCCAAAATATACCATGCAGTATCTCGTCACAGCTTGGGATAACAAATAAACTTGCAAGGTTTGAGGTCATGGGCAATAGTTAGTTAAAAGAAAGAAGCTGGCTGAAGATTACAACAATCTTAGCTCGATATAATCTTTCATCTGTTTGGTAAAATGCTGTTATCTTTCATATGAGATTATGAAAAAAAAAGCACGGTGACATATCCATTTTATTTCATAAATAAACAAACTGTATGCAAATTATTGAACAGATTTCAAGTAGCATATGTTCTGAACGGAAATGAACTGCTCCAGTTGATGAGAGCGGGCTATTCCATTAAGCAAGTGATTAATGTAACATGAAAAAAGAAAATCTTACGACCCATCAACACTTTAACAGAATTGGACTGGATCAGACGAGGGCGAGATATTCCAAGAGGTATACAGCCACACAACTTGCAATTGAGCAATATACTCCCATGAAACATCTCAAGATATGCTGTCAGAAGCATAAAATAGACAGTCTATTATTGTCATCCAAGTGCATGCCAAACGACATGAAAAGTTGTTCATTTCCACATGCTCATTTCTTTGAATAAATGAAAATGGTTGAGAATTTGTTTAAAAACGCTTAAGGTGAAAAACTCATCTATTGAAAAGACATATATTGTAGGTACACATTGGAATTGCCTCATATAGGCAATTCCAATGTGTACCTACAACATATGTTACTGAAAATAAGGAAGAGAACTATTTTGAAATTTACACTTTCCACATATAATGTCCATTGTCTTTACCTCTTTAAACATCCCAAACTGCCAATCAGTATTAAAATTCCTGTCACTCTACTGCAAATTGTTTATATTAGCATGACAGTTATATCTCCAAATTCGAGTTCATGAACTACTTCTTTGCTAGCCGTTGTAAATGGTGAATGTAATAAATAAAACTCACCATACCAATCCATGTTGTAACGAGAATGCCAGTCTCGAGCAGTTTTTGTCTGAAGGACCTTTCGCTTATTTCCAAATGTGTTTCCTTTTCCATGATTTTAAGCTAAACGCATTGTTTCATGAGGTTTCCATTAGAAAGGCTTTTTGTGACAAGCATCGTTACATTATAATCATATGCTATGCAAAGTGTGTAAACATCTTTTACCTGCCAGTCGCAACTATTGTCGTCTGCTGATAACCATAATTGTAAACAAGTCTGGACCCATGTCAGGCCCGACAAATGTTGGGTCTGTTGTCGGGCCAGACCTTGGTTCAAGCTGTTTGACACCCTGATGGTATTACGGAGAGGTGTACAAAAATTAAATTTTAAGACCAACTAGCAAACGACAACAAAGATGTAAAAGTGTCCAGCCTGCAAAGAGTTATGTCCTTATGAATGATTAGAATATGAGAAAATGTGTCATCGGGCTTATGCGAGCCTGATCCCTATTATAAATGGCATTGGTGACTTGCGCTGATACATTCAAATACAGTGTGTGAATATTCGTCGAGACTGTATACAAAGGAAACTGTAGGCTTTGACAAACCATGCAGGACTTCGCAGGCTGGGCAGGTATCTACCCGAAAGGACATTTTCTTATGGCTCATACAGCGCATCCATCTTGATACAAAGATTATGGAAAAAGAGACGCGCTTTGAAGTGTCATGATGAGATTAAAACTAACTCTATGGCCATTTAGGGAATAGCTTATCAGTTTGAGGATAGCAAATTGTAGTCGTGTCTTACAAAATTATACCAGATTTAATATAGCTGAAGTCAAGGTTTTCGAGCAATCCAACGCTATTTTTCGTTCTATTAATTGCGTTTTGCAACTTGTTGAATGTGTATATACAGTTTAACCTGTGTAAAACGACCACTCAAAAATAAACAAAATAAAGATCTTAATCACAATTGGTAGCTTAATGAAGGTCGAAAGTATTGCAGAATGCTCCACTTGGAGCATTCTGCAATATGTTTGACCTGCATTAAGCGATAATTGGTCTTGAAAACCATTTTTTGGTATTTCTGAGAGTGACCGTTTTACACAGATTTTACTGTATTTACTTTATAATAACACAAACAAAAAATTTGCATAAGGCAAAATTTCAATGTAAAGACATTAAAACAAGAGGGACCACGGGCCCTGATTCGCCCACCTGAGTTAATGTCACAAGGAGAGGATGTTAACCATAAAATACAAATCATATTTCTCTTCCCCATCAAGATGATTGCAATACTCGAATGGGCATAAAGTAACGTACAACAAAACATAGAACAATTACAGACTCCCACAATGGGAGTAACAATACAGATCATGATTTCTTGAGTCACGCCTCTGTATGCTGCCTTGAACACAACAAGGAGTGGTCAGATACTACCAGGAAACTCCGTGAGAGCTACTGGTTTCGGCGCCTGAACACTCTGTGTCCATTTGGGAGATAAAGCATCAACACAAACAAACAAATCAAATGGGCGTACACCAGAGCGTTCGCTGACTAGCCGTCACAGATACTGAAAATGATACACCTAAGATTTCACTCAAAAGACGACAAACATTATGCCTCTACTGACTCTTAAAATGGTAACATTAGCAGAATGTCTTATCTTGAGTAATTGAGTCATGAAATAACAGACTTTGAAACAGCGATGTTTCCATGCATATCTTACAAGTACTGGCACCGCATCAACGTTGATCAGGCGATCATTCAACCCTTCTTGGTCGCTGGGGCGTACTGTGAGGAGTTCGTCCTCAGGTTCTGTTTCATGTGGGGTTTTTTGTTCTCCTGCTTTGTCCATAGATAGATATTTTTTCTACTCTCATATTTGTTTTGTGAATAAAAAAAAACAGAAAGCATTGACAGATAAAGCAAAACACATCATACAAGAACGACGTATAATGTGGAAACAGGTGGGAAGCAGATGCATTGATCAGCGTGGTCGCGTGTGCAGGCACATCAAAGTATTTACTCAGCCGTCAATACATCATACAATTAGTTAATTTTTCAAACTTCACGCGTGCACAGCTTAACTATTTACATGAACGGCAGATATCTATCTTCATAACACATTGGTAACTGACAGACATTGAATACACAGAATATTAACTTTTCTGACTAGAATCGTCTGGCCAGGTATAATTCGGAGGCATCGAGGGGTGAAACTGGACTGACCGGTCCAAATATTCTTGGTCATACAGATGTGTTGATAAACGATATGTATGTCTTTGTGAACGCCAATTCTTGTCCTTTTAAGACAATAAAAAAGACAACTCTTATTTTTATAAAAACATTGGGTTATCTTTGAACATGGGTCTGGTACTACCTTAAACTGTTTTAGAAAATCTAAATTCATTGATCAGACGCCTGATTCTGTGACGTGTGATCTGGGTCTGAACTAATTAGCTATGTCCCATAAAAAGGACGATACTGAGCATATATGAGTTAAAGGCTGACTAGTGTATGTCCTCTCTTGACCTACGGAATGTATATTAAGATTGTTATAGGCAGGACAATGGTTATGAAATTAATAAAACATGTAATATTGCATAAGCAAATACGTAAGCTCATACTATAGGAAAAGGGGTCCTATTGGTATTGCATGCGATACCCTATTCACAGTCTTCGTTTACTGTTTCAATGTAACAGTCAAGTTGGGTATTGCTTTTAGATAATATCAAAGGCATGTCCCTACTAGCCGCAAGTGGTTACGCATTAGCCGATCTTGGTCTTCTATGTTTGATCTTCTAAAAGATATTAATTTTGATCATGTAATCAAGATTATCTCTGATCATTATGATGAAAATATATCGCATCAACGTTGATCAGGCGATCATTTTAACCATCTTGTTCGCTGCGGTGTACTGTGAGGAGTTCGTCCTCAGGTTCTGTTTCCTGTGGGTTTTTTTTTCTCCTGCTTTGTCCATAGTTAAATATTTTTTTTCTACTCTCATATTTGTTTTGTGAATTAAAACCAGAAAACATTGACAGTTAAAGCAAAACACATCATACAAGTACGACGTATAATGTGGAAACAGGTGGGAAGCAGATGCATTGATCAGCGTGGTCGCGTGTGCAGGCACATCAAAGTATTTACTCAACCGTCAATACATCATACAGTTTATTTTTCAAACTCCACGCGTGCATAGCTTAGCTATGGACATGAACGGCAGATATCTATATTCACAAAACGTTGGTAACTGACAGACATTGAATACACATAATATTAACTTTTCTGACCAGAGTTGTCTGGCAAGGTATAATTCGGAGGCATCGAGGGGTGAAACTGGACCCGACGGTCCAAATATTCTTGGTCATACAGATGTGTTGATAAATGATATGTATGTCTTTGTGAACGCCAATACGTGTCCTTTTAAGACAATAATGTTATGTACACCCTTATATATATATATTTGCAACGTCAACTCATTATTTGAATAAATATATACGGAGGGATATAGTGAATCAACTGAGCCAATAGACGCTGTAAATATTTTGCCTCTAGCGAGATTCGAACCCACGACCTCGGCAACACCACCTAGCACTACACCAGACACCGACGCTACCAACTGCGCCACTGAGACATCCCCAAAAAAGAATGTTCAGGAAGCGCTGATATTGACGACGACTGATGCAGTACACGGACATGAACGGCAGATATCTATCTTCATAAAACGTTGGTAACTGACAGACATTGAATACACATAATATTAACTTTTCTGACCAGAGTTGTCTGGCAAGGTATAATTCGGAGGCATCGAGGGGTGAAACTGGACCCGACGGTCCAAATATTCTTGGTCATACAGATGTGTTGATAAATGATATGTATGTCTTTGTGAACGCCAATACGTGTCCTTTTAAGACAATAATGTTATGTACACCCTTATATATATATATTTGCAACGTCAACTCATTATTTGAATAAATATATACGGAGGGATATAGTGAATCAACTGAGCCAATAGACGCTGTAAATATTTTGCCTCTAGCGAGATTCGAACCCACGACCTCGGCAACACCGCCTAGCACTACACCAGACACCGACGCTACCAACTGCGCCACTGAGACATCCCCAAAAAAGAATGTTCAGGAAGCGCTGATATTGACGACGACTAATGCAGTACACGTCGTATTGGTTCTTTTCAATGGATGGCATCTATTTTGTTCGCAAGTGAAAGCCTGATGGATCCAAGGATACAAGTGAAATTAGATAAATATCAGAAGTGCAGAAATACAATTTCACAAACATCATTGCTTTCGAGCTACACAGGATCAGAAACTGATGCAGATTCAGACAGTAGATAAATACAGAGGGATATAGTGAATCAACTGAGCCGATAGATGCTGTAAATATTTTGCCTTTTGCGAGATTCGAACCCACGACCTCGGCAACACCGCCTTGAACTACACCAGACACCGACGCTACCAACTGCGCCACTGAGACATCCCCAAAAAAGAATGTTCAGGAAGCGCTGATATTGACGACGACTGATGCAGTACACGTCGTATTGGTTCTTTTCAATGGAATTCATCTTTTTTGTTCGCAAGTGAAAGCCTGATGGATCCAAGGATACAAGTGAAATTAGATAAATTTCAGAAGTGCAGAAATACAATTTCACAAACATCATTGCTTTCAAGCTACACAGGATCAGAAACTGATGCAGATTCAGACAGTAGATAAATACGGAGGGTATAGTGAATCAACTGAGTCGATAGATGCTGTAAATATTTGCCTCTAGCAAGATACGAACCCGCGACCTCGGCAACACCCCTAGCACTACACCAGACACCCACGCTACCAACTGCGCAACTGAGACATCCCCAAAAAAGAACGTTCAGGAAGCGCTGATCTTGACGACGACTGATGCAGTACACGTCGTATTGGTTCTTTTCAATGGATGGCATCTATTTTGTTCGCAAGTGAAAGCCTGATGGATCCAAGGATACAAGTGAAATTAGATAAATATCAGAAGTGCAGAAATACAATTTCACAAACATCATTGCTTTTGAGCTACACAGGATCAGAAACTGATGCAGATTCAGACAGTAGATAAATACGGAGGGATATAGTGAATCAACTGAGCTGATAGATGCTGTAAATATTTTGCCTCTAGCGAGATTCAAACCCATGACCTCGGCAACACCGCCTAGCACTGCACCAGACACCGACGCTACCAACTGCGCCACTGAGACATCCCCAAAAAGAATGTTCAGGAAGCGCTGATATTGACGACGACTGATGCAGTACACGTCGTATTGGTTCTTTTCAATGGATGGCATCTGTTTTGTTCGCAAGTGAAAGCCTGATGGATCCAAGGATACAAGTGAAATTAGATAAATATCAGAAGTGCAGAAATACAATTTCACAAACATCATTGCTTTCGAGCTACACAGGATCAGAAACTGATGCAGATTCAGACAGTAGATAAATACAGAGGGATATAGTGAATCAACTGAGCCGATAGATGCTGTAAATATTTTGCCTTTTGCGAGATTCGAACCCACGACCTCGGCAACACCGCCTTGAACTACACCAGACACCCACGCTACCAACTGCGCCACTGAGACATCCCCAAAAAAGAATGTTCAGGAAGCGCTGATATTGACGACGACTGATGCAGTACATGTCGTATTGGTTCTTTTCAATGGAATTCATCTTTTTTGTTCGCAAGTGAAAGCCTGATGGATCCAAGGATACAAGTGAAATTAGATAAATTTCAGAAGTGCAGAAATACAATTTCACAAACATCATTGCTTTCAAGCTACACAGGATCAGAAACTGATGCAGATTCAGACAGTAGATAAATACGGAGGGTATAGTGAATCAACTGAGTCGATAGATGCTGTAAATATTTGCCTCTAGCAAGATACGAACCCGCGACCTCGGCAACACCCCTAGCACTACACCAGACACCCACGCTACCAACTGCGCAACTGAGACATCCCCAAAAAAGAACGTTCAGGAAGCGCTGATCTTGACGACGACTGATGCAGTACACGTCGTATTGGTTCTTTTCAATGGATGGCATCTATTTTGTTCGCAAGTGAAAGCCTGATGGATCCAAGGATACAAGTGAAATTAGATAAATATCAGAAGTGCAGAAATACAATTTCACAAACATCATTGCTTTTGAGCTACACAGGATCAGAAACTGATGCAGATTCAGACAGTAGATAAATACGGAGGGATATAGTGAATCAACTGAGCTGATAGATGCTGTAAATATTTTGCCTCTAGCGAGATTCAAACCCATGACCTCGGCAACACCGCCTAGCACTGCACCAGACACCGACGCTACCAACTGCGCCACTGAGACATCCCCAAAAAGAATGTTCAGGAAGCGCTGATATTGACGACGACTGATGCAGTACACGTCGTATTGGTTCTTTTCAATGGATGGCATCTGTTTTGTTCGCAAGTGAAAGCCTGATGGATCCAAGGATACAAGTGAAATTAGATAAATATCAGAAGTGCAGAAATACAATTTCACAAACATCATTGCTTTCGAGCTACACAGGATCAGAAACTGATGCAGATTCAGACAGTAGATAAATACAGAGGGATATAGTGAATCAACTGAGCCGATAGATGCTGTAAATATTTTGCCTTTTGCGAGATTCGAACCCACGACCTCGGCAACACCGCCTTGAACTACACCAGACACCCACGCTACCAACTGCGCCACTGAGACATCCCCAAAAAAGAATGTTCAGGAAGCGCTGATATTGACGACGACTGATGCAGTACATGTCGTATTGGTTCTTTTCAATGGAATTCATCTTTTTTGTTCGCAAGTGAAAGCCTGATGGATCCAAGGATACAAGTGAAATTAGATAAATTTCAGAAGTGCAGAAATACAATTTCACAAACATCATTGCTTTCAAGCTACACAGGATCAGAAACTGATGCAGATTCAGACAGTAGATAAATACGGAGGGTATAGTGAATCAACTGAGTCGATAGATGCTGTAAATATTTGCCTCTAGCAAGATACGAACCCGCGACCTCGGCAACACCCCTAGCACTACACCAGACACCCACGCTACCAACTGCGCAACTGAGACATCCCCAAAAAAGAACGTTCAGGAAGCGCTGATCTTGACGACGACTGATGCAGTACACGTCGTATTGGTTCTTTTCAATGGATGGCATCTATTTTGTTCGCAAGTGAAAGCCTGATGGATCCAAGGATACAAGTGAAATTAGATAAATATCAGAAGTGCAGAAATACAATTTCACAAACATCATTGCTTTTGAGCTACACAGGATCAGAAACTGATGCAGATTCAGACAGTAGATAAATACGGAGGGATATAGTGAATTAACTGAGCTGATAGATGCTGTAAATATTTTGCCTCTAGCGAGATTCAAACCCATGACCTCGGCAACACCGCCTAGCACTGCACCAGACACCGACGCTACCAACTGCGCCACAGAGACATCCCCAAAAAGAATGTTCAGGAAGCGCTGATATTGACGACGACTGATGCAGTACACGTCGTATTGGTTCTTTTCAATGGATGGCATCTGTTTTGTTCGCAAGTGAAAGCCTGATGGATCCAAGGATACAAGTGAAATTAGATAAATATCAGAAGTGCAGAAATACAATTTCACAAACATCATTGCTTTCGAGCTACACAGGATCAGAAACTGATGCAGATTCAGACAGTAGATAAATACGGAGGGATATAGTGAATCAACTGAGCTGATAGATGCTGTAAATATTTTGCCTCTAGCGAGATTCAAACCCACGACCTCGGCAACACCGCCTAGCACTACACCAGACACCGACGCTACCAACTGCGCCACTGAGACATCCCCAAAAAAGAATGTTCAGGAAGCGCTGATATTGACGACGACTGATGCAGTACTCGTTGTATTGATTCTTTACAATGGATGGCATCTATTTTGTTCGCAAGTGAAAGCCTGATGGATCCAAGGATACAAGTGAAATTAGATCAATATCAGAAGTGCAGAAATACAATTTCACAAACATCATTGCTTTCGAGCTACACAGGATCAGAAACTGATGCAGATTCAGACAGTAGATAAATACGGAGGGATATAGTGAATCAACTGAGCTGATAGATGCTGTAAATATTTTGCCTCTAGCTAGATTCAAACCCACGACCTCGGCAACACCGCCTAGCACTACACCAGACACCGACGCTACCAACTGCGCCACTGAGACATCCCCAAAAAGGATGTTCAGGAAGCGCTGATATTGACGACGACTGATGCAGTACACGTCGTATTGGTTCTTTTCAATGGATGGCATCTATTTTGTTCGCAAGTGAAAGCCTGATAGATCCAAGGATACAAGTGAAATTAGATAAATATCAGAAGTGCAGAAATACAATTTCACAAACAGCATTGCTTTCGAGCTACACAGGATCGGAAACTGATGCAGATTCAGACAGTAGATAAATACGGAGGGATATAGTGAATCAACTGAGCTGATAGATGCTGTAAATATTTTGCCTCTAGCGAGATTCAAACCCACGACCTCGGCAACACCGCCTAGCACTACACCAGACACCGACGCTACCAACTGCGCCACTGAGACATCCCAAAAAAGAATGTTCAGGAAGCGCTGATATTGACGACGACTGATGCAGTACACGTCGTATTGATTCTTTTCAATGGATGGCATCTATTTTGTTCGCAAGTGAAAGCCTGATGGATCCAAGGATACAAGTGAAATTAGATCAATATCAGAAGTGCAGAAATACAATTTCACAAACATCATTGCTTTCGAGCTACACAGGATCAGAAACTGATGCAGATTCAGACAGTAGATAAATACGGAGGGATATAGTGAATCAACTGAGCTGATAGATGCTGTAAATATTTTGCCTCTAGCTAGATTCAAACCCACGACCTCGGCAACACCGCCTAGCACTACACCAGACACCGACGCTACCAACTGCGCCACTCAGACATCCCCAAAAAGGATGTTCAGGAAGCGCTGATATTGACGACGACTGATGAGTACACGTCGTATTGGTTCTTTTCAATGGATGGCATCTATTTTGTTCGCAAGTGAAAGCCTGATGGATCCAAGGATACAAGTGAAATTAGATCAATATCAGAAGTGCAGAAATACAATTTCACAAACATCATTGCTTTCGAGCTACACAGGATCAGAAACTGATGCAGATTCAGACAGTAGATAAATACAGAGGGATATAGTGAATCAACTGAGCTGATAGATGCTGTAAATATTTTGCCTCTAGCGAGATTCAAACCCACGACCTCGGCAACACCGCCTAGCACTACACCAGACACCCACGCTACCAACTGCGCCCCTGAGACATCCCCAAAAAGGATGTTCAGGTAGCGCTGATATTAGCGACGACTGATGCAGTACACGTCGTATTGGTTCTTTTCAATGGATGGCATCTATTTTGTTCGCAAGTGAAAGCCTGATGGATCCAAGGATACAAGTGAAATTAGATAAATATAAGAAGTGCAGAAATACAATTTCACAAACAGCATTGCTTTCGAGCTTCACAGGATCAGAAACTGATGCAGATTCAGACAGTAGATAAATACGGAGGGATATAGTGAATCAACTGAGCCGATAGATGCTGTAAATATTTTGCCTCTAGCGAGATTCGAACCCACGACCTCGGCAACACCGCCTAGCACTACACCAGACACCAACGCTATATATATATTTACTCCCCTGGCATTTGTTTTGCTCTTTGTCTTGTCTAGACACACTAATTGTTTGGTGTATTTATATATATATTGATGTTCAAGCTTTGATCATAAAATAGGATTGAAATTACCTCTTGCTAGACCAATCAGTGATTACCTTTTTCATCCAATCAGAAGCCAGGTGCAGACCAATCAATGATCACCTTTTTATCCAATCAGCAGACAGGAGAGTTAATTATCAGCCAATCAGATATTTGTTAAATGGAATAACACTTGAAATGAACTTGCCTATATATAAAGCATTGAAAGAAGTGCATTTGATCAGTTGGCTTATGACTGCTGAACCCAAAGGTTTGAAAAAGATCAATTGGGAAGCTAAACAGGCTATTGGACAGCTAAGAAGATATAATAAACTGTTGATTTATCTACAAAGTGAGGAGTTGGCTGAAATATGTCTACTGAGCTTTGTAGTATATTTTAACTATAGTATTTTGTGGCGTAGCTTCAGCTCATTGTCTTAGAAGGCTCTTTAACAGACAAGAGCAAATATATTTAGTGGCTAGGCCTCTCGTGAATCCTGTATAAGGCGATTGGGAGACCTGGCTCACTCTAGCTCGTTAGTTTACAAGACAACTTTGTGGTTGCTCGCACTGTGAGAGCCTATTATATAGATCTAACCTTGTGGTTGCTCTGGGAGTGTTGTCACTCCGGTAATTGTTGTACAACACAGTATAATACTTATTTGGCTTTGGTTCTTCCAACGGCTAGCAGCTAGCTGCTTTGACAGCGTATTGATACTTATTTTCCTCTATAGGATTTTTGACTGCTCTTGCAGTATTTTGCACAGTGTTGTACATTTGTAGTCTTTGGGCTCAAATAACAAGGTTGTTAAGGTTGTTTTGAATATGTCAGTTTGAGCTGCTCAAATATTGCTCTGACAGTACTTTTGTGCTCACTGCGGCTCACTATATATAATTGATCAAGGGTTTACATTTACTACTACTTAGATTGCTTTGATTATAATTATTGTCAACTTTGGCTTTGCTCATAATTTGTTGTTGACCACTGTGAATGGTCTTATTATTAAACACCAAGTAGGTGACTCAATCATTGTTTGGAGCAGATAGCTCTGTCTTAATTGGGAAAAATCATTTGTAACTCATTTGGACTCATTTAAGATAAGCTCCTTTGAATTGTATTACTTTCTTGTTGCAACTAGGCTTGCAAAGCATACCTGGGCGTAACAATAAAAAAAAACACTTTCTTTTATAAAAACAAACAAACATTGGGTTATCTTTGAACATGGGTCTGGTACTACTTTAAACTGTTTTAGAAAATCTGAAGACATTGATCAGACGCCTGATTCTGTGAAGTGTGATCTGGGTATCTATGTCCCATAAAAAGGACGATACTGAGCATATATGTGTTAAAGGCTGACTAGTGTATGTCCTCTCTTGACCTACGGAATGTATATTAAGATTGTTATAGGCAGGAAAATGGTTATGAAATTAATAAAACATGTAATATTGCATAAGCAAATACGTAAGCTCATACTATAGGAAAAGGGGTCCTATTGGTATTGCATGCGATACCCTATTCACAGTCTTCGTTGACTGTTACAATGTAACAGTCAAGTTGGGTATTGCTTTTAGATAATATCAAAGGCATGTCCCTACTAGCCGCAAGTAGTTACGCATTAGCTGATCTTGGTCTTCTATGTTTGATCTTCTAAAAGATATTAATTTTGATCATGTAATCAAGATTATCTCTGATCATTATGATGAAAATATATCGCATCAACGTTGATCAGGTGATCAATTTAACCATCTTGTTCGCTGGGGCGTACTGTGAGGAGTTCGTCCTCAGGTTCTGTTTCCTGTGGGGTTTTTTTTCTCCTGCTATGTCCATAGTTAAATAAGTTAAATATTTCTTTTTCTACTCTCATATTTGTTTTGTGAATTAAAACCAGAAAACATTGACAGTTAAAGCAAAACACATCATACAAGTACGACGTATAATGTGGAAACAGGTGGGAAAGCAGATGCATTGATCAGCGTGGTCGCGTGTGCAGGCACATCAAAGTATTTACTCAGCAGTCAATACATCATACAATTAGTTTATTTTTCAAGCTCAATGCGTGCATAGCTTAGCTATGGACATGAACGGCAAATATCTATCTTCATAAAACGTTGGTAACTGACAGACATTGGATACAAAGAATATTAATTTTTCTGACCAGAATTGTCTGGCCAGGTATAATTCGGAGGCATCGAGGTGTGAAACTGGACCCGATGGTCCAAATATTCTTGGTCGTACAGATGTGTTGATAAACGATATGTATGTCTTTGTGAACGCCAATACGTGTCCTTTAAAGAGAATAAAATAATGACAACTCTTATTTTTATAAAAAAAAACATTGGGTTATCTTTGAACACGGGTCCGGTACTACCTTAAACTGTTTTAGAAAATCTGAAGACATTGATCAGACGCCCGATTCTGTATCGTGTGATCTGGGTCTGAACTAATTATCTATGTCCCATAAAAAGGACGATAAGCATATATGGGTTAAAGGCTGAACAGTGTGTGTCCTCTCTTGACCTACGGAATGTATATTGAGATTGTATTAGGCAGGACAATGGTTATGAAATTAATAAAACATGTGATATTGCATAAGCAAATACGTAAGCTCATAGAAAAGGGTTCCTATTGGTATTGCATGGAATACCCTTTTCACAGTTTTCGTTGACTGTTACAATGTTACAGTCAACGAAGACTGTGAATAGGGTATTGTATTTAGAGAATATCAAAGGCATGTCCACACTAGCCGCAAGTGGTTTCGCATCGGCCGAGCTTGGTCTTCTATGTTTGATCATCTAAAATAGACATTAATTTTGATCATGTATTCAAGATTATCTCTGATCATTATGATGAAAATATATCAGATCTTTCACCAGCTTATTAAACTCTTACCCCGCTAGTGGTAAATGTTGTTGTCTGCTGATAACCGTTGTAAAAAAGTTTGAACCCAGATCAGCACAGATATTCCGTCGGGTCTGTTCAGTATCCAATGTGTTTGACACTTTCGTGGTATTTCTGATTTTTTTTGATTTTTTTTTCAAAAAAAAGCAATCAGAGGAAGACAAATATTTATAACTAAGCTTGCAAAGTGATAATCAAGTAAACAAGAGTGGCCTTCTTAGATAATAAAATACTATATATATCATGAATATATTAACTATTAAAAATAAATTGTAAAAAGCTATATAAAATTTACGACTTACTAAACTGAGAAATAGAGGTATTTATTCATTTTTGTTATTATTATTATTATTATCATTATTATTATTATTATGTCCATAGATACCACGGTATATGTTAATTAGTTATTTAAGAGCGTTATTACATGGGTGACAACCTACGTCAAAGCAGGGATATCGTAACCATTTGACATTCCGTCATTTTGAAGGAAGCGTGTTTGTTTATCTGGTAAAATCGTTTATTTGAGAAGAATGAGAACACCAACCTTGTAATATCCAAACTAGTCTGTTCATCTACAGGGATTATCTATAATGCCAGCTTAACTATAGATACCAGATAGAGAATAACAAAGGCGCTGATCAGGCTGCGCGTATGCGCAGGCTGTTCTGTGCCTTTGTTGTTCGCATGCAACAGAAGCAGATTGTCTCGGATCGAACCAATATAAGTTAGATAGATAGATTCATTATTTGCTCCTTTAAAGAGAGCACATAGTAATAACTGTAGAACAAAGAACACCTACGTACAAAGTAATACAAGCGACATGAAAATAAGCAAATACATAATTTGCTTAGGGAAAACAGTATGGACCCGAATAAAGCCGCTCTTTATGGAGCGTACTGATTCTGGTCCACACTGATTCCCTACTAGCAGACCGATTGGCCACGACGTTTATGACATCGGGAGCCTTCCTATTCAGTTTCGTTGTCAATCAATAGAGAGAGTGTCAACAAATTAACACATTTTATGTGAATACTTATAATGGTGTTTCTCTGCTCATTGTGCACAGAAATGTATGCAAGAAGCCAGCAACCATGCTTTAAAAACTGACCATATTTTCTGCCAATGTGTGGACAACATTTGTGCCAAACTGTTTCCTCGATATGTTATACATGTAGCTATAGTGTCGCTGTAAAACCAAGCAGTATAAATGCAAAAACCAACAAACACAAATAGAACATACGAGGGGGGTTCAATATGTAATGAAAACCCATTCATAACTCCATCCACAAATGCTTATGGATTTAATGCCATATGCCAAACGAAAGATCAAAGAGTCGCCGTGTTAATGGTGCATGAAACATTATTTTATCTTACCAAATTTAATAAGTTACAGACTTTTTAAAAAGCACACTAATATACACTGCATATATTTTCCTCTGAATTGTAAAGACTGATTTTAACAAAGGTAGAAAGGCATGCTGTATTTTCTAAAACAAACATGTAATATGCATGAATCACATATCCATAGTTTTCTAACTCATTTCCCCTTTATCTGCTATAACGATACAAACTTTTGACTGGTACCAATTTCTTGTGCAAACGGTTTTATTGCGTTACCCCCACTTACGTTGACGTCGTTTAAAGCAACGGACGTAACACTTAAATACGCACCGTTCTTGAAAATCGGAAATGTGAATTTGTACCAGGAAAGAACAGTTTTGATTGTATCGAAGTTTAAATACACACAGTGCATAGGCAGCAGACCAGTGAAACTGAAACCAATATCTAGGGGTATCTCATCTGAGTGGTATACCATTTTTGTTTCCTATAATTTTATTGTCTGAAATTAGCCAGCCAGATAATGTACATCTAAATACACATGTACGTGTAACAATGTCAAAATAATGCATCCGAATGCAAACATCGATGAAACGCGGTGTTTCGTCTGATCCATTTCAGTGTTAGCCAGAAATAACATTCTTTAAAGTGATTTTCTTATTTCAAATGGCGTACTTGGGGGTACTTTATGAGTGAGATTAGATATGGAAATTTCAAAATCGGCTGTATTACTTGCTAATGAACATCAAACCGACCAGAAAAAATGTTACAACTGATTTTCGTATAAATTTTCGCTATGTATTAGTTCACCCAAAAACGACTCTGTCAATGGAATGTTAGAAAATGTAGCATCAAGGAGGATTTTAACCGAAATGGCAGCCTCAGTATTTTATAGAATATAAAGCAATATCAAAAAGAAATGCAGGTATAAATCACCAATATATGGATATTTACCACACGAAGAAACAGACTGAATACATCCCTAAATCATGTAGTTATCTGCTTTTGAAAACATTGTTTTATTTCATATCGCAGTGTACTTCAGAACCCTATCTTGAAAGTGGCTTGTGTAAATAAGATAAGGAGCTGGACAACTGCAATTTTACTTTTATTTAGCCAAGAAACAGACATTTTAAAAAAGTAATTATGAAGTTTGTAAATATAAAACTTTGGGATTTATTTGGCTGTTTTCATTACATATTGAACGCCCCTCGTAAAATGCTATATGACCGATACACTCTTTTTTGAGGGTATTATTTACCTTTATCAAAGCGAAATGGAGGTGTTTTTTTTTTTTTTTTAATTTAATGGTTCCGATATCGCTAAGTACTATGACGTAGTTTGCCACCCTAGTATTTGTAGTTTTTGTTATTTTTAATTTTGCGCTCAGACACTTTATTTTGTACTTGTAGATCAGCCTTGTCCCGGTGAACACAAGAGGGAAACACAATGATCAGATTGGTATGGTTTATGTTGTACTTTTAACCCATGTACAGGATCTTAATACTAAGCGCAATATAAAGGGCACAACTAGAACGCTACACGTTTACCACTAGTGCGCCAGCTCGATCATGCGTATTTGATTCATATCGCATTTCTACGCAGTCTCATCTCGCAAACACAATATATAAACGTAATATGTGAAGACATTCACCATCTAGCCATACTATAAAACTATAAAAATCATTAAAAGATGCATCTGCATCGATCTATATGTTATATAGATCGATGCAGATGCATCTTTATATGATTTTTGTCCATATGCCCGTAGTATGGTAACAAAACGTCAGTCATCTGGATCGAAATTGTTTATCCATCTGATGGGGTATGCCTGGAAAGTTTAAAGTTCATTTGTTAAGCTGTCGCATTGTGCGACATGTGCAGGCTTTTCACTACGAGTTGACCTATTAGTGAGGCCCCCACAGGGGGGACGGGTCTGTGCTCTCTTGTCCTTAAAAATAATGCTCTCACGGATCTCCCCAAATCCCTGAAAAAAAAACTCAGCGTTTTGTCAGTGCTTCCTAAATCTTCCAAAAGTAGCTGCTAGTTCCCCAGCTCCTCTAAACATATAACCAGTGTTCCCCAACTCCCTGAAAGTAAATAAACACTCTCCCTAGCTCACCAAAACCCATGTGGGCCGCATAAGTATGTGTGAGTACTGTACCATATTAACGTAAAAAGGCGTAACAACATTGAAAACAAGTGCATCTGAAATGCAAGCCCTTATTAAACGATGCATTCTGCCGCACAACTATTCCAGATTAGTAGAGAATAGAATGAGGCCATTCGCTTTTATGCTGTGTGACGTCACAAAGCCCTAATCAAATATGGATAAACAATAACTAATTCCCTGCTATTCACTATAACTTTGTTCCTATTTTTATTGATTCTTATGTTGAAAATAATTTATTTTTATATAAAAAACATTACAGTTTGCAATGAAATTGGTGATTTTGTTGACTTTTAAAAATTAACAGGAAGTTAATGTAAAAAATATTCAAAATGGCCGCCAATGAGGCTTATTAGAGTCAGAATTTTGATTTTTACTACAAATGTATAGCATTCTTATTTTCCAGCCAATTTAGATCTGGTGTGCAGCAGAGTGCATGGTTTAAAAATGGCTGGTATTACAAAATAACTTTCTTCCATTGTTGATGCCCCCCTTTAACTATATGTAAACTTATAAGACGAAGTCTTATAATTTCATTGTAAGCGAAAAGGTGACTTGATCTCTGTATGGAAGAAAGTACATGCCATGAAATGGTAATTGATCTATTAAAGATATTAAGTTGTATGAAATTTTTATTTTTTGCATTTTTTAATTAGTTTTAAATATGATCTTTACATTGACGCTGAAAGAATGATATTTAGAACGCGGGAAATGTCAAGAAATTTCTGCATCGATTGTTTCTTCAAAAATATTTTACGACGTGAAAGGTCTTCCGTAGGGATATTTATAGATCACGGCCAACAAATTAAGGTAGCACACTACCATTTTTAGACAAAACATAATTTAACATGAAAGATAGTAATTGTCATGAAATGGTAATTGATCAATTAAAGAGATCTAATCGCATGATTTTTTTTTTACCTTTTCATTAGTTTAAAATAGGCTATTCACGTTGACGCTGAAAGAATGATAGTTAGAGCACGAAAAATGTCAAGCAATATCAGTTAATTCTGCGTCAATGGTTTTATTTTTTTTTTATCTTACTTCCATGTGGATATTTATAGATCACGGTTTTCTAGCACACTGATTTTTTACACTGTGACAAATGCGTGACGCTATTTAATGGCGCAGGGACATGGTATTTTTGCATTCTGCTTGAATTTTAGCGGGATTCCCGCAATCCTGCACCTTTGAAGCATCACTGCAAAATAATGATAATAGGATACAGATTCAAAAAAGCCTTATGACTTTCTTCTAAATCCCATTTGTATAGTGATTAAATTGTAATCGTACTCTGTGTTTCTTTGAATACTTGTCGTATATTATACAAATAAAATAAAGTTTAAACCAAATAATGAAGTTCTAAATTTTGGACTAACGCCCTTACCCGCATTGATTCCTTATTACAACCACATAAGCCAAAAGCTTTACTGAGCTTAACTGCATACTGAAAACAAATAAAAGGTAAATATATCACCAGCAACCATGAAAGACCCAACAAATTATTATTTTATCTCATTTTTTTATTTCTCACGTTACTCATATCAAACATGTCTCTTGTTTCACTTCGTCGTATATCTTTTTTAAAGATATTTCTTGTCTGAGTTATTGAGTCTGATATATATGATATACATTATCGATGTATTAATGAGAAAAAGCTTTCTCTGTCTTTATTAATAAAGCATCTATAGAATGGTATGTACTAGCATGTATGTGTATCATTTGTGTCTCAAAAACTGAATTTCAAATTGATAAATTTTACAAAGTTCAGAATGTCTAAGGATAAGAACGATTTGAGCCGCGACACGAGATTTTCCAACAATGTGGTATGTGCGATCAGCAAAACCTCAGATCAGCCTGCGCATACGCGCAGTCTGATCAGAGCCTTTGCTAGTCGCTGAAATATTATCTGACTGTTAAGCTACTGACTGAGTGCAATTCGGAGTTTGTAAGCTTAAAAGGGGGCTGCACAGGCTCGTCTAAGTCTACACTTGTCAAAATGCCACATTGTTGGAAATCACGCGTCACGGCTCATTTAGTCTCATAATTCTCCTTTAACCTTCGTTACAGGTTTATATTGGTTTGGGGTTCGTTGCTGGACTATATGCAGAGCAAAATTACGAGGTAGGTATTGATTGACTTTTCGCTTACTGTAAAGGCGGCAACTTTAATATTCATATCTGGGATTTCATCTGCTAAACAAGGGAAATCGGGTTCTATTTATTATTTGGTGAGGAATTAATGAGTTGTTTGGGCCGCGCATACGTGCGTGCATTTCATGGAAATCCGAATCGTTTACACACTGAACTCACATTTTCTGATCAGTATTAACCCTTAAAGCGAGTAATCACAAAATGTATGTTTTTGTCGTCCACCAAAATATTTGAAGCCTCATAGACAAACAGTGTGAACCCAGATCAGACTGCTCCTGCAGGAGCAGTCTGATCTGGGTCCACAATGTTTGCCTCTATGCTGTTAAATATTGGACATTCTTAGACGGAGTTATTTTGCTGGTGTTTTAAGGAATAAATAATGTGTTTTGCGTCTATACTGAGGTAATGGCGCAAGATGATACAGTTACTTTTGAATAAAACCACGCCTCATTCTCAGCTTTTACCTATGTCTAAGTTTGACCAGTCCTTATAACGCATTCATGAGGTGCTGCCTTTACAGTAACCAAAAAGTCAAGTAATAATAAGCATAATGGCCTCAAACATAATATGTGCCATCTCTACAGTAATTCTAAAGATGGTTGCATGTTTTTAAAGCAAGGAATATGTATTCCTTGTTTTTAAATACATGCAACTGTCTTTATCATTTCTGCAGAGACTGCTATGATTTTTTAGAATGCATTCCAAATTCCGTAGACCAGTCACCGAAAGTATATACATACACACGTATTTAAATAAATGCAAGATCTTAAGCAGATATTATACAATTTTTGACTTCAATGAGGTAGGCATGAGCATTTATCTACCTGAAAAATCATATTCACCGAGGCTCCAAGGCCCAGGTGAATATCACTTTTAATGGTAGACAAATCCTTATGCCTACCAGAATTGAAGTCAAAAACTGTTTTGTTATATGACTTTTCAACTGTGAATGATAATTGTCTACTTTAACTTTTGTAACTAAATTTGTATTGTTATGTTATGTACAACCTAAGGACTTTCTCACAAGTGTTAGCAACTGTTTTAAAAATATGTAATGTAGTATTTGCATAAATTCTCTGAATGCAGAAAGAGAATCATTAAACACTTTGTTTTACATTTTGTTTATTAAAACAAAGAAATATGAACGAACAAAACAAAACTGTTGTTAAAATTCATTAAAAAGTCTTTGATTTACTAGTTGGGAGATTATTTACAACAAATCATGTCTATTTCATGCAGTCCATGCTAATTCCATACTCATTATGCTATTTGTAGCTCTCTAGAGGGTGATATAAGAAAAGTGTCAAAATTATCAACCTCTAGAAAATAGTTTTAGCTAGGTTTCATCCTATATCACCCTGTATGCAGGTTTAGACCCGTTTTCAGGTAGAAAGACAAAATGTGCCAATCAGGAGACAATATACTCGCCAGTCCTATAACAAATAAAAATCATTGGTTTATATCTCATTTTCGCCATTATTTAGGTTAAAGTAACATAATTGAATATGTTACTAAATAGAGATATCCCACGTAGCGTTAAGAGTATATTGTCGTTGATTTTAACAATATTTCGGTCATATCACGATCCCCAGTTAACCTATATACTCTTACTCGGCATTCGATTATATATTACTGAAAAGAGATATCTAACGTACCGTTAAGATTATATTGTTTGATTTCAACATTATACCACCCTTACAACTTCAGCACGAAATATCTTGTGATGTGCAAGATCTGCACTTATGTTGGTGGTATATAATAGTTATACCATGTTTGTCCACCTGTACCGAAGATTACGATGCTTGTAGATTATCTTCACGGACAGGCGGACCAGCCATGGCATAACTATTGCATATTTCATCCATATCACGACCCTTAATTTACCTATCACACTCTTACTCGGCAGTCCCAGCAACCCTTAGATAATACAAAAAAGAGATATCCAACGTAGCGTTAAGAGTATATTGTTGTTGATTTCAACAATATTTCAGTCATATCACGACCTTTAATTTACTTATCACACTCTTACTTGACAGTCCCAGCAATTCAACCCTTAGATATTATTAAAAAAAGAGATATCTAACGTACCGTTAAGGGTAGATTACTTATTTGAGAGAGACGTTCTAAGACAATATTTCAGCCATATCATGACCCCAGTTAATCTGTCATATTCCAACTTGACAGTCCCGTCTGTGGTTAAAAGATATAGTCAGTATATTGACCTGTAACTGCAAACTGGCCTACTTAAATCAGGGGTTGGGAGAGAATAATACGTAAACATGCGGCTGGACTTGGACTCAAACTGAAGACCCACTCCCAATGTATAAAAAGCTGATAAATCCAATTGTGCCCCATCCTCTCCCCCCCCCCCCACACACACACAAGGCTATAACCATTAAATGTAAATTTTATCAAAATAAAGCAGGATCATGTATTAGTCTCTAAATTATATGTTTCTTTCATAGTTCACTCCGATTAAGCCTGCGGAGGTTTTGAAAGTGCATATCACATTTTCTTGACATGTCCCTTATATGCTGCTACAAGAAGTTATCTCCCAGCAAATCTTCACGAACACTCTGTAATGGATCTCTTATATGGCACTGAAAACGGTACAAGTCATGAGAACGAAACATTGTTCTTAAAAGTACAAGACTTTTTAACAAAGTGTGGAAGATTTAATCCTCGATAAATATACCAAGTCCTAAGATATGACATGGCAAAGAAAGGAGTCAGACTACTATGCCTACATATACATATGACAGATACGACTTGTGCTTAGATATAATTTACATGCTTTCTGTATTGATTTGTTTTGTGTGTACATCATCATATTAAAATAGGCTGCTGTATAAGATTATATTTGCTAGTACATCTAATTCTGATATAATATTGCAAATTGTAAAGCACATCTCTCTCTCTCTCTCTCTCTCTCTCTCCAATCTGATAATCTTACTTATACTTTAGATTCGTTTCACTACTTTTACTTTATTTTGTTCACTTCTCATTCATTCAGAACATTGTACATCTAAATATCTAACTGGAGATGATATAACATAAGCTCAACGCTTACAGTCAAATCCTAGAAACATTGTATGTATGTATATATCAAAACATGTAAATCTTTATGAATAAAATATTGTTTAAACCAAGCCTGTCGGTCCATAAGTCAGTGGGGCATTTGCAAACAGTTTAGACCTGATTAATCAGAAATTCTCCTCAGATTCTGTTTTGCTGGTCACCATGAAAAAACATTTAAGAAATGAATAATTATTTTGCAAAACCTTTGCAAAATATTCATTTCTTAAATGTTTTTGACCTGCAAATATAAGTTGATCTTTCCCAAAAGAAAGGATTTTTAACAAAATTAATATTCCAACACTGATCGGCTTACGTAATATGTTATCCTCTGTCTTGCAGATGCCAGTTATAAAACCTAACGAATGGATGGACAAGATCAGGGGTACTTTACCAGTTCCTAAGATGCCACAGAAGAAGATTAAGTCGGACGAGAAAACGGACAGTTCAAGTACTGAGTCGCCATCTTAAGGATTCATAACTTCAGTTTAGGCATTTGAAGACGTACACATAACAGAATAGAACTTATTCGTGGTAATGGGCAGAATGGCCATTGTTGAAGAGACAGGATAGCTATGGACCAACCCATGAAATAAATGCACTTATCGCATATATATACTGATCGGTACTCGAATCTATTCCTAAATGCTTATATAAATCGCCATCTGCATGCCAAATACTTGAAAATAATCTAATTTTATAGTCCTTTAGGCATATGACATGTTTTTCTACATAATATTAACACCAATATCTACCACATCCGGTCTATGAAGTACCGGCAATACGCGTAAATACCACCAAATCGACGTATACATTTACCAGTGTGTTGCTGCCTATCCAAAAGGGCTGGATATCTAAGTTTTAGCTTGAATCTTCATCTACTTCTATATTTTATGTATGCAACATGTGAAAAGTTACTGACTCGTAGGATTGATTTGTTATAATGATCACAGGGCTGGACCCAGAGAGTTAGCCTACAGGGGGGGGGGGGCACCAAAAGCCGAAGGTTTTTACCGAGCGGCGAAAGCCGCGAGAGGGGGGAGAGTATGAGAGGGGGGGGGGGTATAACCCCCCCTCTCATACGGGGGGTCCGTGGGATCTCCCTGGGAAATTTTTTTAAAATCTATGTCTCTGAGAATGCATTTCAAGCCATTTTGAAGCCCATTTTCCTATATTCTATAACCTCAATTTAAAGTAATGTTAGACAGAATTTGACTGTAGAGGTTACTGAACATCACTGAACATTATACCTGAGTCCCTACAGGAAAAAACTTGATTTTATGATATTTCTAATTTCTAGCTTAAACACACATACCAGTTGGGTTTTACTGTATGTTACTGAGCGTGCTTGAGTTTAAGTACAACCTGGTCGGAAACCCCAGAAAACAAGTTTTTTTCATGATCAGACTCAGTTTTTTTTTTCTGATTTCAGGTATACAGCAGCCATTAACAAAGCTTATATTTATATAGAAACTATCAATTTTAATACATTGAACTACAACTACAATTCAACAAGAATAAAATCAAGCAACAATGATCTAAGACTCTGTAAAACTTCTCAGAATAATGTTATTTAAAAAAATAACAAAAAAAACTCACAGATACAATGTATCAAAACACACAAAAAAATTATATGAAAAACAGTAGACTAATAATTTTTGTCTATTTTATAGATTTGAACAATCAGCAGGCCTCCAGATAAGAGTGCATATTGGATAACTATTTTCTTTATTTCTCATCCAAAACATATGTTGTGGGTACTCAAAAGAACCATCTCAATAGAGACGGTTCTTTTGAGCACCCAAAACACATGTTTAAGTTGATTACAATTTTGATCTCATAAAATAACCATATCGGGACCTATGAATCAGTTAAAATGCAACAGCTGGTTTTAAAATTGGCCTTTAATATAAAGCTTTAAAAAAAGGTTCAGAAAAACATTATTATCAAAAACGATCTGTATAATATCTACATTTAAAAATAATGTCATTTCATCTATGACAAGTCAGGGCTCACCCTGCCATTAGCCATTTGCTACTAAAAGTGTAGAGCGGCTACAAATATAAGCCATTGGCTAAAAGTCTACTCTAGGTGATTCAAAAATTACATATCTGTGAAAAAGTGTATTTTGATCAGCTTTTGGATTTTCCAATATTGCTTTTATTATTTCTACACTCTTTATTAGTGCGCCATATTTTACTCTTTGAATGCCGGATCTTTTTCAATACCATCAGGGTGTCAAACAGTTTGGATCCATATCAGGCCCGACGTTTTGTCGGGACTGATCTGGGTCCAAACTGTTTGCAAAGGTTATCAGCAGATGACAAAAGTTTTCACTAGCTGGCAAAGAGTTTACTTCTTGATACTACTTTCTGGCTAAAACCTTGGCAAAGGTCAATTTCATTTGGCTCAAACTTTTTCCATTTGGCTAAAGTTTTGACTACAATAAAAAAAATTCTGACCCAAGGTAAGCCCTGCAAGTACCTGTATAGAAGATATGAAAGACGCTGGCTTATTATCTGATTTTAAAAAAGTAATGTTATTTCATCTGTGAAAAGTACAGTAAAACTTGTGTAAAACAACCACTCTCAAAAAGACTGAAAATTGGTTTTCAATACCATTTAAAGCTTAATGCAGGTCAAAAGTATCTTGTTTGTCTATTTTTAGGGGCCGTTTTACACAAGTTTTACTGTATATATGAAAGACGCTGGCAATACTTGGCCTAAAATGACCAACAGTGCATCACAAATATTGGAAATAAATTAATTTAACAATTATTGCCAACTTTGACAAAAACAAGAAATCAAAACCTACCACTTCAAAAGATAAATAAGTAAGGAGGAGAGTAGTTGGTGATAATAGAATGTTAAAATTTACCACTTCTTCATAAAGTTAATTTTGTGGAACTCATAAGAAGTGCATTGACAATTTATTTTATCTATGGGGAAACAAGAAAAACTAGCCAAAATTCACCAAGTACCTTCCCCCATATGCATATGTACACCGTAATTTATTGGCCAAAGCTATTTTGAAAAGCACTCTACTTAGATATAGTACTACTGTCCTGCCAGCCAAGAGTGACAGTGATGTCATGTTTTGTTTAAAAGAAAGCTATATCAGATACTTACAATCAATAGGTCACTTGTGTATTAATCCTATCCGCAGGATAGGATTGATACACAAGTGACTATTGATTCGCATTAGCTTAAGTGGAGTGTACAAGTCAATGTTTTACTTAATGTAAACAAATATTACGTCACTGTCACTCTTGGTTGGCACGACAGTAGTAATTTACTCTAGACAGCACTAAGACTAAAGTTTGTGTTCCAACAGCACTAAAATTGATGTTCAGCAGCAAATTTCAAGTTACTTGCACTAGGTTCATGTACACATAACAACACATATGATAAAAACTGGCCAAAATGAAATAGTCATAGTAAATTTGTTATCAACAGCTATCTAAATATGGTTTGAGCACATTTTTCATACCAGTGTCAATATCAAGCACATATTATATTACACACATATATACATGAATGAGCCATTTCATGAAATATAGCACATTTCACATTGTACTGTACTATCTATGTAGCAAAGTCACGGCTCAAATATAAGTACAGCAAAGGTTCTGGTAAGACCAGATGCACTGATGTGCAGGCTCACCAGAGTCTTTGCTGATCACATTATAATTGTTCATAATTTCATGAGGTGGCTCAGCATTTAAACTTGATCTTCAGAAGAAATAAGAAGGTCCGGTAACATCATTCTCCTAGGTTTCCTTCGGGCAAATTCCCTACAAATGTCTGTGATGTTTACTTCAAAGTCCCTATGTATATACATAAGTGCTAAACCGCACAACCTTTCCTGACCCATGGTCGACCGCAGATATGTCTACAGGAGTCTGAGAATACTTATGCTTCTTTCGCATTCACAGCTAGTCACTGGGAAGCAGCCACAGATTCTTAAAATTGTCTTTATGTTGGGATAAAATCGTTCATCACACTCCGCTAAAGTTAACTCAATTGTTCCAGGTTTTACGGTTTGATCCTTCCATTTTCGGAACCACTGATGAAGTTCAGTCTTTAACAGGTCCATAGATTCTACATCATTTTCAAAAAATTCAAAATCTGACACATTAGGCATATCCTTCATCACTCCTGGAATCAGTTTTACACTCATGGCTACCTTGCCATGCATATCCGTGAAACGCTCAGTCATTTCCGACAGCAGATGGTCCAGGAATTTTGTGGTGACTGCCACTCTGTAGTACTGATTTGGGTCAGTCAGGGGGACATTGTTTCTCATTGTCTGTCTTTTACAAATCCTTGGAACTTTCACCTCCACATCAAACTGTTCAGCAAGTTTGCAGGCTTTCTCGTGAAGCTGGCTGTGGAAATTATCTATATCCGACCTTCAGTCCTTCAATGAGTCACTCACAACACTAATATGGTCTAACGCTTTTCCCATTTCCAGTCCACTGTCCTGTAGTGCCTTACTTAAACCTTTCATATATGATAAACACTTGTGAACAGCAGCAAGAGTAACTAAAAAGTCAAACTTCGAAATTGAATTGAGTAAGTCACTGGCTGATGGCATTCCTGGTTTCCTTGTAGATGGGAGCTGAGAATAGTCTTCTAAAGTCTCTACACTTGCTGGGAGAAGATCTATGAAGACTTCAAAGGCGTCGTGTCTCTCCACCCAACGTGTCCTACACAGTTGTTTCAGCTTGGTTCTTTTTGTTCCCGTTGTTAGCTTCTCGATGTTCTCTTCCAGTTTCTGTCTTCTGTTTTACTAGGTCCCCATTCAAAGAATAATACAACCTGAAAAAAATTGTAAGACAAAAACATGAGAAATTGTAATCCAGCTTTGTAGGTATTCATTAGAAATGGACTCCTAATGCATACGCAAGGGCATTTATTATTAATCAATACCGGCCTAGAAGTGTCCATTTTTTCGAGAGATATGCAAACAGTGCAGACCCATGTCAGACACCTCAAATTGCGGCGTCTGATCAGGGTGTCCACAGTTTGCTTACACAATGTTCTAATCAAATTTAAAAACGGGCTGGCAAGATTACTTGAAAATAGCATTGTCGCTTAGGTTATGATTCCAACATGGCCTACATTATAATGAGAACCTGCTTTAATCGAATCCAAATACATTTATATACTTGTGCTATGTTTATCTATTTCTATAGGAACTGCAAAAAAACAGAAAAAATTCACTATCATGTTATACCATCATGTATTAAATGTAGAATATGTATCAACACATGCTTTATAGTAGCCTACTGGAGTTCAAATAAATTCTGTTCTGTTCTGTTCTCAAGATTTTTATGGAGAAATAAGCAAAATTTTGTGATTGTGGTATTTCCTGATCGTATTCACTGACTATTTTTGTTTAAATGACATTGAAATATTCAATTTAAAAGTGCAAACTACCTGATCTGCAGTGGACATCATGTTACGGATTTCAGGAATGGTACAGGCTTGTACAATACACCGGTTCAGTCAATGGGCAGCACACCACATTGGCAAGGCCTTCGGAAACTGTTGCTGAATTCTGCTTGAGACACCCTTGGTTTTCACTGACATATTACCTGTGAACAAAATAGAGAAACTAAATAGCACCATATACTGCCTGGTGCACTGGGTCAATTGAATGAAATGCTTATATTTGAACAGGTATAAGGACAAAAAATAAAGTATTGTGTATTTTAAATTAAGACATTCATGTAGAGAAAGTGCCATTAATAAGTAACCAGCTAAACAAAAATGGATTATATTTCATTGTTATGTAAAATAAAATTAAAGCAATGACCAGAATTTGATTGATTTGAACATTCTGCTTTATGATTTGGTAATGGATATATGACTTTAAAATAAAGCATTGACATGTTTATCACAAACCAATATTCCTTAGGCAAAAAAAATGTAACCGGAAACACATTTTTTGCCTTATGTACAAGTATGTTAAGCAATGTCTTTACCTGCAACATCATAGCACTGGGATCTAATCTTATTTGGATCCAAATGTAGTCTCTCTACCAGGTCTAGGATTTTGGCGGATAAATTTTCCCCATTCATTCCGTCACTCACATTGAGGAATCCCACAAAATCTTCTTGGATGTTGTCTGAAATCATATTGATAATTCAGTTATTTGCTGGTTGAGTAGAATTATTTTTTCTATAAGATTGTGTTGAGATAAGGTCAAAAAGACTCAAATGGATTAGCAAACAGTGAAGACCCTGATCAGACTGTTCCTCTAGAAACAGTCTGATCAGGGTCTGCATTGTTATATAATGCAGATATTTTTACAATTGGGAAAAGTCACCTAAATTGAACAGTAAACAGTGAAGACCCTGATCAGACTGCTCCTCTAGGAGCAGTCTGATCAGGGTCTTCACTGTTTGCCCCAGACCTATGATCAGTATTGATCACCTATCTGTATCATAAAGGTAGTGGTGGGAGGTAGTACCGACATACTCAGAATAGCTTGCTGATTGCTCCCTTCACTTGACTCATGCGTGTACATGCAACTTAGGTATACCATGGCATGCAACTGAAAAACTGTGGTATACCGCGGTTCAAAAATATTCGAGGTACCCAGCTCTACATTACGGTAATAACATAGATAGTATTATAGAATATAAACATGTAACAATAACAAATTATATTGGTTTTTATGATGACATAATTCTAACACGATTCTAAGAACACTATTTTTAATGACAAGTCTGCAATACTATTGCATCCTAGGGCTCGCTGTAATAAAAACATTGCATCCCAGAGACAAAATTATGCACAATTGCTCGTTGTGAAGTGGTCACTTTCCCATTGGTATCCTGGGTCAGGTGTGGTGCTTGATTGTATCCATTCCTGAGCTTTGCCCTCTTTCTTACTTTTATGGATCTAATTATTAAGATTCTAAATTTGAAATTTTACCAAGATGAATGATTTGAATGTTTAAAATGGTCAAATTAATATAATTTTTAATATACATGTACATGTCATGTACATGTATATTGAAAATTATATTAACTTGACAACTTTAAATGATGTATGAAAACTAAACAAGTATTAACCCTTAAAGCACCAATCACAACAAAATTTGTCTGCACTTATCGTCTGCTGAAATGTTTAAGAAGCCTCTATGGCAAACAGTGTATACTCAGATCAGATTGCTCCTATAGGATCAGTCTGATCTGGGTCCACACTGTTTTTCTCTACACTTAACTTTGTTAAATAATGTTAGCAAAAATTTGCAGCAGACGACAAATGCATAAAAATTCATATTTTCTTGGCGCTTTAAGGGTTAAGTAAATACAGAAATTTTAAGAGTCTACCTGACTTATCAACATATCTGAGAATCACTGCTAGTTGTTCTTGGTTGGATATATCACGAACTTCATCGGCAGAAATGGAAAACCATCCCCCACCGTCTTTAATCTGGTCAACGATGTGCTGTTGAATTTTGTCACCGATGATGTTAATGAGTTCATTATAGATAGTTTTTGACTTATATGTAGCATTTTTGGGAGCAGTCTTGAAATGTTCCTTAAGGGTCACATCACCACCATTGACTCTGTACTTTAACAATGCCCTGAAATTCCCAGTGTTCTTCAATGTCACATTTGCTAAACGGTCAGTGTCATCAGTCCCTCTCATAGGCAAGTTCTGACTGCCAAATAATAACACAGTCTCCACTATTGTTTCTAGTGTCTTCATGTTTCTCTCTTTCCTTTCATTTAAACCACTGTCATGTATTTCACTGACACTTAACGATGCTCCTGTCATATACTTCACAAAGTTGTCACGTCTCAAAACACAGTCACCATGAATTTTGTTGCCTGTTCCAGTCTTCCTTGTTGTACTTATATCACCAGAGTTATGTCTTTTATGTAAGGAATGTTCATCGAACCGCTCAGTAGCTTTCTTCCAATTTCTGAAAGGCTCTTTTACCAGCTGCCCTCTATCTTCAATGTCAGTTGAAAATAACACACACGGCAAACAAAAAGCACCATCTTCACGTGGGGAATAGACCAGTCCAGGGTACTGCTTCAACCAGGAACATTTGAATGATCTCTTCTTGGCATGGATGCCTGTTCAGAATACAGAGAATGGGAAAGAATAACTGTCCTCTGGGGTAAAAACATTGTTGATAAGATCAAACTTCTCATCAGCACTAAGTTTCTTACCAACAAAACTCGCAACGTCAAATCTGTATCCGTATGTCTCGTCGTCTTCTTTCTGTCTTTTGCTGATCAAAATCTTGGGCGGGGAAACGTATTCGGAATTTGGATAGTTTCAAACTATCCCAATTCCGAATACGTTTCCATGAATTGCAAATCGCATCACTCAGGCTCAAGAATTCCCTAGGGGGGGGGGGGGGGAGCAGGACCTTTTTTAGCTCGAAGTCTAAATACAGATGATTTCTAGAAACTGTTATGGTATAAAATTGGAAGATGTAAGCTCCTGCTTATCCATAATTTCCCGAACCCAATATACTGGGTCCGAAATAATTTATTTGTCCAAAACCTCACTTCGAAAATCCGACATCTTAGAACGTATGATCATCAACATTTTGTTCCTTTAAAGTCACGTGATTTTTCGTCGTCCACACAGGAACAGGCTCGATCAAATTTTGATCATTACGCCAGGGAGTGCGAATTTGGAATTTTGAAGAAAAAAACAAAACAAAACAAAAAACAAAATAAAAAGCAAGAATAATAATTCGGCTGTGTTTTTGACTAAATGGGGAGTGCCCTAAACTCCTCAGTAGTCTGGGAACTGACCACCGAAGGAACAAGACTATTCCACAGTCTGTTCCACTGTGGATTAGTCCGGGGGAAAAAGAGTTCTTCAGGACATCACTGTATGTCTGGTATCTTCAATATTTGGCACTGTGCTATGACCTGGTAGATTTCAAACTGTGAGCAGGGGGCAGGTACTTGTCTTTTTTATCTTATGAAAGAGAAGCAGGGAGGACCGATCCCTACGGGACTAAAGAGATGGCCACTCAAGCTCATCAAGCGTCTCGCCGACATTACTTGTGTTTCCCCATTTCCTGCAGGTCCAACGGGCCGCTGTCTTCTGAACTTTCTCTACCTGATTAATCTGAAGTTTTGAGTAAGGGCTTCAAATGGATGCTGCATACTCTAGTTAATGTCGAACCAAAGTTTTGTATGCAACTTCCTTAGTACTCCTAGGCGCAAAAGTCAAATTCCTGCGAAGGAAACCGAGTGTCTTAGCTGCTTTGGAAGAATTTTCTGAAAATGTGTTGACCCCAATCCATATAAGCAACCAACCAACGAGTGTTGGTTGATTTTACGATTAGACATGCTTTTTTAGTGACATACCCCACCCACTTCTCAGGCCCGTAGGAAGCAATTACAAATTGGGGGGGGGGGGGGGGGGCACACACAGATTGAGGAGGCACACATATTTTTTTTTAAAATGACAGACCTTTGTAATGAGCAATACAGTATTTGCACTATAAAATCCCTCACCGTTTTGCAAATTATTGGGGGGCACGCCCCCCCCCCCATGTGCCCCCCTATTCCTACGGCCCTGCTTCTACATACTAGGTCATAATTTTCCGACCGTCAAAGCAACTTCCGGCTACTGTAGCCTGGAGGTTGTTTCCGGTGTAATTCCGTACTGAATACAACTATCTTGCTAAATTAAACATTCAGAGCAATGCTTCCATCGCAACTTGTTAGAAATAAAACAAACCTTATTCTAGAAGATCTGTTGCGATTTTCTTCCTAACGGAAACCACTCCGACAAACTTTTCATTTCCATTTCGACAGAATGGCTCAGTACCCTGAGCGTCACTAGATCACGTTCCCCCCTCAGATATCTCTATCAGCTAAAAGGACATACTCTTGAGGTACAAGACACCACCAAGAACCTGGGCGTAGATCTCCAGTCAACGCTGTCATGGAAAAACACATCGACCAAATCACAAAGAAATCAAACAGCATGCTTGGATTCTTGCGTCGAAACTTAACGTCCACCAGCGTCGAAACCAAGACAAATGCCTATATCAGCATGGTCAGGCCCAGTCTGGAATACTGTGCATCCGTGTGGAACCCCAACCAGAAAGAGCTAATACAAAAGATCGAGATGATCCAACGCAAGGCTGCAAGATATGTTTCCAACCGCTTCAGAAACACCAGCAGCGTATCATCGATGCTTGATGCTCTCCAATGGGAATCACTCGAATCTAGGAGGACAAAAATCCAGCTCGTCCTACTGTTTAAGATCATAACTGATCTGGTGGACATAAGGGCTGACGATTATCTTGCCTCCTCACCAGGAAGAACCAGACAATCCCACTCTAAGAAGTACAGACAGATATCTACACGCACAGACTCATATAAATTTAGCTTTTTCCCCGAACCATCCCAGTTTGGAATTCCCTCCCAGCATCAGTTGCTAAGGCCCCTTCTTTGGTATCTTTCAAGAAGGGGTTAGCCCCCTATCCTTCTAAGCAGTGTTAAGGGCCCGGTTGCTTATTAACTCACCAGCTGTGCTGTCGGGGACGTAAGGGCCCTGGTACGCCACGGAAGGCAGAGTGGTTTTTATCTGGTGAGCTAAAGGCAACTGGGAATACTTTCCTCCTATCTTTTTATTTATTAGTCTATTTATCCTACAGAATTCTTGTTTGTTTGTTTTTTCTTATATCATATTAGACCTGTTTACTCTTTTTATTCTGTTTATTACTTCTAACTGCCAATATTCTCTAGTTTTTTCATCTTTTCTAGTGCTACCATAACGAAGTCAACCGTTGAATAATTGTCAAAGATGACGGATCAACGTACGATGTAGATGCAGATGTAGATGGATCAGAACACATGAAATAAGTCACATCAATACTGCAGTTTTTTTTTTTTTTTGCGGCAATGCCCTTTTCAACTCTTTTATTTTCATTTGATAAAACGTCCGAAAAAACATGTGGAAGCGATTTCCTTAACGTCCACTTGCTGTCAATTCATTGTTGTTGTTGCAATTCAATGCGTCGTTGTACTCCCCATCAGTTGCCAACGCCCCAGACTCGGGACCGAATTCGGGGAGCATCAAAATCGTATCTAAAATGCAAATATCAACCTGTATTTGGATCACAAGTTCATAAAAAGGTTACAGAGAAAATAATTTGACGACAATGTCCAATGCACATCTTCAGACCATTAGCAAAACATCTTAAGAGTGAGTTTTCTTGCGAGGATCCAGAGGGGGACGGGGGGTCCGAACCCATCCCCAGGAAAATCACAAGTCATTTGGATTCTTATCCCAGCAAACATGTCTATATGGGTCCCATATTGGCTACCCATATGGGACCCATATGGGGAGTGCAACCGGGTTTGGCATGGGTCCCATATGGATTAGCCCATATGCGGGTTGCCCAGATGGGTCCCATATAACAGTCCCATAAAGAAAAAATAAATGCTATAATCATCTTTATATAAACTTATTTCCTTGCTTATAATGAATGGCTAGCTTCTACAGTTGCGGATACAGAGGGGATTCGTGTGGTTCGCTTGAACCACCATTTGAGACAAAATTATTCCATTTTTATGAGGAATTTCAAGCAAAATCAGCATAAACTATCTAATAATCATGTACAATTTTCAAATCGAAACCTTTGTAAATTTGAACCTCCTAGCAGAAAATCCTGTATCCACTCCTGCTTCTACCATTTATTTTATTTTATTTACATGGGCCAGCCCATATGGAACCCGGTTGCACTGCCCATATGGGTCCCGTAGATTGCTAGCTGGACCCCCGGAAAATGTTGGACCCCTCTGGAGTCTTGGAAAATTATAGTTTTCTTTGAAAAGAGCCGTAAATTAAGTTGATGACTAAAAAAACTTGTGGCGGATGGGCCTGCCCCCCCCCCCCCCCCCCCCCGCTACCTCGACGATGTTACCTGGATCCGTGCATGCAGCATGATGAGGAAATACCACAATCTCACAATGCAGACCAACCCACAATAACGTTAGAAAAGAGCCACAGGCCAAAGCTTAGACATCGGGAGGACTACTAAATAAAGCAGCCATCTCCATCAACCTTGTCAAGATGATTGCAAAACTAGAGAGGGCACAGAGGTACACATGACAATTAAAGCAAGAACCAAAGACGGATAATAAACATATGGGAGTAACATTAAACTGTGAATCAACAACAACCGAATAGCTGTATGAGGAGTTGCGCTCACAAAATACCAAGTATTGTAGTGGCTTGTTTAGAGGAGGGGGGGTAACAATATTCCTTGAAGTAAACAGACAAGATTCTCTTATGAACTGGCAAATATCCCCATATTTTTTCTGATATCCAATATCCCTGACAGTAACAAAAATATTGGACACAGTATACCATTATGGCATATCCATGGAAGTAAAATGGATACCAGGTAGTTAACGCATGTAGTGAGGTAGAGTTATCCGACGATGAGACCATGTGCGGATCCAGAGGGAGTGATTGGGCGTCCGGACACCTCTGGAAGTTATATGGGTGTCTATAGAAATTAACACTTGGACCCCCCCCCCCCCTAGAAAAAGTTGGACCCCCTCGATCCTTGGAAAAGTATAGTTTTCTCTGTAATAAAACCATTGGAACCCTTCTGTAATCTGTAAAATAAGTTGAGGACTAAAAGAAAAAAAAAAACAAAACGTTGTCCAGTCTGTTTACTGGCCGTTGAGACTGGATCCCCCCCCCCCCCCCCTGCTACAAAAAATCCTGGGTCCGCACATGGAGACTATGCATTCTACCAAAGATCACCAGCCCTCAGCCGATGAGCGTTCAAAGACGTATACGTGTTTTGCGTGTCCCAAAAACTTACTCTTCGATCTCTGGAGTTAGAGACCATCTAAACAAAAACATGCCATGTAATGGTGTTAACATATTTTCATATATGGTCCTCAATGCAAGAAAACTTGTCTTCGGGGCCGAGGGTGCGAATAGCAAAGGCGCTGACCCGCGCGGGCCGATCTGCGCCTTTGTTATTCGACTTTTGGAAAGCATTATATCTGAACTTACTTCAAGCGAAATTTCAATTTTCCAGCTAGTCTCCGTAGCTGAGCAAGCTGGTTTGAATCCTAACAAGACCACGTTTGTCGCATCGAGGCCCATATATTTTCTATTATTATAAACGGCTACTCATGAACAGATTTATCCAGACACTCCCATCCACTCTGGAAAATAACAAAGCTACATATATAAACTTTCCTAAAAATACTCGTCCGGACACCCTGGAAAATCATTTGACGAAACTGCAGATGCCAAAATATATTTCAGAACAAGGGCTAATATGTGTCCACCAGAGATACGAAAGGTGCATGGTAAGCATAACTCTTTTGTAACCGCTAAACAGGAGTATCTTTACAAACAGAGAAAACCAGATTCAAAATTGAAAAGCCACACCATGCTGCATTCACCAGAGTCTACACTGTTTGCTATGATAAAAAAAAGAGCTCCAGGCACAAAAATACAATATTTTAGAAAAGTTTACCTGCAACCCCTTTTCCATACAATGGACTATCCCAAGTTCATAATTGTTTCAAACCAGAAAGTAAAAATCATTAATTATTATACAAAAGTTTAAGTTAAAGAGGATGAGCTGCGAACTTTGTTTGGTTTGATTCTTTAAGTCCCATAAACACTCTTTCAGTTATCTATGGACGGATCTTCCTGGGTTGGACCAGTACTAAGCTAGGATTAATGTTCTTGTTCAAGGACATAACACAGTGACGCCGGTGAGGTTCGAACCCGCGGCCCCGTAGTCTCGGTTCAAGCACTCTACCACTGAGCCACTGCGCTCCCATGAGCTGCGAACTAACAAAGAAGTGCAAGAACATAGCATCGTCAGAGCTCTCACTAACTGCTGATTGGCAGTCCTTGACCCCTAATTTTGGTGCTGGGACTCTCATTTTTTGAAGGAGGCTAAATTCTTTAGTATGGCGGTACTCCCACTTTTTGAAAAGAGGGCTCTGGGGCTTCTCATATGTATAAAAATATATGAGTACCCCACCCCCTAGAATCGGCATGCACGGATCCGGGACCTCCTCTCTATAACTGTAAAATATTAAAGTTGAGGACTAAAAAATTGTCAGGGTTGTTTTCAGGCAGCCCCCCCCCCCACCCACCCCGCATCCCCCAAAAAATTCTGGATCCGCATATGAGAGACTAACTTTTCGTGCATTGATTCCCTGCATGGACCTCCTTTTAATCAAATAACGGCCTGTATCACAAAAATGAATAGATAACACCAATAAGTCTTGAGTGTGCAGCATTTAAAAAACATGGGGGTCCCAGGGTTTCTTTCTTAAAGTACTGGCACGATCAAATTTTGATCATTACACCAGGGAGTGCGGTTTTAGAATTTTGAAGAAAAAACAAAGCATTTAGTCCGTCCAACAGCTTGGCGGCCCCTTTCGTGTCAACTGTTATGTCCCCCATGGGGGAGAACGGACTAGCCCCTTTAGAGGACGGGTCAGAGTCGCCTTCGCGTGTGAGGGCTGATTAAAACTGCCTATAGCATATATTGACTTTTCCCTTTGTATCTGTATTAAGAATTCCATTTTCTTTAATGATACGATCCAAAACGTGTCTTTTTTAAGAGATTTGACAAATGACCAATTTTTTTTTATCGTTATTATATCTCCCTATACTAAAATGAGCAGGGGGATTTTGTCCTACACTTACGCAAAGTAAGTAAGGGTGAAAAGATCAGGAATAGATACAATCAAGTACCACACTTGACCCAGGATATCAATGGGAAAGTGATAAACTAACAGTTAGGCACCACAAACGAGAGCCAAGAGGTCAGCCCTTTCCCAGCAGGTGAATCATTAAAGGCCAAATGCTATTAATCATTGGTTGGTTGCAGTTAGGTCGAACCTATTTCATATTATCAGAGATGATTATACCAAAGTATTTTGCTGAATGAATGTTTTTTAAAGTTTGGTTGTGAAGGGAATAATCAATGAGAATCTGTTTGTGATGCTGATGCCGAGTCACTCTCATAGAGCGACATTTGGCCACATTGAACTTGGTTTAAAGAAAGACAAAGATGAAGATAAAAGAAGCCTAATTTAACGTCGTTTATAATGTAACAGACAACATTATCTCACGAGCTATTATGTGATATAACAATATCTTTAGCAGATACTTACCTGCCTTACTCTATCTTCCTAGCATAACCCCAGCAAGGGAGCTGCTTGTACCATTTTGTTTACACCTTTGGTATGGTGCGGCCGCGGGATTCGAACCCACGACCTCCGGCTCCGAAAGCGGGCGCATTACCAAATGAGCTATCGGTACAGATAGACTGCATAATGTAATTTTGAAATGTGTCGCCTGTGAGAGTCCCTAGGGCCAGGGTCTCCTACAATGCACGTCGATTGTAATAACAGTCGCACGACAGCTATACTGATCATACATCCCATAATGCAAGCGTCTAAACTCATGCTGCATTTCCGCCAAAACGTTTTCTGAAAGAATGCTTTGAAACTGAATATTTAGCACAATACAGAATGGTGAAATTGACGGCTGAGCTAATTGAGCAGTCAGCTCAATATACAAACCCACTTCGTGACCGAGAACTTGATTTAAGGGGTAGGCAATATTGATTTCCAGCACATGTTTACTGTTGATAAAGTGGGTGGGGTAAATGTGTGTTCTTTTTAAATCCTTGAAGTGGTTTTATAACTTTCACGGAAAAGCAAAGAAATCCTCTATCAACAGAGGGAACCTTTACAGTTCACCGCCGATCTATTTCACATCAGTTCCAACATTCTACGGTAGCGATAACTATGGATTTCTAAAACACAGTGTCTCGGGGGAGGTTGACAAAACTCAGAAATATCCGTGTATCACGGAATCACCGAAAAGTACTGAAATGTCTGAAGTATCATGTATAAAACACAGAAAGCATTCAGATTCTTTTGACTAACCACGGATTAGTTTCAGAAAACAGCCCAAGTCTGTTAATTCTATGAAATGTTTACAAAACATATAGAAGCGTTGGAGCCGTCACGGATGTAATGCACTAGTCATTTGCAACCACGTCCCCCGGAGGGCCGCGGAATAGCGGAGATATTGACTTCCATATGCAAAGCCCAGGTAAAATCCCTGCACTGCAGGGACTGTTTTGGTCAAATCCCTGCTAAAAGTCCCCGCCCCCGGGGAATTACTTCCTGATTCATGGGCATTTATCATGAACCCCTGCAATAAACCTACTACAAAGTCGTACTGATAAAATAAAAAAAAAGTCGCGGAATCTGGTAACATTCTTCTGTTCAACTCGATTTTTTTCCATCCGAAGCGTGGCAACTGATAAACTCAATATGACTGCTTTGTAGGGATGGGTATCGCCAAAAAAGTTGTATCGCGATATATCACGATACGGGACCAGCGTATCGCCATACATATCACTATACGTATCACATGATTTAACTGAAGTTTGAGAATAGTTCTTCTGTGTTTTAGACTAAAATAAGCACAAATATATTAGGGGGGGGGGGCTAGAGAAATATATGTAGTCTCCCTAAACTGGCTCACAAATAAGAGAGCAGTTTAAATACAAAGTTGACCTATCCCTATGCAATGAATTATCTGCTATAGCATGACCCCTGAATTAACTGTAAAAATTGTTTGTAAACTTTTTACTTGGAAATTTAAAAGGCAGATTAGTTATTCTTTTTGTTTCAGTAAGTCTTAAGAGGTTTTTTACATGTTACGCAACACGCATGTATTTGCTTTTCTGTAGCCAAGGGTAGAATAAATACTTCAAGCTTCACAAAAAGCCTTCACTTATGCAGAATGTACTCTTAAGAATCCACTATCAGCTAATGCATAGTTAAAATATTCACTCCAGTCACCAGTCCAGTGACTTGAAAGAACATTAAGATCATTTCTTACCAGGTGTATGCATCTATATGGCATTCAATGCTAAAGCAGCGGTCTGTAAAGCGTTCAAACTTTGTTGAACCTGGTTACAACTATTTGACTTGTCACAACAACTTTCCTTTCAACAGTCAATCAATTAAAGTTTATTTTAGCCATTATTCAAACACTGTCCTGTCAAAGCTACCTGGATGAGTGACAGCTCCTTGTAATATCTTTTGTCCAGCCTCAAATGACCAGACACTCTTGTTACCATAGCTATCCAGTTAAAAATTTCAATGAAATGTAATAGATTTTATCAAATGTATGGCTCATGAAAAATGCTGAATATCATCATCATCATCATCATCATCATCATCATATGTATGGCTCATGAAAAAATGCTCATCATCATCATCATCATCATCATCTGTATGGCTCATGAAAAAATGCTCATCATCATCTGTATGGCTCATGAAAAAATCATCATCATCATCATCATATGTATGGCTCATGAAAAAATGCTCATCATCATCATCATCATCATCATCATCATCATCATATGTATGGCTCATGAAAAAATGCTCATCATCACATCATCATCATCATCATCATCTGTATGGCTCATCAAAAAATGCTCATCATCATCATCATCATCATCATATGTATGGCTCATGAAAAAATGCCCACCATCATCATCATCATCATCATCATCATTTGTATGGCTCATGAAAAAATGCTCATCATCATATCATCATATGTATGGCTCATGAAAAATGCTAATCATCATCATCATCATATGTATGGCTCATGAAAAAATGTTCATCATCATCATATCATCATCATATGTATGGCCCATGAAAAATGCTCATCATCATCATCATCATATCATCATCATATGTATGGCTCATGAAAAAATGCTCATCATCAAGCGTGTATTAAATGTAGATGCTATGAGTAGATGCTATGAGTTTTATCATTTTGTCTGGAGATCATAAGACTCTTAAGAGCCACTTGTCTTTTGAAAGTACCACTTTGATCTCACAATGATGGCTTTTGCACTCTTTTTTATTGAGTTTCAACCCGGACCCAGTATACAGCATTTAGAATAAGGCTTGATATTTCAAATGAATCATCTTCACATGAAGAACCATCTTTCAATTTCAAAGACGGCAACGAAATTTAAAAGTCAACATTTTGAAGGTCGCAAGACATAGAGGAATATGAACAATTTTATTTGTTGCATGGAATATACATAACAGGGGCAGCGGATGTAAGTTTTATTTTAGGATGTCTTTGTTTACATGATATTTGACACCCAAATCTAGCTGACACGATGGATATGTACACACATGAAGGCGTTGCTTTCTTTTTTGATAAAATCCAATCAGCATCAATCATGTGAGTTTGTTCAGCGCTGACTGACAACTAGGATAGTAAATATAGGTTCATCACAGTAAAATATTGATTATTGAATAGCTATACATTGTAACTGACTTTGAGACAGTTTGTACGCTTTATTGACCACAGCTTTATGACAATTGTTTCTATAAATGGACTTGAAAATATCGCGATACGGCCAAACTGTATCGCGATACGTATCACAGAAATAAAATATCGCGATATACCTGTATTGCGATAATACCTGCCACTGAGCCCTACTGCTATCTATTCTGAATGTCCACTAACTCCACTTTCATTCTTCTTAATAGAAATCAATTATTTGTCACTCTAAATCACGTAAACAGCCAGAATAAAACACTTCTTCAACTTACTCTCAATTTGTTGTCTTTCCGCCATATTGAAATCTCGCGCACCGCTACAGTGTTTCTGCAAGACCAAAATTTTGGGGGTCATTAATGATCCCTTGTTTGAAAATTTTGGGATCATTGGCAAATTTAGAGGGTCACGGCTTTTATTATGTTTAATAACTTTTTTTTTTTTTTTTTTTTTTTTTTTTTTTTTTTTTTTTTTTTTTTTTTCGTCTGTTAATTTATTCAGTATTTCCCTGTAACAATTAAACCTTGGTTTGGTAGCCCAGGGTAGCATACCAAGATTTTTGATCATGCAACTAGCTCATTCTTTCTTCCTTTCATACAATGACACTATGACATGAAATATATATATATACTGGTGATAATTATACAATGGTAATTATGGTATACTTATAGTAACGAAAAAAAAAAAAATTATATATATTTATTGTGATCAGTCTTGCAGGGTTGCCTTCATAGTTACGTTTTTGATTGACTTGTGCTATAAATAATCATTATGTGGGGTGGACTGTTATTCTCAATTTTTTATTATTTAATACCGATAATTATGTATAAAATTCTTGCTCAACAGGATTACACTATTAACCATTGGTATCGGTACCATTTTTTTTGAAAGTTTTCAATATCATTATTACTTAAAGCAATCTCTCTTTGAGTCTGATAGAATGTCTTAACATATGATTTATAAACTTTAAAATTCATTGCACATTTATTATTTCTGCACATGTATATATAGTATTTGACTATTAACATTAAGAGCTGTATTATTTCCGGCATAATGTTTGGATAAAGACTTAAGATAAAACTTTTTTCATTTAGGTCTAATATAATTGATCTATATTCTGCTTTTTAACTCTGTAATGAATGCATTTGTATGTGAACAGTTCCAGAGCAGATGTGAAATGGTTTCATTTTCCTCTCCGCAAAAAGTACATTTGGGATCATCTGAAATATTCATCTTATTTAATAAGTGGTTGGTCGGCAGTATCCTATGATTAATTGATGTTTGGAACCATCTAAGTTTTGTGCACTTTGTTAGCTGATATGGTGATTTATAGATATATCCCCATGAATGATCTGGTATTTCATATATTTGATTCCATTTAATTTTACCTGTGGGGATATCATCGTTTTTATTCAAAATTAAGTAGATATTCTGTGATCCTTTTTTCTGTTTTTGTATTACCTCAATTAGTGAAGGAAATATTGGTCCTTGTTTCTTTTCAATTTTTACCCTATTTTCTTTCATGAATTTTGTTATGCATGCAATAACGCCTGTAAATTGTATGAAATTTGATTGTACCCCTGTCTCCTCCACAAATTCCTCATATTTGATAAAGTTACCATTACTATCCATTAAGTCAGTGATATATTTCACACCATTATTAAACCAGGGTTTGTAAAAGAATCCATCGTTTGCAATATGAAGGAATTTATTATAAAAGATAGGTATATGGTCAGCTTTTCCTTTTCCATTATCTACCTCCAACACAATTTGTAGTTTTAATAGGGCTTTTAACACGTCCTTCCAAAATTCATTTTTAAGATTAGTTATGATATTTTTTATGTAATCTGAGCCGCAGGAAAATAGTGTGTTCATAGAAATCTTGTTTTTTATAAATAGTTGCCATTTGCTATCATCCTGTAACATTCTTCTTATCCAAGTTATTTTAAGTGCCTGCTCAAATGCAAATAAATTCACCATCTTTAATCCTCCTTCAAAATATTGTTTAACCACCACAGACTGTTTTATTTTTGCTCTGCCTTTCCACAGGAAATCATAAAATAGCGTATTAATTTCTTGTAAAAGTGTGATTCCAGGATTGGGTAAAGCTATCAAAAGATGAGTAATTTTTGGCAGAAGAAGTGATTTTATGACTGTTATTTTCCCTAATGGACTAAGTGCTCTTCTTTGCCACAGTTTAATAGAATTTTTTAAGGTTTGTATCTTATTACCGTAATTTATCCCAATTATTTTTGTTAAATCCACATCAAAAGTAATCCCTAATAGTAAAATCTGACTTGTACCCCATGATAGTTTCCATCTGGTTTTAATTGAGTGTGTGCTATATTTTTTTGACCCTATCCAAACTACTTGTGTTTTATCAAAGTTTGTCTTCAGGCCGGAGATATTGGCAAAAATGTCAAGCTCATTTAATGTTTCTTCTAGTGATGTTTGTGAACCATGTAGATAGGCTGATGTATCATCAGCATATTGTGAAAGTTTTATTTCTGTATTGTTGATTTTGATACCTTTTATATTTTCATTACTTCTTATTTTTGCAGCTAAAATTTCTGCACATAATACAAATAAATATGTTGATATTGGATCACCCTGGCGACATCCACGGCCAAGCATGAAAAATGCTGATAAAAATCCACACTGTGTGACTGCAGAACATGAGTCTTTATAGAAAGTTGAAACCCATTTTCTGATAGATGGGCCAAAGTTAAAATAACCCAGGACTTTATCTATAAACCTTCATGATAAGGAATCAAAAGCTTTTTCAAAATCAATTAGTAGCAATAAACCAGGGATATGTTGCTCTTCTGTGTATTGCATTATATCATACAGAAGTCTTGTATTTTCCCCTATATATCTACCCTCCATAAATCCAGTTTGATCAGTACTTATTAATTTATTCATAATCTTTTTTACTCTGTTTGCGATGGAACCCGATGCTATTTTATACACAGTATTTAAAAGGGTGATAGGGCAGAAATAAAATATCGCGATATACCTGTATCGCGATAATACCTGCCACTGAGCCCTACTGCTATCTATTCTGAATGTCCACTCCACTTTCATTCTTCTTAATAGAAATCAATTATTTGTCACTCTAAATCACGTAAACAGCCAGAATAAAACACTTCTTCAACTTACTCTCAATTTGTTGTCTTTCCGCCATATTGAAATCTCGCGCACCGCTACAGTGTTTCTGCAAGACCAAAATTTTGGGGGTCATTAATGATCCCTTGTTTGAAAATTTTGGGATCATTGGCAAATTTAGAGGGTCACAGCTTTTTTTATGTTTAATAACTTTATTTGTCTGGTCATGCATCAATATTAAAGGTACGGTGAAGGCCCCTAACATTACCGCTTAAGCCTTTAAACCTTCGTTGCATATTATTAGAAAGAAGCAAACTTGAAAAAAAAATTCACAGCTAAATAAAGTAATCATTATACTTTATCTACACAAAGTTCAAAATGAAAAATATTTTCTTGATCTCTAGCAACTTTTATTTGAAGTACACAACCCTCCTGTTTTGCAAATGACTGGTGCATAATTGTTGCATAGCAACAGACATTATCTGACGTCAAGTCATTTTCATAATTTGGAAATAGAAAAAACATCATTAGAGGAGCCTGTGGCTACACAGAGGAATTTTCCTTTGTCCAAATGCGGTGTTGACCACCTTTTCCTTTACCACAAATGCAACAAGACTGTTCCATTTAGGCCAAAAGGTGGTGAAGTCTCTGCCTGACAACCAATCAGAGATAAATGACTTGGTGTTTGGTTATCCACGATGACAAAACCGTAATTAGTTATTTCATGCATGATAGACATCAAACATTAAAGTTTTCAATATAATTTTAAAGCTCAAAGATACAATGTGAATTTGATGAACAAAAATCAATCAGAACCTAAGCATTTGGGGGGTTTATCTGTGTTTAATTGAAGAAATTAAACATGTTGAGAAAGTTACCTTAACACCGAAATAAGTGACGAGACCCAAATTGCCGTAGTGGTATGACCACAGTGCTGTGGTCATCATGGATAAAACCGTATTTAATTAAGACAAAACCATAATTGAAAATTTATTATATAACTGTAAAAAAACACATTTAAAATCTGATTTTATCCTAGTTTTGGCAAACCAACACAGAGGCTGTTAACTAGAGGATGCAATCTCGAAGCAAACATATTCGAAAGTTCTCATTTTAGTCAGCCTTTATTTGAAGGTAATTTTACTATAAACACCGGGGTGGGTCAGTGTTTCCCTTAGTGGATGTTTTCGGCGTTTTTACGCCCAGAAATCACACCAGGACGTCCAAAAATGCCATTGCAGACGTCCCTGGACTTCCTTTAGCGACCAGATCCTCTCTTCACTTGTAAATAACCCAACTGTGTAATAAGTTCACATGCCTGAGGCATAACTGCCATCCGTCTGGTACGCCAGCATGTCCCCAGGAAATTTGAGGAAAGTAAAAAATAAACACTTTTGTGTCGTGCTTTCACAGGGTTTCCAAATCATAGCTCAATAGTTTTTTTAAAAGATAGTTTCTAACAGAGAAATGTAAATTTATCCATCTGACACACACACTAACAGAATAGCTGCAAGGTACCTTTTAAATGTAACGGCTAAAGTACTTATTTATAGTAACTGTTGTCCTAACGTTTTAGATGAGTGAGCTCCCTTTATTTCAATAATTTAAGATTATAAACGTTTTACTTTGAAGTCAACTTGATTGAGTAAGGCAGCATTGTTCTTACGAATTATATATTACAAGGGGTTTATTGAATACATTCTTGTGGTGTAATACATCGATGGAATGTTTGTTAATTTATTTAAACATAAGATAATTAAGCTAACCAATATTATTTAAAATTGACCTTTAGATATAATGATCTATTATGAAAGCTGTTCATATGCTTAGTTTCTCTAAGTTCTGACACTGTTTTCAGAGTTAATTTAAGAATATATCTTTTGAAAATAAAACGCAAATGTCAACATATGCTTGGACCCACCATTTCAGAAAATGGCCCACCATTTTTAGCTCCATGGGTCATTTAGGCCCACCTATCTTGAAAAAATATGAAGCTCTGTTTATATAATGTTGGGATAAAAAAGAAATACATTTTTTATTTTAATGCAAGAATAATAGTTCTATCCTTATGTATTTGTAATGTTAGTTTGTTTTTTTAATTCACTATGTATAATTTCTATGTATACAATAGTGTACATGTACTTATTTCATTACCATTTGAACGCAAATTGCGCGGGGGTAGCTGGACTTCCAGTTTTTAGCCCAGTACTTCCAAATTCAATAGGGTGGAAATCAGGACTTCCTGATTTAAAATGATAGTGGAAGCACTGAGTGGGTGACGAACCCCAAATTTCCGTAGTAGTATGACCAGAGTGGAAAGACAATACATTTTTTATGGGTGGGTTGGTAGGGGCAGGGCAAACTTTGGCCACAAAAGAACCGTCTCATTTAGACAGTTCTTTTGAGTACCCACAACATATGTTTTGGTTGAGAAATAAGAAAATTAATTTTTTGGTACACACTCTTAAGCCTGATATGGGTTTTAGCCTGATATGGATTTTCTTTCTTTCCAGGTTACAAAATACCAGTCATAGAAAATATGGGGGCCACATTGGTAAGTATTTGAAAAACTTCTTTTCTTTCTCTTCAGATGGACATTTAAACAGGGTTTAAGCTACAGGGCTTAAGCTTGACATTTTGGGTTACCCGGTATTTGGGCTGGGGCCCTTGGGGTTGAAAAATAAGCAGTGTTTTAACTACAAAGAGAAAAATGTGTATTGTGTTGTGTCCTGAATAGTTGTTTTTAACATAACTCTCAAATTAACATTTCGATTGGAAACTTTGAGCTTTGTCTATATTTTAATTGAAATTGCTAAATAATCTGCAAGTTTATGCCTGATGGTCATTTTCCTATAATTTGTTAAATCTTTCATTTTATCTAAATCTATGTTATAATAAGGCCTAAATGAAATATATGTGTGGTTCCGGTTGCCGACCGTGCCTATTTAAAACCTGCGACCCTAAACATTAAAATGGTGTTTTTTTTGTAAAAAAAAAACAAAACAAAAAAAAAAACGAAAAGAAAGACCGTTTTCCGTCGCTGGTGCCGCCATGTGCTGTGTTCAATCTATATGCCAATAGGGCCCATATAATCTATAAAAGGGTTCACTCAGAAAAACAAGGGACCCTCATATAAACAGGTGATAAAACAGTCAAAATTTATATGTTTTTTTCCGACTTCATCGGAACTCGATTGGTCACGAAAACTAATGACATTAGTAATTGGCCTTTAAAATACCAACAAAGATCGAACTAATGTGAAATATAGTCACTTTTGGATATATACCAAGCTCCTTTATCTAGTTTTACCGATAAAAACATGAATATAAATTGTTAATATACGGAAAATAGATTGCAAAAAAGCCGAAAATCATTACATATTTTCGTACCGCGTAAGATTTGTATCGCGCGATTTCGGCCCCAGCATCTATCTTTCTTCTTTACTGGCATCGATCAATGATGGTAATTACGCATAGGAGTGCTAATTTTGAAATTTGGAGAATAAACAACAAACTTTGACTGTGTTTTGGAAGAAATGAGAGAGCCTTCAACTCCTCTGTTGTCTGTGTAGTGACTGCATTGGAGAAATAATATTTCAAAGTGGGAATAGTAAAGGGAAAACCTATTCTTCAGGACTTTCTGATATTTCTTGGGGCGTATTTCTAGTATCCAATGTGATAACCCGGTAACTTTCGAACTGTGGGCAGGTTCAAGTACTTGTCTCTATATTTTCAATAGACACAGCACCACAATGAATCCTATGGAAGAGAAGGAAAGAAGACCAATCCCTACACTACAGACCTCAAGAGATGGCCACTCAAACTCATTGAGCATTTCGCTAAACACTTCTTGCATTTCGCCATCTGCAGGTCCAACGGGCAGCTGTTCTCAGAATGTTCTCAATTCAATCTAAGTTTTAGAGTGAGGGTTTCAAATCAGTGCTGCATACTCAAGATTATAGGACAAACCAAAGTTAAACAAATGCAGAATCCAGGGCGAAATCCATCCTTGTGGCTTCAGCTGCTATACATCCCAAGGTGGTGGTTCTGTGGTTGTTGATTCATTGTTTATTATTGCTCCCGATGTTTGTGTTTTTTGTCTTTGGTCCTTGCTTATGTAATGCAGTACTTTATGTCCTTTCTAGTTTTTCACTGAGGAGGAGAGCGATGGTTGCTTTACTTTAATTGTGTTCTTATTGTCTTGTAGCGGTACATGAAAGTATGTTATGTGTCTTTCCTCACAGTGCTGTGGGTTGGTCTATGGTCTGTGATTGTGGCATTTCCTCAGTTTCCTGGCCTAATTCTCACTTGCTTTTTCGTGTTGTCAGTGATGTTATACCAAGGTATTTTATTGACTGAACATTTTCAAAGGTTGGGTTGTGTAATGAATAATCAAAATGAAATTGGTTGTGATGCTTATGCCGCCAAGTCAGTCTCATACAGTGACATCTGGCTTCATTAAATTTCATTTGCCAATCAGCTTCCCACTGTCCTAAGCCAGGGAGTTCTTCTTGCAGGGTAAGACAGTCATGAAGTGAATATACAGGACCCAGTTATCTGCGAACAGAAGACCGGTAGACGTCAAACTTGTGACAATTGCCTTTCAAATGGGCCAATGGCGTGTTCTAGATTGAAAATAGTGAGTATGAACAGGAAATACCACAATCACATACTGCAAACAAACCCGTGGCACTGTGAAGAAGAGTCACAGAACAATCATGAGACACTGGGAAGACAAACAAAGCAAAAGAAAACAACACTGCATCATGTGATGAGAAACACAGCACTGCTGCATATAGAGGCATGATCATGTGTCATAATATAAAAAATGTCAATTTATTATATCCATTATCCTGGTAGACATACGTACAAGGCATATTTTTTCCTTATTCTAAGGTGGACTCAAATGACTGGTTCCAGAAATGCACAGTTAAACAAGCAAAACAAGAATTTTTGACATTAAAATATTAATTTATCTATATCAAAATATGTTTAATGACTCCCTTGTACTACATGTATACTCTGTATATATCATATTTAAGGCCGTCATGTGATTTTAATGTTATGTCTTAATTTAATGTTAGGGCCTACCTACCTACCCTAATTTTTTTTGGCATCCAACAGGAACCACACATATATTTCATTTAGGCCTAAGGCATGTTATAAAGGTTCACTGTACAATGTAAAGATTGCTTAATTTTTAGAGAACATACATGAGTAAGATAATAATTACAATTTTATGCTAATAAAATTTCCTTATCTAGATCTACATGTATGTAATAAATGTTTCTTCTTTTCCAGGACCAGTTTGACACAATAGATTTTTCCGATAACGACATCAGAAAGATGGATGGATTCCCACTACTACGCAGGCTTAAATGTTTATTGTTCAACAATAACAGAATTGTGTAAGTACTTACAAGAGATATGGAGTCAATTTGAGCCGTGACCTGTCACAGAGAGATAGTACCATTTGTGTGAAAAGATGTATCAAATGCTGTATGTATTATTTTTTTATAGTGAAATATTAAAAATATTAGAAAAGGTCTTTTGAAATGAATTCACAGTGAGTTCTTAACTTACAGTTGAGTTACATCACTCAGCAATAACAGTTCAGTTACTTATTTGACCAAAAAAAGAAAAAGGACCAAAAGAAGATTGTAAAGTTAAAGCCTAAAGCAATGACAAGGATCTGTCAAAACCATAGTCCTGCCCTCTTAACGGAAAAAAATAAATGGAAAACGCTTGAAATATTTGGTATGCACTGCAATATTCCAAAAATTGTTTAAGTTAAAATACTATTAATTTCAGACCTTCAGTTAAGAGTGAGTAACGTTACAAAAGATAGTTTTTTTCTTATTTCTCAACCAATACATAAGTTGTGGGTACTCAAAAGAACAGTCTCAATGAGACGGTTCTTTTTAGCACCCAAAACATATGTTAAAACTGATGGGTAAGAAATTATTTACAATTTTACGCTCAAAAATTTTGTTTATCTAAAGCTGTGAATTTGTCAAAAATTTAACACCAAACTACTTTATGTACAAACTTCAATATATCTGACACATTTTCACAAAGTATTGAAAGGATACGCTCAACAAGTATTTATCTATTTCAGACGTCTAGCAGAGGGACTTGAAGAAAGTATACCTAACTTGGAAACTTTGGTCCTCACCAATAATTCTTTACAAGAGCTTGGAGACCTGGACTGTTTATCAACACTTAAAAATCTCAAATATCTCAGGTTAGAAATACCATAGTCATTCAAATCCATGCCCCCCTCTTAACCCTTTGTAGTCTAGAAACCCCTGAACAGGTACTTTGACAAGAAGTGAAGACCCAGATGAAATATTGCAGAAAGCAGCATTTCATCATGGTCTACACTTTTTGCTGTCATCAAAACAATCTCCAAAGACGGAAAATACATGTACAGAGGAACAGATAAGCCACTTTTTGGGGTATTTAAGCAATTAAATTTGTGAAAAAAGCAATTATTTTCAAATGACCGTTCTTTTGAGTACCCACAACATATGTTTTGGGCCAGAAATGAAGAAAATAGTTTTCCAATACGCACTCTTATCTGGAGGCTTGTGGTCACGGTCAGGTCACATATTCAAGATACACCAGAGGCACTGTGTTATATCCTTGAGAAAGACAAAGTATACTTTGCGTACTGATTCAATCAAGAAAGACAGGAAATCATCCGAACATGACTGAAAAATTGTTGACTCAGATGTAAAGTATGAACACAAACAAACAGAAAGCTTGCTTTGAAAAATTAAATAAGTTAATGCAATGTTTGTGAGTCTAGTTATAGATCTGATGTCGTTGTGGACATGTCATGTTTATAAAGTAACTGTACTTTAACAATATATGACATTACGGAACTCATTCAGTGAATAATTAATGTTATGACCACACATTACATAACACTTTTGGCGGGAACAAGTAATGCAATGACGATGTCAGTGACAACAATGCAAATTTTCATTGAAACAAACTTTGAAGGCGATCAAATTACAATTAAAAGGTCATGTGATGAACAGAATCTTACACTTGTGATCATGTCATATTAAATTTATTCAACGAGCCAAAGTATTGTTTAAAGATTTCATATGAAATGATCATCCATGTAAGATGCTATGTAGGGGTGCGCAGTATTGTCAGTATACCGATTTATCACAATGTGGTTTGAAAAAGATACGTAATGCGTTACGTTTTTGTTCTATCGTTTCATTCGAAAACATTCGTATGTTTCCATATATGTCCGAAAAATGTTGCACCCAATTGGATCAAAAACTTATTTTTTGTCAAGAGTTTTTATTTTGAAAGATAAAATAGATCACAATTAAATCCAATAGGTTATCCGATAATATTATGATGTTTTCTAAGGGGAAAACATATTTTTTTAATGAATTATAGCAGTCACCTAGTTACAAATCCCAATATGGTGGCACCCAATGAATTTATTATTGTTATCAACACAAATGGAAAAGCTGCAGTATGGCATCATTTCTGACTTATAACTATTAGAGGGGCACTGATGAGGCCTAAATGGCCGAAACTAGCTAGTCTGGCCCAGAAAGTATGCACACTCTAGTTTCAGTTCTTTTGTGCGTTCTTTGCTTCTATAGCATACCCTTTTAAGAACATATTATAAAAAGACCAGGGAACAGCATTTTGGATAAAAACACAAGTTTTCCAACTCAGCTGCCACTAGCTGGGGTACTATGAATCTCCGGAACAATTTGGGTTGGCACCAATGATGACTGTCCTTTCCAAATCCCAGATGAAAACCAGACCTCCAACAACATCAACAACGCCTCAGTTTTTGTGTTGAAATTTATGAGGATTCTTGATTATTATTTATTAAACAGTTCCAGCTATTTATACTAGTTTTTAATAGTTGAAAACACAGAACTGACCTCAACTTCTCACACTAAAGCTATCAATATTTTTGCCATACATATCACGTTACAGTGATCCTGTATCATACTAAATCGCGATGTGGATTTCATTGGCGATACCCATCCCTAATGCTATGTTTGTGTGAACTTTTCAGTTTAATGAGAAATCCAGTGAATACAAAGAAGCATTACAGATTATACTGTATTCACAAATTACCACAGTTACGAGTGCTAGATTTCCAGAGAATCAGAGATAAGGTAACTATCCAGGCTTATCTAGGTAAGAGGTAATGTTCTTATTTCTCAATAAAATTGATTTAGTGAGTACTACAAAAGGTTTTGCTGGGGCTGTTGTCTGTCATCTGTCAGTCGTTAGCATAACACATTATCAAGTTCTCGATATGGCTGATAGGAAACTTGATGTGAGATATAAGATGGAGATGGTGAGTCAGAATGGCTAAAATCGCTACGTTTCAATATCGGGGCCCCAAGATAAAAGTGTGTAAATGTGAAATTCAATTTTCTTATTTCTCAACCAAAAAATATGTTATGGATACTCAAAAAGAAACGTCTCAATGAGACTGTTCTTTTTAGCACCCAAAACTTATGTTAAGATTGATGGTTAAAGAAAATATTCACAATTTTACGCTCAAGATTTTTGTTGATGTAAACCTATGAACATCTAAGCTGGTCCCCATTGTAGCCATCTTGAAATTATTCAAACAACATAAATCATATGTTCGATTTATTTGAAGCTTTGTGGAAGGAATCCGGGTAACATGTATGGAGATTCAGAATTCTAAATCGTTCTGATACAATATACAAGATGGCCCCATGGAGGTCCATCTCGAAATTCAACAAATGACATCCCTGCATGAATCCATACATAGGATTAAACAGAAACTTGATAGGAGGCATTAGGGCAACATGGTGACTAAAATGGTATGTTTCTGATATCGAAGGTGGATGCCATATGAGCCATTTTGATATTTTTCAAACAACATTTCAGGAATGTCGGATTGTACCAAAACTTGGTGGGACTATCTGGGCAACAGTTTCATGGAGGTTCAGAATGGATCAAATCATTATGCTCCGATATCCAAGATGTCTACCTTGGCAGCCATCTTGAAAATCTTCAAATGACAGCTTCCTAGCCATGTGTCAGATTGATATGAAACTTGATTGGGGGCATAAGGGCAAGATGGAGATTAAGAATTGTTAAAATCATTTTGTTCCATTAAAAAAGGACTCCATTGCAGCCATCTTGAAAATTCATACAGCATCTCTTCCTTAGATCATGTTTGATTTAACCCTTAATGCGCCAATCGCAACAAAAGTCGTCTGCTTTTCTCGTCTGCCGAAATGTTTAAGAAGCCTCTATGGCAAACAGTGTGGACCCAGATTAGACTGCTCCTATTGGAGCAGTCTTTCCTGGGCCCAAGCTGTTTGCTTCTATGCTTAATTCGTCAGTAATGCTAGGCCATTGTTTGCAGACGACTTCAGCAGAAGACATTTTCGGATGCATTTTTTCTTGGCCCTTTAAGGGTTAACTGAAGCTTGATAGGAGTCATCAGGGCAGCATGGAAGTCCAGAATTGCTAAAATGGTTTGGTTCCAATATGGAAGATGGCCACCATGACATGTTCTTACTGGTAATTCATCGGATTGAACTGTAACTTGATGGGAGGCACCAAGGCAACATAGAAATTCAGAATGACTAAAATCTTTCCGTACTGAAATTCAAGATGGCTGCCTTGACAGTAGTGTTGAAATCCTTCAAACGACATCTTCAGCAGCTTTGTGATTCTTATTTCTCAACCAATGTTGTGAGTACTCAAAAGAACTGTCTCAATGAGACAGCTCTTTTGAGAACCCAAACACATCTTAAAACTGGCCCCAAGGTTATAAAACTTTTTCCATGCTCAACTCTGCTGAGCACGAAGTTTATCCTGCTCATAAATGTGAAAACTATTTTAGCATTTATTAGAATGATAAATACAACATCTTAGAGACTCAAAGCAATTAACTTTTTCATTTGTCTGTATTTTAGTTTTTATGAGCAGTTGAAATTTAGTGCTCAGTTGAGTTGAGCATAAAAAAAGTTTTATAACCTTGGAGCCTGATGGGTAAGAAAATAAAAAATTTACAATTCTTAAAAATTTGCATATCTGGACCTATCTTAGACACTCAAAACAATAAACTTCTTCATTTGTCTGTATTTTAGTTTTTATGAGCAGTTGAAACTTCGTGTTCAGTTGAGTTGAGCATGAAAAAAGTTTTGTAATCTTGGAGCCTGATGGGTAAGAAAATAAGATTTTACAATTTATTCTCAAAAATTTGCATATCTGGACCTATGGCTATCCAGTGGAGCTAACAGTCCAGTTTTTATCTTGGCCTAAATTACATTCATTCTTTGTGTATATGCGAGCAGCTAAGCCCCCCATGTGAACATTTAATGCTTGTCTATGGAATAATTGCCCAAATCTGTTTTTTTATAGGACAGAGAAGCTGCGGCTAAGATGTTCAAGGGTAAGAAAGGACAAGCTCTTGCTGCAGATATCGGAAAGAGAAGTAAAACATTTGTGCCTGGTGAGAAACTACCAGAGAAGAAACCTGAAGGACCAACTAAAGAAGATATTGCTGCTATTAAGGTTGGTTCTAGCTAGATTTATCTCCCTTCAGGGAGCAAACTGAATAAGATGTTGCTGCTATTAAGGTTGGTTCTAGCTAGAATTATGTCCCTTCAGGGATCAAACTGAATAAGATATTGCTGCTTTTAAGGTTGTTTTAATAGCTATTTTTGGTCTCTTCTTCAGAGATCAAATTTAGGATTTTTAACCCTTTGTATATATGGGGAAACCCCTAAACAAGTACTTCTGCAAACAGTGAAGACCCAGTTGAAATGCAGCATAATGCTGCATTTCATAAGGGTCTATACTGTTTGATAAGGTAAAAAAAGATCTTCAAGACAAAAAATGCAATATTTTTTTAAAATTATAACCTGACACCATTTGATTTTAGACTAGATAGGAGCTGCCATAGTGTAGTGGATAACCCACTCACCTTGTACCCCGCGGTTCCCAAGTTTGATCCTCAGCTCTTCCAGTCTGTCAGATCTAAGCTGTGACATATCTCCATATGACCTTAGCTGTTTGTGGGACTTTAAGCTCAAGCTCACTCTTTGAGACTATATTTTATCATGGAAACAAACACTTTGAACCCTAATCCTTGGGAGCAGTCTGACCTGGGTCCATATTATATGCAATATACTATAGGCTACTTAAGAATATAAGCAGATGAAAGAGCAGAATAACTGGTGGGAAAAGGGTTAACCCTTAAAGTGCCAATCACAACTGCAGCAGACGACACATTTTGTGCCATCTTTCCTAATTTTTGGAAAAATTAAGGCATGATATTTTTCATGTGAATCGTCTGCTGGCAGACAATTCACATGAAATATCAAACCTTATTTGTTATTTTTGATAAAGCAACAAAATTTGAGAATGTTGACTTGTCTGCTGCAAATTATAGGTGGCATTTTATGGGTTAAAATACCAAGTGGACAACTTGTTTTGTCACTTCAAATTAACTTAAGGGGCTTAAATGAATTTTGCACTAAATTCTGCTGTTGTCAAAACCGCAAAAAATATTTAGCTCATGTGGAGGCCTCCTTACTTATGCATCACAGACCAAAATTTAAAAATTGTTCTCCTGGATATGTCGGCATGCGCTTTTAAAGGAGGCTTCATCGATATGGGACTATGGCAGGTTCTGGCTCACAGTGTTGTGCCTATGTCAAGATTTCTGAGGGACACCAGTGTCCCCCTATATGAATTTCAGAGGGACATTTGCAAATTCTGGGGGACACACCAAATCCATCTGATTTTTACCTGTAAAATTGAATACAGTTTTCCGGCAATTTCTGTTTATTTTTATTTAAATTTGAGCTTGATGTCCATAGTTTTGGCTCAAGAAGGGGTGCAGATTACAGTGAAGTAGTTTCTATATTGCTGTAGTTTTAAATTCCCCTGCAAATATTCTATTTCTACATTAAAAAGCTTTTTCTAGCCTTCAGCTGAATAAAATTTGCCTTTTCCGCAGTTGTTGATATATTGGACTGGTTGAAAAATCAATTTCCAATGCACCATTTATCAGCATTAAATACATGTGCACATTCTAAATTGTGCTTCATTACTTCCCTTTACTGGGTTACGCTAAATACGGAAACAGGGTTTAAATAGCGAAAATCAGCGCAATTTTCGAGGGTAGGCCCGCACTGAGTGCAATTTTAGGAACATCGATGGTAAAATCACAGGGATCCCGCAATGCCGCGCTCTAGGCACAACACTTGGCTCATATATTTAAAACCGCTTAAATAACAATTGCAAGTCTCAATGTTACCCAAGTGATGTACAAAAGAGTCCCTGGAAGGGTTTTTAGGGATACAGGGATATTGACCAAAAACTTAAAAGGGATGCGGGGTATTTTTGTAAATATTGAAAGGGATACGGGATACTTGGATCAATTTAAGGGATATGAGGATACATTGTTTTCTGAATTTTGGGGATATTTGCCTTATTTATTTTAGGGATTTGGGATATTTTTCAAAATAGTTAAAGGGATATGGGATACTGGGACCCCCCCCCCCCTTCCAGGGCCCCATCAAAGACGAATTTAACTTTCTGTGCTTTAGGCAATTTTCATCTGCTGATAACCTTTGTAAACAGTTTGGACCCAGATCAGGACCAAAACAAGATTGCTCCTGATCTGGATTCAAACCGTTTGGCACTCCAGTGTTCCTGAAAGAATTTTTTGAAAAAGTTAATTTTGAAAAGAGTCAGTAGGCGCCATCAAAAACAAGAAAACTGCTGATAACCTTTGCAAACAGTTTGGACCTAGATCAGGACCGAAACAACGTCAGTCCTGATCTGGATCCAAACTGTTTGACACTGATAGTGTTCCTGAAAGATTTTTTTGAAAAAAGTTTTGAAAAAAGTCCACAGATGACAACAAGAACATGAAAAATTAACCAGCATGCAGAGTTAACATTAGGTTAACTGGCTAATTTATGGCTGAAATTTTTGCCTATTAGTGACGCCTGCAGATAACATTTGCAAACGGTTTGGACTCAGGTCGGGCACCGACAGAACGTCTGTCTTGATCTGGATCCAAAACGTTTGACACTCTGGTGGTGTTCCTGAAAGAATTTTTTTTTGAATAAAAAAATAATAAAAAGAGTCAGAAGACAGCATGATTTGGATCCTAACCGTTTAACACTCTGATGCTGTTCCTGAAAGATTTTTTTTTTGAAAAAGTTAATTTTGAAAAAAAAGCAGCAGATGACAAAAAGATGAAAAATTACCAAGCATGCTTTTTATTCAGACTGCCATTGCCAATGCCAAGACATTAGAAGAGGTGGAGAGATTGAATAATATGTTAAAAACTGGACAGATCCCTGGCAAAGAGACAAAGAAGCCAAAATGTAAGTTCACATTTCATTTTATAATAAGCTTTTTTTTCGTTTTAGCAGGGGACTTGATATTTTTAAACTGTTGGAATCTTCCATCTTTTTAAAGCTTTCATTTTATAAAAAGTCGGAATACTTTTCATTTTTCTGATAAACCTACAAAACCTGTATGTAATAGAATTTTATCAGTAAACCTTTTAACATACATGGTGGTCATTTAATACTAGACTCCAGGGGCCAATTTCATCAATAAAGATCGTATGATATATCTTAAATTGTGCGTGCGTTGTTTTCTGAGAAGTGCGTACGTCAGTTTCATCAAAACATCTTAAATTGTTCGTAAGAACAAAAATTTGCGTTTCACTAAAAACGTCGTATTTTTAATTTTGCCTAACTTCAGTCTCCAAGTATCACGTGATTGGTCACGTGCAGACTTTATATAGCCGTGTAAAGTGGTTTAACACTGAGTGAAAATATGAGTGAAAAATACGTAGGTATGTGAAGAAAGTTTTAAAGAAAAAGCATGTGAGGATTCGAATGAAGGCAGGGGGTCCGGACCTCCCTCCCCTTGGAAAATCACATGTTCTATAGGTTTCCATAGATTTATGTGGCAGTTCGAATATCGAATCACGAATATCGAATTGGCAATCTGATATTCAAAATCGTGCATTAAAAGTTAGTTTTGATATTAAAAACTTGATATTCGGTAACTTTTCAAATGCTAAAGAAGGGTTTTGACTATAATAAGATGAAAAACAGCGGCAGTTCGAATATCAAATTACGAATATCGAATTGGTAATTTGATATTCAAAATCGTGTTTGATATTGAAAACTTGATATGCGGTAATTTTCTGGATGCTAAGGAAGGGTTTTGAGCATAATAGCATGAAAAACAGGTACAGTCCGAATAACTAAATTGAATCTCGAAAATCGAATATCTAACTAACTTCTCAATTTGAATCTCGAATATCGAACTAACTTCTCAATTTGAATTTCGAATATCAAATATCAAACTAACTTCTCAATTTGGATTTCGAATATCGAACTAACTTCTAATTGCTTGATTGTTGTAATGCTCAATTACAGATCCCTAAAGAGGGACAAACTATTATCATTTGAATATAAAATAGATAGATCATATTGTATTCATAACAAAAATGGTACATGCAATGTTTCATAAAACTGTGTCCCGAAAAGTACTCGTTTTCACTCTACATGTCGAATGGAGTTTCCCAATTTTAATCTTTTGGACGAGCTCATAACCACATTTGGGGTGTTGTTTTTGGTGGTGTTTTTATTCAAATTTCTAGCGAACAACAGCTGAGAAACTGATCCGCTGCCACCTTGGTCATGTGGCGTCTGATCTGGATCAGCACTGTTTGCTTATGTCCCACAAAATGGAGGCAATGTGTCCCATGGGTGCTTGAGATAACAAGTCGAAATTTCCGAAAACGTAAAAATCTCTAGATTGCAACTTGTAATACGGTTGGAATTGAGATTGTGCTAACCCGGATGTACGTCCTTTCACCCATGGAGAATGTAAAGTTCTACTGAAAACTCTTGTGAACAGCTCCCACATATGCATACTCATACAAAGACATACGTTTTGAAACGTTATCGAATGTAGAACATATGGTTGTTTGACAAAAGCACCATCGAGCTCATCAGTGTCGTCCCTGGCAATCATGCAAATGGACGATGCCTTACCCGTACATTTCAATGTGTTCATTAGTATGTTTAAGCAATGGTGACATGTGAAAAAGTACAAAAATATCCTGGTGGTCCTTCCCTTAGACGTAATGGTTGTGCATAAATTCAGCTACTGACGGAGGCCATAGGCGAATCTCCCAAGGTGACAGTATACAGCGTGGTAGGGGAAGGGGTGGGATAGATTACTTGGACAAATAAATAACTCATAAGCACCAAGGAAAGGCTTAGGGGGTCTTATTTTCTCGTTTTGGTAAACCATATAGTATGTAAAGGGTGGTCTTGATTGTAGTACTTTTGAGGTATTTAAACCTTTGTCGATTTTTTGCTCTTCAGCCTCTATAATCGTGTGAAATGCAACAGCCTTGGTAGCTAAATAGTTGGTTAGTAATATTTAAGACAAAGATGTAAGCTGCGACACCTAAATATTTGTCTTAAATATACGACAAAAAGTAAGAAGTTCGCAAAGTTCAATAGTTTGATAAAACCCGATTTTTAACGTATGAACTTCGTACGATGTTTTTAAGACAAAAACACGTCGTAAACTTGTTGATGAAATTGGCCCCAGATGATATAATGGAAACAAAACCAACAACGCTATTAGCCTAACCGCCAGGCCCTGCAGGGCAATCGATAGCGAGTCTAATTGCTGATCAAAGGATTTTTTGTTTGCTTCCGTGGAGATTGATCATGACATATTTTCTAGGTTTATTTGCCTCCTTCCTCTGAATTCATTAAGGGTTGTTGTCATTTACAAGCGAAAATATGTGCTCGGAATACTGGTTAACCGCTTAGTCTAAGCTTGCCTATAAAAGGTGTGGTCAGGTTAACCGAGACAGTCTCAACATGACCATGCATGTTCACTGGGAAGATAAACTACAAACCAAACAAAAAAAGGATGGTAACTGCTCAAGGATTTGTCCATCATTGCACATACTTTGTTTGCTCACATAATATTTTTGTTTTCAGCCTGCTGGTCACAGAGTTTTACTTGCTTTCAAATATGTTATACATGTGATTTTGCCTTAAATACAGACATGAAACTGATTTCCATGGAATGCTTGTTATAACAGCAAAATGGTGCAGGCCCATGATGAAATGCCGTGAGATCCGTGTCTTTTGATTTTTGTCAGTTTGTGAATTTTCAAAGTTGGTCAAGATACCAAGCAGTATTTTCGTCAACAATTGTTTGCACCATTTGTCTCACTGGATAGCTGCCCTTGCCAGTTTTAATGCTTCATTGGGAGGCCCAAATGTGAAATTATTAGCCGTGATGTCTTGGTTGAAATAAAGTCAAAGTATTAAATATATGAAAGGGATGTGATAGATGAGTGAGTGCAGTGGCTCAGTGGTAGAGTGCTTGACTTGAGACTGAGAGGCCGTGGGTTTGAGCCTTACAGGCGTCACTGCGTTGTGGTGCTTGAGCAAGACACATTTATCCTAACTTAATACTGGTTCAACCCAGGAAGACCCGTCCCTGTTTAACTGAAAGATTGCTGATGGGATGTAAAGAATCAAATCAAACAAAAGGATGTGATAGAAATGGGTTTAAGGTAGGTTTAAATACAGGTACAGTTTTTTAAAAAAAATCTGTCAGCAATAATATCAGAGTGTAAAGCTGTTTGCAAGCTTTATCAGCAGACTACAAAAGTCCCCTTTAGCATGTTCAGAGTTAAACTGGAAATAGTTGTGGGCTGCATGGTTTCATTTTGAATCTGAGCTTTATAAAACTTATAAGAATCTTGAATAGGAAATCTTTTCATTTCAGTGCAAAAAGGGAGTATGACCAGGTCATGCCACAATCACACACTGCAGATCAACCCATGACACTGAGAGGGGGACACACTGAACACGAACAGCGTTATGACAGCATGGAGACAATTAAAATGAAGCAAACCATTTTTTAGTGTGTATTTGTAAAGTCATTAAAGTTCTTGTTTCCTAGGTCCAGGTATAAACAATCCAAAAATAGGCTTAGAATTGAGACCATGTCATTATCAATCTGTTTATTCATTTGTTTTGGGTGCTCAAAAGAACCATCTCAATGATACAGTTATTTTAAGTATCAGCAACATATGTATTGGTTGAGTATCAAAAATTTATTTTTAATGCACTCATTTATCTGAAGGCCTGAAAAATGCATTAATAATTTTATTTATGATATATATTTAAGTCATTGATAGTTTATGACAAATAGATTTATGATCACTTGGGGAGGTCATAGTTGTAAAACCCTTTTCGTTCTAATGAAATATCCCATACATATTGATACAATAAATATGGAATAGTCCATTTTGTACTTTATGGGGTTTCTGATTAAAATTTCAGTCTAGTACAAAATGATGAAATTAGTCCCTGAGATAGTTTTTATTTTAGCAAACAGTGAAGGCCCAGATGAAATGCCACCTTAAGGTGGCATTTCATCACAGTCTTCACTGTTTGCCAAAGTACAGATTAACTGGTATCCAGCAAGAAAAGTGTTAGCAGCGATATAAAAAAATCCATTTTGATATTTCTGTTTTCTATTTCTCAGTGGCAGAAGAAGAGGAAGAAATGGAAACTGTCAACGGAACATGATAGCAGTATCATACCATCCGACATTCATTATTCATTTTCACATCACTTTCCATCCATTCATACTTTATTTAATCATACAATGTCTCTGTTATTCAGTGACTAATGTAATATAACAGATATGTTACAGCCAGATGGTTATTAACTAATCAGCTTGTGCTTGTAACATCATGATAACAAGTAAGCTATACCATGGTTTGTCTGCCTGCATGTGGAGATAATCCACAAGCTTTAGTGAGTGAATTATCTCAGAAACAGGTGGACAACCATTGTATAATAATTTTTCCACCGACATAACACACTGCATGGTATTTTGTGCTCTAGTTGGAAAGTGTTTTATAACATATGTTTGCTGTTTGGGAAGGATGGAAGGTTGTCTATATGTGAAGACCCGGGCCATTAGCACATTAGATTGAGTGACCGATTTGATTTAAATTATTGTTGCAATATATTTCCAGGTCAGTCACAAAAGTTTTTTTTTGTCCTGTTCTACCTAAATATAATTTCTCAGCAGGTCCAAAACTGTGTACAATACCATAGATTCAGAAACTGACTCTTAAATACTGTATACCACTTAATATTCATGGCATCAAAATTTTGACGATTTTAAAAGACTAAAATATTGGCATAGTTTAGGTTTGGCGGTTCCTCAATTAAATGCCCTTAAAGGGATTTTCTATTCTCATAGGGGCTACTCAAAGGAAAGAATATGCTCTTAATATTAGCCTCTTTTAAGACATTGTGTCCTCTACATTGGAACAATTTCTACCATTAAAAAGTTGGTTTTTGACGATACAGATACCAACATACGAAAGATTGCTTATTGTGTACCTGAATTCGAAACTGTAATTTGCAGTCTCACATTTTGGTGATTTTTGTTCTAACCTCCAATGGTGCCAAAATAAATCTACACGCCAAATATAAGTGTTTTACAGTAATGTAGATTCAAATCAACTGGAGTCTGTGTATCTTAAGATTTCAACCAAACTTGGCTGGATATAATCTTCAGCTGTGATGATGAGTTGAATAGGCTTTGGCTACCTTGACCCAATTTTCAAGGTCACTGTTGGTCATAAACTATCAAATTAACGCAACCTTGCATATGTGCACTGTACCTCATGAGAATTTGGGCTAATGGTCATCATTTGCAGCCTTTCCTCATCAGAGCTTATTATGGTTTATAAGCTATTGATTAATGGGAGTGGGCTTCAAAGGGTTTGGGGTGTTAAGATGACTTTTCCTAGTCTGTAGCCTTCATGGTATTGCCTATCTGATATGTAACAAAGGTAGGGCTAGCATTATACATGTAGAAGAGAGTTGTGAGAGAGAGAACATGATGCCAGCAAACCTTAGTGAGAGAAAAATAATAGGTGGATATGTTTGTTAAAATAAAATTCCATTTTTCTTAAATGGGCCTTGTTGCAAGAAGACTGGACTTGCATGTGAACAAGAAAGGCACAGACCAGCATGCACATCCACACAGTCTCATCAGCGTCTTTTTTATTCACTGTCTTGAAAGTACAATAGTTAACCTTGATTCATTCAAAATCTCAATATTCTAGCTAGTAACGGTAGCTCAGCAGGCGTAGGTTGAGCCTTACATGGTCGCAAAGCACAGACAGGTTTTCTGGCAGCTAGACCCAAATGATATCAAATAGAATCTTGTATGTATGCTCTTGCATTATTGATTTTTTTTTAAAAAATGGTATCTGCGGGATAAGAGTCAAAATTTTATAACCTGTTTTTTTTCTCCAATTGATAATTCAATAATACATGATTAGTCATGCCAGATTCTCTATGTATTTTCATGTTTATTACTTATATTTTGTCAGAAATTATGCCTGGTAAGAACATATAACAGATACACATGTTCTTGCAGTATTACTACCTGTTTTCATGCGATTTTCTTGTTTGCAATAAGGTGAGCTGTGCTATAAAGTTTAGTATTCTCTCACATGTAAGTTTGATAAAAATAGTATTTCTAAAACTAATCTATCTATGCAATCCTCTTCAAATATATAACTATTCCAAATGTCCTTGCCTCTGAAGGAAGTATCAAATCTCACTACTAAGTGAACATACATTGAAATTTTAAGATTGCTCTTTCAATCAAAGCAGCACAGAGCAAATTATTAACCCTTTGTATTTGGGAAACCCTAATGGGTACTTTTACAAACATTGAAGACCCAGATGAAATGCAGCGTAATGCTGCATTTCATCAGGGTCTACACTGTCTGTTTGTAACGGTAAAAAAGATCTTCAGACAAAAGAATGCTAATTTTTATTTAACATCATAACCTAACACCCCCAGATAGGTACAATGGTCTATCCAAGTTTATTTTATCACACAAGAACAGAATCCATTAGTATACAAAGGGTTAAAAGCATGGTTATGCCTGTTTTAAATATCTCTAGCAGCAACAGAAATCTGGGCTCAAGATTCAGTTTTATTTCAGATCCCTGCTTTAGAAAAGTTTTGGATGAAAAAGTACACAATGTCATAGGTAATCTGTGGATTGTTTCAATAGCACAGCTCATTTAAGATTGCAATTTTACTGGACTGTCATTTGAACAATTTAATTTTCATATTAATATAGCTTGGCTGTCAAAACAATTTTGGGAGATTTTCATTACAATCATTTTTTTTGTTTATAGTATTCCAAATAATTTACTTTGGATTCAAATTTAGTGAAAGCTTCTAAAGTAAAGTGTTGAAGGTTTTTTTATTTTTTTTTTTAATTTTTGCTTATTAAGAATTAAATCATAAAATCTAATATCTTGTGATTACCTCTTTTTATTCCATGCTTATGTTTGAATATTTATAGCATCAGTCAATATATATTTATAGTAATATATAGTTATTTTAACAACCAAAAAATATACAATGTACATTTTTAACTATATATTCCATTGATCAATATAATCAAAATTTTTGAGGGTAAAATTGTTAACATTTTCTTATCCATCAGTTCGACCATTAAATTTTGCGTGCTCAAAAGAACCATCTCATTGAATACCTACAACATATGTTTTGTTTGAAAAACAAGAACATTAATTTTTAATAACATACACTTACCTAGGGGCCTGTATTATAATAAATTGAATAAGTTCTCATGACAGTCCAGTCATTGTTTCAAAATCATGATCATCATTGTTCAGAATACTGTATACACGTCTTAAATAAAAGGTTGAGAAGCGATCAAGAGTTTTGTTGTTTATTTGAAATCACAGTTCTAATGTTACTTGCTTGTACATTTCAGGTGAAGAATAGACCACCACAGGTAGCCACATGATCAGTATCTACTCTTCTTCTTAACCCTTAAAGCAACAAGAAAATATTCATCTGAAAAATGACTTCTGCTGAAGTCGTCTGCTGCAAATAATTGCCTAAGATTACTGACGAATTAAGTAAAGAAGCAAACAGCGTGGACGCAGAACAGACTGCTCCTATAGGAGCAGTCTGATCTGGGTCCACACTGTTTGCCATAGAGGCATCTTAAACATTTCAGCAGACGAGAAAAAGAGACGACTTTTGTTGCGATTGGCGCATTAAGGGTTAAGCTTTTTTCAGATGTGCTGGAGGATATGAGAGCTAGGTACAGGGCACAGTCGGTAGCGAGTCCCACTGCAGATCCAGGGGTCATGAGTTATATTTTAGTGGAGGCTGATCGTTAAAAATTTCTAGGGTCATTCTCCTCCTTTTGCTGATTCAAGTTACTAGTGAAAGTATGTACACATAGTATTGGTTAACCGCTTAGTCAAGCTTGCCCAGGAAAAAAGTGTGGTTAGGTGAAATGACCATCTCGACATGACCATAGCTATTGACTCAGACGTAAAACCTAAAAAAAACATGCAAGCTTCGTCATCATGCAGAGTGTAGTGGCTCAGTTGGTAGAGCAATAGACTGGTGATCGTAGTATTGCTAGTTCTAGACTCACCGCCGGTGGAGTCACTGTGTTGTGTCCTTGAGCAACACTATCATCTGCTTAGTACTGGTTCAACCCAGGAAGACAGGAAATCATCCCAACATGACCGAAAAATTGTTGACTGGGACTAAATCATCAATACAAACAAAAACAACGTCACGAGAATTCATGACTTGGGTTTGCCACCAGGTTTCATTATGATGGATTACCCACACATATCCCTTCACCAAGAATTGAATTGTCCGTTTTGTATTTAAGTGGTTGTGGATCAAACGTTCTACAAAATGAATATATTTCTGTCCCTGAAGATTGTTTTTATCTTTGCAAACAGTGCAGACCCAGATGAAATGCTGCCTTAAGCAGCATTTCATCTGGGTCTTCACTGTTTTTCAAAAGTTCTCGTTTACTGATATCCAGAATGAAATTGGTTAAAGATATTTGCTCTGACAGTTAAAGAGACTAGCTAAGTTTTCAAATAAATACTCTGTTTCACTATCTCAGTAGCAAATAACAATCACACAGATCAGACTTAGCAGATGCCCAGGCTGGTATCCATCCTTTTTTTTTGCTTTCAACAAAAATATTAGTTTTCTCATGATGATGCTCAAACCATAGCAAATTAGCATATGAGCCACAACATGTGATTTCCAACAATGTAGCATTTTGACAATTGTAGACTCAGACTAGCCTGTGTAGCCTCATTTTAAACTTAGAAACCAAATGATTTTTGGTCAGTAGCTTAACAGTCATAGAATGTTCAAGAGACTAGCAAAGGCTCTTATCAGACTGCGTATGCGCAGGCTGTTCTGAGGCTTGGCTTGACACACATACCACATTGTTGGAAATCTCATGTTGTGGCTCAATTATAATTTTACACTCAGGTCCAACTCATTGAGATAATGTGTGGACCGAAGACTTCAGTTGCCCTCTACAAGGTCATAGCAGGAGGTGTACAATATTCCTGTCTGCTCAATGTGAGGAACAGAACTTGTTAGCATGGGGTCACTTTTAAGCTCACCTGAGCCAAAGGGCTTATTGGGGTCTAACAGTATACTAATGGCTCTGTCATCTGTTTTTAATAGAATTTTTGGGGTGGGGGAATGAAGGTTTGTTGATTACAATTTAGATCTTCTTCCACCTTAACCTAAATTCACTTTTAGACATTTGAAGAAAGGGATCCAGGAATTTCATAGGAGGTTTGTTTTGGCACCCGCAGATAAGGCTGCTAACAATGTTGTGATCATTTGAAAAAGGTACTATATTAACACCCTAAAGCAAGAACTTAGCTCTGCAAAAAGATATGAGCATAACAGGCTTGATGAGACGTCTGTCGTTGATATGCATCGATGCCATATGGCAGCTAAGTTTGGGGTGTTTGTTGATGAGGACCATAGCAAGCTTCCTATGTTATACGTGTTACCTAAACTTCATAAAGGGCCCTATAAGTGGTGTTTTATTGTTAATTCTAGTTCATGTACAACTACCAAGTAGTCTAGTCGTTTGACTTCTTGGAATGAAGGTTTGTTGATTACAATTGAGATCTTCTTCCACTTAAACCTAAATTCACTTTTAGACATTTGAAGAAAGGGATCCAGGAATTTCATAGGAGGTTTGTTTTGGCACCCGCAGATAAGGCTGCTAACAATGTTGTGATCATTTGAAAAAGGTACTATACGAGGGTTATTTTTTATGTTCGTAGAATCGGGCTGTATCTCTACAAATATAGAATTTAAGGTACCATAAGTATATATATTTTGAAAGGTCTACCTCCTGTCTATCACTTGATATAAATTTTACATCATTAGCGCTTAGTTCAGTCAAGATATATAGCTTTGAATAGGGCGTAAAAATGACACTGGCCGAAATTCGTGTCATTTTAACATTGCAGCCATTAGGAAATTAGACGCTATTAAGTTCCATTCGCTATGGTGATATCCGTATTTTTCAAGCCGATTTTTTCTTTGCACCATCAAAATAAATTATTCAAACGCTAATCGTAGACAAGTGCAGCAAAACTTTAAGCATGTTGTTTGCTCTTCTATAACACTTTTAAAACACTCGTCAATATACCAAAATAATCACAGTCAAGTGCTAGTTATTATATCTGTTAAAATTACGATTGTGAACAATTTTTTTAATTTCTTCTGGTTTTGCATAGCACATGATATACTGAATCATTCGTCAGCAGTTATATTGATGTATCGGTTTAAGCGTGTAACTGGCAACTTCCAGAACTGGCATACCCCCATGTTATAAAAAGTGGGTGGGGTAAATCAACCCCTCGTAGAAAACACAATAACAATTGGATCTGCATAATTTTCTTATTGCAGTTAATTCAAAACCTGTTAAGAGGCACAAAAACAGTTTTAATGTATTTTCTAAATATAGTAACGCTCCATGACGTCATTCATATACAAAATAAGGGATTTTAGCACCCCCTAGGCTATTTATTTTGCAGTTCATTTCTAATAAAACAAAAATATTAACCTTGTTTTAGGATGAAAGCAGCCATAACACTTCCATCTACCATATAAACAAGAAAAAATATAATACTACTTTACAGCTAACATATTAAGCCACATTCAAAAGCCAGTATCCAACTTCCATTTGTGTCAACTTTTTAAAATAAAAGTTTATATGCTTCCGTTAAATTTGCTGAGGTTCCAAACAAATCCTCCATATCCAATAATTGCTGCACATTTGCTATAATGTTTATATAATATTGTAGCACTAGGTGTCCTTGATCTGCAGCCATATTTTCAGAGGCTGTGTATGGCTATGGACCCATTTTCATGCAATTGTTTCTAACGTTCTGTCAGACACTTAGTCCATAAATGTCATATATCTACCATATTTACAGTGTGTGAAATATAGGTATGTCTTTGCCTCTTAGAAGTCATTAAAGTAATGCATTTTGAAATAATTTTAGGTTGCATGTATAGATAAAAGCCCAATCTTTCCAAATATATGCATGATGTATGCATTTACTTTCGTCGTTTTCATAAAATATACCTTTCTACGAACATAAAAAACGTCCCTCGTATTAACACCCTAAAGCAAGAACTTAGCTCTGCAAAAAGATATGAGCATAACAGGCTTGATGAGACGTCTGTCGTTGATATGCATCGATGTCATATGGCAGCTAAGTTTGGGGTGTTTGTTGATGAGGACCATAGTAAGCTTCCTATGTTATATGTGTTACCTAAACTTCATAAAGGCCCCTATAAGTGGTGTTTTATTGTTAATTCTAGTTCATGTACAACTACCAAGTTGTCTAGTCGTTTGACTTCTTGCCTCACTGTGATTAAAAACCAAGTTTTTGAGAAAGACTTCAGGTTGTCTCTGTCAGACAATAATCAAACTGATATTATTGAAGCTTTTAACTCCACCTCCAGATATTAGATGACTTACTTAATATTGATAATCCTTATTTTGAACAAATGGTAGGTCAGATATATCCTACTGTACTTCAATTAAATAAGGCAAATTATTCTGATACTGAAGCTCCGTTTTTGGACTTGAACTTGTCCATAACAAATGGCACTGTTTCTTCTAAAATTTATGATAAACAGGATGATTTTAATTTTGAAATGGTAAATTTCCCATTTCTTGATGGAAATGTTCCTTGCTCCCCTTCCTATGGTGTATATATTTCTCAGCTTATTCGTTTTGTAAGATTGTGCTCTAATGTTGATGACTTCAACAACAGAAACTTATTTTTAACTGCTAAGTTATTAAAACAAGGTTAAAGACATCATAAAATTTGAATAGGATTTTCTAAATTATACTACAAACACTCGGAGTTAATTGTCAAATACAACATTGGGTTACAACATCTTCTGCAACAAGGCATATCAGAACCTATATTTTATGGTGGTTTAGTTTATAAATTCAAAAAAAATGTTGGAAAACCTAATTTTAGTGATCAATTTAAAAAGTTTATCAAAATGTTTGATAAAACTTGGATGTCATGCTACAGTCTGCATGCCTGGTTTTAAACCCAATCATGGTTTATAGCTATGGTTTCCTCTTTAATTGCACGATAGTGAGTCGGGCCTCAGACTCTATGATGGCTCTTACGTAAAGCTTTATTCGGTAGGTTGGTGCCTGATGCTTAGCTGTCCACCGTGGCTCAACTTGAGGTATTCTTTAGCTTTGATTGGGAGACCCGAGCCCTTTTCTTTGTTTCATCATAGTGTGTATATTTGATTAGAGTGTTTCTCCACGATGTTACATTGCAATAGTTAGAAGGCTTCCATGCGAGCTGAACATTTCATGAACTTCAGCAACAGCAGAATCTAGGGTGAAGATTTGGTACCAGTAAAATGCACTTAAGCCCCTGGTGGCTTAGGCTGCTGTCCGTTCTAAGCGGTGGTTCTGTTGTTGTTGATTTGTTTATTGTTACTCCCATTGTGGGAGTCTGTAATTGTTCTATGTTTTGTTTAAGTTACTTTATGTCCATTCTAGTTTTGCAATCATCTTGATGGGGAAGAGAGCTGGTTGCTTTGCTAAGTTTGTCTTCCAGGTGTCACGTGGTTGTTATGTGGCTCTTCCTCACGGTACCATGGGTATGTCTGCAGCATGTGATAGTGGTATTTCCTGATCATACTCACTATTTTTGGTTTATATGTATCATTTGAATACTTTGTGAGTATGTTACAGACATTGAAGATGTGTATGAAAAAGTTTAGTGCTGAAACAAGAAAATTTTGACAAATTTAAAGCATTTTGAACTGAGCCAATTTATATAATTGCAGTGAAAACCTTGTTTCAATGGTTTTCCATTTCAGTGTAGAGGACAGGACTGGTTTTGATTGTACCCATTCCTAGCAAACTGTGTTTGTGGGAGTTTTCATGTTGTGTGTGCCCATAACGTTTTGTTTCCATAAATCTTGAAGAGACATTGATGGAATTTCATCAAAACTTTTGCAAACATAATCATATTAGCATGTTAAAATATAATTTCAAAAATAGGACAAGGGACCAATTCTATTAGAGCTATTTGCCTTTATTATTCTTAATGGCTTTTGTATATCATGCATAGATAGTCCTTGTGAGGCAGTCATATACTGTGCTGGAGATAATTGATATATAATAAAATTTTATAAAAATAAAGCATGGAAACAATCTCTATGTTTCTGTTTTCATTATTTCGTTATTTGTTAGCTCACTGGGCAGAAGGCTCACACAGTGAACTTTTTAAGTAAAGGCTTGGTCTGTCACCATAGTTCATCAACACATTCAAAATATACTTAAGGACTTTGAAAACGCATCACCCAGATTAAATCCTTTATTACACAAACCCTGAGAATGTCAGCGAGATAATTGTTATTGCATATCATAGTTTGACCAGCTTGTAGTGTGTCTTAGAAAATTCATAGTTGTAAATTTACTTTAAGATATTGAAAAAAGTATCCGTTTTAAGACAGGGGTGGTCGATTTTGAAGGACGCCAATTCAGCTTCAAGTTAAACACTTTAGTTTTGATTCTTGGCTCAACACATTTGCGTCCTGGGCTTCTTTCACGATTGCATATTCATCACTGAACGATTCGAAATGAATTGACAGTACGAAATTCTCAAATGTACACCCCTTTAAAGACACCGACATACCTCACCCACCCTGATTACTGTCTCGAAATAAAATTCAACATCTTGAGCCTTTCAAAGTTTCCATTTTTTTCATCCGGTTTTGTTGGAAGAGGCTAAGGGCATGCACAAATGACAGATTATGCATAAATTATGCTTGTATCACGTGTCTTTTGTTTTGTGAAAATGACGTTAACGTAAATTTTAAGACGTTCTCGATCACATGGCAGCAGATCTCATGCCATTATTTACATCAAAACGTCTTCCCCACATGATTGTCAGTGTATGTAGTCAATATCTTAAAAGGAGATGTAAATTGATGTTCGAATTTGACGTTTATTTTGCGAAATATTGAAGTTATCAATTACTTTTAATTAGAAAAAGTCTATAAACTCTGTTGCTGATATGGTTACAGGTATCATACACGCCACAGTTTAAACACAAAAATAATCAAAAAGCTCCAACTGACTGCCGAAAGGTGCTGTAAGTACCCATGTGACGTCATCAGCAGCTTCATGTGATAGTGCAGTCAAATTTACCAATTCCGGGTTGCACATTAAAACCTACGAGTAACTTTTCAATCGCATATACGGTTTACAAGAAAAGAGCAAAGAAATGGTGATGCGTTTTCAAGGTCCTCTAGTATACAAATATACTGAGGGAAAAAAGTTTAGCAATATACTTTGAGGATTCACAGTTTAGAAGAAATATGACTTTTAATTTCATAGTGTCGAACATATGTTGACAAACGCTCACGAGTACGATGACCTAAACAGGTTGAGATTTCACATAATGTAAAGTCTGATTTTATGCCCCCGTGCTGAAACAGCTAATCTGGCAAAAGTGCGAATAGTTTCCGACTAAAAGTTTCTTTTTTTCCAATGTTTAGATCCTAAAGGAAGAAACTGAAAAACGGTTTAAAACTGAATGTCATATTCGCCCTTTTCGTAGTTTTTAGTTGAAAGTCGTATTTTTTCCAAATTACCTCCCTTTCAATTGAATAACGTTTGAAATTAAAATGCTCAGCAGATCAAATCCGCACTATGAAGTCGGATTTGTTTCTTCTGACCACTACTGGTATATTGCACCTCAAATAGAAGCCAGTTTTTCGTTTTTAAATTTTACATGAAGGTTTCGTCACCGTGAAAAGGTGCATGCGCATAGATATAGCAAAACCCTAACTAGATTTAAATTTTGGCGGAGAATGATATCAATGTTACTGCTGTTATATCTTGTAAAAATAAATAACTTAGTTTTTGTTGGAATGAAAATACCCGTTTAGTACCCATATGTGTACTGTCAGTGCAATGCACCTTGGATAGATATCGTAGTATTTTCTCAGCTATAAAATGTTCATTAGAGATGACAGCAGACTATTATTTTATCACACCAAATGGTGCGGTTTACGATGCAATACAAGCTGCTTATATAGTTCTACGGATAATGGGTTATTAACACATTTCATGCCTACCATGTACCACCATTTTGCCTGCTTCCGTCTGACTACCTAATTGTATGTTTTGTTCATGTGTCTGTATGTGCGAGCGTACAACTAGAAATGCACAGGCCTGAAAATACGAATAAGTTCATAGATGTATGGGCACCTACATTTACTACATTTCACTTTATATTTAACTTTTATTGCTTCTTTATATGATGGAAAATATGCATGTTTTCATATGGGAGTGGTGAGATCAAAAAGTAGACCCATTCATGGAATAGCTAGGCAAATTGGCGCTTCCTACTAATAGGGCATTTTGGGTAGCAGACATCTAAAGAGTTAGCCGTTCGCTTGTGTCACCGTCTTTGTGACATGGTTAGATAGCTGAAATACTGTTGACTATGCTGATAAACAGCAACGCAAGCCAATATACAGCTATAATTAAAAACCACTGATGCATTGTAATTTGTCTAATATTAGTATATACATGGTTTTATATTCGAATTAAATGTAAAATTCCCATTTTAGATTTAATGTTATTGCCAAAAAACAGTGTTCCATTTTGAAGGGCTATACTCCAGTAGCAGCTTGCCATTAGGTCATTTTCAAACAACGGACATATTTGCGAACCTGCCAATTAAAAAGATCTAATGCTTTAAAGATCACATTTGGGAAACCCCATTATAAATAATTGCTAAACTTTTTTCCCTCAGTATATCTGCTAAACCAACAGGCAAATTATGATCAAATTGTGTTGCATTGTTGTGGTGGGGGATTGACAACATAAAGTATTGGGACAGTTATAATATATACTGAAGGACTTTAAAAACGCACCACCTGCTTAAATGCTGATTTATGTCGAAAATTGAATATTTTCATTATGTGAAAAATAAAATTGACAAGTTCCGTCATTTAGCTTGCATTCAATAAGAAAATCGAAACGCTGTGGCTTATGATTGCCGTGACGTCGCGATAAATCTGAGACAACTCAAATTCAAAAAGTCACAGAGTCCCCATACCTTCCATTATGAACGAAAAAAAGTTTTCGAACCGATGTTTGTTCTTGAAAGCAAAAGGAAAGACAAAATCAAATCGTGAAGTTTTAGGCCTCTAGCAAGGTTCATTACGTCTACATGGCGTCATTGATTTTTGACGTAATTGGCCTTTTATATCCTAAGGATCAGGAATAATCAAAATCTTTTTGTTGCCAACAGATACTCCTCAATCAGTTGCATAAAAGACAAAAGTATCCCGACATGCGCGGACGTCACCCGTCTGTTATTGATGTTTGAAAATTTAAGACTGACGTTAGCAAAGAAACGCTGCGAGTGGGAGCGTAATAAAACGGGTATTTCTGAAAACTTATGTGTTTTTCCATTTGTTAAGACATCTGGCTACCACCTAAAAGTGTTTGCTTTCAAATTGAATCAAATTCACATTTGTCAGACGACAATTGTTGAAAAACACTTACGTCGATATTTCGTCAGAATGAACAGCATGAGCAAATCGAAATAATGGCAAATCATTGTCCATTTTGCAAGAGGATAAAAATGATAAAGAAAACAGCCTCAAATTAATCATGTGGAAGAAACAGAGAATGTAATATGGTGCGTTTTAAAAGACCCTCAGTATATATAGTGGCATACCTCGGCATTTTGATGAGATCATGTGTCACAGCAAATACCTGAGGCGAGTTCAACAATGTGAGTGTTCACGGGCGCTCGTTGTTCTGGTACCTATCTTTATTCGTAAAGTGTAAAGCCTGGCTTCAGTACAACGAGCGCCCAATAGCGCTCGCATCGTAGAACTAGCCTCTAGTGTTGTCTATTTAATGGACTTTTGGAAGTGATGACAATGGTATTTAGATCCACGGTTTGGTTCTTGAGCAAATAATTCCACTAAAAGGAGACTGCAAAAGGTCATAGTTTGTTTACAAAGTTATTAGGGACTTATAATCGATAGATCACTTGTGTATTAATCCTATCCACAGGATAGGATTAATACACAAGTGATCTATCGACTCACGTTAGCTCAAGTGATGTATACAAGTTAATACTTTACTTAAAGGCATAGAAAACTGTCCAATAGAGATCATTAAAGGATTAACTGATAAGGGAAGTTTCAATATCTCACAAATTTAAAGGGGCCTCAAGTGGGGAATTACCTGTATGCAACACAATTTTTTCACTAAGATAAAGATCAATAATTTATCATAAATTACCTAATCCCTTCATGGGAGCACTTTATTGCCCCTGTAGGGAAGTCATAATCACCTCATTATGACTGTCCTTTTGATCTGCCCATCATGACCCCTGGGGAGAGTCCTAATGAGTGGTACCAGTTTTATTGCTAAATTTTTTATGTCTTTAACAATTGTGAGCAAAACGTACGTCACTGTCACTCTTGGTTGGCACCACAGTAAATAGAGCAGTTGCAGGTACCGTAAACCTGATTGTTTCAATTTCTTGACCATTAAGAACAGACTGGGAGTTACATGTAGGCTGTTGCAAGCCAGATACAGATAAACAGTTGCAATGACAAAGAGAGATTGTAAAGTGAATTTGGCCAGGAAATGCCACAATCACAGACTGCAGACTAACCCATAGCACACAAGGTGAGCTATTGTGATTGGCCTTTGTGCGTCATTCATATTTTTTTCTTTTAAGATCTCTTGAACCACTGGTCCAAATAGGATGTTCCCCATAACGGACCAAAATTGCGCAAATGGTTACAGTACGTGTGGATAAGGCGTCCCAAATAGTGCATCCGAGTAAAAGGGGGTTACTTTGAAGGGTTAGGCTAACAACAACTACATTACAACTACAGCGCCACACTGAATTATAATTCTCAAATGCCCCTGCCATCATGGGCAAACGAAATATTTACAATGTTTCTTCCACAGACTAAGACATTCTGACAAGGCAGACCTGCATCCAGGCCCCCTAGTGGAACCTTTAGAAACCTTTAATTTGGTTGCAATCCTTTAAAACCTTTAATTTGGCTGAAAAAAACCTTTAATAAGCTTTATTTTGATAAAAACTAAACCTTCAAGTTTTGCAAGATCAGTTTGGACATAAGAAATAGACCATACGTATGTTGACAAGTAATCTCTGTGACATCTTGAGCTTTTCAGAAAGAGGCCATGGTGTCTTTATCTACCTCTTGCACCAAGGTGACTTATAATCAATTTTTCTGATGCTTCAGATAAGGCAGCAATAAAAAAAAGAGTGAGGTAAAGTAAATATAAATGCTTTGGGGTTGATTTCCTGCTTTAAATCCATGCAAAACAGCTGAGGTAATGTGGTAATGACTAATTTATACTAACCACCCTTTTCCTAGGCTGACTTAACCCATATCCTTTTACAAGTACTCAGTGCTTATCTTTCACTAGTAAGGCTAACTGACAACTAGTGAAAGAATGTTCCTGACCTGGGAATAGAACCTGCAAAACTCCAAACATTAGGTCGGACACCTACATTGTACCACCTGCAATACTTGCTCCAATGAATATTGATGAATATTATATATTGGGTTATTTGACTTCTGAATAATGTCCTGATTTTCTAATGTCATTGGCTAAGGTTGTCAAATCTAAACAGTGTTATCTACACCCTAAGACTGATACAGACAATGTGCATATCTGTCTAAATTTTATATTTAAAATAGAGCATACAATAAATGGGAGCAATATCTTCTGAAATTGTTCATTTACTGAAGGTAAAACTGTCCTTACAAAATGACCAGAGATGGCTTCTCCTGCTTTCTTGGTTTTCAAAATTTTCCCAGGGAGGACCCCCGTACCCCCCCCCCACCCGCTTCCAGATTAAAAAATATGCGATGTATAGAAAATATGTTATTTATTTTGTCAATTAAACACTGCTCACACACCAAAGCCTTTGTAGTAGTGATTTTAGTGACATGTGAATTAATGAGCTATACATTTATCGGTTATTGTTTGCTGCACCCCTTTTGTAACTTCATCTATCATACATGTAACATGAGGTTAAAAGATCGGGATCCGATAAAACTTCTAGAAAATTTGATGTTAATTTGCTCTTTGTTTTTGTAAGAATTTCAATCAAACAATCTTTATTTTGCCTAAAATAGCCTTTATAAAAAACCTTTAATTCATGAGAGTCTGCTAGGGGCCTGTGCATCTCTATCATTTATGGAAGTATGGTCAGATAACGCTAGCACAGCTATAAAAAGTTTGGATGTTTTAATTAACACAAATATGTTGGTGATTAGTGACCACAGTCTAACCACAGCATTCAATTGTTCACAGATACAAAACTTCAGCTACGGCTGCGAATACAACTGGATATCATTAAAAATGGTGTTTCGCTGGCCAAACATTAAATGCTGGCTTGGCTTGTTTGATTTGATTCTTTACGTCCTATCAACAATATTTCAGTTATAAAGGGACGGGTCTTCCTGGGTTGAACCTGGGGGGGGGGGGGGGAGAGAGAGAGAGAATCAAAATCCAACTATAAGTGGCGTTTCGCTAGCGAGCAGATGATGGCCAAACATTGAATGCTGCCTTGGCAGGTTTTTTTTTATTTGATTCTTTACGTCCGATCAACAATCTTTCAGTTATAAAGGGACATGCCATTCTGGGTTGAACTAGTGCTAAGCAAGGATTTATGTGTCTTGCTCAAGGACACAACGCAGTGAGGCTGGAACTCTCGGTCTTGAGTCAAGCACTCTACCACTGAGCCACTGCGCTCCCTTTGGCAGCTTTGTGATTTGTCAGGGGATCTGGACCATAATTGCTAAGAAATCCTATATTTTGTTATTTTTCAGGGGGGTTGTTTGGACCCATCTGTCCCCCCTCCCACCTGGACCTGCCCATGAGTGTTGAGAATCTATTTGTTTCAGAAGTCAGGACACCTGTTTGTTAATAGTATGGTGGTATGCTTACAATAACCATAAAAACAAACATTGACTGGAGACATCGAAATATTCAGTGACCTTTCTCTCAATCTTCAGAATTGATTGTGAAAGTACGCTATAAATTGTGGTACAACTACGAGGGGTGATCAGAAAGTTCACAGAAAATAGTTGCCATTTCTACATCGTTTGATCAATAGAGCTGGAATTACAGCACATAATACTGCAACACATATGCAGTTGATCAGTTACAACATGCTTGATGTTAGTCGTCTACGTTCTTTACAGCTGTCGTCAAGACACCGGTATATAGTGCGAACCGGCCCATTTACGTTGTATTTTGAAGTTTAACTACACAACGAATTACACTTCAACGTTTTGTTAAAGTTTGTTATGCTGTTTTAGCACATGCATAGTTCCATGCATAATTAACAACACATTTACTCCTATGCAAACTTTCAAAGATTTATATCTAACGGATGGTTTTCTAAACGAAACGAATAACAGTACTGTCAAAAGGCAAATCATTCAATTTCTATGAACCCATTGCCTGTTTTGGTATGTCAATTTTTTAAAATAAACTATTTACACACTTCTAAATACACCCTTTTTTCAGGACAGTAGATCTAATATTGATAGTTAAGTACAGTATGGTAATTATTGTGATGAACACTGACAAGAAAATAAGTTTTTTATTTAAGATTTACAAAAAATTCGAAAAATTGACGCATTTTAGGCCTGCTCTTCGGACTGAAACCTATGAATTTGAATACATAGCGCAGCGGAAATAACATACAAGCCTAATAATATGTTCAAAGACTGACGGAACATTACTTTCCGTTAAAAATACCGGCCAATTCAAACACAACAAGGAGTTTTAGCCCCGAAAAGCAACCCAGTGGTAAAGATCGATGGGCCAGTTCTAGCGAAGTGACGTCAGAGCGGCGCCTCATGCCCCTACATCTGACGTCAATTTTTTTTAAATTTCAATTTCAGTCAACTTGCAATGAATGGTAGTTAATATCTAGGAATTTTCATTGCAATCGATAAAAGCAATGCCCCTCGTACTTATCTATATCCAAGAATTATGCAATTTGTGATATTATACTAACGTTTGCCATCTCTACCCATAGTCCCAACAATCGTTTGGCCCATTTACCTTTTTTGCTCGAGTTGATGTGTGACTTGCCAGGTGGCAATTTGGCAATCATATGAGGGTTAGGACCTCGGGCAGTCTCCTATTCAATCTGTCCAAAATTTGACAGCCTGTGGGTAGGATAATGCATATTTGACAACTATAGTTTTGTGCTTAAATCAAACCCTTTCATTTAATGTACCAAGCGAAATAAATACATTTTGAAAATATTGCATGATTATGCCAGGACATTAGGGTTTAGGGGGTGGGGGTAATTTTTGTGACCAAATTTAATTTAACAGAAAGTCAAAATTTCGCCGGGTATTCGCCTAAATACATGAAAATATAATGTTAGGGGAATAAAACTTGAATCGAAAGTGATGCGTTTGCATAAAATTCAGGTTGAGAAGATTTCATCCTTCTTCTAAATAAGTATGCTGTCCATAACTTTTGACAATTACCTTTGGTTCAGCCAGTTTGACATGTTCACTGAGCTGTATCATATCTGCATACTGTATATATCAGAGTCTAGATAAACACACTTTTTGATCTGATTTTTTAAAATATTTTCTTAATCATCAGAGTTAACCTATAATTTCGTGCTTAAAATAATCGCCTCATTGCGACGGTTCTTTTGAGTACCCACAACATTCGTTTTGGTTGAGAAATAAGACAATTGATTACTTGGTATGCAATCATAACTAAAGCCATTGATACATGCCATTGTAAATTGATATTTACCTACAGGTTTGCACAAAATAAATTTCTAATACGTTTTTATAATAAATTGTTTTTGAGCATTTTGACATCGTCCCCCCCCCCCCCCCCCCCCCGTGACCAATCATGCCGTTTTTATATGATGTATGAAATGTAAAACTACAACAGTGTGCAAAAGGATTAGTTTGGTCACGGGGGGGAAAGCACTTCAGTAAATCATTTTCTATTTTCTATATGTTGAATATGTTAAAACAGGGTTTTCAACCCATATTTTTGAATAGGTGCTTGTCTAATGAGAAAAATACTTTTGCGGATAATTCGAGACCTGAACCTACTATCTTTTTGACGGAAAAACTATCCTTTTCTTTGAAACTTTTTTCTGGCAATTTTTATGGGCAATCCTTCATTAAGACTGTCCGAGGTCCTTTCTGGGTTGAACCAGTACTAAGCAGAGGACAAAGTGTCACACTCAAGGATACATCACAGTGTCTCTGGTGATGCTCGAACCAGCAACCCCACAATCTCAAAAATAGTGAGTATGATCAGATATACCACAATCACAAACTGCAGACAAACCCCTGGCATCGTGAGGAAGAGCCACATTATCACGAGACACCAGGAAGACAAACAAAGCAAAACAACCAGCTCTCTCTTCCCCATCATACAGTATGTGCCTTTATCAGGTCATAATAACGTTGCAATTTTGAACTACGTCGCTAATGACCCTGAATCAACACAAAAATCGAAGTTTAAGTCACAATCGCTAGTTCAAGAGTGAAACAATGGGTAAGCTGAAAAATAGAATACCACGTTCGCGTCTTTTGAAATCAAGTTTACCAGGCTCTGCTTTGAGAACGCTTGTTGAATCGCTTGGCAAGCCTCGTGATATCAACAAGCGTTCTCAAAGCCTTGCCTAATAAACTTGATATCAAAAGACACTCAACTAGTATTCTCTACATGCAAAGTAATGGACTTTGATTAAATCTTAAAGATAATAATGTATAGGTTTTATGTTCTGTACATTTCCATGCGATTGTAACAGCATAGTAGAATTATCATTAGGACATGGACGAAAGTTCAAAATTTTAAAAATCCTAAACTTTTGAAATTCAAACTTTAAAACATGCTGTATATATGGCTACAAAGTATAACAATTTCAAGTTAATTGCCCATTGTCTTTTGATAAATTGTTACAAAATAAGTAAAGCTGTTATAATATGCCTAATTCAGGTTTTAAGGCTGTCTATGGAAAGTCAGCCTCAAAATCCTGAATTCAGTAATAATCCTGAAAACTTTCACCCATGCATGCATTTTAAGACATTTTTGTTATATTCAATTATTTTTTCTGTGAGAAACGATTTCTTCACACGGTTTATCTAATGAAAATAAAGCTGACAGGTATATGGAAATTCGTTTCAACATATGGGGGAAAGGGAATGAGAAAACACCAAGCATTGGGTTTTGATACTTTAATATCAGTATGGTATAAACATTTAACGAACCATTTTATGCATTTTGTATCACGAAACAATTGTTAAATTACAAAAATGTACATACAACTGGACTATGTCATGACATAGGTGGACCGTTTTAGGAGAAACAAAGCTTAGCTCAGATTTATAAATGTTTCACTTGATCAGGAACTGTACTGTACAAACTAGTCTATATGTATAGGGTTAAGTCGGGTAAATTTGGACACACATTTGCAAACAGTGGAAATCCAGATGAGACGGCTCCTTATGAGCCGTCTCATCAGGATTTTTACTGTTTGCTTAGTTAATTTATTTTCATTCCAATAATTGAAGTATGAAACAAACAAGACCGCTGTCTGAATTCAGCCGTCCGTCCGAACATACCCAACTATACCCAATCACTTCGGCTACTCTTGAAATTGTTGTCCTGTACATTTTGGAGAAGACAGAATATCTTTGCAAAGTCCTGGTATGTAAAAATTTTGAGTATACAATAAGGGCGTAACTGTATTCAAAATTTTCATTTGGGGAGGTTGCAGTTAGTTTCACGCCGACATGCTCTATAGCATAAATTGTGATTTCTGACCGTAAATCCGACGATATAACACCCCAAATGAAAAATTTAATACATGGTTATCCCCATTCTAATGCACTTATGAAGTTTCGTCCCCAGTCATCCAACAAAATGTGACATATTGTCAAACTATTTTCGACAAAATATTACAGGATATGCTGTCGCAAATTTTTGACATCCAATCAGACGTTTGCATTACAAAATCAAGTGCATTAGAATTGTCATTAGTTTCCTCTTTGCCTTTACCATAACCTAATTTATGTTTTGAATACTCAAAAAGAGGTACTAAAGAGGTTTTCTTTTTGAATTCCCATACCATTTGTCTGATCGATAAAATAAACTAAATTCAGAATTACTCTCTCATCAAATTTAAGGCCTGGTTTGATGTATACATATTGTTATGAGTATTTCCTAAACCATGCCAGTATGACACTACACAGTTCATCCTTAACACTGATAGTCCAGTCAATTAATAACATACAATCCATTGAATGACAAAGCCATAATTTGAACTGTTCAATCAGCAAAGATTCAGATCAGCTATGGCATAGATCCAATCCGAGCAAATGCTTTACCTTGCATGCAATGTGAAGCCAGGCGCTCAAAGATTCTTCACGCAGACAGCAAAGATCTGAGTCTATGCTGACTGTACAAGTTGTTTTGTTGGTTTCGCCAGGCACTGGCACATATCAAATTAACACCTCATCAAAATAAGCAAAACAACAACTCAAAGGACAGAAATAACAAAAAGGAGCACATTCAAATAAAGATTGTTACATTTTTACGTTGGAAGATCGTCTACACTTCAGAACAAACAATGTATAATGAAAAAATGCTCATAAAATATTTTCTCCATTTCTATTATGCTTAAATATTGTAGATAGTAGAATAAAATTAATATTCAATCAAACCGACTCTGTCATTTTGGTTTGGCTTAGTTTTATTTTAGATAGGTCTGTTGGATCTTTTAAGATTGCTTAAAGCCCCTAAGTTGCTGCTAAATGGTATTACATCCACAAAATTGCATGTAAAGCCATTTTTGTATTTTGGCCCTTTTCATATTTTGGTCCTTTTGGAACTATGGCTTTCATGCACTGGTACTTCGGAGCATCAAGTAAGCATATGCTAGTAGACCATTATCAGCCTGCAGCGAAATGCCATTCAAATAGCGTTTCGCAAGTGGGCATTAGTGGCCTGATATAACGTACTGGCTGGGCACAAGACATTGCTTTTTCTGACTTCGGCTCCTTACTTTTCAAAGATGTGACCATCATGCCCCTACCATATAGTAAAGCAGGACATCAGTGTTTATACAGGTCTTGATCATTTGTCATATAAGTTACTTTTTCTTATGGGCTGGTCAATATTAAGTGATAAAGAAATGTGTTTACAGCCACTGAAAGAAATGTGGTGTTATAAGTATGATCTATGTGTTGCATTAGCATCAGGGAAGGAGGCTCAGATGAGTTTCAGAAGAATGTATGCTGACTGCTTCCACAAAGTACACATATAACAGAAGAAAAATCAGACCAAATTTTAAACCTATAGTTCCTATCGATTGCTTACTAAAAGACTTAATGCCTATGAAACACGACCTGTTGTTGTCAGGGGCTGACCCACAGAGTTGAAAGTCTCTTCGAGGCCTATACCACAATTATACAATTAACAAAAGAAATAAGGACAGCCAAATGATAACAAACTTGTGGATTTCACTAAATAGCAGCTGCGTTTTTCATATGAACACATTTTGTTATTTGTCACCAAAATATAGACTGTATATAGCTGAGCTACCACTTGAAAACGTTCTTTGAATGAAGTAATTATCTGTCTTTAATAAAACAGCATATTTCTTCATTTTCATATTAAGAATAAAGCACATTATAATGCTCAAGGACTGCACCAATGTGAGGTTGCGTGTCACGCTAAATATTTATATCATTCAAACGTCTGACAATGAGAAATAGAGATGCAGCAGTCAAACTGTAGAAACTTGCATTCTTCTCTTTAAAATCAATGCACGTGCGCACATTAATATTTTTATTTTGTGATATTTGGTACACAACAAAGTCCTTCAAGTGGTAGCTGAACAATTAATATATCTCAAGCAATCTATGTTTGGTTTCTTTACCATTTATTTCTTGTCTTTAGACTTTTCCTTTTTGCCACCAAACAAAGATTTTCTCAATAGTCCTCCTGATTTCTTTTCCTCAAATTTTACTGGAAAATTTGCATTCCCATTAGTTTCCGCCGCTAAAGGATTTTTACGTTTATGAGAAATGAGATAATTAAACACATTAGGCATTGATGGGTCATCTCCCTTCAGTTTTCTTGCGTAAAGTGACATTAAGTAATTTCCATGCTTCTTCAAATTAACTTGAAACTTTATTTTTCTACCATCTTTTGCATCCTTTATCATTGAAACATAATCTTTACAATCATCATCTGGTTCTCTCATCATATGAAAAGACATTTCTATGTCCTCTGGTACTTCAAGTTCTATGGTCAAATTGTTCTGGTTTTCTCCAAGTACTATTTTGTGGTCTGGGTGACTGATCGTTTTTATACCCATTTCGTCAAATGATGAGGCAGGACCAAATGTTCCTCGCCTTGCAAATGAGCGGTCCGTTTTTGGTAGTTCTACTGGACTTGTGACTCTGACTGCATTCAAAAGGTATTTGCATGCATGGGACAATGTTCTGACCTCTACAGCATGAAGTGGTTTGGCGTATAAATCTAGACCATACTGGCCCAACTGAGGCATTGTAGCAGTAACAGTTAATACGTCTCCTTCTACTTTATGGTGTACAAAAGCATCGAGAGCCTTCTTTTCAACATGATTCAATCGTAACTTAGCTACAAACTGTAAAGGCATTGGTAGCTTAAACTTTAGATCAACAGTGTCTTCAACATTCACAATGCCTGCTTTGGGGTTTTCTGGGGAATCTGAGCCACTGCCAGTACTACCCGTGTCTGATGAGGTGTCAGAAAATGCTTTAAATATTGGTCTAATTCCAAAATGTCGGACAGCCTTCTTTGGTCCCCATTCTCCGGAAGCACAATCAGGCAATGGATGCATTTTACCTTTCAAATCATTACATCGAATTTTAAACTTGCAAGCACATTTTAGTCTGAAAGGTGATATAGATGAAGTATTCTCTCCTTCACCAACACGATTATTTTCGTCAATTTTGTTTGCAAATATCTCTAAGAAATACTCTGCAGTGGTAGGTACGTGCACACTAAACATAGCCTGGTTGTCTATCATAGTCTGGAAGACGAACCTTTCAAGATTTGCACCACGATATGTCGCTTCAAGTTTCCTCTCAGCATCAGCAAACCTTAACTGATAATAAAACACCAAGTCATTTTCGTACTTTTCTGGAATTCTAATTCTTATATCGGCACCACCTCTCTCATTTGTGTCCAATACAGACTGCATGGGGCGATCAAACTGCATCGCATAGTGGAAGAACACAGACCTAACAAATGGAAGTGCCTCAAATTCCTCAAGGGTAATAGGTGCTTCCAGGAGTTGCCACTCTTTCTCCATGGGCCAGAATTCTTGAATGAACTCATCTGGGTCAGTCAAGAAATAATGCTCGTCATACTGGTAACGAATTTTATCGGATGACTTTGATGACTTTTCTTCTGCCTTTTCCTTCTCTTCTTCCTTCTTTCTATCTCTACGTTTGTCTTTGTTTAGCACCAAATGTCTGAAAGAAAGTTTTTGTATTAACCCTTTGTATATTATTGTTGTTGTTTTTTCATCTGGCTTTATACAATGAGCAGGGGACGCTTAATTGTACCACTTTGTTCTTATTAAGGGAGCACAGGCTAGATGTTTCATATAAACAGGGCTTCAGATTTTATTCAAGATTGGTGGGCTAAGTGACACATAGAGCAAAAAACAGTGAGTCAGTTTCTGAAATGGTGGGCCCATGCATATCAAACTAACTAAGGTTGACATTAAAAATTTTGGGTAGTTTACTTTACCTACACACTGACACATTCACTTTATACATATGCTGCTGATTATACAGTAAAACCTGTCTTATGTGGCCACTCAAAAAAGAAGACCAATTATTGCTTAATGCAGGTCAAAAGTATTGCAGAATGCTCCAAGGGGAGCATTCTGCAATCCTTTCAACCTTCATTAAGCTACATTTGTTTTTATAAAGTTTTTTTTGTTTTGCGTTTTTTAGTGGCTGCTTAAGACATGTTTTACTGTATTGGCAACCTACATGTACTTTCTGTTTTGTGGAGTTTATAGACTAGCTGTGAGCTGAATATTTTTTAAAGTGAGATATTTTCACAACTAAAAGGAGGGTCACCTGGGCCCACTGTCTTGGAAAGTGATGGGCCATATTTTGAAATCATGGCACAATGACCCAGACCCACCATAAATCTGAAGGCCTGTCTGAAGATAAATTTCAATCCCCAAAGATTTTGTTATCTAAGCAAACGTTAGAAACTCAGACAAAATGTCACATTCTGCTGCTTTTCATCTGAATCTTCACAGTTTGCTACCAGTACAGACGCAAAGGGTAAATGTAAGCTATAGTTTTGGTCTTTTATGGTGTAATTCACTTTTACATTGAATACTTAGCCAGAAATTTGAATTAAATCTTAAACACTGCTACATTACCCTTAATATTTTGACAAATAATCCTGAGCAAAAAGTGAGTATTATCAGAAAAAACACAATCACACACTGCAGACCAACCCACTGCACAGTGAGGAAAAGCCACAGATCATTAACAGACACACGACATTAGGAAGACAATTAAAGCAAAGCAACCAGCACTCTCTTCTTAGTCAAGATGATGATTGCAAAACTAAAACAGACACTTGGTAATGCATAAAAACAAGGACAAAACAGAACCCCAACAAAGAATGGAAGCAACATTAAACAATGAATCAACAATTGAAACACCACCTCCTTAGAATGGACAGCAGCCTAAGCCACCTTGATTCATCCTAAATGAGCAAAGTGACCAGGGTAATCAGTGACTGACATCAAATAATTTTCTTTTACATACCTCGTCAGGTTGTAAAATTGGCTTGTTTAAATTTGAGTGTATGTGTAACAGGGTTCATACAGGGAGTATGAGTAAAGTTCAAGGACTTTTCAAGGACTATTAAAAGCTTCTCCAACAGTTTTCAAAGACTAAAGTTAATGAAAAATACCGATTGAAGTGTTAAAATTCTTCTTCAGAAATGCTAGACTGAGATAATGGAGACATAAGTACTGGAAAATTGGTATAAAATTGGGTGCTTTTATTTGATGCAGAATATGCTGCACCAAATATAGGCACAACAATCTATACTGATTAATTTCTCTATGTACAGTGCTTAGCCCTACAGAAAATAATAGAATTCAAAGACTTTTCAATGTCTTGAGTGATTTTCCAGTACTTTTCAAGGCAGATTTAATTTTCAAGGACTTTTCAAAAAAGCCCTCTAAATTCAAGTACTTTTCAAACCTGTGCGAACCCTGTGTAATCAGTAGACAAAGAGTCTAGAGTAAGGGTCAATGAGGTGTTTACACATTGACTGCAAAAAAAAAAAACTTTGCATGCTGGGTATTTTTTACGATTGTGTTATCGTCTACTGACCAAAAAATTCTTTCAGGAACACTATCAAAGTGTCAAACGGTTTGGATCCAGATCAGATCCAGCGGTCTGTTGGTCCTGCTTTGGGTCTAAACTGCTTGCAAAGGTTATCAGTAGACTAGCAAGTTGCTGCTTGGAAGGAAAGAGTTAATGACTAGATAAAGTGTTCAGCTATTCGTAAATGAGGTATTCATCCACTGAATCCCCAAATTATATGAGTATGTGTAAGATCAGGCGCGTAGCTAGGCGAAGGCCAGGAAGCCTTGGTTTCAGCATCATTATGGGCCTCGATGCGAGAACCCCTGACTTTGATGCTTGCGAACAACAAAGGTGCAGACCAGCCTGCGCATCCGCGCTGTCTGATCAGCACCTTTGTTATTCGCTATCTAAAAAGTAAAGTAACTAGGTCTGATATCTCTTTAGTCTCCAATTTGTTTGGTGGGCTTCAGCATGATAAAGCCTCTGACTACGTCCCTGATTATCTTTGTGTAACTCTTACTATTTAAAGTATTTTTCTTTCAGATTGGTCAAACTGGTAAAACTAGATGTGTAAAAATGGCTGATAGTCAGCAATGCATGAGCATGCATGCTCTTTGACGTTAGCAGCAACCTGCTCTGCAGGTAAGAGTGTGCAATTAACCATAAAGCACCACCTACATTTTGCAGCAGACGACAATTTCAAATTTTTCCATTTTTTCAAAAATAACCAATAAGGCATGATATTTCACGAGAATCCTATGCTGGCAGACGATTCTCATGAAATACCATACCTTAATTTTGTCAAAAATTAGGAAAGATGTCGGAGAATTTGTCGTCTGCTGCAGTCGTGATTGGTGCTTTAAGGGTTAAAAATAATTTTCCTATTTCTTGAATAAAAAGAGTTGTATTGAGCTAAAATATATGTTTGCACTGTTAGCTAAGACAATAATCAAAATTATTGCATAATATCCAGGCTACACGCTCAATGTCATGATTTTTGTGATCATCCAAAACACATGAGTAAACTGATTGGTAAAAAAACATTCACAATTTTATGCGCAAAAATTTTGTTTATCTAAAATTGTGAGAGTATTACCAGACTTTTGCAATGTTAAGAACAGTTTATCTTTAAGATCATTTTCCAATGCTTACCTGGCACCCCAGTTACACTGCACCAGTCGCCAGTCTCCGTCAATAAGGACAGCATTCCATGTATTCTGAAACATCTCCGGCTGTATTTTCATTCCTGGTTCATAGCCAACACTTTTAGAATGCCCCTTGATTTCAACACAGTGGAGGCCAGCATAACTGTGAACAGAAAGTAATAGGATAAAAGTTCTGACCAGTATTCTTCCAGTTAAGCAACAACATATATTTTAACAAGACCAATCTCTGCTCTGGACTTGCGGAGCCAAATTACTGATTGTATATTTACATATCTATATGGGGAAACTATGTCTAAGTTCAACATCCAAAAATGTAAGAAAATATATATCAAAACTGCACAAAAAAGAAGGTGCTCATCATCAATATGTCAGAAATCAGTATTCAAGGTTTAAATAGAAAGGAATGAAAAGTGTTGAAGTTACAGATTACCAAATGTAAGCACCCCAAAAGTGGTGTAGAGGTAATAATGTGTAAGTTCAACACTGCCAAAAATATAATAAACTTTTATCAATTGTGCACAAAATAGGAGATGCACACCTTCAATGTGTGAAGAATCATTATGAAAAGTATAAATTATGCATCAGGATTGGTCAACTCTCTTCGTTTTATCTTGATGAGCATCACTGTTCTCAGGTTGACAAATCCTGATGTTAAAGCTGCATACTCTGAAACTATGAACATTTTTCGAAAAATCTTATTTTCTTTTTAAATCATTTGTAAAAGTAGAATTAAGCTATGTTTTCACAATACAAATGTTCAGTACAGCTGAAAACTGCATGGAAAAGTGAATTATCTTATCAAATTGGTGTTTTTTCTCTTGTTGGTAATTATTTGCGTCCCTCCAATAATTCTAGACCGTTGAATATTAACATAAATGCAGTTGTTTTGATAGTGATAACTTGTTAAGATTTACGAAAATTATAAAATGTTTATCTGAAGTTGAGTATTTTTACTGTGTTCATGAAAATAAAAACATTATTTTTAAAATTAGAAGATCAAAAGTTACAGACTATGCAGCTTTAACCTCAAAAGAATGCATCAATTGTATAATGGTGATTAGTGCAATAAGGGTAACATGTCATTATGCTTACACGTCATCCTGGTAACTAGTCCTTCCTGGATACTTAAAATTGGATTGAAAAGTTAGTAAAAACTTTACTTGCATCTACCATAATAAGTAAGGGTGCAACGATCAGGAATCGATACAATCAAGTACCACACCTGATCCAGGATACCAATGTGAAAGTAACAAACTCACAGTTAGACACCACAAACGAGAGCCAAGAAATCAGCCCTTTCCCAGCAGGTGACCACAAGGCACAAATAAACAGACGCACACAAAGGCATAACAAACACAAGAGAGAAAAACATAAATGATCCACAAAGGAAGTACCGCCTTGGAACGGTCAGTAAAAATATTTTACTGGAGGGCTTAATTAAACCAGTTTCACAGCGCCAACCTAAGCCTTAATTCAGACAGATTGTAAGCACTAGACCCGAAAGAGTCAGAAACATATCTTGTTCAATTTCAAAAAAGAGAAAGATGTGATAAAGGAACTATGAAATTTGCTGTCTGTTTACAGTTAGCCATATAAAGTCCAGCTGTTTGTATGGCCAGATTCAGATTTACTCTTCCCAATATAACTATATAAAGATGCACTTCTAAAATATGTAATTATACATCTAAAACATGAGATGCTATTTAATAAAACAAACAGCCTAACATAACATGACGCCAAATTATAGCAAATTGTGTGGTATGCATAGACTCTTAAATCTGGCCCTCCATGTATCAAGTTTGAGTATATGCCATATAGTGTAGACATAGACAATCCAATAAAATGTACAGCTGGTTGATTTTGATTTATGTTTAACAGGGTAATCCATCAGTAATAACTGAAAGTAACCACTTCATTGGTTAGCCACTAAACTATATTTTGCTAGACTTCAAAAGCTTTACTTGTTTTGTAATCTATCAAATGTAAGTTGAATGAGTCCCATAAACTAATATTAAAGAGACAGTATCTGTACTACTCCAATAAACCTGGGACATACATTGAATAATACTGGGTTTGGTTTGGAAAAAGTGTAAAGCCAGATCATAATGTGTCCTATATAGTCTGCATTATTTCCATAATCCAGCCTATCAATTAATTTATAACACCTCATTAGATAGACAAATTGACATGTTCAAAGTCTTGATACAGAATGTTCAGGTGTTTTGAATGTATTTTTTGCAACATGAGCACTCGTGTAGGATCAATAGAGGATCTTACACGAGTGCACATTACCCACAAGTCTCACATTTTATCGCCATTTCCCTACTTATTTAATACTTTCAATAAAACAGAAGCACGAAAGTTATATTATATTTAATTTATGACGTTATATTACTTTGGATACGCATTTGGAATAAAAATGTTATGAGTTTGTCATTAAGTAGGCAATGTTGTTCTGGACGCCAATACAAAACGTTGCTTTATCTGTAAACCACTAGTGGTTTTTTGGGGTTTTTTAATACATAACACATCACTCCCAGACACAAATAGAATATAAACATGAAGTAAGATCGTTTGCATGTGTGTTTTTTTAATTTGATTAAATTGTAAGCTAACCTACCTGCAGAGCCTCATAAAGAGCACATGGTACGTCTCAGTACCAAACTTGATTCCCCTGAGTAGTCCCATAGGTGTGTCCGCCTCAAGACTTTCAGTAAAATCCATGACATTGAGATCCTTCACTGTAATCCAGCGGAATATCGCCCTGTAAGGCAAATCAAACACATTAGGCATACACAGGCCTTCAGATTTATGGTGGGCCCGGGTCATTGTCCCATGATTTCAAAATATGGCCCATCACTTTCCAAGGCAGTGGGCCCAGTAGACCCATCCGTTTTATTTGTGAAAAAATCTCACTTTAATAAAAATATTCATCTTACGGCGATCTTAACAACAAATGGTAGCTTAATGAAGGTCGAAAGGATTGCAGAATGCTCCCCTTGGAGCATTGTGCAATACTTTTTACCTCCATTAAGCAATAATTGGTCTTCTTTTTTGAGCAGCCGCTTAGGACAGGGTTTATTGTATAATCAGCAGTCAATATACATATATGCATACAAGTGTCTGTGTCAGTGTGTAGGTAAAGTATACTACACAAATGTCTACTGTGTTTAGTTTAATATGCTTGGGCCCATCATTTCAGAAAATGGCCAACCATTTTTTGCTCCATGGGTTATTTTGGCCCACCAATCTTGAAAAAAAATCTGAAGCCCTGCATACATGTGCGTGTGTATGAAAGTTACTGTAAAACAACTCATACATTCAATGTGATGTAATGTTTCTTTAATTTGAATAGAAAAAGTAAGTTCTGGTGTCATTTATTCTCTGTTAATATATAACCTTTGTGCTAGGGACTAGTTTTAGAGATTCTGCATTTTGATTATTATATATTTGTCCTCTCCTAACTCTGCAATTATTTCATTAATGATTTGTTTGATTTGATTGTTCACGTCCCAGTCAAAAAATCAGTCATGTCAGGATGATTTCCTGTCTTCCTGGGTTGAACAGGTACTTAGCAGAGGATAAAGTGTCTCGCATAAGAACACAACACAGTCCCTCAAATGAGTTTCAAACTGACGACCGTTTGAATCAAAGTCTAAAACTCTACCAACTGAGCCACTGTGTGATCCTCTACTATATATTAACCATAGATGTGACCATAGATATAATTGGCTAATACCAGGGCTTTGAAAAGATAACTGTCAATTTTCCCATCGTGTCCTTGCCCCACTGGTCAGTAGCTACAAATGGCAGGTACATAACAAATATTTACGAAGCTCAGAGACACAATAGTAGATAAAGCTACCAAGTGGCATGGGGTGGGGGCAAAACAGGTTTATTGCCATATCTCTACACCCTAGATTTTTGTGTTCGACTAACCAGCTTGTGTAACTGGCATTTTTCTGTATCATCTCAGACACATTATTTGTTACTAAATATTGGCTTTATATTTTTTCATTATAGGTAACAGAGAAATGTGGATTTCTTTGGAATATTGAACCCTTAAAGCGCCAATCACAACTGCAGCAGATGACAATTTTGTGAGATCTTTTCTATTTTTTCTATAAAAAAGTTATGATATTTCATGATAATCATCTGCCAGCATTTGATTCTCACTGGCAGAAGATTCTCATGAAATATGCCTTATTTGTTATTTTTGAAAAAGTGGCAAAATTTAAAATTTTCGTCTGCTGCAAATTATACGTGGTGCTTTAAGGGTTAATCATTGCATGCTAGATAATTCCAAACAAGTATTGATTTCCTATTGTATAATAGAGTACCATACAAATGAAGCAAGTACAAACAGTGAAATTTGATCAGACTGCGCTGTAGTTTTGCTTTTTACAAAATTTAGCAGAGTCATCAGGATATTGCAAACAAAACTTTGTTTAAGAAACAGGACCAGTGACAACGTAGGCTGAAATGAGTATACAATGCTCACTAATTTCCTATTACCTGTTGGCTTTGCCCTGAGTCATATATCAAGTTAATCGAGCCTTTTCATTCTTGGTGATAAAATATTCATTTGATTGAACAGAGGATGATTAATATGAGGATTTAAAAAACTTCATAATTGCACAATGGGGCGTAAAATGATGATATAAAAATCAGGTCAGAGTGGGGTTTACAACAGAAAAGGTACCATCACATCTTCATGGAGGATTGTTTTCTTATATAAGATTGGAAATTTTGTCTTTAAGCCTGCTCGGATCAATGGAAAAATAAAGATATAGAATGAGCAGAATCTCTGAAGAGTTTTGATTACTCTGATTGTTTGTTTGTTTGATTTCATTCTTTATGCCCCAGTCAACAATTTTTCAGTTATATTGGGACGGGTCTTTCTGGGTTGAACCAGTTCCGAGCAAGCATTAATGTGTCTTGCTCAAGGACACAACGCAGTGACACTGGTGAGGCAACCCGCAACCCCTCTGTCTCGAGCACTCTACAACTGAGCCATTGTTATTCCTGGTTACTCCAATTGCAAAAAGCAAGTATTTGTTTGTTTTTATTGAAAGGAACAAGTAAAGGAACTATTTTTAAGACACATCTATTTTAGGAAACACGCATGACATACCTGACTTTTTCCAGATCTGTGAGCAATTTATCTGTGAGTTCATGTACAAGATCCGTATATGTCATCTGTTCATTTTGAGCAACCTGTCAGGAAAAAAGAGCTGGATGATATTTTTGACATATTAAATTATATTATTAACCAAATTAATTGATGGTCTCAGCCATCTACCAGCCGAGCATGCTTCAGTGGCGTTTGTTAATATATTTATTAAAATGAGTTTGTTACACTTAGTATTTCATCATCTTTCATTAATATCTTTCAATATTTCGACAATGCCTAGAGATAGTGTTTGGAGCTAGCATCTTTTCTAATGCCCCCTCTTTGCAGTATCATATGCCATGCGGGCTAGTTTTGTTTTCCTTGATTAAAATGGCAAAGCTATGAATAGAAAAAAGGGTTTCATCAAACGTTTGCTTAATTGGTTGTCTTGTCTATCAACCAACATGTCTGTGGAAGGATTTGTTTGAGCATACACACTGTGTTTTGTCTCACATAGAAGTTTATTGTGATGACCCCTCCCCCACCCAACCCCCCCCCCCCCAAAAAAAAAAATGTTTCATTTAAGCAATGGAAATAAAACAGAACGATAGCCTCGAATCTGGAGCCCTTTTTAACTATTCTTTTGCTGAATTGAAATCGGGTGTGTCTCTTTTTAAGAGTGGATGAAAAAGATCAGAAAAATTAATATGCTGTCAAGCCAGCTTGCGACTGGAGTAGTTAACCTTGTTGATTGGATACAGTTTCTAATGCGGCACATCAACACAACACATTTAGTATGGCAAAAGTTTCGATTGTCACTTTAGTAGCTCTCACTTTAAAAATTCTTGTCATACTGAGCCTGGATACATCTTGTTTCAAAAACAGTGTAGATCCAGATCAGCTAGCTTCTTAGAAGCCAGCTGATCAGGATTCACGCTGTTTCCACTCTGCTTGCAAAATCATGCTAATTACTGAAATCTGGCAAGTTGATTGGATGAAATTCAGGAGGAGTGTAGTACACATTTTCAGAATGACAAGGGTTGACAAAGGTTTCTTGTACCTTAAATACATTTTCATCCAGATTGTCAAAGACCCTTGGGTCTGTGTATATATCATCTTTCCTGCAACTAGGTGGATGGGGGCCTGGCATTTCAGTACTTTTGGTCTGTTCAAGGGTTTCCATGGTTTCAATAATCTCCTTGACAACTTCTATATTCTCACTGGGGTCTTCTAGTGGAGGCGGCTGCAACATAAAATAAAACAACTTAATTATTTTCAGACCAATTGTTTTTTTCATAACGCAACATACAGTAAAGTCAGAATGTCCCCCAGGGCGGGGTACTCTGATATTTTATACATAGGTAGGCTCTGTTCATTTTTTTGGGGGTTCATAATTTTGAATTTTAATATTTTTGGGGGGTTTCAGAAAAATGAATATTTTTTGGGGTCATCACAAAATTGGACTATATTGAGGGTCATTTCTATGCATTTTAGGGTCTTTTCTCAAGGTCAAGTTACGGAATGGGGGTATTTTGGGGGGTTGTTAAAATTTTTTAAGGGTGCTTGAAATTCCTGATTACTTTTTTTGGGGGGAGGGGTGAAGGGTAGATACTGGGCCCGAGCCTACATATGAAGAAAAAAAGAGGGTACCCCACTGGGGATGGTCCATTGTAGATATTGAGGTTCACAGGTTATAAATTCCAAACAAAATTTGTATTTTTGTAAAGATTGGTTTTGTCTTAGCAAACAGTGCAGACCCTGATGAAATGCAGCATTATGCTGCATTTCATCTCGGTCTTCACTGTTTGCAAAACATACCCGTTTAGTGGTTTTGAGTCTACAAAGGGTTAACGTATAATACAATACCTGCACAAAGGCTGTTGATAGGTCATGTAGACCTCACACATAAATTTATCATCTAAAGAATTTATCATAAAACAATTAAGCTACTACAAGGTGTTACCCAGATTAGGGTTAAGTATATATGCAGCAACTGAGCTAAAATTGCATTCTTTGTCAAGAAATCTTTAACATTGGTGTAAGTATGCGCTTGAAGGTTTTAGAAATACCTCATGTGATTTGCTAAACAATATTCACTGCACCTCTCAGCGCTTTTAGCATTTAAGCGAATTTAGCACACTTTAAAAAGACACCACTCCCAATACCAATACCAAGGGGGTAATTTCAATATTTTTGGAGTTTTCAGAAAAATAAATATTTTTTTGAGCTGTTTTGAGAATTGTGCTATGGCATTAAACATTGTCTGAAAGACTTTCATTAAGAATAAGTTCGAATAAATGTATTTTGTACAATGTTAAATCTATTCGTCTTTGCTTCTGACTCCAGATTAAGTTATAATGTGTCAAACTATAGCTGTAATTTGACAGGCACTCGCCTCTAAGGCTTCTGAATTACAGAAGGAGAAGTACTATTCATCATATTATAGTACTTCTCGCTTACTGTAATGGCGGCACCTCATGAAAGCGTAATTAGGACTGGACAACCTTAGACATAGGTAAAAGCTGAAAATGAGACGTGGTTTTATTCAAAAGTAACTAGTACTGTATCATCTTGTGCCATTACCTCAGTATAGACACACAACACATTATTTAGTCCTTAAAACGTCAGCAAAGTAACTGCATCTGAAAATGTCTATTTAACATTTATTAAGCATAGAGGCAAACATTGTGGACCCAGATCAGACTGCTCCTGTAGGAGCAGTCTGATTTTGGTCCATACTGTTTCTCTATGAGGCTTCAAATATCTAAGTAGACTACAAAAAAAACATACATTTTGTGATTATGCGCTTTAAGGGTTAATAAATGTTAGTTCAGTGTGTATTGGGTTAGGATTTTCATGAAATGCACGCACGTTTGCGCGGCCCAATCAACTTATTTATTCTTCAACAAATTATAAATAGAACCTGATTTCCCTTGTTTAGCAGATGAAATAGCCGAACCACGCCTAGATATAAATATTAAAGTTGCCGCCTTTACAGTAAGCATAAAGTCTATTAATACCTGTGCTTCTAATTCACGTTCTAAATCTCGTTTCAACTCTTCTTTCTTAGCAGCCAGCAGTTCCAACATCTGATGACTTTGTTTCTGTACGAGGTTTGACGTCATCGCTTGTTCTTTCTCTTTTATACGCAACGTCATCGACTCTTTCTTCTTCTCTCGCTTCATAGTCATTGTTTGTTCCAGTTGTTTCTTTTGAGACTCGAAGTGCATTGTCATTACCTGAAATACACATTTTTATTTTAGGAACTACTTTTTTGCTTTACATTACGAGTGTACGTGTTTAAGGTATTTTTAAAAAGGTGTGCAGCAGAGTGAATTTGGTGAAATTAACATTTCGGACTGCAGTTTCCTCTCGTCAAGTTATGGGAATGATGTCAAAAAGATGTGAGCTATGGAAAATATACCACACTAAATATGGCCCTTTTCTTGCAACTGATTGGCTGAAAACAAAAGGAAGTAGGTGGGTCACCCCATGGTCTAAACATTTTTATTGAAGGATCTACTTTTTTGCTTTTCACTATGAGTGTACATGTTTAAGGTGTTTGAAGTGAGTTATACAAATTAGTTTCATATCTTGTACATTTCCCGCCTTTGTGACAGCAAACAACTGAATTATCACATGCAAGTTAGTTAGTTTATTTTTATTTTTTATCGGTCAGTTCATTCTTCAAAGAGTTGGTTAAATCACGGGTAAGAAACTTCATAAACAGATCCACCATCTCTGTATATGGAGGCTGAAAAGATCGCCTAAAACTTAATATATTTCTTTTATCGTGTTAAATAGCGAAAAAAGGCGAATGCTGTGGTCTACTCTGGTTCCAAGCTGATGTGAGCTATAAACTGTGTACGATTTGATCTGAATCGTTGTTGTCGTGAGATAAACAACCTTTATGTACCTCACAACAAAAAGGATTCAGACAAAACCGTACCCAATTTGCAGCTCGCATCAGCTTAGATAAGAAGTTTAAAGACCAGAGCCAAGCCCTACATTCTGAGTTTTTCGTTATTTGACACCATAAAAGTACCAAATGGAAAACTTACGGTTTCAGGCGATTTTTCAGCCTCCATATACAGACCCCGAAAGACCCTCATAAGATTTCCTTTTCAGAGCCCCGGTTTTGTTTATGAAGCTTCCTAATTGTGTTAAATGTATATATGGATTCCATTACTCAGTTTAATAGCAGGGTACATGATACCAGCCATAAGCAATTCTGAACTTTGCATTGTTTTTGTAGAAAACCCGCAATTTCTGTTGAAAACACAGTCACTCTTTGACTATTTGAAGATTATTTTTCAGCTTTACCGAGTGGACAAGTCTCCATATCGGCACCAACCCTTAAGTTGGTTCCCATCTTTTTATTACAATTTCCTTAACGATTTATGTTACGAGTGTTACAACCAGGCAACCACCAATTTAGCATTTTATTCAAATGAAACATCTACAGATTAGCTGTCAATAATATGAAATTGGCTATCTATCTATTGTCATTCAATTGCATGCTAAACTACACAAAAACGTGTTCATTTCTACATGATCATTACACTGAGACATAAAAACAGTTGAAATGTTTGTGAGATAAAAAGGTTTGTGATGCAAAACACTCATTTATTGAAAAGGCATATGTTGTAGGTGCACATTGGAATTGCCTCAATGTTACTGAAGTTATAGAAACTTTTTTTTTTTTAAATATACGTTTATCAAGAATGATGTCCATTGGCTTTATCTCTTTAAAACTTTGGTACCAGTAAAATGCATTTAAGCCCCTGTGGCTTGGGCTGCTGTCGTTTCTAAGGCAGTGGTTCTGTTGTTGTTGACTTTTTGTTAATTGTAACTCCCATTGTGGGAGTCTGTAATTGTTCTATGTTTTGTTGTACGTTACTTTATGCCTATTCTAGTATTGCAATCATCTTGATGGGAGAGAGAGCTGGTTACTTTGCTTAATTTGTCTTCCTGATGTCTCGTGATGGTTGAGTGGCTCTTCCTCGCGGTGCCATGGGGTTGTCTGCGGTTTGTGATTGTGGTATTTCCTAATCATACTCACTATTTTTCAGTATTATATGACAGCTATATCACCAAATTTAATGTTTGTGGCCGTGTTCCTTGGCTGTACCAGTACTGGCCGGGTGGGTTTATATTTTTTTTGTGGTTCTATGTCCATGATCACCCGAAGGCTCAACCGGCAGTTGTTCTGGTTTTAAAGCGTCTCAGAAGACGGGGCAACGGCTCATCCGACAGACTGGGAGAAGCCGGGAATCGAACCTGCGACCCCTGGTTTATATATAGGTTTTCCCTGGTTTATACATAGGTTTATCCCCTACACCACGGCGGCACCAAATTTCATTTCATGCACTATGCTATTGCTAAGCTGGTACTTGCGTGGCTGTATATATCACATATGAAATTTAAAAACTTTGATTCTGAACTTTTTTTTGTTTGAATTCTGTAAAATTAAGTAAACCTTTGTTAATAGAGGGATTCTTTAATTTGGTTTCAACAGTAAAGTTTGAATGGTACGATTTATATGTTAAATTGGCATAGTATTACAATTCTTGCTGTTCTCGGAGATCGGTTAGTATTCATTTGTATCTTTTCAAACAGCATAGACCCGATGAAACGTCATATCTGGTTAGAATTTGCATTGTTGGTCAAAATGTTCTTTTTCAGGTCGGTTGGTGTAAGAATACGTTGCATGTAGGTATAGAATTAGTATTAATTACTTTATGAGAAATTCAAGCATTAATGAATTCGTTCTAAGCTTCTGGAGTGTTTATGTTGTTGCTGCCGTTGTTGTTATTCTTATTATAATTGTGGCTTCAGATACAGTTCGTTGCTTATCTGGATCGGATAAGTGCTTTCTTGTGCGACATTAGTCAATGGTCGGTCTGCCAAAGTTTATATACGATTGTATAATACATTCCTGGACCAACGGGTATATTTGAGTCGCGACATGTGATTTCCAACAAAGTGATATGTGCGACAAGCAAAGGCTCAGACCAGCCTGCGCATACGCGCAGTCTGATCAGAGCCCTTGCTAGTCGCTTGAATATTCTATGAGTGTTAAGCTACTGACCGAACATTATTAGGAGTTTCTAAGCTTAAAACGAGGCTGCACAAGCTCGTCTGAGCCTACACTTGTTAAAATGCCACATTGTTGGAAATCACATGTCGTGGCTCATTTTTGTAATAATGCGTCCACTGATTTTTCACCTTTGGATTTAGAGGCAGGTTCCAAAAGACCATGTTATCAAACTTGAAAACAGTCGTGTCTTGTTCAGGGTGTAACATTCTTCCACAAGAGTACTTATGCGTACTTAGTCGAAGTATTTGCCACAGGTTTTGTCAACATTCAGACCAAACAATACAAGTTTACTTAGCAAAATCAGCCCACTCATACAAAAAGGTACGCACTTATCTGATCTGCGTATTATATGATGTCTCGAAGCCAATATTCATAGTGTATATTGCTTCGAGATGATGTTATTTAAACATGATTGAGCAAATATGGCCGCTAGACGAGGGTTCGAATTGGGTGGTGAGGGGCGGTGTGTAATTCTTTTATCAATTTAACCATTATTATTTTCATTATTATTTGTTTTACTTTTCATTAAAAATATGTTTTCTTCAAGCGTTTTTCTTCATACTAAAATGATTAAATATCATTTTGCTTTATTTTCTGTACCTTTCTTTAACATTTTCCAACTTTTCTTTATATTCTAAGCCCTAGACAAGCCACTAGTCATATAAATAAGATTTTTTCTGTAAATGTAAGCAACTGTTTGGTCATTTGTAATAGCTAGTCTGATTTTCATCGCATCTGTGCTTAGATTTAACTTGAAATTGAGACAGAAGAGAAGACTAGCTGTATGGTGTAATATATCTTTGATTTTATAGATTTTATCCCAATGTATAGAAAATTCATTTTAACGTCTGGAGGACAGTCTATCTAAGTCCCTATTTTTTTCTTATTTAAGCATTCTATCTTTTTTATTTACTGTTTTTTTTTTATCATTATTTTTCTCCTAAATCACCCAGGAATTCCTCATCTAGATCCTCTCGGTCTGTTTTTGAAACATCATCTACTCTGCAAGCAACAAAGACTCAGGCGAGACTGTGCCAAAGCGCAGCCTCGTCTGAGTCTTTGGTGATCGCCTTTACATAATGTACCCTTAAACCATTGCCTGGCTCAAATACTCAGTGTATGCCCTTTTCCCATGAGCTAGCTCAATTTTTCAGGATCTACCCTTTTCTCATGGGCAAGCTCAAATATTCAGGACATAAGTATTAATCATGCGGTGGGAATTAGCAGGCGACATTTTTCAGGGATTTCACTTTCTTCTGCCTGAAGAACTGGAACATGAGGTCAAGGTCGTTCACAATAAAACACCTAAGTCTGCAACTGTCACGCCAGGAACGAATTTTTTAGTCTTCAAGATTTATGTAATGTTGGTCCTTTGATGCGCACACCAGTGGAATTAAGTGGACTTAAAGGGTTTTAAGTATATAGTAGTAGGAAAAATGGAAGAAGATAATATCCCAAACTAGAACACACTAGTGACGAAAAAGGTATGTTGTAGTGCAAGTACCTTACAACCATGACAAACTTCCTCATCCTCCCACACATACAAGTTTGCATTTGATGGTCCATCGAAAACTTATGGTATTACTTTGATGGCGAATGATCGCGTGAAATGTACAAAAGATGAAACCTATGCAATTTTGCACAGGTTTCATATTTTTCACATTTCTTACGATTGTAGCAGCATCAAAATAGAATTATCGCATGCATTCTAAACTAGTTTTAAAACATATTTATCAGCGCATTCTTGAAAGTATTTGGAAAGGGCATATGGGTTTACACTTGAAAATTGTACAGAAATATATGTACAAATCTACCCTTAAAAGAGGTACCAGCAATTATGCAATTTTGAACATAACATTTATTCTATTTGTAGAAATATGTCAAATTTGGTGGAAAAAGCGGTCGACGAATTGAATCTGTTCAGCATTATACCAGATTTACAGAGGGCAGGTCTTCATAATGTCCCGTTTTTATTGGAACTGTATTTGTTATTCTGTCAGCACAAATATATATCTAGAATATATTTTTGTCCTTACAGAATAACAAATACCGTGTCAATAATTCACATTAAACATGTGCATCTTTATTATGGCTGAGGAGTGGAGTATCGAAGTTGCAACTTCAGGACATGGATTTCATCCGCAAGGACACACGGTCGCTCATATGGCTAGATTGTACATTTATGCATAACATACAGTTGTGGTCGACATGCCATGGTCGACATTTTGCACAACTTTTAATATTCAGCAATTTTAATTAGTTAAGATTTTCGACCAGCAATCCCGTATGATTAGTAGAACAATCCAATAAGATTGAACACCCTTAGCATGGAACGTTCTATCAAGCTATATGTGTTAACGTGAGGACATAACCAGCTCATGAGACCAATTTTCTCTTATTGCAGGTCAAAAGTATTGCAGAATGCCCCCCTTGGAGCGGAGCATTCTGCAAAACGTTAGACCTTCATTAAGCTACCATTTGTCATTAACGACGAGGCCCAATTGTTTTAAAGTACAGTAAAACCTGTGTTAAACGGCCACTCAAAAATAGACAAAACAAGGCTCCTAATGACAAATGGTAGCTTAATTAATGAAGGTCAAAAGTATTGCAGAATGCTCTCCTTCTGCAATGCTTTTGACCTGCACTAAGCGATAATTGGTCTTGAAAACCAATTTTGGTCTTTTTGAGAGTGGTCGTTTTACACAGGTTTTACTGTATGGCCCAAACAAACCTTTCGCTCTTCCTCCGGCGTTTTCTTCTTCTTCTTTGACAGATTTCTCTCGTACATATCCGTGAGCTCCTTCAGTTTGACCTCCCATTCCTTCTTGATTTCATCCGTCAACTTCCGTTTTTCATTCTCTCTCTCCATCTGGAACACCTTGAACATCTCGTCTTCTTCTCTTCTCAGTTCCTTCTCCAACTTTACCTGGGCCTCCACTAGCCGCTTCTTGTACTGAAAAAAGATAATAAGGCATGAGGGGACATTTTTCGAATTTGGGGATGAACGAATTTTAATATATTCTTGTATAGGGGTCCTAAATAGTATATTTTGATAGTAAAATGATGCTATATGAGCATATTTCAGCTTAAAGCCTTTACGGATGTGTATTTCTACAAGTTTGAATGAAATACGAAACTAAAACTTCCTAGCTTACAGCCCTGATTGCGGTGAAGGGCAGTTGACAGTTGGTTCCAGTGAGCATTTAAATTGCCCTGAATTACGAGAGATATTGCCAAAAAGTTAATTGGTTAGTAAAGTGTCCCCTTTTGATTTTGAATATTGTGTAATATTGATCTACAGACTGAAAGTGGTGACATGCAGGTAACTACAGTTTCCATATAAAGTTGTGTTGGAGTCAGTGTATTTTCACTATTGAAAAAGTGTTGATGGGGATATAATAAATACTCCACTGGTACCTAGCTTTGGGCCATAGAGTCTTTATTTTTAATTTTCAGACTTTGACTCTTGTGGGGAGTAAGACAAGGTAGTAAGTGAGTTGGTGTGCTTATTTGTTGAGAAGTTACTAAGTTTTTAAAAAAAAGTATGCGTTAGTGGACCAAAAGGTCCTCAAAAGAACCGCCCCGTGATGCCTAAGATTCTAGTTAGCAGGGCATAGTTACATTTCGGCATGATGGCGTGCCGGTCAGTCTTTAGTTTGGAAGAATCAACATTCTTATTTCTCAACCAAAACATATGTTGTGGGTAGTCAAAAGAACCGTCTCACATTATTTTAAAACTGATAGGTAAGAAGGTAAGAATATATTTACAATTTTACGCTAAAAATTCTGTTTATAAATCTAAACCTATGGATAATCATATCTAAAAACTATATAACTCGAAACGCCTGATTGATTGAGTTCTGAGTCCCAGTCAACACTATCTCAGTCGTGTCGGGATTCCCCAAAGAGAGAGGGAGAGAGAAAATACTCATGGGTTAGACTAAAGACCCGATCCCCACCCAAATTTGTCTCAAGTGAAGCAAATATCATCATGCCAATAAAGCCATATATATGACAGGGCCATCTTTCTGAAAGTTGCAGCAAAGAGTGCACGACCTTACCATTCGCTTTCTTGATAGGAAAGAATGACAATAATCGTGTTTGTTTTTGCCATTATATCATGTAAAGACAACAATGTTGCATGCATGCGTTTAAGCACTCTCTGGTACCATACCATTTGAACACTCATCTCATTTTTTATGTTCGGAAATTCTTGAATATAAAACTCCATCGGCCTTCTGTCACGAGCATACTGATTTGGGCATGCATCTAGAAATGCAAATGTTAATACAGCAAACGTTAACCTATATAGTAAAGCGCAAGGCACAACAAAATCGTCTATTCTTAATTTTCGAGGGACCGAATTCAGGACAGAAATAGATGAGCCGCGACATGAGATTTCCAACAATGTGGTATGTGCGACCAGCAAAGACTCAGATCAGCCTGCGCATACGCGCAGTCTGATCAGAGCCTTTGCTATTCGCTTGAGTATTCTATGATTGTTAAGCTACTGACTGTACGCCATTTGGAGTTTCTAAGCTCAAAATGAGGCTGCACAGGCTCGTCTGAGTTTACACTTGTCAAAATGCCACATTGTTAGAAATCTCATGCCACGGCTCAGATCATATTTTGTGCGCTGCTGTGGTCGTGAATGGCGCAGGTTAACAGACTTAGCTCATTCACAGCTAGCAATGATGACTATGCAACATTTAAATGTAGATAAAAGTAGAACTAGTATGAGTTCAGACTTTTAATGAGCAAATTTATTCAAATGCTCACAAAATAAAATCTACAAACGGCGTACACCTTTTAACACGGCTTGTACTCTAGAATCTCGATCATATATTACCCAACCCAGGACAGAGATGTAGCCTTTTAAACTCTTTTTCGCTTATAACACACGAGCGGACAATTTGATAAACATTGTAGACCAATATGAGAGGCAGTTTTTCCTAGGTCCGTTAACATGGTTAATACATCGATAGAATTACATCTTTAAGTGATTTCTGACAGGTGGGTGATACCTCAAAATAAATACCCATATTGCATTGGGGTAGTTCAGTCAATCAACCCCGTATCAAGAACATGTCAAACTTTAACAAGGGCGTAGTCAGTATGCTGAAAAAGTTACGCACATCAAAGGGAGACTACTCGATCAAGCAGTGGTTCTCTTCAATTGCGTCTCTTTTCAAAATGGGAACTTCTCTCAAAGGAAAGAATTTGCTTCCAGAGGGAGCGAATTCTTTTCTTAAGAATTTGCTCCCAGAGGGAGCGAATTCTTTCCTTTAATAGCAGTTCCTTATGGTATAAAAAATAACTTTTTCCTTATTAGGTGCCTCCCTTTAATGTTACTATTTTTATTACGCACGTGCGTAACTGCGTAATGGGAGCAACGCCAATATTAAGATTTATACCACCCTAACCAACTTTAGCACGAAATATCTTGTGATGTGCAAGGTCTACACTGATGTAGGTGGTATAAAATAGTTATACCATGTTTGTCCACCAGTACGTAAGATAATCCACTCACTTAAGCGCGTGGATTATCTCCACGTACAGGCGGACAACTCATGGTATAACTATTACATATTAGCTACTTGCTAAAATGATATAGAAAGGCAGTATTACTCTATTGTATGAATATCAAGTTCTATCTAGAGATATTTTGTGGGCGGATGTATAATTGTACAGCATTAGGAATAGACACTATAAAATTCAAAATATCGCATTGCAAAACCTTTGAATTGCATTCTAAACTTAGGTTGAGGTTCCTTCCAAAAAGTACTGACCCAGTTCAATCAGAAACAACAGATTGAAATGGTGGGTATTAAGTCATAAATAAGACTGCATGTTTTTTTACGATAATAACCAGCCTTTTTAAAATAAAATAGCCAGCTTTGAGCCCTGGTTAACGACTCATGTATAACGCCCAAATAGCAAGAGGAATACCCTCCTATTATTAAACACGATAGAGGAAATATTTAGATGCAAATTACCTTTTCATGGTTCGTCAACCAGTCAAGGCTCCAACATTTTTATTATGATTTTATTACGAAAATAAATTTGATACATTTTAGTCTGAATCGTAGAAAGGCGCCCTTAATGCGTCTGACAACAATAATTTTGGTGGACATTCGCATGCGCTATTTACTTCATGTACCTAATCAGTAGGTAGCCCCTATAGTTGACAATGAATGTTAACATTTTCATGATTTTTTGCCATCAAAATCACTATACTTTTTACAAGTATGCCCTTCAACATTGTATTATGTGCAGGTCGATTTTTTCAGTTTATGTTGTTTTAATCATTTCATACCATCACCGGTATTTCTCAATTTAGCAAACGCATGGAATGGTATATATATATGTACCGCGGATGTTGTTTTAGTTTTATGCCCTGTTAATGAATACCCCAAAATGGATGAGTGACTACGTGAATCTTCCAACTAACACAGTCCAGACCGAAGCAGTAAACCATGTATATGCGACAGCTACCAAATCTCGCAAACTGCAGTAGCTCTTAGACGTCCATGCACGGATCCAGAAAGTTTTGTCAAAGGGGGTCTAACTTTGACTTTTTCGTTGTTGTATTTTGTCCATTTGTTTAGTTTGATGAGGGGAGGAAGGATCCAAATACCACTATTAGTGGGGCAATCATCGGCACGCCAACGAGCCGCCATTTAAGCCCAACATTGAATGCTGGCTTGGTAGCCTTGTGATTTAAAGGGGATCCGGACCAGTACTGCTAAGAAACACTATATTTTTGTGATTTTCCAGGGGGTCCGGACTCCCTGCCCCACCCCTCTGGATCCGCGCATGACGTCTTGCTGTTTAATTAGACGTTGAAGACGAACATACAAAATCAGGAATGGACGAACGGATAATGAATAAAGCAATATGTACTATGTGTTTGGGCATAGCAATTTTCACAAGAATAACATAGATATGCGCCTGAATACTGGAATAAATCCTTGAATTTGATAACAATAAAACACGAAAACAAGTGTTTGTAAACATTGCCACAATATATAAAATTTCTTAGGTTTGTCTGGTAATCCCTTAAACCTTAAATAAACATGTCTTATAATCCAGCAGTTATTTTCTTTAAAGTCAGGAAAAAAGGTTTACTGAGAAAATGTTAAAAAGTATGCAATAACATGGAGGTAGACCAATTTCATATGTGCTTTTTTCCGGATTAAAAAGGATATGGGTACGAAAAAGAACCGAATGGACGAGACGATACTAACTTACCACACGTACCCAACTTTTTTCTGGGCAAGCTTGAACAAGCGGTTAGCCAGTACTTTGTGCACATACTTTCGCTTGTAACTGACAACAACCCTTCTTGAATGATCAGCGGAAGGGAGAGGAAAGATCATAGAAATTGTTTCATGATAATTCTCTACGAAAATATGAGACCGGCCGGGGATCGAACTCGCGACCCTTGGATCTGCAGTCAGACACGCATCTGTAGTCAGACACGCGGCCCGGTAGCTTAATATACGTGTGATATTATATAAAAGGCGTAAATTTCACTAAAATGAGGTAATAGATTATGATTATAACATAATTAAATTTCGACTAATTTTGAAATCGTGCAAAGCTTTAGGCGGGTCATCGACGACTTTTTAACCACAACATAGAACATTGTTTACCATACCTTACAAAATTCGTGAAAAAAGACAAAACAATATATGTATAAATTGCATCCATCTTCCTTCGAATACGTTCATAGGGTGTGACCTAAATGCATTTGGGGAGTAAGTATCCATCAAATCTACAACTGCAAACCCAATCGATTTGTCAATATTGTTTAAATGATTGCTTTTGCACTAAGCTGATGCAAAATTAAGTATTGCATAAACAGAATACATGTTTTAACTCAAGCTGTTATCTCATTTCATCTGTGTATCCACTGTTCAATTACTCAGTGTGGCCGTACACGCCTTTTCAAGTACGCAGAGGGATAATTTTAAAATAACTCCAAAACCAGTTCTTTGTCGCAATTGCAGAGCAGCCAATGCTCAGACGAACCTGTGCGTCTGCACAGTCTCGCCATATCATTCGCTGCTCGCACATACAACGACAGGGACATAAATGAATGCCCATGTCAAAATTTAGGTCTACAGTCTCACATGCACATGTAAGGAATGACTACCATTGCGATATTTACCCAAAAAGTGAGTATGATCAGGAAATACCACAATTGCCATGAGCGGATCCAGAATGGGGGGGGGGGGCAGGGGGACCGGACCCCCCCCCCCCTGAAAAATCACAAAAATATAGGGTTTTCTAGCAATACAGGTCCGGATCCCTTAAAAAATCGCTGCTCCCAAGCCAGCATTCAATAATGGGCCATCATCGGCACGCCAGCCATTTAATTGGAAAGAATCAACAACAACAGACCCATCACCTTAGAACGGACAGCAGCAGCCACTGGGGGGGGGGGGGGCTTAAATACATCTCATTTTTACTGCGACTTATGGAGATTTTTCGAGTTATCATGGTTCGAATAACACATAGATGACAGTCAAGTTGTGAAAACATCTAAGAATTATTTTGGTTTAGATCAAAATATATGCATTTGCATTATCTACGAATCAAATAGTGTTAGCAAGTTTAAATATTTCATATAATAGGCAATTATAACAGCTGTCGCCGAGACAGTCACGGAAAATGACCAATTAATAGAGAACAGTGAGAGCTTCGTGGGATTAAGAATTTTTGTGAGTAACGACACTGGTATTCATGGAGATTTATCAGCAGTCACGACTTTGTACTTGGGTTGTCTGATACTGACGGAATCTTCCATTCAGCTTGATACAACAACCCATCAGGCGCAGAACCTTAAAACAACGTCGTACCAACGTCGATGCGACGTCTTGGCGTCGCATCGACGTTGGTACGACGTCCTTTTGACGTCGTGTGGCTGCTGGCAAGCGTTGGAAGGTCTGTTGCACATGTTGAAGGCCGTGGGATAGTCTTCAATGTGCAATGTGCGGTCTTGTATTTATGTCCCAATTGATGCCACGCCTTTATCAATGCATCTGCTCAAGTTAACCAATTTATGACTAATAGAATTCCCCCCCTCATCAATTAATTATACGAATCCATTTCGAGTTCAAGGGTTATTAGGTAGAAATTTACAATATTATTTAAGTTTCAAAAATACATCTGAAATCAAACAGTGCGGCATCTGATTAGGTTTTGCTCTGTTAGCCAATGTCCTATAAAATGAACGCAGTGCTTACAAGGGTCTGCTGTTGTTTATTCATTGCTGTTGATCCCACTGTTTGTGGGTCCCTGTTTTGTTTTGCAGAACTTGTGTTTCTTTCTAGCTTTGCAACCATCTCGTTAGAGAAAGCTGGTTGCCTTAATTTTTGTTGTATTCTGGATATCGTTCTTTGGCTCTACCTTGCGGTGCCATTGGTTGGTCTGTACACTTAACAACACTTATAAGTGTGCACATCTAAATGGACCCATATCTTCATAAACAAAAGTCAGATCATTTTGAAATTTTCAACAGATATAGATAACATACATGACGTGATATTCCTTAAATTTTAATTTTCATAAAACTTTAACTTTTAAAATGCGAAATCAAAAATCAAATATATCGTAAAATAAAAGTTCACAGTTTTCTTTGTTTTAGAATTTATCTTTCTATGACATTTCATTTATGCATATCATTTTTAGTTAAGCATTTTCGAATATAATGGTGGTGGCTCTGTTATGGTGTGGGCAGGTGTGTCCTTACATCATAAAACTAAGATTGTCTTCATAAATGGGAACTTAACTGCAGCTCGCTATCAACATGAAGTGCTGGATACAGGGGTCATTCCATTATCGAGAAACCACAGAGGAATGCAGTTGCTGCACTATGGTGCTCCAGTCCATCGGGCAAGGGCCAGCCCATCATATCTGAATGCAAACAACGTAAATGTCATCGTCTTTCCCCTCCCAAATCACAAAACTTACATGTAATTGAAAACATTTAGGATGAACTAAACCGCTGCGTAAAGAGAACAGGGCCTATTCCGACCACACTGAATCAACTGAGCAAAAATTCATTACGAGTGGAACAAGCTTCCTCAGAATTACGTTCAGCGTTATGTGACGTCAATAAGATGCCATCGTCTTGCCGTAGTGAACAATGCGGGGGACATACTCGCTACTAAGTTTACATGGACATGGACGCCGCTGCAGGATTTGACTTAAGAATATTGTAATATTTACTTTGTTTTGTGATATATTCGATCACGTTTAGTCTCTTCTAAAGTATTGGAAAAAAGTGTGAACTTTGATATTACCATAAATTTGAATTTTGCGTTCGCATTTTTTTTAGTAATTATTTCAATTGAAATAAAATAAATGCAATTTTATTGCACACATGTCGTCTATATTTGTTACCATTTTGAAAATGATATGACGAGTATTAATGGAGATATGAGCCCATTTATATGTGCACACTTATAAGTGTTGTTAAGTGTTGTATGCGATTGTGGCATATCCTGTCCATACTTTCTTTCATAGCTTGATCTAAGCAGGGTTGCCCTTCCAATACGTGTGAAGCATTTTTAAGGGTGTCTAATTATGTTTGATAGCAATGTTGTTGTTTTTTAAATTCCATGAGTACAGATACAATTTACATGTATTATACACAGGCTTTCTTAAAGAACCACTAAAATTATTTCCTGACATTTTTCTTGTTTGTTTCATATCTCGACTTAAAATGAAAATTGATGAACAGGTTTGCCTAGTGTGTCTTGTTGGTATTGATTCAGACAAGGTAACATAAAGTTGCTAACAAAGACACAGTCACAACAGATCATCATCATAAGCCAGGGCAAAGAAAAACAACCAATAAACAGCCCAGACAGCATAAGCATTGGTCCACTATCTGTCGGTCCACTATGGGTCCGCTAAAGAACGCCATTTAAATGGCGTTCTTAAGCGGACCGATAGTGGACCGAGGCTATTATATGCTTACTGGGAGATTAGACCAGCCCACCTGGGTTTTGCATTTCAAAAGAATCTGCTTTTAAAATCGAAGTATCAATTGTGGGAGAAATTTCTGATGAACTGGTACATTTTCTATACTGATGGGCTTTAAAAACGCTACGCTAACTTCCTGCTACATCTTACAAAAGACAGTTGAATGTAAACTTTCTTTGCTTCGATGATGTCATCATAAAGTGGCTTCCTCAGTCAACACTTAAGTTTTAAATATACAGCTTAACTCGACGACATTATGCTTAGTAAAGTTTTCGTCACTGAAACAGTTCTTAAGGGGCAGAGTTTTTAAGTCATTGAATGAGTGGGTACACACAGATTAACGTCAAAAAAGCAGAACTGTTGTATCCCAGACCTGCCAATCAAAATGAAAGCCATTCCTCGATGACTTACAAAGTTCATGACACACCTTTTGATGCTTCTGGTGTTTCTTGATTTAATGAAATAGGGGACCTTTCACTGTTAAAATTTTGTCAAACGAAAGAGTTGATCCCTATCTCAAAGAATTTACATTTTAAGTGCTTTAAATTAATTTGAAGTGGACAAATTTTTCATATGTTACTTATAAATGCACACTCTTTAATATACAATCAAATCGATTGTTTTGCATTCTTTTTTGAGACATACATTAAAACGGCTATCCTAGTTTAGCGTTTTAAAGCCCGTCAGTGTATATATTTCTGAATCTTCTATTCAAAGGATATTTTGCTGATACTTAAATGACGAAAATTATGAATATACTCAGTAATGCATCAAAGCATCTTATTAACTTAACTAACAAAAGTACATGATGGAAACGTTTGGTCATGGATTTAAAAATAGTGAGTTGATAGCATTCAGATTGTTGTACTCTTTGAGGAGAATGTAGAAACAATAAAGTTATAAACCTCTGGAAGGAAAGACAGGTTTAATATTGTTTCTAGAGAGAAAAATAGACGCAACGTAGTTGAAATATCTTAAGGGACATATTTACCCCCTTGAGGGAAAGACATACACACTACAGTTTAAAGACAAATGAGGCAATATAAACACACTGTGATTTAAACAGTTAGTTCAAAGAAACTATAGAAACAATTTGGTTTAAATGCCTGGATGTACTGCGGTAAACACAATGTGGTTTAAATACCATGAGGGAAAGAGAGTTACAATGTGGTTTGATTATATTGAGGAAATAAGAGACACAATGTAGCTTAAATGCCATGAGGGAAAGACATACATATATATAATGTAGTTTGAACTCCCTTGAGGGAAAGATAGACAGAACGTAGGTAGGAAAGCTAAACACAATGTGATTGAAACGCCTAAATGGGAAATATAAACAATCGTTTTATAGAGGAGGCAGTTGTATACACACTGTTCCAAGTTATCCCAAAGGAGCCCCATATATATATATACAATGCTGCTCGAATTTGGGTCAGTTTCTAATTGGAATGCATTGTTTCAACACTGGTTCACTTTGCTATTTATCAGTGGATGTATTTGAAAACTGGATTTATTTTTTCATTATATTATGATATTCCAAAAGATGTCTTTACTGTTATTTTGAAAAAGAAGAAGTCTTCTTTGAAAATATTTACCCTGTAAGAAACGTGCGTAGGATAGGACTAGAAAATGTTACTACGAGGGGTAAACTGGTTTGTATTCTTCAGTAGGAAGCAAAGAAAGAAAGTGTAACAGTAAGATGCATGTTTCATTTGTTTTTGCACGCAAGATATCACTGTGAACAAAATGTTTAGTTTTTATATACATGTATACCATTATTTTAAATGAGAATTAGATTGATGAATGCTTTCACAGATATATTCTGTTTATAAGAAACAAATTGGCAAAGTAGGTTCGCAGTGGTTCAGATGGCATGGTATTAAATTTGGGATATGTGGTTGCTGGTTAAAGTCTTGCGGGGGAGTCACTGTATCGTGTCTCATTTTAGCGGGACGTTTTATCTGCTGCTTGGTGTTCAGGTAGGAAGACCAGTTCCTATATGAACGAAAGATTGTTGACTGGAATGTAAAGAAACAAACCAAAAAGAAAAATGTTTGAAAACTGTTCAAGGCTTTAATGGGTCAGATGGCACAAATTATATATAATTAAATTTGTTATTTATGATTTGAGTTTGCTGAGGTAATTAGAGATATGATGACATAAGGATGATTACATGGATCCTTACAATGTAGCTTGCATGCGCTAAAAGATTTTTTGGAAATAGTATGCGTGGCAATGCGATAAAGTACTTGAGCAATTGGTGTTTGTGCTATGTGTGTGTAGTGATCATAATTTTTATAGAGTTTAGAGAAATGGGCAAAAATATTAAGTGAGTATGATCAGGAAATACAAGTATAATCAAGTATAGATTAGACATTTGAAAAAAAGATATAATGCATGGTACGCAGAATACAATGCAATAATACGCAGTTATAAATAAGCTGTTGCAGGGGCCAGAGATAAAACAAGTACAAATTATTATTAAAATGCTTATTACATGCGCTGCGAGAGTAAAACACTTTTGAAAATATGCAATGCAAAAGAAAAAGAAAAGTTGTATAACATGGTCATGTGCATTTTTAAGCTATGCATGCGAACTAATGATTCGTGTAGTGACTGGCAAATAAAGCAGGCATAATTTTGATTAAAAGTTGGATTATATGTGCTAAAATAATTTTGAAAAAACAAATGAAATGCATGGCACACAGATTAAATGATAAAAAATGCATAACGCAGCAATGTGAGCCCTTATTTGCTATGCATGCGAAATAATGATCTTTGTAGCGACTGGCAAATGAAGCAGGTATAAATATGGATAACATTTGCTAAAAGGCTAAAACGTGTAATGCATGATACACAGAAAACGATTTAAAAAATATATAACACGGCGATGTGAATTTACTTTAGCTATGCATGCGTTATAATGATTCTTGTATATAGCTTAAAAATATAGTAAGTATAAAGTAAATGCGGTTTACATGTGATAAAGGCCTTTTGGGAAAAAAGGCAATTAATGCATGGTGCATGTATAGAATACGATGTGGCAAAGTTGTATAACGCAGCAAAGTGACTATTAGTGTTTTGCATGTGCATTGGTGAGACTGGACAATAGAGTATGTAAAATTACAATTAAAATTTGAATTTTTAACTCGATGAGCTAAAAGTCTTTCGAAAAACATGTAACACATGGTACACATAATACAATAAGCTATGCATGCGAACTAATGATTCGTGTAGTGACTGGCAAACAAAGCAGCCATGATTATGATTAAAATTTGGATTATATGTGCAAAAAGAATTTTGAAAACAATATGTAATGCATGGCACACAGATTACAATGATAAAAATTGCATAACACAGCAACGTGAGCCCTTATTTGCTATGCATGCGAAATAGTGAATTGTTGTAGCGACTGGCAAATGAAGCAGGTAAAAATTATCATCACCAGGTGAATAACATTTGCTAAAAGGCTAAAAACGTGTAATGCATGCTACACAGAAAACGATTAAAAAAATGTATAACGCGGCGATGTGAATTTTCTTTAGTTATGCATGCGTTATAATGATTCTTGTATATAGCTTAAAAAATAGAGTAAGTATAAAGTTTGATTTAAATGCGGTTTACATGTGATAAAGGACTTTTGGGTAAAAAGGCAATTAATGCATGGTGCATGTATAGAATACGATGTGACAAAGTTGTATAATGCGGCAAAGTGAGTAGTTGTGTTTTGCATGTGCATTGATGAGACTATTGTCCATAGAGTAGGTAAAATTACAATTAAAATTTGAATTTATACTATGAGCTAAAAGCCTTTTGAAAAGCATGTTACACATGGTACACAGAATACAATGTGAAAAGTTCTATAACGCAGCAATGTGAGTCCTTTATGCATGCGGATTGGTGATTCTTGTAGAGGCTGGATCATTTTCAAAATGTGGGTTATTTGAGCTGCAAGATGTTTTAAAAAACAAATAAGCATGTATAGTACACAGAATAAGATGTCAAAAAGGTTGTATATGGCAGGAATGTGAATTTTATTGCTTTGAATGGGAGATCATGAATTATGCAGAAATTGGAAAATAGAGGCAGATATAAATTATTATTGATATGTTGATTACATGACATGAACGACATGTAATGCATGGTACAAATGATGTGAAAAAAGTGGTATAGGCTTTGCATGCTAACTGATTATGGATATAGAGCAGATATAAACTATTAAAATGAGGATTACATGGGATAAAGGACTTTTGGGAAACTTGTAATGCATAATACACAGAATATGATATGCATAAGTTGTATACTGTGGCAATGTGAGTTTTCATGCTATGTATGGGAAGTCTTTATTCTTGTAGAAATTTAAAAAAAAGGGCAGGCATAAATTTCTATCAAAATGTAGATTACATGCAGAAGATGATTTACAAAAATGTAGAGTACGGTGTTCAGAATACAATATGAAAATATTGTAGGACATACAAAGTTAAGGTGTGATGATGCTATGAATTCGAAGTGATTGATAAACCTTGTAAAGACTGGAATAAATGTACAAATGTGCAGAGTTCACATTTGTCACTATATCAGTTTGCAATTTTATGATGAATTTGGCAGGGCATAAACAAATGATCTGAATGTCTATGATGCATATAATTAAAAGCTAGGTAGCATTTAGTGTGAACTGAATGCATGAAGGTAGAATTATCAAACAGAATTTAATATATTTGATTTGCCCATTGCTAATGCTGAGATTTTGAATAAGATTCAGCATCTTAATGGAAATTTTATTTGGCATGCACTATGGTATTCTAATATTAGTGTATTGCTTTAAATTCTCAAGTTAAAGCTAACTTAATAATGTCATATATATGTATACATTTATAAGATTGCTTCAACTTACTTGGCTATAACTATGTTTTTCTGATATATGGTAAATAGCGTTCAATTCTCAAATTAATAAGCACATAATTATGTCATATATACATTGATGCATTTATAAGATTGCTTCAACTTCTTGCTATCACTATGACACTCTGATATGTAGTGAATAGCTATAAATTTTTAAATTAATATTTTCTTAGTCATGCCAAAATGCCTTGGTTTAATAGACTTTGTAACACTATTGTTAAGCCATATTGCCTATCTGCAGGTTTGAAAGTCTACAGTTTATTGTGTGTCACAGGTTTCAGTAGCAGTTGTTCTATCAAATACGTTTATTCAAATATGAAAATGAGTTTATTACAGTCTAAGGAAATAGTTAATAATTTGTTTTTTATATTAAACGGATCTGATCCTGGGGTGCAAAACGTGCATTTCAATTAAATGGTTCCCATGCATAGAAAGAATTTGATTTAATTGCAAATGACCAGATTAATAGAACAAACAATTTGGGGTATGTCTGTCTCAGTTTCAAGGAATGTATATATAATGAGTCGATGTTGAATATATACAAGAGTTCAAATTTAACAATTATAATAAAATGCAAAAATGATTCACCTGGCAGGGTTCGCACAGACCTGGAGAGGGCCTTGAGATAGACCTTGGTCATGGAAAACTCGTGGAATTTAAAAAAAAATGCCTTTTGTCCTGGAATCGTCCTGGGATTTTGTAAAATCATCCTTGAAACATGAATTAGTCTTTGAAAATACAAAATACAACAAGCCCGTTCAGATATATGGGATGCGCTAAAAAACTGTGAAAATTGCAAGAAACTGAGTAAAAGTCGCTGTGTGCATTTCGAAGAGTGAGGTGCGACTCGTATTCTATTCTATTCAATTTGTGCGGTAGTCCCGGTTTATCACCGATGTTGGAATCAAAGAAATTGAGCGCATCTTTTCATTTCGACGCTTCTGGCTGAAAAAGTGCATTGTACAAAATTGAGAAGAAATTGAGTCCTTGAGAAATGAAAAAAAGTCCTGGAATAGTCCTGGAAGAGTCCTTGAATTTCCCGTCCAAGCCCTGCCTGGTCAATGTAGAGTAATTGTTGCATGTTCTCAAACATGTGTCCCATAAATACCTTATACCCAGGACCATTTCTCCCTATGAGTAGATGATTTATGGTAAATGATGTTGCAGAGATTTGCTGGGGATTCCCTTCATGAGCCTTTGGCATGTCTGTCACATGTAAACTTTAGTTTGTGAAATTATGTCGACAGTTTCAATTAACTCCTAATTTCAGGCTATGATTGTTTATTATGTTCTGGTATTTACACACATAAAAGCTGGATTTCAGAGCTCCAAGTTATTCCAGAGAAGATGTCAAATGGTTTCTTTATTAATTTTGTAGGTTCCATGTTGAAATAGTTCTAACCCTGTCCAGCTTAGCAGAGCAAAGTTTATTCAAAAACTTTTGATAACTACCATGACTAAATGTGTTAAGTGGACATGAATGACCTGTCGTAGCAAAAAATGTGCAATCTTGTTATCTAAAATGATATATTTCTATGAACAAAGGTCAATAATTCTTCGAGTTAAAAAACACCGATTTTGGAGTTTGAACAAGACATTCAGGTTATGTAGTGTGTCCTAATTTCGCAAAGTCCCAGTTGAAAATGCCCGAGTAAGCGATCCAACATTTAAAAAAAAAAGGGAGCAAATTTACGGACAAAGGGCAATAACATCTGGAGGAATATTGTGCTTTACACCATGCTATAACTCTCAAAAGATATTTTGGTATTAACATAATGATCAAGTTCAATAACCTTTTGATTAAATAACTTGGTTTTAATGGTCTAAAAAACAAGTATTGCAAAACATTTTCATTTTTATTAAAAAAACACACCAATAACTCGTTATAGCGATATGGCGATATGGACCAATATAGTACAAAAACATTTGGTATTTAAAAATCTAGACAAGGTTTCATAAATCCTGAACTTTAAGAGATTAGTCCCTGTCAAAATGGGTGTATTTTCATGAACCAATGGCAATGGCTCCTGCTGACATATTGTAATGTGGACCATTGTCAAACTAAACCTTTGATGGAGACATTATGGTATTGGATAGCGTGGCCGGGTTTCGTGGACTCCACTAAAAATATACGAATTGGACAGCGGACGTTGCTGATGTGGCGTTCGATGAACAAAATGATGGCGAAATAAGATAATAATTAATGCCTGGACTATTGTCATGCGGCATATGTGTTTTAATTATTGTATGTATGGTTTGAAATACACTCTATAACAGGAGGCGCCTGTGATTAGGGTTATAATTAGGAATACATTAGCCAGTTCATAGTACATCCTGTGGGTGATCAATTATATATTTATTAATTTATTTTTTGGTTGTGCTATATGACATAACTTTCACTTGCCTATTTTCAAATAATCAGGTTTTGGTCAGAATTTTGTATTTTAGAGTACCTGCTTAAATATGAAAAATCTCACTGGTTAATTACAAGGCTATCCACTCGAACTTATATATTTTGGCCCAGTGACAGCTGGAAAACTTTTCAATGTCTGCAATGTCATGACCTATTGCTAGCGGTTGCATTTAAAGTGACTGCCCCAACTGAGGTCCTTATGATAATTAAAGGTGAATTCCACCTGTGTGTACTTTTGGCACCTTGGTTAATTTTGCAACGTTTTTGTCATCAGCATTTTGATTTATAAATATTTCTTTTGTCAACAAGTTTGGATCCTGATAAGGCTCGACATTATATTACCAGTACATGTACCATAAAAAAAACCTCCACATGGAACACAGTCGTCTCGAAAGGTTTTCAACTTTACAAGTGCAACAAACGGTTATACATACATGCAGTATAAACCCGGACCTATTGAAATACAGCCAAATACCTTGTATGATCTTATATTATATTTCTTGCTTGTCATTGTGATAATTATGATGTTGCTGCACAGTGCATTGTATGCAATGATCGTCATCAATTCAAATATCATGTCAAAATTAGAATAATATCACTTCGATTTTACTATAAACTGGTTCATTTTACTTGATCGGTCGATTGGCCATGAATGTCTTGGTATAAAATGATAACAAGATGAAATTGTGCACAAATTAATAACTTGGGAAATATATGTGGTGGGCAGAGTCTGAGTCTGCACCATAGAGCTGTGTTTAGGCACACACCTCTGATGCTGGAAAATTACAGATTTCACAGAATAAGATGCACACTTATGCTGATTGTAGCTGTCCCAACTTGGCCAAGAACATAGATGACATCCAATAACACCAAGTTAAATTTCATTGTTATTGTTAAAAGAGTTATCATACTGTAAAACTTCTTGACAAGGTCGTTAATACAGCTTTATTCCGCAGGGAAGAGTTCACCAGTCCTGTCTCCACAGACAATTCTTTTTTAAAATAAAAGTTACACACTACGCTCGGCTTGTGTATGCCAATATATTCATTTGTAAATATCTGCTTTGTGATTTTTTCGGTTGTTTTATTCTGTTTCATCAGTACTATAAAGTAATGTTTCGTGTCACACGCGGGGGGTGGGGGGAAATGCTTGTTTTCTGTGTGCACCTTTTTTACCTTGTATTTGTATTTTATTTTTTATACATATATTATATATGTAGCTCATTAAATATGATGTTAGTCTAAGTGGTCCTTTGGCATAATGCTCGTATGATATGAATAAAAAACAAAAAGGAAAACAAAATAATAAAAAAAAAACAATAAAAAAACACACACAAGAAAACAAACAAAAACAAACAAAACAAACAACTCATGTGCGTTTATGATATTGTTTATCACGGACATGTAAGCCTCAAAGTGAGGCTCATGTGATAGTAGAACCGTCAAGACGGTACTAATCTGATATTGTTTCATACGGACATGTGAGACTCATGTGATATAAGGAAGCTATACATACTTACATGATATTGTTTCTCATGGATATATGAGGCTCATGTGATATGAGCACTAGGCTAGAATCATATTGTGTCCCACAGATAATTGTGGATTATGTAATACAAGAAATATATGTCCATATCATCAGATATTGTTTCTCACAAATATGTGAGACGTTAGTGATGCTTTCTTGTGTTTTGTGTTACTTTCTTATATGGTGCCCTGCGTCAGGGGTGGTGCTTGATCGTATCGATTCCTGGTCTTTGCCTTCTTCCTTATGTCGATAATAATGGATATTTTAATATACTGTTGTAATGTGGTGGGTGTTGCTTTGTTGTTTGTTATTGCTCACATTATTTGTGGGCATTTGTTTTGAATTGTTATGCTGTGCTTGGTGTCGTTTCTAGTTTTGCAATCATGAGGGCTGTTTTCTTGGCTTTAGGTGTTTTGTTGATGCTACGCAGTAGCTGGGGTTTTGTACCTCTCCCTTGCGGGGTTGGCGTGCGGTGTACGATTGTGGTAATCCTTTATCATACTCGCTCACTTTTGTTCTTAACAAATATGTAAGGCTTATGTGAAATAGTGTTTTTAAAACAAAGTATTTGAGTCACATGCGATGTGAGGAAAACAAGTTAGAATCGTAATATCATTTTTATTCCCTAGATATCATGTTTAATTTGAAAAGATAAACCTTTTATTGTAAGTTTGGGTATAAGGTCTTTTTTCGGCTACATGTGTCTCTAATTATTTCACTCATGTTGAGGCTGCTGTCACTTCAAGAGAAACCACCAACAATGTATTTGAGATAAAGCAGAAAGAAAAACAAATTTGCACAAACCAGGTCACTGTGTGTTTTGGTAATCAAATAGTGACCCAAATTAATTTTACCATTGCATTCCTATATAAATAATATATATATATATACTGTTCAAAATAAGAAAAGTAATTTACACGCAAATTTATGGATATATTCTTTTCTTTCAATTTAAATATCCAATATGCCGGAAGGAAAAAATAGAAGAATAAGAATAATGCTTAATTTATCGTTTTGTGATCATGAGCTGAAAAGTTAACTATTTTTACAAATTGTACATCAATGCACTAGCAATAATATTGCACAGAAGATTATGTTATGGCTCTTTAATATTTTAGCTTTATATTGACACATAATCCGGAAATCTGAGTTTCTTCTGTTTTTGTGATCCTACTTACCATAACGAATTGTTTTCATGCACTCCTTTTATAGGTTAATATTTGGCTCTATGGAATGCATTGGGAAAATTGGAGAGCATAATATCACTTCTTATGATAGAAAGTTGAAGACGTTGTGTCAATAACATGCATATGAATTATAACGTTTCTTTAGATACTCTTAAGGCTTTCTTAAAACATCCATTGATGATAAAGTGCATTTGATGGTGAGCTTATAAGCCTGTGTTGTGTGATTTAGTAGCACTTTAATGGGGGGGGGGGGGGGGTAGGGGTAATTCGTTACACATATATATTTTGAAGTATAAATTATATTTCTTTTATATTCAATATGAATGGCCGACTTGTAGAGGAAACTAGACAGCAGAAATTACCAAAGGATTATATCAGTTGTGTAATAGCGTGTCATGATCATGTTATATTCTTAGTTGAATTCTTTGCATAGGAGTAGATAAAATGTACCATTAATGTTAACCAGAGAGCTGTTCACATCTGGTGTATAGAAGATTCTAAGAGTTACTAAACGTTTAACATTTCATGGCTTCTGTTTGTAACAACAGCATAATACGGCATTGAATTCGCATCAACTTTTTGACAGGCCTATGTGCGTTTCTTTCATGCTAATAGTTGCAGTCGCTAAACACCATTGCAATTGTTTCACTTTATCAAACAGTTTGATACCTATTCCCGTGTCGGACCGTTTGTTAAATCAGTACCCTGCGACTTCTGAATAACTAGCGTGGAAAATTAAATTTGGTGGGTTGGTCATATATTAGGTTAATGGAATTAGATTCAAGCGCTATGAAAACAAAAGCAGGTTTATCTTTGAAACTAAAATATGTGTCTGGTGGCGCAATCTGTTTGCAGTCTATCACAGTCTTTCACTTGTATCTTCCACCATCTTGTGCTTGACTCGAGACCGAAGGGTAGCGGGTTCGAGCCTCACCGGCGTCACAACGCAATGCTGCTCGAATTTGGGTCAGTTTCTAATTGGAATGCATTGTTTGCAGGGTACACGATGTGCTATTTACTAAGGGTACACGGTATACTAGAGCAAGTTTATACTGTTTTGCATTTAAAAAAAAAAAAAAAAAAAAAAAAAAAAAAAAAAAAAAAAAAAAAAAAAAAAAAAAAAGATAAATAATTTAAGAAAAATAATGAAAAGAAAAGAATGATAGGATTGAAAGTATAATAAAGTACAAAAACAATATGAATAACTAATGTAAGGTAGTGTCAAGTGATGAACACTATCTCCCGTTTCACCCGAGGCTTTCCTTCGCCCTTGTTTAGGAACTATACGTTTCTAATATTCCATAACTTATATGGGGAAACCTTGGGTGAACTTGAAACATACTACAATGCATTGCTGATTAAATCCATTGAGGGAAAGATGTTTCAAATCAATACAAAACAAGACAAACACAATAAGGTTTAAATATATAGAGGAAACTATATAAACAGCGTGGTTTAGTTCTAAACCACTACACAGATATATAGGCTAACGCTGATTCGTACCACAAGAGATAACAGCAGATACAATATTGTTTATAAAGGCTATTTCTGCCTTACTTCACAAACTACTGTCTTTCCTACACCTAGCTTAGAGTAAATGCACACTTTACTCAAAGCCACGCTTCTATTACCAGGGCTTCAGATTTTTTTCAAGATTGGTGGGCCGAAGCGACCCATGGAGCAAAAAAATGGTGGGTCATTTTCTGAAATGATGGGTCCTATCAAACTAACCACAGTTGACTTTTGTGTAGTATACTTTACCTACACAGTGACACAGACACTTGCATGCACATATTTATATTGACTGCTGATTATACAGTAAAACCTGTCTTAAGCGGCACTCAAAAAGAAGACCAAATATCGCTTAATGCAGGTCGTAAGTATTGCAGAATGCTCCAAGGGGAGCATTCTGCAATCCTTTAGACCTTCATTAAGCTACCATTTGTTATAAAGATCTCTGTTTTGTCTTTTTTGAATGGCTTCTTAAGACTTGTTTTTCTGTATTGACTACCTACATGTTTTGTGGAGTTCGTAGACACGCTGTACGATAACTATCTTTTTTATTAAAGTGAGATTTTTTCACAATTTAAAAGGATGGGTTCACTGGGTCATCTACCTTAGAATGTGATGAGCCAATCATGTGACAATGACCTGGGCCCACCATTAATCTGAAGGCATGTATAAGAATATACTAGCGCCTACCTTGGGCTGATATTGGTGTCTTGCATTCTGCTGTTGGACCTTCGTGTGCATTTTCTGAGCTTCGACATTCCGCTTAATTCCAATTGCATCTGGTCCAAGCCCTATTTTATGCACATCCCTGTTTACCGCCTCTGTGTATTCCTGCGCTTTAGGTGAGGTCAAAATACGCTTAATTGCTATAGCCTGTGCGTCGTATGAAGGTATCCGAATGGTTCCTGGTTTTCTAATTTGACCATCTAGTTTCTTTGACATACGTTTATAGTTTTCCTGAGCACTTACAGCCCCTTTTATTCCAATAGCTGCATGGTCTAATCTAGCGGCCCCTACTCTTGGATAATGGTTAGCACAATATATATCTGTGTCATCGGCACTGACCTGACTGGTATAGTAGTTTTTCATTGTCAAATGTTGGTCGCACGAGACACATTTGAAACAGTGCTTGTGGTACAAACCATGATTGACTGGACCCATTCTTTCTGCGTGGTAAACTACATCACCACATCGGTGACACTTGTTGGAACTGAGAACCGGCGGTTGGAAGATAGAGGACAGGCGCCGGTACCCGCGCTCTATGGACTCCGACTCGGCTAAGGCTGTCATGGTGCTCTATTGGAATTGTCTCAGCTTGGAAATTTACTGGCCAAGTTATAGCATCTGAAATGCAAAGAAAATAAGTAATATTTACTTGTCCATTGCTCAGTGTGCGACACTCAAGATTCCGGGGACTGGGTTCGATACAGAGTACAGAAAAAAAAAACCAAAATTCTTTAATTCGAATTAAATTTGGGGCAAAATCATGACAATGGATTCAGAGAAAATGGCATATTCATGATCTATTTTAATAAATGTCTAAAATAACATGTTTTGGGTGTCAAAACTTATGTTCCGGGGGTATATATTTATGTTCTGAGATACAATAGACTTTTATTATGGAACCCTGGTGTTAACGTGGCAGTTGGGTCCATCTTGTTTGCGAAATAGGCTACTGAGTACATGAGAGAGCAGATGACAAGTGTCGTGAATGGCGGGTAAAGGGGTATGCGTGATGTTGTGATAATCTCCGGGTATTATACGGGTTTTTACCTTATAGGTGCAGATTTGGTGAGGTTATTCGGCTATATAACCGCACATTGCAGCTGAGAAATGAGGGGTTCTCCGAGAACTGTAGTTAACTGTTTGCAGTTTTCTGTGCAACAATCTGCTCAAATACACTCATTTAATCGTGCGCTACTGTAGGCCATATTTATAAATATACTGCACAATTCAAATTTCAGAGATTCTAAAAGTGTTGACCATAAAAGCAAACTAAGCTGCCATTTATTTAAATCATTTTGCTAGGAAGTATAGTAGGATACATGATAGACGTGTTCGTGTCAACCATACCACTCTCTTACAGTGTTTGTTTCATTTGATTCTTTACGTCCCAGTAAACAGTGTTTCAGTTATGTGAGGAGGGTCTTCCCGTGTTGAACCAGTACTAAGCAATGAATAATGTGTATTGCTCAAGGACACGACGCAGTGACGCACGTGAGGCTAAAACATCTCTACCAGGCTTACAAATAAGAAAACGTATTCAAAAATTGAGACGGTCCTTTAGAGCACCGAAAACACATGTTTAAACTGATCGGTAGCAAAAATTTACAATCTTACGTTCAAACAGTTTGCTTAGTTGGACATATGGTAAACCAGTCCGCGTTCGGTAATACCTATTGTCTTTGCTGGGTGATGAGAGACCGAACATCCTTTGTCAGTCAATGTATGACCAAGCACGGCTATCGACCATTTCAGTTTGAATCACATAATTTAGAAAATAAAGTTAATCCGAGCATGTAAATGGTATCCTCTGTCATGACAATCCTTGTCTTGCGCAACATATGACGAGTAAATATATTACTCTCGTCAATGAGAAAATAAGTACAAGAACGTCGTCAGCATGTTACCTTCAACAACAATTGGGACACTGTTTGCAACCGAGTACAACAAGAATTGGCTCAGTATGCAGTATTGAAGCCGTTATGGTAAATATAAAAGCCATGTAGGACTTCGCGAAACGTTATGATTCCGCTTTTACCATACCCACTCCCAACTACCCTTGAACTTTTATTAATCGTGTTGATTTTCTGAACAGATAAAGGTTGAAATGTTTAGTTTAAAGGCACTTTTTTTTCTCTCTCTTTTTATTTTTTTTTTATTTTTGTCAATGACCTTAACCTTAAACTTGGGAAAGTGGCCAACATGGAGAACCATATCATATTACGCACCATCTCAGTCAGTCATGACATTTTCTTGAATGTCAGTAACTAAGCTTTTTTTTAACGTCCTTAATTATGCATACTATATTTGGCAAACATAATGAAAGGGAGCAAAGTGGCTCAGTGGTAGAGTGCTTGACTCGAGTCCGAGGGGGCGCGGGTTCCAGCCTCACCGGCGTCACTGTGTTGTGTCCTTGAGCAAGACACGTTTATCCTTGCTTAGTACTGGTTCAACTCAGGATGATCCGTCCCTACATAACTGAAATATTGTTGACTGGGACGTAAAGAATCAAATCAAACAAACACAACAAACCACACATACTGAAGGTAAAGAAAGGTAAAAATATGGAATTTTCTATTATTCATTGACGGGTGAAAAAAAAAAACGTGTGCATGTCATTTGCCAGCTGTGTTATAATGAGATATGTATAAGCCACACTGAAGAAAATGTCCCTAGATCTTTCGGGGATCCAGACTGCCTAGATTAGCTTGTTCGTACTCCCATAAAAGCTTTATTTGAAGTGAACTTTAACGTTAATCTCTATTGCTATTATATGTCACACGATTCTTAAAAAGTCAGATGAATGGGTCGATTGCAGGGCTGATCCAAAATTTCTGGAAAAGGGGTGCACCTATATCCACCATTTATAACAGTTAGAGCTTTGGCGAGACTGTGCGGATGCGCAGGCAGATCTGAATCTTCGATTGGCGCAGATGCCAACTTGTACCCTTTGCTGAACACTGGCTAAATCTTAACACAGATTTCACATCTTAACCGCTATTTACTACCGAATTGCACTAAGCCGCGTGTTAACCATCCCACAATTTTTATAATGTTAAAGGGGTTATGCCATGCCTTCCATAAACAAGGTTGCGTTTAGTTTAACCCATTTAAGCCAAATGGAATTCCCAACTCTGAAATTGCACCACGGTCCTTTTCAGTTTTGGGTCGTTGTTGTTTGTTTTGTTGTTTTTTTTCAGTTTTTTTTTCAAATTTTAATACAACATTGTGACTAGAAATAGCATTTGTATTAAAATTTAGTGTATTTCTTATCGCACGGTCGAGCAGCGAAGACTCAAACAAGCCTGCACATCCGCGCGATCTCGCTAAAGCTTTAACTGTTCACAAACATACAGATAAGTGGTAGAAATACTGTCCTGCCAACCAAGAGCGACAGTTACGTCATGTTTTGGATACAAAGTTATCAGGGACTTAGAATCGATAGATCACTTGTGTTTTAATCCTATCCACAGGATCGGATTAATACACAAGTGATCTTTCGATTCGCGTTACCCCAATTGAAGTGAACACGTTAGTGTTTTACTAAACAGAGCATTTCGTCACTGTCACTTTTGGTTGGCACGACAGTATGTGCATATATCTAGCCTAGCTGCGCATGTTCAATTCATTGCATTCTTGACATTCTTGGTAATACTGCATGTTTTTTTTCAAAAATCACTTTTTCGAAAAATTATTCCTATGAATACTAACCACATTAGTGTCAAACAGTTTGAATATATTTTGTCGGGCCTGATCTGGGCCCAAACTGTTTGTAAAGACTATCAGAAGACGACACTAGTAGGCAAATAGTTAAGGAAATTTTTATCACATGTGCAAAAAGGACCACTTAAAATATTGTCACTTAAAATTATACAAGTGAAAGAACATACTTAACCTTGATCCATTTAACAAAATTCGAAAAATATCCAAATTCAAGAATTGTTATAAATTGTACTGAGATATACGGACACCGAAAGTCCCTAGTGCGATGTGCATATATGTTGCAGGCCTACCCTTGCAAATAAGGACAAGTTGTCCTTGCAGGGTATTTATGCATTGAAATGTTTATTCCGCCCAAAACTGGTCAATTAAAAAGAAAGGTATATAATATTCACTTATTTGATTTTCTTTTAGCACGTCAGAGATATTAAAGCATTTTACCCTTCTTTAACCCTTATTAACTATTGTCACGCTGACTATGTTTATGTACTACACTCCTCTCGGGTTTCTATCAGAACAGAACAGATTATTTATTTGACGTAAACTGAGCAGTTTCTAGTCAATCCAATACAATAGTGATATACACATATCTTGGTCACAAATATTTTAAAATTGTAGTGCTTAACAGTAACGATCTTGGTTTTTAACCCATACATGCCAAAAAGTCTGCGCGGTTAAATGGCATTCATGGGTTTATAAATGTACATATAATCGTTCTAAATGTTAGCATTTTACAATTTCGAATCAACTTGTGCATTTCAATATCTGGAGGCTGAGTCCAATTCCATTACCCAGTCAGCTCCCACCAACACTATACGTGCATGTAGCGTCCCCATTGAGCAGATATGGTGCTGAATCAGTCCTGCATAGTTGCTCAGATTGGATTGACTAGAGACGTCAAATAAACTATCTATTCTGTTCTCCATTTTCTATCCTGTTAACCTTCAGTATTCCAAGTGTAATCATGTAGTTTCAAAGAGAGTGGAAACAGTGTGGAACCTGATCAGGTGGCATCTATCTGGATCACAGTATCAATCCGGGTTTAGCAGGACAAGACTTAAAAGCATCGACTACATTTTCGAAACAATTTGTTGCTAGGACTTGATAATGACTTTTGGCAATATGGCCATGTATTGTCTAATTTGAAGCCGTGTGTCCATTTGTATCTCAGAACGTTACAAAGTTACATCTTAAAAGAATTTGGCAAGGGAACTGTTCAAAATAGATCCAACAACAGTGTAGTTTGCATGTTTTGACTGTTATGGTACAGTATTTCATTTGTGTCAGACAGAGAGAGAGGGAGAGAGAGAGTGAGAGAGTGAGATCATTAAGTACGTGTCACAGATTCTGAAGCAGGAAAAATAGTGTACATTTACAGCTGCCACCTCTTTTGGTGTTAACATACACTTATTTTTACAGTGTAGTCTCACTGTGAGGGGAATAGTTTTCGCTCTAACAAGCAATAAACTTGAAGATGTATTTCTTTCTAGTCAGGGTAAGAGTAGATAGAGCGTGAAAATCTACCTGTGGGTAGAAAATCTATTAAAATGAAGAAAGGTATATAATAACAAGCTTGAAATTTATTTTCGTATTTAAACAAATAATGGCTGCAAAACTGCATCATGCTTCGGTCAAATGGCCCTTACGATAGGTGGTCTTACTTTTGAGTAACACTGCTTCAGTCCGGTCAAGTTATAGTTGCATTCTGACGAAGACCAAAACTGAGACAAAGCATGTCCGTGTTTCAAACTTGCATATGCATTGGCCAGTTTATCCACAGTTGAGTTAGAAATAGTAAAGATACGTTTTCTATCATGTTTTCAACGGAAAGAAGATATACAACTAGAAATTTGATATTTGTCATAGCCTGGGTCAAATATTAGTTTTTGCCATACATTCGTATCCCAGATGGTTACTACCCATGGAAATGCCACAAAAAAGTATGTATTGGTTGAGAAAAAAGGAACGCATACTCCTATCTAGGGGCATGTTGGTGTTGATTTCATTAATGTATACAGGACCAATACTGTCTTTTCAAAAGTTTAGATCCATCTCAACTTCATAAGCCACCAGATCAGGTTGTGCACTGTTTCCACTATGTTTTGATACGAGCGAGACAGTAACAATACATGTAGATATTTTAAAAACCCAAGGTTCATATGTGGTCACATACACGGTATATTGAATAATCAGGTCAAGATGAGATTTTCTTGTCCGGTTAAACTCTGGGAACAATGTTATAATATACCCAATTTGTATGTAGATCAATAATGTGTCATTACTTAGTTGTGTAGCACATTCCTTCCATCCAAACATAAAACAATCAGGATTGTTTTATGCTTGGCCCTTGGACGGCATCAAAATTTACTTATCTGGATGATAGCCATTGGACGGCATCAACATTTACTTTATCTGGATCTTTGATAGAATCAAAGATCCAGATAAGTAAATTTTGATGCCGTTCTAAGGGGCTTGGGGAACAGGATAAGAATGGCATTACTTGCAAGGGAACAAGGGAACAAATGCCAGAATTTCAGCCACAAACTTAAAAGCCTTTGATGACATAATCCAGGACTTTAGTTAAGAGTGCGTAACGAAAATTTAATGTTCTTATTTCTCAACCAAAACATATGTTGTGGGTACGCAAAAGAACCGTCTCAATGAGACGGTTCTTTTGAACACCCAAAACATATATTAAAACTGATGGGTAAGAAAATATTTACAATTTTACGCTGATTTTTTTTGTTTATCTAAACATATGCATGCACATTAGTTTTAAGCCAAAAACGTTGAATCCCTTGATTACATACTGACACAGGGTTTTAGAAAATAACGTGGGACCACTCGATTTCAAATAATGCTTGTTTTAAGCCAACATATTGGATACCAAAATAAGTTTTACTTTAAGACAAAAATGCCTCATCCCTTGATGGTATATGCTTGTTTTTATAATAAGACAATATTAATTTCGTTTATCCCTTACATGCACGCATGCTTTGAGACAAACACACAGTGTATACACTTTTTTTAAAGCCAAAGTCGTAGCATTCTTTGACAACACACACGCTAAAAAGCTAAAACGCCATGCTAAGCTGAAAACGACTTATCCTTTGATAACGTAAACGCTAAAGTAAAAACGATATATCCTTTGGCAACGCAAACGCTTAAGTGAAAAACAGTGTACCCTTTGATAACGAACGTAAGCGCAAAGTTAAAAAAGGTGTATTCGTTGATAGCATACATACTAAATTAAAACAGTGTATCCTTTGATAACGTTAACGCTAGGTTACAAACAATGTTCCCTTTGGCAATGTAAAAGCTAGATTAAAAACCATGTATTATTTCATAGTATTTGCATGCTAAGATAAAAACGGTGTATCCTTTGATTATGTACATGCCGAGTTAAGAACGATGTATCCTTTGATAGGGTAAAGGCTGGGTTAAAAACAGTGCACCACTGCACCTTTGATAATGTAAGCGCTAAGTTAAAAACGGTGTGCCCTTTGATAACATAAATGAAAAGTTAAAAAACGTTGTGTCTTTTGATACGTAAACGCTACGTTAGAAACGGTGTATCCGTTGATATCATAAAATACTAAGCAAATGATAACGTAAACACTAGCATACATGTACTTGCTGTTAAAAACGGTGTATCCTTTGATAACAGTTAAAGTAATAAGGTTGCAAAGATCAGGAATCGATACAATCAAGTACCACACCTGACCCAGGATACCAAAGGGAAAGTGACAAACTCACAGAAGACACCACAAACGAGAGCCAAGAGGTCAGCCCTTTCCCAGCAGGTGACCACAAAGCACATATAAACAGACGCGCACAAAACATAGCAAACACAAAACAGAACAAAAACATAAAAGATCCACAAAAGAAGCACCGCCTTGGAACGGTCAGTAAAATATTTTACTGGAGGGCCCAAACCGGTCTAACGGCGCCAACCTCACCCTTAATTCAGATGTGGATCAAGACACATAAATATTTGGTTTGCATGAAAGACCCCTAACTTATCAATGCATCATCTCCTAAAACATATAAATCAAGATATAACAAGGAGATAAAGCAAGGATAAGGACTCAACAGTAAATTAAACTGAATACCGGAGCAAAAGAAATCCAACAGGTAAACCCCGGTGGGCCCGACAAACAGCCAAAGCATCAGGCCCCTACCATCTCATCAATAGATAAGTCTTTAAGTCGGAACCATCATAGAGTCTGAAGTCCGACCCACCGGCGTGCAATTAAAGAGGAAAGCAAAGTTGCCAACTGTGATTGGGTTGACTACCAAGCATGCAGTCTGTTGCAATACATTAATGTTATAGCCAATCTTTTTATAATGGGAAATTATTTTAATGAACTGCGCTGAAAAATTATTAGAGCCAACAATCTTCTTCAACTTATACACAAAGTCACCATAGAAATCAGGTTCCGAAAGTCCTTGGCGCAAGAGAGATTTAAGTCCAACTTGGAATTTAGAAATCAAATCATAGTATCGTCTATAAAATTTTGAAAATGTTTTGCGAAGTTTATGATACCGATAGCCCTGTTTAAGAAGTTTCTGAGTTAACAATTTATTGCGAGTGTTGAAGTCAGTAACATAGCTAGATGCTCTAGCAAAACGAATGAGTTGAGAGATATAGACTCCATAGGATGTAGAACGAGGAACATCACCATCTAAAAATGGGAAATTGACAATTTCAAAATCAAAGTCGTCACGTTTATCATAAATTTTGGTAGAAACAATATCATTAGAAATTGACAAATGCAAGTCTAAAAATGCGGCTTCGGTATCAGAGGCATTGGCTTTATTAAGTTGGAGCTCTGAAGGGTATATTTGACTAACCATATTTTCAAAATAAACATTATTAATATTTAAAATATCGTCCAAATATCAGGAAGTAGTGTTAACATCAGCCTGCTTATCATCAGAAAGACATCATAAAGTCCCTTTCATAACAAAACAGGAATAAATCTGCAACCAGGGGAGCACAATTAGTGCCCATAGGAATCCCAACTACTTGTCTATAGAGCTTGGTGCCAAATCGAATAAAAATGTTGTCCAACAAAAAGGTCAGCGCATCACATACATTTTGACACGACCATGCATGATATTTTTTAGGTTTTTCTGAAGTAAAAAATGCATTTCTGTCACTACATGCAAGGTAAGGAGAGCCTTCTCTCTGGAAGGTTCTTTCAATAAGATCAATAAGTTTATCTTTAATTAAATTATGAGGTAAAGTAGTGTAAAGAGTAGAAAAATCATAAGTAGACAAACTGGTCGCATTGAAATCTCTAGCTTTAAGTTTATCTAAAATTTCACCTGAATTTTTAATGGACCAAAATAGGTTAAACCAAAAACGTAGTATCCTTTGATAACAAATTCAATTTGCTTGAGACAAAAGAATGTTGTATACCTTGTTTGCATAATAACTTGCTTAAGCCACAAAACTCTGCATCTCTTGACTACATACACACATGTTTTATCTCTTACGCGGTCAAGAATCACAATACTTATCCAGATTCGACACTATATATTCCCAATTCAGATAGTTTCTATAGGAGCTGCCTGGTCAGTCTCAGAGATATCCATGAATAATGTATCGATAGCTTCGATGTTCTAGTCTAGATCTTTAACTAAAAGATTCCATTTTGAAAATTAAGCACTTAAAGAGTTAGACATTTAAACATCTGACATAATGAGCCGCGACATGTGATTTCCAACGCTGTGGCATTTTGACATAAATAGACTCAGACGAGCCTGTGCAGCCTTCTTTTATGCTTTGAAACTCCAAATGATGTTCAGTCAGTAGCTTACCAGTCAAAGAATATGTAAGCTACTAGCAAAGGCTCTGATCAAACTGCGCGTATGCGCAGGCTGGTCTGAGCATTTGCTGGTCAAATATACCACATTGTTGGAAATATCATGTCGCGGCTCATATATGAAACAGACACCTAATACGTATAAAGGTGAAGGGCCCAGACGAGGGAGGCTGAAATCCGATGCCTGGTAAATGTTCTTTTCCACGCACATTGTTGGTTTCAAAACGAAAATTTAGCAACTAAGTAATGTGTGTGTCACCGCCTTTGTATATATAACAACAAGAAAAGGTCATGTTCAAATTTACGCTTAGATGGGCTAATGGGAACATTAAAATGCACCATGTTAAGTAAAATGGTCCTCGTCACGATTTGTGGTTGAGGTTTCAATGATACAGCCCAGAAAGCATATAAAAGTGGGTCACATATAATACGCCATTCAGCAAAACGCCATTCAAATGGCGTTTCGCTGGCGGGCCGATGGTGTTCAAATGGCGTTTCGATGGCGGGCCGATGGTGTCTGCATGATATATGATGAATGTGAGACGATTGAGATGTGAATGTAACACATACAGAGAAGTATTGGGCATACGAATATTAAGGCCCAGATCACCATGTGTTCCAGCGCAGGCTCTACCAAGGCCAATATCGAACGTGAGGCGTCGGTGCATGTGCCAAATTTCGTAGCATGTTGCATACGACAGCATGTTGCATACGACACGCACGCAATGAGTGCATTTTTTACAATGTGTGGACAACAGTATAGATCCCCCACACTATGGATTCTTCAGAAGCAAGTTGATCCGTATCGACATTGTTTACCAATGCTATTAAGTGTTGGCAAAAGAGGATATGTACTAGTTCTGTTCGACAGCAATTTAATAGGGTGTCGGGGTATCACTGTCATAATGTATAATGTGAAGTATTACATTGAAATGACGAAGGCAGTGAAACATGAACATGTTATTATGTATTCAGATGAAAAGATTGTTCATTTATTTATGTGTTTTAGATTTCGGTATGGCCTCAAATAAAAAAAAGTGTATTTGTCATGCGCTACGTAGCTGACTAGCAGTTGTAATTGTAGAACCTAAAGCAGCTTGTGGTCTCAGTATTTCTACTTAGGTACGTTTGAGACGCCAGAGCTCCTAGAATGCATCTGCGTTATTCATTGGAATTGATTTAGCATAATGGGTTGTCGATCTTAAACCATCTCGCTACACATTTTCTTACCGCACATCTAGCGACGGAAGTGGAAGGAGGTCTGTGTATGCGTATGAAACATTTATCTCGGCACTGTCGACTTAGTTTTTGGATTTGTTAAAACGAAATCGGTAGTTACCATTGATCATTCACAGTGTGCAAATAGTTATGAAATTTGCCCGCTGTACCAACTTTAGGCGACAGGGTCACTCGTTGACCATTTTACTGTCAAAATGCAGAAATGTTTTATTTGACATAAAGTATACAGTTTGTCAAACCACGAATATAACAACAGGGGGGAAGTGTCACGTAACCCGTCCCTTGGTGGTGATTTCGTCCATAGAATATACTGAATTCAGTTTCAATGCTCCCTACAACGTAAAAAAAAACGTAAGTTAGCACCAAAAGAGATGGCAGCTTAGCTGCCACCCCTTTCAGTGCAATCTTACACTTACCGAGGCCAACATATCTCAAAAATGATAATAGTAATTATTAAACATTTCTACCGGTTATTATTGTAGCTTTTCTCCGGATCGATACAAGCGAACACAACATATCATTTAGAGAAGTGGAAACATTACATGTACACCAAGATCAATGGTAGTTCAACTGCCACCAAATTTGATGTAAATGTACACTTATTTTACCAGAACTTCAGCTAAGAGTGCGTAACGAAAGTTTAATTTTCTTCTTTATCAACCACAACATATGCTGTGGGTACTCAAAAGAACCGTCTCAATGAGACGGTTCTTTTGAGCACCAAAACATATGTTAAATTTGATGGGTAAGAAAATATTTACAGTTTTACGCTGAAAAATTTTGTTTATCGAAACCTGTGTTTACAGTGTAGATTATGTCTATCCAAAGCAGAAATTAATACGTCCATGAGCGTCCACACAATCACTGATCAATACACAGTTTTCAAAAGTCGTTTGCTTTTTTCTTTTTTTTTTTTATCTTTTTTTTTTTTACTTTTCGAGATGACAGTTCAACATACAAGTCGATGATATTATATCTTGAGTATCAACTGCTAATCAATGACCAAACTTCACTTCCCGGAGAAGGGTACTATCACTTATCAGGAAATAGGGTTTGTAATTTCAAACTGGTAAGTGTGAGGGCAAGTATACTTCGATGAAGCAAATTTGCAACAAAAGCATGCTACCCACACTTTTCGAAAGCGCAGCACCTTCCATATGCCCCCTGCCCCCATCCCCTCTGAATCCGAACGTGTAAAACATGTCCAAATAGATAGGTGGCACACTTTTTAGTTTGTCCTAACAGGAATGTTGTATATATATTAAAGAAAAAAGTATGCATTTATGATAATCCGCCATCTCATCATAGCGTACATCTGCAGCCGTTGGTATATCTATCAAGATTACTGAACAGCTTCGAACCAACGACGGAAAAGCATATACAAAAGTAATTCCACATCAGAAGACTTTTCATGGGTACCTGTTCTGTTTGCCTTTATTAATATTACTGCTAATTGCTTATGCCCATGAAATGAATCGATTGCCTTTCATGTACCCGAAAAATAAATATTTTATTATGTTCCCTGGACCCTAATACATGTATTGTCTTTGTTTCCCTCAAACTACGACCTTTGTTTTGGTTTCCCTGAAATAACCATTTCCAAAGGAGGGCATCATAACCAGATCAGACTGGCCCTGGACCAGCAGTCTGACAGAATAGTTTTGCTTTCTTCAGCAAAAAGTTATTGAAAATAGTTATTGATAACTATGGTGGACAGTAAACAGTTTCATCCATACATATTGAGGCCACAAATTTGGAACTGTCCATTTTGTATTTAAGGGGTCACAGGTCGAAATTGCTCAAGTATGATGCATTTCTGCCCCTGAATAGTGTTTTTATACAATGTATAAGCAAACAGTACAGACCCTATTGAAATGCCGCTTAATACGGAATTTCATTTGGGTCTTCAGTCTTCAAAGTAGTGCCAAAGTAGCCACCCACATGCGCGGATCCAGAAAGTTTTGTCAGAGGTGGTCCAACTTTGACAACGTTTTTTTAGTTGATGAGAGGATGCAAATACATATACATGTACCACTATGAGAGGGCCATCATCGGCCCGCCAGCGAATGGCCATTTAAGTGACTTTTCGCTGGCGGGCCGATGAATGCTTCTTGGCAGGGGATCCGGACCAGTATCGCAAAGAACTTCAGTTTTCAAAGTAGTGCCAAAGTATCCATCCATGGGTATCCAGAATGAAAAGGGTCAAGTCAACATAATCAACTGGAATATTCCATTTAAGAAAATTAGCACTTGAAATGTTTATTTGACATTTTTCTGACAGTGGAGACAACATTATTACGTTGCCAGTTTATGCATACCAGACCAGTGTGAAATGGTCATCAACAAAACACTTCACCTGCTATTTTTCTGTTTACTTTTATCGATTGATCGGATTTATTTATTGCAAATCTCAAGTGCCAATTATTTTGTATAACAATAGCATTTTCCATCTCAGTGAAATTGGCATTCCCTACAAAACAGTTCGATAATGCGATCGATACTGTATGATCACTATTTATAAATCACACGACTGGAAAACGAAACAACCAGGGGCCCGTTTCACTAACGTTCTTAGCGCTAAGAAATTCGTAAGTTCATTCTTAAGAACGGTTTGCGTTTCACAAACGCCATCGACTTATGAATTTCTTAAGGATTTCGCTAAGATTTTCTTAAATATTGTCGTAACTTTACGACAGGGGGAGGCGATCTTATCTTTCAGAAAATTTCGTAAATATGGCCGCCTTCATCTATCCCAACCAGCATACGGAACAAAATTCGCTTATTATTCTGTCAAAACGTACTATTTATCGACAAAATTATCGGAGGGAATTTATTTTAGATGAGTACCTGTCGCCGGAAATGATTTAGACTGTGTAAAGAGTCCGAGTTCTACGAAATCGATCCTACTTTCGGTTTGAATCGACACGTTTTGAACTATTCATTTATTGCTTGTTTTATATATCAAGAGGATTGTGTCACGGACTTAACAATAATTTCATTCGACCTGTCTGCTGACACAAGAGAAAGTGAGGAATTGGAGCCTGCTGACACCTGTCTTTGTATAGTCTACACAGATACATTGCTCGATGTGTTTACACAAGATATCTTCAGAGTGAGTACATGGCTTCTCAGCTGAAACAGCCCTATCATAGAAATTAGCCTAAGTAAGGATAAGGTTAGATCTACATGTACTGCTGAGGAGCGCAGTGGCCTATTGATGGTAGTGTTCGACTTGAGCTCGAGTCCAGGGGTCGCTGGTTTGAGCCTTTCAAGAAGTACTGCACACAAGGCACTGTGTTGTGTCCTTGAGGAAGACATTGTATCATCTGCATAATTGTGCTGGTTCAACTCGAGAAACGTCCAGATAGGGTGGTAAAACTGTTGACTGGGACGTAAAGCATCACCACAGACAGACAAAACGTTTTCATTTTATCTGTCTGAGGGCTTACCCTGGCTCAGAATTTGTTGTAGCCAACACTTTAGCCAAATGGAAAAAGGTTGGAGCCAAGAGAAGTTGACTTAAGCCAAGGTTTTAGCCAGAAAGTAGTATCAATCAGTTGTTCTATATTTAATCGATGACTTTTGCCATCTGCTAATAACCTTTGCAAACAGTTTGGACCCAGGTCAGGCCCGACAAATTGTCGGGCCTGATCTTGACCCTAATTGTTTGACACCCTGATGGTATTGAAAAATCCAGCATTCGAAGAGTTAAATATGGCACAATGGTAAAGTGTGCAGGAATTGGAAAATCCAAAAGCTGATCGAAATAAACGTTTTCGCAGATATGTAATTTTTGAACCACCTAGATTAGAGTGTGTTTTTTTTACTTTTTAGCCAATATATTATATTCGTAGCCACTCTACATTTTTAATAGCAAATGACTATAACGGCTGATGGCAGGGTGAGCCCTGGATCTAAGTATGTTGACTGGGACATAAAGTATCACCAAAGACAGACAAAACATTTTCATTTTTTCTATCTGACAGAAGAATGTGTTCGAGCTAACATGCATTATTTATATATTGACTGGGCTGTAAAGCCTGAATTGCAGACAAACATTAATACCTCTGTCAATCAAATAATACACCAGTCCTTTACACCACTGCCCCCCCCCCCTCCCCCTCCACATATGACCCCGGAAATATGGTCATAAAAAGCTCTGCACTATGTATGGGGACCGCTAAAGGGTCATTGCACAATGATAAATTCCTAGGGGTATATTAACTATATTTGCATCATTGCAGAAGATCATGTTTCTGACTACTGTGGTCCTGTGGGGGAATTCAAGATGTACATCATCCCAATTATCATCTGACCATCCCTGTAGGGGGGAGGGGGGTTACAAATTACTGTGGGGGGAAAGCTGTGATAATGAGGTCACAGTGAGGTGCAGCATGTCTGTCTGACATTTAGACAAACTGTATATATATTTTTGAATCCCTAGTTAGATGGCAACATTTGCGTTCTAAATATGATATCCTTTAATAACTGAACGCAAGCATAACAATTAATAACTGTATATATTGCTTGCTAGATAATAGACTATAAATTTGCTTTTTTGGCAGCAGGAAAAGTAATTGGGGGCATAATTACAGTAAAACCTCGAAAATTCTAATGCCAATTTTTCGTAAATACTCGCTTAATTATTCGAAATCATTTTGGGGCACGCTGGATCAAGATAAGAGCTTATAGGACCTATTTATGAAATATTTTTATAACTGTCTTTAAAAAAATATGTGTTTGGGTGCATAAAAGAAATGTCTCATTGAGAGGTTTCTTTTACGCACCCAAAACATATGTTTGATAAATGATAACAATCATTTTTGGGGGTTATATATTTTTATGTATAACTCTCTATAATTCGAATTTTCAATACTTAAAAATAAAACAACTTTGAATTTATGAGATTCGACTGACTGTACTTTTCTATTTCATTTTTGTATTCCAAAATAAGCATTGTAATCAAATTGTGCCTGAATTAACCCTTATCCTGCTGATAATACAAACACTATGAGCCCTGATCAGACAGTTCAATCGAAAGGGAGCAGTTTGATCCGTGTCCATATTGTTTGCAATATAGGCCACCAAAAACATAGATAGCAGAAGCGAGCAGATGACAGATATTGCCGTGAACAGCAAGAAAAGGGTAAAAAGAGTGCCTCTACCTCCAGATAAGTGTGTGTGATTGAAAAACACTTATCTTTTTAATATCTAAAAAAAATATGTTGTGGGTACTCAAAAGAACCGTCTCAATGAGACATTTAAAATGATAATTAAAGAAACAGACAGTTCTGCACTCAAATATTTTGCTTTGCTTATATAGTACTGGTTAAACGCAGATGAAACATCCCAACATGACCAAACGTTTGTTGACTGGGATGTAAAGTATCATTTAACTCATATGAAAAATAGAAAACATGCTCTCTTTTTCAAACAGTTTTTCAACCTAGATGTCTTAAAATTTCAAATCTCATCAAGATCTTCCCAGTTTGCTCTGAATGGCCTGCAACAAACTTAAAAAAATTATATCCATCCTTTTTGAGAAAAGTGACTTTAAGTCAGATAATATGTTAGACATATATTGTAATCGGGTCCATTTGTCATTCAGACTTTTTTTTTTCTCATAACACAAACTCTTTCATTTTTTGATTCAGGGTGATGTGGCACAATGATTACCTATGATGTGTAGATTACAATGAAGGTTTATGATCACCAATATGACTCTGGAGTAAAAGGTCAAGGTAAAATATATTTAAAATATGTCCTTCCACTCCTAAAACGAACACTTCTTTCCATTTTTCGACCAAGGGTGTTCAAATTTGGCACAATGATTGCCTACTGAGTTTAGATTTTAACAAGGGTTCTAGATTACCAATATGACATTGGACTCAAAAGGACAATTAAGGTCAGATAGACTTAGAATTTGGCTTAAGGCTTATAGTATGAACTTGTCTCATTTTTTGACTGGCAGTGTTCATATTTGGCGCAAAATCTGACAATTCAAAGTTAACAGTTCATACTTCACCTTCATGGTTCATACTTCACACTTCATACATTATTAAATGTATGGAATACCACAGAAAGTGACAATTCTAAGTTCACACTTCACAGTTCATATGTCACACTTCATAGTTCAAACTTTACTCTTCATAGTTCAGACTCTATAATATGCACACTCTAGTTTCAGTTCTTTGGTGCATTCTTTGCTTCCAAAGGATACCCTTTTAAGTACATATTCACACTCCTTACTTAACACTCCACACTTCATAATTCCCTCTTCACAGTTCATACTTCAAGTCACACTTTAAAGTTTACACTACATAGGTTTTAGATCTTTAAACACCTTACTGTGACATATTACTGATAAAAATGGTGTGTGTTGTTGCATGGTACATTTTTGTTAATCAATATAAAGCGCATCAATCTTGCAATATTGGGTTAATGTATTATTGATTAGTAAAAAAGGGCATTTCGATGACAAGGTTTAAACATTAAAAAAGAAGATCTTAAAGTGTGATATTAGAAGTGTGAATTACTAAGCATGATGTATGAAATTTGAAGTTGGAACTATGAAGTGTGAAGTTAATTGTGAAGTATGAACAGTAAAGTGTGAAATGGAACTATGAGGTATGAAATGTGAAGTCTGAACTGTGAAGTTTGAACTGTGAAGTGTGAACCATGAACTGGGACATATAGGCTATGAAGTATGAACTTTCAAATGTCACTTTATGTTTCCATAGTTCAGACTTCAAACTCAAAGCTTGACAGTAAACTCCTCTTAGTTCATACTTCATACATCATACTTCACAGTTCAAGCTCCTTCTCACTTCATTTGTACTTCAAACTAGACAGTTCAGAATTCAAACTTTACACTTCATAGTTCACATTTCACCCTTCTGTTCATAGTTCATACTTTACACTTCATATTTCATGCTTCATACTTCATTGTTCAGACTTCAATCTTCATACTTAACACTTTATACTCCAAAAGTCATACTTTACACTTTATAGTTATGTGCAATGGGGGACAGCGAAAAATAACATTTTCGAAGTTCACAGTTCATACTTTACCGTTCATACTTCACACTTCATAGTTCACACTTCATACTGCACACTTAGTAGTTCGCATTTCATAAGTCAGATTTAAGGCTGCATATTTCACACCATACTTTGCACAGTTTGAATTGTGAAGTATGAACAATGAAGTATGAAGTGGAAATGTAAAGAATGAAATGTGAAATCTTAACTGTGAAGTTTCAACTCTGAAGGGTGAAGTCTGAATTTTGAAGTGTGAACCATAAACTGGGAAGATTTAAATGTGAAGTATGAAATGTGAAGTATGAACTTTTAAATGACACTTTCCCGTTTTCCATTGTTCTGACTTTATACTCCAAACATCACAGTCCACTATTCTTTGTTCATAGATCACATTTCTAAGTCGACGCTTCCTACTTAACAGTTCACACTTCATAGTTCAGACTTCATAATTCAGTTTTCACACTTAATTCATAGTTCAAACTTCACACTTAATAGTTCAGACTTCATAGTTCACATTTCAAAGTTCAGACTTCACGCTTCATACTTGGCACTTCATACTCAAATTTATAGTCATGTGTGGGAGACAATGTAAAGTAACCTTTGAAGTTCACAGTTCACACTTCACAGTTAGCACTTCACACTTCATATTTCACACTTCACAGTTTAGACTTCATACTTCACACACAACACACTTCATACATCACATTTCATAGTTCAGACTTAAGGCTGCATAATTCTCACTTCATACTTTGCACTTTATACTTTACAATTCATACTTCCCAATTCATAGTTATGTGAGTGAGACAACGTAAAAAGACATTTTTAAGTTCACAGTTCATACTTCACGGTTCATACGTCCCACTTCATGGTTCTGACTTCATTCGAAACACTTAATTGTTCGCACTTCACTTGGCATACTCAAAGCTACACACTTCCCTCTTCATACTTTGCACGGTTTGAATTGTGAAGTATGAATATTGAAGTATGAAGTTGAACCGTGAAGTATGAAATGTGAAGTTTGAACTCGAAGTTTGAACTCTGAACTGTAAAGTGTGAACCATGAATTGTGAAGTATGAATATTGAAGTATGAAGTTGAACTGTGAAGTTTGAAATGTGAAATTTGAACTTTGAAATATCACTTTTCGCTGTCCATACTTCAGACTTTATACTCCAAACGTCACAGTACATTCCTCCGAGTCCATAGTTCACAATTCACAGTCGACGCTTCTTACTTCACAGTTCACACTTCATAGTTTCATACGTCAGTTTTCACACTCCATAGTTCAAGCTTCACACTTAAAAAATCAGATTTCATAGACATAGTACATATTTCACACTTCATGTTTCAGACTTCATTCTTTATACTTCGCATTTTAATCTTCACACTTCATAGTTCAGACTTCAAGCTTCATACTTCAAGCTTCATACTTCATTCTTTGCACTTCATACTTTACAATTCATACTTCACATGTCATAGTCATGTTATTGAGACGACGTTAAAACCTTTCATAGTTCACAGCTCACACTTCACGGTTCATACTTCACACTTTTAGTTCGCAAATAATGAGTCAGACTTAATGCTATATACCATTCACTTCATACTTCGCACGGTATGAATTGTGAAGTATGAACATTATAGTATGAAGTGGAACTATGAGGTCTTAACTGTGAAGTTTGAACTCTGAAATGTGAAGTCTGAAGTGTGAACCATGAACTGAGAAGTATGTATTGTGAAGTATGAAATGGTAAGTATGAACCTGAAATGTACATTCTGTTTTCCATAGTTCAGACTTAATACTTCAAACGTCACAGTAAACTGCTCTTTGTTCAAAGTTCACATTTCATAGTCCACGCTTCTTACTTTACAGTTTACATATACTTCATAGTTCAGACTTCATACTTCAGTTTTCACACTTCATTGTTCAAACTTCACACTTAGCAGTCCAGACTTCATAGTTAATATTTCGCACTTCATATTTCATAGTTCTGACTGCACGATCATACTTCACACTTCATAAAACACAATTCACATTTCATTGTCATGTGTGGGAGACGACGTAGAGTAACCTTTCGAAGTTCACAGTTCATACTTCACATTTTTCAATTCATACTTTACACTTCATTGTTCATATTCACACTTCATTGTTCGGAGTTCATACTCCAGAATTCACAGTAAACTCCTCATAGCCACACAGCATATTCAGTAGGGAGTCTGACTGTATATTCAGGAGTTACAAGTTCAATCTCAGCTCGGTCTTATACTTTCTTGGAGATTGATCATGAAATAATATCTATGGTCATTATTCACCTTCGGCTGATTCAACACCGGTTGTTGTCAGTCACAATGGAAAGTATGTGCACAAAGGACTGTTAAACTGCTAAGTCAAGCTTGCCCAGGAAAAAAGTGTGGTTAGGTGAAGTGACTTGTCTTGACATTACAATAGCTAGTGACTGGTCCTTATACTGCATAGTTTAGACTTCATATATCACAGTTCATACTTTTTACTTCACAGTTCACACATCATAGTTCATACTTCAGTTTTCATATGTCACACGTCATATTTGCATACTTTACAGTTCATATTTCAAAGTTAGTATTTTACTTCATAGTTCATACTTCTCTTTTAATTGTTCAAACTTCATGCTTCATACATCGCACTCCAGGCTTCACGCTTCATACTTTGCATTTCATATTTCCACTTCATAGTTCAGGCTTCAAGCTTCATAATTCACACTTCATATTTCGCACTTGATACTTCACAATTCATACTTCACATTCTTAGTTATGTTGTGGAGACAACGTAAAATGACATTTAAATGTTTACAGTTCATACTCCACGGTTCATATTTCAAATATCATACTTCACAGTTCACATTTCATTGTTCATACTTCACATTTTATACTTCATAGTTCACACTTCATACTTGATGCTTCACACTTCAAAGTTAATACTTCCTAATTCATACTTCACACTGCATGCTTCATAGTTCAGACTTCGTTGCACAACTGTAAGTGACATTTAAAAGTTCACAGTTCATACTTCATGGTTCATATTTCAAATTTCAGTCTCCATACTTCACAGTTCACACTTCATAGTTCATACTTCACATTTCATACTTCATAGTTCAGACATCATACTTGATGCTTCACACTTCATAATTAACACTTCCTAATTCGGACTTCATACTTCACACTAAATGCTTCATAGTTCAGACTTCGTTGCACAACTGTAGTGACATTTAAAAGTTCACAGTTCATGCTCTTCTGTCCATATTTCAATTATCATACTTCTTTCTTCATTTTTCACAGTCCACACTTCATAGTGAATACATCCTAATTCAGACTTCATACTTCAGACTACATGCTTCATAGTTCAGACTTCGTTACATATTTACACTTCATATTTCCCACTCCACACTTTACAATTTGTACTTCACCGTTCATTGTTATGTGTGGAAGACACATTTAAATGCCATTTCAAAGTTCACTGTTTATACTTCACATTACATAGTTCATACTTAAGACTTCACAGTTCATACTTCACATTTTGTATTTCTCACTTCATATTCACACTTCAGAGTTTATACTTCATAGCACACACTTTTTACTTCACATTTAACACTTCATAGTTTAATCATTCAAGAAGGGTTGTTGTCAGTTACAAGCGAAAGTATGTGCACGAAGTACTGGTTAACTGCTTGTTCAAGCTTGCCCAGGAAAAAGTATGATTAGGTGAACTGACCGTCCCGCCATGACCATAGCTGTTGACTTGGGACGTAAAGCAACAGAACAAACAAACTTCATAGTTTATACTTTACACTTCATAGGTCAAAGTTCATATTTCACACTTTTAAATTATGTGTAGGAGACAACGTCAAGTGACATATCAAAGTTCACAGTCCATACTTCGCACTTTATAATTCACACACCATACTTCACTCTTCAGACTTCACAGTTCATTTTTCACACTTAATACTTCACATGTCACACTTTATACTTCACAGTGTATAGTTCTTACTTCACACATATAAGTTCACACTTCACAGTTCAGACTTCATACATCACAGTTTCCAATATTTAAACATGTGACAGTGAGGCATTACTGATGAAAATGGTGGGTGTTGGGGTTAACTACCCTCAACTACCCATCTCCTCCATCTCCTCCTCTACTACCCATCTCCTCCTCCTAAACACTCTCCTCCTCCTATCTTCTCACCTCCTCCTCCTATCTCCTCCTCAACTACCCACCTCCTCCTCCTATCTCCCATCTCCTCCTCCTAAACACATTCCTCCTCCTATCTTCTCACCTCCTCCTCTTATCTCCTCCTCAACCACCCATCTCCTCCTCCTATCTCCCATCGCCACCTCCTAAACACTCTCCTCCTCCTATCTTCTCACCTCCTCCTCCTATCTCCTCCTCAACTACCCACCTCCTCCATCTCCTCCTCCTATCTCCTCCTCTACTACCCATCCCCTCCTCCTAAACACTCTCCTCCTCCTATCTTCTCACCTCCTCCTCCTATCTCCTCCTCAACCACCCATCTCCTCCTCCTATCTCCCATCCCCACCTCCTAAACACTCTCCTCCTCCTATCTTCTCAACTCCTCCTCCTATCTCCTCCTCAACTACCCACCTCCTCCATCTCCTCCTCCTATCTCCTCCTCTACTACCCATCCCCTCCTCCTAAACACTCTCCTCCTCCTATCTTCTCACCTCCTCCTCCTACTATCTCCTCCTCAACTACCCACCTCCTCCTCCTATCTCCCATCCCCACCTCCTAAACACTCTTCTCCTCCTATCTTCTCACCTCCTCTACTTCCTATCTCCTCATCAACAACCCATCTCCTCTATTTTCTCCTATCTCCTCCTCTACTACCCATCCCCTCCTCCTAAACACTTTCCTCCTCCTATCTTCTCACCTCCTCCTATCTCCTATACTACCCATCTCCTCCTCCTAAACACTCTCCTCCTCGTATTTTCTCACCTCCTCCTCCCCCTCCCATCTCCTCCTCTACTACCCATCTCCTCCTCCTAAACACTCTCCTCCTCCAATCTTCTCCCCTCCTCCTCCTCCCATCTCTTCCTCTACTTCCCATCTCCTCCTCCTATCTTCTCACCTCCTCCTCCTATCTCCTCCTCTACTACCCATCTCCTCCTCCTAAACACTCTCCGCCTCGTATTTTCTCACCTCCTCCTCCCCTCCTATCTCTTCCTCTACTACCCATCTCCTCCTCCTAAACACTCTCCTCCTCCTATCTTCTCACCTCCTCCTCCTCCTCCTCCTATCTCCTCTTCAACTACCCATCTCCTCCATCTCCTCCTCCTATCTCCTCCTCTACTACCCATCTCCCCTATCTCCCATCCCCTCCTCCTAAACACTATTCTCCTCCTATCTTCTCACCTCCTCTACTTCCTATCTCCTCCACAACAACCCATCTCCTCTATTTTCTCATCCTATCTCCTCTACTACCCATTCCATCCTCCTAAACACTCTCCTCTTCCTATCTTCTCACCTCCTCCTCCTATCTCCTCCTCAACTACCCATCTCCTCCATCTTCTCTTCCTATTTCCTCCTCTACTACCCATCCCCTCCTCCTAAACACTCTCCTCCTCCTATCTTCTCACCTCCTCCTCTTCCTATCTCATCCTCAACTACCCTTCTCCTCCATCTCCTCCTCCTATCTCCTCCTCTACTACCCATCTCCTCCTCCTAAACACTCTCATCCTCCTATCTTCTCACCTCCTCCTCCCATCTCCTCCTCTACTACCCATCTCCTCCCCATAAACACTCTCCTCCTCCTATCTCCTCCTCTACTACCCATCTACTCATCCTAAACACTCTCCTCCTCCTATCTTCTCACCTCCTCCTCCTATCTCCTCCTCTACTACCCATCTCCTCCTCCTAAACACTCTCCTCCTCGTATTTTCTCACCTCCTCCTCCTCTACCATCCATCTCCTCCTCCTTAACACTCTCCTCCTCCTATCTTCTCACCTCCTCCTCCTCCTATCTCCTCCTCTACTACCCATCCCCTCCACCTCCTCCTCCTAAATACTCTCCTCATACTATCTCCACCTCCTCCTCCCATCTCCTCCATCTCCTCCTCCTAAACACTCTCCTCCTCCCATCTCCTCCTTTACTAGCCATCCCCTCCATCTCCTCCTCCTAAACACTCTCCTCCTCCTATCTTCTCACCTCCTCCTCCTCCTCCTCCCATCTCCTCTACTACCAATCCCCCCATCTCCTCCTCCTAAAAACTCTCCTCATCCTACTTTCTCCTTTACTACCCATCCCCTCCATCTCCTCCTCCTAAACACTCTCCTCCTATCTTCTCACCTCATCCCCCTCCTCCTATCTCCTCTACTACCAATCCCCTCCATCTCCTCCTCCTAAACACTCTCCTCCTCCTATCTCCTCCTTTACTACCAATTCCCTCCATCTCCTCCTCCTAAACACTCTCCTCCTCCTATCTTCTCACCTCCTCCTCCTCCCATCTCCTCCTCTACTACCCATCCCCTCAATTTCCCCCTCACATATAATGATCAACTCTTAAATTGTCGTTGAGAATAAATTTGATCTTTGATAGTGGCACGTATAAATAAGTCTTTTCCTTTTTCCGTCAGCTTTATTCACACCATTGGATATTATTGTAGAATGTTACATTGTCTTAGTAATGTGTGATTGGATCTGCTCCGTTTCTCAATGTGCTAGTCTTAAATTGGTCAATAAAGTGTGTTTGATATCATTTTTATGTTAAACGCTGTCTATCACTTTGAAACTTAGAAGTTCATTTTTTTTCTTTCAGATATTAATCAGAGATGTTTACTATACAGAAACAGACAAGGTGGAGTTACTACAACTACAAGTCCCAGAGGCCCAAGTTTTGTGTAGGATTCGAAGCAGCACCATTTGAGAAAGTGAAACGTTTGAATAAGACACAATTGGATAAAAAGCTTTCAAAGAAGTTAACATTTCATGAAGTGTTATAGTGTAGCATGGGTTTTACTAGAGTAGACGAAGCTCAATAAAAAAAGCACGGTTTAATTAATAGTTGTGTGTGTTTTTTTCAGTTTATACATGACCATTACAGTGTACTCTCTCATTAACTCGAATCCTTAAACATTAAATTACCTTTTAAAGTCCAATATGTAATATATACAGCTGCATTTAACAGATTTTGTTCACTATTACATGTATCTTCCGTATTTGCTATCTAAAGATATGCTGACTTAAATGTACTTAGGGCAGACTCAGTGAGACTGCTCCTGTTTGTGTGCAAATGTTCTTCATACAGCACATCGCATTGACATGGTTCTTGTATGTCTCCATTAGACATACAGCATATCTTTGGATATATAAAAGTGAAAGTAATCATGTTTAGCCTATGCACTGGTTATCCTTTAATAGATCAGCTATATTTATTCAAACGTCAAATAAAACAACGAAAAGTTTGGCCCTAGGGACTTTGATTTAACGACAGGCCTTTAGTTAAGAGTGCTTAACAAAATAATAACTTTCATATTTCTTAACCAAAACATATGTTGTGGATGATCAGAAGAACCGTCTCAGTGAGACGCGTCTCAATGAGACAATTGTTTTGAGTACCCAAAACATATGATAAAACTGATGTGTAAGAACATATTTACATTTTTTACGCTCAACGTTTTTGTTTATAGACCTGTTTAACTGTATATAAACTTGTGCAGTACAACAAACTTTTCAGAATATGCATGATCGACTATTGCTAAGAAACCAAAGGATGTTGGAAAAACGACCCTACATGTAGCTAAGCATCTAGACGCTTTTGCCATGGTAAATCATTTCATTTGTAAAATGCTGTATTTTGAGCTCACCTGCACACAGGGAGTTAACATTTTAGCCTCTCTAGACAAGCAATGGCATGTGAATGGTCAATATGGGCTTTTGTGATCCTTTGATGTCCGTTGTCATTATGTAAACATAGTTCCCCAAGAGTACCACAGGGATCTATAACTTTAATCCCCTCCACTTTACACCAGCAATACCAAGTGAATGGTAGTCAAATCACAGTAAATGGTAGTCTTTAACAATCAGCATCCCTTTATTTTAGCTCACCTGTGCCATGGGCTCAGTATGAGCTTTTGTGATCCTCTAATGTCTGTCGTCATTGTCCGCACGCCATTCTTCAGTCAACATAGTTCCCGAAGAGTACCGCAGGGATTAAGTTTACATTGACCTAGTTTACATGTACCTCTGGTCAAGTTTGACCCTATGAAAATATTGTTTTTGGAAATCAGACGGTCAGTTGAAGTAAACGTTCATAAGGGGCAACTTTTTGATATTAATATGACTATACGGTGCAGCTCACTAGATCAAATTGGCAGTCATGAGGGTCTCAATGGGGTACATCAGAAAAAAATAATCAGTAAAATATAGGCCCAAAAGTTGGTAATCAGTAAAAGTTAGGCCACAAAATCAGTAATCAGTAAATACTAGGTACAAATATCGGTAATCAGTAAAATTTAGGCTCAACACTCAGTAATCAGCAAAAATTTGGCTATATCAGTAAACTTCTTTTTGGTGAAACTTTTCTTTAATTCATTTCTCTCTGGATCAAAGAGTAGGACAACTCTTTCAGATGTGTCTTTTTGCATGCAGGCCCGGTGCTTATAAAAGTTTTTTCATTCTCAACTCAACTGAGCACGCAATTTCATCTGCTCATAAAAAAGCTACAATACTGACATATAAAAAAGTTTCTTGCCTTAAGTCCCTCAGATGTTGTATTTATATCATGCTAATAAATGTTAAAATGCCAACAATTTCGTGCGAGCTAAGTTGAGCATATTTTTTTATAACCTCGGGGCCAGTTTCAACCCAGATTGCCTAGCGATTCGTAATACAGAAGCATCATTGCTCTAATCGGTACAGACTAGATAGATCAACACATGTTGAAAGTGAAGCAAACAATTCTAACACACCCCAATGGTTAAGTCATGTGATATATCGAGTAACATATCACTGAATGGAGTACCCTAGCATCATTTAGCATCATCTGGCTGCCTGTGTCGCCAATCACATAAAGCCTTGTAATAATGACATTAAATGGCTCAAGGTGAGCTATTGTGATCGGTTTCGTCCGTCGTCCTTAACTTTTTTCTTTCCTGAACCACTGGTACAAATTAGAATGATTTCACAGGAATGTTCCCCATAATGCCATCTACCAAAATTGCATAAATGGTCATTAGGGCGGCTAGAGCTCTAGATAAGAAATCTTTTAAACGACATCTGAACCACTCGTCAAAATTCAAAATAATTTCACAGAATTGTTCCGCGTGATACCCTCCACCAAAATTGCACAAATGGTTCGCTCTGCTGAAGAAAAAAGCCACCAGAACTCTAGATAAGAACTATCTTCAAATGACATCTCTTGAACCACTGGTTCAAATTCAAAATAATTTCACAGAGTTGTTCCTCATGATGCTTTCTATCGAAATTGCACAAAATTTTTAATGGTTCTGCTCCGCCAAACAAAGGGACCGCCAGTACTCAAGATAGGAAATATCTTTAAACGACTTCTCCTGAACCACTGGTCCAAATTCAAAATAATTTCACAGAATTATTCCTGATGATGCTCTCTACCAGAGATACACAAATGCTTTCGCTACACAGAACAAAATGGATGCCATAGCTCTAGATAATATATCTTTAAATGACATCTCTTGAGTCACTGGTCCTAATTCAAAATAGTTTTACAGAAATATTCCTCATAATGCCCTAGTCCAAAACTGCACAAATGGTTTTGTTCTGCTGAACAAAAGGTTCACCAGAGCTTTAGATAAGAAAACTCTTCAAACGACATCACCTCCCGATTTTTTGGTTTGATTTTTTACGTCCCAATCATTAATTTTTCAGTTATGGCGGGACAGGTCTCCCTGTGTTTAACCAGTACTAAGCAAGGATAAATGTGTCTTGCTCAAGAGCACAACGCAGTGATGAGGCACTGGAAGGGGGGTCCCAGTATCCCACATCCCTTTAATTATTTTGAAAAATATTTCATATCCCTAAAATAAATATGGCAAATATCCCCAAATTCAGAAAGCATTGTACCCCATATCCCTAAAACTGATCAAAGTATCCCGTATCCCTTTAAGTATTTACAAAAATATCCCGTATCCCTTTATTTTTTTTTGCCAATGTCCCTGTATCCCTAAAAACCCTTCCAGGGCTTCAGTGATGCCGGTGAGGCTCGAACCCATTGCTTGACCCGTGACAGTCTAAAAAAACAAACATGCACTTTCAGCGTATCAACTGTTACAGTGATGTCCGGTGATCGCATGACCCATGACAGCCTTCAGACCTCATGCCCAGTCATCGCATAACCCGTGATAGTCATCAAAACTCAGACAGCCAAGCCATGACCCGTAACAGTCATCTCCAGTCATCGAACCGTGACATTCCATGACCTTGACAGCCATGCCCAGTATTCTCATGAACCATCACACACTTCCCAACTCGTATCCAGTAATCGCATGACCCGTGACAGTAGTCATGAAAATTCATCGTTTGACCCGTGACAGTTATTACCTGGCACACGAAAGTTGTGCCGAATCATCGCATCAGAACGCATGTCAATTTATGGAATGACGAATGCATTGCAAGACAAATAACTCTTCGAAACTCATGCCCATTCACCGCATGACCCGTACCAGTAATTGCATGATCCGTGATAGTCTTCCGAACTCATGCCTACGCAGAACCTGTAACAGTCATGAGGGTCTGGATGGGGTATAATGATTAGTGAATAATGGCCCTTTTTATAATAAATAGTGAATAATGCGCCAAAAAATAATGAATAGTGAATATTGAGGGCCTAAAAATAATGAATAATCCTATTTTTTTAATGAATTGAAGAAAAATATAATGAATAGTGAATAGTCAGATTTCTTTGCCACCTTTTTACTGTTAATGAATAATTGGTTTGTTTTAATGAATAACCCAAAATTTTAATGAGACGAATAATGGGCTAAATTTTTAACGAATAGTGAATACCAGACCCCCCATCCAGACCCTCAGTCATGTCCAGTCATCGCATGGCCCGTGAAAGTCATAAAATGTAGCACAGGTTAACAGCTAGATATGCTGTGCATTTTTCAACGACCAACAGTCTTGGTCAGAAGTGTTGTTTGTTTGTTTATTCGTTTGATTTGATTCTTTACGTCCCATCAACAATTTTTCAGTCGTAAAAGGACGGGCTTCCTGGGTTGAATCAGTACTAAGCTAGGATTAATGTTCTTGCTTAAGGACACAACACAGTGACTCCAGTGAGGCTCGAACCCGCGGCCCCTCGGTCTCGAGTCAAGCACACTGCGCTCCCTGTCAGAAGTTTTAAAAGTGGCGAATCGATACCGTCCCGTAGGCTTATTTTGCAAGAGCTGAATTTTTACAAGTGTTTACTAGATCAGTCACACTTATTTTTATTAATCAGGGTGATAAGAATAATTTTAAATGTAAGAAGTAACTTTCATGAATTATTTTTTCTATGTAAATACGAGAATGATTAGCGCACCACCCTCTTTTTAAAGTATTTGAGACCTTTTTTATAGTTATCGCCCAATTTTCTCTGATCTGTTTTGATGCTTTCAATTACGTCCGCGCTTACGCCCGCGCGCTCATTGCTATGGATTTTCTTACCTCCGACGGAAGAGTAGCTTAAGAATTCTTAGCTAAGAAAATGCTATGAAACGCACCACGCTTAAGAAAATGTTAGTGAAACGCACTTTAAGAAAAAGATACGACAATCCTTAAGAAGTTCTTAAGCCTAAGATTTTCTTAGCGCTAAGATTGTTAGTGAAACGCTGCCCAGGTCCTTTGATCATTATGATCCCAGTTGATCATGGGCACCTATAAAGTATACATGTGTATATTGAACTTACCTAACAGTGGTGAGCCTGATCAGGCTGCGGAAAGGACCTATTGAATGAAACCCAATGCCTTTGGTGAGGCACTTATTTTCGACTGAAAAACGTCTTTCTCCATAAAAAAATCATTTGAGCCGCAACATGAGATTTGCAACAATGTGGTATGTGCAGTCTGATCAGAGCCTTTGCTAGTCACATGAATATTCTATGAATATTAAGCTACTGGCCGAACATTTAATATTTAGAGTTTCTAAGCTTATAATGAGGCTGCACAGGCTCGTCTGTGTCTACAGTTGTCAAAATGCGACATTGTTGTAAATCACATGTCATGCTCATTTGGTGTATTGCTTATAACTCGACGAGATGCTTACAATGAGTACCAGAGCACATGAATCTGGCGAGAAAGTTGAAAGCTAGCGCTCTAGATAAGTTAGTTTTATTGACGATTGTTTGTTTGTTTGATTTGATTCTTTACGTCCCATCAACAATTTTTCAGTTAAACAGGAACTGGGTTGAACCAGTACTAAGCTATGATAACACTGACGATTGTTAGTATTACATCTCATAATGTGCACCGGATACTCTAAAGTATATATGTTTATATATAATATAGTTATACCAGGCTGTTCACCTGCACGGGAGATAATCCACGAGCTATTATATCTCGTGGATTATCTCCACATACGGGCGAACAAACCATTGTATAACTATTACATGTACATTACATGTTTTGTTATCACCTGTGACAATTAGACAACAAAATATCTATAAATATTCCATCAGAAATTCCATTGTTGAACATAAATCACACAGTTGCAAAAATATCACGACACGCCTTCTTTACGTGGAATATCGAATTTGAATTTATTCCACCCAGAATTTCATAAAGAGTATTCATCATACAGGTCACGATTTACTGTGTGTAAACTATAGGGTAAATATTGGAAACTGACAAAACCTGTTTCATAGGTAAGAAAATATAATAAACTCACCTGTAATATGCAAATGTATAAACCGATCAATTAAAAATACATGGTTATTACGGGAGAAAACAAGAGTTGAACCAAATAAATCCTCAGTTTAGTAACAGCTTGACTTGTTGGTACAGGTACATTCCAATGAAATATTTTTGAAAAGGTTATATGTCAATCGTTTATATTTCTACTGTCCTCATGTAATTCAAGCACAATATCGTTGTTCATACCTGAGTGATCTCGCTACTGGTCCGTTTCATGTTACAACTCTAGGTTACAGAACACCAATATCCAATACTTGAAATACGCTACTGATCGCTACTGTAACACATTTTATATCGCAAATGCGCAGACAAGCCAGCAAATCTTTGCAGTCTCTTCAGAACATGTCCTGTTCGAAACTCAAATTATGACAGTTCAGGTAAACTAAAGGTACATGCGCGGATCCAAAAAGTTTTGTCAGAGGGGTCCAACTTTGACAAACTTTGACAATTTTTTTTTAATTTGATGAAGGGTTGAAAGGAAAATGAAGGATCCAAATAGAACTATAAGCGGGCCATCATCGGCCTGCCAGCGAAACGCCATTAAATGGCGTTTCGCTGACGTGTCCATGATGGCCCAACATTGAATACTGGCTCGGTAGCTTTGTGTTTTTTTTCGGGGATCCGGTCCAGTATTTCTAAAAAAAACACCCTATATTTTTGTGATTTTCCAGGGGGATCCGGACCCCCTGCCCCCCTCTGGATACGCTCATGAGTTACATGACTATACTGTGTTTGACCATTAATGGTACACGTAAGTGTGCACTGCTGTTTTCTTTTTCGTCAGAGTGCCAAAATGTTTGAATCCAAATCAGGGCCGGTGCTTTGTCGGACCTGATCTGTGTCCGATCTGTTTGCAGAGGTCATCAGCAGACCACTGGTCTTGGTAAGGCAATACCAGTCAGTGTGAATCAAGACGAGAAGCCGAAACTTTTGTTGAGTCTTCACTGTTTATTCAGTAACCAAAAAAGTGGGGAAATCCTAACAATCATCCGAATAATGTATCAATATTAATAAATAAAACCAACATGGAGGGAAGCTTACAGTCGGCGTATAAAGTCGTTACGTCTGTTTCGGCCATAAAGTCATTATTATTAGAAGTTTAAACTTGTGTTTTTAATTTTTGTATAACAACACGTGTACATATAATACAATAAGTTATCATAAAGATCATTTCAGAATGCAGAAAAAGGGATTCAAATTCAAACTCAAATTCTTTATTCACTCAGGATTACAATGTAACCAGCATGATGTTCATAATTTTACATACATATTTTACTTTTGCAACAACAACAAAGTGGCGAGTTGATTTTAGAAGAAGAGAAAAGGAAAAAGAAAAAAAATGGAAACGTAGGATTATCTCTATCCTCGGGAGGACTATTTTTCATTGAGTCCGTGTTTGTTCCCGTGTTCAAAATATGAAGATTCATTTTCTACGTTAATAATCACATATACTGACGCATGTGTTTTACATATGTAAATATTCACATACGTGCGAATATGTGAATATGTACTATACTGCAAATGTTTTTGTCGGCCAAATGTCTATGCTTGTAGAACAGTGGGAGCCAAGATGATTCGTCACACAGTGTGACATCTCCTCTTGGTTCGCACTGTTTATTTATAACAAAAACTATGTTATTTCAGATAGACAATTTGTTAGCAACTATTTCTAAGAAGAAGAAAGTCTGTTGACTTTTGTAAATCTGTTTCCCAGTTGTTCAATATTATTATTTTTAATATTATTTTTATAATTTTTTATTATTATTCAAAGAAGACAGCACATTTAGCGAGCAACGCTAGTCAATCATGCGTCCGTCTATCTAAAACCTATACCAATGTATACATACATTTTATATACATGATAAAAACATAAAACGTATTAAGTTTAAGCGAGCGTATAAAACATTAACATTTGGCAGCATTTTGGTCTCGTTAATAAATCTAGACGTAAAAACTGATAAATGACAAAAACTCCAAACTTTTATGAAACAACTTAGAGAAGATTCATTTCTGGTAGCCTCCAGTAACTGATTCCACGATCGGGGTGCAGTACATGAGAACGAACCATCTGATATTGCTGTTTTCGATCTGGGTACTGGTACCCATAGTCAATAAATGGAAGAATATACCCTTGACAAACCTGGGAAATGTTTGGGAGTCAGTTGGGCCATATATGGAAAATTGCCTAAATAGTGATATTTTTCAAGATACAGGCGCTGATCAATATGGTTTGTCCTGCGAATATTTTCATTGATGTATATACCACTGTTTTTTAACATCTTTAATTTTGATAGCATCACTGTAGATGTTTAAAAGTTGAAAGTGTTTTGTTCTGTGTTGTGTTCCTACGACCATACATGTACAGATAAACCAAAGGCTCTGAAGCGTGACTTTATTTACAATATTGATATGTTGTTCTAGAAAAAAGGTTTTCCAGCCCTTATTTACATTTATTGTAAAAGCTTTGACAAACGCAGATGTTGCAGCCCGTCGGGCTCAGTTTACACATTTTACAATAAATCTTTTAAAATAGAAAGACGCAAGGTCATAAATCAGAGGTCGTGGTACATCTATACTGTCCTGCCAGCTAAGAGTGACAATGACGTCAAGTTTTGTTTACAAAGTTATCAGGGACTTATAATATATAGATCACTTGTGTATTAATCCTATTCGCAGGATAGGATTAATACACAAGTGATCTATCGATTCGCGTTAGCTCAAGTGGAATGTAAAAGTTATTTTAACTTAACAATTGTGAACAATTGGTTGACAAGACAGTAGTTTTCCAGGTTAGTTTCCTGTAACCTTACATGTTTTCTGCTCCAATGAGTTACAATAATATTAGGTGGTTGGTATTTTATTTTATTATTGATAAATAAGTGAAAATGGTGTCACCAGCCTTTCCAGGAACGCCAAAATGAATCATTTACGGTACGGTAATCCTACCCCCTAGAATTTCCCTGGGCGCGCCACTGTGAATCCATGCAACTTCTCTAGTACACGAGCTTATCAGTACAGCTTATCGCGTTTTGTCAAGTTACAAATGCTCAGGCGAGCCTGCGCAAATGCACAGACTCACCAGAGCCTTCGCTACTTGCATACACAATGTATAGACATTGATGAAGGCTCAAAGCACACTCGCTAGATGATTCACTAAGAATGAGCGTCAAGTTGAAGACTTAAGCATAATTATGCGAGTTACATAATGTCATGCGCTGACCTACATAAAGTGAAACCTGTCCATCGTGGTGGATGATGCCAATGTCACAAGACACATAAAATTTGTAGTTATGTTAACAATAACTGAATAATAACATTTCAATGAATGTCATAATAAAATGGATTATCAAACATTTTTATTATTATTTTACCACATAAACCAAAGCAAAGTCACCAAATGGCTACTATCTAGGTTTATGGCTGCGACAAAACTGAAAAGCTAGACGATGTTTTTAATAGCGTGCTCCCTGCACTAATGCACAATTGATCTCAAATTTCATATGGAGACTCTTAAGGATGGGGAACAAAAGCTTGTTCAGATGGTCTTGGTCACATGACCAAGATGGTCGCCTCGCCAATATATGGTAAAAACCATTTAATTTTTTTCTTCTCCAGAACCAGAAGACCGGTGACCTTGGGTCTTAGTATGTAACATTGGGGATGTAAGGCCTACCATGTTTGTTCAAATGATGGTCCTAGGTTTTACCTTGATCTACTTAACGCCAAGGTCAAAATTGCTTTTTGGAGGAACTTTTTTTGATGATTTTTTAACACTGTTCAAGCCAAAGTCATTATAATAACTAGATACCGTATGTTCAACCTAATGAGACAATGGCTAATGTCAAGGTTGACCTTTAGCCATGGTCGCTCATATTGGAGTCCCATCAATATAGATTTCTCTGAAACCATTTGGCTAATTAAACTCAAATTTCTTATGAAGTCTCCTCACTATAAATTAGTCTAAATTTATACAAATTGATATAAATGCAGGACTAAGATGACGGACATACTCATATACTGAACAGCAAAAGAAACGCATATTTTGCATATTTGGTATAGTGTATAAATTGGGGATTAAATACTGATCTAATGATATGCAAGGTATCAATGATGCATGGGAAATGTGTATTATCAATTGCATCACAAATGGATAGCTCATTTGAATAATGATAATAAAGGGGGGTAACTCTTGGCGTTACGAAAAAGCTAATAATAAAGGCGACTTCCAAGATGGTGTATGCCTAAAACCACTGAATGGATTTGAATGGAAATCATTCTGCGTGATCATCCGGACATACAGACTACTTATGAAGATTAAATTGTCTGGAATTCTTCAAGGTGGACCATTGTGACCCAGTAACATTATTGGACAATTAACCGGAAGTGTGTTTAAGACAGGCAAGAAAGTGCCCAAAAAATTGTTTTAAACGGTTGTATTGGACAGTTCCTTGCTTAACATCAATCATACTGTGCCAGATTTTTTTACCACCCAAAGATTCCAGTGGTTTACAATACCAATGTAAAAATGCAAAAAATGAAGATTTTTTGGATTGGCAGTATAAATCCTACAGCAATGAATTTTTAAGTTTTACACTGTTTTCTTATCTCTTACATTATGTTCTCGTAACATGCAATGGAATCAGATTCAAATCATGTATTTTCCCATGTACGGCACTGTTTTTGCTTTTTTTGCATTAATTAACAAAAAATAATTATTAACCATGTTATGACGAAAAAAATGGTCTGGAACGAACGCATGAGTCCGTTTGAACATGTTCATACCATTCAGGGTAAAATTAAATAAGAGTCTCTGGTATTAAATGGATATTGGATAATATGCGTTTCTTTTGCTGTCAAGTATATATGGGCCTCGTCGCGAGAAAACCTGTCTTCGGGGTGTCTGACAAAGCATGACTCAAAACAGTCTCCTCAGCTACAGAGATCAGCTAGAAAATTGAGATTTCGCTTGTAGTAAGCTTAGATATGGTGCATTCCAAAAAGCGAATAATAAAGGTGCTGATCAGACTGCGCGTATGCGCAGGCTGGTCTGCACCTTTGTTGTTCGCCAACCCCCGAAGACAGGTTTTCTCGCGTTGAGGCCCATATGGTCAAACCCCTCTAAAATCTAATCCAGAACCAGAAAACCGATTACCTTGGGACTTGGTATATAACATTTGGGATGTAAGACCTACCAATTTTGTTCAAATGATGATCCTAGGTTGACCGTGACCTTCTTAACATCAGAGTCAAATTAGCTTTCTAATGCATTTAAATTGGAAACTTTTGAAAGTTGAGTTTAATACTGTTGAAGCCAAAGTCATTATTTTCACTTGATTTGTAAAACCTAATGAGGCAATGGCTAAAATGAGCTCTAGAGGTAAAGGTTGGCCATTAATCTTTCAGCCAATGTCGCTTCAACATATATTAAAACAGTTTTTCTCAGAAATAACTCGGCCAATTGAACTCAAGTTTCATATGAACACTCCTTTATTTAAGGAAAGTAAATATATAACAAATGTTAATAGTCACATGACCAAGATAGCCACCATGCCCATATTAGGTAAAACCCCTTTAAATATCTTCTTCTCTGGAACCAAAAGGCCAATGCCCATATAAGGTAAAAACCCTTTAAATATATTCTTCTCTAGAACCAAAAGGCCAATGACATTAGGGCATGATATATAGCATTGGGGATGTGAGCCCTATCAGATTTGCACAAATTATGAATCTGTGTTGACCTTGACCTTTTTTGCAACAAGGCCAAATTTGGTTCCTAATGCATTTATATTGGAACACTCTTGAAATGTTCATTTTCTACTACTGTTTAAGCGGGAATCATAATACTTGTAAGAAATGTTCAACATAATGAAACACTGGTTTTATATAAGCACAAAAGGTCAAACTGACCTTTGACCTTTCACGCAAGACCACTCTTTTTTGACTGCCACATACGTATCTTAACATCTTTTTCTCAGAAATCACTGGGTTGTTTGTATAAAGTTTCATATGGAGTATTCAGAAGATAAAACAATATAATTATGATATTTGTTTTACATGTAGGTCACTTGACCAAAGTGGCCATCGTGCACATATATGATAAAACAAAATATGCTTAAATAATAAGCCTAAGTTAACCTTGGCCTATTTTAACATTATTTAGGAGATTAGGTGAGCGCTTCAGGGCCTTCAGGTCCTCTAGTCTGAGATTTTGTGTTGCTGCAGTCCACTTTTATCACTTTATCACAATATCTACCACATTTTTGTCTGAATCCATATTTACAGTTTGAAAAGTTTGCTTTTACACTACTTGAGATATTTTAGTCCTTGAAGTATCCCGAATCAGACGGACGGACAGTTTGTTTTTACACTTCGTGAGGTATTTTAGCTATTGTAGTACGGACGGACAGAGGGATGGGAAGGTTATACATATAGTCCTCCCCGGTGAAAACAACAGGGGACTAAAAGTACAACGTCAGTTCATCTTGCCATCAGTTGGTTATGCAGCTAGTTACATATACATTGGTAGGTCTATTTCCGAATAAAAAATAAGGGCCCTTCAGCACATTAACTGTTAAGTTTTGTTACAAGGCTATTGTTTTCAATTAAACAATACCCACCCGCAGCAATACAATAACAGTGTTATCAATACTTTAAAATAAAAGTTACTTCATGTGATCATGCGAACAGAGTGGCCTTCATAAAAGTGTTTCGTGTCATCCGCAGAGAGAGAGAGAGAGAGAGAGAGAGAGAGAGATGCGTAATTTAAGTCTTTTAACCTGAGTGCACATCTATACAGTTAGACTGCAGTGGCGGATCCAGAGGGGGTTCAGGGAGTCGCTTGAACACCCCCCTCCGTCCCTCGTTTTTAAATATCCTATGAAAATGAAATAATTTGGTCTCAGTGAGACCAAATTATTTCATTTTCATGGGATATTAATGAAAAATGAAATAAAATCAGAACTCCACACCTTTTTAAATACATATTAACCCCCTTTCCAGAAATCCTGGATCCGCCCATGGACTACACTGAAGGACTTTAAAAACGCAAAAATCAAAATTCGTAATATTTACTTACTTTTAATGTCTCAATTTTGTTGAAATTTGGAAAAGTGAACATCAATATGTCAGCAAAACATGTTTTCTATTTTATGTCAAAATAATGAATAATGCTAAAGCAACAGTCTATCAAATAGCACTACCCTTTTGATTCTAAAGTTGCAATTTGATTAAAAAATCAGAAACAAATTACCCTTGGAACCCTACTATTCGTCTGGCACTAATAGTAGCCGGCCAGAACGGGTATCGTCGATGTAATTATCGTCGATACACAATCGACTTAGGTTGGCTCTTAACGCTGGTGGCCATTCTTGGCTGACCAGACCTGCGTCGATCTTTAGCTGTCCCAATATTGTATTTGAACTCAGAAATTTGACTCTCCACGCTTTACAGCGGGAAGGAAAAGGAAGAGCGAGAGAGCAAATACGTCAATAATGGGGCGTTTGCTCTCTCTCTCTCTCTCTCCCTATCTTATCATTATACCTATTGGTCTCTAAAACATTCACTGCTCACGTCGTAAATACTGCTCCATTATAACTTTATAAGACGCCATTATATGTACGAGTATTACAATATGCATGCAATAACGTTTGTATTCATGTTATTTCATTTATGCCTCATATATTGTACCCCTTATTGTTTATTGTACCTCATGTTGCCAATGTACTTGGACTGAGAGAAAATAAAGAATGATTTTTGAATAGCCTGGTAACGATCTCTGAGGCGCTGTATAGTTGACGGGTGGCAATTATGATATCTGGCGACCTCAGAAACACACACCCCAGCTTTTAATATTCCAATTACGTCAGATCGTCCATATTCAGACAAACGTTGCATGAACAATAATGCTATGAAACTAAAGTTGTTGTGTTTTTTATACATGTATACTTACAAGCTACACGTGAAATGATAAAATATTTTGCTTCATTGATTCGTGGGGACGCCACGTGCAAAACCAAGTAAATCAGCAATGCATAGCTGGTGGTAGCCAGTGTCTTTAAAAACACCGGTATTTGGTATAGATAGAAGCAGAGTGTCTTTATCATCCGTTTTTATCTGTTAAAGAAGGCAAAAAAATGTTCTGGGTGCAAAAAATAATAATTTTCATTTTTTGCGTTTTTAAAGTCCTTCAGTGTATATGTCTAATGTGTGGTCTGGGTTTTATCATCTACCTCAATACTTTATGTATATGAGCCGAGACTGTGCGAGTGAGCATTGACTGTTTGTTGGTGCGATAAATACCAAAATCACATGGGCAGGTTCAAATAAAACCTCGCACTTCCTGTATCAAAGAAGTCTTCACTGACGATATACAGCTGCAGAACGTAGCTATCACGCACGAACCAGTATTTTCACATTTGTACAGCACAGTGAACTCTTGAGAGCGCAGTGGCTCAGTTGGTAGAGCGTTTGACTGTGGTCTTTGTCCCACAAAAAGGGCGCTAGGCTTATATGGGTTAAAAATGGAAAATTTAGAATAATGTTTTGGACTCAACCATCTCATCCACGCTTTGAAAATAAATAATTTGCCGAAGAGAGCGAGCAATTAGTCCCTGGTCAGACTGCTCTGTGGGTCCACAAAATGCTCCCCTACACAATATGCTCCTTTTAGTAGCATATTGTGTACCCTGCATACACAATATGCTCCGCTGGAGCATTTTGTGTACCCTGCATACACAATATGCTACCAGAGGAGCATATTGTGTAGGGTCGGTGCATATGTTATTTCAGTGGTCGTCCGAGGGTACACAATATGCTCTTCTTGAAAACATGTCTCGTGGTATTTGCCTTTCTTTCTAACTGTCCTCTCGACATCCATCTGTCTATCTTACGAACCTTATATCTAAAGCCATGCCCGCATCATAATTGTATTATAGTGGTCTTTAATCCCCATCACCAACATTTTGGAGACGTTGTCTCCACATTTGGCTTCTTTCCCGACATGAAATCAACCTTTGGAAACCGTAGTAAGGAAAAATGGGGAAACGCCGGGGGTTAAATGTAGAAATGTAATGAACCTGTATGAGCGAGGACACCATGGACAATCATAAATGCTATACCTGTTCCATTGGAATATATAATATGTAGCCATCTTGATATCCTTCAAAGACCATCTTTTCCCATCCCTACGTCAGATTGAATCTAAACTTGGTTTGAGGGATAGGGGCAACATGGACATTCAGAATTGCTTGAATCATTCGATTCTGATATCCAATTTGGCTCCCATGGCAACTATTTTGATTTTTTTCAAAAGGCATAGCTCTCCAAACCATATATGTATGTCAGGTTATACTGAAACATGTTTTAAGGCATGGGGCTAACATGGGAATAGAGACTTTCTGAACGCGGTTAATTCAGGTATTGACCACAGAAACATACAATGTTCTGTACTGACACTTACTAGTAAGCTGGCGCTCGCAAAGATATGAGACGATTCATTATAAAGGTGACGAATCATTTATTGTATGTATGTTTTAAGATTATGATCAGAACTAATACTGAGTAAACTTGAATAATGTATTTTGACAATTTGCTTGCTACTGACAGTTTTATGGTGATGCTTTAATGTATGCACTTACTTCATATCCTTCGGAGCAGTAGTTTCTTGCTCTACAAAATCTAAACATATAGCGTTATCTAACTTTGAATAGTATACCATCACAATGATTCTACCTAAGTACCATTATACTAAACCGTACCTACACAATACGCTTCCAATAAAATAAAACTACTAAGGCAGCGTATTGTGTACCCGGCATACACAATATGCCCCAATTATCATAATACTACCTAGGTAGCATATTGTGTACCTTACCTACACAAAATGCTCCAATTATAATAATACTACCGATGTAGCATATTGTGTACCTTACCTACACAATATGCTCCAATTATCATAATACTACCGATGTAGCATATTGTGTACCTTACCTACACAATATGCTCCAATTATAATAATACTACCGATGTAGCATATTGTGTACCTTACCTACACAATATGCTCCAATTATCATAATACTACCGAGGTAGCATATTGTGTACCTTACCTACACAATATGCTCCAATTATAATAATACTACCGAGGTAGCATATTGTGTACCTTACCTACACCATATGCTCCAATTATAATAATACTACTGAGGTAGCATATTGTGTACCTTACCTATACAATATGCTCCAACTATAATAATACTACCGAGGTAGCGTATTTTGTACCTAGCATACACAATATGCTACAATTATCATAATTACTAATAAGGTAGCATATTGAGTACCTTACCTACACAATATGCTCCAATTATCATAATACTACCGAGGTAGCATATTGTGTACCTTACCTACACAATATGCTCCAATTATCATAATACTACCGAGGTAGCATATTGTGTACCTTACCTACATAATATGCTCCAATTATCATAATACTACTGAGGTAGCATATTGTGTACCTTACCTACACAATATGCTCCCATTATCATAATACCACCAATGTAGCATATTGTGTACCTTACCTACACAATATGCTCCAATTATGATAATAGTACTGAGGTAGCATATTGTGTACCTTACCTACATAATATGCTCCGAATATCATAATACTACTGTGGTAGCATATTGTGTACCTTACCTACACAATATGCTCCCATTATCATAATACCACCAAGGTTGCATATTGTGTACCTTACCTACACAATATGCTCCGAATATCACAATACTAATGCGGTAGCATATTGTGTACCTTACCTACACAATATGCTCCAATTATGATAATAGTACTGAGGTAGCATATTGTGTACCTTACCTACACAATATGCTCCGAATATCATACTACTGTGGTAGCATATTGTGTACCTTACCTACACAATATGCTCCCATTATCATAATACCACCAAGGTAGCATATTGTGTTCTTTACCTACACAATATGCTCCGAATATCACAATACTACTGCGGTAGCATATTGTGTACCTTACCTACACAATATGCTCCAATTATCATAATACCACCAAGGTAGCATATTGTGTACCTTACCTACACAATATGCTCCAATTATCATAATACTACTGTGGTAGCATATTGTGTACCTTACCTACACAATATGCTCCAATTATCATAATACTACCGAGGTAGCATATTGTGTACCTTACCTACACAATATGCTCCCATTACCACCAAGGTAGCATATTGTGTACCTTACCCTCACAATATGCTCCGAATATCATAATACTACTGAGGTAGCATATTGTGTACCTTACCTACACAATATGCTCCCATTACCATAATACCACCAAGGTAGCTTATTGTGTACCTTACCTACACAATATGCTCCGAATATCACAATACTACTGCGGGAGCATATTGTGTACCTTACCTACACAATATGCTCCAATTATCATAATACTACTGTGGTAGCATATTGTGTACCTTACCTGCACGATATGCTCCAATTATCATATTACTACCGAGGTAGCATATTGTGTACCTTACCTACACAATATGCTCCCATTACCACCAAGGTAGCATATTGTGTACCTTACCTTCACAATATGCTCCGAATATCATAATACTACTGAGGTAGCATATTGTGTACCTTACCTACACAATATGCTCCCATTATCATAATACCACCAATGTAGCATATTGTGTACCTTACCTACACAATATGCTCCAATTATGATAATAGTACTGAGGTAGCATATTGTGTACCTTACCTACATAATATGCTCCGAATATCATAATACTACTGTGGTAGCATATTGTGTACCTTACCTACACAATATGCTCCCATTATCATAATACCACCAAGGTTCATATTGTGTACCTTACCTACACAATATGCTCCGAATATCACAATACTAATGCGGTAGCATATTGTGTACCTTACCTACACAATATGCTCCAATTATGATAATAGTACTGAGGTAGCATATTGTGTACCTTACCTACACAATATGCTCCGAATATCATACTACTGTGGTAGCATATTGTGTACCTTACCTACACAATATGCTCCCATTATCATAATACCACCAAGGTAGCATATTGTGTTCTTTACCTACGAAATATGCTCCGAATATCACAATACTACTGCGGTAGCATATTGTGTACCTTACCTACACAATATGCTCCAATTATCATAATACCACCAAGGTAGCATATTGTGTACCTTACCTACACAATATGCTCCAATTATCATAATACTACTGTGGTAGCATATTGTGTACCTTACCTACACAATATGCTCCAATTATCATAATACTACCGAGATAGCATATTGTGTACCTTACCTACACAATATGCTCCCATTACCAAAATGCTACCAAGGTAGCATATTGTGTACCTTACCTACACAATATGCTCCGATTATTATATTACTACCCTATTATCATAATGCAACCGAGGTAGCATATTTTGTACCCTATCTACACAATATACTCCAATTATAATAATACAACTGAGGTAGCATATTGTGTACCCTGTCCCCATTATCATATTACTACCCCATTATCATAATACTACTGAGGTAGCATATTGTGTAGTTAAGGTACACAATATGCAGCCTTGGTGGTATTATGATAATGGGAGCATATTGTGTAGGTAAGGTACACAATATGCTACCTCGGTAGTATAATGATAATTGGAGCATATTGTGTAGGTAAGGTACACAATATGCTACCTCAGTAGTATTATGATAAACGGAGCATATTGTGTAGGTAAGGTACACAATATGCTACCTTGGTAGCATTTTGGTAATGGGAGCATATTGTGTAGGTAAGGTACACAATATGCTACCTCAGTAGTATTATGATTATGGGAGCATATTGTGTAGGTAAGGTACACAATATGCTACCTTGGTAGTATGATAATGGGGTAGTTTTATGGTAATCGGAGCATATTGTGTAGGTAAGGTACACAATATGCTACCCTGGTAGCATTTTGGTAATCTTATTATATTGTGTAGGTTAGGTACACAATATGCTACCTTGGTAGTATCTTCATAATGGGAGCATATTGTGTAGGTAAGGTACACAATATGCAACCTTAGTAGTATTATGATAATTGGAGCATATTGTGTATGTAATTTCCACAATATGCTAATTCAGTAGTATTATGATATTCGGAGCATATTGTGTAGGTAAGGTAGACAATATGTTACCTCAGAAGTATTATTATATTTGGAGCATATTGTTACGGTAAGGCACACAATATGCTACCTCGGTAGTATTATTATAATTGGAGCATATTGTGTAGGTAAGGTACACAATATGCTACCACAGTAGTATAATGATATTCGGAGCATATTGCTACCTCGGTAGTATTATGATAATTGGAGCATATTGTGTAGGTAAAGTACATAATATGCTACCTCAGTAGTATTATGATAATGGGAGCATATTCTGTAGGTAAGGTACACAATATGCTACCTTGGTAGTATGATAATGGGGTAGTAATATGATAATCGGAGCATATTGTGTAGGTAAGGTACACAATATGCTACCTTGGTAGCATTTTGGTAATGGGAGCATATTGTGTAGGTAAGGTACACAATATGCTACCTCGGTAGTTTTATGATAATTGGAGCATATTGTGTAGGTAAGGTACACAATATGCTACCTCAGTAGTATTATGATATTCGGAGCATATTGTGTAGGTAAGGTTCACAATATGCTACCTCAGTACTATTATTAAAATTGGAGCATATTGTGTAGGTAAGGTACACAATATGCTACCTCAGTAGTATATGATATTCGGAGCATATTGTGTAGTTAAGGTACACAATATGCTACCTTGGTAGTATAATGATAATTGGAGCATATTGTGTAGGTAAGGTACACAATATGCTACCTTGGTGGTATTATGATAATGGGAGCATATTGTGTAGGTAAGGTACACAATATGCTACCTTGGTAGCATTTTGGTAATTGAAGCATATTGTGTAGGTAAGGTACACAATATGCTACCTCAGTAGTATTATGATAATGGGAGCATATTGTGCAGGTAAGGTACACAATATGCTGCCTTGGTAGTATGATAATGGGCTTAGTAATATGGTAATCGGAGCATATTGTGTAGGTAAGGTACACAATATGCTACCTTGGTAGCATTTTGGTAATGTTATTATATTGTGTAGGTTAGGTACACAATATGCTACCTTGGTAGTATCTTGATAATGGGAGCATATTGTGTAGGTAAGGTACACAATATCCAACCTTAGTAGTATTATGATGATTGGAGCATATTGTGTATGTTATTTCCACAATATGCTAATTCAGTAGTATAATGATATTCGGAGCATATTGTGTAGGTAAGGTAGACAATATGTTACCTCAGAAGCATTATTATATTTGGAGCATATTGTGCAGGTAAGGCACACAATATGCTACATCGGTAATATTATTATAATTGGAGCATATTGTGTAGGTAGGGTACACAATATGCTCCTTTTGTAGTATGATAATGGGGAAGTCATATGATAATCGGAGCATATTGTGTCGATAAGGTACACAATTTGCTACCTCTGTAGCATTTTGGTAATGTGAGCATATTGTGTAGGTTAGGTAACCAATATGCTACCTCAGTAGTATTATGATAATGGGAGCATATTGTGTAGGTAAGGTACACAATATGCTACCTCGGTAGTATTATGATAATTGGAGCCTATTGTGTATGTTAAAATACACAATATGCTATCTCAGTAGCTTTATGATAATGGGAGCATATTGTGTAGGTAAGGTACACAATATGCTACCTTGGTAGTATGATATTGGGGTAGTTATATGATAATCGGAGCATATTGTGTAGGTAAGGTACACAATATGCTACCTTGGTAGCATTTTGGTAATGGGAGCATATTGTGTAGGAAAGGTACACAATATGCTACCTTGGTAGTATGATAATGGGGTAGTAATATGATAATCGGAGCATATTGTGTAGGTAAGGTACACAATATGCTACCTTGGTAGTATGATATTGGGGTAGTTATATGATAATCGGAGCATATTGTGTAGGTAAGGTACACAATATGCTACCTTGGTAGCATTTTGGTAATGGGAGCATATTGTGTAGGTAAGGTACACAATATGCTACCTCAGAGGTATTATGATATTCGGAGCATATTGTGTAGGTAAGGTACACAATATGCTACCTCAGTACTATTATTATAATTGGAGCATATTGTGTAGGTAAGGTACACAATATGCTACCTCAGTAGTATTATGATATTCGGAGCATATTGTGTAGTTAAGGTACACAATATGCTACCTCAGTACTATTATTATAATTGGAGCATATTTTGTGGGTAAGGTACACAATATGATAGCTCAGTAGTATTATGATAATGGGAGCATATTGTGTAGGTAAGGTACACAATATGCTACCTTGGTAGCATTTCGGTAATGGGAGCATATTGTGTAGGTAAGGTACACAATATGCTACCTCAGTAGTATAATGATAATGGGAGCATATTGTGTAGGTAAGGTACACAATATGCTACCTTGGTGGTATTATGATAATTGGAGCATATTGTGTAGGTAAGGTACACAAAATGCTACCTCGGTAGTATTATAATAATTGGAGTATATTGTGTAGGTAAGGTACACAATATGCTATCTTGGTAGCATTTTGGTAATGGGAGCATATTGTGTAGGTAAGGTACACAATATGCTACCTCAGTAGTATTATGATAATGGGAGCATATTGTGTAGGTAAGGTACACAATATGCTACCTTGGTGGTATAAGGATAATGGGAGCATATTGTGTAGGTAAGGTACACAATATGCTACCTCGGTAGTATTATAATAATTGTAGCATATTGTGTAGGTAAGGTACACAATATGCTACCGTTGTGGTATTATGATAATTGGAGCATATTGTGTAGGTAAGGTACACAATATGCTACCTCAGTAGTATTATGATATTCGGAGCATATTGTGTAGGTAAGGTACACAATATGCTACCTTGGTAGTATGATAATGTAAGCAAATTATGTAGGTACACTCCATTCTGATCTTCAACATGATTGATTTCAGAAAAAAATGTTTTTTCTTTTGACCCACCCCGAAGTCGCGGTGTGTCTTCTGGAACAATACTTGCTACCATGTTGCTGCATGCGTAAGTCCCTTCTATTTGATATGCAGCATGACCATATTCAATAAATGAATATTTGACCTTTTGCCACTACCCAAGGGGTTAGGTTGTATGTAAGGACAGAATGCTTGTTTTCAAGGTGCTCTACGAAACATGACTAATTTCAAGGTGAAAATGCGTTGACCTTTTGACCCCCTTCCTCAGTGGTCAATGGTGTCTCAGCGTGCTAAATAATTGCTATCATGTTGCTGTCATGTGCTGTTCCCTTAATTTTATATGCAGCATGACAATATTCAGAATAAGTTTCATTTTGGACTCGCCCCATCCCCTAAATCTACCCAGGGGATCGGACCCAGGCATCCAATCAAATATCCAGTCTGATATATTTCATATCTATTGTTGTTTTTTATCTGTCTGCATACAAAGTTTCGGTAATAATATTGAAAATTGACTAAGTAATTGCCAAATTAATGTATTTGACCTTTGACCCTGCCTAAAGATTCAAGTGGGCGGGGTATTTATTTTTACATTTTACACCGTCATACTTATCTACAGGCTTTTTATACATAATAGCTTTGGGAAAATGTTTAGATCATTCTCTAAGAAAGCCATTACAACTTTTGCATTATAAGTGCCAGAGCAATAATGAGTTTATCAGTTGATCTTGACGAAACTTATACGATATAGAACTGTCATGCGCGGATCCAGGAATTTTGTTCAGGGGGGGGGGGGTCCAGGTCAATCTGACAAAAAAGCTTTGACAACCTTTTTTTAGTCCTCAGCTTATTTTACAGTCGCAAATGGTTAATTTCAAAGAAAACTATCATTTTTCAAGGTTCCCGAGGGGGTCCAACATTTTCCAGGGGGGGGGGGGGGGGGTCCAACTTTTTCCGCGGTGGGGGGCTCCAATTGCTTATTCCTATAGAAAATATATAACTTGTGATTTTCCGGGGGAGGTCCGGACCCCCTGCCCCCACTCTGGATCCGCACTTGGGACTGTCCATGGTACTATCCATTCATGCAGAGAATGCACCAAATCTGACTAATAGGTACTTAGGTATGTTTCTGGAAGGACAGGTGGACAGACAGACAGACAGACAGACAGACGGGTGCATAGACGGCCGACGCCAAAACAATATCCCTCCGACTTCATCGGGGGGAAACCAGTACTGAGCACAGGATATTTAGTGTCATGTTCAAGAACACAACGCAGTGCTTCAGGTGAGGCTCGAACCCGCAACCCATCGATATCGGGTCAAGCACTCTACCACGACTTCGCTCCTCAGCTAGGGAGCATATTGTGTAGGTAAGATACATGTCCTACACAATATGCTCCCGATTTAAGGGGGAGCATATTGTGTATGCAGGGTACACAATATGCACCTCGAGAGAGCATATTGTGTATGGAGCATTTTGTGGCTCTACACTGCTCCCTTTCAGCTATTTCATTTCTGACAATAACCCATACTCTAAAACTAGGTGACAGGTGATTTCCAACAATGTGGCATTTTGACAAGTGTAGACTCAGACGAGCCTATGCACCTTCATTTTAAGCTTAGAAACTCCAAATTATGTTAAACTCATAGAATATTCATGCGAGTAGCAAAGGCTCTAATCAGACTGCACGTATGCGCAGGCTGGTCTGAGCCTTTGCTGGTCGCACATACCAAATTGTCGGAAATCTCATGTCACGGCTCATATGGTCTTGAAAATCTTTTGTCGTACTATATGCACATTTTGCGATGCTAAAGCAAAAGCGTCATCAGAATGACTAAGACGTTAATCTCATAATATTTTGATCATATCAGCATTATTTAATCACTCACGTCTAAACAATGGTCAAATATGCTACAAACTTGGGAAATAAATTGCAAATAAGTTATGCGAGGTAATCTTGTAGACTTAGTTCGGTGAAAGGGGTATAAAGTCAGAGTGGACAATAAGCTTGAGGGATCAATGTTTTAAGGATCAAAGCCCACACCAATGGTCAATCATGAAGTATGTACATTGTACAATGAAAATACGCGAACCACAATCCTACTAAACTTGCTTCTAGTCAGACTATATCGACAGGTGAAAGAGCCAATCCCCCACCATGAACACTTGACCCATATAAGCCTAGCGTCCTTTTTGTGGGACATCGGCAAACAGTGCAAAACCAGATCAGACGCCGCAAAACGCGGCGTCTGATCAGGTTCTCAACTGTTTGCAATCAGTAGTTTCTTTTAAAATTTGAATAAAAATGAAAAATACCACCCAACAACTCTAAAATGGACTGGTCCAATTGATGAAGGGGGAATTCCATTCGGTATAAATGGGTTAATCATAAGAAACCATCACTTAAAACTAATCAGCATAATGGCATTACCGTCAGATTATTATAATGTTAATAATGATAATCCTGAAAGGCAAACCCATCAGGTTTTTCAAACTGTACTGTAAATGTAGAAGACAAAATAATTACTCAAATATTAGGATAAACATGTTAAGAAGTTGATTTGTCCGAACATTTAATTAGGGGATAACTGTATTCAAATTTTTCATTTGGGGAGGTATATCGTCGGATATACCTGATATACGGTCGGAAATTTAGCTTTACGGCGACGCGCGAGCGGAGATCGAACCCCGGACCTCTAGCACCAAAGGCAAGTGCGACCGTCTTTCTGTTAGAAAAAATCTTAAGCTCTGCAGCTTGGAGAAGAAATCTATCACCAAACACTGGAATCTCTGTTATATACTCTCTGCCCATCTGATCACACCTATGAATGTTTCCAGGCTTCTATTACGGTCGTGTGGCCAGTTCAATTTGAAACACAGCACTTCATGAACCAGATACGCTGGTTTGTTACTGTCCTATCCATTATCAAATCGACCAGCACATGAGATGTTGGTATACATGTAAAACCATCCTTTAAACACCCATGCTGGCGTACCAATATATATAAATCTTGGTCTGAGTATCTACCTACATCCAATGTGGCGAATCGGCCTATTTGTGAAGACTCGCCAGAGCCTTCGTTGCTTACCAAAATGACACATGTGGTATCAAATATGATATTTCGCTTACATGTATTTCCTAAAACTAACCAAGTAGTGAGTATGACCAGGAAATGCCACAATCATGGACCTGCCCACGCCCTGAAAGAGACAGTCACAGACAACAAGAACACAAAATGTATCTAAAAATATCGTCTGCTGAAGTCGTCTGCTGCAAATAATTGCCTAACATTACTGACGAAATCATGTAAAGTGGCAAACAGTGTAGATCCCCCCTATAAGATTCGACTGCTCCTATAGGAGCAGTCTGCTCTGGGTCCATACTGTTTGTCATTGAGGCTTCTTAAACATTTCAGCAGACCGAGAAAGCAGACGACTTTTGTAGTGAATGGCGCTTTAAGGGTAAAAGTAAAGCAACCAGCTCTCTCTTCCTCAACAGGATGATTTCAAAACTAGAAAAGGACACTATGGCCTACATCACAATTCACAAAACAAGGACCCTTTGTATACTAATGGATACTTCCTTCTGGTTTGATACAATTAACTTGGGATAGTCCATTGTACATATCTAGGGGTGTCAAGTTATAACTTAACATAACATAACATATTGTAATCTTTTGTCTGAAGATATTATCTACCTTTACAGTGTAGACCCTGATGAAATGCAGCATTATGCTGCATTTCATCTGGGTCTTCACTGTTTGTAAAAGTACTCGTTTAGGGGTTTCCTGAATACAAAGGGTTCGTTGTAATTTCCTATTACAAAAATGGTAGCAAGCTTTTCCACGCATACTTATTCATACTGAAGGCAAATTCAAAAACACAATTCCATGATTTGTCCATGATCAACAATGTAATTTCCATGACTATTAATGCACGGCTCCTTTTAGCAGCATCTTCACCACGCTGAGCATAAATGCGGAATGCAGCAACAACAGCATGCTTGTAGACCATGCATGCATTTTGAAATCTTGAAACCACCAGTAGCCAGAAAACTACAAGTGTCCAACAGTTAGTTTTCTGGCTACCGGTGGTTTCGTCAAATTATTTCGCAAAATTCCATCATTTTTCCATGATTATTCAGGGTTTTTCAAATTCCATGATTTTTCCATGCATGGAACTTTTTATTAGTGATTTTCCAGGTTTTCCATGATTTCCAGAGCTTGTCGGAACCCTGTGAAGGACACCACATTGCAGTGTGTGGTAGTGTGGTTGGTCTCTGCTGCAGGTTTCAGAGAGATGGCCCTGTCATATTTGGCTTGTTGGAAGGGTGAAATTTGCTTCAGGATGGGGAGAGGGGCTTATTAGTCTATACCTTTCTTCTTTTCTCTCTCCCTCTCTCACTGGGAGAAATCCTCACATGGCTGAAATATTGTTGACAGGGACTTTAAGCCGTAACTCATCATTCCAGGTCTCAAACAGAACTCGGTACTTCTGGACTGGACAAACCAGTCCTTTGTGTGCCGACTCTTACATCTTGGGGACATCAACACATGTCTTATCAGAATCTGAGTATTCCTTCATTATACAAAAGATTATTTTCTGGAAATGCTCTCACACAAAGACGTTCTGTAGCCTTATCTACAGATAAGGCTACAGGTCTGTGTGAGGGCGTGGGTGTGGCTATCTATATGAGGCTACTGTCAGATTAGATTTGGCCACTGACCTGATCTAGCTGATAAGCCCAATGGTCACTGAGCTAAGAGCTGTCAAATATTTCACAGATAGTTTTGACCAGCTAATCAAATTAGAGATATTAGCAATAGGAGATGTTGTAGATGTTAACTCTTTGACTGTTATTGGATTTATGAATATGTGGCTAATTTTTGTTTTAAAGTAGTTTTCTGCCTGAAAACACTAAGCACCTTCGAGATCATGCAGACTTCCTGAAATTTACCACTCCTATCAAATGGACCAGTCTATTTCCGTTTCAAGGGTTGTAGGGTGGTCATTTTAATTTTTATTCAAACTTTAAAAGAAACTTCTGTTACCTCTACTAGCAGCATATTTTGAGAAATATTTCTGTAAACTTTTGTTGAATTTGGGGTGGCTAATAAGGAGATGCTGTTTAAAGATATTTCTATTTTTAGCTCTGACAGCCATTTGATTCAGCTGAGCAGAACCATTTGCGCAATTTGGTAGAGGGCATTACAAACAACATTTCTGTGAAAATATTTTAAATTTCGACCAGTGGTCCAGGAGATTTTGTTTAAAGATTTTTCTAGCTTTAGGTCTGGCAGCCACTTTGCTTGACATAGCGGAACCATTTGTGCAATTTCTGTAGAGGACATTATCAGTACTATACATTGCACACTATTTCCACACTATGGATGCAAACAAATACAGATACCTACAAAACCCTATCGGATTATTGATTTTCTGAGGTGAAATGCCATGTTTACACTGTGGAAAGTGTAGTACTGTTATGGGGAGCATTCATGAGAAATTATTTTGTGGTTCAGGAGATGTTGTATAAAGATTTATCTATTTTTATAAAATGGGAGATAAATTCAGGTGAAAATTATTTTTAATTTGGACGAGCGGTTCAGGAGATGTCGTTTAAAGATATTTGAGCTGTTGCATGAGATTTCCAACAATGTGGTATATGCGACCAGCAAAGTCTCAGATCAGCCTGCACATATATGCAGTCTGATCAGAGCCTTTGCTAGTCGCTCGAATATTCTTTGAGTGATAAGCTACTGACTGAACATCATTTGGAGTTTTAAGCTTAAAAGGAGGCTGCACAGGCTTGTCTGAGTCTACCCTTGTCAAAATGCCACATTGCTTGAAATCACATGTCGCGGCTCATTTCTTATCTTCAGCTCTGATGGCCATTTTGTTCAGCAGAGCTGAACGGTTTGTGCAATTTTAGTAGAGGCATTATGAGAAACATTTCTGTGATTTTTTTAAATTTGGATAAATTGTTCAGGGGATCATGTTGCTGAAAGAAATTTCTTATCTACATCTGTGGCAGCCGTTTTGTTTGGTGGAGTGGAACCATTTGTGCAATTTTGGTAGAGGGCATTATGAGGAACATTTCTGTGAAATTATTTTGACTTTTGAAAACGATGATTTTTAAAAAAAAATCAGCAGACACCAAAAAGCATGAAAATTACCTGAGCATGCAAAGAGCAAAACAGGTAGGCATCCATCCACTAGCTGTAAGGTATACCTCAGATTATATGTGGGAGAAGGAACACATGAGATTTTGTTTGTGGACTTTGTCACATGCTAAGTTGATATTACATTGGTCACTTATACACTATCAGATGACTTTTGAGTGACATTATGGGCGTGATTTGGAAACCTCTACTAATCTCTAGTTTTTATGTTTTTCACATTGATTTTCGGCAATAATTTTTTTTATTACTAATTTTAACAAACTGTGTTCACGATGAAAGATGTAGAGAAAAAATTAGCGCCAATTTCTCCTAATGGTTCCATAATCCAAGATGCTGCAGTTAACCCTGCGCATAGATGCACTCTGAGATTTTTAATCAAAGCTCAAATAAACTAAGATAAATATGTCATTCAAAAAACTACATTGCGCCGCCCTAATTCACTTACTAAAGCGATGGATGGCTCGTTTAAATATATTGTAATCGTGCCTGGTTTGCTCGTGCGTTAAGCTACTTGGGTCATCTCGCAAACCGCCCGTTCTGGAGCATGTGCAGAAGAGATAAATAGCATGTCATGCTTAATCACAGCTTCTGCTCATCCAAATGATCTCGCTCAAAATAGACCCTGTACTTTATGGGTTTGCAAACAGCAGGATTATGCTATGAACAGTAGCTAAACAAAGTTATATTCAGCGCTTGTAAATATTCTTTTGAGACGAACCCTTTCTGTCACGCCTCTACAAAATTTACTTGTCAATAAAAGACTTAGAAATTTTGGCTAAATTCCGTTTATCGCAAATTCTTCATCTATGTACACAAACTTCGGACCTTTTGGAGAAATTGGCGCTAATTTTCCTGTACAACTTTCATCACGATCGCATTTTGCTAAAATTGAAAGTAAAAAAGTTATCTTTGAAAATCTATGTGAAAAACATAAAAACTAGAGTTTAAAACCGATACAATATCAAAGACAATCTAGTAAAAGCAATAATAAAACAACCCAAATAATTCATAGTCATTTTATTTCCTGATAAAAAAGGTATAAAAATAAATAGCAATGATTTATGAACAATGACATGAAAATCATGAATGAAATGAAATACAAAACATTACAAGTAAAATCACAACACCATTTATATTAATCTGCCATTATTGTTGACACAACAGTCCATCTAAAAATAAAAACCACCCGCTTCGATGAATAATGGACTGTGCAACTAAATCCAGATAGACTAAACAAACCAGAGGCTTTACAATTTTTAGAGATATTTCACTACATATATTGATTCTGACATGGTCGGAAACCCCAATGACAGTTTTTCTCCATAGGAGGGATTATATAAAGCCTATTAGACCAAGAAAAAAAATGTGTGTGGTTCAGGTTACCCATCCTACCCTAAATTTTTACCACCTACCCTAAACTTTTTTCTCCAAATTCTGAAGTTGGAAGAGAATAGCAGAACAAAACAATTTTGTTCTGCTATTCTCTTCCACCCTCAGAATTTGGAGAAAAACTACATATCAAAATGACCATCTGAAATGGAAATCTAAATTTCTATATATGCAATCAGTCTTTGGTATTGGAAGTAAAAGAATTAAAACAAGGTTATATCTTCATAAATAGACCCTTTTATATCAGTTTTGTCTTCTTGAATGCATTTCCAAGCAGGTCGATCTGAATATTCCAAGAGAAAAAAAAGTATCCTACCTACCTACCCTAATTATTTTCAGGGTGTAACCTGAACCACACAAATTTTTTATTTGGCCTTAGAGAAAACAAGCTCTGCTTGCCAATGTCAGAGGAGCCATAATCTTATTTATAGTTTACTCCGCCCCTTTTCTGTGCTACACAACCAATCAGTTTGCACAGATTTTTTTAATTTTTGACCAACTTAATCAAATATTTTGTCAATATTTGTAATATCTATTAAGTAAATCCTTGAAGTGGTCTTCCAGAGGCACAGTCATGAAAAAGGAGGAGAAAACTATAAGTAGGTCATGGATCATATGGGCCACATCGAAAGAAAACCTGTCTTCGGGGTTTCCTAAAAAGCGAATTTCAAACCAGTCTCCTCAGCTACACAGACTGGCTAGAAAATTGAAATTTCACCTGTAGCAAGTTTACATAAGTTACTTTCCAAAAAGCTAATAACAAAGGCACTGATCAGACTGTGTGGATGCACAGGCTGGTCTGCCCCTGTGTTGTACGCAAACCCCCGAAGACAGGTTTTCTCACATCGAGGCCCATATATTACAATCATAAAAGAAATTAAGTGGTTCACTCACTAGGCTTGTTCCCACTTAATTCCTTTATTTATTGTAATATATGATCTATAACCTTTACGAGCTGGTTCATATCTATTAAAGTATAAATCAAAGAAATGATGAGTATTGAAATTATTTAACTGTTAGTATATTAGAAACCCCTTATGGGGTACTTGGCAAACAACGAAGACCCAGATGAAATGCCGCAAAATGCAGCATTTCATCAGCGCCTGCACTGTTTGCTAAGATAAATACAATCTTCAGGTACATTACTGAAGTACAAAATTATTTGGAAATTTCTACCTGTGACCCCTTTTACCACATAATGAACAATTCTATCCTTATTGTATATATCTGTAAGGGAAAATCCATCAGAATACAAAGGGTGAAACAATAATAACAGAAAATAATTGACAAACTCTGAAATACTGGCCCCAAGGTTATAAAACTTTTTTCATGCTCAACTCAGCTGAGCACAAAAATTTATCATGCTCATAAATGTTAAAATGCCAACAATTGTTGGCATTTTAACATTTATTAGCATGATAAATACAATATGTGAGAGTTTGAAAGCAAGAAAACTCTAATTTTTCAGTATTTTAGTTTTTAATAGCAGTTGAAATTTCATGCTCAGTTGAGTTGAGCATGGAAAAAGTTTTATAACCTCGGGGCCAGATCAATGACTACTGAAATTTATCCAGGGGACAAAAATATTTCAATTTTGCACTTGCCCTGCAGGACGAGTGACTTACAATTTTCACTTGTCCAGCAAACACATGCACTCGCCCTTAAAAATTGTACGCAATAAAGAATAAAGAAAATTGGAGAGGGGGGGGGGGGGGGGTAATTTGATGTTTTTGAAGTTCCTTATATCACTGCTAAAATGATATTTACCCACTGCAGTCAGTTTCATAACTGCATCCCATACACTAACAAAAAGAGATTTACATTCAATACTCTTGTTGCGACTTTCTTTTCTCAAAATCGCGTTTACTTTCCAATTTTACTGCAGGAACTTTCGTATGTCAGACATTTTAGCAGAACTCGTTTGACTGGTTTATAAATCTATTACCCCTGTCAACATTCAGTTATAAAGAAGAAAAATCAATAATTACAGCGATACAGTCTGTCACTGTACAAACCTATTTTACTGATGAAAATGCGCTCCGAAAAAATCAATATTTACTTCGAAACAGTCTACCACACTACCCCGCATTATACTGCGCAGCTTTTATTTGCCATTTGCAATCACAACATCCGGTTTCAACTTTCGGAATCGAAAAGATATTTGGCTCGATGAAAACCCTTCCTGCCATTCAGAAAATGCTAGTTTCACCCGCAGATTTTAGCACTCGTCCTGTAGGACGAGCGCTTTGGGAAGATTCACTCATCCTTTCTAAAATCCACTCGTCAATACCAGCGGACGAGTGGAATTTTTGTCCCCTGAATTTATCTCAACAGCAAGTAGTGAAGTCATCAGAACAATAAGTAATATTTATGTTTGAAGTTTTACGCTCCAGTCAACAGCTATGGTCATGTTGAGATGGTCAGTTCACTTAACTACACTTTTTTTCAATGCATGCTTGACTAGGTGTTTAACTAGTACTTCGTGTACATACTTTTGCTTATAACTGACAACATCCCTTCTTGAATCGATAGAAGGAGGCAAATGACCGTAGAAATTATTTCATGATCAATCTCCATGAAAGTAGGGGGCAGGGATCAAACTCGTTACCCCTGAATCTGCATTAGGACTCGCTACTGTCTGCGCTACAGGGCCCGGTAATTTTACACATGTAATGTTGATAGATTCCTCCATCCAATCTTCACACTAATATACAGGGTTCATATAGGGAAGTTTGAGTAAAATTCAAGGACTTTTCAAGGACTTCTCAACGCTATTTTACAGTTTTCAAGGACTAAAATTTTAGGAAAAATACTGATCTAAGTGAAAAAATTCTTCTTCAAAAATGCAAGACTGAGATAATGGAGAAATGAGTACTACGAAATGAGAATCTAATTGTTGTGCCTTTATTTGGTGCAGCATTTGCTGCACCAAATAAAGGCACAACAATTTTATACTGATTTAGATCTCTATCAGCAATGTTAAGTTCTACAGAAAATATAAGGATTCAAGGACTTTTCAAGGCCTTTGAGTGATTTTCCAGTACTTTTCAAGGCAGATTTAATTTTCAAGGACTTTTCAAGAAAGCCCTCTAAATTCAAGTACTTTTCAAGCCTGTATGAACCCTGATATAGATTCTTTTTACTTGCATACCATTAAATACCACATTTTTATATTGAAAAAAGGTTCCCAGAACTTCCTGAATGTGTTTGCATGATGACATCACTTTAACATAACAATGATGTCACTTGTCTGTTTGTTTTACATCCTTTCCCAGGCCTCCAGATAAGAGTGTGTATTGGAAAATTATTTTCTTTATTTCTCATCCAAAACATATGTAGTGGGTACTCAAAAGAACCGTCTCAAGGAGACGATTCTTTTGAGCACCCAAAACATATGTTTGAATTAATGGATAAGAAAATAATTAAAATTTTACGCAAATAAAATTTCCTTATCTGGACCTATGCTTGCCACATGTTTGTACAGGGTATGTGAGATAGAATTCCCTCAAATGGGTAAAAAAACAGTGGAAACTCGATCTGTTGTGCAAGAAGATACATTCTACTTTTGAAAGACACTGGTAGGTGTGAACTGTGAAAGACAGTTTAAAATCTTAAGCCTCAAAATCCTGAATTCAAGAATAATCCTTAAAACTTTCACCTATGTACCTAAGTCTCCAATTTAGCTGAGTAGACTAGGATCTCCAGCCCCTAAAAACAGGACCAGAGGTTTAAAAAACATGCTCAACTTCACTGTGCATGAAATTTCAAATGCCCACAAAAAACGAAAATGAAAAATAAAGAATTTTCTTGCTTTAAAAATTGTCAGGTGTTCTAAACACTAAAATGAAAAATAAAGATTTTTCTTGCTTTCAAAATTCTCAGCTGTTCTATTGTTCCTGGTCATAACTGTTAAAATGCCAACAATTGTTGGCATTTTAACATTTATGAACAGGATAAATTTCATGCAGCATGAAAGCTTTATAATCAAGATGCCAGGTTTTTTTTCATGTCTTAACTGAAAAAAAAATACAATGATTTTTTAAAAGATTTTTCTTTCTGTAAAAATTCTGAGATGAGTTATTTCCTGTTAAAAAAAGTTAAAATGCCAACAATTTTTGTCATTTTAACATTGAAGGACCTGTAGGATAAATTTCATGCTCATTAGAGCATGAAAAAATTAATATCCTCAAGGCCATTTTTTTTCTAGTTGAGATCAAAATGAAGACACCTAAATACACTAACATCACCAGTGTTTTGGTCTTTTCATACCAAAGACCTCTATTGAAGATTGCATGAGTTTCTGATTCAACTGAAGTTTGTGGTAGAATTTCAACACTTCCGGGTCCGATCTTACACATTTCTTGTCAAAGTCCAGCACCCTCAGACCCTGCAGGTTCTTGGCTCTTGACAGAGCAACGTAAGACTGGCCTGATTCAAACACTTTGGAGAGAGAAATCTCAACACAGTCTAATGTCATCCCCTGAAATGGAAATTGAGTTTAATGTGAAACTTATGAGCATTCCTGACACAATATCTTTATTATATAGTCTTGCAAGAGTCACAAAAAATATGCATAATCCACAAAGGTAGAGATAAATCAACTTCATAAGCCAGGCCCGAGGTTGAAAAACTTTTTTTATGCACAACTCAATTGGACATTCATTTTATTCTGCTCATAAATGTTAAAATGCCAACAAGTGTTGGCATTTTAACATTTATTAGCAGTATACATACAATACCTGAGAGTTTGAAGCAGGAAAAATTTTTAATCTCAGATGAGATGAGCATGAAAAAAAGTTTTATAACCTCTGGAACTGCTCTATCTTTGCACAAATTTCAAGTTTAGACAAGTCAGAAAATATTTGATTTGTTGCCTCATTTTGAAGTGTCATAAAGGTATTAAAATTTCACTTTTTAGCCTCATAATGATAGACTCTTAAGCAACAGACTCACTAAATAGAGCAAATGTTCTAAAATCTCAAACACTTTTCTCTTTATCGGAAAGAAATGTTAAAAAATAAAATGTTGGTTATCAGGGATGGAATTAGGGATGGGATTATACGCTGATGCCACAATACGATATGAGCTGTGACATGTATTTCCAACAATGTGGCATTTTGACAAGTGTAGACTCAGACGAGCCTGTGCAGCCTCCTTTTAAGCTTAGAAATTCCAAATTATGTTCAGTCAGTAGCTTTAACACTCATGGAATATTCAAGCGACTAGCAAAGGCTCTGATCAGACTGCGTGTATGCGCAGTCTGATCTGAGGCTTTGCTGGTCGCACATACCACATTGTTGGAAATCTCATGCACTGGCTCAATTATGTGAAACTATGAGCATCCCTTACACATTCCCTGTCTATTTTTATACAGTCTTAGAAAAATCAAGTCACAAAAAGGATGTATAATACACAATGTGTGGGGTAAAATCAACCACAAAGTACATTTAAGAGTTAGAGAGCGCAGTGGCTCAGTGGTAGAGTGCTTGACTCGAGACTGAAGGGCCGTGGGTTCGAGCCTCACCAACGTCACTGCGTTGTCGTCCTTGAGCAAGACACATTTATCCTAGCTTAGTACTGGTTCAACCCAGGAAGATCCGTCCCTATATAACTGAAAGATTGTTGATGGGACGTAAAGAATCAAATCAAACAAACATTTAAAAGTAACCAAAGCTAGATATCTATTAAAGCACAAATTTCAAGATTTGAGAAGCCAAAAACATAAATTTCAAAAAAAGCGTCTTAAAGGTATTAAAATTTCACTTTTAAACCTCATAATAGACTCATAAAATGATAAATACTGTAATTTTTCTAAAATTTTGACCATTTTTTTTCTTTCTGTTCTCAAATAAGAGAGTATTGACTGTTTAATCTTTTTGTCAGTATATGGGATGCAGTTCTGAGTTTGACTGGGTAGGTATCATTTTAACAGTGATATAAGGAACTTTATAAGTCATTTTACATATTACTCCCTCACATGTATTTCTTTATTGCATATGCTTTGAAAGGACAGGCACGTGTGTTTGCAGGATGACTGAAAAGTGTAAGTCACTCTCGTCCTGCAGGACAAGTGCAATATTGAAATATTTTTGTTCACTGTTTAGGTTTTTTAGCAGGCAACTAGTGTTCCAAATATAAAACATTTACCGTACATAGGAATGATGACGCAACACTAGGAAAAAGTGCCAACATCGTTACCTTGTTGCAATTTGGCTCTCGTTTTATTCCATGAGTGTCACAATAGTTTATTGTGATCACTGTTTTTTGTTTGGTTTGATGCTTTACTTCCCAGTCAACAGCTATGGTCATGTCGGGACAGTCGGTTCACTTATCCACACTTTTTCCCTGGGCAAGCTTGACTATGCAGTTAACCAGTACTTCGTGCACATACTTTCCCTTATAACTTACAACAACCCTTCTTTAATCAGCGGAAGGGAGGAGAAAGGCTGTAGAAATTATTTCATGATCAATCTCCACAAAAGTATGGGACCAGGTCAGGATCAAACTCGCCACCCCTGGATCTGCAGTCAGACACGTATCTGCAGTCAGACACGTATCTGTACTCAGACATGTTACAGACTGCGCTATAAGGCCCGGCTATTGTGATCATTGTAAGTTATGAAAAATTGTAAACACAAAATGTCAAAACAAGTCTGTGAAATGTATGCATGGCAAGTCATCTAATCAATGTTGAAAACAATTCATTCTCCTTTTCTATCTTATTTCTTTTCAGCATTTCATTTCAAAATCAAAATAAATATACTCAGAAGAAAAAGTTTAGTCAGTATTTATGTTTTCTCATAAAATCAACAATACTGCATATATCATTGTCAAAATTTTTACATGAGTTGTATTATCGTAACTTTACATTTACCTGTTCATTGCGTGACAAATAATGCCTCTATTAGACTGTATAAACCAAATTTCAAAATGCACGCTGTGCACGTGCTGCGGTAAACTGGCAGGGTTATTTTCTCATATACTGTTAGATATTGAAAGAGAGTTGTTCCTATTGCAATAATTCGGAGAAAATTCAGTGCTAGCAAGCTTAATTCGCCGGCCAGGCTATCTACAAATTACAGAAATACCGCGTTTTGACGTCTTGAAACAGGTACACGTGTTGCTGATGTAACACGCACTTTTGGATGAAGTGAACAAACAATTTATCGTCTGCAAACACGTTTTCAACACCCTGGCTGTAAAAATGACAAGCCTCCTTTGGGGAGACCACGGATAACGACGTTATTTGAAGTTCGGGTCATAGTGACGTCAACTTGACGTTATCGCTTCATGGTCACTTGGAAACTTCTTAAATTCCTTAGTCATGCAACAGATACGATAATTTCCGTCTGTACTACCAGAAATTGTCTGAGGGGCGCTAGACTGATTTTTGAGTTATGAAATTTGAATTTTAAAATTGACCACTTTGTGTATTTTTGATGAAGAAAATGGGTATATTTTCGGAATGTTTTGTTGAAAATGTTCACATTTGTAAGACATTACATGAATTTTATGTTTAGTAAGGTTTTTGTCAATATTAAGACTGTCTTACAAAATTATTGCACACAGTGTCTGTACTGACTAAACTTTTTCTTCTGAGTATACATTTCAGACCACATTATACCACTAAAACATACCACAGGACTTTAGTTAAGAGTGTGTAACAAAAAATTTCATTTTCTGATTTCTCAACCAAAACACATGTTGTAAGTACTCAAAAGAACCGTCTCAATGAGACGGTTCTTTTGAGCACCCAAAACATATGTTAAAACTGATGGGTAAGAAAATATTTACTGTTTTACGCTGAAAAATAGTGTTTATCTAAACCTGATACCATTTTGTTTGTTTGTTTGTTTTGTTGCTTTACGTCCCAAGTCAACAGCTAAGGTCATTGCAGGACGGTCAGTTCACCTTACCACACTTTTTCCTGGGCAGGCTTGAACAAGCGGTTAACCAGTAATTCGTGCACATACTTTCGCTTGTAACTGACAACAACCCTTCTTGAATAAATCAGCGGAAGGGAGGAGAATGACCGTAGAAATTATTTCATGATCAATCTCCACGAAAGTATGGGACCAGACCGGGATCAAACTCGTGACCCCTGGATCTGCAGTCAGACACGCATCTGTAGCCAGACACGTTACCGACTGCGCTACGCGGTGCGGCAATGTGATACCAGTACTGGGGAGTTTATACAAGTGTGAGATACAGTCAAGATCACTTACCTGACTCTTATGGATAGAAATGGCCCAGGCCAGCTTCAGGGGCACCTGTTTTCTAGTGAGATACAGTCCTCCAGTCACTTTGAATGTCCATCTTACAGTTTTCACCGTTACTTCTTGACCACAGACAAACTTTACTATAGGTAGACCTGAACAAATTAAAAAAGCTCTTCATTATGCCTTAAGACTGAGTGCATATTCTTGCATAAAATTTGTTACACTTAGCTGTTTGAAGCCATTGTCAAATGAACGAAAATCCATGTTCAAATAATGAGATTCATGTGTTGTTTGAACATGGGTTTTAATTTTAAAATTCTTTAAATGGGCCCTGACTTGTTTGTCTGACAATACACAGAAAGCGTTGCAGCCCGGACCAATCATTATGTTGACATAATTGTTTGCGAAAACATTGCACTCATTATGACGTTGTGATGACATTATGATGTTCAAAATTTTAACACTGACGCCATTTTGTTTGGAGAAAACCAAGGTAAGAAAAATGGTACTTTAAAGTATTAGTGGTATATCCAGTGGGCTTTTGGTTGGAATCAGGTTAAATATGCAAGAATAACGATCACACATGTTTGTTTCATTGCATTAACACTTGCCGGGTCCCTCAGGAGATGTTTGAACACTCGGGCAAACTGCCTCTTGTTCAAACAGCTTTTCGGGACCCGGCAATTGTTAATGCATGAAAAAATGTGTGTGATCCCTATAATAAAAAATGATTTTTCTTATTTCTCAACCAAAACATATATGTTGTGGATGCTCAAAAGAACAGCACATAACCGTTTTAATTGGGCACCCACAACAAACGTTTGTACTGTATACACACTACACTTTTAGGCTCATTTTGTTTGTTTAACTGGACCTATGATAATTCTATGCATGGCCATCAGAGTGGGAGGGGGTCTTATTTGGAATTTGGATCAGTGGTTAAGGAGGAGTTGTCTTCTATTCTATTTATAGCTATGGTGTCCATTTGTTCTGACAGTGGAGCAGTACAGTTAAAACATTTGTGTGTAATTATTTTTCAATTGGACCAAAGGTTCAAGGAGTCATTTTTAAGGGTTTTCCCTATTTTTAGCTCTATAGCAGAGTGGAACCATTTGTACAATTTTGACAGAGGGCATAAGGAGGAACGTTTGAGAGAAATTATTGGTATTTAGACCAGGGGTTTGGAAGGTTTTTTTTTGTTGTATTTTACTAATTTCAGCTCTGGTGACCATTTTGATAAATGGAGTGGAACCACTTGTGCGATTATAAAATTGAGCATACTACCGGATTGCAAAACCAGAAGCATAAGGCCAGTTAAGCAATTTTTTTAACGTAAAATTACAATTATTTTATTATCCATTAGTTTATGTGTTTTGGGTGCTCAAAAGAACTGTCTCATCGAGATGGTTCTTTTGAGTACCCACAACATATGTTTGGTTGAGAAAATAAGAAAAATAATTTTCAGGTAGGCACTCTTATCTCGGGGCCTGCCTGGTTTTCTAGCCATGTGGATCCTATAATGGATCATTTAAATTCATTTCACTTATCTCATAGGTTTAGATAACAAAAATATCTCAGCGTAAAGGGGGAGTTCCAAATCTGCCCACGCATGGATATGGATAATATTTTGTATGTTGAATACCTACGGTATAACAACTACAAAAATGAAATTATTTTATTCCTCGAACGCTGTTAGGCCACAGGGGGACACCTTGAAGTACACCCTCTTTGTACTAATATATAACCTATTAAATATTAGTCTCAAATCATTAACATTGTTGACTGCTACATTCTTTGATTGAAATAAAAAAAGAAGACTTCCCAGGGTATACGATACTACCATTAATGTATATGAGTACATCTAGATAATTTTTTTCTGACCCATCAAAATTTGAATTATCCACAATTTGAACACTAAAGTTAGTGTCTATAGGGGATTCTCTGCTAATATTTACCATGTTCCAGTTTTTGTCAACCAATAATATTTTCAGAAAAGTAGGTCAAATACATCCTCTTTATGTATGTAAATTTTCATAAAATTTGGACACCGGTAAAAGTGTAATAATTTGCATAAAATGAGTTAAGTCAGTTTTGATTCATAAGTGATTTCAAATAAAATATTCCAGTTAGGTCTTACAAACCGCAGTTTTTCCACCAGTATTATACTAAAACGTATTGACTATCACTTTTTAGTATCTTCATCCAAATTAGGTCCAATAATTTGTTAGTGTCAGAAGTTTTAGCTAATAAAATAGCATAAAACTGGCATTTCTGTAAGCAGCACTTGATAAGTAGCACTCGGTCTAGAACTTAGATGTACGGATGGATGTCCAGCAGGTACCATTTGTGAATTGATCTTCCACTGGTCTCCAAATTATTTTTGAACTGAAGCCAACAGATGTTTATGCTCTTAATGTCTTTTAGCCAATGAAAAAAAAATAAAAAAGATTAGGATTTATGCTAGGTAATTAATCGTCTCTATCTACATTTTATGTTCCTGTTGCACCTAGAATTTCCACTATCTTATGTCCCTCCCAATCAAATATTGAGGGTAAATTTGTTCAGGACTACGTGTATACTGTTCATTAACTCTCACAAACTTAGTGAAACCAGGTCAAGTGTTTAAGAAATAGTGTACGTTTTCATTATTTTGGTAGGTTCTTGGATTTCACACCAGCTGTCTTTGTATCGGGGAAAACTTTCCCCCTTACATTGATAAAGTGTTGTATTTTCATATTCTGGTCCTTCTGGAATATTTAGTTTCAGCAGAAAGTAGAAGACCATTTAAGCCAGTGCTAGGAGGCACACGAGCTGCAGCACTTTCCATTTAGTGTCATGCAGAGCCTCAGTGAAAATGAGTCTTAAGTTTTAAAATTTTATAGTTTATTTCTAGTATGGAATGATCCGTTTTCCCACATTATTTAAATAGTATCCTTATTTTGCAGTCCCTTAGTCAATCAATGTGTACATTTTAATGAATGGTTTACAGAATCTCTTTTGAATTGCATTGTATTTTAATTGGTATTGATTGTGGTTATTTTTCCTGCATTAAGTTCTATCCGCCAAAACATTTCAAAAGAGTATCCATAATACGTATCATAAACCCCATTTAAAATCATTACTTTCCAACAAAAGTTTTAAAACTGCTCTAATAAATAGAAATTGAGTTGATGAAAATAAAAATGATACTTTTTAAGATTATAAATGGATTTTCAAGCATTTAGTAACACGTAGGGAATTCATGAATATATATACTGAACATTTGGCATTAGATGAGGTGAAACAGTCTTTGTGCTGTTATTTCCATCGTGGTTATAGAATCACGAATTTGATTCTCAAATGACCTCATAACCATAATGCTGACATACTAAGCACTTTTGTAAAACCGGGCATAAATATTTATAATGAATTCAATAATATTTATTCATTTAACAAAAGTCTGACTCACCATTCAAACAAATATATTTCCGGGCTTCAAATCTTGTGAATATTATCCTTATACATTATAGATGGGAAAGGTTGACTAGAACTGTAACACGCCATAATGAAAACCCAAACATTGTTGATATGATTTGTACAGCTGAATTTGAGTAAATATTCTAAAGGAAACATTATTTTAACCATTTTATGTGATAGATATGGTAATGTGTGTACCGCACACATAAGCTAGAACTCACAGATTATTCTAATAATTATCAATTTTAGAAATTCTGATTTCAGATAGATGTAAATTGTGCTGCTTTGGGGGGGGGGGGGGGGGGGGCTACCCCTATAATCCCATACTACACAATACCAAATGTTGTAATCAACCAATGAAATGCGATAAAAAGCAAAATACTTATAAGCCAAACAGTCAATTTACATAATATCATGAAGATCTTTGCCTGTGCAGAACAGAACTCTATGTTAATTGAGCATATTGCTGGAAGTTTACTTAAAGTCTTGATTTTTACATTCTGCAAAATTTTGACCATTAAGATTGAAATTCAGAAAACTTCATTTTACCGGTTTTATTTTTTCCTCAGATTTTATGATTGTAACAAACACATGTGTGGACAAATTTGATATAAATTTCATAGGTTGACAAGAACAGCAACTAGGCAAAATTGACAATTTAATTTGTTGAAAATATTTTCAAAATGTTAAATTTGGGGGTTCCTTCAAACAAAATTTGACGTGGATTTTTTCATTTTACACATTGAAATATATGTATGGTACATACATAACTACAAATTACTAGGCATCATGTTGAGAATAAATTAGGCTGAAAAATCAAAAATCTCGTCGCATAGGGCCACTTTTAAATAGGTTGTCCATTTATTTAATTTTAAAATTTAAAATTATTTAAATTTTAACAACTGAAATAGATGAATGGGTAAATATCTCACAAATGGAACACACATGTAATAGGCAATCTTTCTACAAAATTCTATCAAATTCTGTGCGTGGGCAGAACCCTATGTAAATTCCATATAGGGTGGAACTCCCCCTTTATAAATATTTTCTTGCCCATAATTTTTATCATATGTTTTGGGTGCTCAAAAGAACTGTCCCATTGAGACGTGTCTTTTGAGTACCCACAACATATGTTTTGGTTGAGAAATAAGAAAATTATTTTCCTGTTACACACTCTTACCTAAAGGCATGTTATCTAGATGTTTTAAAAGTTTAACCCTTGTCCTGCTGAACCCTGATTAATCCTATTTTGAAAACAATGTAGATCCAGATGAGATGGCTTCTGATGAAGCCATCTGATCAGGATCCACACTGTTTTCCCACTGATTGAAAATACGTACTTTAAACTAAACTGGAATGCTGCAGGTTAAAAATTGGGGAGGAGTGTAGTAAATAAAAATATTCAGCATGACAAGGTTTAAATGAAAAGAGATGATAAATAATTTCTACCAGGCATTACCTTCATTTCCTTTCTCAAAGCCAACTACGACACCTCTGGCTCCATTAACAAGTCCTGATTGTACATTAACATTCTTCGCCAACATAACCTGGGCGCCAATACGCAGCTCTAGTTTAGCTGGGACAGGGGCCAGGGTATTGATCTGTTTAAGGTAGGCCTCCTCGCTGTCTGTCGCATGGTATACCTTCTGAACACCTGTATAGAACAAAGACAAAGTTCAAGTATCAAAATAGTCAAGTTTCATTTCAGGCTTTGAAGTAGTCTTATTTGTCATACATTCTTTCAACTTTTTCTTTATTACATTGAAATAGTCTATTATTCAAAGTAGGGGGCTGCTTTTGGAAATCTCGATATTCTTTTGGTTCCTGAATATAATTTTTGTTTGTTTTTGATTCTTTACGACCCAGTCAAAAGTTGTCTTCTTTGCATCCCAGTCAAAATTTTTCAGTCATGTCAGGACTGGTCTTCCTGGGTTGAACCAGAACTAAGCAGCGGATAAAATGTCTTGATCAAGAACACAACTAGGTGACTGCACTGGCGGTGAGACTTAATCTAGCAAGGCTTTGATCCTTTGTCTAATGCTCTACTAACTGAGCCACTGCCCTCGGCTATATCATTTTTGTGATTGCAAATAGCACAAAACTTGATGAGATGCCATGTTTGTTTGCAACTCCTCTGGATCTACACAGTTCACTAATGTCCAATCTTATACAAATCTGAATATTTAAATTTTCTTAGGCATCAACCATTAAATTTTGATATTTATGTGTTGAATGATATTTGGTAGAATGGGTCAGGAAGCAGAACCTCATCTCTTGCCTGAGCTATTTTATCTGCTTTGTGATCCAGCCTATTTGTAAAGCTTTATATTGCAAGCTTACGGAGCTATCTTTAATAGAACTTGTTCTTTTTCCTGCAAATGTTACCTAAAAGACCCCCACTCCTAAGAATCAAATGATTATTTGTTAACCCTTTGTATTTCTGATGGATTTTCCTAAACATATTGGTATAGTTAGTACAGTAAAACCAGTCTTAAGCGGCCACTCAAAAATGGATAAAACAAAGGTTTTAAAGACAAATGGTAGCTTAATGTAGGTCGAAAGTACTGTAGAATGCTCTCTTAGAGCATTCTGCAATACTTTTGACCTGCATTAAGTGATAATCGGTCTTGAAAACCAATTTTAGTCTTCTTTCGAGTGGCCGCTTCAGACAGGTTTTACTGCATGAGACTGCTCATTGTGTACTTTTAGGAATCTCAGGTAGAATATCTAAAATATGTATTTATGTAGCTGAAGGTTGTTTTAATCTTTGCAAACAGTGCAGACCCTGATGAAATGCAGCATTATGCTGCAATTCATCTGGGTCTTCACTGGTTGCCAAAGTACCCGTTTATGGTTTTCCAGTATACAAAGGGTCAGATCAAATAAAAAATAAGTTTGTTTCGGGTGACGGGTCTGAAAATTTTAGGTAGGTTAGGCAAACATATTTTTTCTGAAAAAAAAACAACAACAAAAAAACAATTTTATGCATTTGAAAGGCATTTCCCCTTTCAAAATGCATAAAATTATATTTTTTTGCATAAAACCTGAAAAAGTTAATTTTTTCCAGAAAACCTGAAAAAATTCTAGATTTCACCAGTACATTTAGGTGGGGTCAGGTTACCCTAAATAGAGGTATATTTTTATTTGGTCTCAAAAGAAACAAATGCAGGAAAAGTAAGATTTGAAAGTGATTTGCTGGCCAATACCTTGCAGCTTCTTCAAGTGATAGTCATTAATCTGGTCCACATCTTCCTTATGTGTACACAATCTTGTCGCTAAAATTCCATCTTTCTGGATATTATGTTGAGCTGTGGCACGTAGTGTTGAATATACATGTTCAGGGCACCTGAGGAAGAATACAACAAGCCTTTAACCCTTTGTATACTAATGAGTTTTTCCTACTGATTTGATACAAATAGAGTTGGGATGGTCCATTCTATATATCTAGGGGTATCAGGTTATAATTCTTTTTAAAAATAATGTATTTTTTTAGTCTGAATATCTTTTTTACAGTGTAGACCCTGATGAAATACAGCATTATGCTGCATTTCATCTGGGTCTTCCCTGTTTGTAAAAGTACCTGTTTAGGGGTTTCCGGTAAACAAAGGGTTAAACAGGCAAATTTGTGTAAAATCCTTCTCAAGGACTTAAAAGACTATCTTAACATTTTCAAGGATCACAAGTTAATGATTTACACTTAAAACTCAAGTTTCTCAAATACTTAAGTGAGATCATGGAGCAATCAGCATAAGAAAACTAGCTGAAAATTAGTTGCCCCTTTATTTGGTGCAGTATCTGCTGTACCAAATGAAGACACAGACTTTATACTGAATTTGGTATCCATTAAAGTAGTGCCCTAGTGATTTACATGTGTTTAAAAAGTTATGTCCATTTTATATGTTTAAATACCTTATAAATATATGCAAATATGGAGAATGATTCATTTCAGTAAAGCTGAAAGATACCATTAAAAATATAAATAGCGCAAACTGCATTTCCCTGCTAAAATTGCAAATTTTCTTCACAGGTTTAGAGAAACAAAATTTTTGAGCGTAAATTGTAAATCATTTCTTACCCATCAGTTTTAACATATGTTTTAGGTGCTCAAAAGAACCGTCTCATTGAGATGATTCTTTTGAGTACCCACAACATATGTTTTGGTTTAGAAATAAGAAAATTAATATTTTGTTACGCACTCTTAAATAAACGCCTGATTCTTTAATAAAAATACAATGTTCAAAATTGCCTGAATGTTGGTTAACTTTATGAAAGTTATAGGTTCCAAGTGTAACATAGGCCCAGTTAAGCAATATTTTTAAGCGTAAAATTGCGATTATTTTCTTATCAATCAGTTTAAACTTGTGTTTCGGGTGCTCAAAAGAACCGTCTCATTGAGACGGTTCTTTTGAGTACCCACAACACAATGTTTTGGCTGAGAAATAAAAAAAATAATTTTCAGTTACACACTCTTATCTTGGGGCCTGGTGTAATAGATTGGTCAAGTCAATAGTAAAGTTCATACCTTCCAAGTCTTATATTCTGAAGAACATCAATGAACTTAGGATCAGACTGTCTCCGCACATCTGTTAATTCCAGATTAACCTGAACACATCTGTTCCAAGCTTTGGACTGAAAGTATATTAAAGAATTTGAATAGTGATCCTAGAAACAGTTATGTAATATATGACTGAAAAATATGAGCCCCCACTCAATTGCTTGTGAATTACTCAGTACAGATAATTGAATTTATCTCAAAACTTAACCCTAGCCTTGAACAACTTATCAGCAAAATTTTATACTTGCCCAGGGACAAGTAAATGGCAATAATGTACTTGTCCCAAAAAGGCAGATAATACAAAAACAACTCGGTTTAGACCTTTCTAAAAATGTATTTTTTTTTTAAAAAAACAATATGAAACCAGATATAAACTCAATTGAAAACAGTGTAGATACAGATCAGCTGGCTTCTTTAGAGTCCAGCTGATCAGGATCCGCACTGTTTTCCAAACAACATGCAAGTTTATAATAACTATCCAATATGAAATACAGAAATACGTTAACATTCTTTATACTTATCCATGGGCAAGTATTAAATAGAAATTTCTTACTTGTCCTGAATGAAATGGGACCAGGTCAGACAAGTCGGCATGTTATTTCCACACCCCTGAGACACTGGTAAGCAGTATTATTGATGAAAATTGGTATCTTTAAATCACAACTTTGTTCAAAATAATGTTCAACTTGTATTTTTAAAAATTCCTGCAAAATTCACAGGGGTTTAACTCCCAAAAGCCAACAGAGCTGATCAGGACCAACACTGTGTTCCACTCTGCTTGCAAATTCATGCTAATAGCTGGAGTCCTGCAAGTAAACTGAAAAATGATTGGGGAAGAGTGTAGTATCTCAAAAGATCCAGCAGTGTTAAAAAGTACAGTTCGGTTTTTATCTGCATCTGTTGACTTATTTAAAATGGAGCCATTAATGCGCTTAAAATGTGCTGCTAATATCAACTGCTTGACAATAAAGACATTGAAAAAATGCTGCTTCAAAACAGGTCCCTTGATATAAAAGTCTTATTAGTGTTGACTATGTGTTGCGGCCATGATGGAGAATTTTTCTTCAGGTATGCTATTATTTGCTGAGAGCTTGTCATATTTTTTATCCAATTGGTATTAATTGAAACTTATAATGTAAAAAAATGTCTTTAAAAATGGTCTTGTTTTTTTTTCTTTTATTGCCGATATTAGTTTGGCTTTAAACTGGAAAAAAGGAGACATATACATCTAAACAGACCCTTTTAAAATGTGAAAGCAGATGGGATAGCAGATAAATTGATCAACCTGTGCATGTGCTGGCTCATCAAGATCTATACTTTCCACAAATACATTATGAAAATTGCTTATTATTCAAACTTTAGCATTCACATGACTGACATATATAACACCACAGCTTAGATCAACAAAACATGGATGACTTGGGAAAACACTTTAGGTAGACATTAAGTACACCACACGATAAGAACTAACTTAGGAACTATCTATTAAGGAATAGCTCAAACCCATCAATGGTTGAAAGTCTTGACAAGTTTGAGCCATCCAAGTTTGACTGCATTATATTTTACCTGAAAACAGAATTTTCTCTTCTCTTCGCCTTTAGTAACAGGTGGAAGTTGGAGGAAATCTCCACACACTATCAACTGAATTCCTCCAAATGGCTCGTCTTTTTGTCTTATTACTCTGTAAAAGAAGAATGTTTGATTTGTTTGTTTGTTTGATTTGATTCTTTACGTCCAATCAACAATCTTTCAGTTATAAAGGGACTGGTATTCCTGGGTTTAACCAGTTCTAAGCTAGGATTCATGTTCTTGCTCAAGGACACAACGCAGTGACGCCTGTGAGGCTCGAGCCCGCGGCCTCTCAGTCTCGAGTCAAGCACTCTACCACTGAGCCACTGCGCTCTCAGCATAGTGTTTGCACCAGCTGATGAGATTTTGATACTTATCACATATGCACAAAAGCCTCCTTTAAACATCCATCATAGGTTTAGATAGACACAATTTTTGGGCGTAAAATTGTAAATATTTTCTAACCGATCAGTTTTAACATATATTGCGGGTGCTCAAAAGAACCGTCTCATTGAGACGGTTCTTTTGAGTACCAACAATATATGGTTTGGTTGAGAAATAAAAAAAAACCTAATTTTTTTGGTATGCGTCTTAACTAAAGGCCTGACCTATGCTGAGGTATTCAGCGGGACAAAATATACGTACCAGCCACCCTCTACTTCCATACTTTGTGTATTTTTTTTTTGTTTGTTGCTTTACGTCCCATGTCAACAGCTATGGTCATTGCGGGACGGTCAGTTCACTTAACCACACTTTTTCCTGGGCAGGCTTGGACAAGCGGTTAACCAGTAATTCGTGCACATACTTTCGCTTGTAACTGACAACAACCCTTCTTAGATGAATCAGCGGAAGGGAGAAGAATGACCGTAGAAATCATTTCATGATCAATCTCCACGAAAGTATGGGACCGGACCGGGATTGAACTCGCGACCCCTGGATCTGCAGTCAGTCACGCATCTGTAGCCAGACACGTTACCGACTGCGCTACGCGGCCCGGCATACTTTGTGTATGCCAGCAGGAAAGACTCTGGCACAACTGCACTGACAAAGTATCCACTCAATTGCATATACCAAGGGACAAACCCATTTTAATATAATAGTCTCCTTAGACTATTGTAGGTAGACTAGAAAGTACTGTCTAAGTGAATCATGTCTTCTGATCTGCATTTTTTTTAATAGCCTAAATGTTATATGTAATCATGCCTTTTTTCATTCAACATTTTCACAATTTGTATATAGTATGGGCCTCGTCGCAAGAAAACCTGTCTTCTGTGGTTTGCGAACAACAAAGGCCAAGACCGGCCTGCGCATCCGCACAATCTGACCAGCGCCTTTGTTACTCGCATATTGGAAAATATAATATCTAGACTTGCTATGAGGGAAATTTCAACTTTCTAGCTAGAATTTGTAGCTGAGCAAGCTGGTTTGATTCTCACATCATCAGAAACCCGAAGACAGGTTTTATCGTGACAAGGTCCGTATTTAATCTGACCCTGGATTTTTCTGCAAAATTTGGTCCTGGATTTTCTTTAATTTTCTCATAGAATCTCTGCCAACAATTGTGGGCATTTTAACATTAATCAGCAGTATAAATACAACATCTGAGAGTCTTTCTGCACAAAAAAGTGTTTACTTTTCAGCATATTTTAGTTTTTGACCTTCATCAGATTTTAGTTTTATGAGCAGTTGAAATTTCATGCTCAGTCGAGTTGCACATGAAAATATTTTTACAACCTAGGGGTCTGGAAACCTAAGTTATCTAGGGCTATGAGAAAAAATCTTGAACTTGAGCTGCTAGCAGGCTGACAAATTCTTGCAAGTTGAGATAAAACAATGTCCAGATTACCTTGCCACAGTTTCTAGCTTGTCAAAGAACTCCCCATCCACCATAGAAATCTCATCAATAATAAGATGTTGACATTTCTTCCACTGCTGAGCCACCTGGGTTCTTGAGGCAAGTTCTACACAGTTCTCTATAGGGGCCTTACCAGATCCAATACCTATGAGTTAATCATTAACAGTGAACCTTGGACAACTTAAACACTTAAAAGTTAAAAGAAAATGTGTATGTGAAAGCAAATAGAAAAAGATTTTCTTTGAGTTGAAAACATGAGATTTTTTTATAATGGTACCAGACATTTCTAATACTCATAAAATATGATTTGGTGTAATGTAGGGCTTTAGACAAGCCTTCATACAGCATAAATTACGAAAATATCTGGCAGGATATGCATTTATTTAAATTCCAGTGTGTATCATGTACATAAAACAAAATGTTTTTCCAGAGTATAATGTCCTGAAATGTATTTTCAATTCTTGATTACACATTAGGAATAAGGTAGATGAAATCCAAATGAATGGGGGTCCTTCTGTTTATGGTATTAGTACACCAGGACTTTAAATAGTTAAGTGGCGTAAACGAAAATTCATTTTCTTATTTCTTGACCAAAACATATGCTGTGGGTACTCAAAAGAACCGTCTCATTGATATGGTTCTTTTGAGCACTGAAAACATATGCTAAAAATTATGGGAAAGAAAATATTTACAATTGTAAGCTGAAAATTCTGGACTTTCTGCTAGGTAGCCCATGAAAATAGAAGCCAGCTGATCTGGACCTACAGCCTTTTCAAGAAAGGATAAATCCATGGATGAAAGTTCAAGATTTTGAAAATCCTAAACTTTAGAAATTCACACGTCACAACTTTCATTATGCCTAGAAAATATCAACAATTTTCAGTTTAGATGGCCAATCGACTTAAGGGAAACTGAAAATAAATGAGAGATGCTGAATTCAGGAATAATCTATGGAAAGTCAGCCTCAAAATCCTGAATTCAGGAATAATCCTGAAAACTTTTACCCATGTAAATCCGGATTCAGCAGGACAAGGGTCAACTAACCTGCAAAAGCATGTAATGTTGTACCACCGATATGACAAGCAGCTACTCCAGTACTGGCAGTGGCAAACGTATGCTGGGGAGGTAGAGCACCTGAAGATAGAAATTAACATCTCCCATAAGTTTAGATAAACAAATTTTTTTATCGTAAAATTGTAAATATTTTCTAATCAGTTTGAACATATGTTTTGGGTGCTCAAAAGAACCGTCTCATTGAGCAATTCTTTTGAGTACCCACAACATATGTTTTGGTTGAGAAATAAGAAAATTAAACTTTCGTTACGCACTCTTAGTCCTGGTCTCCTCAAAAACATATGGGCCCATAGATGGTACTTTTTGCATACAGTAAAACCTCGAAAATTCGAGCGTTCGTTCGAAATACCTGCCCATTCGAATTTATGATCTCTAGTATTTTGATAACTGTCTATAAAAACATATGTTTTGGTTGCGTAAAAGAAGCGTCTCGAATTGGGTGTGTACAAGAAACGTCTCCGAGATTATACCTGTATAATCTTTGATGTTTTATGCACAATGGTTTAATTGCGCCATTTAATGTGTCAAGTTTCAGTTATTACTTATCCGAACAGAGTCTACACTGTTTGTCATGCAGCTAATGCAATGTTGCAAGATTTGATTGATATGACAGACTTGAGACTCTTTGCTTACTAAAAATAGTAAGTGATGGTAATTTCTACCATTTGGTTAAGTGATGGTAATTTCTACCATTTGGTTAAAATACCATACCTATGATCCTTCTGAGCAGAAAAGATTTCCCGGTACCAGCACTGCCAGTGAAGAAGACATTCTTCCCACTCTTGACAGCCTCCAAGACTTTCATCTGACCTTTGTTCAGACTCACTGGGTTGCTTAATACTATCTTACTGGGACTCTTTGTATCTACCAAGCCTGAAACTATTAGGGAAATATAGTTACAATATTTAATGCACTCCAAGTCTAACATACATGAAGGTGTGGAAATACTGTGCCTGTCTTGTGGGACCTGGCCAAATTTCATTCAAAACAACTTATATTTACTAGTCCTGTTACAAGTATAAAGTAAATTGATATAACAAATCAACAACAGAATAATAGCAACCATAATTTTTGTAAACACACTGAAAACAAATCTCAATATGGCCCTTTATCCACATATCAAGTTTCATAACTTAGCTCCCTTTCCTCCATAGGCTTTTTTTAGATCATAAAATCATTTTCTATTTTTACATAACGTTGAAAAGAAATTGAATACTTTTGAAAACATAATGGAAAATGGAGCATTTGCTCCAAATGAGTAAATGCTCCATTTTCCATAATATTTTCAAATACGTTGTATTTCAAAGGCGTCGAAAGGCATTATTATGGAGTAGAGGGTTAAATACTTTTGAGTTATTGCAGGATACAGATTTAGATGGATGGACATTTAAAATATTTTCTAAGCCAAAGCGAACATTATTTTTAGTGATCTGTAAAAACAAAAGAAAGTGCATATTCTCAATATTGCACCTCTATCCAGTATACACATGCATGTATCATGGTTCATGAAGCTAGGATATATTTAGCCCAAGTGGCGGATCCAGAGCGGGTTCTGGTGGTTCACTTGAACCCAATTTTTAAATATCTGTTAAAAATGAAATAATTTGGTCTCAGTGAGGCCAAATTATTTCATTTTAATGGGACATTTAAGAAAAATGAGATAAAATCAGCAAAGGGAACCCCCACATCTTAATACATATGAACACCCTTAAGGCTTTCCTGAAATCATGGATCCGCCCCTGAGCCCTGAAGCGAGAAAACCTACATGTATCTTCAATATTTCACAGGAATGTTCCCTGTCTTCAGATCATGCTCAAACTAGCCGGCTCAGCTACTGAGACTGGATAGTCTTGAAATTTTGCATCAGGTAACAGGGATTTTTCTTGGGTGTCTCAGGGGCCGTTATAAGGCCCCTGTCCCAATGGCAAATGCCTACATTTTTTCCCAATTTGAACAAAAAAATTCCCAATCAGAAGGTCATTTTTATGTAAATCAATATAGTTTACAAATTGCCTTCATTTTCAATGGACTTTTAATCAAAATAAAGCATATGATCAGAAATAAGAGTGATTCAAAGCAGTTAAAGCGTCCCTGTTTAAGAAAATACTATAAAAATGGATGAAGAAAATTTCCCAATTTCGGTTAAAATGCCGAAAATTTCCCAAAGCAAAAGGCCCTAGGACTTCTTCCCAAAAAGGTTGAAAAAATCCCTGAGGTAAGTTTATCTAGCGTACTGTCCAGAGAGTGAATAAAGCAGGTTGTCGGTTCGTTTACAAAACCTCGTACGAGCACTTTAGTAAATTTTACAGGAGAGACAAAAAACTTTCAAAAATTCATTTCACTTATCTCATAGGTTTAGATAACAAAAATATCTCAGCGTAAAGGGGGAGTTCCAAATCTGCCCACGCATGGATATGGATAATATTTTGTATGTTGAATACCTACGGTATAACAACTACAAAAATGAAATTATTTTATTCCTCGAACGCTGTTAGGCCACAGGGGGACACCTTGAAGTACACCCTCTTTGTACTAATATATAACCTATTAAATATTAGTCTCAAATCATTAACATTGTTGACTGCTACATTCTTTGATTGAAATAAAAAAAGAAGACTTCCCAGGGTATACGATACTACCATTAATGTATATGAGTACATCTAGATAATTTTTTTCTGACCCATCAAAATTTGAATTATCCACAATTTGAACACTAAAGTTAGTGTCTATAGGGGATTCTCTGCTAATATTTACCATGTTCCAGTTTTTGTCAACCAATAATATTTTCAGAAAAGTAGGTCAAATACATCCTCTTTATGTATGTAAATTTTCATAAAATTTGGACACCGGTAAAAGTGTAATAATTTGCATAAAATGAGTTAAGTCAGTTTTGATTCATAAGTGATTTCAAATAAAATATTCCAGTTAGGTCTTACAAACCGCAGTTTTTCCACCAGTATTATACTAAAACGTATTGACTATCACTTTTTAGTATCTTCATCCAAATTAGGTCCAATAATTTGTTAGTGTCAGAAGTTTTAGCTAATAAAATAGCATAAAACTGGCATTTCTGTAAGCAGCACTTGATAAGTAGCACTCGGTCTAGAACTTAGATGTACGGATGGATGTCCAGCAGGTACCATTTGTGAATTGATCTTCCACTGGTCTCCAAATTATTTTTGAACTGAAGCCAACAGATGTTTATGCTCTTAATGTCTTTTAGCCAATGAAAAAAAAATAAAAAAGATTAGGATTTATGCTAGGTAATTAATCGTCTCTATCTACATTTTATGTTCCTGTTGCACCTAGAATTTCCACTATCTTATGTCCCTCCCAATCAAATATTGAGGGTAAATTTGTTCAGGACTACGTGTATACTGTTCATTAACTCTCACAAACTTAGTGAAACCAGGTCAAGTGTTTAAGAAATAGTGTACGTTTTCATTATTTTGGTAGGTTCTTGGATTTCACACCAGCTGTCTTTGTATCGGGGAAAACTTTCCCCCTTACATTGATAAAGTGTTGTATTTTCATATTCTGGTCCTTCTGGAATATTTAGTTTCAGCAGAAAGTAGAAGACCATTTAAGCCAGTGCTAGGAGGCACACGAGCTGCAGCACTTTCCATTTAGTGTCATGCAGAGCCTCAGTGAAAATGAGTCTTAAGTTTTAAAATTTTATAGTTTATTTCTAGTATGGAATGATCCGTTTTCCCACATTATTTAAATAGTATCCTTATTTTGCAGTCCCTTAGTCAATCAATGTGTACATTTTAATGAATGGTTTACAGAATCTCTTTTGAATTGCATTGTATTTTAATTGGTATTGATTGTGGTTATTTTTCCTGCATTAAGTTCTATCCGCCAAAACATTTCAAAAGAGTATCCATAATACGTATCATAAACCCCATTTAAAATCATTACTTTCCAACAAAAGTTTTAAAACTGCTCTAATAAATAGAAATTGAGTTGATGAAAATAAAAATGATACTTTTTAAGATTATAAATGGATTTTCAAGCATTTAGTAACACGTAGGGAATTCATGAATATATATACTGAACATTTGGCATTAGATGAGGTGAAACAGTCTTTGTGCTGTTATTTCCATCGTGGTTATAGAATCACGAATTTGATTCTCAAATGACCTCATAACCATAATGCTGACATACTAAGCACTTTTGTAAAACCGGGCATAAATATTTATAATGAATTCAATAATATTTATTCATTTAACAAAAGTCTGACTCACCATTCAAACAAATATATTTCCGGGCTTCAAATCTTGTGAATATTATCCTTATACATTATAGATGGGAAAGGTTGACTAGAACTGTAACACGCCATAATGAAAACCCAAACATTGTTGATATGATTTGTACAGCTGAATTTGAGTAAATATTCTAAAGGAAACATTATTTTAACCATTTTATGTGATAGATATGGTAATGTGTGTACCGCACACATAAGCTAGAACTCACAGATTATTCTAATAATTATCAATTTTAGAAATTCTGATTTCAGATAGATGTAAATTGTGCTGCTTTGGGGGGGGGGGGGGGGGGGGCTACCCCTATAATCCCATACTACACAATACCAAATGTTGTAATCAACCAATGAAATGCGATAAAAAGCAAAATACTTATAAGCCAAACAGTCAATTTACATAATATCATGAAGATCTTTGCCTGTGCAGAACAGAACTCTATGTTAATTGAGCATATTGCTGGAAGTTTACTTAAAGTCTTGATTTTTACATTCTGCAAAATTTTGACCATTAAGATTGAAATTCAGAAAACTTCATTTTACCGGTTTTATTTTTTCCTCAGATTTTATGATTGTAACAAACACATGTGTGGACAAATTTGATATAAATTTCATAGGTTGACAAGAACAGCAACTAGGCAAAATTGACAATTTAATTTGTTGAAAATATTTTCAAAATGTTAAATTTGGGGGTTCCTTCAAACAAAATTTGACGTGGATTTTTTCATTTTACACATTGAAATATATGTATGGTACATACATAACTACAAATTACTAGGCATCATGTTGAGAATAAATTAGGCTGAAAAATCAAAAATCTCGTCGCATAGGGCCACTTTTAAATAGGTTGTCCATTTATTTAATTTTAAAATTTAAAATTATTTAAATTTTAACAACTGAAATAGATGAATGGGTAAATATCTCACAAATGGAACACACATGTAATAGGCAATCTTTCTACAAAATTCTATCAAATTCTGTGCGTGGGCAGAACCCTATGTAAATTCCATATAGGGTGGAACTCCCCCTTTATAAATATTTTCTTGCCCATAATTTTTATCATATGTTTTGGGTGCTCAAAAGAACTGTCCCATTGAGACGTGTCTTTTGAGTACCCACAACATATGTTTTGGTTGAGAAATAAGAAAATTATTTTCCTGTTACACACTCTTACCTAAAGGCATGTTATCTAGATGTTTTAAAAGTTTAACCCTTGTCCTGCTGAACCCTGATTAATCCTATTTTGAAAACAATGTAGATCCAGATGAGATGGCTTCTGATGAAGCCATCTGATCAGGATCCACACTGTTTTCCCACTGATTGAAAATACGTACTTTAAACTAAACTGGAATGCTGCAGGTTAAAAATTGGGGAGGAGTGTAGTAAATAAAAATATTCAGCATGACAAGGTTTAAATGAAAAGAGATGATAAATAATTTCTACCAGGCATTACCTTCATTTCCTTTCTCAAAGCCAACTACGACACCTCTGGCTCCATTAACAAGTCCTGATTGTACATTAACATTCTTCGCCAACATAACCTGGGCGCCAATACGCAGCTCTAGTTTAGCTGGGACAGGGGCCAGGGTATTGATCTGTTTAAGTAAGATTTGAAAGTGATTTGCTGGCCAATACCTTGCAGCTTCTTCAAGTGATAGTCATTAATCTGGTCCACATCTTCCTTATGTGTACACAATCTTGTCGCTAAAATTCCATCTTTCTGGATATTATGTTGAGCTGTGGCACGTAGTGTTGAATATACATGTTCAGGGCACCTGAGGAAGAATACAACAAGCCTTTAACCCTTTGTATACTAATGAGTTTTTCCTACTGATTTGATACAAATAGAGTTGGGATGGTCCATTCTATATATCTAGGGGTATCAGGTTATAATTCTTTTTAAAAATAATGTATTTTTTTAGTCTGAATATCTTTTTTACAGTGTAGACCCTGATGAAATACGGCATTATGCTGCATTTCATCTGGGTCTTCCCTGTTTGTAAAAGTACCTGTTTAGGGGTTTCCGGTAAACAAAGGGTTAAACAGGCAAATTTGTGTAAAATCCTTCTCAAGGACTTAAAAGACTATCTTAACATTTTCAAGGATCACAAGTTAATGATTTACACTTAAAACTCAAGTTTCTCAAATACTTAAGTGAGATCATGGAGCAATCAGCATAAGAAAACTAGCTGAAAATTAGTTGCCCCTTTATTTGGTGCAGTATCTGCTGTACCAAATGAAGACACAGACTTTATACTGAATTTGGTATCCATTAAAGTAGTGCCCTAGTGATTTACATGTGTTTAAAAAGTTATGTCCATTTTATATGTTTAAATACCTTATAAATATATGCAAATATGGAGAATGATTCATTTCAGTAAAGCTGAAAGATACCATTAAAAATATAAATAGCGCAAACTGCATTTCCCTGCTAAAATTGCAAATTTTCTTCACAGGTTTAGAGAAACAAAATTTTTGAGCGTAAATTGTAAATCATTTCTTACCCATCAGTTTTAACATATGTTTTAGGTGCTCAAAAGAACCGTCTCATTGAGATGATTCTTTTGAGTACCCACAACATATGTTTTGGTTTAGAAATAAGAAAATTAATATTTTGTTACGCACTCTTAAATAAACGCCTGATTCTTTAATAAAAATACAATGTTCAAAATTGCCTGAATGTTGGTTAACTTTATGAAAGTTATAGGTTCCAAGTGTAACATAGGCCCAGTTAAGCAATATTTTTAAGCGTAAAATTGCGATTATTTTCTTATCAATCAGTTTAAACTTGTGTTTCGGGTGCTCAAAAGAACCGTCTCATTGAGACGGTTCTTTTGAGTACCCACAACACAATGTTTTGGCTGAGAAATAAAAAAAATAATTTTCAGTTACACACTCTTATCTTGGGGCCTGGTGTAATAGATTGGTCAAGTCAATAGTAAAGTTCATACCTTCCAAGTCTTATATTCTGAAGAACATCAATGAACTTAGGATCAGACTGTCTCCGCACATCTGTTAATTCCAGATTAACCTGAACACATCTGTTCCAAGCTTTGGACTGAAAGTATATTAAAGAATTTGAATAGTGATCCTAGAAACAGTTATGTAATATATGACTGAAAAATATGAGCCCCCACTCAATTGCTTGTGAATTACTCAGTACAGATAATTGAATTTATCTCAAAACTTAACCCTAGCCTTGAACAACTTATCAGCAAAATTTTATACTTGCCCAGGGACAAGTAAATGGCAATAATGTACTTGTCCCAAAAAGGCAGATAATACAAAAACAACTCGGTTTAGACCTTTCTAAAAATGTATTTTTTTTTTAAAAAAACAATATGAAACCAGATATAAACTCAATTGAAAACAGTGTAGATACAGATCAGCTGGCTTCTTTAGAGTCCAGCTGATCAGGATCCGCACTGTTTTCCAAACAACATGCAAGTTTATAATAACTATCCAATATGAAATACAGAAATACGTTAACATTCTTTATACTTATCCATGGGCAAGTATTAAATAGAAATTTCTTACTTGTCCTGAATGAAATGGGACCAGGTCAGACAAGTCGGCATGTTATTTCCACACCCCTGAGACACTGGTAAGCAGTATTATTGATGAAAATTGGTATCTTTAAATCACAACTTTGTTCAAAATAATGTTCAACTTGTATTTTTAAAAATTCCTGCAAAATTCACAGGGGTTTAACTCCCAAAAGCCAACAGAGCTGATCAGGACCAACACTGTGTTCCACTCTGCTTGCAAATTCATGCTAATAGCTGGAGTCCTGCAAGTAAACTGAAAAATGATTGGGGAAGAGTGTAGTATCTCAAAAGATCCAGCAGTGTTAAAAAGTACAGTTCGGTTTTTATCTGCATCTGTTGACTTATTTAAAATGGAGCCATTAATGCGCTTAAAATGTGCTGCTAATATCAACTGCTTGACAATAAAGACATTGAAAAAATGCTGCTTCAAAACAGGTCCCTTGATATAAAAGTCTTATTAGTGTTGACTATGTGTTGCGGCCATGATGGAGAATTTTTCTTCAGGTATGCTATTATTTGCTGAGAGCTTGTCATATTTTTTATCCAATTGGTATTAATTGAAACTTATAATGTAAAAAAATGTCTTTAAAAATGGTCTTGTTTTTTTTTCTTTTATTGCCGATATTAGTTTGGCTTTAAACTGGAAAAAAGGAGACATATACATCTAAACAGACCCTTTTAAAATGTGAAAGCAGATGGGATAGCAGATAAATTGATCAACCTGTGCATGTGCTGGCTCATCAAGATCTATACTTTCCACAAATACATTATGAAAATTGCTTATTATTCAAACTTTAGCATTCACATGACTGACATATATAACACCACAGCTTAGATCAACAAAACATGGATGACTTGGGAAAACACTTTAGGTAGACATTAAGTACACCACACGATAAGAACTAACTTAGGAACTATCTATTAAGGAATAGCTCAAACCCATCAATGGTTGAAAGTCTTGACAAGTTTGAGCCATCCAAGTTTGACTGCATTATATTTTACCTGAAAACAGAATTTTCTCTTCTCTTCGCCTTTAGTAACAGGTGGAAGTTGGAGGAAATCTCCACACACTATCAACTGAATTCCTCCAAATGGCTCGTCTTTTTGTCTTATTACTCTGTAAAAGAAGAATGTTTGATTTGTTTGTTTGTTTGATTTGATTCTTTACGTCCAATCAACAATCTTTCAGTTATAAAGGGACTGGTATTCCTGGGTTTAACCAGTTCTAAGCTAGGATTCATGTTCTTGCTCAAGGACACAACGCAGTGACGCCTGTGAGGCTCGAGCCCGCGGCCTCTCAGTCTCGAGTCAAGCACTCTACCACTGAGCCACTGCGCTCTCAGCATAGTGTTTGCACCAGCTGATGAGATTTTGATACTTATCACATATGCACAAAAGCCTCCTTTAAACATCCATCATAGGTTTAGATAGACACAATTTTTGGGCGTAAAATTGTAAATATTTTCTAACCGATCAGTTTTAACATATATTGCGGGTGCTCAAAAGAACCGTCTCATTGAGACGGTTCTTTTGAGTACCAACAATATATGGTTTGGTTGAGAAATAAAAAAAAACCTAATTTTTTTGGTATGCGTCTTAACTAAAGGCCTGACCTATGCTGAGGTATTCAGCGGGACAAAATATACGTACCAGCCACCCTCTACTTCCATACTTTGTGTATTTTTTTTTTGTTTGTTGCTTTACGTCCCATGTCAACAGCTATGGTCATTGCGGGACGGTCAGTTCACTTAACCACACTTTTTCCTGGGCAGGCTTGGACAAGCGGTTAACCAGTAATTCGTGCACATACTTTCGCTTGTAACTGACAACAACCCTTCTTAGATGAATCAGCGGAAGGGAGAAGAATGACCGTAGAAATCATTTCATGATCAATCTCCACGAAAGTATGGGACCGGACCGGGATTGAACTCGCGACCCCTGGATCTGCAGTCAGTCACGCATCTGTAGCCAGACACGTTACCGACTGCGCTACGCGGCCCGGCATACTTTGTGTATGCCAGCAGGAAAGACTCTGGCACAACTGCACTGACAAAGTATCCACTCAATTGCATATACCAAGGGACAAACCCATTTTAATATAATAGTCTCCTTAGACTATTGTAGGTAGACTAGAAAGTACTGTCTAAGTGAATCATGTCTTCTGATCTGCATTTTTTTTAATAGCCTAAATGTTATATGTAATCATGCCTTTTTTCATTCAACATTTTCACAATTTGTATATAGTATGGGCCTCGTCGCAAGAAAACCTGTCTTCTGTGGTTTGCGAACAACAAAGGCCAAGACCGGCCTGCGCATCCGCACAATCTGACCAGCGCCTTTGTTACTCGCATATTGGAAAATATAATATCTAGACTTGCTATGAGGGAAATTTCAACTTTCTAGCTAGAATTTGTAGCTGAGCAAGCTGGTTTGATTCTCACATCATCAGAAACCCGAAGACAGGTTTTATCGTGACAAGGTCCGTATTTAATCTGACCCTGGATTTTTCTGCAAAATTTGGTCCTGGATTTTCTTTAATTTTCTCATAGAATCTCTGCCAACAATTGTGGGCATTTTAACATTAATCAGCAGTATAAATACAACATCTGAGAGTCTTTCTGCACAAAAAAGTGTTTACTTTTCAGCATATTTTAGTTTTTGACCTTCATCAGATTTTAGTTTTATGAGCAGTTGAAATTTCATGCTCAGTCGAGTTGCACATGAAAATATTTTTACAACCTAGGGGTCTGGAAACCTAAGTTATCTAGGGCTATGAGAAAAAATCTTGAACTTGAGCTGCTAGCAGGCTGACAAATTCTTGCAAGTTGAGATAAAACAATGTCCAGATTACCTTGCCACAGTTTCTAGCTTGTCAAAGAACTCCCCATCCACCATAGAAATCTCATCAATAATAAGATGTTGACATTTCTTCCACTGCTGAGCCACCTGGGTTCTTGAGGCAAGTTCTACACAGTTCTCTATAGGGGCCTTACCAGATCCAATACCTATGAGTTAATCATTAACAGTGAACCTTGGACAACTTAAACACTTAAAAGTTAAAAGAAAATGTGTATGTGAAAGCAAATAGAAAAAGATTTTCTTTGAGTTGAAAACATGAGATTTTTTTATAATGGTACCAGACATTTCTAATACTCATAAAATATGATTTGGTGTAATGTAGGGCTTTAGACAAGCCTTCATACAGCATAAATTACGAAAATATCTGGCAGGATATGCATTTATTTAAATTCCAGTGTGTATCATGTACATAAAACAAAATGTTTTTCCAGAGTATAATGTCCTGAAATGTATTTTCAATTCTTGATTACACATTAGGAATAAGGTAGATGAAATCCAAATGAATGGGGGTCCTTCTGTTTATGGTATTAGTACACCAGGACTTTAAATAGTTAAGTGGCGTAAACGAAAATTCATTTTCTTATTTCTTGACCAAAACATATGCTGTGGGTACTCAAAAGAACCGTCTCATTGATATGGTTCTTTTGAGCACTGAAAACATATGCTAAAAATTATGGGAAAGAAAATATTTACAATTGTAAGCTGAAAATTCTGGACTTTCTGCTAGGTAGCCCATGAAAATAGAAGCCAGCTGATCTGGACCTACAGCCTTTTCAAGAAAGGATAAATCCATGGATGAAAGTTCAAGATTTTGAAAATCCTAAACTTTAGAAATTCACACGTCACAACTTTCATTATGCCTAGAAAATATCAACAATTTTCAGTTTAGATGGCCAATCGACTTAAGGGAAACTGAAAATAAATGAGAGATGCTGAATTCAGGAATAATCTATGGAAAGTCAGCCTCAAAATCCTGAATTCAGGAATAATCCTGAAAACTTTTACCCATGTAAATCCGGATTCAGCAGGACAAGGGTCAACTAACCTGCAAAAGCATGTAATGTTGTACCACCGATATGACAAGCAGCTACTCCAGTACTGGCAGTGGCAAACGTATGCTGGGGAGGTAGAGCACCTGAAGATAGAAATTAACATCTCCCATAAGTTTAGATAAACAAATTTTTTTATCGTAAAATTGTAAATATTTTCTAATCAGTTTGAACATATGTTTTGGGTGCTCAAAAGAACCGTCTCATTGAGCAATTCTTTTGAGTACCCACAACATATGTTTTGGTTGAGAAATAAGAAAATTAAACTTTCGTTACGCACTCTTAGTCCTGGTCTCCTCAAAAACATATGGGCCCATAGATGGTACTTTTTGCATACAGTAAAACCTCGAAAATTCGAGCGTTCGTTCGAAATACCTGCCCATTCGAATTTATGATCTCTAGTATTTTGATAACTGTCTATAAAAACATATGTTTTGGTTGCGTAAAAGAAGCGTCTCGAATTGGGTGTGTACAAGAAACGTCTCCGAGATTATACCTGTATAATCTTTGATGTTTTATGCACAATGGTTTAATTGCGCCATTTAATGTGTCAAGTTTCAGTTATTACTTATCCGAACAGAGTCTACACTGTTTGTCATGCAGCTAATGCAATGTTGCAAGATTTGATTGATATGACAGACTTGAGACTCTTTGCTTACTAAAAATAGTAAGTGATGGTAATTTCTACCATTTGGTTAAGTGATGGTAATTTCTACCATTTGGTTAAAATACCATACCTATGATCCTTCTGAGCAGAAAAGATTTCCCGGTACCAGCACTGCCAGTGAAGAAGACATTCTTCCCACTCTTGACAGCCTCCAAGACTTTCATCTGACCTTTGTTCAGACTCACTGGGTTGCTTAATACTATCTTACTGGGACTCTTTGTATCTACCAAGCCTGAAACTATTAGGGAAATATAGTTACAATATTTAATGCACTCCAAGTCTAACATACATGAAGGTGTGGAAATACTGTGCCTGTCTTGTGGGACCTGGCCAAATTTCATTCAAAACAACTTATATTTACTAGTCCTGTTACAAGTATAAAGTAAATTGATATAACAAATCAACAACAGAATAATAGCAACCATAATTTTTGTAAACACACTGAAAACAAATCTCAATATGGCCCTTTATCCACATATCAAGTTTCATAACTTAGCTCCCTTTCCTCCATAGGCTTTTTTTAGATCATAAAATCATTTTCTATTTTTACATAACGTTGAAAAGAAATTGAATACTTTTGAAAACATAATGGAAAATGGAGCATTTGCTCCAAATGAGTAAATGCTCCATTTTCCATAATATTTTCAAATACGTTGTATTTCAAAGGCGTCGAAAGGCATTATTATGGAGTAGAGGGTTAAATACTTTTGAGTTATTGCAGGATACAGATTTAGATGGATGGACATTTAAAATATTTTCTAAGCCAAAGCGAACATTATTTTTAGTGATCTGTAAAAACAAAAGAAAGTGCATATTCTCAATATTGCACCTCTATCCAGTATACACATGCATGTATCATGGTTCATGAAGCTAGGATATATTTAGCCCAAGTGGCGGATCCAGAGCGGGTTCTGGTGGTTCACTTGAACCCAATTTTTAAATATCTGTTAAAAATGAAATAATTTGGTCTCAGTGAGGCCAAATTATTTCATTTTAATGGGACATTTAAGAAAAATGAGATAAAATCAGCAAAGGGAACCCCCACATCTTAATACATATGAACACCCTTAAGGCTTTCCTGAAATCATGGATCCGCCCCTGAGCCCTGAAGCGAGAAAACCTACATGTATCTTCAATATTTCACAGGAATGTTCCCTGTCTTCAGATCATGCTCAAACTAGCCGGCTCAGCTACTGAGACTGGATAGTCTTGAAATTTTGCATCAGGTAACAGGGATTTTTCTTGGGTGTCTCAGGGGCCGTTATAAGGCCCCTGTCCCAATGGCAAATGCCTACATTTTTTCCCAATTTGAACAAAAAAATTCCCAATCAGAAGGTCATTTTTATGTAAATCAATATAGTTTACAAATTGCCTTCATTTTCAATGGACTTTTAATCAAAATAAAGCATATGATCAGAAATAAGAGTGATTCAAAGCAGTTAAAGCGTCCCTGTTTAAGAAAATACTATAAAAATGGATGAAGAAAATTTCCCAATTTCGGTTAAAATGCCGAAAATTTCCCAAAGCAAAAGGCCCTAGGACTTCTTCCCAAAAAGGTTGAAAAAATCCCTGAGGTAAGTTTATCTAGCGTACTGTCCAGAGAGTGAATAAAGCAGGTTGTCGGTTCGTTTACAAAACCTCGTACGAGCACTTTAGTAAATTTTACAGGAGAGACAAAAAACTTTCTTGATTGTTTGCTCTTTGTTATATTCTTGCGAGATTCAGTCTGAAAGCATATTTTAAGTTTATTTAACGGGTACAAGTAATACATTGGCAGAGTTTTATGTTTCTAGCATATTGTGATACTTTTTAAAAAACATACGAGACTTTGTAACCGCATATTGCAGATACAACATTTTGCCAACTTTCGAAACTCAATAAAGACAAGTTGCATTTTAATTAAATAGATAAAAAGGTTACCAAAGGTAGTTCTGTTCCTTTTGAGACGTGTAAGCTGCAATTGATGTATCCACGTTACCTGTGCTGACATTTACATTTATAGGGACAAAATATTGTATAATACAACATCCTCAAAAAGGCCAGTTTACAAATTCTCGTATCTGCAGCATTTTCCTAAATAATTATGATTGAAGGCAAGAAACAAGTTCGCATGACAAATTTAAGCATGAATTCGCAAGAAAGTATTCATGGACACCCTTTGAAACCGCCACAGTAATAAACCAGATAAAGCTTACCTGTTTTTTGGCAAATCAGATTTAAGTATACGAGGTTTTAGAACTGGTAATTTTGGCTTATTGAGGTACGAGATTTTGGAACGTCACAAAACAACAACTTTTCATTGGCTATTGCATACAAGGTTTTGTGACCTGGTGCGCTGAACCGTCATTAATGGCGCCACGTTAAAAATATAGCAAGAAGTGAGCGAAGCTCACATACCCCCGGCGGTAGCCATCAGAGGTTGTAACACTTTCAGAGAAAAGACAAAATTGTCAAAGATTTCATAATCCTAAATCAAGTAGTTTCTGAGAAAACTTTGATGAAAAATGTCTATATGTGTTATATAAGATTTACAGAAGGAAAAATTAAAAATTTGAAAAAAGAAGGCAAAATGAGGATTAGCACCTTAGTTTTCATTTACACAATACACTTCTCCTACCTGAAAGTACACAAATAATTTCATAATCCTAAATCAAGTAGTTGCTGAGAAAACTCTGACTCTGTGTTATATAGGAGTGACAGAAGGAAAAAATGAAAAAGAAGCCAAAATCAGCTTTAGCATCTTTATTTTTCATTTACTCGATACACTTAGCCTACTTGAAGGTGTACACTAAATTTGAAAACACTGGCTCCAATAGGAGCCGAGAGATCTGCGACAGAAATTTTCATTGGAGAGAAAGAAAAATGAATAAATAAAGGGACTGATAAGCAATATGTGGCTGTTCTTTTGTTACACAATACAACTAATCACTATCAAGCTTTGTACCAAATTTCAGAATCCTAACTCAAGTAGTTGCTAAGAAATCTTTGACAGAAAAAATGTCTATATGTATTATATAAGAGTGAAAGAAGGAAAAAATGAAAATTTTGAAAAAAGAAGGCAAAATGAGGATTAGCATCTTAATATCCATTTACACAGTACACTTTGCCTTCCTGAAGGTGTACACACAATTTGAAACACTGGCTCCAATAGGAGCTGAGAAATCTGTGACAAAAATTTCCATTGGAGAGAAAGAAAAATGAACAAATAAAGGGACTGATAAGCAATATGTGGCTGTTCTTTTGTTACACAATACAACTCATCACTATCAAGCTTTGTACCAAATTTCAGAATCCTAACCCAAGTAGTTGCTGAGAAATCTTTGACGAAAATTTTTTCCATTGGAGAGAAAGAAAAATGAACAAATAAAGGGACTGATAAGCAATATGTGGCTGTTCTTTTGTTACACAATACAACTCATCACTATCAAGCCTTGTACCAAATTTCAGAATCCTAACCCAAGTAGTTGCTGAGAAATCTTTGACGAAAACAAAAGTTTACAGACAAACAAACAGACAGACAAACATAATTACAGAAAAGGCAAAAACTATATACCCCCTATATACTTCGTACCGGGGGTATAAACAGGGTTTGGTAAAAAAGTGCTCTTACGAGGTTTTGTAAACGAACCAACGAGGTACTGATCAGACCATCACTTAGAGGGTGTGAAGGCTGGTCTGCTTAGTAGTTCCCATGCAACAAAAAAGGTTTTCTTGCACAATTTATTTAAGTTATCGCCAGATCCAGATTCGGACAGAACTACGGTAAGGGCAATAAGCCAGTACAGTAAAATATGTGTAAAACAGCCACTCTCGAAAAGACAGAAAATTCATTTTCGAGACCAATTATCGCTTAATGCAGGTCAAAAGTATTGTAGAATGCTCCAAGGAGAGCATTCTGCAATACTTTCGACCTTCATTAAGCTACAATTTGTTATGAAGATCTTTGTTTTGTCTACTTTTGAGTGGCCGTTTTACACAGGTTGTACTTTACATGACATTTCGGAACTTATTACATACTAGCATGATAGGCATGGGTTCAGTTAAACAAAAATGTTGAGAATTAAATTGTAATTAATTTTTTACCAATCAATTTAAACATATGTTTTGGGTGCTCAAAAGAACCGTCTCATTGAGGCAGTTCTTTTGAGTTACCATAACATATGTTTTGGTTGAGAAATAAGAAAATTTACAAATGAACAAACATCTAGTCTTGCCGGTCTGCTCACATACAGAATGTATGAACTTAGATATATATGTTTATTATACACAAAGTTATGAAATACAGGAAAATATTGATTAAATATAATGCAATTCTTTTAAAAAAACAACAACTGTATTTCACAGCCATGAAAATATAAAACGTTGTATTTCACAGATGTGAAAATATAAGCTGTATTTCACGTGTGGAAATTGAATGTCCGCTGTTTTCTCCATTGACTTCCTTGAGTCCACATCCAAATTTCAAAGGCCTGTAACTTTCTTATTTGTGGACAAAAACACAAAGTGTGGGTATTCATTTTCTTTTGCAAGCAAAATTTTGGAAATTAAATTGTCGGAATTTGCTGACATTTTCACTTTTTCTACTCTTGCTCAAGATTATGGTTTCAGTTTTGATTGACATCGCACTTTATGCAACGTCATCCTTAATATGATGTAATGTGTGAACATGTATGACGTCATTTAGTGCAAAAAATCTGTCACGCTTAAAATTGTATAAAATTCAATTTTTTGTCATAAATATAGCATATTCATTCCAAAAATTTGAATATCCTCTATATATAGACTCCTGCCAAAACTTGTACCTGTAACTAGATAGATGTTCATACATGTTCAAAATGTGACTTTAGGCATATGTGATAAGTACCAAAATCTCATGAGTTAGCAAATATGTTGTTTTGTTCGTGGAGAAAAATGAAAATTGAATGACAAACAGTGTAGACCAAGATGAGATGTCACATCAGATGCAGCATTTCATCAGGGTCTCCATTGTTTGCTCAGATCAAAATTATCTTCAGCCAGACATTATTTAGAAATTCTAGCGGCACTCAAATGATAAACAACTAAATTTTAAAGTGAAATTAACCCATACAAGCCGTGCATCCTTTTTGCGGGACATAGGCAAACAGTTGAGGACCAGATCAGATGCCGCATAATGTGGCGTCTGATCAAGTATCCACTTTTTGCTTGCAGAATGTTCTTCTGAAATTTGAATAAAAATGAAAAATACCACCAAACCCTTAAAACGGAAATGGATTGAAATTGATAAGAGCGGGAAATACCAAACATACTGTTACCTCCAAGAAGCTTCCGCGCCATTTTGACCCCTTTAGGTGGTTGATTCTCCTTTTCATCACCCTCAGCCCTTTTTCTTTTGCCTTTTGGAGTAAACATGTCGGACTTCTCCACTGCTTTTGCTGAAACAGATTACTTCATTACTGTACAAATGAAGCTCTTAGTGAAGATGATCTTGCTCAATGCAACTGATGCCATTTTTATTCCGCATTTTATAAACAGAGGATTTTACACTACTGCTTTTATTGAATTTATTAAACAAGCTGAGGAAGAGACATTTATACATGTATTGGGCTTACTGAGCATGTTATCGCTTTTTCGCAGCAAGTTTAATAAACGAGATGTACTGCTTCCTAGGTCATTTGTGAAGTCATATTATCAAACTGTGTTTTTTAAATCATTTTCGTGACTAGTATGCAGCTGTACAGAATTAACAGATACATGTTAGCTGCGAATTTGCGTAAATACACAATTAAAATTATCCAAAAGGCAATTAAAATTAAATGCATGCATACCTAAAAGCAATTATGCTGATTGGTATGCAATTACATGGGATGTCATTGCACAGTAGAATTAAGTAAAACAATCACTAGCTAATTTTATCTAAGGGTTAAAAGCTCAGAATCGATCCTTGCTCTGAAGACTTTTACTATCAAGTTAGGCCAGAATTTTTTTATTAGTTGTTTTACGAACCATCCTACTGTAATTTTCCAGAAAGTAGATAACAAAAAAAGTTAGTTTCTAAAAACATTTTTTTATTTTATCGCCGACTTTGTTTTGTTGAAAAAAATAATATGTTTTTGAGGTTATGTTTTGTATTTTTGAGAGTGACACTGTTAAAAGTGATTGTCCTATGCAGAATTGTTTGTTCTGGAGATATTAAAAAAAAGCTCTGAAAATGAAAAAAAAAAGCTCTGAAAATGACCAGTCAACTGGTCATTTTCAGAGCTTTTTTTTCCATCCTCCCAACCCTTTATCTGAAAAAAAAAATCCTGTAAATCAACTAATAAAAAAAATCTGGCCTTACTAGAATCACACATCTATTCTTATTTAACCTTACCTTTTGCTTCATTAGCTTCTTTCAAATCTCTGAGAGTGAGTGGACTGATCTCTTGAAACATTTTTGGCAACTCAGACTTCCATTTTAATCTGTCAGGTACAAACCCTTTCTTTCTCAAGCATTCCAACTTTGTTGACATAGTCTTAAGGAACATAACAAGCTTATCAGGCGCACAGTTTGAGATCATGAATTGAAGTTTATCACCAATCAGTTTAATGGTGGCTTTACCATCTTTCACAAATTTCTTGTGGACAGTGATGTCTCGTAAAATGTGTCTCGTTTCCTTTTTGGCACTGAAGCTGATACACAGAATGACATCTCGGAATTCGTTACGTGCCAGCGTAAAAGTGATATTTCTGTGATAGGCCTTCTTCATTACTTCACCAGCGGCAGATAACTCCTCCATAGATGCGGAGCAGGTTATTGTATTTAAATCCATGCTGCCTTTTTCTTCGCCACTTCAAAATTTGATCTGTAAAAAAAGTCTTCCATTATCCTTCTAGATATTTTAACCTTTTCCATCATGAATATTCATGCTAGAGCTTCACAATGAGTAAATATATTTAAATAAGCTTTTACATTGGTACATAGAACAAAGAAATTTCTTATCAGGTCCATTTGTATAGGATCAGATATACAGTTACAGCACCCTAGATAAGCAGCGTATTTGCGTAAATACGCAATTAAAATCCTCAAAAAAGCAATTAAAATGAAATGTGTGCGTACCGAAAAGCAATTCTAACCATCGGTATGCAATTACATGCGATGTCATTGCGTACCATTTGGTCCATTTCCTTTCCATTCGGGTTATAAACAAATGCCAGTCGGGTACTGATTTTTTTTTACCAGCGAGCGCTCAATATAACTCCGTTTTTATGAAAATATCGGTGCCCAGTCCAGAATTTCGCGGAAAACCACTGTGATGAAATAGTCTGGTTCCCTCCCCTAGATCTACCCATCTAGGGTCAGGTAACGTGTATTTAATTACAAGTAGAGAATCCTACTCATGCGACTGCGCATGCTCCAGAAAAAATTTTCAACACAAACTTCAGATTTTTTCAGTTGCTATAACTTGATAATTAAGTAAAAGAAAAAAATATATAAACTCCCAGAACAAAATAAACTTAATAAAACGGCTTGTTTAAAAAAAGCACTTTATGTCAAGGGTATTTTCCAATACCACGTCACTCATGACGTCAGTGTGTATGATATATGTAGGCGCAATGGCGGCTAGTAGTTACCTGTCTTAATATACTGACAAGCTATTAAAGGGAGAGAACCAGTCTAGTGATTGGTTGGTTGGTTTTGTTGCTTTACGTCCCAAGTCAACAGCTATGGTCATTGTGGGACGGTCAGTTCACCTAACCACACGTTTTCCTGGGCAGGCTTGAACAAGCGGTTAACCAGTAATTTTGTGCACATACTTTCGCTTGTAACTGACAACAACCCTTCTTGAATGAATCAGCGGAAGGGAGGAGAATGACCGTAGAAATTATTTCATGATCACCTCCACGAAAGTATGGGACCGGGCCGGGATCGAACTCGCGACCCCTGGATCTGCAGTCAGACACGCATCTGTAGCCAGACATGTTACCGACTGCGCTATGCGGCCCGGTAGTCTAGTGATGAAAGTGAAACTTTTGCAGAATGAAACAAGGGGATGAGATTTGCTTCAGGTACAATAAAATCCGCTAGTTTGATACTTTAGAAAGGCAGACAATGGGAGTGAATAAATATGCAAGCACATTTCCGATGGCTTCATGCAATAAGAAAACATGTAATTACAGAAGAAAATAACGTGGCGTAAAAAATATGCAATTGTTTTTGCAAGTACGCAATTGAGGATAACCATGTTGCGTAAATACCCAATTGACCCAAGTCGGGAGTTTCACAATAAAGTTCCCCCTGATAAAATGCCTCTGTTATGCAGGAAATTCTGTGTTATTAACAAGCCATTTACAGAGAATGTAGTTTACTTTTGCTTGTAAGACATATGTTCACCCGAAAAAATGATATATGGCATGCATATACACATGAAATTTTTTTGCTAAGCAAATATTGCACCAAAAAGTAGCCAAAAATTCGCGTTATGGTGTAACATTTAAAAAATTCCCTTTTTTATTGGTAGGCAGCTGCAAAAATACAGATAAGATTTTAATTTCAAAATCTGCCTTTGAAGCATATTTTCCTAATCTTTTGAATACTTTTTACCGCATGTGATTTGATCGATAAATAACAATTTTACGCCATTTTAATCAAACATCGTGCTTCGTTATGCGTTATAAAATCTTTAGCATATCCCATATAAAAAGATTAGTATATATACATTGGTATCATTAAAATGCACTCAAATTTCTGTAAAAAACACCCAAAATATACATCATGGTAAATAAACAACAGTTAAGACAAATTGACATGCTATTATCATTTTTCAACCTTTTCAATTTCGGGTTGACTTTTCTACGAAAATTGGCGTAGAGTCCGCAACGCTCGCAAAAGTCTGCCTGATTCTGGCATCCATGTATTGAAGAAGCCTATGGTTTTGTTGTGGAAACAGACCCCTATCACAAAACTTCAGCCAAAATATTGGACATGTATGTCTACAAATTAGACAATAGGGACAGAAAGTGTCCCAATGTAGGGTCCGCAACGGACTGTAGTGTCCGCAACGATAGTCTAAAGGAATTGAAAAGCTGCTATAAAATTCATTTTAAGCATATCTTAATATGTTTCAGCATTTGTTAAGTGCAATTGCTTTTTGCCAGCTAATTTCAAAAAGTAAGAAAAATAGAGGGAGAACAGGAATATCTTTAAAGAGATACATAACCGAATGTTAGGATTATGTACCTGGTGTGATTTGGTCAACTGCAAAATGACACTTTATATGCATTTTTAGTATAGTTTAAAACATGTATCATAAAACTATAAAACATACATCTTTTTCTTGTCTTTTGTTACTCATTTTATTATAGTATCAATGATCTCAAAAAACGTTGCGGACACTACATTTTTTTTAGAAAGTAAAGTATCACTTCTTTAGCTGTATTTTTTTGACACCAATACCCAGGTACTACTTGCATATCTTTGCAAAGAGAGTCAAAGTAATGGATCAAAAAAGTTTTTGACAAAACAATCGCTGCTCAAGTTCATGGCTCAAATTTTGTAAGTTTTAATTTTCTTGAAAATGGCGATTTTTTCTGTAACTTTGTAGAATCTTCGGAAATTTTTAATAGCCTAACCTTATGATTGCTACAACATTAAAAGGGGCTATTGAGCGCACAAAAATGATTGTGCTGTGGTGTTTGATTGAAAAAAAATTTCTTTAAAATATGTTTTTGAAAAGTTTTTATATATTGATAACAAAATGTAAATATAAGCAATAAATTCAATTTTTGGTTTTAACATATTTATTCATATTTCCATTTACAGTAATATACAAATATACATTTTACAATATAATCATGATGGAATTCAGAAAAAAGTCATGCATCTTATACGAATCTATTTCCCTTTGAACATAATGGTGCACAGTTTGAAATTATATCCGGTGAAAATCAATAAAAACATGAGTTGTATTCAAACCATATAACTTTTCTACTCTAAATGTATTGTGCGCGCGTGCGTGCGTGTGTGAGAGAGATTCAATCCTCAACGCTCAAACCGTTTACTATCCCATAGGTATTTTTGAACTGTAACAGTAATTCTATAGTTAGTATGAAATCAGATTCAGGTATACCAAATAACACAACCCAGTGAACCATACGTTTTGGTGACGAAGATGTCTTTTGTAAGTTTTAGTGACCAAGATGTCTGAGACACGTATTTCAGACGTTTATCAGCAAAACTGACATCTGCAGGATATCTCAAAAACGTTTTGAAAACTAAATGCAAACGTGTTTGACCTCTTCAATTTGTAACGCTTTTGGAGTGACGCATACCTCTTGTGTAAAGAACGTCTCGGTCACTTTCAGGAATCACTAGCACACGTTTTTAAAACAAGTTCACTGCAGATTTATATTTTTTTTATATATTTGTAAACACAGTTTGAACACCAAACAAAGACGTCATTGTTTTGGCATTACCATCACGTCTTAAACACAAATTAAAACGTTACGAAAACATCACTATGCAAGGGTTTCGTTAGGTCTTCATCACGATTTGTTCTTAAAATTTTGTTCCACGAATTTTGAATATTGATTGTTTTAATTGAGCCACGTCTTGTAAATCCGATGTGATATTCTTTTACCAGATACAACACAAACAGCCCAGGCTGTTGATTGCTAGACGCTTGAAATTGTATCTTAAGAATAAGAGTGATTATACTCTTAATATATAGGGCAAAACATTTTAGACACTGATCAGCTACGGGGTTACTCCGTAGCTCACCTATGCCTATGTTTTCCATGACACGGCTCATATCTTTGTTATGTTATAAAAGTTCAATAAATTCATTCATTCAGTTAACCAGTATTGCTTACTTAATTAACCTTCTTAGAATTTTTCCATGCTTCTGACATTTAGCAAGTCAGGGTATATAAAAAAATGATCTGGTAGTGTCCGCAACTTTTAGACTAAATAAAGCAAATGATATTTAAATGAGTAATACTATAGACAGATGTAGTGAATTGAATACAAACAATGTTTTTCATTAATAGCTCATCATTTCTGCTCAAAGGGTAAAGTACGACGGAGTATATTCTAAATAACACGAGAAGTTAGCACTGTGGCATATTTTTTCTGTTATCATCGTTATAGTTATATAAAACAGTTCAAATAGTCAAGACCTCCTTTCAGTCTATTTTATGACAAAGATGTAATCACCATCTTTTATATTCAGCTTCATATTTTGCAGAGAGATCTTGCTTTCATTCAGGATCATTTCAATAAACATGTAGAATTTATGTAGTGTCCGCAACGATTTTTAACTGTGGTGTAATTCAATTTTGAAAGGTACAACACAGCAAGTAACATTGATATCGATATTATTCCTAGATACTGTCTGGTCACTAACTATGGCTGGTCCAAATACTCATACACCACTTAATATTTATGTTGGATATTTCCATATTCAGAGTCTATATGTTATTACCACATATATGACATATTTTTACTCGGACTCATTCAAGAAATATTTCAAATTGAAATTACATATAAATGTCTGTCTGTATGAAAGAAAGAGATGTAAAATATACCCAACTCTGGTAAAAGCAAACAAAATAATATAAGTGATAAACTTTAATTTCTGTAGTGTCCGCGACGAAATAAATAGAAAATTAAAAGCTGTATTACAGGGTTAAGAACATAAATATCAGCAAACAAGAAATGTTTGGTCGTTTCCCCTTTGCACATTGTCATTTTAAAATAGAAAACAATCTACTGCTTGGTGAAATCACATTTTCAGAGAAAACCAAAGTAAGTAGGATGTTAAATAAACAACCAAAATGTGAAGGATTTTTTTTTTTTTTTTTTTTTTGCAGAATACAGGAAAATTTCTTACTGGAGAATGTTTGCCATCATACTAGCTAGTATTTGGGCTCATATTTTCATGACAGAAGGATAATGTGCTATGACACTGGCCAAATAACAAATTTTTTATACAATTCTAAAGTTTGAACACATGGCTATACATTCTGGTCTATAATTTTGAAAAGACAAAATGATACTGGGAGATTTTTTAGGATTAGGTGCATCAAACACCATTCTTTAAGGAAATCATAATGATTAACCATTAAAACTAGTTTGAAAATTTGCCTATTTTGTTACACTTGGGGGAACTTTATTGTGAAACTCCCGAGAGCTTATCTAGGGCGCTGCTGTTACAGGGAACAAAAAAAAATCAATATTGTACTTGTTCTGCAGGACGAGTGACTTGCAATTTTCACTCATCCAGCAAATACATGCACTTGTCCTTTAAAAGCACATGTATGCTTAGCATACTATGCTATAAAGAACATAAGGGAGTAATATGTAATATGACTTCCTCGAGTTATTCTTCCCAAAGCACTAGTCCTGGGAAGAATTACTCGTCCTTTCTAGATTTCACTCATAATTACGAGTGGAATTTTTGTCCCCTGATACATATTCCATAAATAACCAGAGTAGACCCTCATCAGGCAGCTCTTGCAAGACCTGCCTGATCTGGGTCTTTGTTTGCAAAAGCGTTAAAAGGCACCTACATGTATATGGTAAAAGCTTGGTAAATTTCATGTTTTTTGTTGTTTGCTGATTTTTTTCAAAAGCAAGCTTTTCGAAAAATCAATCAAGAATACCATCAAAGTGTCTAACAGTTTGGATCCAGATCAGGCCCGAAATTTTGTCGCGCATGCAGGGTTTTACAGGACGCAATATCCTGCGTCTTATACGCATAAATCGTTAGGTAGGACCCGTCAATTCACCTTACCTGTGTCCCAGCCTGTGTCCGCTGGGAAACAGATGTGTTTGTTGTGCCTTTCATTAAAACCCCAAATTCCAAAGTTATTTCGTAACGATTCCGGTTTTCCCATAGTTACAGGCTATCTATAAATAAATAGGACAGGTGCTCTTGTTTTAGACCGATGCACGACTTCTCGTCGAAAACCCTTTCGTCAAACATGACAACTCGTCGAATACGACTGCTGGTCGAAAAAAACGGCCAAGACCGACACTTGGTCGATTTTATTTTCATCTAAAGTACGACACCTGGTCGAAAAAAAGTCGACCAAGTGTCGGCTTTGCTTTTTTCGAAACAAGTATCAAAATATTTTACCTGGCATCGGCCATTACAAAAAATCAGAATGGCTTACTCGATTGTTAGGTAAGCTGAGTAGTCTGGTAAGGGTCGACCGGACTTTTATAATAGTATGGTGCGACCAGGTAACGGACGTTGGGCGTGTCAGACAGAACACTGCCAATTTAGGCTGGTCTACAGTAATTTGGGTAAAACAGCATAGGTACGCTTTAACCCTTAAATCACTAGCAAATTCTGTCTGCATTTGTCGTCTGCTGCAAATTTTTGCTAACATTATTTAACAAGGCTAAGTATAGAGACAAACAGTGTGGACCCAGATCAGACTGCTCCTATAGGAGCAGCCTGATCTGAGTCTACACTGTTTGTTGGAAAGGCTTCTAAAAATTTCAGCAGACGACAAAAGCAGTCGAATTGTGTTGTGATTGGCGCTGTGAGGGTTAATCGTGCAAAACAACTGAACCGCACCAGCTTTATACAGCTAGTATGCCTGGTAAACGTTCGCAGAAAACTTAAGTCTTACTTGCTTACAGACACATTGGTATATACTATTGCTCACTGGTTAGGGCCTCCTAGAACCTATGTGGATTTTAGTCGAGATCAGCAAGGCAGACTGGTCTATGATAGAACGGCTGTTTCTGCTACATGTATAAAGATATAGAGTCAGGTTGCACAGCGTAATGAAAGTCTGATTGCATGTAGCGTGCTTTTATCTGTAATTTCCTTTGGTATTGTATTTTGAGGTATGCATCAGCGGCAAACTAAATAGCAAAATATAAACCTATAATCATACAAAATGGAGTAGTGTTAGAGGAAGACACTGTTTGGAAATGTGTTTTCAACTTGGTTTACGTCCACGATAACAGTAAGGGAAAAGATAGAGGCTTAAAAAATCAGGGCTATATGATAACATAAAATAAAAATCCATCATATCGCCCTGAATTCAGTGCTAGCGGGAACATTGCTATCAATGTAATTACGCAAGGACTATCGGATAATTGTTTTAAACAGATCCGCTACCGATTTACCGATAATAAAAGGGAGAACAACTAATAGGGTATTCGTAAATAACATCGGACTTGCTTGTCAAGTTACCACTGATTAGCCAGTTACCGGCTGGGCAGGGGCTTTCAGACCTGACCGGCTCCAATGACTGTATCAGAAAAAAAGAGAAAATACGTGACTGGGTGTTCCAGCCAATTTCCGAACCTAAAATGTATATATACCAATAAATTTCGACCATTGATTTCGAACACAGCGATTCCGGAAATTTGAAACAGGTGCTCTTCCGAAAACGAGGTTGACGATTAAAACTGTTGATATAGCTGTCGTGTAGGAAGAAAGTGAAAATGTCCCCAAATCAAAATGTCCTCCAGGGACTAGATTGGTTCCCCACGTTGATAAAGCTCCACTTCCGCTACGCATATGACGTTTGGTAACTAGTAATTTTTTACAAGTAGAGAATCCCACTCATCCGACTGCGCATGCTCCAGAAAGAGCATCTGTTTACATCCTGGGTCAATTTCGCACACCAAAAAGAGAAATGAACATGTACTGAAAACTGAGAAGATTTGCCGTACTTGCTTTTCGATACAAAACCTTTCAAATATTGCTGTTATTAGTAATTTCGATTTTAATAATTTTTTCAATGTGATTTATTTTAATGTGAACGTTTGACGGTGTCTGTCCAAATAGCGCAAGTGGTAGCACTTTAGCGTAACGAGGTAAGGGTCTAGAGATCGAATCCCACATACCTAATTTTTTTCTTCCGCATATGGTATTTTTTTCAAGTAGAGAACCTGCGCATGCTCCAGAGAGAGCGTCTGTTAACAAGCAAAGGTGTTGAAAAAGTTCATAAAAGGGCCAGGTATTATATGAATCCAGTGTGACCCAAATTCAATTAATTTTTTTACTATATAAAAGGCACAGAAAGTGGACTGGGTGGGCCAGCTCATACTCACTTACTATCCAATGATGCAAAGCATGTTTCAAGGTCACCAGTCTTGTGGTTCATGTAAAGAAGGTTTAAAGGGTATTCACTACCTAAAAATAGTATGTGAGCATGATCAGGAAATACCACAATCACAAACAGCAGACAACCCCATGGCACTGCAAGGAAGAGACACACAACCACCAAGAGACACCAGGAAGACAAACTAATACATCCGTGGATCATCGTGGCTACAGCATGGGATAGAAATGTATAGAACTCCCGTAAAACAAAAATCTGCACCCTGCAGAACGTGTCTGCATGGTCTGTGGAAAGAGCGCACAAGAGGTCCGAAGGATCGAATCCACAAAAAGATCAGACATCAACGTCAAAGCATTGCTCGCCAAATATAGGGGCATTAATGTAGAGAGTGGCGTTAGGCTTAAATGAAATATATGTGCGTTCCTGTTGCCTACCTACCCTAAATTTTTTTAACCCTATATACCCTAAACAATAAAATGGTCTTTGGAGAAAAAATGGGCACTTTTTCAATTTCTGTCACTATTTTCTTTGTTAAATGTTATAACAAAATTTAATAATTTCCCGACCTACCTACCCTAAATTTTCTTGGCATGAAACAGGAACCACACATATATTTCATTTAAGCCTTATGTGTAGAAACTGTTACTCGAAATTACAGAACCTCGATCAAAGATGTAGACTTTTTTATGAGGAGTGCCAACGAAATGCAAGGATAGTGATGCGTGCTAATACTAAAAGAATGATGCGCTCCTCTCCTCTCTCTGGACCACAAAAGAGAACTAACTTCTCAAAAACACCAACAAAAACACGCAAAACACAACGCAAAACACAATTGTTTAAAGAGAGTGCCACCCCTGAAAGTACCACACCCGAGGAAATTGGCCTTAAAGTGGATTTTGTTACTGGTAGGATGTGTTTCCAGGTTTTAAGTGACCCCCGTTTTTCTTTTTTAAATAGCTTTAGAATGATCTTAGAAGAATGCACACCGCGTAAACCGGAGCCCCCCCCCCTTCCTAAAAAATTACAAGTTATTGTGATAGCAATTAGGATCCCCCCTTGGATGGACCTCCCCTGAAAATGTTGGACCCCCTCTGGATCCTTGGGAAAGTATAGTTTTCTCTGCAATAAAACCATTGCCCCCCCCCCCCCCCTCTGTAAAATAAGCTGAGGACTAAAAACGTCTCAGTCTGGACTTCCCCCCCCCCCTGTCAAAAATTCCTGGATCCGCGCATGATATTATACATGCTTTAAAGTCATATTACGGGGGTCGCGCACATGCGTTCCTTTTTTGCCACGCTCCCTAACTGTGAATGATGACCATCCCGCCCCCTCCCCTAAAACATCCACAATTTTATCATAGATCCCATAAAATATTTATTCAATCTGAACCCCTAAAATTATTGAAATTAAAAGTTAGACCCCCTCCTTAAAAAAGGTCCGAGTCCACATAGGCTACGAAATATCAGAGTAACCCCCATCCGATCGGAAATCCCCGACACAGGCATGCACGGACCCAGAAAGTGTTGTTAGAGGGAGTCCAATTTATCTTCAACAACTTTTTTATAGTGAGAATCCAAATACCTTTCAAGGTGTATCATCATCGGCCAATTTCAATGGCGTTTCGCTAGCGGCCGAATTAATGGCCCAACATTGAATTCTGGCTTGCCTTTGAGATTTTCAAGTGGATCCAGACGAGTATTGCTAAATAAATCCTATAGCTTTGTGATTTTGCTGGGCCCGGAGCCCCGGTCCCCTCTGGATCCGCGCATGGATAGTTTTCCTCGTAACCTGGCTTATTTAATGAACATGAGACAGAGGGGCCGCGGGTTCGAGCCTCACAGGCGTCACTGCGTTGTGTCCTTGAGCAAGACACATTAATCATAGCTTAGTACCGGTTCAACCCAGGAAGACCCGTCCCTACGTAACTGAAATATTGTTGATGGGACGTAAGAATCAAATCAAACAAATCTCCTTCGCAATGCTGGCCCAATGTCATGTGCTCCGGAAACATAAACTTCTTTTAACACCAAACACATTATTCAGAATACAGGCACAGAGGATTTTGTAATAATATAGTGGTGTTTAATAATGAGAGAATGGTCGACATTGTTGCGTTGGTTCGATGTTGGTACAAGGTTGGTATGCGGCGACGCCCACATTTCCACCAACTACCAACGTGGGCCCAACGTATCTTTGCTATCTGTGTAGTGACCCCAAACACAAAATATGACGTCCGCTGATATTGTTCACGAATTCCAAGCATACTCGCACCTGGGTGAGAAAGGGGGGGGGGGGGGGGGTACTCTGATATTTTCATACATACGTAGGCCCGGACCATTTTTGGGGTTAACTTTTTGGTGTTTTGTGATGACCCCAAAAGATATCCACAAAATCTTCATACCCCAAAAAATATTCATTTTTCTGAAAACCCTCAAAGGTATTGAAATTCAAAATTTTGAACCCCAAAATGGTGCGAGCCCACGTATGAATGAAAATATTATAGTACCCCCCCCCCCCCCCCTCCACCCTCTTCTCGCAGATAGAAACAGGGGCCGGGGGCGTCCAGACTCAAATAACAGAAAAAAAAACTCTGATAAGGGTGTTTTTTGTTGGGTTTTTTTTGCAACTATATTTTTTTACGGTTCAAAATGGTCGAAACATTTATCGGGGGGGGGGGGGGGGGGGGGGGGGGGGGGGGGGGGTGCAACTTTTTATCATTATTATTATTTATTTTTTTTTGGGGGGGGGGTTTGGGGGGATGCAAATCCTTATTTCTATAGAAACCTATATAACTTGTGATTTTTCGGGGGGGGGGGGGGGGGGGGGTCCGGACCACCTATTCCTCTCTGGATTCGCGCATGGGTAAGAAATAAGTAATTGCCCACTTCCCTGTCACGGATTGAATTTTCTGAAAGTCTCAGAAGGTTTTTCGGCCGGCGCAGTCGGTAACATGTCTGACTACTTTTTTTTTTTTTTTCGGGGATGGTGGGGGGGGGGGGGGGGAATGCTTATTTCCAACGAAACTTAAAGAACTTGTGATTATTATTTATTTTTAATTGGGGGGGGGGGGTGTCCAGACCACCTATCTCCCTCTGGATCCGCACATCGGTTAGAAATAAGTAATTGCCCACTTCCCCGTCACGGATTGAGTTTTGTAGGTGCAAACTGAAAGTCTCATAAGTGTTTCCCCTGTGAACATTTGGAATTCCAGAAAATAGTTGTACCGGGCCGCGTTGCGTCTGACTAGATGCGGGGTAAATGTCTTTTTGTTTATTTTCGGGTGGCGGGGGATGCTTATTTCTATAGAAACCCATAGAACATGTGATTTTTAGGGGGATTGGGGGGGGGGGGTAGGGTCCGGACCACCTAACCCCCTCTGGATCCACGCATCCAGTGTTGAGTTGGGGATGCTTATTTCTATAGGAACCTTTTGAACTTGTAATTTTTCAGTTGCCATATTCCTGATAACTTTATAAAAAAATCCAATCCGCACGTACAATTGGGCCACTATCGGCCCGCCAACGAACCACCATCCGCAGGTGACGGTTCGTCGGCGGGCCGATAGTGGCTCGTGATGGGATGCTAGCTGGGAGCAGTTGTTTAAAAATCGCAAATGCACCTTTTTATTCAATACCGCAGATGGACTCAAGACGTCACAGGTATTTTCCAATACTACGTATTTTTCCATTACTACGTCAGTGTATATGCTATAAATAGACGCAATGGCGTTTAGTAGTTACCTGTCTTAATATGCTGACAAGCTATTAAAGGGAGAGAACCAGTCTATCCAGGGACCGTGTGACGGGAACAAGATAGTTCGCCGACAAGACGGTTTTTGAAGACAGTTCACCGACAGATTTTTTTTTGGCTCGATGCCCAGCCTATATCAAAATTAGAAAATACACAGTACAACATTGTCTTGCGCAGGCGCGATACTAATAAATCGACCTGTCTGCTAAGGCACATTATGACTGAAAATCGGATTTGTGTCGGTGTGCATTACCCGAAACACTACGTTAGAAAAGTAACAAGCACTGAATGGCTATAAATAATTCGTTTATGGAGACATTAAGTAACCTTTGGTAGCTAAGCAATAACAATGATTGGTTTTACCATATTTAGCGAAACAATGATACGATTTTCTACACTAGAACATTTTTCAACACATGTACAGAAGGTATTGAGAGATGCCTATTGGAAATACGTTTCCAATGTATTTACTTTTGAGAATGACAGCTCAGATCCCGATACTCCTAAGCCTGAAAAGATAAAAAAGTTTTGGTCATTTGTTTAATCTCTTAAAAAGACACGTTTGGAATCATATCACTCAGAGAAAACGGAATTCTTAAGACAGATATAAGGGAAAAAGCCAATATGTGTAATAGGCTGTTCCAATCAGCCTTCACACGCAAAGGCGACTCTGACCTCTGGTCTTTAAAAAAGGTGAAAAAATATGATGCCGCTAATTATAGACTGGTGTCGCTCACATGCATCTGCTGCAAAACCCAAGAGCATATATTAGTCAGTATCATCATCAAGCACTAAGCCTTAGTTAGCATACTTGCTGACTGTCAGCATGATTTCTGAAGTCATTTTGACAAGAGTAGACTCAGATGAGCCTGTGAAGCTTGGAAACTCCAAATTATGTTCAGTCAGTAGCTTAACACTCATAGAATAATCAAGCGACTACAAAGGCTCTGATCAGTCTGTGTGTATGCGCAGGCTGATCTGAGGCTTTGCTGGTCGCAAATACCACATTGTTGGAAATCTCATGCTGCGGCTCAAATATTTCTTCTACTAACACTGCACTGACGCGCACCTGTACGTAATCTCAGAGAGGGGATGATGCAGTATAGATAGATAGATAGTTATGTCACTTAATTATACGCAGAATATTTGAATTTCTGACCCAGAAAATGCCTAAATTATAATATACTTCACTGGTTAGATCACAATTACAATTTGCCGTTCAAGTTTAGAACTCATACTTTCTCCCATTTAAGCCAATCTGAATTGTCCACATTTGACAATTAAGCCAGTCCATTTCTGTTTTAATTGTTCTGTGGTGGCACATTCCATTTTATTCAATTTTTGATAGAATATTATGTAAGCAAACAGTGGAGATCCTGATCAGACGCCGCATTCTGTGGCATTTGGTCTAAGTCTACACGGTTTACCTAATGCCAATAAAAAGGACTGTAGGCTGATGTGGGTTAAAAGTGCATATATGTGTTGGAAAACGTACAGATGAGATATAACCAGTAATTCCAGCATTGTAGCATACATATCAGGAAAGATTTAGAACATTAAACCTTCCTTCAGTAATATACAGGCGAACAAGAGGCTGTGTTATTAAAGTATTATTGCAATGGTTACCATATACTATTGTGTGTAAAAGGTCACGTCCATAAGAAACTGTTTTTCTTTGTTTGTCCTTGTTCCCAATCTATTTCTCATTTACATAAATGACCTCCCTGATACATAAAAGTCCAATGTACATCTTCTTAGTCACCCGCTTAGAAGATGCTTAGATCTCGAGGCTAATATTATGCAGCAGGACCTCGATCACCTCCATCAATGGTAGCTGGAGTGAAATATGGAGTTCAATCCAAGTAAATGTGTTTTGATACACGTTACCAAGATCCAGAACTCAAGTCCCAAGCTAGCACCTACTGTATGGCCAAGTTATGGAATCAGTTGTAGGATCCAGCTATCTGGGTGTGGAAATCAGCAACAACTTATCTTTCAACAGTCACATTCAGAATGTATCTACCTCTGCAAGGCTTCCTCAAGAGAAAATAATGTCCCAAATCCAACATTAAGTCAAATGGCACAGAAAACTCTTATTCGCCCCTTAGTGGAGTACTCATCATCACTTTGGAGCCCCTTCACCAAAAGTAATAATGACAGACTTATTTTGTACTGCTAAGTTATTAATACAAGGTTATAGATATTATATAATTCGAAAAACATTTTCTAAATTCTACCACAGACACTCAGAGTTAATTGTTAATTACAACATTGTGTTAAAAACTCTTCTGCAACAAGGTATATCAGAACCTATATTTTATGGTGATTCTAACTCCGTTCAGAAATTCTGCTGTAACGGTTTTTAGAAGTTCCTGCTTTTGTTCATAATTTTGGTCCTACATCACTATGAGAATGTTAATTGTGTAGACCTCCCCTAATTTCTCCAACTGTCTCTGTACCAGTGAGAGCTTCTGGCTAAGCGCTGATATCTTGGGAAAAATCAAGAAAATTCAGAAATGCGTCCACAGACTAAGTCCAGTTGACGATGATTGCCAGATGAAATACATCAATATTCATTGATACGCTTCAAGACTCTATGGTCTATTTAAAATACAACACATCCTTTACTCGAATATTAAATGATTTGGATGACGGGTAAGCTAATGATGAATCTTTCTGTTTTAGTTCATGAAAACGATGGCTCCCAACATCATACATCTATACCCTAAAATACTACCTACTACATGTAAGGTGTTGAGATCTACAATTGTGATAATTCGTTTCCAATTCTAAGCGCGCCCTTCACAGGCATTGTCAAGAATGCTCATGTCTTGAGCCGCTGTTGTGACATCACATATGCTGGAACTGCTTCAAATTGCCGCTCGAAATACATGTAGACCATGTAAAACATCCATGTGTTATGCATCTGTTATGCATCTGCTAATATGCTATTTGCCCCCCCCCCACCCCGCACTTGGGATGGGAGAATAGCAAAGGTATTGATGGCTCGGAGATATGCCCTGCACTAAGGGTACTTTTTAAACGTCGAACCCCTCGTAACGGTCCAGCCTATCAGCACGTGCCAAGGAGTACCTGTGTTATGGTGGGCTCAAAGCCTAGCATATCCAAAGCACTGCCGACACCGGCAAGTGTCCCTATATGCCACTGCTGTCACAGGTCCCATGAAACCAAGGTTGCATTACTCAAATACGGAGTAAACGTATCCAAAGTTGGTTTTTCGTTTGAACTGCTTCAGTTGCCATACATATAGTAACAAAAATATTTTTCTCATCAAATGCATTTACTTTTTTTTCATTACTTTTTTTGGCGATTGCAGAATCTCGAGCTGTACTGTGGGCGGACAGACATACATACAGACAGACAGACTGGCAGAGGGATGGAGAGAGTTGACGTTATAGTATCTTCATTTAACCGGTCGAGAAATAAAAAGTATTTAATAACTTTGTTGTTTTCTTAGTTTTAGTTTTTACTCATGGCGTATGTGCCTAGATTTTAGACGACGGTTTGCTAAATTTATACATGTATTATTAGTCTGGTAGAAAACTAAAATGACTTGGAACTTGATTTTGAAGTTTTTTTTCTTTGTTGATTCTTGTAGTGCAGGCATTGTACTTGATGAATCCAACTGATGCCACTCTGGCATCACTGAGCGTTATGAAATATTAAAGATGGCATCGAAAATGGCTGTCAGTTAGGTTCCTAAGACCTATATGACCAACATACTCGATGGAAAGAAATTTAATTTTGACTTTTTTGTGAATGTTTAGAGGCTATATGATAAAAATTAATAAAATGGATCATAATTTTTTGATTCAGAACGTTGAAATATTAAAGATGGTGCGTTAAATGGCCGTCAATTAGGCTCCCAAGACCTATTTGACCAACATACTTGATAAAAACCCATCTTATTTTTTTATTTTTATGGATGTTTAGAGGCTAAATGATACAAACGATTAAAATGGAAAATTGGTTTGATTCAGAGGGTTAAAATATTAAAGACGGCGTCCAAGATGGCCGCCAGATAGGCTCCTACATGTATCTGACCAACAAACTCAATAAAAAGCAATTTAATTTTGACGTTTTATGTATGTTTAGAGGCCTAATGATGCAAACGATTATAACGAAACATTGGTTTAGTTCATAAGGTTGAACTAGTTAAGATGGTGTCCAAGATGGCCGTCATTATAAAGCAAAATTCAACCTGAAATCAAAATCACAGTTTATAACTATTTTCTGATAGTTTTCAACAGCGGTTGTATTTTGGGAATTTGACTAGAATGTTGGTGTTGTTTTCAGCGTTGTAAAATAATCAAGACAGATGGATGGATAAAATTACCAAAAAAAAGGGAGAAAATACTATTTACTTATGAAGTGCAGTGTATTAACACAAAAAACCTTAATAAGAGATTTACATTCTGCAGATGTTCGTTACCATCTTGACTGCTGGTTGGGTGTAACTAAAATACAGGCATGCTGGTCTGGTGCAATTGTAACAACCATTTCTTCAACTATATACTAATCTGGTACAAGTGCAACAGACAACACAGATGGTTGGATATTGCTATGATAAATATGAATGCTGGTACGGTGTATCAGACATGCATGCGTGTAGGAGCAAGATTAATAGACATGACTGCTGATTAGGTGCAACTGTGAAAGACATGGCAAATGGTCGAATGCAATTGTTACCGACCTGGTTGATGGTCGGGTGCAAATGAAATATGCATGGATGCTGATAAGATGAAACTGTAACAGACATGCATGCGGATAATAGGCAAATGATAAAGACATGGCTGTTGTCAGGTGCAACTCTAACATACATGCCTGATGGTCTGGTGCAATTGTGCTTACCAGCCTGTTGGTTGGGTACGAGCATAGGGTCATAACTGCAGATCTGAGGCAAGTGTAACAGATATACCTGCTGGTTCAGCCCCTACAGATGTGCTTGCTAGTCAGTAGCGACTGATTCAAACATATCTACTGGTGAGATGCAACTCTAACAGACATGCATGCTGTTAGAGTGCAATTGTAACCGACATGCCAGGTGGTCGGGTGCAACTGTAACACATATGCCTGCTATTTAAGAGCAAATGTTTTTTAAAAAAAATGGGTGCTTTAACAGGCCTGTTAGTCTCGTGAAGCTGACAAGTGTACTGATCCTAGGCCACATAATAAAACATGCTTATGATAAATATGTCTGCTGACCCTGTGGGAATGATGGTCAGGCTGCTAGTCTTGTGCAAGTAGAACAGATATGCACACTGGCCAGTCCTGCTGCAAGATGGATGCTTGCTTGACCGTTGCCACTCAATTATCATGCAGATCTTTTGTAACTCAATCCTGTATGTCTGCTGGTGTTGTGCTTCTCTATCTGCCATATCTGTTAGTATGGTGTCTCACTATCAGCTGTGCCTGCAGGTGTGATGCCTCGCTAAAGGCCATACTCTCTGGTGTGGTGCCTCACTATCAGCCATGCCAGCTAGTGTGGTGCCTCATTTGTAGGCCATGCCTTCTGGCGTGGTGCCTCACTATCAGCTATGCCTGTTGGTGCGGTAACTCACTATAGGCCATGTCTTCTAGTGTGGTGTCTCACTATAGGTCATGCCTTCTGGTGTGGTGCCTCACTATCAGCCATACCTGCTGGAGTGTTGCCTCACTGTAGGCCATGCCTTCTGAGGAGGTGCCTCATTATCAGCCATGTCTTCTGGTGTAGTGCCCACTATAGGCCATGCCTTCTCGATTGGTGCCTCATTATCAGCCATGCATTCTGGTGTGCTGCCTCACTATAGGCCATGTCTTCTAGTGTGGTGCCTCACTATAGGTCATGCCTTCTGGTGTGGTGCCTCATTATCAGCCATGTCTTCTGGTGTAGTGCCCACTATAGGCCATGCCTTCTCGTGTGGTGCCTCATTATCAGCCATGCATTCTGGTGTGCTGCCTCACTATAGGCCATGTCTTCTAGTGTGGTGCCTCACTATAGGTCATGCCTTCTGGTGTGGTGCCTCACTATCAGCCATGCCTGCTGGTGTGTTGCCTCACTGTAGGCCATGCCTTCTGGTGAGGTGCCTCAATATCAGCAATGCAATCTGGTGCGGTGCCTCGCTATAGGCCATGCCTTCTCGTGCGGTGCCTCATTATCAGCCATGTATTCTGGTGTGCTGCCTCACTATAGGCCATGCCTTCTCGTGTGGTGCCTCACTATCAGCCATGTATTCTGGTGTGGTGCCTCAATGTAGGCCATGCCCTCTCATGTGGTGCCTCATTATCAGCCATGTATTCTTGTATGCTGCCTCACTATAGGTCATGCCTTCTCGTGTGGTGCCTCATTATCAGCCATGCATTCTGGTGTGCTGCCTCACTATATGCCATGCCTTCTCGTGTGGTGCCTCATTATCAGCCATGAAAAATAGTAAGTGAGTATGATCAGGAAGTCTGGTGTGGTTCCTCATTAAAGACCATGCCTGTTGGCGTGGTACCTCACTATAGGCCATGCCTGCTGGTCAATTGCCACTGTAACCAACATTTTACTAGTCGAGTGATGGAGTTTAATTGGTGCTACCTGTACAGGGGTGTCAATATATATGACATGTCTGCTGATACGGTGCCACTCTCAGATAAGCCTGCCTGTACAGTGCAACTCTATTAGACATGCATGCTGGGTGCATTAATTCAGATACGCGTGTTTGTAAAGTGCTGCTTTACCAGGTAAGGCATCTGGTCTGTTTCAATTCTATCAGGCATGCCTACAGGTAGGGTGCTGCTCCCTGGGGTTTGTAAAACTTGTAGGCTACCATCCTGGACGCCATCTTGAATATATCAAATTCTTAATGATGAATAAATGGCATCACTTGGTTGATACAACGATAATGTTTGTAATTTATGAATCAATAAAATAAGCATTTTGTATGGAAATCCCTGGAGTTTGCTAGTCTCAGGGAAGGTTTTCTCATATGTTTTGTAATAAACTGCCATCTTGGCGGCCGTCTTATCCGCATTCTTATTTTATTTTTTATTTGGTTACAAGCTAAGTGTCTTCAATCAGATTTCAACTTCATAGCTAACAGTTTAAGAAAGAAAATGAGTTTGAGACATCTGTTTCCATATCAGACAATAGTTTCACTTATAATTGACCTCCATCTTGGACGCCATCTTGGATATATCGAAATGCTCAATGATGCCAGACTGGCATCACTCGGATTTTTCAAGGACAATGTAAGCACTACCAGAATCAATAAAGAAAAAGTTTAAAATCAAGTTCCAGGTCCTCCTGAAATTCGCCCAAATTCTGACTATATGTATTTTTCTTCACAAACAACATAGGGGGTGGGGTGGGGGGGGTGTAAAAAGCTTGGTATTTTTCTTTTATTTTTATGTCCATTTATTCTCTCTCCATTTCCCTCACATGCTTCAAAATGATTGAAATAGTGTTCGCAGACCCGTTTTATATACAACAGACTTATAGGGCACTGAATTATTGCAAACACGAAGAAAATCGCGGTCATGTTTCTAGGTATACGGTGTGTAGTCACACTTGATGATTTCCCACGAACTTCTCGACCACTTAAATGACCACTCCCAAATATTATAATGAAACTGTTGGTGTTTCCAGATTTGTTCATGAAGGGCGTTTCACGGATGTAAAATTGTCTTAGTCTGTGGGTGCGTTGCTCAATTTCCTGATTTTTCCCAAGATATCAGGGCTTTGCCAGAAGCTTGCACAAGCACAGGACCTGCTGGAGACATTAGGGGATGTCTACACCAGTAACTTTCTCATAGTGATGTAGGACCTAAAATTAGGTATAAAAACAGAAACTTCGAAAAACCGTTACAACAGAATTCTGAACCGAGTATAGTTTATAAATTCAAACTAATTGTTGGAAAACCTAATTTTAGTGATCAATTCAAAAAGTTTGGTTTACTCTTTAATTGCACGACGGTGGGTCAGGCCTCAGACTATATGACGGCACTGACGTAAAGCTTTAATCGGTTGGTTGGTGCCTGATGCTTATCTGTAGCTGGACCCACCGTGGCTCAACTTGAAGTTTTCTTTAGCTCTGACTATCTGTGAGTCATGAGCCCTTTTCTTTGTTTCATCATGGAGTGTTAATTTGATTAGAGTGTTTCTCCATGATGACACATTGCATTATTAGAATGCCTCCATGCGATCTCAACATTTCTTGTACTTCAACAACAGCAGATTCTAGGGCGAAGATTTGGTACCAGAAAAATGCATTTAAGCCCACAGGTGGCTTAGGCTGCTGTCCGTTCTAAGGAGATGGTTCTGTTGTTGTTGACTTTTTGTTTATTGTTACTTCCATTTTGGGAGTCTGTAATCGTTCTATGTTTTGTTGTACGTTACTTTATGTCCATTCTAGTATTGCAATCATCTTGATGGGGAAGAGAGAGCAGGTTGCTTTGCTTAATTTTTCTTCCTGGTGTCTCGTGATAGTTGAGCGGCTCTTCCTCAAGTGCCATGGGGTTGTCTGTGGTTTGTGCTTGTGGTATTTCCTGATCATACTCACTTTTTTTGAAATGATTTAACGTAGAGCGGCCCGCTGGACTCTTAGAAACTATTCCTCATATGCAAGCGTGACATATGGTCATCTGCTGGGAAAGGGCTGACCTCTTGGCTCTCGTTTGTGGTGTCTACTGTGAGTTTGTCACTTTCCCATTTGTATCCATGGTCAGATGTGGTACTTGATTCTATCGATTCCTGATCTTTGCACCCTTACTTACATAGATGCTCCAATCACTAGGCTGGCGGCCTCTTTAGCAGAGAAGGTCCGACCCTCAACATGCATTTTCTACAAGATCATTTTTTCTCTCATTCCCACATACAAATGATAGTTATTAATCTAACCTGCAGCAGCAACATGTCAGATCCACTCTTCTGAGGACGAACACCCCCCCCCCCCCTTTAGGCGGATCTGTCAAAAAGAGTGACGTCACAAACCGGAAGTCTGTTTTTACACACTTTCTACGGATGTTGAAACTTCAGTGAGAATTTATGAATTTACATCTGATTCTCTTCATCTTTGTGTCAGTTGCCAGCCTGAAAAGGTATGATGAGGTAATCGACGTGCCACCTTGCCCACATGACGAAACCCTTCCAGGTAAAAGTGTACTCGGGTTTTTTCCTTACAGTCAACTTATGTACAAGAAACACGCCTTTTTGAAATCTCACAAGGTATCTTCTAGGGGACATCTCCTGTACCTGATCTCCCTTGTCATCTTACAGTCACATGATTGCCATCCAAACCCTGGACCTCGCACTCCCAAATACCCATGTCAAGTTTGTGGTAAGGCTTGCCGATGGTCAAAGACCATCAAATCAGTGGCCTGTAGCAACTGCGAACTGTGGTATCATAAGGACTGCATGCAGATGAACATGGCAATATATGAGGCGCTAGGAAAGACTGATGTAAGTTGGTGCTGTTTTAAATGCGGCATCCCAAATTTTGACACATGTCTTTTTGAAGATTTCGAAGCCACACTGGACACATCATGGAACTCAAGTTCAACTGGAAATGGGTCCTTTGACATCTCTAACATTGGGCACCCCAAATCAGCATCACCGCCAAACCCAAGAAATCGTCAACCTGTAACCAAGCGAAGCCTCAGGATTCTCAACATCAACTTTCAGAGCATCTGATCCAAGAGAGAAGAAATCTGGAGCATGCTGGAAAATACAGAACCTGACATTATCCTTGCATTTGAAACTTGGCTTCAACCCGGCATCACTGAGAGAGAGATCCTCCCACCAGAATTCAGATTTGTCCACAGGAAGGACGGCTGAAAGATGCCCATGGTGGTGTTGCTATCATTGCTAGATCAGATATGGAGGGTGTAGAGATTGACATCCAGACTTCTACCGAATTTATCGCTGCCTCATACCCATGTACCAGCTTAAAGAAGCCACTCATTGTTGGATCTCTATACAGACCCCCAAATAATGATACCGACTATATGGAAGAGTTGTGTCAAGCCATAATAGACCTCTCAACCCGCCACAGTCAGTCAACTCTATGGATAGGAGGTGATGCCAACCTACCAGACATAGATTGGGGCAACTCATCCATAACTAGCAACAACTACAGCTTACCTATCAACACAGCTTTTGTCAACGTGGTACACGACATCTGTGGGAAACAAGTAGTGACCTTCCCAACGTCTGGAAAATAAGCTCGACATATTCATCACTAACAGGCCAACACTTGTGAGTAAGTGTGCTTCAATACCCGGCTTGAGCGACCATGACATCGTTCTTACAGATGCTAATGTCATCTTACTCAGACAGAAGCCACCAAAAGGGCTTGTATATCTGTGGAAAAAAGAGATATATCAGGTATTGGTGATGACCTCCAACAATTTTAACTTTTACCTCAGAGTTTTCTGTCGACACTCAAAGCAACTCCCTATGGACCTCCTTCAATAATAGTAAGTGAGTATGATCAGGGAATACCACAATCACAAACCACAGACAACCCCATGGCACCGCGAGGAAGAGCCGTTTAACCACCACGAGACACCAGGAAGACAAATTAAGCAAAGCAACCAGCTCTCTCTTCCCCATCAAGATGATTGCAATACTAGAATGGACATAAAGTAACATACAACAAAACACAGAACAATCACAGACTCTCACAATGGGAGTAACAATAAACAAAAAGTCAACAACAACAGAACCACCGCCTTAGAAGGGACAGCAGCCTAAGCCACCGGGGGGCTTAAATGCATTTTACTGGTACCAAATCTTCGCCCTAGAATCTGCTGTTGTTGAAGTACAAGAAATGTTAAGCTCGCATGGAGACCATCTAACTAATGTAATGTATCACCATTGAGAAACACTCTAATCAAATTAACACACCCTGATGAAACAAAGAAAAGGGCTCATGACTCACAGATAGACAGAGCTAAAGAAAACCTCAAGTTGAGCCATGGTGGGTCCAGCTACAGATAAGCATCAGGCACCAACCCACCGATTAAAGCTTTACGTCAGAGCTGTCATAGAGTCTGAGGCCTGATCCACCGTCGTGCAATTAAAGAGGAAACCAAAGCTATAAACCATGATTGGGTTTAAAACAAGGCATGCAAGACAAAGAGCCTCTCATCAATCAACAAACATGTGCCTTCGAAAATGACCTCCTCCAGATACAGCCAGTCATGGTGTAACTGGGCTGTACGCCAATTATCCAGGCAGAAACACCGAGCTTTTTGGAAGGCCAGGCAGAACAGCAGCATGAAGAATTGGGCCTGATATAAGAACATACAGAAGTCCTGCAAGGAAGAATGCAAGAAGGCATATAATAACTACGTCTGCGATATGGTCAGCGACAGATCAAGCTGCAAGAAACTCTTCTCTTTCGTCAAAGATAAGAAATGCGACAGCTCACGTGTGGCCCCGCTAAAGAAAGATGGTACCACCCATAATGATGTGACCACCAAGTCAGAAATTCTGAACGGCCAGTTCTTATCAGCCTTCACCATGGAAGATACAACCTCCATTACTGACCTTGGAACTAATGACTACCCAGACGCTCCTGAGATAAAAGTACATCCAAACGGAGTTAAGAAACTGCTAAGGAACCTAAAGCCTCACAAAGCTACAGGCCCGGATGACATATCTCCGATGTTCCTCAAGGAAATGGCTGAGCCGCTCACACTAATACTGACTTTGATCTTCTCTGCATCTTTAAAACAAGGACTGACCCCTGACAAATGGAAAGAGGCGAATGATTCTCCAATCTTCAAAAAAGGAGATAAAAGTCAACCGGCCAATAACAGACGAGTATCACTGACATCTGTTTGCTCTAAAGTCCTCGAGCACATCATCCATAGTCACCTAATGAACTTCTTTGAGAACAACCAGGTCCTCTGTGACCAGCAACACGGTTTCAGGAAACACAGATCATGCGAATCACAGCTACTGACAACTGTCCAGGATCTTGCATCTGGTGTAGACAACTCGCAACAGATTGATGCCATCCTTCTTGATTTTTCAAAGGCATATGATACGGTACCGCATCAAAGACTTTTGATCAAGCTGGAACACTATGGAGTTAGAGGAACAACCCTGCAATGGATTAAAGCTTCCTGTCTCACAGAACCCAGAAGGTTGTTGTAGAGGGCAAGTCATCAAGTTCAGCCCCAGTCACCTCCGGTGTGCCCCAGGGTACAGTGGTAGGCCCCCTACTGTTTCTTACGTACATCAATGACCTGCCGTCAAAAAATAGTAAGTGAGTATGATCAGGAAATACCACAATCACAAACTGCAGACAACCCCGCGGCACCGCGAGGAAGTGCCGCTAATCCATCACGTGCAAAGTCCACGCCAAGGCCCCTCTCTTTGCAGATGGTTATCTTTTATACCGCCGCATCAAGACAGACGAGGGCGCAGAGTCTCTACAAGATGACCTCAACAAGCTACAGGACTGGGAAGCAGACTGGCAGATGCACTTCAACCCTAATAAGTGCGAACTGATCAGAATCACCAATAAGCGAAAAACAATCAACGCAACGTATCTCATCCACAACGTTCAACTGAAACAAATGAAGAGAGCCAGCCAAGTACCTAGGTATTACCTTCAGTAACACGCTGTCCTGGTACTCCCACATTGACACCATCACCAAGAAGGCCAACAACACCACTGCCTCCCTGCAAAGAAACCTTTCAACATGCCCAAGGAAAGTCAAGGACACCTGCTACAGAACATTTGTGAGGCCTCAAGTGGAATATACCGTCTCAGTCTGGGATCCTTACACAACAGACAACATCAAAAAGGTAGAAGCTGTCCAACGGAGAGCAGCCAGACTTGTCACAGGAGACTATCACTACACCAGCAGTGTCACTGTCATGACAGAGAGCCTCTCCTCTAGGGAACCCTCCAACACAGAAGACAGCAAGCCAAGGCCATTATGATGTTTCGTATTGTACATGCCATGGTAGCTATATCAGCCTCTCCACATCTCCAGCTTTTAGGTGCTGCTACAAGAGGTCACCAGTACAAGTACAGAGTCCCATACTGCAGTACCAACACATACAAAGAGATTCCTTCTTCCCGTCAAGTCGTCGCTTCAGTGCTATAGTGTTCTAAGTGAAATTTTGGTCAAAAATGAATTATGCATACCGTTGGAAAGGGGATCAAATGTTCTATCTACTGGTGAAGATTTCATTTGCCTATCTCCTCCCAGTAAGCTTAAAATCGCTGTGCTTTTCTGTTCTATCTACAAAAAGACAGTTTCGTTCCATGCTATAGTGTTCTAAGTGATTTTTATCCAATGGCCAATTATGATTATGTCACGTGACTGGGTGAGTTCAGTGTCATAATGTTCTATCTACATAAAGTGACTTTCCTAGGAGAAAGTGTTAAAAATTGCAGTTACCTCCCTTATATATATTTAAATTTCCTAAAGTGAAGTAGTTTGTCGGTCTTATGGCGTATTAATGGCTATATTGGCTACTTTTAGGTCCAAATAATCTTCGCAGTCAAATATAAAACGCAAATTGATCCATGGACAGAATAATAAGCTGTAGAAACAGATTACCTCCCTTACACATATTTAAACTGCTTTAATTGAAGTAATATGTCGATGTAATTACAAATCAATGGTTATATCTGCTTCGTTTAGGTCCAAATAATGAGTTCAGTCTAAAATATTATACATATTGACCCCACTGACAGAAAAAAAACCCAGTAGAAACAGGTTACCTCCTTTGCATAAATTTTAATGGCATGATCCGTGCGGTTTGGTACTGTTATGCCAAATAAATGACTAAATCTGCTACTTTTAGGCACAAATAATTATTTCTGTTCAGACTAGCATATGAATTGACTCCATAAACAGAATAATAAACTGTAGGAAAATATAGAACACTATAGCACTGAACGCAGAAGGCGATTTTAGGGCAAAATGTTCTATCTGCAAACTGTAAAATGCTCGTAGATTCCATATTTCTGTACAAATTTCTTCAAACCAAGGTCATTTACATTGTATGCATATATTCTTACCCTCCGGTATGATTCAAAGGTCTGTGATAAATAAGGCATCAAAAATCAGGATGCTAAAATTTTCAAACTCATTTTTCTCAAAAATGGTAGATAGAACACTATAGCACTGAAGCGACGAAGTATCCGACTGTGTAACCAGCTGCCAGAGACACTGACAAACGCTGAATCCCTTGACACCTTCAAGGCAGGGATTTCAGCCGCCACACAGCCCTAGACTCCAAGATGTTTTATCCTGTTTTAGCCTGCTTTTAATCAGTCTTGGAACACTCGTCGTGTGTATATAGTTTTAACCAACAGTGCGACAATGCTGGATTCACCGGTTTGGCACTTTCACGGGAAGAAGAAGAAGATGGCAGAGTAACCATTGACATGCCATCGTATATGTTGAGGCCTCATTTAGAAGCTATAAAAACTTCAGTGAGGCTGAGTTCAATCAGGAGCTCTCTCAGGTACCTTTTCACGTAGCACACATTTTCGATGATATAGATGATGTTTATTGGGCTCACGAAACACTCCTGAGAGAGGTCCTGAATGAGCAAGCTCCCCTGAAGCAGAAAAAACCCAAAGTAAAATCACCCCCATATATGAACTCAAAATACAGGAAAATCATATACAAAACAAGAGAAGCTAGAAATAATTATAATATGAATAAAACCAGTGAAAACTGGAAAATATATACAAAATGGAGGAACAATAAAACTAAAACAAAAAGGGAGTCGATTTCTGTTTATTTTCAGGAAAGGTGTGGTGGGGGGCCAAAGTCTAAAGACTTCTGGCCAACCATCAAACCTTTTCTGTCACAGAAATCGACAACCAAGAATGACAGTAACATAATCTTAAAGGAAGGTGATTCACTAATCGCGGACCAGAAACAGGTCTGCGAGAAGATGAATACCTTTTATGTCAATATAGCCCAAAATATTGGGATTGAAAATGACACACCTGTAAATGACAAACACCCCAGCATTGAAAAAATCAAAGAAAATGCCAATGTGTCAAATTTTGATTTTCAACCTGTAACAGAGTCACAGGTAAGAAAATGTATAAAGCGACTGGACTCAAAAAAGGCCACTGGTGTTGATGCAATACCACCAAAAATAGTCAAAGCAGCTGCCCCTGTTATATCAAGGCATATTGCAAGCATGGCCAATGAAATGCAGGCTAAAGAAGCCTTCCCAACTCAGCTCAAAAGTGCTCAAGTAACCCCTATCTATAAAAAGGATGACCCATTCACTGAAAAAAATTACCGCCCTGTCAGCATTTTACCAACACTCTCTAAAATATATGAACGTCTCCTCAGCGAACAGCTGACGGAACACTTTAATTCTATTTTCCATGACTTCTTATCTGCTTTCAGAGCCTCTTATGGCTGTCAAACTACTCTTCTGCGACTCGTAGAAGACTGGAAACAGGCCCTAGATAACAACATGTATGTTGGTGCCATATTAATGGACCTGAGTAAGGCCTTTGATTGCATACCCCATGACCTCTTACTTGCAAAATTGCAGGCATATGGGGTCTCTAAACACTCTTGTAACCTTTTAGCAAGCTACCTATCCAATCGTCACCAGCGAGTGAAATTAGGGGATCACGTTAGTAGCTGGATGAAGATCATTAAAGGTGTCCCTCAGGGGTCCATCTTGGGCCCTCTTATTTTTAACATCTTTATTAATGACATCTTTTACTTCCTCAAGAAATGTACAACTACGCCGATGACAATACAGTATCGTATGCACATAAGCAACTTACTGTCCTAAAGGCTGTAGTAGAAAGTGAAACAGAAATCACACTGAATTGGTTTGATGATAACCAAATGCAGGCAAATCCTGGAAAGTTCCAAGCAATAGTGGGTGGTAAAAAGACCTTTTCTGAACTCAAGAGCTTCAGTGTCGCTGATAACACTATACCGTGTGAGGAGACAGTGAAGCTCTTGGGAGTAGAACTGGATTACCAGCTAAATTTTAATGAACAGGTTTCCAGGATTTGTCAGAAAGTAGCCAGACAACTAAATGTGCTTCAAAGGATCAGCAAATTTTTATCAGAAGAAACAAGGCTGTTAGTTTTTAAATCTTTTATCATATCCAATTTTAACTACTGTCCTATTATCTGGCACTTTTGCAGCAAGGTTAATACTGAAAAGCTAGAGAAATTACAATACAGAGGTTTGAAAATTGTTTATAATTGTTATGAGTCTTCCTATGAAGAGCTTTTAACCAGAGCCAATTTACCAACACTGCACCTAGGAAGACTCAGAACAATTGCTCTAGAAACATACAAATGTATAAATAATTCTGCCCCCAAATATATCAGAGACTTAGTCAATCTAAAGCAGTCTTCCTACTCTTTCAGGTATGAGAATACACTACAAATACCTACGGTAAGAACTGTGGCATACGGACAGAAATCTTTTCGCTTTGAAGCTGCCAGGGTGTGGAACAGCCTCCCGAATGAACTGAGAAAAGTTTCAGCTTTCAAGGACTTCGAGAGGCTTATCCGCACTTGGACTGGCCCAAAATGCAACTGTGCTGTATGCCACAGTTAACCTGCTTTTATAATCCTGCTGGCTTTACTTTTGCTTTTAAAATGTTCATTTTAATTTTAAATTATGTTTATAGCATGCTTCAACCCCCTTTATTCAGTTTATTTTATTTCATGTTCTATACCTACCCCACTTTTCGTTTATTTTTATGTCAAGGTCAGATATGTTGTTAGGTGTCGATTCTCTGTCAAGCAAATCTTCTGCCTATTTTGAATTTTTCGTGCAAGAGATGATGATTATCACTGATTCTTCTCTTGCTGTTTCTTTCGACTTTCGCCAACTTGGTAGAAGGCTTGTTTTCAGGAATCTTTTATGTAACATTAGAAATTGACATGATTATGCCCCAATGGAGGCTTGGCTATGACAACTGGAGGTTGGATAGCCCCACTGAAGGAGCTCATAGTAGATTATAATCGACCTGTGGGTGCCGGTCACGGCAGGGGTCGTCTGGTGCAGACGGTCTTTGTTGGGACTTGTACCTGCAGGTCGGGTTGCCTTTTGAAAAATGCAAGGGTACTGCATTGACAAGGAGTGGGGACACAGAGCGGCCTGTTCCAGAAGCGAGCAGCTGACCTGGGTCCACACTATTTGTCTCTTTTATTTATTTATTTATTTATTTTATTATTTTTTTTTTCAGTAATTTATCTGAACTATTTTTAAGGGATAATTTTAACCTTATGTAAATATTGAATTCCCTGTGATGCTTGTAAATACCCGCCTGTGATAAAGTTTTAATGATAATGCCCAGTGATATAAGAATTCTTTTTCAGTATTTTTACAGCAAGAATCTTTCTGCTACTGTTTTATCTAAAATGTTTTTCTTTTACAGCTTATCTTTACTTGTTGAATATTAGCTTTATAATATGTTTGTCGAAAAATAGCTTTAATAGCTAATGTTATCTGTTTAAATGTATCCGACGTAAAATAAAGATTCTTGTATCTTGTATCTTGTATGTCGTTCACCCATTGAGGACCGTCAGGTATTCACACACCTTTGGCTTCCATCAAATAAAAACCACTGTACAAAAGACTCTTTTTTATTAAACACTTTCCCACCAGGCTTAATATGGGACCAGGCCGAGATCTGACCAGGCCGACTTGACCCAAGGCCGAGTTGACCCGCATTCGTTTTGACTTGGGGACGTTTATACACGGGAGTCATATGGCCAGCCCTTCACCCTGTAAACGAAGGGTGTGTAACTAGTTCCTTTTTACTTTCATTTTACAGAAATCAGACAAAAACACCATCATATGTTCATTTATTTAGATTGCTATGTAGATAAGGTACTCAATAATGCATTTTTTTACGTTGGTTTGTTTATCATAAAAGATATAGTGTTAGTTAAAGCGCTGTAAAACTAGACAACAATTTCCCCTTTTGCTGCCGTTTTACGTTTGTTACTAATAAGCGGATTATGGTGGGATTAAAGTTAATAACCTTCTCCTTCAGCTGTCTATCACTTGAATTCCTGGTCACCATAAGTTACTGAAGTAATTCGAAGGGGAAAATATTTTGGGTCCGCCAAGATTTGAACACAGAACTCCTGCGTGAAAGTCGACCACTCTAACCATGTCACTAAAGAGTTAACCCAACAGCGAGGCTGTTAGGAATGGTACTGTCACTACACTCTTTCCCCTTTTAGTTCCTGAGAGCTGAGCATCAACCACAACGGTCTATAGCCCGCTACCGCTCCCAGAGCCGACTCGGGCGCTACCGAATTACCGCTGCCACCAGTGAAGTAATTCCAAGGGGAAAATATTTTGGCTCCGCCAGGATTCGAACCCAAAACTCCTGCGTGACAGTCAACCACTCTAACCATGTTGCTAAAGAGTTAACCCTACAGCGAGGATGTTAGGAATGGCACTGTCACTACATTACTGATGCTTCCTTCTAATTATCCTTCTAGAGGTAGCTTCCAACCGACACAGGTCTTGTAATTGCCATTAGGGCAGGAGCAGTGTCTGATAAATGCTTGAATGGCCGGTGCAAGGATTAACCGAAATCAACAGAAATCACCAGATATAAATAGGAAATCACCAGTTAATTGTTAATTTAATGCCATAATATGATAAGAATTAGTATAATAAGCTTATTTCTAGTCTGTTGATAAACCCCCAATATTTTCACTTTCAAAGTCAGCACACAGCAAAAATACCAGGAAATCACTAAAAACAATAGTAAATCAACATTTTCTTGTTAAATTTATGCTAAGATATGATAAGAATTAGTATAATAAGCTTAATTCCAGTTTGTTTGTTTTGTTTGGTTTTTCTAATAAATTGATAAAAATGTATTATTTTCGCTTTCAAATCAAACGTACAGTGAAATAACCAGAAAATCACCCAGGAATCTCTATTATATTTTAGATAGGTTCGGCCTAAACTAGAGTATGCAGCACCAATTTGGAGCCCTTACTCAAAACTTCAGATTAATCATATAGAGAAAGTTCAGAGGACAGCAGCCTTTGGACCTGCAGGAGATGGGGAAACACAAGCAGTGTCGGCGAGATGCTTGATGAGCTTGAGTGGCCATCTCTTGAGGCCAGTAGGGATCGGTCCTCCCTTCTTCTCTTCCATAAGATACATCCTGGTGCTGTGTCTGACCCCTGCTCACAGTTTGAAATCAACGAGGTCATCACACAGTGCCCTATATTGTAGATACCAAATATATACTGATGCCCTGAAGAACTCTTTTTCCCCCCGGACTATTCCACAGTGGAATGGTCTTTCTTCCTTAAACTACTGGCACCAACAAATTTTGATCATTACGCCAGGGAGTGCGATTTTGGAATTTTGAAGAAAAAAAAAAAAAAAAAATCTTTTGGCTGTGTTTTTAACTAAATGAGGAGTGCCCTTAACTCCTCAGCAGTCTGGGAATTGACCACCCAAGGAGAAAGAAATTCTTCAGGGCATCACTGTATGTCTGGTATCTACAATAGTGGGCACTGTGTGATGACTTTTTCTACAGACACAGCACCAGAATGTATCTTATGGAAGAGAAGCAGGGAGGACCGATCCCTACGGGCCTCAAGAGATGGCCACTCAAGCTCATCAAGCATATCGCCAACACTGCTTGTGTTTACCCATCTCCTGCAGGTCCAACGGGCTGCTGTCCTCTGAACTTTCTCTACCTGATTAATCTGAAGTTTTGAGTAAGGGCTCCAAATGGGTGCTGCATACTCTAGTTTAGGCCAAACCAAAGTTTTGTATGCAACTTCCTTAGTACTCTGAGGTGCAAAAGCCAAATTCCTGCGAAGGAAACCAAGTTTCTTAGTTCCTTTGGAAGAAATTTCTGAAATGTGTTGACCCCAATCCATATTATCAGAGATGGTTATGCCAAGGTACTTTGCTGACTGAACGTTTTCCAAAGTTTGGTTGTGAAGGGAGTAATCAAAGAGAATCTGTTTGTGATGCTGATACCGAGTCACTCTCATAGAGTGACATTTGGCCACATTGAACTTCATTTGCCAATCGGCTTCCCATTGTCCTAAGCTAGTGAGGTCTTCCTGCAGGATAAAACAGTCCTGAATAGAATGTATGTTTCTATACAGGACACAGTCGTCCGCGAACAGAAGACCTGATGCTATCCGGCAGGTCGTTTATAAAAATAAGGAACATGATCAGTCATAAAACTGATCCTTGGGGTACACCGGATAACACTGGGACTGGATCTGATGAGCCTTGACCATCTAATACTACTTGTTGAGTGCGCCCAGATAGCCATGAGTTGATCCACATGTGGGTGGACCCTCTTATCCCATAATAGTCCAATTTGTGTAATAGCCTCCTGTGTGGTACCTTAATATCAAAGGCCTTTGCGAAATCCATTATGATCAAATCTGTCTGCTTGTGTCCACGATTCACAGCGCCATCCAGGTTGCTGATGATATCGTGCACAAACTGGACCAACTGGGTCTCGCAGGATCTCTGACTTCGGAAACCATGCTGACAGTCAGCAAGTATGCTATCTAAGGCTAAGTGCTTGTTGATGTTACTGACTAATATATGCTCTACTAGGGTTTTGCAGCAGATGCATGTGAGCGACACCGGTCTATAATTAGCAGCATCATATTTCTCGCCTTCTTTCTCCTTCAGTGGTCAATTCCCAGACTACTGAGGAGTTAAGAACACTCCTCATTTAGTCAAAAAACACAGCCGAAGATTTTTTTTTTTGTTTTGTTGTTTAGTTTTTTCCTCAAAGTTCAAAATTCGCACTCCCTTGTGTAATGATCAAAATTTGATCAAACCAGTATCATGAGAAAGAAAGAAAGATACCCTATGTCAAATAAGTTGTAACTCAGTTCAGATAAAAAAATTAAAAGAACCAGGGCTGTAAAATCTCCAATTAAGTTACTGGCCCTTCATGTCCCCAATTTTTCTCTGAGATGCTGTATATTATAAAAGTACTACACAAATTGTAAAAACTTTTACTTGCCCTGTATAACATTTTACTCACAAATGCGAGTGGGCAAGTGGAATTTTACACCCCTGAGAACATAAATCTAAGAAATGTATTGTGGTAGAATGGGGTGATAGAAGGATGGGTTGATGGACAACCATGAGTGAAAGGATTGATGAATCGATGTACGGATGGATGAAAGACACCATGCAAATATTTAATTATACATATATTATATAAAAAATAATGCGTTGCTTTATCTTTTATTGAAATTTTTATTTCTATTCCTAATAAATATTGGTCATTCTTTCAATTTATTATGTAGCTGATTGCCTTTAACACATTTTTGACATGCATTCAATCTCAATAAACAGCCCCATTAAACACCTGCTTTGTTGATAATGGTTGACACAAGTTAACTAGTCTGAATCCCTTGAATGATCAATTAACTGGATTAATTGACTGATCATCTTAGATTAATGGATTGTCTAAAGTTAGCGCTTGTCCTAAACAAGTCTGATCATGGTCATCGCTACACTTCTAGGAACAAGGTACAAAATCTCCTCACCAGAAGGATCTTTTTTTATACTGACAAACAGTTTGAATGACCCCTGTACTGTTACAGCAAGTTTTTACAATTATTCCAGCTGGGTCTAGCAATAGAGATCTTTGATGAAACTTATGCATGCTTGTAAGAGTTTTGTTTTTTGATAAAACCTAGGCACAAAAAGGCATTTAAAATACTCTACAAGTATGCTCTAAACAGTAAACACCCATTTCTAGTTTAGTTTTACATTATCATCTGAGAATAATATTTGGTTTGGTTCGTTAAGGAAACATACTTTGATATTAATCAAGCCATATTGGGAGTAAGTTTAACTTTTAGACAAGAAAAAACTTTTCAATAGACAATTTATTGCTCTTACCGCACTTCTACCAGATTCCAAAGCTGCTATTTGTTATCATATGTCATTTAGCCATGACCTGAGTAAATAACCAGGAAATCTCTGTTGCCTTGATTTTTCAGATTTCTACCTTATTCCCTAAAGTAGCTAGGTATTAAACTGTAAAGGAGAAATGAAGTTATGCTCATAATAAATACTCAGCATATTGAATAAACATGTCTGAATGTATGGGCAAGCATACGAAAAAATGGTGGTTTTGCGCATTTTAGAGCTACAGATGATCAGACGAGCATTTTTGATCCAAGTAGAAATAAGCCTATTATACAATTTTTTTTATCATATTATGGTATTTAATTTAAAATAAAATGGTGGTTTCCTATTTTTATCTGGTGATTTACGAGGGGCGTTCAATATGTAATGAAAATAGCACAGTATATCCCAAAGTTTTATATCTACACGCGTCATAGTTACTTTTATTAAAAGGTCTGTTTTTTGGCTAAATAAATGTAAAAATGCAGTTGTCCAGCTCCTTATCTAATTTACACAAGTCACTTTCAAGATAGGGTGCTGAAGTACACTGCAATATGAAATAAAACAATGTTTTCAAAAGCAGATAACTACATGAACGAGTGATGTTTTCAGTCTGCTTCTTCGTGTGGTAAATATTCATATATTGGTGATTTATACCTGCAAAGATTTTTGAAATTGCTTTATATTCTATGAAATACTGAGGCTGCCATTTTGGTAAAAATCCTCCTTGATGCTATATTTTCTGGCATTCCATTGACAGAGTCGTTTTTGCGTGAACAAATACATAGCGAAAATTATTACGAAAATCGTTTGTAACATTTTTTTCTGGTCGCTTTGATGTTCATTTGCAAGTAATAAAGCCGATTTTAATATTTTCATATTTAATCTCACTCATAAAGTACCTCGAGTACGTCATTTGAGATAAGAAAATCACTTAAAAGAATGCCATCTCTGGTTTACACTTAAATAGATCGGACAAAGTACAGCGTTTCATCGATGTTTGCATTAGGAAGCATTATTTGGACATTGTTACACGTATTTACATGTTCATAATCTGGCTGGCTAATTTCAGACAATAAAATTATAGGAAACGAAAATGGTATACCACTCAGATGAAATACTCCAAGATATTGGTTCAGTTTAACTGGTCTGCTGCCTATGCACTGTGTGTATTGAAACTGCGATACAATCAAAATTGTCTTTTCCTGGTACAAAGCCACATTTCCGATTTTCAAGAGCCGTGCGTATTTTAGTGTTACGTCCATTGCTTTAAACGACGTTAACGTAAGAGGGGGTAACGTAATAAAACCGTTTGCACGAGAAATCAGTAGCGGTGAAAAGTTTGCTTGTTATAGCAGATAAAGGGGAAATGAGTCAGAAAACTATGGATATGTGATTCATGCATGTTAAATGTTTGTTTTAGAAAATACAACATGCCTTTCTACCTTTGTTAAAATGAGTCTTTACAATTTGGAAGAAAATATATGCAGTGTATATTAGTGTGCTTTTTAAAAAGTGTGTAACTTATTAAATTTGGAAAGATAAAATAATTTTTCATGCACCATTATAACGGCGACGCTTTGATCTTTTGTTTGGCGTATAGCAGGAAATCCTAACGCGTTTGTGGATGGAGTTATGAATGGGTTTTCATTACATATTGAACCCCCCTCGTAGGTGAATTCACTGTGTACTAAATTTGAAAGTGAAATCATTACATTTTTTATCATTTCGTTTTAAAATCAAAGTAGAAACGGACAGTGAATTATTGCTCAACAATTCACTGCTAGAGCATAATAACTATTTCTTAATCATTAAAATTATTTTATAAAAATATAAGAAATGATAACTTAATAATTGTTTTTTGTCATACACAGAAGTGGGAAAAACTCTATGAATAATAGATCCTCATAAATTCATAAAAGAGGGACAATAGTGCACCACAAAGGCATCAAAATACTGAATAATTATATGAGCCGGAACATGGGATTTCCAACAATGTAGTATGTAAGACCAGCAAAAAGTCAGACCAGCCTGTGGATATACATAGTATGATCAGAGCATTTAAAACAAGTCTGTAACAAACAGTGTTGACCCAGATCAGACTGCTCCTTTAGGAGCAGTCTGTTCATAGTCCACACTGTTTGTCTGTATGCTGAAATTAGTACTTGATGCAAGCATTTACATGCAGCAAATGACTTGTCACTTCAGCAGACGACAATTTCAGATGAATTTTTTTTTGTTAATAATCAGTTGGGTTTTTTTGGTTAAAAAGGCATGTCTGGTGGCAGTGGTGGGGGTGTGAAGAAGTTTGGCTGGAAGAGAAAAGTCGGAGCACAAATTTCCAGAAGTGCATCAGCAGCTTTTGAGAAGGAGACGAAGAATGATGATGATGTCATTGAAAGCGGAGATGTTGATTGGTTGACTCTCGTTCCTGTTAACAAGAAGAGAGTTATAGGACTTGAGGATAATGTAACCAAGGCTCAGAGATTGACCAAGGAAGGTGCCATGCTTGCAGAATCAGAAAGGTCAGTTTCTAATGAAATTTGTTATCAAGAGTCAAACCTTTTCTTTTATCTCTCAGTGATTCTACTAAATAGAAATTTTTCATGTTTTTTTTTTCTTTAAACTCTTTGCATGTTGGGTTAATTTGTAAGCTTTTTTGTTGTGTGTGAACAGAGGTTTACATTAACAAAAAATTTCGGTGTAAAATTGTAAATATTTTCTTACCCAGCAATTTTAACATATGTTTTGGGTGCTCAAAAGAACCGCCTCATTGAGACGGTTCTTTTGAGTACCCACAACATATGTTTTGGTTGAGAAATAAGAAAATTAAATTTTCGTTACGCATTCTTAACTAAGTCCTGTGTGAAGTTAATTTTTTGAAGCAAATGCTTCCGACATCAATTTTTGTTTGCTGATTTAGTCATGTGATATAACTGCATGTGACTTGAATGAAGAGTGAATTATGGAAAAGTACAGGACTGTGAATTTGGCTAGGAGTCAAACCGTGTAGAACCACACCAGACCCCACATTTAGTCATACCTGATCTTATCTTTGGTTAAACTGTATAGGTCATCAGCTGAGGTGATACCACTTGTGGTGAAATGGAATGCCCATCGGACTTGTCAGACAAAACAATCCAGACTATCATTTTGTCTTGGCCCCTGACCTGAGTCCAAATTGTTTGCAAATGACATCAGCAGATGACATCGGGAGATTAAAGTTTAACTTGCTGTTTTGTGAGTTGATGCTTTACATCCCAGTCAACAATTTTTCAGTTATCAGATGATGTTTTCTTGGGTAAAACCTGTACAAGACAATGGAGGTAATGTTTCTTTATCAAGGATCCAACACATAGCCCACACTCTCATGATCATAAGTTCGGCAATCTGCCAACTACGCTTTCATTCTTGTGAGTACTAAATGACTTATCAGCCAGCACATTCACATTTGGTATTTATCACATTGTCGAGAAACAAAAGCTCAGAGCCTTCATCTCCATCCATGCTTTGTGTATGCAAGCCACAAACTTTGCATATGTGATACATGTATATACCAAAATCTCATGTACATGTCCATATATTTTTTAAGTGGAGAAGCAGAAACATTCTGATTTTATTATCATATATTATTATTCAACCCTAGATCATGGCAATGCCAGAGACTAAAGTTTTGTGTTCAATAGCAATTTTAAACAATGTTTTCACGGGTGGTAAACCTAGGAACTACCACGAAATTGTGTTAACGTAATTTTGTTCCCAAGCCACATCCGGGACACGTCGTGGTAGTTTCCAGGCCGAAAATTGGATAAAGAAAGGTTGGTTTCACTTTCATTTTTGTCTTATTTTACAACTAAGAACGAAAAATGGTGAAATCCGACAATGTGGTTCCTTGTAAATACGTCTCAGCGTCCCCTCCAGCCCAAAATTTTGTTTGAAAAGTTATTTTCTTTCTTTAGATTCCTGTTTCCCCACTGAGCATCGAACCAACTTTCCCCAAAGTTCGTAAGATTTTATCCCATGTCTATCAAATTAAATGGAATTTGATATCATTTGACGATGGAAATGATAAAAAGACCCTGAATAAACATTCCTACACAGAAAAAAAATCTGAGCATTTACTCGTAAACGATTCATGCCCCGTTCTTCCTGTGAGGTAGTTTCCAGCTCATCGTGGTAGTTAAAATGCTATCGTGGTAGTTTCCAAGACTTTGTAGGATACGTTTCTGAAGTGTTACAAAACATAATAGTGGTTGTTTGTTTCGCATGATAACCCTCAAACTCGTCAGTTAATTACCACGGTAAACAAATAAATCACATTTCAACACCATGAAGAAGCTAAGCTGAGGACTCAAGGGATTCAATATGATGCTTGATCGGTTGAGATCATGTCCTGGACTGCCAAACAACACCTCTGGAAATCTAAAGCAAAAGAAGGTCATGCACGGATCCAGGCATTTTCGTCAGGGGGGTCCAGCAGGTCAATCTGACAAAAAAAGCTCTGACGTTTTTTTTTTGTTGTTTTTTTTAGTCCTCAGCTTATTTTACAGAAGTCAAATGGTTAATTTCAAAGAAAACTATCATTTACCAAGGTTCCAGAGGGGGTCCAACATTTTCCAGGGGGGGTCCAACTTTTTCCAGGGCGGGTCCAATTGCTTATTCCCTATAGAAACCCATATAGTTTGTGATTTTCCAGGGGGGTCCAGACCCCCTGTCCCCCCCCCCCCCTCTGGATCCGCACTTTAAGGTCATCAGATGAGCCATGGTGGACCAACCACAGACAAAAAAAAATGATATAAAAATTGCGTCACTCGCCACGTTGTTCAATGTTCAGTCAACTTTTAGATAAAATGGTAGGCTAAGACTACTGGCACAAAGTATCGTTAGTACTCGCGCTTCAGAAAAAAGGGAAATATCCTCGGGTTGGGACACTTTTTACATTACATGTGAGTGCGACGATGAATGGGCATGTTATTTGATAATTAAAAAGCATGTTTATTCAAAAACAAAATATGTGAATATCCCTTCTTTACATTCTTCTCATCATTTCAATAGCCCACTAAAATTAAAATTCAGGCAGTCGACTTTTGTTATCTGACAAAAGGTTGTTTGAAAAGGTCTTCGTATGAATAAGAGGGGTATTCAAGGTTTGGCCCGCACGCCCTGTCTTTATAAAACATGAAGTAGCCCCTAAATAGTGAACATCTGCTGATGCGAACTACTACTTAATTCCTACGAAGTCTTGGAAACCACCATGATAGCATTTTAACTACCACAATGAGCTGGAAACTACCACACAAGACGAACGGGGCATGAATCGTTTACGAGTAAATGCTCAGATTTTTTTTTCTGTGTAGGAATGTTTATTCAGGGTCTTTTTATCATTTCCATCGTCAAATGATATCAAATTCCATTTAGTTTGACAGATGTGGGCTAAAATCCTTCGAACTTTGACGAAAGTTGGTCCAATGCTCAGTGGGGAAACACGAATCTAAGGAAAGAAAAAACTTTTCAAACAAAATTTTGGGCTAGAGGGGACGCTGCGACATATTTACACGGAACCTCATTGTCGGATTTCACCATTTTACTTTCTTAGTTGTAAAATAAAACAAAAATGAAGGTGACACCAACCTTTCTTTATCCAATTTTTGGCCTGGAAACTACAACGACGTGTCCCGGATGTGGCCACGGAACAAAATTACGTTAACAAAATTTCGTGGTAGTTCCTAGGTTTACCACCCGTGGTTTTGGCCTATGTTATTAAAATAGGGAAGGTTGGTTTATGGATTGCTCTTCATGCAGCTTTCAATCATATGGTCACTTGTTGTTTCATCGGATTTTAAGCTTAAACATCTTTGATAGTAAAACTTTTCTTGTTCTTTTCTCAAAATCAAATGTTGGACATCAAGGCTGGAATTAACAAAATGCTTGTCAGAATAGCAACTAATAGGGAAGACCCTGATCAGACTGCTTCTTCAAAAGCAGTCTGATCTGGGTCTGCTCTGTTTTTCTAGGCAACAAGTTTTTGGGTTAAAAATTTCATATCATTTACCATATCAAAGGATATTTCAGCTTTTAAAATTGAAATTATTCATTATTTATAGGCATACTACAATTTTTAGTGTAAGAGTTAAATTTCTGATGTTCTGGATTTTGGAAATTTCCAATTTCACTCATGCAACATGTGCAGGAGTCTCATCAGAGTGTTCTCTGTTTGCATTAGGCCTCCAGATAAGAGTGCGTATCTGAGAATTTACTTCTTATTTCTCAAGTAAAACATATATTGTGGGTACTCTAAAGAACCATCTCAATACGGTCCTTTTGGGTTCCAAAACATATACTTTAACTGATTTAGAAAATAATCAAAATTTTTATGCTCAAAAAGTTTACTTAACTGGACCTATGTTGTGTCACAAAATACATTTATATGTTTTAAATTTAGTCCAAAAATGACTTGAGGAGGCAACCTTGTTGCTTTCTTTATTTTTAAACCTAACTTGACTCTTTTAAAACTGTCTTGTTTCAGGTACTGGGAGGCTTTAAAGAAGTGGGATGAATCCCTTCTCTTCACCCCCTCTGATGAGAAAATCTATGATATGAAAGCCCAGGTATATAGTTCAACTCTTGTCCTGCTGTAACTCAACCTAATAAGCAAGAATGTTTCGATAAGTGTGCACTGGTTACTTTCTGGGTTAGTCACACTGCAATGAACTTCTGATTTTACTGTCCCCTGTAGCACAATCAGTAGAGAGTATGATTGCAATCCAGGAAGACCCGTTCCTGTTTAATTGAAAGATTGTTGATGGGACATAAAGAATCAAATCAAACAAAAACAAAACAATTGCAGATCAAGGGTTTGTGAGTTTGATCCAGGTCCCATACTTTCGTACTTCTGCTGATTCAAAAAGGGCTGTTGTCAGTTACAAGCGAAAGTATGCGCACATAGTACTAGTTAACTGCTTGGTCAAGCTTGACCAAAAAAAAAGAAAGTGTGGTTAGGTGAACTGAACATATAGACATGGCCATAGTTGTTGACAGCGACCTTAAAAGACTTAAACCACAAACAAACAAAAAACCCTCAAAAACCTTTTAATGTCCAATTGATCCAGTTTTGAAATTTCATTACTGATATGGATTCATAGTGTGGATGAAAAAGGAATGAAAACTGTGTGGACCCTGATCATATATGGCTTCAGAAGCCATCTGGTCTTGATCCACAGTTATTTTAAAAGAGGGCATTAATTAAAAAAAAAAGATTGCACACAATGCGCTTATAAGGTTAAATATGTCAATTAATGTGCTGCATGGATGTGGCTCCGGATATGATAAAATGGGCCTTGTCGCGAGAGAACCTGTCTTCGGGGTTTCAGACAAAGTGAGATTCAAATCGGTTGCTCAGGTACAGGTACTAGCTAAAAAATTGAAATTTCGCTCGTAGCAACTCTAGATATGATACTTTCCAATAAGCGAAAAACAAGGGCGCTGATCAGTCTTTGTTGTTCGCAAACCCCGAAGACAGGTTTTCTTGCGTCAAGGCCCAAATAATATGTTATAAAATCTAGCTAATGATAAATCTGCATCAAATTTACTACCTAATAAGATTTGAAGCAATTCTCTTAGAGAATCGTATTGACAAATATATATATATATAGATGTTAGAAAATTTCCTCTAGTTTTCGAGAGAATAAAAAGACACTTTTATAAGTATATGAAAAAAAGGCTAAAAGACAGAAGAAAAAAATGAACAGACTTTAGAAAGTCAAGTAATCAAGCTTTGAATATGTCGGCAATAACAATCTGTTAACATAGCCCTATAAAGACATTAGAGTATTGGTCTCTATTTGTTTGTTGTTTATTTTGTGCACATCATAATTCTAGCAAATTTGTTTTCACTTTCAATATGTATTAAACAACAGCACCTGGATAGCTCTATTCAATACATTCACACTTGGTAAATCAGTATGCATTTTGTTTGACACAGTTTTAAAATAATCAAAGGTCATCAGGCTATCAGCAGAGTTAAAGTAGGCATGGTCTGGAAATAAGAATTAGGCTTATATCATATATCATATTAAACCTAGCTGTGCCTTTAACTCTTTCAAAATAATCTACTGGCTTTTGATGAAGCAAGCTGACCAGGATCCACACTCATCCATTAATAATGAAATCAATTCCCTGAATTGACTGGAAATCAGAAGTTCATATAGTATGTACAACACATAAGGCATATACGGTATTAAAAGATTGTTTTCCATAACCTACCTACCCAGCAATTTACCCCCCTACCCAAAAAGTTCTGCGGCCTTGGAATAGATTTTTTTCCTATTCATTTTTGCCCACTAAGCAAAATGCCTATATTTTATATTTCATCTCTAACACTTGTATAAATGATGAACTCTCTATCTTTTTTGTCACTATTTGGCCAAAAAATATTAGAAAAAAAACTTTTAAAAGTTTTTTTCTTATATTTTTTGCATGGGTATCATAGATACGAAGATAAAAGTTTGTTTTCATAGATACCTAGATCTAATAATTTTTGCATGGGTATCATAGATACACAGATAAACTTTTTTTCATAGATACCCAGATCTAATAATTTTTGCATGGGTATCATAGATACACAGATAAAAGTTTTTTTCTAATATTTTTGCATATAAAAAAAAAAATATGCTACCTACCTTCCCAACTTTAGAACCTCCAAGTAGGAAATAATGGCAAACTAACTATTTTTTAAGCATTGCCTAAATCCTGAGTGGGAGCTTATATAGGAACAAGATTGCTTATTAAGTTGAATTCAGTAATGCTTTTTTTCAGGCCTTGATGGAGTTGTGTGAAGTGTTTCCAGCTGTGCAGGCAGCTAAGAAGGCGGTAGAATTGGCACCACATTGGTGGGTGGCTCATCAGACTCTAGGTAGAGCATTTCTAGGCCTTGGCGAAGTGAGACTGGTAAGTTTAGACAATACTTTGTCCATTATTTATGAACCAAACTACAGTAAAACTTCAATGGCTCAAACTCTGATGGCTCATTCACCTGGGCTGGCTAGAACTATCACCATGTTCCCAACAGGTCATTTTATGCATAATCCACCGTGGATGGCTGGCAGGGTTTGCACCCCGGTTTGCACCGGCTTGAAAAGTACTTGAATAACAGGACTGTCTTGGAATTGAAAAGTCCTTGAAAATTAAATTTGCCTTGAAAAGTACTTGAAAAACACTCAAAGGCCTTGAAAAGTCCTTGAATTTTACCATTTACAGGAGGAGTCAACTGTGGTTTTGGAGACCTAAATCAGTATAAAATTGTGGTGCCTTTATTTGGTGCAGCATACTTATTATCCTTAAACTAATATTGTTAGTAATGGACTCTAGCATTTCAGAAGTAGAATTTTAACATGTAAATCAGTATTTTTCTTAAGTTTCCAGTCCTTGAAAGGAAAGTCCTTTAGAAGTCCATGAAAAGTCCTTGAATTTCACACAATCTTGCCTGTATGAACCCTGGCTGGAACTATCCTTAGCTAGAACTATTTTTTGTGGTTCCCAGCCCGTTGGAGCCATTGAAGTTCTACTGTAGTGGAAGTATGCCCATTGTCTTGCACTGCCAATCAGTATTAAAATACCATTTACTCTAAGGTAAATTTATTGTTTATATTTTCATGACAGTTATAAGACAGAATAAGATATCTTTCTAGATATCGGTAAACAGGACAGTACTTGCAAACTACACTGTTTGCTAAGATGAAAAGGGTCTTCAGGGACAGATATACATCATTTTATTGAAATTTTGACCTGCAACCCCTTAAAATACAAAATATGTATTGAATCAATCATCAGAATAAAAAGGATTAAATGTATGTTCATTTTCAATGATAAATGTGCCAGCAGATGTGATTTTGATACTGATCACATATTTGGGACATTATTTGCCACGATAACCTACAATCTGCATAATGCGATAAGCACTTTCCCACCAACCTGTTACCTGCCTGCCATGATGATAACCGGAAGTCATGTATTTTGAATGGAGAGAGGTTATCATGCATGGCACAAGATGTTCATTAGAGATGACATCGGATGTAAACAAGTGGTGTGATGTAATGCAAAATATACGCCAGTCTCTGTTTACTTACATTTTGTAAACCAAAAAAGTTAAAACATTGAATTGGAATATGTGATAAACAGATTATAAAAGCACAGGGGTTTGGTTATAGCCCTCTGTATCAACCCTCGAACCAAAGCTCACGGGCTGATAATGGGGTCTTGGGTTGATACTTTGTAAGGTAACCAAACCTCCCTAGGATAATCTCCAATGATCATATGTTGAACAATGAAGGCTCTGAGAGGCTGCATAAATGCCCCGACTCATTACAGTCTTCAAAACTTGCAAGCACAAAAGCACCGGGCCGCATAGCGCAGTCTGTAACATGTCTGGCTACAGATGTTTGTCTGACTGCAGATCCAGGGGTCACAAGTTCGATCCCGGCCCTGTCCCATACTTTAGTGGAGATTGATCATGAAATAATTTCTACGGTCATTCTCCTCCCTTCTGCTGAATGAATCATTCAAGAAGGGTTGTTATCAGTTACGAGCGAAAGTATGTGCACAAATTACTGGTTTACCCCTTGTTCAAGCTTGCCCAGGAAAAAGTGTGGTTAGGTGACCTGACCATCTCGTAATGACCATAGCTGTTGACTGGGATGTAAAGCAACAAAACAAACAAAAAACACAAAAGTATGGATGTTTGAAGAAGACCAAAACATAAACCGTTAGCTCCACTGGATACATCAGCATCAGTGTTTAAATGCAGCTTTTGCATATAAGTAGTATAATGTACCAAATTCTCAAGAATAACTGGCTCAAATGATTTCCCAAATCGAAAACATATAAATATAATATTATGTAAATATGCAAAACTAGGGTAAATTCAGACAATCGGCTAAATTCGGACAGCGACCTTGTTTCTTTTATTTTTGAATTATTGGAATGAAAATTAAATTAACGAAGCAAGCAGTGAAAATCCTGATTAGACGGCTCATAATGAACCGTCTCATCTGGATTTTCACTGTTTTCAAACGTATGTCCGAATTTACCCGCTGTCCGAAGTTACCTGACTTTACCCTAATGATTATCATTTCAAATAAAGAGAATTATTTTGGAAAAGAAGGAAAACAATTCAGATAAACAGGCTCTGATCTGAATCCAATATATCTCAGATGTAACTCAACATAAGCTAAAGCAGCTACAACAAGCTATTTTGAGCCAACACACAAGGTATTGGTAGTAATTATTGCATATTATGTACCGGTAACACAAATTGCAAAGACTCAGACAAGCTTACACAAATGCACCGTCTTACCAGAACATTCACTGCTTTCACGCGCAAAGCCTGTAATTCGATGAAGGCGAAAGCCAATAGACCTTTAGCCCAGGGTTCGCACAGGCTTGAAAAGTACTTGAATATAGAGGGTTTTCTTGAAAAGTTCTTGAAAATTCAATATGCCTTGAAAAGTACTGGAAAATCACTCAAATGCCTTGAAAAGTCCTTATTAATGAAATCTTCTATTTTCTGTTGGACTTACGAGGGGGGTTCAATATGTAATGAAAACCCATTCATAACTCCATTCACAAGCGCGTTAGGATTTTATGCAATATCGTAAAACGAAAGATGAAAGTGTTGCCGTTATAATGGTGCATTGAACATTATTTTATCTTTCCAAGTTGAATAATTTACAGACTTTTTAAAAAGCACACTAATATACACTGCATATATTTTCCTCCTATTAATTGTAAAGATTAGGTTTAACAAAAGTAGAAAGGCATGCTGTATTTTCTTAAAGTTTAACATGCATTAATCACATATCCATAGTTTTCAGACTCATTTCCCCTATATCTGCTATAACGATACAAATTTTTGATCGCTACCGATTTCTCGTGCAAACGGTTTTATTATGTTATCCCCTCTAACGTTGACGTCGTTCAAAGCAATGGACGTAACATTAAAATACGCGCGGTTCTTGAAAATCAAAATTGTGGCTTTGAACCATGAAAGGACAATTTTGATTGTATCGAAGTTTCAATACACACAGTGCACAGGCAGCAGACCAGTTAAACTGAAACCAATATCTAGGGGTATCTCATCAGAGTGGTATACCGTTTTCGTTTCCTATTATTTTATTGTCTGATATTTGCCAGCCAGATTATGTAAATGTAAATACGTGTAACAATGTCCAAATAATGCATCGGAATGCAAACATCTATGAAACGCGATATTTTATCTGATCCATTTCAATGTAAGCCAGAGATGGCATTCGTAAAAGTGATTTTCTTATTTCAAATGTCGTACTTGGGGTTACTTTATGAGTGAGAATAAACATGGAAATTTTAAAATCGGCTGTATTACTTGCAAATGAACATCAAAGCGACCAGAAAAAATGTTACAAATGATTTTCGTATAAATTTTCACTATGTATTTGTTCACGCAAAAACGACACTGTCAATGGAATGCCAGAAAATGCAGCATAAAGGCGGATTTTAACCGAAATGGTAGCCTCAGTATTTCAAAGAATATAAAGCAATATCAAGAATTTTCGCAGGTATAAATCACCAATGTATATGCATTTACCACACGAAGAAGCAGACTGAAAACATCCCTCGTTCATGTAGTAATCTGCTTTTGAAAACATTGTTTTATTTCATATCGTAGCGTACTTCAGTACCCTATCTTGAAAGCGACTTGTGTAAATTAGATAAGGAGCTGGACAACTGCAATTTTACATTTATTTAGCCAAAAAACAGACATTTTAAAGAAAGTGTTTATGAAGTGTGCAGATATAAAATTTTGGGATATACTGGGCTGTTTTCATTACATATTGAACGCCCCTCGTAACACAGTTTATAGAAATCTAAATCAGTATAAAATTATTGTGCCTTTATTTGGTGCAGCAAAAGCTGCACAAAATAAAGGCACAACAATTTCATACTAATTTTCTAGCGATAACTTCCTCATTATCTCGGTCTAGCATTTCTGAAGTAGAATTTTAACACTTAAATCAAGATTTTTAAATAAACTTTTAGTCCTTGAAAACTGTAGGAGAGTCTTGAGAGGTCCTTGAAAAGTCCTTGAATTTTACTAAAACTTGCATGTATGAACCCTGTAGCCCCACTGGGTAGCTGCTCATGCATATTTAAAGATTGCCTTTGCACATATGGGATGAGTAGCAAATTTTCATGTGCTGGCTCATTTAGAGTTTCCTGAGTAACAGTAAATGTTCTTGAATTTTGATCACTATAATTCCCTGCCCAAAAATCCTAGGCAAACACGTAGTACAGGGATGGAAATCTTCAGATTTTTGCCAAATATCAGCTTTTTTCCATCACAATTTAATTATGTTTCCAAAATGTTACAGATTCAGTCTGTTTTATTCAGATCTAGTGTTTTTGCAAGGGGGGGGGTTCATCTTTTTCTATTACTGCATTTCTGTGGTTTTCATCCCTGCAAACAGCGTAGTCTAGACCCAGACCAGGCTGTTTCTGAAGAAGCAGTCTGGTCAGGGTCTTCCCTGTTTGCCATTATGATGAGCATTTTGTTAGTTCCAACTCTGACAACCAATATTTGATTTGAGAACATAGAAGGAAATGTTAACAAAATTTAGAACAATTACTTTATCATATGATATCTCTTCTGCGTGTGATATGACGCCATGCATCAAAATTGATAAACCACTAGTGGTTAACAGATTTTGGTAATGTTATGAAATGACACCCTCTTACAACGTTGCTTATATGGGAAAATCTTGACATTTCACTCCAAACTATGATTATAAAATAATTTGACTGTCATATGATAAATAGAATCGAACATTCATGCTTGTGTATTATTGAGTTTATTAAACTTGTTGCAAATTAGCATTAGCAATAAAATGCTCGACAAGCCTCGCATTTTATCACTTTTCCACAACTAAAATAATTCAATAATACATGAGCTCTATGTATTTTCAGGCAGTAAAGAGCTTTTCCACAGCAGTTCATCTGAACCCTAGATATAGAGAACTATGGGGAAATGATCTAGTTGCCTGCCAAAAAGGCCCAGACAAACAGCAAAGACCCAGACCAGACTGCTTCTAAAGAAGCTGTCTGTTCAGGGTCTTTCCTGTTTGCTGCATGTATTCTGACAAGCATTCCTGATAGGAAGTGGCTACAGGTACGGGCCCGTATCCATAGACTACGATTCTAGAGGTACGGGACTGTATCTCTAGACTACGTGTCTAGGGATACGGGCCCGTACCTGTAGCCAGTACACTGAGGATTGGCTAGAGGTACGGCTCTAAAATTTCAGCTATATCTGGTAACAGTTATTTTACCATTTGAGATAATCTAATCCAACAAAATATTGTGTTTCAAATTCACATATGTTTGGTCGCCATCTTTGACATTGGAAAGGGAGCCAGCGATCAGTTGTAAAGGTAAATACAATCATTGTCGGATGACACTTGTGAACAAATGTGAAAACTGTGAATACCAATTAAATATTTTCTTTTAGCGCCCCTAATTGCTCGTCTGCAGTGAATACACAACTATTGTCTTCTTTTATAATCCAAAGAAACGTGGATAACATCGAAAAATGTTCTTTACATGCTTTAGGAAATATTACCGTGTTTATAGTCCATCCATGTATGATGTCATTAATGCCAGCAAACAAGACGATTACCTGCACAAATACAGGATTTTTTTTTTATTATTAAACAGCACTTATTTTTTCTTGGTCCTATGTGCGCTTCATGTCTTGTCAGAAACCATGTTATATTGTATTCAAACAATATACTGTAAAGGCTCTGGCAAGAGTGCGCATATGTGCAAGCTCGTCTGAGCCTTCACTGTGAACTGACTTAAGCTTATGATGTACATGTATGACCAATGAAAGAACTGAGTTTTATTCGAACTCTGGTAGGCTATATAGCTCACGAGGATACAATCTACATCTTTCGGAGAAGGTGTGCTTAATTTTCTAACTTGTATATCCACTACCTTCAGTAAACAAGCAGTAAAGGCTCTGGCGAGACCGTGCGTATGCGCATGGGTAGATCAAGAGGGGAAGGGGGTACAGACCCCCCCTGAAAAATCACAACACTATAGGAATTCCTAGCAATACTGGTCCGGATCCCCAGAAAAATCACAAGGTTACCAAGCCAGCATACAATGTTGGGCCATCATATGTACGACAGGTGTTTAGTTGGCGGGCCGATGTTGGCCCGCTTATGGTGGTATTTGGATCGTCTCTCCCCTCATCAACTAAGATAACCCCGTTGGCAAAACTTTCTGGATCTGCGCAAGATGCACAAACTTGTCTGAGCCTTCACCTTGAACAAATTTATGATGTACGAGCTTTATCTATCTTGTAATATAACAATAGTCTAGCTAGATTCATTAGATGTGTGTAAGCCTATTAGATGAGCGACATGGTTAACATTTTATCATCTTGTATAAATAAACCAGCAGTAGAGGCTATGACGAGACTGTGCATATATGTTTTATATGATTCTGAGTAACACAAATTAATGTCGTGCTTATTGAAGTTCAAAAACTTCTTTCTAGAAAAATGATTAAAGGTGTTAGAATCTGTTAATCGATAAGATTAAAGGCATGAACATACATCTGTAATGAGCTTGTTTGGTTCTATTACAGAGTCAGTAACATTTAGGTTTCTTGATAAGGGCCCTTGATTATATTATGATGCAAGCGGACTGTGAACACAATTTTAACTGACCAGTTAATTGTCCAGCTGTAACTACGCATGAAAAGGGCCTATTGAGTGTATGCGTTATTATTATTACCATTATTAATTTATTCCGTTGCATGCCAAAAACACCCGCTAAGAATCATCCTTGCCCACATTTCTAGTAAAAATACACCAGGACAAACGTTTCAGTAAACAACTGTTAAAAAATTACGGTAAAACTGCCACTAACGCAAGTTGCACGGCACAGCGCGGCACAGGCTTTCATACCCCTGACACATGTCAAATCGCCATTTAAATCATTATTTCGGAAAAAAAACTTATGTATTTTATTATTGGCAAATATTGATAATACTATTTGTAGATGATAGAGCGAAACAATTATGGACTTACACCTCTTTGTGAATCGGGAAAGGAAAAATTTATATCTGGCGCGGCAGATTTCAGCACGGCAGCGCAGCACGGCGCGGTCATGGCTTTCATTACCTACAGCAATAATTAGTTTTCTTTACTTCAGTACATCTGTTTTCCCCTAAATGGATTTGAATTAGCAACTAAAGTTATTGTTTGATTATACTTCTCAAATGGTAAAATAAGTTACAACATATACATGTATTGAAATTTTAGAGCCGTATCCCTAGCCTATCCTCAGTGGACTGGCTACAGGTACGGGCCCGTATCCCTAGACTCGTAGTCTAGAGATACGGGACCGTACAATTCTAGAGGTACGTTCCCGTATCTCTATACTACGAGTCTAGGGATACGGGCCCGTACCTGTAGCCACTTCCTTCCTGATAACCAAACTGTCATTTGAGAACATTTACCAAATTACCATACAGTCAGACCTGTCTTTAACCCCTATTCCACACAGGCCACGAATCCCCTGAATCGCCACAAATTGATTTTTTATTGATTCGGGGGGATTTGTGAGGTTTCATTTAAAAAATTTCTTCAATCGTGATGGTCTACGAGTCAGTCCCGATTTAGATACGATTTCGTTAAGAATATTCGGGGGAATCGGCTCAATTCGGCTGGAATTGCGCAAGAATTCATAACGATTCACAAAATGACATTAGAGCATGCTGCACGAAAGTTAAGGAATCAATTACGAATCAGTTAAGAATATGCCGAATGCAGCACGAATTGGGCACAAATTAACAGAAATCCACGACGAATCGCCACGATTCGCAAGATTTTCTCTCACAATAGTTATAAAAAAGGCCCATCTATGCTTCAGGGGCATCAGTTCCAAATTGAATGTTCCTCGTAAAGCAGCAGTAAAATTGATCCTGCAACTTGATAGTTGAAAACGGCTTCTTATATAGCTAGAAGAAAACAACTACGTTAAAGTCGAAGGGCCCTGGCCCAGACTTTTTGACTTGGAAAAATATGGCAGTTCGCCATTGGCAAAATCACCAGCCAGGAGCTACTGACTGATCCTGATTGTGCTCCAGAATCTGCCAAATCTGTTTCAACTTCTAGGACTGGCTCACATGCGCGTGGCGGGGTAATTAATTTTAGGGAAAATCCTTCTACTAGCTCTTCCTTGATTTTATTGCTTGGCTTAATCTCCCGATTCCCCATGAATGAGCTGAGAGTAGCTACTATTGCCCAAAAAGGCCTCCGAATCGATTAAGATTCAGTTATGATGTCCAAGAATGCCTTAGGAATTTGGTACGAATCACGCACGGTTTTTCGAATCAGGGAATTTGTGGCCAAAGTTTTGAACAGTTCAAAACTTTTGAGCCGAATTCCCGATAGACCTACGAATTGCAAGAATTGACTACGGGCTGTGAGAATCAGTTAAGATCTTCATGAACTGAGTACGATTCAGACACAAATCCAAATATTTGTCAATTCGTGGCAATTCGTGATTCGGGGCCTGTGTGGAATAGGGGTATTAAGCAAGTGATTGCTGAACATAGTTTAACCCTTAAAGCACCAAAAAAATGCATCTGAAAATGTCGTCTGCTGAAGTCGTCTGCTGCAAATAAATGCCTAACATTACTGACGAATTAAGTATAGAAGCAAACAGTGTGGACCCAGAACTGACTGCTCCTATAGGAGCAGTCTGATCTGGGTCCATACTGTTTGCCATAGAGGCTTCTTAAACATTTCAGCAGACGAGAAAAGCAGACGACTTTTGTTGCAATTTGCCCATTAAAGAGACTAGGTCTGTAACTATGAACATTTTTCGAAAAAAATATTTTCTTTTTAAATCATTTGTAACAATAGAATTAAGTTATATTTCACAATGAATATGATCAGTACAGCTGAAAACTGCAAGGAAAAGTGAATTATCTTATGAAAAGGGGTGTTTTTTCTCTTATTGGTAATTATTTACGTCCCTCCAATAATTCTAGACAGTTGATTTTTAACATAAATGCTGTTGTTTTGATAGTGTTATTTTGTTAAGATTTACGAAAATGGTGAAATGTTACCTGAATTTGAGTATTTTTACTGTATTCTTGAAAAATAGAAACTTTATTTCAAAAATTAAAAGATCAAAAGTTACAGACCATGCAGCTTTAAGGGTTAATTTGAATTGAAATGGCTACTTTGATAAATGCTATTTTGGCCTCTTTAGACAGGTGATAGTTTAATACAGGTGGTCTTTAAGACATGCTTGACTGTACTTTTAGGCAGTGAAGAGCTTTTCCACAGCAGTTCATCTGAACCCCCGAGACAGAGAACTATTGGAAAAGGCTCTAGTTGCCTGCCAAAAAGTCCTAGACAAACAGCACATACTCAGACCTGACTGCTTCTTTAGTCAGATCAGGGCCTTCCCTGTTTGCCATTCTGACGAATATTTGGTTTTGAGAAAAGAAAGGAAAAAGTTTTAGAACATTTACTTTAACATATGACTTCGCTTCTGGGAGTGATTAAATGCCATACATTAAAATCAATAGATGAAATGACGCCCATTACAACGTTGCTAATGGGAAAATCTTGACGTTTTCACACCAAAATATGATTACAAAATAATTTGATCGTCATCTAACATTCGTGCTCCTGTATTAATGAATTTATTAAACTTGTTGTGAGCGATTTATCACTTTTCTTCAGCTCATTTAATAAATTCAATTAAACACGAGCACTACTGTAAGTTCCTCTATTTAAACATTAACCATACTTTCAGGCAGTGAAGAGCTTTTCCAAGGCAGTTCATCTGAACCCCCGAGATAGAGAACTATGGGAAGAGGATCTTATGTGGGCACATTCTCTTCTCTTGAAAAGAGAAAAACTGGAAGAAGAAAAAGAACTGGAAAAGAAGAGACTAAGTGCTGTTAAACCATTGACTGTTACAGAGATTGACTGTGAAGGCACTTCTGTAGAACCGACTAAACAAAACGCCGTTGAAATCTATAAAAATTCTTACAGTGAAACTAGTCCTGTAGATTTGGAAATAAAGAATAAGACTTTGAGAGGTATACCCAGTAATTATATTCAAATGAGAGACAAATGATTTATATTATTAAAATGAAATTAATTCATCTTGTTGTTTATTTCCTGCTTTTGTGAAAGCTGGGCCCTGAGTTTTTATGCTCAACTCAAATCAAATAAGAAAGAATGAGCTACGTGCATAAAGGGACTTATTTGGCCCGCTATGGAGCCAAAAACTGCTTTTCACCAATTTTGTCTGAATGGTCTATTAGAAGAATAACACAAGTGTAAACGTCTGACATTTTTTAAACTTTTACCATTGCTATGGTAACAAAAATGGCAGACAAAATAGGCTTAAAATAGAGAAATTGCCATTTTGGACCAAATATAAGGCTTTACGATGCCGATTTAAGAATAAGATATCAGCACAGCCCAATACCAAATAAAAACCTCTTTTAATATGTTGTTAGTATTTGCTTGTTCTCTATGTTAATTTCTCTGCCAAATATCTCAAATTTGCTCCAAAATGGTCACTTACTTATTTACAGCCTATTTTGGCAGTCATTTTTGTTACCATAGCAACGATAAAACAGTCATATTAATAACAGACTTTTACACTTGGGCTAATGTTCTAATAAACTAATAAGAAGAAATTGGTGAAAACAATTTTTATTTTTTATCTTCATAGGGGGGCCAAAATAGCTCCTTAATGCACATAGCTCTTTGTTCTGGTCATAGATTTTATCCTATTGTATACTAATGGATTCTTCCTTTTGGTTTGATACAATAAATTTGTTATTGTCCATTGTACATTTCTAGGGGAGTCAGGTTATAATTTTCAAAAAATTTATGTATTCTTTTGTCTGAAGATTTTTTTTACCTTTTCAAACAGTGAAGACCCAGCTGAAATGCTGCATTTCATCTGGGTCTTCACTGTTTGAAAAAGTGCTCACTCAGGAGTTTCCCAAATACAAGGGGTTAAAATGCCAACAATTACTGGCATTTTGAATTTGTTACCATGACAAATGACATTATCTGTTGTTCTGAATAAGAAACTTTCTTTGTATAATTTTCATCTTAACCCTTTGAGTACCAGAAACCCATGAACAGGTACTTTAGCAAACAGTGAAGACCTAGATGAAATGACACATAATGCGGAATTTCATCAGAGTCTGCACTATTTGCTTAGACAAAATCGATCTTCGAAGAAAGAAATACAATATCTTTTTGAAAGTATAACCTGTGACCCCTCAATATATACAGTGCACCATTCCAAGTGTATGGTATAAAACCAGAAGCAATAATCCATTGTTACACAAAGGGTTAATGGAGAATATAGATTTCCTGCTCAAAGAAAGTTGAGCATGAAAAAATTAACCTCAGACCCAGATATGTGAGACCACAGGGACCTTACTAACTGTAACAATATGCCATTTGGGCTTGACTAGCTCACCTGAGCCCAAGGCTCATGTGAGGTATTAGTATACCAGTGGTCTGGCATCTGTCTGTCTGTACAGTAATACCTGTCTTTAGCGGCCACTTAAAAATAGACAAAACAAAGGTCTTGAAGACCAATGGTAACTTAATGAAGATCAAAAGTATTGCAGAATGCTCCCCTGCGAGCATTCTGCAATACTTTGACCTGCATTAAGCGATGAGGGGTGTTGAAAAACAATTTTGGTGTTCTTTTTGAGTGGCTGCTTAAGACAAGTTTTACTGTATCTTCCTCTGTTCACATTTTCAAATCAGTATATCTCTTAGGTGGGTAGCCAAATCTCATGTTCAAATTTCATGTGTAGCTTCATTGGACAGGGGGAAAGCAGTTTAAGTTGTTGGGACTGATTGAATTGGAAAATCGGTTATCATGGCAACATAGCTCCCATAAACTTAAAATGGGAAAAACATTAAAAAAGCTGCATTAAAGGTCAGCAGTTTAGATATTTAGTATGGTTTTATTTAGGGGTGTAACGATACATCGATAGTCTGATGCATCGTGATAGTCATTGCTCTGATAGTGCTATCGTGATAGTGTTTTCAACTGTCGATAACTATCGCCGATAGTGCACCCAACTATCGTTGTTTTGATAGTTTAGATAGCCAGGCAGATAACATAACCTTTGTAATGGTATTTCAGTAGATTCATATTCAGACACAGTGAAGACATGTGATAAAACTTAAAGCAGCTGTTTTGTAATCACTTTGGCTGTGACATGGTCATTGCAGGTTCAAACACCTTCTACATGAAGATAGAAGATAAAAACAAGTTCTCTGTTACCAGCTGGTATAGTGGTTTTCTTGGGAGATAATTATCTCACTCCATATTTGAGAAATAAAAAAATATCATGATAGCATAAAAAGATGACTGACAAAAAACAAGCTCAAAAGTGAGAAGACTGAAAACATGAAAACCTTGATGAAGTAGGCAGACATAAAGTAGTTAAAGCATAATTGCACCATTATCAACAGGTTTAGGATTTAGATTATTATCAATGTTTTTTATTTAATTATTTGTTTAGTTTTTTTATCACTGGCTACAACAATTATAGACGGTTTTCTAACCAAGAATTTGTTAAAACCAAAAAATTTGAAAAGAGGAATATCATAGCAGGTTTTAGACAGCTATATTTTTTTCTACATGGGTTCCCAATACTAGAGATTTTTGACAGTTGATCACAGCCACACTAGGGATTATTGATCAACAATTTTACCCCTAAACAGTCAAAAGGGAATTAGACAGGCTATATCCCAAATTGCCCAATTCCCAGGTATTCTTGCCATGCCCCCTTTGGACAATGATATTGATTTGTGTACCCTGCATTAGAGTATGGTTCGAAATAAATAATAATCAAAATGTTGAGCCATTTTAATAGCCAATAAACATACAACATTCAGACAGATTAAATCAAACACATTATACAGACGACAACTACCAGCTGCTTTGTTCAAAATTCATTCTTTCTACTCTTAGCCATGTTTAAGTATCATTGTTGAGAAAACCTGATAGTATCGTGATAGTATCATGATAGTATGCCACAATAGTGATAGTATCATGACAGTGGTTTCTGTGATAGTGATACTATCGTGATAGTCAAAATGGGCATCGATAGTCACCCCTAGAACTTTTATTGTTGTCCCCTAGATAAACCCCCTGGGATCTATAGCTCCCATAGGTTTATAGTGGTAAAAACTTTGAAAAATCTTCTTAAAACAATCTTCTTAAACCTGGTCCATGATGAGGGCCACAGCTTATATATGAAATGTGAAGCTATGTCTAGTTGTTCCCGACATAAATCCTGCCAACCATGCTCCTGGGTCCATGCCATTTGCTACAGCCCAAGGGAAGTCATTAGCTTCCAAAGACATTACATGGTCCCTTCCATAAATCCTGCCAACCATACTGTTTTCAACCTGTCTGTCATTCCTTCATTACATTTCTGCCTCTAAAAATCAAACTGATTGGTTCCCACAAAATCACAGTAGGGGATTCCATACAACAAAACCTGTCTTTGGGGGTTTGCGAACAACAAAGGCGCAGACCAGTCTGCACATCCCTGCAGACTGACCAGTGCTTTTGTTATTTGCTTACTGGGAAGTATCTTAAAGCAAAATTTAGATATTCTAGCTAGTCTCTTTAGCTGAGTAGACTGGTTTGAGTGTCGGTTTGTGGGAAACCCTGAAGACAGGTTTAGTCGCGAGGAGGCTCAATTAATGTTAACAGTAAACAAAATAGTGGTTAACTGCTTAGCAATTAATTTGAATACACAAATTTTGGACCAATAGGGAAGGTTAAATAAAGGACATGTTGATTTTAGGGCAGGGTGTTATGAAAAGGGACAGATCTCCTAATTTGGAGGAGAGGAAGGTGCACACTCATAAATTAGCCTAGCTGGATCACTGACCCATTAACATGAATATTCTTGCGTGAACACTATGGCCAAAAGAAAAAGAGTTACCGTTCCTGAAATTATCCAATTACAACTTGTTAGGTGAACAGTGAGATGTTCCAGCTTCAAAAATTTCCTATGCTCAATAGTTGTTTCAGGGTTGGCACAGGCTTGAAAAGTACTTGAATTTAGAGGGCTTTCTTGAAAAGTCATTGAATATTGAATATGCCTTGAAAAGTACTGGAAATCAGGAAAAAGGCATTGAACAGTTATTGGATTCTGCTATTTTCTGTAGGAATTAACACTGTTGATAAAGAGAGATCTAAATCAGAATAAAACTGTTGTGCCTTTTTTTGGTGCAGCAAATGCTGTACCAAATAAAGACACAACAATTTATACTTATTTTCTTGTACCCTATTCTAAGTCTAGCATTTCTGAAGTAAAATTATAACACTTTAATCAGGATTTTTCATAAACTTTAGTCCTTGAAAACTGTAGGATAGTCCTTAGAAGTCCTTGAAAAGCCCTTGAATTTTACTCAAACTTGCCTGTATGAACTCCTATACTTCTCAGTCGATTTTAATCAAACTTCACAGGACTGTTCCCTTGGTGAGCCTCTACAAAAGTAGATATAAACAAAGTTGATCGGTGGAACAACATGGGGGGACTTTGTGTGACTTATTGTGGCTTAGGAAAACTTTAAAAAGTCTTCCCTGAAGCATCTGATCAGAATTCAAAATGATGGCCACCACGATCGAACACTACTGCAGCCAATGGCCAGAATCAAAAACAATTTTGTAGAAATGTTCACTATGTTGGTAGCTAATTTAAGTGAATTGAATTTTGACCAAACTTCGTAGGAATGTTCCTTGTGTGACCGTTTATAAAATAGCAGCTAAAAAACTTTAAAAAAAACCTCTGAAACAGCTGATCAGAATTCAAAATGATGTGGCTGGAATGGTCACTGCATGATCTACAAAAGTAGCTAAACCAATTTGGAATTATCAAAACAAAAAAACGCAGCCCCTATGGACAGAGCATTTTTCTTTGTGTAACTATATAGGAAACTTTAAACATCTCAGCAACAAATGGCATGGGTGAAAGTTTTCAGGATTAATCCTGAATCCAGGATTTTGGGGCTGACTTTCCGTAGAAAGTCAGCCTCAAAATGCTGAATTAGGCAGATTATAATAGCTTCTCTGATTAGTTTTCAGATTATCTAAACACAATTAATCATGTAAACTGGAAATTATTCATTTTGATAAGCATGCTGCAAGTTCTAAAATTTGAATTTCTAAAGTTCAGGATTTTTGAAATTTTGAACTTTCACCTATGAAATGGTCAGAATTGGAAACAAAGAGCTACGTACATTAAGGGGCAATTTGGCCCCCAACGAGGCCCAAAAAAAGAATGGCTTTTCACCAAATTCTTATTAGTTTATTAGAACAAAGCCCAAGTGTAAAAGTTTGGTTTTAATTTGACTTTACATTACTATGGTAACAAAAATGGCCTCCAAATTAGGCTGAAAACAGGAAATTGTCCATTTTGGAACACATTTGAGACATTCGACAGAGAAATTAACATAGAGCACAAGCAAATGCCAAAAATATATTTAAGGTGATGATTATAATTATCACGGCACACAACATATTAAAAGTTTTTTTGTATTTAGCTATACTTTTATTTACATGTAATTCTTTAAATATCAGTCTACCAAAGCCTTAAATTTGGTCCAAAATTAATGACAATTTCTCTATTTTAAGCCGATTTTCCTTCCTTTTTTGTTACTATGGCAACAGTTAAAATTGAATAAATGCCAGACTTTTACACTTTGGTTATTCTTCTAAACAACCAATCAGAAGACGATGGTGAAGATGAAGATGGTGAAAAGCAACTTTCAGTTTGGGCCAAATTAGCCCCTTAATTCTCACAGCTCTTTGATCTGTCAAAAACAAGGTCGCCAGAGAATGTAGTTTATATAATAGCAGTTTAGGAAGAAATTCACATATAAAGATAAGAAAAGAGAGGAAACCTGTTTCATTTTATTTTTTGATTAAATAAATGCCAATAAGCTATAAAAAGAAACAAAATATTAGATGAGCTAGTATGACTATGAGGGTTAAGCCGTGGCTCTGTCTTCTAGGACCAGAACAACTGCCTGTTGAGCCTTCGGGTGTTTCTGGACATAAAAACCACAAAACCATAAACCCATCCAGTCAGTACTGGTTTATCGCCAAGGAACACGGTCACAAACAAAGACTAGGATGGTAACTTGATCTGACTTCATGTGATACCTCTATCCTCACTGGATAGCTTTGCTAAAGCCATCATAATTCATCTACTGTAAATTGGGAAATTTCCACAAGGATTTCATTTTTCGCGAATAGAGTTAAAAGACATACTTGCCACATTAAAAATGTGCAACTAGTGGTATGATTTACCTATATCAATAAACATTTCGTGAGGGTTTGTTTTCACGAAACTTCGAAGTTACCTGAAAATAATACAAATCACATTAATTTCCAAAATTAATACAGTATACAAATTAAATAAGTCAGTTCATTAGAAATTGAGCTGCGACCTGAGATTTCCAACAATGTGGTATGTGCGACCAGCAAAGCCTCAGATCAGCCTGCGCATATGCGCAGTCTGATCGGAGCGTTTGCTAGTCGCTTGATTATTCTGTGAATATTAAGCTACTGATTGAACATGATTTGGAGTTTCTAAGCTTTAAAAAAAAGAAGCTGCACAGGCTCGACTGAGTCTATTCATGTCAAAATGCCACATTGTTGGAAATCACATGTCACGGCTCAATTGCTATTTATTGCATATGCAAACAGCAAAGACCCAAACGAGTCTGTATCGGCAAGGGCTCAGACAAGTCTGTTGCACAGTTTGTAGTGTGTCCCACTGCAGATCCAGGAGTCGCAAGTTTGATCTGGGCCCGTTCCCATACTTTCGTGGAGATTGATCATGAGATAATTTCTAGTCATTCTCCATCTTTGGCTGATTTAAGGAAGGGTTTTGTCCGTTGCAAGCAGAAGTATGTGCACGAAGTACTGGCTAAACCCCTTAGTCACGCTTGTCCTGGAAAAATGGGGTTAGGTGAACTGACCGTCTCGACATCACCAAAGCTGTTGACTGGGGCGTAAAAATCTCAACCAAACAAACTAGCAAACGAGTTTGTGTTCACATGCAGTCTTTTCAACACATTCGGTGCCCGCACATATTAAGTAGGGACCAATACTGAAAAGATTCTAGCCCAGGGGCAGATCCAGAGGGTGTTCAGGGGGTTCGCTTGAACACCGCAAATTATTTAATTTTCATGGGAAATTTACGAAATAAGAGATAAATTGCCATAGCGAACCCCCACAATTTATATACTGAAACAATAAAGTTATGTCCGCTTGACGTTTATGTCTGCCAGTTCTAAATGCATGAACGCATTTCATTCAAGTTTTTTACATTACAAACTGTTATCATTTAGAAACATTATGCACCTAAAAGAAAATCATTTGATAACCAGTAGAGCCGCTGAAAACTCAGAGAATACGAGTACACTCAAAATCAAAAGTCACAACATCAATAGCTTGAGTCCTTCAGAATTCTGAATCGTTCAGGCACATTTAAACATCACTGAGCAAAATCTCTAGCAAGGTGTTGTGCAAGTTAGCTGTATGACTTGCTTTTACGGTCACAACCATTAATCTGTAACATACTCTGACGTCACAAAACATCGATCAAGAACGTGCGTGAAGACACACAGAAAATTCATTGCTGGTCCAGCATTTCGATAATGAACAGAGTCGGTCAAATTTGAATTTCTTTTCGTCATCACAAGCATTTTAACATTAAATAAGCCTAATCATCATCAAAAAAATTGATACTGAAAATTCACTTGTGTTTTTTCAGTAATGGGTGGGGTATAAAACACAGATTTAGTGAACATGGGATGGCTGACATCAGCCACAAATTTTATTTTTATCTTTTGTGCAATCGTTATCATACACAAGCGAAACAAATTAAAACAAAAACGGTGTCAAAATGATGTAAGGTTAAGGAGAATCAGAGGTTCTTTGATTGTTATTTGTTTAATTCAAAGGGAGGTAATTTCAGGTAATTTCGTAAACTGACGGTTTTGAATTGCAATTTCGCTCGATTAATAAGCACGTTTAAGATTTTTAGATGTTTTTCCTTACTTGGACGTTCCTGGTTGCCATTTAACGTAAAATGTTAAATGTCACGTTTTGACGGCCAACTTGCTGATGATAGTGGAATGAGCTGTTTTCACCTTAGGTTAAATCACTCTTCCAGATAAGAAGATAAAATCAATAACTTCCATTTTTTAGTGCATCGGACGTTTGATAAACATTTTGGTATATTTTTGCTACGACAGCTTAACTAGATCCAAAGATACAGTACCATGAAAATCGGACGTTTCTTTTTTGTTTGAGTATATATACATGTATGCACCCCTTTCCAGAAATCCTGGATCCGCCCCTGTAGCCATACAAGATGATTACAAATGTCTTTGTGCATATGCGATAAGTTCAAAATTCCTATGAATTGCCTCAAATGGCAGTGGGGGGTTGCTTGAACCCCCTCTTAGTCTTGTTTTTTTAATATTCTATGAAAATAAAATAATTTGGTCTCAGTGAGACCAAATTATTTCATTTTCATGGGATATTTAAGAAATATGAGATGAAAGCGAACCCTCCACACTTTATATAAATGAACCCCCTTTCCAGAAATCCTGGATCCGCCCCTGTAGCCATACTAGATGAGGCTTATATAGTGGGGGGGGGGGGGGGGGGTACCAAGTATCCCATTTCCCTTGAAGTAAAAACGCAAGTATCCATTATAAACTGGCAAATATCCCCATAATTAATTTTCCTAAATATTCAATATCCCTGAAATTGACCAAAATATTGAACACATGCAGTATCCTATATCCCTGGAAGAAAAATGGAAAGTATCCTAAAACCCTGGAAGTAAAATGGCAAATACCCTGTATCCCTAAAACCCCTATACAAGCCTCCTAGATTTTTAAACATGCCGTTTTGCATATGCGATATGTTCAAAACTCCTATTAATTGCCCCAAATGGTGTTGCAGTTTTACTCTTGCAATAGCATACAAAGCTTAACCTGAACGCGTCCCATTTTTGGGACACAGGCAAACAGTATTGACCCAGATCAGACGCCGCAGAATGCGACGTTTGATCAGGGTCTCCACTGTTTGAATACAGAATAATATATTAAAATCTGAATACAATTGAAAAAAATCACACACAGAACCCTTGAAACGGAAATGGAATGGTCTAATTGATAAGAACGGGAAATTCCATTACAAATGAGCCGTGGCATGAGATTTCCAACAATTTGGTATGTGCGACCAGCAAAGGCTCAGACCAGCCTGCGCATACGCACAGACTGATCAGAGCCTTTGCTAGTCGCTTAAATATTCAATGACTGTTAAGCTACTGACTGAACAGCATTTGAAGTTTCTAAGCTTAAAATGAGAATGTACAGGCTCATCTGAGTCTTTTCATGTCAAAATGCCACATTGTTGAAAATCACATGTCACGGCTCAAATCTTATGTGTTGGTCCATACATAGCGTTTGTCATGAAGCATATTTTTGGGAAACAATGGCTGGTCCGCTTTCATCAAACTCTTGTCTAGTTACCATCATTTGCTGAAATTTGGGAGTGGATGCTAAAATGGAGCCACCCTTCCACACAGAGTACATTCTCTCCGGAGTGGCTACAATATTAATGTTTGTATTAGGTGGTGCCAGGGCAGTGATTTCCTTGTTGAATCTTTCAACGAGCCCTGGGAACATGCTTGAACCTCCCGTCAAAACAATGTTAGCGTACAAATCACCCGCTTGAACGGCGCATTTCTCAATACATTGCAGTGTGGCTTCGTGGATACCTGGCTGTTCATACCCAACTAAAGATGGTTGAAATAATGGTTCAGGACACCGGAAGCGCTCGCTGCCAATAGTAGCTATTACACCATCAGGTAGTTCGTAGGGCTGGTCAGCACTGCCCTTTGCAGCTGCTTGCATTTCCGCTTCAAAATCGAGGGCAACGTACGCCAGCTTTTCTTTAATGTCATTTACGATTTGGCGATCATTTCCACATATGAAGTAATGTCCAGCGTCAGAGAGCATCTTTGCAAGATATTCTGTTAGATCAGTGCCTGCTAAATCCAAATTTGCAATGGCGTGTGACAGGACCTGCCCAGAGAGAACAGGAATGCAGCGCGTGCTCTTGGCACCAACGTCAACAACAAGGCCGTCCATTGTCCCATTTGCGTGAAGACTAAGCACAGCCTGGTTGGCAATAAACATCCCCGGAACATTAAAAGTTTCAAACATAATTTGCAACATCTTTTCTCTGTCATGTCCGCTTGCTATTGGATTGATGGCGTTTTCTGTCAACAGGACAGGTTGGTCTGTTGAAGTCACATGTAGTTCAGAGAATATATGGTCCCAGATTTTCTCCATATCATCCCAGTTAGCGATGATACCATCTTGAATTGGGTACTTTAGGATGAGGACACCTTTCTTTCTCTGGGCCTCATCTCCTACAAAACTGTCGTTAGGCCAAACCAAGCCAGGAATTATAGCCTGAAATCAGAAAATATAGAATCTGCATTTTGTATGTGGTTGACATACTCCACGGAGTCAACGTTAACCTATTGAAGCCGAATGGACGAGCCCATTTCCAATTTTGGGGATGTTGAGTGGTATTTTTCATTTTTTCTCAAATTTTGATAGAACATTTTGTAAGCAAACAGTGAAGATCCCGATCAGACACCGCATGATGCGGTGTCTGATCTGGATCTGCACTGTTTACCTATGTCCCATAAAAAGGCGCTAGGCTTATATGGATGTGGATTAATCCGGTGCATGCATTTCGTATAGAGTGACCCGAACAGTAATAGGTGCCTACATAAATGTAACTGATTATTTGCCACATTTATAGTCTATGCGCCTCACCATAAAACACCCACCTCGAGGGGTTGCGACCAGGTATAACTAAAGACGCCCTGCTCAGTTACAAATACTATCTGAATTATTGAAATTGTGTGTTTAGCATTTTGATCGGAACATGGAACAAAGACAACATGCGCAGATCCAGAAAGTTTTGTCAGACGGGGTCCAACTTTGACAACGTTCTTTTTTAGTTGAAGAAAGGATCTGCAAACCATTATAAACGGGCCATCATAGGCCCACCAGCGAAACGCCATTTAGATGGCGTTTCGCTGGCGTGCCGATGGTGGCCCAACATTGAATGCTGGCTTACCAGCTTTGTGATTTTTCAGGGGATCGGGATCAGTATTGCTTAGAAACCCTATAGTTTTGTGATTTTTCAGCATGTGTGTGTGGGGGGGGGGGGGTGGGGGTGGTCAGGACCCCTGTCCTCCCCTCTGGATCCGCCCATGGACAAAGCCCATTGGAGGGCCTAATGATAATCCAGATCTTAATACATAAAGTTTTATGGGAGCGCAGTGGCTCAGTGGTACAGTGCTTGACTCGAGACCGAGGGGCCGCGGGTTCGAGCCTCACCGGCGTCACTGCATTGTGGTCGTTGATCAAGACATAATGATCCTAGCTTAGTACTGGTTCAACACAGGAAGACCCGTCCCTACATAACTGAAAGATTGTTGATGGGACGTAAAGAATGAAACAAAAGAAAATGTTTAATCGGAAGACACAACACTAAATCTAGTCATCCTGACTAAATTGTACTTGTTCATATATTAACGACATACTATAAGTTAAGAGTAATTACTATGTATTAATGTGTAAATAATAAATAGTTGTTTAAAAATAGAAACGTAGCCATAACCATGGTGAAACTTAGCAAAATATGACCTTACCTTATGTTTAAGCCTCCCCACGACAGATAGGCACGTAAACCGTGGCGCACTATCTCCGCCAAATCCGGCCTTGCATGTGTTCGATCCGTTGTCAATTACCACAGCTGATGGCGACATATCTTCCGCCATATTTTCTATGTCTGCGCATCATCAGTTCGAAACCATTAGTACACATTTTACTAGTCATCAGTACTAGTTACCGTATATGGTGTGGTAAATGTATTTAAAAAGACAACAACAACAACAACAACAACAACAACAACAACAACAAAACATCTCAGCAGCCTGGGCGAGCCTGAGGAAACTGTAGCTCAGATTTCAGGGGGCGGATTCAGGATTTTTCGTGTATAAAGGTGTGGGGTCGGTATTCGCTTTGCATTATTCATAAATATTCCATGAAAATGAAATAATTCGGTCTCACTGAGATTTTCATTTTCATAGGATATTTAAAAACGGGGGGTGGGGGGGGTCGCTTGAATATCTGAGACATTTGCTTATACTATATAGTTTCAATGAGCGCTGATTGGTAAATGGGCGCAGGCGTTTGATAATTTGATTGCTTTCCGAGATTTCGTTCAGACACGCTTTCAAGTGCCTTTCAACAAAAAGGTAGGGAAAGTAGGGATAAAACATTGGAAAGGGTAGTGAAAAAGTAGGGCTTATCGGTGTAAAAAGTAGGGATAGTAGTACAAAATTCATTACAATGAGTTGTTAGAAAAACATTAAATGAGAAAATCACACTAAATAAGGAAAAAGCAGGATAATAGCTGCGACAATTATACTAGAAAAACAGAGCGGGCATTTTTGGCTAAGTATACTGAAGGACTTTAGGAACGCATCACCTACTAAAATGCTAATTAGTTGTCAAAATTTAATATTTTAATTATGTGAAAAAAGAACTTTACAAGTTCCGTCATTTAGCTTACATTTAAATAAGAAAATTGAAACGCTGTGGCTTATGGATGCCGTGACGTCGCGATTATTCTGTGACATCCCAAATTAAAAAAAAGTCACAGAGTATCAATACCGTTGTTTGTTATTGAAAGCAAAAGGAAAGACAAAATCAAATCATGAAGTTTTAGGCTTCTGGCAACGTTTATTTCGTCTACGTTTATCGAAATTACGGCAAATCAGGTCCATTGTGTAAGCGGATAAAAATGATAAAAGAAACATTCTCAAATCAGCAAGGTAGAAGAGACAGTGATTGTAAAATGGTGAGTTTCTAAAGTCCTTCAGTATATAAAAAATGAAATGTTTAGCGGCCTGCTCCCTAAAAAATATGCGAGGAAAAAAATTTGACTTTTATCGCGTGAATGACATTTTAGAGTGAAAAAGTAGGGATAGAAGTATGGAAAAGTAGCACCAAAACAAAAAGTAGGGAAAAGTTGGTTAAATTAGGGCAGACATGAAAGCCTGTTCAGAGTTACCCCCTGGCCCCTTCTCCGCCCCGGGCACCCAGAGGTTGAGCATAAGAGCGTTTGATAGGCGTGTGATACCTTTTGTCTGATTCCGTGCCCCTCGGGTTTGCACAAAAGATCTAAGTTTCTTTGTCTGAATCTAATCCGCGGTAAATTAAAGAATACAAGTACCCAATCCATTTTTTAAGGGGGACGGCAACCCTGATGATTACTATGTTTTATATGAAATATCTTAATAAACCATGAATTTTGATACTATTTTCATCTAAATCGGTCGAAAATGTGAAAGTTGTGGGCGTTTGAATATTTGCAAATGGACTGTAATGGAAGCGGCCATATTGTAGGCTTAGTGATGTCACTCAGCCTAATTAAATATGCGTTATCAAAATAAAAGACAAACCAATGGATTATTTGCAAAATCTTTAATGAAACATTTTCCTTATATGTAAAGCTGCATATCTGCTGAAACACAGATGATGTGATAGTAGTGATAACTAAAAAATTAAGCAGTTGAAAGAATTCTGAAAACGAATTAAATATTCAAAATGGCGGCTAAATGTTGGTCATATTGAATTCTTTAAATGCCCATAACTTGCCCATTTTCCAACCGATTTTGATGATACTTGTATCAAAATTCATAGTTTATAGAGTTCTTTCTGATAAAATATACTTATCATTAGGGTTGCTGTCCCCTTTAATATATATAGACTATTTTCCCTAACCTGGAAAGCCCATATAGTTAATGTAAAGTAAGACCCGGTATCGCATATTATCTGTAGAGCACATGATCGTCGTAAACACCAATGGCATAATCATTCTGGTGAAGGAGACCAATACCTTGGTTCCACACGTTCCTTCTGGTACGGGTTACTAATCATTAGGATCGTGCATAGATTGCTTCTTCATAACCTACATGTCAGCTATATACTAATACATGTAATCATATCAAAGTGCGAAAAAATGTCGAGTCACTTAAGGTCAATGTATCCACTTAAACATGTTAAATGTACCAAGCTTGTTAATTTATCAATAACTAATTTGCATCAGAACTTTCTTCAATGACCACCGCAAAAGTATCACATATTTGTGTAAACATTGAGATCTTAATATGTTTACCGAGAGCTGGCAAATTCTCCATTTAGACACCCAGCAAAATAGGACCGTTGGGATTAGCCTTGTTATCGGGGTTTCCGATCCGGTCCGAGGCTTTAAGACTTATTTTCATGCTCATCTCACTTGAGCATGAAACTTTAATTGGTTATAAAAACTAAAATGCTGTATTTATCATGCAAATAGAATGTTAAAATGCCATCAAACTGATAGCTGAAAGTAAAAACCCTGGCCCATAACTTTTTGAATTAATACTTCTATACTCAAGCCGTCGGTAGCTAAAACTAAAACCCATGGCCCATAGGACTTTCGATTTTAATTATTCTGCACTCAAGAAACGTGAGGAAGAGCCACAGAACGACTTTAGGAAGACAATCAAAGTAAAGCAACCAGCTCTCTCTCTCCCACATCAAGATCATTACAAAGAATGCCATAACAAAACAAGAACCAAATACAGAATTCCCACACTTCGAGCAATATTAAACAATGGCTCTACAAAAACATTAATTATCACCGTCTTAGAACGGAAAGAAGCTTAAGCCACTGGGAGTGCGGGAGGGTGCTTAAATGCAATTTAGTGGTACCAAATATTTGTCCTAGATTCTATTGTTGTTGATGAATTGCTGTTTATTATATTGTTGTGTTGTTGTTGTTGTTGTTGTTGTTGTTAAAAGTGACACCCTTGTTCAATAGACTTTCGAATAAATTCATCTGTGCTCAAGCAACTAATAACTAAAAGTGAAAACACTGGCCCATGAACTGTCGAACTACATGTAATTCGGTTGTACTCAAGTAACTGATAGCTAAAAGTGAAAACACTGGCCCATGAACTTTCGAATTAATGCGTTTGTACTCAAGTAACTGATAGCTAAAAGTGAAAACACTGGCCTATAGACTTTCGAATTAATTCGTTTGTACTCAAGCAACTGATAACTAAAAGTGAAAACACTGGCCCATATTCGTTTGTACTCAAGTAACTGATAGGTAAAAGTGAAAACACTGGCCCATGAACTTTCGAATAAATTCGTTTGTACTTAAGCCAATAATAGCTAAAAGTGAAAACACTGGCCTATAGACATTCGAATAAATTCGTTTGTACTCAAGCAACTGATAGCTAAAAGTGAAAACACTGGCCCATGAACTTTCGAATTAATTCGTTTGTACTCAAGTAACTGATAGCTAAAAGTGAAAACACTGGCATATAGACTTTCGAATTAATTCGTTTGTACTCAAGCAACTGATAACTAAAAGTGAAAACACTGGCCCATGAACTTTGGAATTAATTCGTTTGTACTCAAGTAACTGATAGCTAAAAGTGAAAACACTGGCCCATGAACTTTCGAATTAATTCGTTTGTACTCAAGCAACTGATAACTTAAAGTGAAAACACTGGCCCATGAAATTTCGAATTAATGCGTTTGTACTGAAGTAACTGATAGCTAAAAGTGAAAACACTGGCCTATAGACTTTCGAATAAATTCGTTTGTACTCAAGCCAATGATAGCTAAAAGTGAAAACACTGGCCTATAGACTTTCGAATAAATTCGTTTGTACTCAAGCAACTGATAGCTAAAAGTGAAATCACTGGCCCATGAACTTTCGAATTAATTCGTTTGTACTTAAGTAACTGATAGCTAAAAGTGAAAACACTGGCCTATAGACTTTCGAATTAATTCGTTTGTACTCAAGCAACTGATAGCTTAAAGTGAAAACACTGGCCCATGAACTTTCGAATTAATTCGTTTGTACTCAAGCAACTGATACCTATAAGTGAAAACACTGGCCTATAGACTTTCGAGTTAATTCGTTTATACTCAAGTAACTGCTATCTAAAAGTGAAAAGTTTTGAATTAATTCGTTTGTACTCAAGCAAATGACAGCTAAAAGTGAAAACTGTCGAATTATATCGTTTGCATTCAAACAAATGATGGCTATAAGTGAAATCACTGGCCCATAGACTTTAGAAAATACGTATTCTGTACTCATGGAACCTTTAGAGTCGTATGATACTACCTAGCATCATACGCCTCTGAAGGAAGTGATAGCTAAATAATAAATCCCATTGTCAATAGACTAATTCGTATGTACTCCAACAGCTGATAGCTAAAGGTGAAAACCAGACTAGACTAGACTTTGGAAATAATTATATAAGAGAAAACTTTGTGGCTCAGGTTAGTTATTTATACAAGTAATCAATTACGTAACTGGCTACGCACTCTATACCCGTTGATATGTCATGCCATATAGGCGTAATGGACCGTTTGTTACAAGCTACAGGTACTAAGACGCCGACATAAGAGTCAGTCTTTTTCTTGCGAAATGTTTAAATGAGAATTTATAATAGATTATTGAATCTATACTTCGATAATTAAAAATGAACAGCAGAACTCAAAATTGTTCCATTATTTATGTTCGACTCGTTAGAAAAGGTGCCCATATAAGTGGGCCAACCTCTAAAGAATCATTTGATCTGATTTGAAACAATCCTCTTTCCTATTTGGTTTGCGAGTCTATTAGACTCATAAACCAAATAGCAAAAATGGATTGTTACCTGAACCGGCATGATCTATGAACATATTTGACGAACCACCACGGACACAGAATGACAGGCCTTGCATGGAAAATCTTTTTCGAGTGCTCATTCGAGTCGTGCCAAGAAAATATGTTCAAGCCACATGTGAACCGAAAAGGCGCAAATCAGCCCGCCCGATGATCAGCCTATTTGTTGTTTGCTGCTTCGCCAGTTTGATGGAACTTGTTGCTACATGTGCATGTTTATCCAAAATTTCAAGATTTCAGCCTATGTAGCTAAGCAGACTGTTTAGCATAAAGCAAGGCATGTTTTCTTGTGACTTTACTAGTTCATGAGTTTTAGTTTCAACATAGTAATACAAAGTTATAACACCAGCTTTAAATGAGAAACAAAACGTCTGTAGTAATTATGGGAATTAAAATTTAGATTATGACTCTATTTTTGTTTTCACTTTTATTATTTGAGACGAGCATCTGTCAAGGTAATCTTTAATTCATTATTAAGACGAGCATCTGTTAATGTTATCTTTATTATTTGAGACAGGTATCTTTTAGGGTAATTATTAACGTAGTTTTTGAGACGAGTGGCTGTCAAGGTAATCTTTAATTTATTATTTGAGACGAGCATCTTTCATAGTGATTTTTATTTTTTTATTTGAGACGAGTGGCTGTCAAGGTAATCTTTAATTTATCATTTGAGACGAGCATCTATCAAGGTAATCTTCTTGAAACCAATGGTAAAAAAAATTCCATTTTTTCTGTTTCTTCTCGTTCTTCTTCTTTTATTTGTTTTGTACTTGTTAAGCAACTTAAAATATGTCTATAGAATTACATGCCGAATTTACAACAATAACAACATTTTGGCCCAAATTACTTTCGTTGTTTTTCTTTTTTTCTTTTAAATATAAGTATTTCTTATTTGATTTCAGTGGATATAGTTTTTTTAAATGCCTTTAATGATGTAATTTGGATTCAAATTTTGCACATGCATACTGTACAAAATGTGCAAACTTGATTTGAGTCCAAAATTTCATCACTCAAGACATTTTGAAAAGAATTGGAGCGCGCAGTCGATGGGGCATTTGATAATAAATGCAAAATATTACCAACCAGCCCTTAAATTCGAAACGGACTCGTCAAATGATAAGGGGTGGAAAACCCATTCGCCTTAAGGACAATTTCGGGTAATACTTCCCACATTAAAGTATTTTAAAATCTTTGCATACAGTTTGTTTTATGTATGGACTGTCAAATTATGAAATAAAATGTATGTGTCACCACGCTCAATTTTTCATAATCTCACATGGAAGTTTTCAGCATTTTGCAAGTTTTCTGGAAAAAACCCAAGTCCTAAATATTAAGCTAAAATATTTGTAATCGCCATCCAGCTTCTTAATATTAATTTTAATTATTGCTTATGACCCCAAGCTTTCTAGAAAATGTGAATATTTATTTATGATCCCAAGCCGTGTCAAGATACTGCATGGTATATTTTGGTAATTCCCCCAAAAAGGATCTCGATTTTTAGAGTAAATTAATATTGAAAAATCTGACTTTTAAACATCTTAATTTTTGGGTTTTTTTTTTCATGGACTATCATTTGACATTTTAGAAGAAAGTAAAAAAAATCGGGGGTCACCAGACAATTTATCTTTCAGGAGGGCCAAATTTAACCCCACCCCCATACATTTCGAGGATAATTCAAGATTAAACGTTAAGGAGTGTCATTTTTGTCATTTATATAATTCCATATTACTTGTACGAAGTAATTTTGCATTACAAGGCCAAAATAGAAAAAAAGAAACAAAATTGTAATAAGTGCCCACCCGGGAATCGACCCTGGTCCTCTGGTTCCAAAGTCTGACACGCTAACCACAAGGCTACGATGTCAAGTCGCGTGCGGCTCGAAATATCTGTACATATTGGACAGACAATCCGAGTATCTGCCAAGCATACAGGGTAAAAACTTCGATTTTGTTTAAATTGTTGATGTCGCCTGTTCTATTTATCTGTATTTGGTAACTAGACGATCAGTTCTAATGAAGAGTCAATAGATATTTCGGGCACATTTTAGTTACTTTCGTCTGTCAAGAAAATGTGAAAATATCCTTCTGATATAAGAGTAAATGAAAACTGTATTGATCCGAAATCGTAAATGGTCGAAAAGACGTGACCCAGACGACTTTTCCTGTTTTCGACGCAGGAATGGTGCGCATGGGAATTACCCGAAATTGTTCTTAAATTGGTTACTGTAAACAACATAATATTAGCGGCATCAAAATTTGACGTTTTTAATTTGCGTTGTATAATTTTAGCGAAAGTTTCTGAATTTATTAATGTCCTTTAAAGGTATTATACGAGTATACTCTCATATAGGCTACTTTTAACCCTTAAAGCGCCAATCGCAACAAAATTCGTCTGCTTTTCTCGTCTGCTGATAATATTTTCAAATACATGATACAGTAAAACCTGTCTTAAGCAAAAATGACAAAACAAAGATCTTAATGACAAATGGTAGATTAATGAAGGTCGAAAGTATTGCAGAATGCTCCCATTGGAGTATACTTGTGACCAGCCTGAAGCGATAATCGGTCTTGAAAACCAATTTTTGGTCTACTTTTTGAGTGTCCGCCATGCTGCGCGGATCCAGATTTTTTTCGGGTAATTCGGGGGGGGGGGGGGTCCAGGCCCGACGGCCAGAAAACAGTCTGGACAACATAATTTTAGTCCTCAGCTTATTTTACAATTTACAGAGGGGGTCAAATGGGTTATTTACAGTGAAAACTATACTTTTCCAAGGATCCAGAGGGGGTCCAACATTTTCCAAGGGAGGGGGTCCAACTTTTTCCAGGCGGGTCCTATAGAAACCCATATAACTTGTGATTTTCCAGCGGGGTCCGGACCCACAGTCCCCCCTGGATCCGCACATGATCGGTCAAGACAGGGTTTACTGTATTTCAAAGGCGTCAAAAGGCGTTATTATGGGGTGAAGGGTTAAAGTAACGTTAATGCTTATCCATCTCCTATTTACAGGCATCTCTTGGCATCGATGGGAACGTCATGACCTGCTCAGTGGTTGGATATATACTGGCAATGTAGTTTACAACGATACCATATCTTTTGCACAATGTGCGCAGCAATGCAGCATTAGCACATATTGCCAGTCGTTCTTCTACAAATGGGTCGACGGAGAGTGCCTGTGCACTTCAACAATATATCAATACGGTTATCCTGGCATGTCGCTCTCGTCGAATACGGACTACTTCATAAATGGAGGTAAGATTTGAGAATTGCATCCAAAAATTGAGAAAATATAAACAGATCAGTTTTGACCAAACTGAATCATAGAAAAACATTTTTCTTTTACTCGATTTGACTAGCTTTTCATATACTTTCAACGCACAAATTACGCTCTAGGTTAAAATCACACAGATATCATAACCTCAAGTCCCTGTGATATTCGTAGGGGGTGGTCAAATGCCACAGGTACAGAATCAGTGTACACTTGATTACCATCCTATTGTTGGCACCCTCTTGATGATGGCAGTTATAATTGACTAAGTTTGCGCGTAGCGCAGTCGGTAACGTGTCTGGTAACAGATGCGAGTCTGACTGCAGATCCAGGGGTCGCGAGTTCGATCCCGGCCCAGTCCTATACTTTCGTGGAGATCGATCATGAAATAATTTCTACGATCAATTTCCTCCCTTCCGCTGAATCATTCAATAAGGGTTGTTGCCAGTTACAAGCAAAAGTATGTGTTAACTTCTTGTTCAAGCTTGCCCAGGAAAACGTGTTGGTTAGGTGAACTGACCGTCCCGGCATGACCATAGCTGTTGACTTGGGACGTAAAGCAACAAAACAACAATTTCCTTGAGTATGCACTAAAATGACACACCAAGCTCATCGCCATCTCCGGCGGAGATGGCGATGAGCTTGGATGTCGCAGTTAATAGCTCATCAGTTTTTTTTGAAACAGCTACTGATATTTCGGTTTCAAATGGCTTCGGTATTTTCAGACAGTAGACAACAACCCACTTTTGTTGAGTGCTGAAATATGGCAGGCTTTAATGAAAATCTTATACTTGTAGTTCTTCTCCTGTGCGGGGTATCCAATAAGCTTTGCCTATAAGATCTAACATTTTTCCCATTTTCACATAAAATGCCATTGAAATGCCTTCCCATTAATCATTTTCGCAAAACAAATGTGCCATTACCGTTTAAAGATTATGGGCAATTTTACCAAAATAGGGGAGTTTTATCACTCCATTTGAAACAATATATCACTTAACTGATTGCAAGACGCATGTACGAGTATACCCGTGATTTTAAACAAAACAAGGACTAAAATTCTGTCGTGGGGAAATTTTGCCAATACGTAAAAAAAGAAAGAAAAAAAGAAAGAAAGAAAAATATGATTGCCAATAACATGCGCAACATCGCAGTTTCAGATAACATACTCCGCCTATTTGTGTGAAGGGCCAGGTCTATTTTTAGGACAGCGTAGAGACAGGCATGGCTCTAAAGACATATGCGGTTATTTCCCATGCTCATATTTCCTGTGTCGGGAAACAGGGAAAGCTGGTCTTAGTCCTGTCTTTCGACCATTTATTAATTCGGTTCAAAACAGATTTCAGATACTCATATTTCAAATCTATATTCCGACGTTTTCGTGACAAAATAAAGTAGCTTAAATGTGTCTGAAATATCTATTTGACCTTTAATCAGAACTGATCGTCTCAGCACCAAATACAGATAAATAGATCAGGCAAAAACAAACGTTGTTATATGACTTCTATAAAAGACCTCCTCTGATTGGCTGAAACCAGCTTGCACTGGTTGTGACAGATCATGATGTCAAACAGTGATGAGCTAAAGACAGGTTAACAAGACAGTGTTGTCAGTCTTGACAGAGAGCTAAAAATAGATTGAACTAAATCTAGCCCAGGTTTTGTCAGTCCTAACAGAGAGCTAAAAATAGACATTGAAACACTGACTGGTTTCTTATGTATATTTCACAGGTAAAATGCTTGTTCATTTTAAGAGAACAGCATTTAACCCATTTATGCCGAATGGAATTTCCCATCGTTATCAATTGGAACAGTCCATTTCTGTTTAAAGGGATGTTAGGTGGTATTTTTCATTTTTATTCAGGTTTTAATAGAAAATTATGCAAGCAAACAGTGGAGACCTTGATCAGACGCCGCATTCTGTGGTATCTGATCTGGGTCTGCGCTATTTGCCTATGTCCTACATAAGGACGCTAGGCATATATGGGTTATAAATGCAATTATTTCGCTTATCTCATAAGAGTTGCAGAAATTTGGGAAGTAGATTGTTGAAATAATCTTCCTGGTGAAAGTGCACAAGGAACATCTGACTTGAGTAAATTTAGAAATATGAAAACACTTTAAATAAAACTAGGAAAAGAGAGACAGTGTCATATAACAAAACAATTGGTGCATTCTTTTTCGGTTAACTTCAGGATTAGTCAACACTCGAAAGTGATGTTCACCTCCGCTTCGCCTCGGTGAACATCACTGTTCTCAGGTTGACAAATCCTGATGTTAACCTCAAAAGAATGCATCAATTGTATAATGTATACATTTTCAAGTTTTAACCTTTTCAAGTTTTCCCCGGGTTACAAATACTATATTGGCCCGAGACTTGGGTTGTCTGGCCATTCTGAGCCGCGTGTGGCCTAGTGGCTAGCGTGTCGGCCTACGAAACCAGAGGCCACGGGTCGATTCCCAGGGTGGGCACGAATTTTCAGTGTATTTTTTCTTCTTCCCTTTATAGCATTTTAATGCTGAATTACTTCATAGAAAAGGGGCATTATTAAGATGACCGAAATTGTCAACCTTTAACTTGTTATATAGAATTATGCATGGAATCTATGGGGGTGGGGCTAGATTTGGCCCTCCAGAGAGATAATTAGTTTGGTGACCCCAGAGGAAGGCATCACCCACTATATTGGAGGTTTCAGAGCAACTTCCCAATAAACTGCGGCTGCTGTTAATGTTGTCGCCGTCGCCGTCGTCGTCGTTATTTTTTCTTCTCCTTCAGAAAATCCTTACATGTACAAATAAAATTCATTCCAGCAACAACAGATTTAACGAATACTACAACGTTGCCAGCTACAACGACTACCACAACGTTGCCACCTACAACGACTACAACTACGACTACTACAACAACAGCAACAACGACTACTACAACAACACCAACAACGACTACTACAACAACACCAACAACGACTACTACAACAACACCAACAACGACTACTACAACACCAACAACGACTACTACAACAACACCAACAACGACTACTACAACAACACCAACAACGACTACTACAACACCAACAACGACTACTACAACAACACAAATAACGACAACTACAACAACACCAACTACGACTACTACAACAACACCAACAACGACTACTACAACACCAACAACGACTACTACAACAACACCAACAACAACTACTACAACAACACCAACTACGACTACTACAACAACACCAACAACGACTACTACAACAACACCAACAACGACTACTACAACAACACCAACAACGACTACTAAAACAACACCAACAACGACTACTACAACAACACCAACAACGCCTACTACTACACCAACAACGACTACTACAACAACACCAACAACGACTACTACAACACCAACAACGACTACTACTACAACACCAACAACGACTACTACTACAACACCAACAACAACTACTACTACAACACCAACAACGACTACTACTACAACACCAACAACGACTACTACTACAACACCAACAACGACTACTACAACAACACCAACAACTACTACAACAACACCAACAACGACTACTACTACAACACCAACAACGACTACTACAACAACACCAACTACGACTACTACAACAACACCAACAACGACTACTACAACACCAACAACGACTACTACAACAACACCAACAACGACTACTACAACAACACCAACAACGACTACTACTACAACACCAACAACGACTACTACAACACCAACAACGACTACTACAACAACACCAACAACGACAACTACAACAACACCAACTACGACTACTACAACAACACCAACAACGACTACTACAACACCAACAACGACTACTACAACAACACCAACAACAACTACTACAACAACACCAACTACGACTACTACAACAACACCAACAACGACTACTACAACAACACCAACAACGACTACTACAACAACACCAACAACGACTACTAAAACAACACCAACAACGACTACTACAACAACACCAACAACGCCTACTACTACACCAACAACGACTACTACAACAACACCAACAACGACTACTACAACACCAACAACGACTACTACTACAACACCAACAACGACTACTACTACAACACCAACAACGACTACTACTACAACACCAACAACGACTACTACTACAACACCAACAACGACTACTACAACAACACCAACAACGACTACTACAACAACACCAACAACGACTACTACAACAACACCAACAACGACTACTAAAACAACACCAACAACGACTACTACAACAACACCAACAACGCCTACTACTACACCAACAACGACTACTACAACAACACCAACAACGACTACTACAACACCAACAACGACTACTACTACAACACCAACAACGACTACTACTACAACACCAACAACAACTACTACTACAACACCAACAACGACTACTACTACAACACCAACAACGACTACTACTACAACACCAACAACAACTATTACAACAACACCAACAACGACTACTACTACAACACCAACAACGACTACTACAACAACACCAACTACGACTACTACAACAACACCAACAACGACTACTACAACACCAACAACGACGACTACAACAACACCAACAACGACTACTACAACAACACCAACAACGACTACTACAACACCAACAACGACTACTACAACAACACCAACAACGACTACTACAACAACACCAACTACGACTACTACAACAACACCAACAACGACTACTACAACACCAACAACGACTACTACAACAACACCAACAACGACTACTACAACACCAACAACGACTACTACAACAACACCAACTACGACTACTACAACAACACCAACAACGACTACTACATCAACACCAACAACGACTACTACAACAACACCAACAACAACGACTACAACAACACCAACAACGACTACTACAACGTTGCCACCTACAACGACTACAACGACGACTACTACAACATTACCACCTACAACGACCACTGCTCCTGTTATCTGTCCCGATCACTATTACGAATACACTCCTCTAAATCTTTGCTGGTTTTACGAGGATAATGACAGAGAGTGGAATGAAGCACGCTCACGTTGTGCTGATGATGGCGCAGACTTAATGGTTCTGAATACACAAGCCATCGTAGATTATATGAAGACCCAGCTACCTAATGGTAAATACAGTGAACCCCTACAGTAAAACCTGTGTCAAATGTCCACTCTCAAAAAGACAGAAAATTAGTTTTCAATACCAATTATCGCTTAATGCAGGTCAAAAGTATTGCAGAATGCTCAGCATTCTGCAATACTTTTGACCTTCATTATCATAAAGATTTTTTTCTTCTATTTTTGCCGTTTTACACAGGGTTTACTATTTTTATATTAGGATGTAGTGACATAGCAAAACGACGAATTGCATCTTCATATTCTTTTTAGAATCATGTGTCATTTTGATATTCTGTGCCCCTTACAAGATTAACGATGGACCAGACCCCCAGATAAGAGTGCGTAATTGAACTTTTTTTTCCTTATTTCTCAACCAAAACATTTATTGTTGGTAATAAAAAGAAACGTCTCGATGAGACGGTTCTTTTGAGCACCCAAAACACACGTTTATACTGATTTATAAGAAGATAATCTCAATTTTACGCTAATTGATAGTTTACCAAATTACTCTGGCATTCATCGTCCGTCTGTCAACATTTTTTCAAACATCTTTTCTGAAATCACTGTGCCAATTGAATGCATAATTCACATGGATACGAGGGCTGTTCAAATATGAATGCAAGTAGCTTCATAACTTTCTTCACATATATGCTACGACAAGATGGCATACCTTTCTGGAAAGAACTATTTGTCGCCTTTAAAATGGTACCAAACATAAAGATACTCTCACTATATTTCTCGAGTTACAGACCAAAATATAAAGGCCATTCCTGTATACTGAAAATTGCAATCCACGTTTTGGTACATGTGCGGATATAGTGTCATATCTTTGTAAGTTTTAGACAAAATGGCACCAAGTTTTAGAGGCAATTTTAAGTTACAATCCAAAAGTTGCTTGCAGAAAAAAATTATATATAATCCTGTTTCAATCTCGAGTAAACAGGCACGTTTGTGACGTCATTAATTTTATGATAAACGTCGTTTTGGGGTGTCTACTGATGATGTAATAATGAACATCGCTGTGTCGTTTCATTGCGTGTTGCTGAAAACAGGCTAAATTTGTCATAAGGGAGTTTTCAAAACGCGCCGTCCTCTATTTACAGAGTAATCACATTTTATATCATTTTTCAAGCATTTTTCTGCTTCTTAATGACGTGTTTACATTAATTAAAGTAAGCTTAAACTGTCTAGTCTTTAAGACCAGGTGAATAATTTTATTGTAAATAATGCCTATTTTGGTAAAACTTAAAGTTTACGTTCAAATTTAGATTAAAACCACAATGTTATGGAAACAAAATTAAGTATAAGTTCTATAACCCCTTCACTTAAGGCATTTTCGAACTAATAAAAATGCTTTTCAGCGTTTAAAAATTACCCACTATCCATCAATAATTTGAAGCAACTACTCAGTATGAGCGCTAAACATATTGTATTTGAGTTAAAACTAGTTTAAATGTTGCTTCGTGCATTTTGGTAGAGATAAGTTTAACTGAAAACTGAAAGGTGGTGTTTTGTTTACCATTTATTTGCAAACATAAAGAGATTTTAGTGAAAACGATTCGTTGTAATTTAACAAAAGCATATCCGATCTTGACAAATTTCACAGAATCATTATATAAGAATATGGGGATACTTTCATAAAAATTTCAAGAAATTTCAACTGTCGTCTATATCACTTGTATATGTTCGAAGCATTGAGTTTGTTAGTATACTAACGTGACCCTCATTCAAAGGGCTATAGGCCGGGCCGCGTAGCGCAGTCGTTAACGTGTCTGGCTACAGATGCGTGTCTGACTGCAGATCCAGAGGTCGCGAGTTCGATCCCGGTCCGGTCCCATACTTTCGTGGAGATTGATCATGAAATCATTTCTACGGTCATTCTCCTCCCTTCCGCTGATTCATTCAAGAAGGGTTGTTGTCAGTTACAAGCGAAAGTATGAGCACCAATTACTGGTTAACCGCTTGTTCAAGCCTGCCCAGGAAAAAGTGTGATTAGGTGAACTGACCGTCCCGCAATGACTTGGGACGTAAAGCAACAAAACAAACAAACAAAGGGCTATAGATCGATAACTATACTGTATTTTTCTTTAGGTCTGTTGTCAGTTTAAAGGTGACATATAGTCTTTTATAGAAACATTAACCATTTTGTCGTAGCAAATATGTGAAGAAAGTAATGACGCTACTTGCATTCATATTTGAACAGCCCTCGTACTCGTTAAGATTGAGGATCAAAGTTTTGTTCAAATGGTCTTGGCCATTTGACAAAGCTAGTTGTCATGCCAACATACATGTATGTTAAAACCCCGTTAGTTTTTAGAACCAGAATGCTGATGACATTGGGTCTGATTTAGCTTTTAATAAAAAGTATCTTTAAACCCCAAACTGCCCCAGCCTCAAATTCTTCTCTCACTTTTTCCTCTGCCTCTGTTTGAGACAAGGAACAAGCGTCAACTTCATCCTTTGTTAAATCCTTACCATCTTTACATTCACAAACAATTGTTCCATCACAGTTCTCTCCATGCCAGTCAATTGATAGCTTTGCATTCCTTGGTAATCCCTTCACTGTTATGGGAAGAGTGCAAACTTGGGTTGTTGGAGTAAGGCCAGGCCCAGGGCACCTTTTGTTTGTAGTCGCACCATATTGTCAACGAGAAACACTAGATGGCACTCTCTTACAGATATTAAATGTTGAATTGGTCCTCGATCATTTGTTGCTTCATAGATCAGGGGATGCTTAGCAATATATGTTTTGAAGTAACATCGCTCTGGTGATGCAAGATTTTTCAGCTGAGACTCTGCAGAGTTTAAACTTCTTGTAATTCCAGCAGACTGTGTTACATTGAAAACACTAGTAACATTGTGATAGCTTACAACAAGCTCTGCTGTGTTACTCCAAAATATGCTTTACTAAGTGTATTAAATGAAGCTTCATATGTAGTTAGTAGTCGTGTTATTTTGCTGGCTGCCAAAGATGCATGTTCTTGAGACCTTTTGAAGCTAGCGTCACTTACAAATGCTTTTTGTAAATATAACCGGACAGGAAATGGTACATACAATTGCCATTCTTTAATTCTGTCAAACGTTGGCATTGTCAAAGGGTCCAATAACCATTTCTTATGCTCAAGAAAACATATTTCACACGGTATGGCGTCATTGTTTTCTTCAGTTTCTTCAAAATAATCTTCTGCTTCGTCTTGATTGTTGTGAATAAAAACAACGCTATCTGACAGTGTTTTAGTAAGAAAGCATCTCTTAACAAAAACCTGGGAACCTGTTCTGTTTCTTGAAATGAAGTTATTGTCCCTTTGGAAAGAAATACAACCCCTTTCATTAAAATGTGGTCCTTTAGTGATCCAATAAGTATTGTGGAAATGTTGTTTAAATCCAAAGGCTCCTTTTCATTGGACATCTCAATAAATATATGGGCAACTTATATTACATCCAACTGCAATAATAGTTTCAAAATAGTCAACATTGAATTATTATCTTAGTACTTTTGACAGTCCAGCTTCTATATGCTCAGGTAAGTGTGTTTTCTCAGCTATTTGAATTGTAATTCCCTCAATGGCAGCTGCAGTTAAAATTCTTTTCTTTTGGTAGGAACATGCATTTATATTCATTTTATTTGCTGCTTGGCCAATTTTTAAGCTGCTGACACAATCGACCCAGTAAGTCCATTTTCTCGATAATCGATTCTTTAATGCCAGGTTATCATCCTGAGATTCATCTTCTTGAAGACCAAAATTAAATTCTAAAAGTTTTATTCCGTTCCACTCTGTATCATTGAAACATGTTTTATAGTCCAACTGTAGATATGGAATTCTTTGTTCATTTAGAATGAAAGTGTTGTCAGGAACTAAACAATCAATTTCTGAGGACTTTGAAATCTGTGTATAGAGTTCAAAAAGACTTTGATGGACTTTAGTTTCTTTCTGTTTAGTGCCACGATCTGAAACTAGTGATTGAAATATCTCATCAACAATTCGTCTGCATACAGCGAAATCTCGTGAATGTATTTGACTACAGCTCCTAAGGCAAAATATGTTCTGTCTTAAAACTCATGAAATTCAAATTTGAGGACTTCATTCTTTATGTTTGTTCGTTTTGGTATCTCCTTTTTGTCTGTATCTTCATAGCTGGATTTAACAAACATATACAATTCATTCAGAACTACCCAGTAATTTGAGCTTAAAACAATATACAGCAAGATATTTTGGCGGTTTATTTTGATTTGAAATCCAACATAGCTACAGCTTCCTTCCATCATTGTGAGGGTTCTGAAGTAAATTTAAAGAAAATGTTTCTTTTCAGTCTAGGCTAATCACACACAGTGTATAATTTGTGCCCATTTACTGATAAAAAAACTATACTTTATTTTAGAATATGTACTAAAATATGGCTTTTACTAATGGCCTGGATCACAGTGGCTCAGTAGTAGAGAGCTTGATTTGCGATTGAAGGGTTGCGGGTTTGAGCTTCACCAATGACACTGAATTTGTGTCCTTGAGCAATGTACATTAATCCCATTGGTATCCTGGGTCAGGTGTGGTGCTTGACTGTATCGATTCCTGATCTTTGCCCTCTTTCTTACTTAGTACTTGTTTAACCAAGGAAGATCCCTTCCAACATGACTTCCAACATGACTGAAAAAGTGTTGACTGGGATGTAAAGAAAAAGCAAACAAACTTTATTAATGACATTTGAATTTCCCATAGTAGACAGGAAGGTAAATACCCATAGTCACCTTCACCTTGGGGGAAAAGCACTGAGATTTAGAAGTGCATCCGTTAGCTTTTAAAATGAATACCTATCAGGCACATATTTTTGTACATTTAATGCTTTACAGACACAAGTATGTTGCAGTTTGAATGAATGTAGCTTAATCAAATAAATTTCGGACAATTGGAAAGCGTTTCATGTCCAGTAACAAGAATGTTACTTTATAACATCATAAAAAATGCATATGCTTTGATTGGTAAAATTAATATGATTAATGTTACACTTTGTCATTCTCAAATCGTCATCATATGGAAGAAGGGATCCTTCCGCAATGCTAAGAACCCCCACCCCACAAAAAACAACTCTTGATTCAAACCCCATATATGCATTGTCCTATATACACTGAGCTAAACCTTACTTTAAATTTTCATTTTGTTCAAAGCACATTATCACAGCAGTTTTAAAATGCCATACATTGTACAATTTGTGCATGCAATGCTCCCCAAAAACATATCAGATGCATTCAGAGAGCTTTAACAACCTAGCAAAGCATTAACATATAAAACTCAGTTTCAAGATAATGATTTGTAAACATGGCAATGAAATAATACAATTTAAGAGCAGCTTTGTGTATCTAAATGGTCAAGTTTTAGATATTGAAAGCGAAGGGGGTTCTAAGGGGCAACTTACAATCCTGCTGCAATTCTTATGCAAAATGAAATAAATTATGCCGATAAGTATTCAAGTAATCAATGTGGCTAGCATTATGTGTGGATTTGTGTACACTTATACGGATGCCATAGTGCGTCATATATATCACATTCATGTCAATTAATATACTCACCATTCTATCCACCAATTATAATTTATTTTCTTTGATGACATCTGCCAAGGTCTTGCAACATGGGAAAATGGTTTCTATCAGAAAAGAAAAAAATAATAGAAGATTTAAGATTTATCTCCATTATTGATTGCTAAAACTTGTATCAATTTTAGCCACTTTCTCATAAGACTAAACGTATCATGCAATTTTAATAAAGCGATGCTTCGCTCGGCATATAATCAAATGAACATTAATTTTGCTACTATTAGTATGGCCTTTAGTCAAAATACAAATTCAAATATAAAAGTTTAACATACAGCAGATTCAAGGGCAAAGATTTGGTACCAGTAAAATGTATTTAAGCCCACCTCCTCCCCCCCCCCAGTGGCTTTGGCTACTGCCCTTTCTAAGGCGGTGGTTCTGTTGGTGTTGACTTGGTGTTTATTGTTACTCACCTTGTGGGAGTCTGTAATTGTTCTATGTTTTGTTGTACGTCACTTTATGTCCATTCTATATAGTTTTGCAATCATCTTGATGGGGAAGAGAGAGCTGGTTGCTTTGCTCAGTTTGTCTTCCTGGTGTCTCGTGATTGTTGTGTGGCTCTTCCTCGCCGTGCCATGGGTTTGTCTGCAGTTTGTGATTGTGGTATTTCCTGATCATGCTCGTGTACTATTTTAGATCTGCAGTCAGCGTTGTTTTGAAAATAATTAACATTTTAGCCATACCTAAATGAAAACTCTCAAAATATGATTTGTATTTTCTTATTGGCTAAACCTGGATTGTTTTATTATTAAAGCTTCTGAAAAAGCATTTTTCAATATGTTCTTAATACCAAAGTATTGAAAACTTTGGTTTGTTTGATTTGTTTTTTATTTTTTATTTTTGGGACGGGTCTTCCTTGGTTACCAATGCTAAGCAAGGATTAATGTGTCTTGTTCAAGAATACAACATGGCATAACATAGTGATGCACGTGAGGCTCGAACCCGCAACCCTCAGTAGATATCAAATATAATCTGGCTAGATTAGCACTTGAACAAACTTTAAGAGAAGCTTTTTTAAAGGTACATGTATTAGGGTGGCATGGAAATTAAAAAAATGCTAAATTTGAATCCACAATCCCAAAATGTTTGCACAATGGTCTACCAATTTACCACTGTGCTGAGACGACAACGTTAAATCTTAATGATAATAAAAGATAATATATACATTTGCAAAACTGTGTGTCCCGTTACAATAATTATCAAAACATGGTTTGATGTCACTGCCAACATACCATAAAACCACGGTACTTGCATTGTCTTTGCAGGTACATTTTGTTTGATTTGATTCTTTTCGTCCGATCAACAATCCTTCAGTTAAACAGGGACAGATCTTCCTGGGTTGAACCAGTACTAAGCTAGGATAAATGTGTCTTGCTCAAGGACCACAACGCAGTGACGCCGATGAGGCTCCAACCCGCGGCCTCTCGGTCTCGAGTCAAGCACTCTACCACTGAGCCACTGCGCTCCCACACGTAGGTACGTCCCAGGCTAGTTTATATTCTATAAATTCCCTCGAACAGCTTAGGTCATATGGAGACAAGACCAAGGTCCCTTAGCTTCAATTACTAGTTTCGTCTGATTACAGGCGTTGCAAACAGTTTGGACCCTGATCAGGTCCGACAAATACCACAGCCTTGATCTGGGGCCAATTTGTTTGATGCAATTCACCAGTTGGTAGTGTTTTCGACTGCAGATCTAAGGATCCCAAGTTTGATCCCTGTCTTATACTTTCGTGACTACAATTTCTCCGGTCATTTTCCTCCTTCCGCTGATTCAAGAAGGGACAAGCGAAAGTATGCCCCCAAAGTACTCAGTTCAATGGCCTTGTCAAGCTTGTCCAAGAAAAAGTGTGGTTACGTGTACTCAACATGACCATAGCTGTTGACTGGGACATCAAACCAATTGATGAAATGATCAACAAGTTTTATATTTGGGAAAGAATCTGCATGGGACCAATTATATTAAGATAACATGTACCTCATCAGGGTCCGTACTTTTTAAACCATCAACTCTGTGCACCGTATTGACTCCTTATAACAGTAATGACGACTGCATTAAATGTTAAATCATATTGACTCCTTATAACAGTAATGACGACTGCATTAAATGTTAAATCATTGCATCAGGGTCTACATTGTTTGTTTAGACATAAACAATCTTTCATTCCCAGTTTATGGTACATAATCAGGGGCATATAGCTTGTCTAAAATATACGCAGTCAATGCGTGTTTTATGCAAAAAAGGAGAAATCAAGAAAACAAATCCAAAAAGGGGGTAGGGAGCGCAGTGGCTCAGTGGTAGAGTGCTAGACTTGAGACTGAGAGGCCGCGGGTTCGAGCCTCACCGGCGTCACTGCGTTGAGGTCCTTGAGCAAGACACATTTATCATAGCTTAGTTCAACACAGGAAGGCCCGTCCCTGTTTAACTGAAAGATTGTCGATGGGGCGAAAAGAATCAAATCAAACAAAACAAAACAAACCAAAAAGGGGGCATTTGCAAGTAGCATAGACCCAGATGAGACACCATGACGTCTCATCAGGGTCTGCGCTATTTGAAATGCTTATCATATTTTGATAACGATTTACAATACTAAATATGAGCCGTGACGTGATTTCCAACAATGTGGCATTTTGAAATTTGTAGATTCAGTCAGTAGCTTAAAGCTGCATACTCTGTAACTATGAACATTTTTCGAAAAAAAAATATTTTCTTTTTAAATCATTTGCAAAAGTAGAATAAAGTTATGTTGTTACAATAAATCTAATTTCTACAGTTGAAAACTGCATGAAAAAGTGAATTATCTTATAAAAACAGGTGTATTTTCTCTTGTTTGTAATTATTTGCGTCCCTCCAATAATTCTAGACAGTTAATTTTTAACATAAATGCTATTGTTTTGGCACTAATAATTTGTTAATTATTACGAAAAAGGTAAAATGTACACCTGAATTTTAGTATTTTTACTGTGTTCTTGAAAAATAGAAACATTATTTTTAAGATGAAAATATCAAAAGTTACAGATTATGCAGCTTTAACACTCATAGAATATTCAAGTGGCTAACAATGGCTCTGATCAGACTGCATATGCGCAGGCTGGTCTGAGCCTTTGCTGGTTGCACATACCACATTGTTGGAAATCGAATGCCGTGGCTCATATTATATGAATCAGGACCACCATGATCATATTAATTCTTATCAAAATTGGAATTAGACACATTATTATTGCTTTTCACACACATTTTGCATGCGAATAATCAAGAAATCTTCAAAACTTGACAATATCATATTTTCGGCTCAAATGAGTACGCAAAGGTGCTTTTGCGTATATGGTAGTTACACCATGATAATGTACCAAACCTGATCAAACCTGATAAAGAATCCATTAAATGGTACACGGAAACAGGGTAGACACTGATATAATGCACTCACTATTTGTCAAAGTATTAGCTGTCTACCGGTATCCAGGATAAAAATGTTTTACAAACTGTTTGTAAAGCTTTTACAGCCCCACCACACCCATCCTCACACCCCTATACATGCATAAATACATACATACATACAAATAACATCAGACAGGAGGAGATGTCCTTTGAAGGAAGTATGAACCAAGAGTTCATAAGCAGCGTGATAATGCTTAATGGATCTACAACAACAACAACAAGTATCACAAAAGCTTATCGTGAGCCTACGGCTCAGGTGAGCTAAAAGGCTGCAAAACCCCATATAAGGTATCATGGATACATCAAACAATATAGCCAACCATTGTATTGTAGTCGGATAATTGTAGGTCATGTTCATGCAAATGGTTTTCTCAAAAGTTCACCCAGCGTGTCACAGAACTGTTAACGGTATCAAACCAGGAAGTAACTCTAAAAAGACTGATAAGCATGCTGCCTATTGCTCAAAAGCTGTATGTTGGGGCGTAAAGTGATCTATGTGAGATGTATAAGTTGTTCATACAACAATGCAGCCAAAAGTATCCGTCTCCTTGACAAAAAAGCATTTCTTGTTTATACAGAAAAATTTTCATGCTAGTAAAAGATTTTGAAAGATATATCCCCTTAAGAATATTGTGATATTTACCTTGTTTTGTGATATATTCGACCCAGTTTGGTCTCTTCTAAAGTATTGGGAAAATGTGAACTTTGATATTACCATAAATTTGAATTTTGCGTTCGCATTTTTTTTTTATTTAATTCGAATTAAAATGAACGCAATTTTATTACAAAAATGACGTTAATATTTGTTGAAATTTTAAAATGATCTGACCAGTATTAACGAAGATATGAGCTGATTTATATGTGCACACTTATAAGTGTTGGTAAGTGTACTGTATATAGTACAGTCGATGTTTAAGTGTCAACATTCTGAGTTCAATTAAAACACACTTTTCTGCACAATACCAATGTCTGACCTTTCTACACAACCCAAGAGGTCAGTGGTGTGCTCAAGGCCAATCAGTTTGCTTGCATGTTGTTCGACACTTCTTTCCCTTTAATTTGATGTGCAATCTAACCACTTTGAGAAAAAATGTTTTGACCTTTTGACCCACCAAGGGGTCGAGTGTGTGTAAAAGGACAGAATGATGGTTTGCAATGGTGCTCTATGCTTCATTCCCATTAACTTGATATACGATACAATGCAACCTGACTAATTTAGAAAAGAAGAAAAAATGACCTTTTGACCTCACCCCAGGGGGTAGAGGGTGTGTGAATGGTCAAAGTATTTACTAGCATGCCATCGAATGCTTCATTTCCTTTAAATTGATATGCAACATGGCCATATTCTGAAAAAAAATGTGTTTTTTTCATCGACCCAACCCCCTAGGTCCACGCATGGGATCAGACCCTGGCTTTCAACTGACTTAGTTATTGGAAATTTCAAATATTTGACTTTTGACCCCGCCTATGCATATCATTTTATAGTCAGGTGGTGGGGGATGACTTTTTGGCCTTATCGTGCTTATCTACCTTGGCAACCATGGCTAATAGTGAGAAGTTGTTAGATATAATAGCTTTGGGGAATTGTGAACTTCCTTACTCAAAAAGCTAATATAGCTTTTGCACTATACCCATCTTTTATAAAAGAGGGGGCTCCTGAGTAGGGACCATCTTAGCCCAAGTGTCATAGTTTGAACAAACTTGGTAGAGGTCTACTTTGTGATGCTACATACTAAATATCAAGGCTCTATGCCTTGTGGTTCCAGGCATTTTTTATGTTTTCCCTATAAAGTGTATGTAAACATGCGTCCCCCAGGAGCTCCATGGGTATAATCTGAATATTTACATTTCCACTGCGAGTCTTTACATGATCCTCTACATTTGAGATGTGGTTCATACCTTCATGAATAAATCGATTTAAGCCACACCCACATACGCGCCATTTGAGCTGGCTAACGTCAAGTCCATTGAATAACGTTGCTTGTTTACTGACGTTTGCGTGACGTTAAACACGTATCGCCATGACGTTAAGCGCGGAAATTCGGCGGTTTGGCTATTCCAAACCCTACGTTATGTCTGATTTAATTCAAAATATCTGGAAAACCAGCCAAGCTAGGTGAAAATTGAAAATTGAAACTTGACTAATAATATAAAATGTAAATATAAGTAATAAATTCAATTTTTGGAATGTTCATGGAATCATGCATACTTCGGGTCTCTTGCAAAGTAAGTGAAGTCCGAAGATTTTTGGAATGTTCATGGAATCATGAATACTTCGGGTCTCTTGCAAAGTAAGTGAAGCCCGGGCTTCACTTACTTTGCAAGAGACCCGAAGTATTCATGATTCCATGAACATTCCAAAAATTGAATTCATTTCTTATATGAACTTGGTAGGTGATGCTACATATCAAATATTAAGTCTGTCGTTGACAGGAAGCGCTCAATCACGCACTGACCTGTCGCCTTTCGCTCTGTACACACTGGGATTGAACCACCAATCACCCGCCATTTTTATTAAAATTTATTATGCGTTCCTACTTGCAAGACTCAGGGCTTATTTACTAAAATAGAAATGGCAAACTTTCAAAAATTGGTCTTTCTGCGATTTTTAACTATAAATTCTGTTACTACGGGAGCGCGAAAATTGAAAGGGACTAACTAGACATGGCTAGTACCGATAATTAAAAGCGCGAAATGCGAGAGCCGTAGATGAGATATCGTCAGGTCTCGCGAGAATGCTAGGCGGATGGTTTCAGACAAGAAGAATTTTTAAGTTTTCAATTTAGAAAAATTATTTAGCCCATGTGATCTAGATATGCAAAGGACTGGCATTTTTTTGAACAATTATTGAAGAGAGCCATATAAGGATCATTCCTTCCAAGTTTGGTAAAAATGCAGCCAGTGGTTTAGGAGGAGATGTCCCTTGAAGGAAGTATCACAAAAGCTCATCATGAGCATACGGCTCAGGTGAGCTAAAAGGCTGCAAAACCCCATATAAGGTATCTTGGATACATCAAACAATATAACCAAACATTATCTAAAAGCCATTTCTTGCACACCAGATAAGGATATCTCAGATTTTACCATGGGATAGAAAATCTTATCTTACCCATGCTATCTTACCCAGGACGTCAAGTAACGTAATCATATGAAATTGCATCTTAGCGTATTCAGGGGGACTTCTGGAAGCTTTTTTTTCGCTAGAGGCAAAATATTTACAGCATCTATCGGCCAGTTAATTCATTTTAAATATATATAACAGTGGTGAGCAAGAAAAAAATCTATTATTTGTGTGAGGAAAATCCGTCCCTCGGGATCACCGTTTGTCATCACTCGGCAAGCCTCGTGATGCCAAACGGCGTTCATCGGGAGGGATTTTTCTATCCTACCCTCACACTTATGATAAATTCTTACAATATGCCGACTACTACTACATGTTCTATGGCTAATTCTTTTTTTTTTGTCATGTATATCTTTATTTAGAATAGCATTTACACATCACAAACATAATTTATACAAACATATTATCATAATAGTTACTTGATCTGGAGTACTGTATCACGTCGAGTGGATGAGGTCATACCATCGGATCACCCAAGACGCGTAGCGTCGAGGGTGATCCAATGGTATGGCCTCTTCCACGAGACGTGATACTGTACGCCATATCAAGTTACTATTGTGATAATATGTTTATTATATGCCTTTTTTCTGACATTCTTTCTGATTTTAAAACCTGTTTTGGTCTTTAATCCCGAAAAATTGCGGGAATGTTTGCCATAACATTACGTTCCTTGACGTCACGTAAATATGTTTTCCGTCTCTGGTTCCATGCTTGCAATTTACTTTACGTAACGTCGCCGCTAAAGCAGGTAACCGACGTTAGCCTCGTTTTAAAGGATAGTGATATGGATTCAGAAAACCTCAGTTCGTTGATCCGGCTTTCTGTATCAGATGGCCAGAAAACAGACCGTTCTAAAGTCGTATCAGTTATAGGTATATAATAATATTGATACATAATGTTCAACACTGCTCAACAAAAAATTTGCACAAGTCATAAAGATTAATTTATACGTGAGCAAATTATTTCGTTATGAAATATCTAATGAAAAATTAAGGCCGTCTAAATAGAGCCTTTGAATAAAACGTTGAGTCTCTGGAACCACTAACGTCTTTTTATAATGGCGTTTGCAAAGTAAAAAAAGAGGGCAAAGATCAGGAATGGATACAATCAAGCACCAAACCTGACCCAGGATACCAATGGGAAAGTGACAACTTCACAATTAGACATCACAAACGAGAGCCAAGAGGTCAGCCCTTTCCCAGCAGGTGACCACAAGGCATCAACATTCAGACGTGCATGAAAGCATAACAAAACAAGACAGAAATAACATAAATGATCCATTAAAGAAGTACCGCTTTGGAACGTTCAGTAAAATATTTTACTGGAGGGCTTAAACCGGTTTAACGATGCACCAACCTCACCTTTAAGTTCAGATGTGGATCCAAGACACATAGATGTTTGGTTTGCATGAAAGACCCCTAACTTATCAATGGATCCTCTCCTAGAACATATAAATCAAGATATAAAAAGGAGATAAAGCAAAGATAAGGACTCAACAGTAAATAAAACTGAATACCGGAGCAAAAGAAATGCAACAGGTAAGCCCCGGTGGGCCTGACAACAGCCAAAGCATCAGGCCCCTATCAGCTCATCAATAGATAAGTCTTTAAATTGGAAAGAGAAAGAGGTAAATAAATAAGTATATAATAATTGAAACCTGTATTCTTTGACTTTCCGCTTACTGTATAGGCGGCGCCTCATGAATGCGTAATTAGGACTGGTCAACCTTAGACATAGGTAAAAGCTGAAAATGAGGCGTGGTTTTATTCAAAAGTAACTGTATCATCTCGCACCATTATCTCTGTATAGACGCGAAACCGTGACATTAGTTAGTCCTTAAAACGCCACCAAAATAACTGCATCTGAAAATGTCTATTTAACATAAGCATAGAGACAAACATTGTGGTCCCATATCAGACTGCTCCAACAGGAGCAGTCTGATCTGGGTCCACACTGTTTGTCTACGAGGCTTCAAATAATTTAGTGAATGACAAAAACATACATTTTGCGATTATGCGCTTTAAGGGTTAATAAATGTGAGTTCAGTGTGTATACGGTTAGGATTTGCATGAAATGCACGCACGTTTGCGCGGCCCAAAAAGCTTATTAACTCTTTACCGAATTAAAAATAAAACCTGATTTCCCTTCCTTAGCAGATGAACTAGCCGAACCACGCCCAGATATGAATATTAAAGTTGCCGCCTTTACAGTAAGCAAAAAGTCTATTAATATCTATCCGCATTAAGCATAACACATGTCTCTCAAAGTGCTTTGACTGGGCAAATGCCGTTGTAAGATGCTTAAAAGATATGAACAATATTAATTGGTTATTGCTTGGATCTGATATACTTGCGCTGAAAACAGTAGATATACATTTTTGAGAGAAGCAAGCATTTTATTTGGAAGGATATCTTATTGCGCTGGAGAAACAAATTACATTGTTATAAGAAAGTACCTAGGAAACCCCATTTCTGATTATGATAGTCAAGTTTAGCTTTAGACAAGGCATTGTAATGTTCTATTTCTTTTCTTTGTTTAAGTATCTTTTAAAACCTTCAAAAATTGTTTTTGTTGTTTGTATTTTGATGTATAAATGTAGTATTTAGCTAAAAAAAATTTTAATTAATCATTTCGATTTTCATACTATTACGATTTAGCATTCAAAAACTTATATATTCAGATAGGAAATGTCAACTCACATATTTTGGTCATTTAGAAAATTTCTTTTGTGCAATCCAAACTCTTGAGAATATTAACAATCCCAGAATAAGTGTACATTGTTCTCTTCTTGCATGGTACAGAAATCGCATAGTACTGTCGGTGCTATTTTGCATTTAAATAAATTTCCGTTGTTCGATACAATGCCCATTAAATATTTATATTGAAAATTTCTTAATTTTACGTCATTTGTTCATCGAAACGCCATCAAGTATGCAGAGTCCCAAACGCTATTTTGACCTAAAATTCGTTTGTCCATTTAATTTCTGACTTTTTATTGCTGTTATCATGAGTTTGTGATTGAGTACTGTATAAAAACGTGGTTATTTTATTTTATGTTGTATTCAATATATTAAGTATTTTGTTTGTTTATTTGGTTCCTGTGTAAGTGGGTTTCCCTCTCCAGTCTTCATGAATGTTATTAACAATGTGGTTATATTTAAGAAAATCTTTCGCAGATATGTCGTATAAATTTTGCAGTTCTTAAAAGTTATAAAATTAATTGCTTTATTCTGTAATCATATATGTGCTCTATGTATTTGATGCCTTTTTCCTGCCATTGTTTATAGTATGGAATAGAATTGGAACCTTTAATGTCGGAATTGTTCCATATAATTTGTTTGGATATACTTTTTTGCGTTTCGCTATGCTTTATTTTACGCCATGCAATCAGTATATCTTTTAAAAATACATTGTTTTTATATATAATCGTACAATCGCTTCCTTTAAATTACATTCTAATATGAGCTTGCCCCCATTTTTATCAATGTTTTGTTGACAGAAGGTTTTCCAAATTCAGGATTCACTTTCGGTTTCAAAAATTCATTTAACCAACTTCACACTGGTAAATGTTTACGTCGATTTGGTGGTATTTACGCATATTGCCGGTACTTCATAAACCGGAAGTGGTAGATATTAGTGTTAATACTATATAGAAAAACATGCCATATGCCTAAAGGACTATAGAATTAGATCATTTTTAAGTATTTGGCATATAAATGGCGATTTATGTTAGCATTTAGGAATAGATTCGAGTACCGATCTGGATGATCGGTACTCGAATCTATTCCTAAATGCTTACATAAATCGCCATGCACATACTGAATACTTAAAACTGATCTAATTCTATAGTCCTTTAGGCATATGGCATGTTTTTCTATATAATATTAACACCAATATCTACCACTTCCGGTTTATGAAGTACCGGCAATACGCGTAAATACCACCAAATCGACGTATACATTTACCAGTGTGAACTTGCTTTTAGTGAATGAATAAAGTGTTCTAAATTTAAATCTAAGACATTTTTATAATCTTGATATAATCTAGTTCTTTGAATTTTGTCTGGTTTTGAATCCCATATGAATGAAAATATTTCAGAATTTAACTTGTTTATTGTTTGTTAGGTAGTGTCAGGTAAAACTGTAAAAGGGTATATTAACTTTGGAAGTGCATATATAATTATAGCCATTAATGTCAATTTTCTGTGACTTCAGAGTTTCAAACAGTTGCTAAATTCACACAAAACTGGCAGAAGATTATATTCTTGCATGCGCTTGCTCTCAGAAAAAAGTTATAAAGTTTTAGCTGATTCAGAAGACCAGAAAAATTTCAGTAATTTCATGTATTCAATTTTATTATTTCTTAAGGATCCTATTCGTAATACAGTGGTTTATATGTTATTGCGCTTTAAACCTGATATTGATTTAAAAGTTTCTAATATATTAATGAGCTCATTGCATGATTTAAAAGAACCATCCAGTGCAAACGTAGCGTCATCTGCAAACAGTGTACTCTTAAAGTCTTTATCAAATATTGGCATTCCTTTGAAGTAAGTAAGGGTGCAAAGATCAGGAATCGATACAATCAAGTACCATACCTTAATTCAACACTCGTAACGTTGCGTAAAAGATGGTAAAATCTTGATGTTTTCACACCAAAAATGTGATTTTAAGTAATTTTAATGTCATGTGATAAAAAGATTCTAACATTCGCGCTCTTGTATTATAGAAATTATTAAACTCGTTGCGAAAAAAAGAGCTAAAATGCTCTGCAAGCCTCGCTTTTTATCTCTTTTTCCTAACTCGTTTAATAAAACCAAAAAAAAACATGAGCAATCATGTAAGATCCTCTATTTATTTTTCAGTCTATGCATATATAGTATGGGTCGGAGCGGATGATCAAGCAAGCGAAGGGAACTATAAGTGGATAGATGGGTCTACCTTCGGAGGAAACTGGGTCAATGGAAATCCCAGTTCGCTCTCCTCTGCTGACTGCCTGTCAATGCAACAACAGTATAATTACGACTTTCAGAACCATGTTTGCACCAACAGATATCATTATTTGTGTCAAATTCGATAAAAGGGAGTGAGACCAGGCCGTAACAAAAAACTTTTTCTTATTACTCCGACGACCAAAATATATGTTGTGGGTGCTCAAAAGAACCGTCTCAGTGGGTGCTCAAAAGAACCGTCTCAGTGAGACGGTTCTTTTGAGCACCCAAAACATATGTTTAAACTGTTGGGTAAGAAAATATTTACAATTTTTCGCTCAAAAATTGTGTTTATCTGGAACCTATATACTGACCCACACTTCCAACGCAAAAATGGATTAGTTTTTTCATAACATATATAACTTCGTCCACAATCAAGCGTAAAAATGTTTCCCGAGTTGTACAGGCTACGCAAAAATGGTTTTTCTAACATATACACATGTACCAGTATTTGTTGAAGCTTGATAAAATGGCTAATTGATTGGTATTACTTGACTTTTCGCTTACTGTAAAGGCGGCGCCTCATGAATGCGTAATTAGGACTAGTCAACCTTAGACACAGGCTAAAGCTGAAAAGGAGGCGTGGTTTTATTCAAAAATAACTGTATTATCGTGTGCCACGACCTCAGTCATTATTTAGTCCATAAAACGTCAGCAAAATAACTGCATCTGACATAAGCAGGGAGTCAAACATTGTGGACCCAGATCAGACTGCTTCTACAGGAGCAGTCTGATCTGGGTCCACACTGTTTATCTTTGAGGCTTCAAATAGTTTAGTGGACGACAAACAACATACATTTTGTGATTATACGCTTTAAGGGTTAATAAATGTGAGTTCAGTGTGTATACGGTTAGGATTTTTATGAAATGCATGCACGTTTGCGCGGCTCAAAAAGTTTATCAACTCTGTACCAAATTATAAATAAAACCTATAAAGGCGGCAACTTTAATATTCAAATCTGGGTGTGGTTCGGTTATTTCATCTACTAAGGAAGGGAAATCAGGTTTTATTTATAATTTGGTAAAGAGTTAATAAGCTTTTTGAGCCAAGCAAACGTGCGAGCATTTCATGAAAAATCCTAACCGTATACACACTGAACTCACATTAATTTTATTAACCCTTAAAGCGCATAAACACAAAATGTACGTTTTTGTCGTTCACTAAACTATTTGAAGCCTCATAGACAAACAGTGTGGACACAGTTCAGACTGCTCCTACGCTCCTGTAGGAGCAGTCTGATCTGGGTACAATGTTTGCCTCTATGCTTATGTTCAATAGACATTTTCAGATGCAGGTATTTTGCTGGCGTTTTAAGAACTAAATAATGTGTTTTGCGTCTATACTGAGATAATGGCGCAAGATGATAAGTTACTTTTGAATAAAACCACGCCTCATTTTCAGCTTTTACCTATGCCTTAGGTTGACCAGTCCTAATTACGCATTCATGAGGCGGCGCCTTTACAGTAAGCGAAAAGTCAAAGAATATAGTGATAAATTCAACAATACCATGTCTGGAGTTAAATCTATACTCAATTTTGCGTTGGAAGTGTGGGTCAGTATAGATAGAACTATTGGCATGAGTAGTAATGGGCGGCACTATGGGCTCAAAATTTTTAAGCCTGAAAAGAACTTAGAATTTTTCAGGCTAAAATTTTGAGCCCATAGATGCCGCCCCTGGTCGACTTGAGTGACTAGCTGTGAATAACTTAGTTTATTTAAGGGGTATTTTGGTTGGGCTTATGATTGTGATAGTTTCCTGGTCATATTCACTGGTTGGGTTGTGATTATGATAGTTTCCTGGGATGTGAATAATTATGACATTTGCAAGTCTGTATTCTGTGTTTGAATAAAAAGTCAGGAGGAGTCATGTGTCTCATTCCATTCTGGGATAGGATGACTCTGGCATAGTTATAGCTGAACCACATCCCGATATCTCTGTCATTCTGGTATAAATCATCTCCAGTTCCATATAGTTCTTGATGAATGGCTGTGTTTAGATCTAGTCCTTTGTTGAGCTGGTGAATGATGTAGATACACCACATTCCACATACTTTGCTCCATGGACTCTGTAAACATTCTGTATTATGGATCCATCTTGTAGAGTTTCTTTCAATAAATGGTAGAACATATTGCTCTTCTGGTGGTCTTCCATATGAATCGAAGTAGATAACTTGATCTCTTCTGAAGTAGATAGCCTACCAATGTTCTCCTGGATCTGTGGATATATCTGTATTCACAATGAAAGCCTTCATATCCAGTGGTTTTTTTCTCTGGTAGTAAATCCTTGGCACATACTTCTCCTTTCACAGGTATATTGTTTTTGACTTTTATAAGTACAACAGTGTTCATTTTTATTCTGTTTCTGGGTTCTCGTTTTCGTCAGTTTCCTTTTCTTCATAGGATTCTATGAGTTTCTTGGTCCAGTACGTCTTCCACTGTTCTGTTAAGTCACTTTGATTTTTCTTTAAGTACTGCCAGTTTTTATAGGCTTCTTGATTTTCTTCTGGCGTCAGGTGATTGGTCCCTGTTGTAAAGTCCATAGGGTGTCGCAAACTGTCGCCATACAGATAGTTCCAGATTCTATTGTCAAAGTCTTTCATCACATCATAGATGTTTAGGCCCTCTAAGGCTGGATCATGACATCCATAACCTTCAATCCATTCTCTTGGAGAAGTCCATAGACAGATATCGTGGTATTTCTGACTTGGGTGGTTCATTTTGCATCCATGACATTCATGCTTCGCACAGTCTCCAACTGCCATCTTTAGACAAGTCAATATAGCTTGTTTTAGAAGAGTCTTCATAACACAATCATATCCTCATTGTCTTCTACTTCTTTCTGTAAGGCACTCTTCTCATCTGTTGGCTGGACTGTTGCACTGTATGCATCTGTTTGGTACATCAAGTCCTGTTCAATGAAGTATCCTGCATTCATCTTTAGTAATCTGTGGTAACTTCTCTAAGTCCGTTGATTTCTATCAGGTTGTCAAACTCTGCATGCACAAGCACGTTGATCGTCTTGGCAAGTGATGTTGCAAACTGAAGCTCCAATCTGAGGTTCCCAGTTTTTATAAGGTGCAAATGAGACTGATGGGCTGCTTGATCTGGTGTCAAATCACATCCCCAAAAGCAGTAACCTCCTTTGTAATCTTCATAATCAATGTTGCAATTTTGGACCTGATTCTGACTTGCTAATGCTTGGTAAACTGATAGGAAAGATCTGAGATACTGATCATTTCCAAATCTAGGTTCAAATGGTTTTCAATAGACACTATGTCCATCACAAGTGACATCCATTTTACTTAGAGTGAAATGTTGGAAAAAGAAAGGATTAGTATTCAAATTCCCATTAAATGCCTTATTTGTTTCTAAACCAATAAAAACTCGTTTTGGAAGTTGACCTTTGAGAAGATGATCTTCAATTTTAGATCTTGTGCCACTACTGATTGTAAACGTTTTGACTTCAACTCTTCTGATTGGAAATTTAGCATTATGATGAGCAAAAGTTTGATTCAGTTCATTACTTATGGCCGGTAGAAGCTGAACATTTCGTACTCTCAAGATAGCGGTATCAATTTTGATTTTTGCAGGACAATCCTCACTCATCAAACAAAACTGAGGAGATGATCGATTGAGTCTAAGTTTGAATTCTAAGCCATTAGGTAAATATTTCTCTTGCATAGCTAGATCCAAATGTAATTTACCCTGAAGCTCCACGGATTTGCTTTTTGCTACACGTTTGCCACGATCAGTGATAGATACATTTGACATATCTTCAAAAGCTCCAGGTTCATCCTCAGACCAAAATTCTGCTGCCTTCAGTTGATTATCTTTGACATCAGAACCATAAGAAAACAAATTTTCAAGGTATGCTCTGTATGGATACGTGTCCGAATTATTTGTGATCAATTTATTGTTGATATACAAATCGATGCCACTGAACATACTGTGAAAAAAGTTGTTAATTGGAAATACTTTTGCATCTGTGTCAAGATCTTCACCGGTTTGCTGTAAGATTCTGAATTTGATATACAGATAGGCTTGAGACAAATCAGTGTAAAACTCGGTGTGAGGTGGAATTAGAAATTCAATAGGTGCATGATGACTATTGAGAGAAGCGATGGGATGATAATCATTCCACTGAGTGCCTTGCATGGTAGTCATGGTGGGTGGAATGGATTCCATATCCAATTCCGTTTTAGTGCAATCGCAAGAACCTTGTTGAATCATTATTCGTCAAATATATCTTTTGCAAATACCAGACGTTTAATTGGATTAAACTTTTTTGCTCTGCTTTTAAAACCTCTCTTAACAGTTCGGTGTCTAGATTGAGACTGAGGCTTTTTGCGTTTTTGAGTTGAATTTATAGCCAACTGATTTATAGTAGACTGACCAAAAGATTTCAAAGCTGTTTTTCCTCTTTGTTTTAAAACTTTTTTACATTTTCACCACCCACAATGTCTTTTAGAGCTTGAACCCCTTGATCTTTAGCTACTTTTTTCACTCTTTTTAAACTTGCTTTTGCAACAGGTTTTAAAATTGGAATCACTGTTCTCAATGCAGCTTTAAAAATGGATCCTAAACCATTGCCATATTGTCTTGAAACGCCTCTGTACACGGGAAAGTCTCTTTTCCCAGATTGAAGAGACATAATGCTTCTGGATTGTTTCAACATTATTTTTTCTGTCGAAAATGTAGTTTCACTAACGTTTTTCCAGAGATAAATGGCACATTTTCACCTGTATCACCTTTTATACTAATGTGCACCTGATCTATGAAAGATTTTGCCACTGGTACGTAGTGTCATTGACAAATTCTTGATGTAAATGATTGTTTTCTCTTTTACTTTCAAATGGCAACACTCTCAAGATAGTCGCAGTAACATCACCAATAAATGTATAGCTTGCTAAATCAGAGTAAATGTAAAGTTGATGAATTTTTGTATTCAAATCCACACCATATCTGAAAATGTATTTTTCATTTGCTACTGGTTTATCAAAGTAATTTCTATCTACACCTAATATTTCTGCAATTGCCTTTGGAAAAATAATTTTGACTTTTGAAGGATCTTGAACATCAAGTTTGACTCGAGCACTGTTCTCACCATATGTGATTGAAATGGTAGCATTGCTATTTTTCAGTGTCAGTCTATATTGGAAATTGATACTTTTTTGAATTTCTTCAACCAAATGGCGTGGAGAAGCATAATAACCTTTTTGAATATAGATTTTTTGGTCTATATAAAATCCATAGTTTGTACAATTATCTATCTCCTCACACATATTTCTATCAGAAAAACTTAAGATCACATAGTTGTTTTCTTTTGTGATATTATTTACTTCAGTTGGAGTTATGACTTCTACCAAACCTACTTCCCAATTGTCTTTTTCAATTTGTATGGAATGATCTAATTTCACTTTAAAGTCACATTGCGTATTTTTTGAAAATGTACTGAGTGAACTATCACTCAAGAGTGTCAAATAAAAGTTATTCATGGTTTGAGTTTGGGCGAATCTGTTTCGTCAGCAGAAATTGGATTAGTTTGTTTTCTAAATTTTAAACCTGGGAATGGTAGTATGTAACCTATAGAACTACTGAGTAAAATTAACCACAATTCTTTATCTGGACTTCTCAGACTGATTTGAACTAATGATGTGATAATGATCATGTATACAACAATGATCTGAGTAAAAAAAAAAGTGAACCGATTTTTAACAATTCGATCACGACCTTCTGCAGATTGTACTGAAGCAGTGTCACCACGTACAAATGATCCTCTGAGATCCATTTTCATGCTTTTATACAAGATCAGATTCTAAAATCTAACTGTCAAATTTTGAAGGATAACCTTTCCAGTGGACTTTAATTTCTTTTACCCACTTTTTCCTACTTAATGTTTTCTGTGATCTAAAACAGAATCAATTTCGTAAATTTGATCTTTTTCTACACGTTGTAACTCGTGTGCATAGAAAGTGCCTTTGACTAATTCACCCTCAAAATATTTTATCTTATAGGTGATAGGAGTCTGAGTTTTGACCACTGCTAAAATTTGAAATAATTATTGTGTCCAGTTTGGTAAATAACCTTTATCAAATGTACGTTTTGTTTTATTGATACGCCAAAATCACCCATTTTGAATTTTGGTTTGACTTTTTTAGAATTCAATTTGCCATACAAGTTTTCTGACACCTGTGGTTCATTTTTAAGAGTCACAGACACAGGTGCACATAAAATACTTCGATGATAAGCATGATTGTATCCATGTACTAATTTGGGAAGAATGTCTACATATCGCAAAGTGTGATGATGAGTAAAATATTTCCACATGCGAGTTTTCAAAGTTCTTTGGAAACGTTCGACAATACTGGCTTTTGTTTCAGGATTTTCAGTAGTGAAGAAATGAATCTTCTTAGTTTTCAAGAAATTTTGAAATTCTTTATTTTTGAATCCAGTTCCTTTATCCGTTTGCAAACTTTTTGGACTTTGTCCACTTTTTAACACAAATTTGAAAGCAATTACTAACGTTTTTCCAGTTTTATCTTTAATAGGTACCACCCATGCATATTTGACTTTGATAATTTTGATAAGTCTGCCAAATCTGCTTGCCATTGAGTATCAATTCCAGCCACTACCGTTTTGCGTCGCAAAAACTTTTTACGGATAGGTTTATGTATAGTATAAGTTTGTTGTTTTCTTAACCAGTCTCTAACATCTTGAAGTTTTACTTTTTTGGATGATTGTTTAGCAAGTTTGTACAAAGCTTGTTTGCCTGCATACCCAGCAGGGCTTTAAGGATTGTAATACAACTGTTCAAGCTTCATTGTAACTGACCAATGGAGAAGAAAATTCTTCTTTTATACGTTTTTTGGTGGCAGATAAAAGTGCAGGGGAGGAAAAATGGTCTGTGATACGTTTCCTAACACTCAAACTCTTTGCAGACCTGACAGAAACAGGAATATGACTTGCTGTTTTTCTTATAGTGTGTTTTTGTTTGGGAGTGATATAATCTGTTTCAGGAGTTTCTGGAGCACGATGCATCCAGTCCCACCTTTCCCTATTTCCAATCACATCTTGGGGAATATTCATGTCTCTTAAACCTTCTGCAAAAGCTTTGCCAACCTGTAGGTTCACTGCCTTTACGATGCCTAATGACATCATTGACCAAATCAATAATATTGGACCCTGGGATAGATTTGCCATAAAGTTTAACTGTACCATCATCTTCCCAGGATACATTTGGGTTAGTTTTTAGAAGAGAAACTAAAAGCTGAGCTTTACGTTTCATTGTGGAAGGCACACTATCTATGACCAATTGATTCATTTTGGAAGAACTAGGGTCAGATTGGGGGAAAAGTGATGTTTCTTTTAAAGCTTTTTGATGAGCCATTTTAAATTTGTGCAAGGTTTGGCCATACAATTGAGATTTTTCAGCTTCAGACAAATCTTCATTGGCCATGTCAGAAGATAAGTCTCTTTGAAGACTGGCTGTGGCAGATACATTAGGATCAGGAGGCAGTCTTGGTTTTTGAATTTGTTCCTCTTTCCAGCGTTTCATGTCTTCCCAAAGTTTAAATGGCACAATAGCCATTTTACGACCATCCATATTTTTTATTTTTTGACCCAAGACAGAACCTATGATAGGAGCAATTAATGGTTTTAATAATAATCCTAACAAGGCTCCACCTTTCTGATTAATAATTTTCTTTTTTGTGTCAAGTGGAACTTGCTTAGAACTCAGTAAACGTATACGTTGCTTTCTAGCTCGTAACTGATTCTTTTGAGCATTTGTCAGACGTACATTGCCTTTTATAAGATTGATGCAACATTCCCCCACACAATCAATGACTTCTTTTGGAGATTCTTGAATCATTTTCTTACGACATTTATTGGATAAATGAGTCAATCCTTCTAAAAATGTACCATAAGTTTTAATCAGAGATTTTTTTCTCATTTTATTTTGCAATTTTCTACCACGTGTTGTTGTTACAGCCATGATTATGAGTGTGTTCAACACTTTGATGTACAGTCCTTTTATAGTTTTTTTAAAAATGAAGTCGTCGACGTTCAGAATGAGGTGGTGATTGATATTTGTTTGGATTTAACATGTGCATGGTAGCACCAAATCCATGTCTTTTTAACAAATCTTGTGCTCTCAAAGGAGTAAATCTTGCTAAATTTATGGACGATCGTCTTGCATTTGTGTTTGGAGAGTCAAGACCTAAATTTTGCCATGAGGCAGGACTTTTACTTTTACGTTTTGTTACAAAACGATCATCTACCTTTCTTTTTTTCTGTTTTCTGGGTTTTTTTCACTGATGTTTTCTTAGGTTGTTTAGGTTTAGTTTTCTTGTTAAATTTTCTCATCAACTTATTTCCATCCCATCGAATCAGACTTCGAATGATCACACCACTAAAGAATCCACCACCTTCAGGTTTTAAAATGATACTACGTTTGACTTCAGGATCAACTATTGCACTTGCTAATTTTCGAACATCATCCTGATGTCTATCCATAAATTTTTGAGTTTGTTTAGGTAATTTCATTCTACCCTGAACAATTTTTCGAGCTGTCAAAGAAAACCATTTTTCATTTCAATTAAACCAGCATTAAAGAGTGATTTTCTTTTATGGCTATCATGTTCTCTGCTTAAATTATACAGAGCACGTATAAGATTAGCTGATGTTCGTTGAGCCATTTTGACACAAATGATGGATTTAAACTCAAACACACCTTTTTATACTCCTGGAAAATAGACAACAGGCCCTTGTTGATCTGATTTTGTAAACCAATTTTGAAAAATTTGTGTTCTGAATCTAAGATAATCAGGTGTATTTGGTTTCAAATCGACCAATTAGTATACGTGAGGTATAGATGTGGCATCGTTAAATGCATGAATCATATGGGGAGCTTGAAGTTGATTGGCCAATACTTTAATTTGCATCTTATCTCTTGGACTTTAAAGCTGCATATTCTGTAACTATGAACATTTTTCGAAAAAAATTAGTTTCATTTTAAATCATTTGTAAAAGTAGAATTAAGGTATGTTGTCACGATAAATCTAATTTCTACAGCTGAAAACTGCATGGAAAAGTGAATTATCTTATAAAAACAGGTGCTTTTTCTCTTATTTGTAATTATTTGCGTCCCTCCAATAATTCTAGACAGGTAATTTTTAACATAAATGCTGTTGTTTCGGTACTTATAATTTGTTAATTATTACGAAAAAGGTAAAATGTATACCTGAATTCTAGTATTTTTACTGATTTCTTGAGAAATAGAAACATTATTTCTAAAATGAAAAGATCAAAAGTTACAGACTATGCAGCTTTAAAATGAAACTAAATAATGAGCATTCAAACTGATGGTGCGAGAAAATTTACTTTGTTGAAATAAATTTTGTGTGATGTACAACACACTTGCATTTCTATGATGTCGTTTTCTAGTAAACCACAACTTAATTTTTTCTTCATCTTTATCTCCTAACATGTCATCAAAAATCACCAAGTGCGTTGCACTTGGATCGGTGACAATCTCATCTTCATCATCGGGAATACCTTGAATTAATATGATGTTTGACCCCTCACGTTCTTGTAAGATATTATAAGATTTTTGCCATTCCTTGTAACACCAAACAATACGTTGGGGTAAAATATCAAATAAATCTTCTTTAAACTCAATCATCTTTTTAACAAATTCAGTTTTACCCGATCCACTTGGGCCAGAAATAAAAATATTAGAAGGATGTTTAAAAAACAAACTTCCAATATCTTGATTTGAGTCCAACTGGTGTGTAGAAAGGGCCATGTCTAACTGTGAAAAAATAACAAAGACAACTTTATTTATACTCAAATTTTAATAAACATGAACATCAACCAACAGTTTAATACATAATTAAAAAAAAACAGTTAAATACATCAAAAAACTGTACAATACATTTTTATCAGACACAGTTCAATACATGTTTATCAGAAAAAAAAGTTCAGTGCATGATCATCAGAACTACTCTATCTATGCCAAATATCCGTAAGGAACAATATCCATCTCCAACAATGACACGCTTAGTATAAGTGAATTGATATGTCTTGGATTGCAATTAAGTCGCCACAGTCTTGTCTTTATGTTTTCTGATCCGATGGTAGTTGACAGTTTCTCTGAAGTCTTTACATTCTCCCTTCACCCAGTTGAGCATACGATCAAAATGAATGACTTGAGATGTATTATAATCTAAAGTGAGTCCTTTCACTTTGCAAGTTGATTTTCGTTTTCCATCTTTGTCTACAAATTCATATCCATAGTTCTTTGGTCCCATGCCTACAAATTTCACAAATCTAGCATTGGGTACTTCATCTGTCTATTCTCCAAGTCTGTTGTTGACAATAGTAGGGTTCCATAAATGGAGTTTGTGATGATAAATGATAGAGTCTGTATCAAAGTAGAGTACACGTTCATTCAGCTTTTCCAAGATTCCATAGAAATCTCGTTTCATCCTCTTAGATTTCAAGTCAAATCAAGAAACTGGTACACATCAGGTGAATTTCTGTGTTGCTCATAAAGCTTGTGATGATTGCATGGATTTGCCCATAGATACAGTTTGTCCGACTTGTTCGACACAAACAGGTCTGAGAGAATTTATCTTTGAAGGCATAGATACTTTACCACAATTTTGCAATTGGATTTTAGGAGATGAGAATAAAGGAGTGACATGTATTGCACATAATTTTGGAGGATATGATGGTCAGTTCATCTTACACTATATCTTAGAATATGGTACAGTGAAACCTGAAGTGATCATGAATGGAAATACTATACTTAGAATGAAAGTAGGACGTGTTACATTCCTTGATTCTTATCAGTTTTTGCATATGAGACTGGCTAAGTTCCCAGATACATTTGGCTTGACAGAGATGAAGAAAGGTTACTTTCCTCATCTTGCAAATACACTGGCAAACCAAAAGTATATGGGACCTTATTTTCCTGTGGACATGTACAATCCTGGTCAGAAGTCTGTCAAGGATCGTGATGTATTTTTAGCTTGGCATACTGGGAAAATTGAGAGTGGTGCTATATTTGACTTCAGACAGGAGATGGAAGAATACTGTCGTAGTGATGTTGATATTCTAAGACGAGGATGTACTTGTTTCAGACGAGAATTGATCGACATTAGTGGACTCAATCCTTTGTCTGAAGCTTGCACTATTGCTCAAGCTTGTTCAAAAGTATGGAGAAAAATCATATGCCTGAAAACAGTATTGCCATCATCCCACCTGAAGGCTATCCTAATCAAAAGAATTACTCTATCAAAGCTGTAAGATGGATTCAAAGTGAAGCTAAGACACGTGGTATCGAGATCAAACATGCATTGAATGGTGGTGAGCAAAGAATCAATGGACATTATGTGGATGGCTTCCATGAAGAATCTCGAACTGTATTTGAATTCTATGGATGTTACTGGCATGGATGCCCTACTCATTTTCCAGACAGAAACAGAGTTCAACATCATCAGTGTTTGACCATGCATCAGTTGTATATTTTGACTATTGGCAAGAGTGAAGAATTACGACGAGCTGGATATCAGGTGGTGGAGTTTTGGGAATGTGACTATGACAAGAGATACAAGGAAGATCCAGACTTTAGATCTTTGGTGGACTCAGAATTTACAAACTTAGACCCTTTGAGACCAAGAGATGCTTTATTTGGTGGAAGGACTAACTAGACCAAACTCTATCAGGAAATTGATGAATCCTCTAGTGAAGAAATCAAGTACATCGATGTGTGTTCACTCTACCCATATGTTTGCAAGTAGGGACTGTTCCCACTTGGGCATCCCACCATCTATTCTCAAGAGAATATTGACAAAGACAATATAAGACAGTACTGTGGATTGATCAAGTGTAAAGTGTTGCCACCCACCAATTTGTATCATCCAGTACTTCCTCAGAAATGCAGTCAGAAATTGATGTTTCCATCGTGTAGAAGTTGTGCTGAAAAGACAGATCCACATATGAGATGTACCCATCTACTGGAAGAAGATAGAAGTTTAACAGGGACTTGGGTCACCATCGAATTGTTTGAGGCATTGGACAGAGGATACAAGTTATTGGAAGTGTATGAAGTCTGGCATTTCCCAGAGACAGCTCAATATGATAAAGCATCTTGAGAAGGAAGGATTTTTGCTGGCTATATCGAAACATTTTTGAGAATCAAACAAGCATCAAGTGGGTATTAAGATTGGTGCATGACTGAGCAAGATAAGATCAAGTTCAAGCAAGATTATTTTGAAGCTGATGGAATCAGATTGGAGAATGTTGAGAAGAATAAAGGAATGAGAGCTATTGCCAAGATCATGTTTAACAGTCTCTGGGGAAAACTGGCACAGCGAGAAAATATGACCAAGACAGAATATATCTCAGAATCTTCCAAATTTTTTGACCTGGTGACCAATCCAAACAAGATTGTCAAGAATGTGGATATTTGCAGAGAAAATCTTCTACTTGTCAACTGGGATGATACAGAATCCAATGTGGAGCCTCATGCTTGCAGTAATGTGATTGTCGCAGCCTTCGTCACTGCTCAAGCCAGATTGAAGCTCTATGGAATCTTGGAAAAGCTGAATGAACGTGTACTCTACTTTGATACAGACTCTATCATTTATCATCACAAACTCCATTTATGGAACCCTACTATTGTCAACAACAGACTTGGAGAATAGACAGATGAAGTACCCAATGCTAGATTTGTGAAATTTGTAGGCATGGGACCAAAGAACTATGGATATGAATTTGTAGACAAAGATGGAAAACGAAAATCAACTTGCAAAGTGAAAGGACTCACTTTAGATTATAATACATCTCAAGTCATTCATTTTGATCGTATGCTCAACTGGGTGAAGGGAGAATGTAAAGACTTCAGAGAAACTGTCAACTACCATCGGATCAGAAAACATAAAGACAAGACTGTGGCGACTGAATTGCAATCCAAGACATATCAATTCACTTATACTAAGCGTGTCATTGTTGGAGATGGATATTGTTCCTTACGGATATTTGGCATAGATAGAGTAGTTCTGATGATCATGCACTGAACTTTTTTTCTGATAAACATGTATTGAACTGTGTCTGATAAAAATGTATAGTACAGTTTTTGATGTATTTAACTGTTTTTTTTTTAATTATGTATTAAACTGTTGGTTGATGTTCATGTTTATTAAAATTTGAGTATAAATAAAGTTGTCTTTGTTATTTTTTCACAGTTAGACATGGCACTTTCTACACACCAGTTGGACTCAAATCAAGATATTGGAAGTTTGTTTTTTAAACATCCTTCTAATATTTTTATTTCTGGCCCAAGTGGATCGGGTAAGACTGAATTTGTTAAAAAGATGATTGAGTTTAAAGAAGATTTATTTGATATTTTACCCCAACGTATTGATTTGCATTTTCTCAATCAAATTGTATATGTCCAGGCTTCCTGGCCTCCGCCAGGCCATGAGGTTATAGAACTGTTTTAATGCTCAACTCAACTGAGCATGAAATTTATCCTGCTAATATATGTTAAAATGTCAACAATTGTTGGCATTTTAACATTTATTTGCAGGATAAATACAACATCTGAGAGACTTAAAGCAAGAAACTTTTTGTTTGTTGGTATTTTAGTTTTTATGAGCAGCTGAAAGTTCATGCTCAGTTGAGTTGAGCAAGAAACAAGTTTTATAACCTCGGGGCTTGAATGGCACTATCACTTGCAGTTAGATTTTGAGGCTGCATGGATAACAGTGCAGATCCTGATCAGATGGCTTTGTCAGAGGCCATCTGATCTCGATTTACACTGTTTACTAAAAGATTTATTAGGGTTCAGCAGGACATGGGTTAAACAATGTTGGGTTGGTTCTTTATTTTAGTTTTGAATGGACTGCATAAAAAGAACAATATATGGAAAGTCATTTTTAAAAAGTATGATGCACAAAGGATATGTACAGTGCAGAACTTGTTACAACATTATACAATTGATGCATTCTTTTGAGGATAACATCAGGATTTGTCAACCCGAGAAAAGTGATGTTTGCCGAAGCAAAGCCGAGGTGAACATCACTTTTGAAGGCTGATAAATACGGATGTTAACCGAAAAATAATGCACTAATTGTTTTGTTATATGACATTGTCTCTCTTTTTCTAGTTTTATTTAAAGTATTTTCATATTTATAAATTTACTCAAGTCAGATGTCCTAGTGCACTTTCACTAGGAAGATTATTTCAACAATCTACTTTCCAAATTTCTGCAACTCTTATGAGATTAGCAAAATAATTGCATTTTAACCCATATATACCTAGCTTCCTTTTTGTGGGACTTAGGCAAATAGTACAGAACCAGATCAGACGCCACATAATGCGGTGTCTGATCAGGGTCTCCACTGTTTGCTAGCATAATTTTCTATTAAAGCTGGAATCAAAATGAAAAATATCACCCAACATCCCTTAAAACAGAAATGGATTGTGCCAATTGATAATGGTGGGAAATTCCATTCGGCATAAATGGGTTAAATGCTGTTCTCATAAAATGAACAAATTCTGAATTCAACATATTTTATCAGTAAAATATACATAAGAAATCAGTATTGCAATATCTATTTTAGCTGTCAGGCAGCAGTGACAAAACTAATGTCAGCTGGGCTAGATTTAGTTCAATCTATTTTTAGTTGTCCGTCAGCACTGACACAACTAATGTTACCTGTCTTTAGCTCATCACTGTTTGACATCAAGATCTGTCAAAACCAGTGTAAGCTAGTTTCAGCCAATCAGAGGAGGTCTCTTATAGGAGTCATATAACAAAACTTGTTATAACATGGATTGGGATATAACACAGTCATATCATGTTTCCCAATTTTTACCATGGAATTTAACAACAGAATTATAGGAAAATGACAATTTCACGGTCATTTTCCTGTAATTCGTTTGTAAAATTGTCCTACTATAACAAGATTCACTTATAACACGATCCGTTCCTATGGTAAACCCGCATAGTGTTATAAAGGGACTGTACTGTTCATTTTGATTCATACTTGGTATAAGATCCACACCATGTCAAACCTTGGCCCCTTCAGCTTATAAAAACAATGATGCTCAACTCAACTGAGCATGAAATTTCAACTGCTCAGTCACTCAAATCTAAAATGCTGAAGAAAAAAAAACCCTAGACTTTTCTTGCTTTCTATCACTCAGATGTTGTATTTATCATGCTCATAAATGTTAAACTCATAAATGTTAAAATGCCAGCAATTGTTGGCATTTTTTCATTTATGAGCATGATGAATTTCATGCTCAGGTGAGTTGAGCGTGGAAAAGATTATGACATCCTGTCCCTTCCTGTCTTGTTGTATGCAAATAACATAGGTACAGAACAGCTTGCGCATCCATGCTGCGAGTCGGATCAGCACCATTGCTGTTTGCGGTTTTGAAAAAAATTATATATTTTAGTTTCTAACAGGCGTGAGTCTTGGTGTGAGTCTTGTCTGGTCGCTAACCCCATTTTCTTGCGGCAAAGTAGGAAAATTTCACAGCGGACACATGGCGTCAAAATGAAGTTTCATCGGCGTCAACCTGGATACAACGTCATCTTGTCGTCTTGAGCATGATGGGTATAGGGTCAAAAGAAATAAACAACACACACACATTATGGTTGACCCATGATACAGGAAAACAACCTTATGATTTCATTTTCTGACCAACATGCAGTACTTTGCATACTGATATTGGTCTTCATTTGCAGCATGATAATATAGAGCTATACCCAATAAATATACAGTGCTGGGCAACCATCGGCCAACCAGTGAAACATTATTAAATGATGTTTAGCTGGCGGGCCAACTGTAGCCTGCTTTTAGATGCTTACCCAGCCAGTCTGGAAAGTCTGGACACCATTCGCCTGCCGGTGAAACGTCATTATGAGCCGTGACATGTGATTTCCAAAAACGTGGCATTTTGACAGGTGTAGACTAAGACGAGCCTGTGTAGCCTCCTTTTAGGCTTAGAAACTCCAAATAGTGTTTAGTCAGTAGCTTAACACTCAAAGAATGTTCAAGCGACTAGCAAAGGCTCTGATCAGAATGTGCGTATGCGCAGGCTGATCTGAGACTTTGCTTGTCGCACAAACCACATTGTTGGAAATCCCACGGTGTTACGATGCAGAATGGCTGGAATAACAGAATCAGTGATGGTTGCGTATACGCACAAATACGCAGAGGTTTAGGTATGCACCTGGTCACCTATTCGAACCATGATACGGTACTCTTTCTATTGATAGTCCCAATAAAAGGTCGGTTTGTCTGAGATGGAATTCATTGTGTCTATATTTATCAACGCTTGCACGATTTCCTTACTCTTCTTGAATATCTCGGAAATCTTGTGCGTTTTTCAATATATAAAGGATGGAATTTCCCATTCTTGTTAGGGGACATTTTAAACATACCGTTGAAAGGTTCGATATAGAGACGCTATTCATTATTATAAAAGGTACGTGAAGTTATATATATTGTTACTGTGTTGATATTGTACATGACAGGGCGATGGCGATTCGTGTAATTGCATTGAATCGCGATGTCTCTAGCATGTCACATTGTATTGAAATAATAAGTCACTCGTTTTCTATTTTGTCGTCTGTTGAATCGGCCAGCATTCTGTGTATGAGTTCTTTCGGGTGTTATCAATAACGTCCCGTTTTTTCGGTGAAAATAGCGATTGTTACGCACTTGCGTATGAAGTTACGCACATGCGTATTGCCTAAAAATCTGCTGGGACCATTCTTGCGGCTATAGTAAAAGCTGTCCGGATGGACTCGTCGGGTTATTTCGGACAAAAGTAGTCGCAGGCCATGTCGGGCCTGCACCTAAAACTATAATGGCATGCTGAAAGATTTACCAGGGACCGATAGGTGAAAAACAATTTTAGCAGCTAGATTTTTAATCGTTGTGATTTTATATGGCGTTGTTGGAAAGACGATTTAACTGCCAGTGATAATCGACTTTCTGTAGCGACCTGTATGTGTCACCTCGAGTTATATCTGACACATATAAGAATAAGGGTTAGGTGCATACACTACAACACACTTACATAAATAAGGTGATAGCTGACATGTATGTTTAGAGATTAGGTATGTGTAATGTTACACCAAAGTAAATGTAAAATATTTTTTTGTTACACCAAAGTAAATGTAAAATATTTTCGTTACACCAAAGTAAATGTAAAATATTTTGTGTTACACCAAAATAAATGTAAGAAAGCATTGTACGGTTTTACACACATAAAACAGCAGGATGTAATCTCTCAATATTGATGTAAATATTTTTTGCCGAGAGGTCATAATTAGTTGTTTACAACTGATACGTTATACATGTACGAAATTAGTGTGTGGGCAGGGTGATGTCCGACGTAAACGTCCAAACGTTACGTCGGCACCACACTGTTCAACCTTTTTCCTGGAATTTTAAGAGAATTGGTATCAGTATTTGTAAACCTCGAAACTATCTAGATAACGTGACCGTGAAGGGAAAAAGGGCCACGGGATCTTGATGTTTCGGCTGCGATAGCGTCTCAACCAGGGTGACGTTACGACAGTGTATAGAAAATTTTGTTACGTATGGGTTTGTTCGTTTGGCATAAGAGGTATTGTTTAGCGCTGACATAGGCCAGTCACTAAAAATACTTCTCTATTATATAAGTTTAAGTGTGGATATTTAGAAGAGCCGATCCATCCTAACCGCATGGGAGCCGTTAGCCATACATCCACAGGTGAGGGCTAATCGCGCGTTTATAGGGTTAGGATGTAATTTAAAAGAGTAAGACCATTGAAATTATTTCTATTTTTGTGAACTTCGAACGAACAACCCCATTATTGACGCAGAAGAGTGATTCTGAGATTCTAAATATAGATTGTTTTTTGCAGAATCGTCTCTTGTGTCCCCTCCTACGTTGGAGGCTGAATGTTGGTGAGCCATATGATTATCACCTGAGGGCACATATTAGCTGTCCCCCTCAGGCCACGACCAGCGTGGATCAAGGCCCAATCGTTACCACGTAGCACAATCGAATGGGAAGCCAACCGGCTTGAATTGTTATATGTGAATCTGACACCCCAACGTGGGGATATGATCAGGAAGACCTATTTATATTAATTCTGACGTCTTGAACGAAGATCAGCAGTACGCGTAACAAATATTACGTGAATCCAGTGACGACCAAAGTACAGGCTCGATCACCTCAGCGCCGATGGTCTGAAGTAGACACACGTGCAGCTTAGAAGACATAGTGTTCGCGAGACGCGTATAATCTCGAGATTTCTCGTCAATACGAGAACTGAAATATTAAAGGGCCCAATTGTTTTTTTTTATGAGAACTTAAGCTATATGTTAATCATATTCTTTACGTCTCTTATTTCTGACTAGTTGACGTACATCTAGAACAGGACAGTCCAAGATTGGTTCTAATTGAAATGATCTTGGAGTGGCAACTTGCTCTAGTTTAGGATGGTCAATTAGCCAGAAATAACAGCGTAGGTGGTGTCATTGTATATTAATGTGATGTTGATGTTTTCTTAGTACATAAAGTACTGAAAAGTTTTTGCTAGTGTGTGCATTATTTTTCCCTGGTAGCATCGTCATCGCATAAAGGAATTTTCCAATAAGATTTCCCCTCTTCCTTCCTGACCGGCTTTATGTCGTAACACACGGCTCAATTTTTAGATGGCATTTCATTGGCAGGCTGATGGTGGCCCTCTTAAAGACACTCAATATATCAAAATATTCTACCAATTCTTGTTCAAAAATAGCAAATAAGGCATGATATTTCATGAGAATCGTCTGCTGGCAGACGATTCTCATGTAATACATACCTTATTTTTGTCGAAAATTTGGAAAGCTGTGGCAAAATTTGTCATCTGCTGCAGTCGTGATTGGCGCTTTAAGGGTTAAAGTCATGCCTCCAAAATCCTGAAGACTTTAGTTCAGAAATATTTCACTGATGTGATGTATAATAATCAAATGGCCATTTTCCTGTGTTATCGTTCAAACAAAATTGCATAAAAAATTTATTTTACAACGTACAACATTTTTTAAAATAAAACCCTTTGCCTGCCACTTACTTTTGTCATCTGCATGTTAAATTAACCTTTACAATTAGCTTGGACCCAGATCAAAAATTTGCCCCAAATGGTTACTAGAAAAGACGGTTAGTCAATTGTAGCTTTTTTTTTTTTTTTTTTTTACATTTCTCTATGAAATTACAGTGCAGTCCCTACACCCTTTGTATACTAATGGATTCTTCCTTCTGGCTTGATACAATAAACTTAGGACAGTCCATTGTATATATCAAGGGATGTTAGGTCATAATTTTCATAACATATTGTGTGTCTTATCTGAAGATCTTGTTTACGTATACATACAGTGTAGATCCTGATGAAATGCATCCTTATGCTGCATATCACCTAGGTCTTCACTGTTTGTAAAAGTACTCGTTTAGGGGTTTCCCGAATACAAAGGGTTACTATAACATGTGGCTCCCAAATGTTTATACCATGAAAAGAAATTTACCATGAAGTGGTCATTTTCCTATAATTCCTTTGTAAAATTGTCCCCTTATACTTATAACATGATTTGTTTATAATAATATGGTCAATGTATACAAACCAAAAATATAGCGTTATAAAGGGACTACAGTTTATATGACATCGGTGCTCATTGGAAGCCTCTTGAGGCAATACAAATGAATATATCCACATTTTTTATCGAGAAGCTTAACAGTAATTTTTAAGTTTATCACCGTCTCCTGGCTTTTGTTCTTTCAGAAATTGACTTTTTCAAAAAAATCTTTCTGCTATAATACATTTTTCATGTCCAACTCAGCTGAGCACGAACTTTCGTTTGCTCATAAAAGCTTGAGTGCTGAAAAATAAAGACGTTTCTTGCTTTCAAACTCTTAATTGCTGTATTTATCATGCAAGTGAATGTTAAAATGCAAACAATTGTTGACATTTTAACATTTATGACCATGATAAAATTTATGCTCAGCTGCGTTGAGCATGAAAAAGTTTTATAACTTCGGATTCTGGATCCAAGCTGTTTGTATAGGTTATCAGCAGATAACAAAGCAACTAGTGAGTAAAAAGTACTGTCCTGCCAGCCAAGAGTGACAGTGATGTCCTGTTTTGTTGACAACGTTATCAGGGACTTTAACAGTCGATATATTACTTTTGTTTTAATCCTATCCGCAGAATAGGATTAATACAAAAGTGGTCTATCGATTCACGTTCACACAGGTGTTGTGTACAAGGTAATGTGTTTCTTAAGCCCCGTTCTCACTGTGCCGGTGTAGCCACGGTTCATCCCGATGCAGGACAGCCGGTATACCGTGATGCACCGGGACACATTTCATAAAAAATAAATTGCGTTCTCACTGTGCCGACGTTACCCCGGTATAGCCCCGGTTCTCGAGAAAGCAAGACGCCTGTTGATCCCCGGTTCACCACGGAGCACTTACGGTGCAGCACGGTGGAGCCACGGTTCGTGCCGGTATACCCCGGTGTTACCCAGAATGTTTACGGTGATGTCCCGGTAACTGCCGGTTGCACCACGGTTACATGCCGGTAGGGCCACGGTTGCGTCCCGGTGCTACTCTACACTATAAAACAAGGATAAAAACGTGGAGTAACATCAGTTTTCTTCTGTCTCTATCGCATAACAGTTATGACACAAATTGGACTGCGCAGCCATATACGAGTTACTAGAGGAATCATGATCTGTGTAGCGAAAGCAAATTTGCTTAGTAACCTCGCAGCTCATTTGCATGACAAATAAGCAGAAGCAGACCTGTTTTCTTACGACGAGGTTTAAATGTTGTTAGCCTGGGTCCAGAATTGCAATGCCTCCTTAAAGTTAAGGAATACTTAATTTAAGTCTTGATACTTCAACATGTACATTAAATGCTTAATAAATCGCCAAGACCGATGCAGTACTCATGGTCAAAGATATCATTGTGATCTACAGAAAAAAATGAAACTATTTTGGTTTTAATCAGTTTGGAAACGTTATTTTTCGCATCCTGGAAATTCAATACTTAACTTAAGTACTCCTTAACTTTAAGGATACATTGTAATTCTAGGCCCAGATTGTCTTGCTTTTTCGTAAACATATATAAACACTTTGAGCGGGTCATGTGATTTCCAACAATGTGATATTTTGAGAAGTGTAGACGACAAGCCTGTGCAGTCCCCAATTAAGCTGTAAAGTTGTTCGGTCAGTAGCTTAACAGTCATAGAAAAATCAAGCGACTATCAAAGGCTCTGATCAGACTGCGCCTATGCGCAGGCTGATCTGAGGCTTTGCTAATGGCAAGTACCACATTGTTGGAGATCTCATGTCGTGGCTCATATATGCTTGACTCTTCAGTAACTATAAGTGCATTTATTCATAAGCTAAGGAAATGAGCACATTTATACTGCTGACAATTTAACCAACTTATCACCATTATGATTAACCCTTGTCCTGCTGAACTTGGATATATCCTGTTTTGAAAACACTCTAGATCCAGATCAGCTGGCTTCTGATGAGGCCAATCTGTTCAGAATCCACACTGGATTTTACTATGCTATCTGAAATGCTGCAAATATTTGATGAGGAGTGAAGTATATGAAATATTCAGCATGGCAAGGGTTAAAGTTAAATGTATTTACAAAGGTTGAACAATAACAGAATAAGAACCCCTTGCAACTGTGAGTATATAGCCTATTGAGGAATCAGATATAGGCGACAGGTGCATGCAGCAGAAATGATTTGGCAAAGCGTGTTCATATTATATAACAATTTTAGACTGTTTTACATGTACTATATATCACCTAAAGTTCATGATAAAATACCCAAACGTTACTGTCTTTTTACTAAGCTTGTAAAGTATTTTTTTTTCTTATTTATTGTAAATTATTATAGAATTTGTTGCTCACTGTAAAGGCGGTAACTTTAATATTCATATCTGGGCGTGGTTCGGCTATTTCATCTGCTAAAGAAGGGAAATCAGGTCCCATTTATAATTTGTCGAAGAGTTAATAAGGAAACGAGACATTTGCTTATACTATAATTTCAATGAGCGCTGATTTGTAAAATGGGCGCAGGCGTTTGATATTTCGATTGCTTTCCGAGATTTCGTTCAGACACGCTTTGGTTTAAACATATTTTATTAGCAAGAACAGTTGACATTATCAAACAGACACGCTTTCAAGTGCCTTTCAACAAAAAGGTAGGGAAAGTAGGGATAAAACATTGGAAAAGGTAGTGAAAAGGTAGGGATTATCGGTGTAAAAAGTAGGGATAGTAGTACAACATTCATTACAATGAGTTGTTGGAAAAACATTAAATGAGAAATTCACACTAATTAAGGAAAAAGCAGGATAATAGCTGCGACAATTATACTAGAAAAACAGAGCGAGCTTTTTTGGTTAAGTATACTGAAGGACTTTAGAAACGCATCGCCTGCTAAAATGCTTATTAGTTGTCAAAAATTAATATTTTTATTTTGTGAAAAAAAAAATTGATGAGTTCCGTCATTTAGCTTACATTTCATAAGAAAATCGAAACGCTGTGGCTTATGGTTGCCGTGACGTCGCGATTATTCAGTGACAACCCAAATTTAAAAAAATCACAGAGTATCAATACCGTTGTTTGTTATCGAAAGCAAAAGGAAAGACAAAATCAAATCATGAAGTTTTAGGCTTCTGGCAACGTTTATTTCGTCTACGTTTAACGTAATTGGCATCAAAGTTTTTTTTTATCAAATTGAATTAAACGCATAGTTGTCAGAGGACAATTGTTAAAAAACACTAGCGTCGGTGTTTGGTCAGAATGAACAGCATGCGCAAATCGAAATTATGGCAAATCATGGTCAATTGTGTAATCGGATAAAAATGATAAAAGAAACATCCTCAAATCAGCAAGGTAGAAGGGACAGTGATTGTAAAATGGTGAGTTTCTAAAGTCTTTCAGTATATAAAAAATGAAATGTTTAGCGGCCTGCTCCCTGAAAAAATATGTGAGGAAAAACATGTTGACTTTTATCGCGTGATGACATTTTAGAGTGAAAAAGTAGGGATAGAAGTATGGAAAAGTAGCAACAAAACAAAAAGTAGGGAAAAGTTGGTTAAAGTAGGGCAGGCATGAAAGCCTGTTCAGAGTTACCCCCTGGCCCCTTCACCGCCCCGGGTAACCAGAGGTTGAGCATAAGAGCGTTTGATAGGCGTGTGATACCTTTTGTCTGATTCCGTGCCCCTCGGGTTTGCACAAAAGATCTAAGTTTCTTTGTCTGAATCTAATCCGCGGTAAAATAATGAATACAAGTACCCAATCCATTTTTAAGCATATAGTCTATTTTCCCTAACCTGGAAAACCCATATAGTTAATGTAAAGTCAGACCCGGTATCGCATATTATCTGTAGAGAACATGATCGTCGTAAACACCAATGGCATAATCATTCTGGTGAAGGAGACCAATACCTTGGTTCCACACATTCCTTCTGGCACGGGTTACTAATTATAGGATCGTGCATAGATTGCTTCTTCATAACCTACATTTCAGCTATATACTATTACATATCAAAGTGCGAAAAAATGTCGAGTCACTTAAGGTCAATGTATCAACTTAAACATGTTAAATGTACCAAGCTTGGTAATTTATCAATGACTTATTTACATCAGAACTTTCTTCAATGACCACCGCAAAAGTATCACATATTTGTGTAAACATTGAGATCTTTATATGTTTACCGAGAACTGGAAAATTCTCCAGCTAAACACCCAGCAAAATAGGACCTTGGGGATTAGCCTTGTTATAGGGGTTTCTATTCCCGTCCCGAGGCTATAAGACTAATTTTCATGCTCAGCTCAATTAAGCATGAAACTTCAATTGCTCATTAAAAACTAAAATGCTAAAAAATTAAACTTCAAACTGTCATATGTTGTATTTATCATGCAAGTAGAATGTTAAAATGCAAGTGCGGATCCAGAGGAGGGGACAGTGGGTCCGGACCCCCATCCCCCTGGAAAATCACAAGTTATGTGGGTTTCTATACTTCTGTAAAATAAGCTGAGGACTTAAAAAATTAATTAAAAAAAAAGAAAAAAAAAAAGAAAACGTTGTCAGAGCTTTTTTTTGTCAGTCTGACCTGGACCCCTCCCCCCCTGACGAAAATTCCTGGATCCGCGCATGAAATGCAATCGATTGTTGGCATTTCAACATTTTTGATCAGAATGCATTTCACGCTCAATTCAGTTGAGCATGAAAAGCGTTTTATAACTTCGGGGCATGGGCCTATACTTTCAAACTATTTTTTTAAAATTCAAACAACTGATAGCTGAAAGTGAAAACCCTGGCCCATAAACTTTTGAATCAATACTTCTATACTCAAGCCGGCGGTAGCTAAAACATAAACCCGTGGCCCATAGGACTTTCAGGGTTTTTTTCAGGTTTTCAGGTTTTTATTCAAGACAAGACCCCTAGCCGGGGTATATGTCAAACAACAACATAAACACATGTCAAAAATACATAAAACAGCAAAAACAATTAGAAGAAAGCTTCATGGGTGACTAGATCAGACTGACGGCACTCGGGAGTATTGTGGTTAGTATATACCGCAAGGATCCGAAGCCCTCGGACAAATAGGTCAAAGCGTACAGCGCAGACCCGGATCAGACAGAGCTCTGTGAACTGCCCGATCAGGGTCCACACTGTTTGCCGTTCCGTGAGCATAGTTTAACAAAGTACCCCGAGGTTTGATTTCAAGGTAAATTACAGAAGGGACTCTACCGTCCGAAAACCCGGGAGCCCTGCGGCAATGTTTCAATGAGTAATGCAGGCCTCCAGGTAATGGAAGTAAGTGACCAATCATTAATTCTCTTATTTCATTACCAAAACATATGTTGTGGGTGCCCAGAAGAACCGTCTCAATGAAACGACTCCTCCGGGCACCAACACCACCTGTTAAAACTGATGGATAGGGTGTGTGTAACCAATAACTAAATTTTCTTATTTCTCTGCCAAAACATACCTTGTGAGTACTCAAAAGAACCGTCTCAATGAGAGGGTTTCCTTGAGCACCCACACTGTCTGCACAAACCGATGGATAGGGGATTGTAACCAATAACTAATTTTCCTATTTCTATACCAAAACATACATAGTGGGTACCCAAAAGAACCGACCCAATGAGACAGTACTCCCGGGCACCAAAACATCTGCTCAGACCGATGGATAAGAAAAAATCAACAATTTTACACCAAAATTTTGTTTACCTGGAGGCCTGGTAATGACTGGTTCACTTCACCATACTGTGAATTACACATGCTTATATATCACCTTAAAAGTACTCAAAATCTCTTTACAGAGCTTACTTAGCTTAAATAATGTAGGAAGATCTTTAGTGTTCATAATTTCTCCAAAACCAATGACATTCGGACGCCTCACCAAGTCCTTAGGGAAATATGCCTTTTGTTGATCAACAAAATAACTGCATTCTTACAGATAATGGTACTCATCACCGAGCCTGTTTGAAAAACATAATACACAGATCCTATCATCTCTATCTACACCCCAAAATCTGCCATGCTCAACCGGTAACTTATGGTTTAAGGTTCTAAAATGGCACAATGCAGACGCCAAATCATAAGGTAGCAGGTTCAAATATTGTTCAAAAACCAACTCAGTCTGAAAAATTCTATAATTAAGGCATTTAGAAGAATAAAACACTAATTCAAGCCATTCATGTTTTAAAATTGCCCATAAGCTTCAATTTGACTGACTTTGCAATGTTTAAAGGAACATTTTCTTGTGATTGCCAAACATTACTGAAACCGGTCACGTTTAGGCAGTTCTCAACAGTTAACAACCATTTAGAATGAAACAAATCCCTTTCATGCTTGAAAGTAAAGTATTATACAATTTAAAGGCAATTTTATACTGTTTACCATTAATAATTCTTTGCCAAAACCTATCATTCTAGCTTTGACAAAAATATCTATAGGATATCTCCCAAGCTCACCATATAAGAAAATATTAGGTGTGGTCTTTTTGAGATTTAGAATAATCTTATAAAATTGAGTGCACAGCCTTTCAAGGCCATTAGATTTCTCAAAACCAGTTATTTCAGAACCATACAACCATACTATCGAAAAGCTGCAGTTGTAAATCTACTGGTAGATGTAACTTACGAGATTTTAGCAAAATAGAAAACATTGCTTTACGAGCTTGCTCAACCAGTCTTTGATTGTTTTTTAAGAAACGACCATTATATGAAAACATTATTCCCAAGTAAACAAAGTTCTCATCAATATCTAGTACTTGATTATTATATGTAAATACATAATTATGTTGAAATTTTCTATTGCTAAAAATAGTAATTTTAGTTTTAGAGGGGTTAACTTCCAAATGCCAAGATTTACAGTAGAGATACCTTGCATTCAAAGCTGCCTGTAATTTATCCTTACTTTTGGCAAGAATAACTGTGTCATCGGCATAGAGTAAAAGATACAGTTTAAAGAAAACTTCAATTTCATCACTTGCAAGTAAAAGTCTCAACATTTCAGATACATCAACTAACCCATTATAGGCATGTGAGATAATTTCTGTTAAATCATTTAAAAACAATGAAAACAATATAGGAGACAAATTTTCACCCTGCTGGACACCAATATTACTTATTAAAGGCTCTGATTTTCGATGACCCGCTCTAACACAAAACTTTGCGTTATCATACAAGTTATGAATAATTTTAAACATTTTACCATCTATATGATGATTAAGTAATTTATGCCACAAATGAGTTCTATTAACAGAATCAAAAGCCTTCCTATAATCGATGAATGCACAGAAAATTGATTTGTCTCTAAACAAATACAAGTCTATAAGACATTTCAAGTTGAAAATGTGGTCAGTAGTCTCATAATTTTTTGCGAAACCCAGCTTGTTCTTCGCACAACAAGTTCATATTTTCTAAGTAATTATTTAATCTATTGTTTAGAGCTGTAAAGAGCTTACCAAAGCAGCTCAAAATGGTAATGCCCCTATAATTGTCAGGATTTGCTTTATCTCCCTTGTTTTGTATATGGGGGAAATGATACCCTGCGACCATTCATTAGGCCTGATGAGAAAACAAGATTAAAAAACTTGGTAAAGGCTGTTAACATTTTAGTTTTAGAAAACTTAAGAAATTCGTTCAAAATCATGCCTGAAGAACAAGCTTTGTTAAGCTTAAGCTTACTCAAGCACTTCAACACCTCTTCTTCAGTGATTTCGGAATTTAACTCAAAATTATTTTCACTTATTCTCAAAAGATCAATATAATGGTTGGATTCTTCATTGTTACCATGGTTACAAGCTGCACTATTCAGTTTCTCGAAATGCTCAGCAAAAGTTTCAAGTGACACTTTCTGCAAAGTTTCATGTCTAGACTGGTCAGCTTTATTTAATATATTCCAATAGGACTTTGGATCAGAATTCTTAAGAGCACGCAGTTTATGAATAAAATCTTGATTAAATTGTCTTATTTGCCTATTAATGTACTTTTTATAGTCTTTACTCGCATTATGTAAAAGCTGATGATTTACAGCAGAGTTAATTCTGTGTCGCAAATGCTTAGCCCTTTTGTATCGGCGCCTTAAACAGCACATTCATTATTAAACCATGGCCGTTTAATGAGTTTGTGTTTTAAACTGGTTTTGACTTTAGTAGATTTTGTTTTAATTTGTTTGATAAATCCGGTGTCCTTTGCAGCACCAATTAAAATCGAAGAACATTCTGAAGTCAATTCTTCAATGGCCTTTACAGACACTTGGTCGGCATTCAAGGCCTCAATTTTATCTATAAAAGAAGCATTTTTGTTTGTATCTAAACCTTGAATGAATGAGGCAGATTCTACACTATCCCATGTAGATCGAGTGACTGAAACTGACTGATCACAAGAATCAGGTTGTTTAAGCACAATTTCGTTGCAAATCAAAGAAAAGTGAAGCCCACTATGAGCGTCACTAATCATAGGATCAAACGGCAAAACTTCAAATTCTGAAATATAGGGAAACAGGCTCGGCGACAAAATAGCATAATCCACAACAGTAGTACACTTACAGGTTTTACAACCCAAAAACCTGTCGAGATCCAACCTGCCATTAGCAATATAGAGGTCACATGACTTGCAAAGTTCTCGATTATGATTATTCTGCACTCCAGATATGTGAGGAAGAGCCGCAGAACAATAACAGTCAAACTACTTTAGGAAGACAATCAAAGTAAAGTAACCAGCTCTCTCTTCCACATCAAGATCATTACAAAGTACGGTATAACAAAACAATAACCAAAATCAGAATTCCCACAATGCGAGAAATAGTAATAGTTATCGCCGTCTCAGAATGGACAGCAGCTTAAGCCACTTGGAGTGAGAGTGCTTAAATGCAACTTAGTAGTACCAAATATTTGCTCTAGATTCTATTGTTGCTGATGAATTGCTGTTGTTGTTAAAAGTGGAACCCCTGTTCAATAGCCTTTCGAATTAATTCATATGTACTCAAACAACTGATAGCTGAAAGTGAAAACACTGGCCCATAGACTTTCGAATTAATTCGTTTGTACTCAAGCAACTGATAACTAAAAGTGAAAACACTGGCCCATGAACTTTCGAATTAAATTCGTTTGTACTCAAGCAACTGATAGGTAAAAGTAAAACACTGGCCCATAGACTTTCGAATTAATTAGTTTGTACTCAAGCGACTGATAGCTAAAAGTGAAAACACTGGCCCATAGACTTTCGAATTAATTCGTTTGTACTCAAGCAACTGATAGCTAAAAGTGAAAACATTGGCCCATAGACTTTCGAATAAATTCGTTTGTACTTAAGCAACTGATAGCAAAAAGTGAAAACACTGGCCCATTGCCTTTCAATTAATTCGCTTGTACTCAAGCAGCTGATAGCTAAAAGTGAAAACACTGGCCCATAGACTTTCGAATTAATTCGTTTGTACTCAAGCAGCTGATAGCTAAAAGTGAAAACACTGGCCCATAGACTTTCGAATTAATTCGTTTGCACTCGAGCAACTGATAGCTAAAAGTGAAAACTTTCGAATTAATTTGTTTGCACTCAAACAAATGATGGCTATAAGCGAAATCACTGGCCCATAGACTTTCGAATTTATTCGTTTGTACTAAAGCATCTGATAGCTTAAAGTGAAACACTGGCCCATAGACTTTCGAATTAATTCGTTTGTACTCAAGCAACTGATAACTTAAACTGAAAACACTGGCCCATAGACTTTCGAATTAATTCGTTTGTACTCAAGCAACTGATAGTTAAAAGCGAAAACTTTCGAATTAATTCGTTTGCACTCAAACAAATGATGGCTATAAGCGAAACCACTGGCCCATAGACTTTCGAATTTATTCGTTTGTACTTAAGCATCTGATAGCTTAAAGTGAAACACTGGCCCATAAACTTTCGAATTAATTCGTTTGTACTCAAGCAACTGATAGCTAAAATTGAAAACACTGGCCCATAGACTTTCGAATTAATTCGTTTGTACTCATGCAACTGAAAGCAAAAAGTGAAAACACTGGCCCATAGACTTTCAATTTATTCGCTTGTTCTCAAGCAGCTGATAGCTAAAAGTAAAACACTGGCCCATAGACTTTCGAATTAATTCGTTTGTACTCAGGCAACTGATAGCTTAAAGTGAAAACACTGGCCAATAGACGTTCGAACTAATTCGTTTGTCCTCAAGCAGCTGATAGCTAAAAGTATAAACGCTGGCCCATAAACTTTCGAATTAATTCGTTTGTACTCAAGCAACTGATAACTAAATGTGAAAACACTGGCCCATAGACTTTCGAATTAATTCGTTTGTACTCAAGCAATTGTTAGCTAAAAGTTAAAACACTGGCCCATGAACTTTCGAATTTATTTGTTTGTACTCAAGCAACTGATAGCTAAAAGTGAAAACGTTCGAATTAATTCGTTTGCACTCAAACAAATGATGGCTATAAGTGAAACCACAGGCCCATATACTTTAGAAAATACGTATTCTATACTCAAGGAACCAGAGGCGTATGATACTACCTAGTATCATACGCCTTTGAAGGAACTGATAGCTAAATAGAAAATCTAATCGCCAATAGACTAAGTCTTATGTACTCCAACAGCTGATAGCTAAAGATTAAAACCATGCCCCATAGACTTTGAGAGAAAATTTTGAGATTATGAGAGAAAATTTTGTGGCTCCGGTTAGTTTTTTATACAATAACTGGCTAGGCACTCTATACCCGGTGATATGCTGTGACATATAGGCGTAATGGACCGTTTGTTACAAGCTACAGTTACTAAGACGCCGACCTAAGAGTCAGTCGTTTTCTTGCGAAATGTTTAACCGATTATTGAATATATACTTCGATAATTAAAATGAACAGCAGAACTTAAAATTGTTCCATAATTCATGTTCGACTCGTTAGAAAAGGTGCCAATCTAACTGGGCTAACCTCATTTGATCTGATTTGAAACAATCCTCTTTCCTGTTTGGTTTGCGAGTCTATTAAATTCACAAACCAAATAGCAAAAATGGATTATGACAACTTGCAATCCTCAACCTGGTTACCTAAACCAGCATGGTCTATGAACAGATTTGACGAACCACCACTGACACAGAATGGCAGGATTGCATGGAAAATCTTTTTTTTTTCGAGTGCCCATTCGAGTCGTGCCAAGAAAAAATGTTCAAGCCACATGTGAACCGAAAAGGCGCAATCAGCCCGCGCGATGATCAGCCTATTTGCTGTTTGCTGCTTCGCCACTTTGGTGGAACTTGTTGATACATGTACATGTCAAGATTTCAGCCAGTCTATGTAGCTAAGCAGACTTTAAAAATAAAACAAGGCATGTTTTCTTGTGACTTCACTAGTTCATAAGTTTTAGTTTCAACATAGTAATACAAAGATAATAACGCCAACTTTAAATGAGAAACAAAAAGTCTCTAGTAATAAAGGGAATTAAAATTTAAATTATGACTCTATTTTTGTTTTCACTTTTATTATTTGAGACGAGCATCTGTCAAGGTAATCTTTAATTTATTATTTAAGACGAGCATCTGTCAATGTAATCTTTATTATTTGAGACGAGTATCTTTTAGGGTAATTATTAATCTAGTATTTAGACGAGCATCTGTCAATGTAATCTTTAATTTATTATTTGAGACGAGAATCTTTCATAGTAATTTTAATTTATTATTTTGAAATGTCTTTAATGATGAAATTTTGGACTCAAATTTTGCACATGCATACAATACAAAATTTGAAAACTTGATTTGAATTTCATCACTAATTTTAAAAACATTTTGAAAAGAACTGGAACGCGCAGTCGATGGGGCATTTGATAATAAATGCAGAATTCTACCAACCAACCCTTAAATGCGAAACAGACTCACCACATGATAACGGATAATGGGAGAAAAGTCCATTCGCCTTAAATGGGTTACTGTAAACAACATAATATTAGCAGCATCAAAATTTGGCGTTTTAATTGGCGTTGTATAATTTAAGCGAAAAGTTTCTCAATTTAATGTCCTTAAGAGGTATAATACGAGTCTACTCTCATATGGGCTACTTTAAACCCTTAAAGCGCCAATCGCACCAAAAGTCGTCTGCTTTTCTCGTCTGTTGAAATGTCTAAGAAGCCTCTATGGCAAAAGTGTGAACCCAGATCAGACTGCTCCTATCCTATAGGAGCAGTCTGTTCTGGGTCCACGCTGTTTGCTTCTATACTTAATTCGTCAGTAATGCTAGGCAATTATCTGCAGCAGACGACTTCAGCAGACGACATTTTCAGATGCATTTTTTGCTTGGAAAGGAAAGAATATGCTCATATTCTTCTTTTAATAGTAGCCTCTTGGTTTCCCATACGGTGAAACATACTCTAATGCTCAACCATACTTTTATTGTTTAATGTGTAGCTGTATTCAAAACTATATTTCGCGGTCACATATTTTGGAGATTGTTTGTTTTAATCGCTAATAGCGCAAAATAAAATTTCCCGCGAGTTAAGTGTTTAGATTAACCCTTACTCCATAGGCTATATTTCGATCATGACATCATTTCTATTTTTAGACAGCATTGAAAAATTCAATAAAAATGAATTCTTTTGAAAATATTATGGAAAATGGAGCATTTGCTCAAAAAGAGCAAATGCTCCATTTTCCATGATATTTTCAAATACATGATACAGTAAAACCTGTCTTAAGCGGCCAATCAAAAATAGACAAAACAAAGCTCTTAATGACAAACGGTAGCTTAATGAAGGTCGAAAGTATTGCAGAATGATCCCATTGGATCATACTGTTGACCTGCATTAAGCAATAATCGGTCTTGAAAACCAATTTTCGGTCTTCTTTTTGAGTGGCCACTTAGAAGGGTTTGGCGTCAAAAGGCGTTATTATGGAGTGGAGGGTTAAAGTAATGTTTGTGCTTATCCATCTTCTATTTACAGGCATCTCTTGGCATAGATGGGAACGTTATGACCTGCTCAGTGGTTGGATATATACTGGCAATGTGGTATACAACGATACTATAACTTTTGCACAATGTGCGCAGCAATGCAGCATTAGCACAGCTTGTCAGTCGTTCTTCTATAAATGGAGCCGCGGAGAGTGCCTGTGCACTTCAACTATATATCAATACGGTTATGCTGGCATGTCGCTCTCTTCGAATACGGACTACTTCATAAATGGAGGTAAGATTTGAGAATTCCATCCAAAAATTGAGAAAATATAAACAGACCAGGAAAATGTAATTTTCGACCAAACTGAATCATAGAAAAAAAAACATTTTTCTAATACTCGATTTGACCAGCTTTTCATATACTTTCAACGCACAATTTAAAATGGCTAAAATTACAAAAATCATAACTTCAAGCCCCTGTGATATTCATAGGTGGTGGAGGTCAGAAGCCAAAGGTACAGAATCGGTGTACACTTGATTGCCATCCTCTTGTTGGTATCCTCTTGTTGGTATCCTCTTGTTGCCATCCTATTGTTGCCACCCTCTTGTTGCTATCCTCTTGTTGCCATCCTATTGTTGCCACCCTCTTGTTGTAATCCTATTGTTGCCATCCTATTGTTGCCATCCTATTGTTGCCATCCTATTGTTGTAATCCTCTTGTTGCCACCCTCTTGTTGCCATCCTATTGTTGCCACCCTCTTGTTGTAATCCTATTGTTGCCGTCCTATTGTTGCCATCCTATTGTTGTAATCCTCTTGTTGCCACCCTCTTGTTGCCATCCCCGTAAGGATGGTACTGATAACTGACTAAACTTGCAACACTTATTGTAGCACCGGCTAAGTGGTGTAGCATTAGATAATCCTTTCCTTGAATATGCACTGAAATGAAACACCAAGCTTATCGCCATCTCCGCTCGCGGAGATGGCGATGAGGGGTGGGTGTCGCAGTTAATTTTGTTTGAAACAGCTACTGATATTTCAGTTTCAAATGACTACTGTATTTTCAGACAGTAGACAGCAACCCACTTTTGTTAAGTGCCGAAATATGGCAAGCTTTTATGAAAAGCTTATACTTGTAGTGCATAAGTTTTTCCTATCAGATCTAACTTTTTCCCATTTTAATATAAAATGCAATTGAAATGCCTTCCCATTTATCATTTTCGTAAAACAAATGTGCCGTTACCGTTTAAAGATGAGGCTTGTATAGGGGGTACCAAATATCCCATATCCCTTGAAGTAAACAGGCAAGTATCCCTTATAAACTGGCAAAATTTAATATCCCCATAATTAATTTTCCAAACTATTCAATGTCCCTGAAAGTAACCCAAACATTGAGCACAGTATCCCATATCCCGGGAAGGAAAATGTAAAGTATCCTATATCCCTGGAAGTAAAATGGCAAACATCCTGTATCCCTAAAACCCCTATACAAGCCTCAAAGATTATGGGCAATTTTACCAAAATAGGGGCGATTTTAGCACTCCATTTGCCATTTCAAAAACCAACAACATATCACTGAACTGATTGCAAGACGTATATGTACGAGTATACCCAAAAAAAAGGGACTAAAACCTGAAATAAATACTGTCCGTGGGGAAAAGTTTGTCAACATGTTAAGAAAGAAAGAAAGAAAGAAAGAAAGAAAGAAAAAAAAAATGATTGCCAATACCATGCGCAACGTCGAAGTTTCAAGTGTGAAAGGTCAGGCCTATTTATATGACAGCGTAGAGACAGGCATTGCTCTAAAGACATTTGCGGTTAATTTCACTGTGCATGTTTTCTGCGTCGGAATGCGTCGGGAAACAGGGAAAGTTGGTCTCGGTCCTGTCTTTCGACCATTTATGAATTCGGATCAAAACAGACACTTTTATTTCAGATCGGTGTTTCGACGTTATCGTGACAAAATAAATCCGAAATATCTATTCGACCTTTCAACAGACTTGATCGTCTCAGCACCAAATACAGACAAAAAGATCAGACAAAAACAAACGATGTATACAAGTTTCAAGTTTACAAATACGATAATGGCCGAGACTCAGATTGTCTCATCTATATGTATGGTTATTTTGAGCCGCGCACGACCTGATCTCGTGGCCTAGTGGTTAGCGTGTCGGCCCATGAAACCAGAGGCCCCGGGTCGATTCCCAGGGTGGGAACGTATTTTCAGTGTATTTTTTTCTTTTTCCCTTTTAACATTTTAATGCTGAATTACTTCATAGAAAAGGGGCATCATTAAAATGACCGAAATTGTCACCATTTAACTTGTTTGATAGAATTATGCATGAAATCGATGGGGGTGGGGTTAGATTTTGCCCTCTAGAAAGATAATTAGTTCGGTGACCAAAGATTTATATTCTTTTTTTTCTAAAAGGTATTATAAAAGCCCATGAAATAAAAATAAATTCTTAAGATTTTCAACATCAGATTTCTTTATAATTATATAATTTATTCTAAAACCAAGTTCCAATTTTCGACGAAATGCCAAAATATATTATGCATTGTCACAGCTTAGGTTAACACATAAACTTGCATATCTTCTAGAAGGCTTGAAGTCATCACCAATAAGTTAAGTTAAAGAAAGAAGCTGTCTGAAGATTACAACTACATTAGCTTGATATTTATGACTAGTGTTATTCCTCGATCTGTTTAGAAATGTTAAAAACTTCCATATGATATTATGAAAAACTAAGCACGGTGACATATCCTTTTAGTTCATAAATGAATAGTAACGTTACATCTGTTTTGAACATTGGTCAAATTCTGAAAACTCCGAGATGAGATTATGAACAAATAAGCACGATGACATACCTTTTTTATTTCATAAATGGATAGCCCATGCATGAAACAAATTGTTTGTTTGTTTGATTTGATTCTTTACGTCCCATCAACAATCTTTCAGTATATAGGGACGGGTCTTCCTGGGTTGAACCAGTACTAAGCTAGGATAAATGTGTCTTGCTCAAGGACCACAACGCAGTGACGCCGGTGTGGCTCGAACCCGCGGCCCTTCGGTCTCGAGTCAAGCACTCTACCACTGAGCCACTGCGCTCCATTATGAAACAAATTGTATGCAAAGTATTGAACAACTTTCATAATGAGAAGTATTTAGTAGCATATGTCCTTAATTATATTGAACAATCACAGTTGAAAAACGCGGTGACATGGGGTATTCGTTGACCGAAAAACAGATTAACATCACGTTATGTGCGGATCCATTAGGGGGACAGGGAAATTACAAGTGACTATAGGTTTCCTTAGAAATCCAACTGCTTATCATGGGAGGTACGTACGATTTTATTTGTGTCGAACATAGCTATAAGCATACCGCTTTATTAATTTTGAGAAACAGAGAAAATGTGAAAGGGGCTCTTACAAGTATTAGCTTTTCAAAAAAGCTGGCGGTCGTTTAGCCCTATCATTGTATGTATTCTTGCCCACTGCATGCTTCCATTTCGAACTTCTAGAGCTTGTACATGTAGATTGTTTCTAAGCTCTGATTATTAACATCTGAACTGTGTTTGTTACCATTTAATACATGCTTCCAGCGAGGATGTTGCTTGATCTTTTGAAAGCACCTGGCTTATGCATGGTATGTTATGGTAATGTATCTAGCATGGGACACATTTATGGAAAATCATTTGACAACACTACGAGGGTCAGTCAAAAATAACTGAGCCCTACCTCATAACATTTGAATCAAGTAAAATTGACATATATTTAGATGATATTTCATTGTAGTTATATGTCATCTATTTAATCACCTAATTTATTTCTGTTGATAGGCTTTTTGCAACGGTTGCTAGGCAACAGAATATGACCTGTCAGAGGGGTGCGTTCACGCTGTGATACATCCAAATCAAAGCGTTGCTATGAGAACAGTAATGTAAAAGCAAGGCTTTATTCACTGTCGTCTGATAATTTTAACATGTACCTATTCAGTGTCACTGAACAGAAACCACTTGACCCTAAATTATAGATGCTGTGGTAGCTTGATTTCAGAATTAATCAAATTTTAACATGCCTGAGGTCATATAATTTACCCCACCCACATTCGTATTTACACAAGTTTAATAGAAAACATAAAATATTAGCTTAATAATGCTTTAACAGTTCTGCATACACAAACCAACCCTTAGACGTATTAATTTCCTTGATTTAAATGCACAATTTTGTTACCATGGGAACACAATTCACGTGTATTTGAAAATTTCTGGAATTTTGGCGTTTTTTGTTGCTAGGCAACGCTTACAATAAATGTTCACCTAAACATTAACGAACTAAGTTTAATGAAAAGACAATATGATATATGTTATTCAAATAAATGTCAAATATGTCTTTAACAAAAACTATCAAGCACACAAGCTTTTTAAAGACATACTGTATTTTCCTGGTGGCTGAGAACGTGAACGCATCGATCTGACTGACGATCTTCAGTTGCCTAGCAACCATAAAAGAAGCTTCACTAGGGTGCTTCTTTAGAGTTAAAACATCTATGACATGTTATACTTATAGAACATAATCACATTTGTTGTCTACCATACCAAACTAAAATGTTATGAGGTAGGGCTCAGTTATTTTTGACTAACCCTCGTAGACAGCACATTTTTCTTAAAACTCATGCCAGAAAATCAAGGTCACAGTGGTCGCTTAACTGTATATGTACAGACTCCATTACCCCAAGATGTGTTCACAAACCAAATTTGGGATTCCTAGGATTTATGCTCATGACACGATTTTTCTAGATCTGATGGCAGTGGTAAAGGTGCGTGACGCTCCATGACCCTAAATGCATTAAGACACGAATTTTGGCATTCCTACCTAAACTAATATAGGAGATATACTCCGGATATGATACGAACAGTCAAACACTTAGGACACTAAGGACAGGCAGTTTGATTACTATATGCCTCCCTTTGGGGGCATAAAACCTGTTTGTCACGACCGTCATAAGACAGTGCCTAAATTCATAGTAATTCTAATGTGATCAGATATGGATGACAATCATATAAGTACGTTTACTGATGTGAAGTGCACTCGCACCCTTTGCCAATCAAGGACGTTTTGACTTTGGGACGTTTCACTTTCGCCAGCTTTTTTGAAAAGCTAATACTTATTGCGTTTACAAATTGACGCATTCTTTGTGAAAATTAAATTCGCAAACGAGCTTGCCTCGCGCTATAAGTAGCCCTACAGATTTCACGGACAGTTTACTTCGTGCTGTAGGTCAACCCACGATATTTGGTACCCCACTCGTTGTTCGGCAGCGAATAAGATATAGCCTGAGCACGGCATAAAGGTTTGGTCAAAACCTGAATTTGATGTATGTTTTGATTGAAGTTTATATAAGCGGCCGGCCATGGCCGAGCGCAACAAGGTATGGAAAATTAACATGAGAGTCTGCCCACGCTTGGAATTTGATAATATTATGTTTATTAATTGCCTGGGTTATGAATTTTATATTTATGGTGCATTTGAGTTTTATGCAATTCCATCGCTAATTTATGACTTCATGTATGCTATCACTACCATACCTTAGGGTACCCAGATATAATCATTTCTAAAGTAATTGACATATCATGTTACGGCGCAGAAATGTTTAATGAAATAACTATATCATTGATAAGTTCGTTGTTGCCATAAGTGGCTTTTGTATGTATAAGAATAGTGGGCGGTCATTCATTTTTATGACATGGTACCCCAATTTTCAACTGTATATTTTGTATTAAATCAAATTTGGAATTGAAATTTTAACATGTTGCTTTGTCAAGATACCATTTCAACATAAAAACTATCCATATATATATATATATATATATATATATATATATATATATATATATATATATATATATATATATATATATATATATATATATATATATATATATATATATATATATATATATATATATATATATATATATATATATATATATATATATATATATATTACGGATATGTTAAACAAATTTCATGAAATTCAAGGACTGGTAACACATTTTTTCAACTTGTTGTAAACACATGGCCCTAATTCATCGAAATGTAAAAAAAACAATAATTATGTTTCAGTGTAAATATACTTGAATACTTGCTTAGTTTGAATCACATTGCTAGTATGTTTATTGGTAGAAGATGATATGTTCAGTGTTTTCCCTATTAAGGATTGGCAAAGAAAAAAAAACAACACTTACCTTCGATATTAAGTTCGATGATTCTTATTTAATAAAGTGCTTACACAATAATCTTACCCAAAATGATACAATATGGTGACACCTGTAGTTACCACATCCAGTTTCTAACGTAAAACTACATCTAACCAATCTTACACATTATATTGAACATTATTAAGAATGTTAATTCACACAGAAGAGAAACCTTATGGCAAGTCAATTCATACAGGAGATAACCTCATATCTATGATTTTATAATTGTAAGCATCATTAAAAAAGCAAGTTCACAAAAATAACTCCCCTGCCAAACCTATTGGTTAAAATTAACTATTTTGGTCACAGAGACCTCTTGGCCCCAAAGGTATTGCTAATTTAATGCTTAAGTCTTCTCTGTTCATTCTGTTCTGTAAAACTGATGCTGATTTCTATCAAATAGTAACATTTATACTTTAGCTGGTTGTGTATTCTAAGCATACGAGCTTCGTACAGCTTTGTTTCTGGACCTCATTTATTTATGAAGATCACTGTTCTATGATACCTTTGATAAGACTCTGTTACACTTTATCCTGGTCACGGCACCAAAATGTGGCTACTCTAGTTCAGTTTGGATGTAAAGGAAGTGCTTGGTCTTCTTGTTTTCACACATTAATTGTTATGGTATTATGTTTCTTAAACAATATCATACAGGACTTGAGGAAGTGATACACATTGTCTTGGCCCCATAGTGCCATGACATTGAGCCATGACCTTGAGCATTTCTGACCATTGAATCATTTAAAATTGGCTAATCATGTCTTTCTATAAGGAAAGTGGAAGTAGGTTTAAAACCAACCACTTTCTGTTGAGTTTTTGATTCATTTCAACTAAATAATTATTTTTGCTAACACTGACCTATACCCATAACAGGAAGGAAATGACAAACTTACCGGTTTTGGATCTTCATGAAATTTGGCTCAGATCAGCAGAAGATATACGGAATGTTTTTTGTGATATTATGATATCTGGACAAAGACTAAAACATATTTATCTTTGGAATTGAATGTTGAATGTTTTGTCAATTTTTAAGAAAAATATTGAAGTTTAATAATCGCTTCCTCAGAAAACGTAAACCATAATTTATCCAAATTGTTTCGTGGTATTATTATAATGTCTATGGTATTTTTGAGTCATCTAGATGACAAATCAAAGAAATAAAGTAAATTATAGATTTAGGACATAGAAATTTAGAGATAGGTACCACCTCAAAGGTGGAGTAATTCAGGGCTGCTTCTTAGCCTTATTCTGAACTATCTAATTCGATAATTACATTTTCATAGTTTGTGTATGATGAGTTATTAATATGCGAAGTTTAAAGAACATCCATGCGTGGGCACAGATGTAAGTACCCCTTTAAATAAGAAGGCACCACCCACTATCTTGGCGGTTTCAAAGCAACTTGCCAATAAACTGCTGTTGTTGTTGTCGCCGTCATCATTTTTTTTCTTCTTCTTCTTCTTCTTCTTCTTCTTCTTCTTCTTCTTCTTCTTCTTCAGAAAATCATTACATGTACAAATAAAATTCATTTCAGCAACAACAGAATTAACGAATACTACAACGGTGCCACTTACAACGACTACTACAACGACCACGACAACATTACCGCCAACAACGACTACTACAACGTTGCCACCAACAACGACTACTACAACGTTGCCACCAACAACGACTACTACAACAACACCACCACAGACTACTACAACAACACCACCAACGACTACTACAACAACACCACCAACGACTACTACAACAACACCAACAACGACTACTACAACAACACCAACAACGACTACTACAACAACACCAACAACGACTACTACAACAACACCACCACAGACTACTACAACAACACCACCAACGACTACTACAACAACACCACCAACGACTACTACAACAACACCAACAACGACTACTACAACAACACCACCAACGACTACTACAACAACACCAACAACGACTACTACAACAACACCAACAACGACTACTACAACAACACCAACAACGACTACTACAACTACGACATCTACAACGTTACCACCTACAACGACTACAACTACAACAACTACAACGTTGCCACCTACAACGACTACAACGACGACTACTACAACATTACCACCTACGACGACCACTGCTCCTGTTAACTGTCCCGATCACTACTACGAATACACTCCTCTAAATCTTTGCTGGCGGTATGTGTCTACTGACAGAGAGTGGAATGCAGCACGCACGCGCTGTGCTAATGATGGCGCAGACTTAATGGTTCTGAATACGCAAGCCATCGTAGATTATATGAAGACCCAGCTTCCTACTGGTAAATACAGTGAACCCCAACAGTAAAACCTGTGTCAAACTGCCACACTCAAAAGGACAGAAAATTGTTTTTCAAGACCAATTATCGCTTAATGCAGGTCAAAAGTATTGCAGAATGCTCAGCATTCTGCAATACTTTTGACCTTCATTTTCATAAAGATTTTTTCTATATTGGCCGTTTTACACAGGGTTTACTATTTTTATATTGGGATGAATTGACATAGCAAAACGACGAATTGCATCTTCATATTCTCTTTAGAATCATTTGTCATTTTGATATTCTGTGCCCCTTACAAGGTTAACAATGGACCAGGCCCCCAGATAAGAGTGCGTAACTGAAAATTATTTTTTTCTTATTTCTCAACCAAAACATGTATTGTGGGCAATAAAAAGAACCGTCTCGATTGAGCACCCACAACACATGTTGAAACTGATGGATAAAAAAAAATCGCATTTTTACGCTCTTTTTTTTTGCTTAACTGGCCCTATGAGAGACTGTTAAAACTATGTAAACTTTGTATCATTAGCGCAAGTTGAGCCAAAGGCCCTTGGATGAGCTAATTCATGTAATTGAAAGTATACCAATTAATCTGGCATTCATCGTCCGTCTGTCAACACTTTTCAAACATCTTCTCTGAAATCGCTGTGCCAATTGAATGCATAATTCACATGGAGACTCGTTAAGATTGAGGATCAAAGTTTTGTTCAAATGGTCCTGGCCATATGACCAAGCTAGTCGTCATGCCGACATACATGTATGTTAAAACCCCCGTTAGTTTTTAGAAAGAGAATGCTGATGACATTGGATATGTAGCATTGGGGATGTGGAGCCTAACACTTTTGTTCAAATCATTAGCCTAGGTTGACACCTTGACCTACTTAACAGAGTTTCGGGAAACGGAATGACGTCCAGAACAACGTTGCGTGCATAATGACAAAATAATCACGTTTTACTCAAGAAATGGGATTTCAAAGTAATCTTTATGTCATATGATAAATAGAATCTAACATTAATTTGTGCTCCTATATTATTGAATTTATTAAACTAGATGCGAAAAAGAGATAAAATGCTCGGCAAACCTCGCATTTTATCTCTTTACCCCAACTCGTTCCATAAATTCAAGAAAACATGAGCACTCATGTAAGATCCTCTATATAAATGAGACAGTTCCAAACGTTAGATGGCTTCTTACTTTTAAGCCAAGGTTTCTACTACTAGAAGCAAATATATTAAAACATACTTTCTCATAAAATTTTGACCAATTAACGTTAACTTTCATTTGAAGGCCCCTTAAAAGGGTGGAGGAGATGTGGAGTACGAATTTATATACAAAGGGCCAGGATGGCAGTCATATTGAAACATATTTTTCTTATAAAAATCAGACCAATTAAGGACATATGCTACTAAATACTTCCCATATTACTGCATGATATATTTTGGCAATTCGTCGAAAAATGGAATTTGTTTTTAGAATAAATCATGTATTAAAAAACTGATATTGAAAATCTTAAATTTTTTTTTTAATTCATAGACTATTATAATACCTTTCAGAAAAAAGAATAAAAATCTGGGGTCACCGAACTAATTCTCTTTCTAGAGGGCCAAATTTAACCCCACCCCCATAGGTTTCATGCGTAATTCAATATAAAAAGTTCGGGGATGACCATTTCGGTCGTTTTGATGATGCCATTTTACTAGTATATGAAGTAATTTAGCATTAAAATGTTAAAAAAGAAAGAAAAAACACATTGAAAATATGTGCGCATCCGGGAATCGATCCTGGTCCTCTGGCTTTGTAGCCAGACACGCTAACCACTAGGCCACGAGGTCAGGTCGTGCGGGGCTCGAAATAACCATACAAATAGTATAGACTCGGCCACTATCGTATTCGTAACCAGGGTTATTGTGTACGTCGTTTGATTTCGACTGAGCTGCATTTATCTGTCTTTAGTGCTGAGACGATCAGTTCTGAAAAGATGTCAATAGATATTTCGAACACACTTTAATTAGTTATTTTGTGAAGAAAATGTCGGAACACCGATATGACATAAGAATATCGGAAGCTGTGTTGATCCGAATCCGTTTAGGGTCGAAAGACAGGACCCAGACATCTTTCCCCGTTTGCAGACGCGGGAAAGGTGCGCATTGGAAATAGCCGCATATGTCTTTAACGTTAACTTTTATTTGAACGCTCCAGGTGTGAAGTACGAATTTTAATACAAAGGACCAGGGCCCGGAATTACAATGCCTCCTTAAAGTTAAGGAAGACTTAAGTTAAGTATTGATATTTCAACATGCTATATTAAATACTAAATAAATTGCCTAGATCGATGTGGTACTTGTGGTCAAAGATATCATTGTCATCTTCAGACAAAATGAAACTATTTTGATTTTACTCCGTTTTAAACGTTATTTTTCGCATCCTGAAAAATCAATACTTAGCTTAAGCCTTCCTTAACTTTAAGGAGACATTGTAATTCCGGGCCAAGGATGGCAAGCACATCCATCCATATTAAAAAAACTCCAAATAGTTCCTTTTCTGGTACCAAAAGGTCTATGATCTTGGGTCTTGGTATGTAATATTTGGATGTGGGTTCTTCCAAATTTGTTCAAATGATGATCTTGCATTAATCTTGACATACTTAAAGGTAAGGTCAAATTTGTTTTCTAAAACCTTGAAAATGGGAATATCTTGAAAAGTTGAGTTCGAAGTTACTGTTGAAGCCAAAGTCATTCTGCTTTTAGATATATTTAACCTTATGATAATATGACTATAAATAAGTACCTAAGGTCAAGAATGACATTTAGCCTTTCAGCTAAGGTCACTCAAATTGGTTGCCATCATTATACATGTAGTTGTACATATTTATCTCAGTAACCACAAGGATAATTGAAGTCAAATTTCACGCGAGCAATCAATGGATCAGAGAATGCAAAATTTACTTTGTAGTCTATGCTACATGACAAACACGAGGTACCTAGGGCCCTTGATCTTTCATCTGGGTCCAGGCTTGAGGTTAAAAAGCTTGAGTACAGTCTTAGACTCAAATAAAGCGCAATGATTGGCTGCTTGCGGACACGTGTCCGCAAGCAGCCAATCATTGCACTTTATTTCGATTCATCCCTGATTCATGAGGAGCGGTTGTTTATCACAAAATATAAATCCCATTTCTATAGCACCATATTAATAAGTCCATATTAGGTATCACTATGATCATAACTAAAGCCTATCAATTACAGTAAAATTTCAAAATTTCGAACGCTGATTCTTCGAATTAAATTTCAAACAAAATGGATTCAGAGACGGTGGGCATATCTTTATGAACTATTTTATTAACTCTATAAAAACATATCTTTTGTGGTAAAAGAAACGTCTCCCTGATCCGTTTCTTTTACAAACATATAGTTGATAGGACAAAACTGATACTAATCATTTTGGGGGTTATTTATACACTTAAATGTCTATAATTCAACTTCTGATAATTCGAAGTGAAACCTTTAGTCCTTAAGACCTCGAATTTACGCGATGTACACTTAACAACACTTATAAGTGTGCACATATAAATGGACCCATATATTCATAAATAAATGTCAGATCGTTTTGAAATTTTCAACAGATATAGATGACATTCATGACATGATATTACGTAAATTTTAATTTTCTTAAAACTTTAACTTTTAAAATGCGAAATCTAAATTCAAATATATGGCAAAATGAAACTTCTCCGTTTTCTTCGTTTTAGAATTTATCTTTTTATGACATTTCATTTATGCATATCATTTATAGTTAAGCATTTTAAATAAAATTGTGGTGGTTCTGTTATGGCGTGGGCAGGTGTGTCCTTACACTATAAAGTAACATTGTCTTCATAAATGGGAACTTAACTGCGGCTCGCTATCAACACGAAGTGCTGCATATGGCAAAAGCGATCATTCCATTGTTGAGAAACCACAGAGGAATGCAGTTGCTGCTCGATGTTGCTCTAGCCCATCGGACAAGGGCCACCACACTGCATATCTGAATGCAAACAACGTAAATGTCGTCGACTTTCCCCCAAATCACCAGACTTAAACAAAATTGATAACATTTTGGATGAACTAAACCGCCGTGTAAGGAGAACAGAAGCTATATCGACTACATTGAGTCAACTTAGAGCAAACATTCTCTACGAGTGGAACAACCTTCCTCAGAATTACGTTCAGCGTTATGTTACGGCAATGAGACGCCGTTGTCTTGCCGTGGTGAACAGTGCGGGGGACATACCAGCTACTAAGTTTACATGGTTATAAACGCCGCTGCAGGATTTGACTTAAGAATATTGTGATATTTACTTTGTTTTGTGATATATTTGATACAGTTTGGTCTCTTCTAAAATATTGGGAAAATGTGAACTTTGATATTACCATAAATTTGAATTTTTATTTAATTCGAATTAAAATGAATGCAATTTTATTACAAAAATGACGTGTCAACATTCTAAGTTCAATTAAAACATACTTATCTGCACAATACCAATGTCTGACCTTTCTACACATCCCAAGAGGCCAGGGGGGGGGGGGGGGTGGGGGGCTTAAGGCCAATCAGTTTGCTTGCATGTTGTTCGACACTTCTTTTCTTTTAATCTGATGTGCAATCTAACCACTTGGAGAAAAATGTTTTGACCTTTTGACCCCACCAAGGGGTCGAATGTGTGTAAAAGGACAGAATGTTTGTTTGCAATTGTGCTCTATGCTTCATTCCCGTTAGCATGGTATACGATACAATGCAACCTGACTAATTTTAGAAAAGAAGAAAAATTGACCTTTTGACCTCACCCCAGGGGTAGAGGGTGCGTGTATGGTCAAAGTATTTACTAGCATGTCATTGTATGCTTCATTTCCTTTAAATTGATATGCAACATGGCCATATTCTGAAAAAAGGTGTGTTTTTTTTCATCGACCCAACCCACTAGGTCCACCCATGGGATCAGACCCTGACTTTCAACTGACTTAGTTATGGGAATTTCAAATATTTGACTTTTGACCCCGCCTATGCATATCATTTTATAGTCAGGTGGTGGGGGGTAACTTTTTGGCCTTGTTGTGCTTATCTACCTTGGCAACCATGGCTGTTAGATATAATAGCTTTGGAGAAATGTGAACTTCCTTACCGACCTCAGCTTCTGCCATTGACAAAGCCAGGCAAAGGAGCAGAGATGCTCTGCTGTCATACAGGCCAAAGTCTGCTGAGGTCGGCACAATACTCCCATTCGTGCTGACATATCATCCTGACCTACCCAAGATCAGGGATATTGTTGACAAAAATTGGTCCATCATCGAGTCATCAGATGAGTTGAGGGATATTTACCAGAGCAAACCAATAATGGCTTTCAGACGCCCCAAAAGCCTTCGTGATTTCCTGGTACGAGCACGACTCAAACCAAACTCTGATGATGACAACCAATATGGTGAATGTCGACCCTGTGGCAGAAAAAGATGTCAGTGCTGTAAAATGATTACCCCTGCTGGTACTGTGAACTCATCTTCTGGGGCCACTGTAAGACTGAGGCAGAACACAGACTGCACAACAGAGAATGTCGTCTATCTGATCTCTTGCAGTAGTTGCAACAAACAGTATGTAGGAGAAACCAAAGGCCCATTGAACAAACGTATGAATGGCCATCGTGATGACTGGAGACACCGTAGGTTTGAAAGATCACCAACGGCAGAACATTTTCACTCTGCAGATCAGGACTTCCTGAGTCATGCCTCTGTCTGCTGCCTTGAACACAACAAGGAGTGGTCAGATTCTACCAGAAAACTCTGTGAGAGCTACTGGATTCGGCGTCTCAACACTCTGTGTCCATTTTGCATCAACAAGGGTGACTGACTCTATCTGGTCATATGGTATATATGGTAGAACACCTAGTGTGCTGTGTTGTTGTAGACAATCTTTCAGGAGCCTAGACATGTTTTAGACGTCTGTTCTACACAAATTTTCGTACAAGTCATTTCTTGCCAGATTTTGTGCGCTGTGTTTAATTCGTAAATATTGTGCAGTCATATTTGTGAAAATCCACGCATAATAACTGGGCCCTTTTCAGGGCTTAAATAATCACATAATTCATGTATATAGTTATATTTTGTTAACTGTCCACCTAATCTAATGTGTCTTGAAACTCTGATGAAGGCAAAAGCCGATAGCGCTTAGTTTCAAAAATTCTTTGCACCGTCTTTTGATTTATATCCTTTTATATTTATTTCTCAAATGAATTAAGCATCCTTTACTGGATCTAGTGCCACAGACAAGATATCTCGTTTGGTGCATTAGCCTCTCTCTCTCTCTCTCTCTATTTATATATATTTATAAATAGAGAATATATAAATAGAGAGAGAGAGAGAGAGAGAGAGAGAGAGTTGCACAATCGATTTACTTTATCTGTCTGTATATATATATCAGTGGTGAGCAAGAAAAAATGTATCATTCGTGTGAGGGTAGAATAGAAACATCCGTCCCTCGGTATCACCGTTTGTCATCACTCGGCAAGCCTCGTGATGCCAAACGGCGTTCATCGGGAGGGATTTTTCTATCCAACCCTCACACTTATGATAAATTCTTACATTATGCCGACTACTACTACATGTTCTAGGGCTAATTCTTTTTTTTGTCATGTATATCTTTATTGAGAATAGCATTTACACATCACAAACATAATTTATACATATTGATACATAATATTCAACACTGCTCAACAAAAGTTTTGCACAAATCATAAAGATTAATTTATACGTGAGCAAATTATTTCGTTATGAAATATCTAATGAAAAATTAAGGACATATACTACTAAATACTTCCCATATTGAAATATTTTCAATACTTTGCATACAGTTTGTTTTATACATGGGCTATCCATTTATGAAATAAAATGGATATGTCACCGTGCTTATTTTTTCAGAATCTCATATTGAAGTTTACAGCATTTGACTAATTTTCTAGAAATATAAAATAATAACACTAGTCCTAATTATCGAGCTAAAACGGTTGTAATCTTCAGCCAGCTTCTTTCTTTTAACTTAAATTACTGCCTATGACCTCAAACTTTTAAGAACATGTGCATGTTTACTTGTTATCCCATGCTGTGACAAGATACTGCATGATATATTTTGGCAATTCGTCGAAAAATGAAATTTGTTTTTAGAATTAATCATGTATTAAAAAATCTGATATTGAAAATCTTGAAAATTTATTTTTAATTCATGAACTATTATAATATCTTTCAGAAAAAAGAATAAAAATCTGGGGTCACCGAACTAATTCTCTTTCTAGAGGGCCAAATTTAACCCCACCCCCATAGGTTTTATGCGTAATTCAATATAAAAAGTTCGGGGGTGACCATTTCGGTTGTTTTGATGATGCCATTTTACTAGTATATGAAGTAATTTAGCATTAAAATGTTAAAAAAGAAAGAAAAACACACTGAAAATATGTGCGCATCCGGGAATCGATCCTGGTCCTCTGGCTTTGTAGCCAGACACGCTAACCACTAGGCCACGAGGTCAGAACGTGCGCCGCTCTAAATAACCATACAAATAGTATAGACTCGGCCACTATCGTATTCGTAACCAGGGGTATTGTGTACGTCGTTTGATTTCGACTGAGCTACATTTATCTGTCTTTAGTACTGAGACGATCAGTTCTGAAAAGATGTCAATAGATATTTCGAACACACTTTAATTAGCTATTTTGTGAAGAAAATGTCGGAACACCGATATGACATAAGAATATCGGAAACTGTGTTGATCCGAATCCGTTAAGGGTCGAAAGACAGGACCCAGACAACTTTCCCCGTTTGCAGACGCGGGAAAGGTGCGCATTGGAAATAGCCGCATATGTCTTTAAGGCCGTCTCAATAGAGCCTTTGAATAAAATGTTGAGTCTCTGGAACCACTAATGTCTTTTTTATAATGGCGTTTGCAAAGTAAAAAAAGAGGGCAAAGATCAGGAATCGATGCAATCAAGCACCACACCTGACCCAGGATACCAATGGGAATGTGACAACTTCACAATTAGACATCACAAACGAGAGCCAAGAGGTCAGCCCTTTCCCAGCAGGTGACCACAAGGCATCAACATTCAGACGTGCATGAAAGCATAACAAAATAAGACAGAAATAACATAAATGATCCATAAAAGAAGCACCGCTTTGGAACGTTCAGTAATATATTTTACTGGAGGGCTTAAACCGGTTTAACGATGCACCAACCTCACCCTTAGTTCAGATGTGGATCAAGGCACATAGATGTTTGGTTTGCATGAAAGACCCCTAACTTATCAATGTATCATCTCCTAGAACATATAAATCAAGATATAAAAAGGAGATAAAGCAAAATTAAGGTCTCAACAGTAAATAAAACTGAATACCGGAGCAAAAGAAATGCAACAGGTAAACCTCGGTGGGCCTGACAACAGCCAAAGCATCAGGCCCCTATCATCTCATCAATAGATAAGTCTTTAAATTGGAAAGAGAAAGAGGAATAAATAAATAAGTATATAATAATTGAAACCTGTACAGGGTTCCCACAGAAATTCAAAAACACAATTCCATGATTTTTCTATGATTTTCCATGATCATTGATGTAATTTCCATGACTATTAAATGCACAGCCTCCAACCTCCCCTTTAAGCGGCATCCTCACCACGCAGAGCATAAAAGCGGAATGCAGCAACAGTAATATATTTAAACAATTATGCTTGTAGACCATCCATGCATTTTGAAATAATTAAAACTTTAAACTACCAGAAGCCAGAAAACTAGCTGTCAGACACGCAAGTTTTGCGTGTCTGACAGCTAGTTTTCTGGCTACTGGTGGTTTCGTCAAATTATTTCACAAAACTCCATGATTTTTCCATGATTATTCAGGCTTTTTCAAATTCCATGATTTTTCCATGCATGGAACTTTTTTTTCTTGATTTTCCATGATTTCCAGAGCTCGTGGGAACCCTGCTGTATCTATCCGCATTTAGCATACCACATGTCTCTCAAAGTGCTTTGACTGGACAAATGCCGTTGTAAAATGCTGAAAAGATATGAACAATATTAATTGGTTATTGCTTGGATCTGATATACTTGCGCTGAAAACAGTTGATATACATTTTTGAGAGAAGCAAGCATTTTATTTGGAAAGATATCTTATTGCGCTGGAGAAACAAATTGCATTGTTATAAGAAAGTACCTAGGAAACCCCATTTCTGATTATGATAGTCAAGTTTATCTTTAGACAAGGCATTGTTATGTTCTATTTCTTTTCTTTGTTTAAGTATCTTTTAAAACCTTCAAAAATTGTTTTTGTTGTTTGTATTTTGATGTATAAATGTAGTATTTCGCTAACAAAATTCTAAATTAATCATTTCGATTTTCATACTATTACGATTTAGCATTCAAAAACTTATATATCCAGATAGGAAATGTCAACTCACATATTTTGGTCATTTAGAAACATTTCTTATGTGCGACCAAAACTCTTGAGGATATATTCAATCCCAGAATAAATGTACATTTTCTCTTCTTGCATGGTACAGAAATCGCATAATACTGTCGGTGGTATTTTGACCTAAAATTCGTTCGTCCATTTCATTTAGGCTTTTTATTGCTGTTATCATGAGTTTGTGATTGAGTACTGTTTAAAAACGTGGTTATTTTATTTTGTGTTGCATTCAATATATTAAGTATTTTGTTTGTTTATTTGGTTCCTGTGTAAGTGGGGTTTCCTCTCCTGTCTTCATGAATGTTATTAACAATGTGGAAATATTTAAGAAAATCTTTCGCAGATATGTCGTATAAATTTTGCAGTTCTTAAAAGTTATAAAATTATTTGCTTTATTCTGTAATCATATATGTGCTCTATGTATTTGATGCCTTTTTCCTGTCATTGTTTATAATATGGAATAGAATTGGAACATTTAATGTCGGTTTTGTTCCATATAATTTGTTTGGATATACTTTTTTGCGTTTCGCTATGCTTTATTTTACAGCATGCAATCAGTATATCTTTTAAAAATACATTGTTTTTACATTTAATCGTACAATCGCTTCCTTTAAATTGCATTCTAATACGAGCCAGTGCATGAGATTTCCAACAATGTGGTATGTGCGACCAGCAAAGCCTCAGATCAGCCTGCGCATACGCGCAGTCAGATCAGAGCCTTTGCTAGTCGCTTGAGTGTCCTATGATTGTTAAGCTACTGACTGAACACCATTTGGAGTTTCTAACCTTAACATGAGGCTGCAGAGGCTCGTCCGAGTCTACACATGTCAAAATGCCACATTATTGGAAATCTCATGCACTGGCTCATATGAGTTTGCTCCCATTTGTTATCAAGTCTTTTGTTTATAGAAGGTTTTCCAAATGCAGGATTCATTTCCGGTTTCAAATATTCATTTAACCAACTTGCTTTTAGTGAATAAATAAAGTGTTCTAAACTTAAATCTAAGACATTTTTATAATCTTGATATAATCTAGTTCTTTGAAGTGTGTCTGGTTTTGAATCCCATATGAATGAAATATTTCAGAATTTAACTTGTTTATTGTTTGTTAGGTAGTGTCAGGTAAAAGTGTAAAAGGGTATATTAACTTTGGAAGTGCAAATATAATTTTAGCCATTAATGTCAATTTTCTGTGACTTCAGAGTTTCAAACAGTTGCTAAATTCACACAATTTTGGCAGAAGATTATATTCTTGCATGCGCATGCTCTCAGAAAAAAGTTATACCTAATGTTTTAGCTGATTCAGAAGACCAGAAAAAATCAGTTATTTCATGTATTCAATTTTATTATTTCTTAAGGATTCGTAATACAGTGGTTTATATGTTATTGCGCTTTAAACCTGATATTGATTTAAAAGTTTCTAATATTATTAATGGGCTCCTTGAATAATTTAAAAGAACCATCCAGTGCAAACGTAGCGTCATCTGCAAACAGTGTACTCTTAATTAGCATTCTCCCTACGAATCATGCAAGCCCAGTAGAAAAGCTGATAAGCGGCTTTTTCAGAATGCCAAAAAAAGTTGGCGCAATAGATTCCTTATAACATAAAAGTCACATAGCCAAAGGGAAACGGTTATTGTCACAGAGTTTGCCTCCAGAAGCATGTTTTCTAGATTTGGAAAAATGAAAAATTACACTTTTTGAAGACAATGCATCCTATTTATCTTTTAAAGTCTAATGGTTTATGTTGTATGAAAAAAAAATAAGGTATTAACTTTCAATATCACAAATGGAAAAGGATAAAAAAAAAACTTGCAGAGTATTGTTCTATGGCAACGAAGAGTGGCTATCTCTAAAATATTTTTGGAGGCTTAAATTGACAAATTTCAATCCATATTATCTTTTTACAGCAAAGGTGAGATTAAAGGTGTCAGCATAAGGAATATACACTAATACCTTGTGTCTGAAATGAAATAATAAAAAAGGTCAAAATGTTTCTATATTCAGTATCCATGGCAACCAAAGTGGCAACATAATAGCAAACTTGGAAAAAGGCCTAACTTTACGGAATAAAATGACCAACAAACACAAATGTGTAGACATTAGTTTATATAGCATACAAAGCATCTATACAAACTTGAAAAGTTGCACACAAGCTAGTTTGTTTTTGTGCCTCAATTTGGTTTCCATGGCAACGTGAATATTGCTACTGGCCTTAAATTGCACTTTTTGACCAATTTCAAATGATAGTTGTTGAGACAGGAACTATCAAAAGGGATGAATTTTATTTTAGGGATATCCACTGAGGCCAGGCGTCAGTAATAAAAAAATTAAATGTTCAAAATATTTCATTTTCATTGTTACCATGGCATCCAAAGTTGGTGGGGTAGCCAGGTATGGAAAAAAAGCCTTTTTTTGGCATTTTTGAACTACTACAGCCATTTCCCCAGCGTACATAGAGACATATACAGTTAATGGTAAGTTCTAAATGATATAAGCTTTCATAAAACACGAAATCATGCGTAGATTTCACCACCTTCTGGGGGTAACCATGGAAACAATCAGAGTACTGTCTCAAAATAGAGATTAAATAAATTGCATCTTAAAGTGGTTAAACATTTCCAGTTGGATATTATTCAAGTTTTAATATGTTTAAAAGATAGTTTTGTTGAGATATATTAACATTATCAATTTGATTCCAGCAAAACTAATAAGTTTAGTTTGATATAGTAACATTTATAGACTTTAAAAGTGGGTGGGGTAACCAGATATATAACCAAAACGAGTTTTAGTGATTTTTAAACAAGTTTTGCTAATAGTGGTGGGGACGATGGCATATTTACATACTGCCAATACTTGATAGGGGCCTCCAAGTTTCTTATAGACTGTAAAAACATGTATGAGGTTTACCTCTATCTTGCCATTACCATGGAAACAAATACAGGCCTGTTGTAAAATGGATATTAAATACATTGCGCCTTTAAACAGTAAAATGTACAGATGGTTAGTTGAGTTGAAACATATTAACATTATCAATATGATTTAAGCAAAATTAATAAGTATAGTTTTATTTGGTAACAACTATAAACGTTGAAAGTGGGTGGGGTAACCAGATATATAAGAAACATTATTTTTAGTCATTAAAACTTTTCGAAGAATATACAGCCTATCTATCTCTAGAAGTGTTAAAGTGATTCCAGCTAATAATAGTAAGTTTTGAATTAGCTATAAGGAGAATTGAGTTGAGTCTTATTGACATAATCAATATGATATGAAAACTGAATAATTTGTAACAATTACAGTCCTTTAAAGTGGGTGGGGTAATCAGGTATATAACAAAAACCTTATTTCAATAACTTTTAGCAAGTATGCCAAATAGTGGCAGAGATATTGACATATTTGAATACTGCCAATATGTAAGGGGGACCTTTGAGTTTCATAAACTGTTAAACATGAATTTGGTTTTACCTGTTTCTAGTTGTAACCATAGAACAATCAAAGGCCTTTTGCAGAATGGAAATGAAATTAATTGTATTTAATAGTGGTTAGAATTGTTCCACCTAGTTATAATATTACAGAATTTGATGTACATAAAGATAGTTGAGTATACAATTTTAGAACAAGCTTTGGATAAATCAATTTAAAATGATTTTATAGCTTTGAAGCCAAAACAAGTTTATGTTTTTCTGTATAGTACAGTTATTGTTTCCATGGTTACGACCAAAAAGTGGTAGACCGGAGGCATGTTCTTTTATTGTATGAAAGGTGAATACCATTTAGAACTTATCAATAATTGTATGCACCTCTTAGTAGGCAGGGAAAATGATTGTAGTGGTTCAAATATTCCACAAAATAGGGGTTTCCAAGATAGGTTACCCCACCCACCTTTGGTAGTCTGGAATGATTTGTACAAAGATCATATTGGGTTTATTTATTATTTTAATCTACTCCCTTTGAGCTATTATGTTTCAGAATATGAAGATCAGAATCAAAACGGGTGTGTTATTGGATATGTGAATGTGCAAAAAATGTCTTTTCGCATTTTTGTGTCGTTTTAGGCCAAATTCCTTCTTTTTGGTTACCATTGCAACGAGCAATAAACTGAGAGAACGGAACATAGCTTACTAAAATTATAAATACAACTAAAGTAGCCATCAGTAAATGTAATCAAAGGAAATCTCATATCAGCCTGAAAGGTTTCAATTTCACATTTTTCCTTGGGCAAATCTCAATATTTGTCATATTTTTTGGCCATAAAGTTAAAATTTTATGTGGCATATTCTGTAACTGTTGCCATGGTAACTCTAATCTGGAGTCTTTAAAACTCGTATTTGTGTAGTTGTATAACAGATATAGATTGTGTAAAATATGTTGAAAATAATTCATATTTTGTCATGCTGGAAGGAGGTAGTTTGCATAGAATATGCCCTCTTTGTTGAATTTGCCATTTTTTGTAAAATCGCTGATTATATGATGTTTTGGTTGCCATGGTAACATGAATTGAGATAATTCATTTGTAAATTTGAATTTGATGTTGAAAATCAGGTGCTGGTTACGTAATATATGCTAAAATAATCAATTTGATCCTTTGTTTAGGGGAGATGTTTTGCTTTGAATATGCTCTTTTTTGTAAAATAACTGACAATGTGATGGTTTAATTGCCATGGTAACCTATATTTAAATAATTTCATTATCTTCAATTTTTCGTTTTTGCTAAACAGATGTTGACTTGCAAGAATGTGGTTACATAATCCATATTTCTGTTTGCAGAAACAAAATAATTTGCATTAGAATTACAGTATTTTGTAAAATTCTGACGGTCAGTTAGTTCCATTGCCATGTAAACAAAAATAATAAACATTTTGAGTTTTATTATTCATGGCATTTGAATATCAGACATGGGTAATTTAGACACTATTTATGTCGTTCATATACAGCTTTGCTGTAAATAAGTTATTCAGATTTGAAAAAGGTTAATTTTTAGAGTTCTGAAAATTGGTTTCCATGCTGAAAATTGGTTTCCATGGTGACATATTTGCTGCTAGGGAACACAATACAAATGGCATGTTTCATTTTTCACTAAAATTTTGTGTACAACTAATGTGAGTCTCTAAACAGACCTAGTAGTTAATGTTATCAAAAGAACTTGTATCACAAAAGCCAGTCTGAAAAGTGTAAATTTCACCTTTTTTCCCTGGGCAAACTTCATTTTTCGTAATATTTCATTGCTACAGAGTAAAACCGTTTTTGGCAATTCCTGTTGCCATGGTAACTATAATCAGGCATTTTAAAAACTATTATTTTGTGTTTGTTTTGCAGATGTATATTATGTAAAATATGTTTAAAATTATTCATATTCTGTCGTGCTGGAAGAAGAAAGTTTGCTTTGAATATGCCCTTTTCGTTGAATATGCCGTTTTTGTGAAATCGCTGATGGTATGATGTTTTGGTTGCCATGGTAACATGAATTGAGATAATTCATTTGTAAATTTTAATTTAATGTTGAAAATCAAGTGCTAGTTACATAATGTGTACATAAATAAACAATCAAATCCTTTGTTTAGGGGAGATATTTTACTTTGAAAATGCTCGGTTTTCGTAAAATCACAAACTATCTGATGGTTTGGTTGCATTGGTAACCTATGTTTAAATAACATTATTAATTTCATTTTTTGAATTTTGTTAATAAGATGTGGACTTGCCAGAATGTGTATAAATTATCCATATTTCTGTTCGCATAAGCAAGATAATTTGCTTTGAAATTGGAGTATTTTGTAAAATTTCTGACGGTCAGTTAGTTCGGTTGCCATGGAAACAAAAATTATAAACATTTTGAGCTTTTTTATTCATGGCATTTGTAAACCAGACATGGGTTATTTAGACACTATGTATGTCGTTCATATAAAGCTTTGCTGTAAAAAGATAATCAGATTTGAAAATGGTCAATTTTTAGTATTTTGAAAATTGGTTTCCATGATGTCACATTTGTTGCTAGGCAACACAATACAAACGGCATATTTCATTTTTCACTAAAATTTTGTGTACAACTAATGTGGTCCTCTAAAAGGAGCTTGCAGTGAATGTAATCAAAATAAAACTAGTATCATAAAAGTCAGCCTAAAAAGTGTCAATTTCACAATTTTCCTTGGGCAACTCTCCGCCAATCTCCAAGAAATCTTAATTTCCGGTTTCCATGGCAACCACTGTCAGAAAAAGGGAATGCTTTGTTTTGTGAAAGTTTTTCAACAAGTCTGATTAAATGGAGGTAAAATTATTGATATCTGTGACTAGTCACTTAACACCATCTGCATTATTCTTAGGGAGAATGCTAATTAAAGTCTTTATCAAATATTGACATTCCTTTGAAGTAAGTAAGGGTGCAAAGATCAGGAATCGATACAATCAAGTACCACACCTTAATTCAACACTCGTAACGTTGGATAAAAGATGGTAAAATCTTGATGTTTTCACACCAAAAATGTGATTTTAAGTAATTTTAATGTCATGTGATAAATAGATTCTAACATTCGTGCTCTTGTATTATAGAAATTATTAAACTCGTTGCGAAAAAAAGATAAAATGCTCTGCAAGCCTCGCTTTTTATCTCTTTTTTCCTTACTCGTTTAATAAAACCAATAAAACATGAGCAATCATGTAAGATCCTCTATTTATTTTTCAGTCTTTGCATATATAGTATGGGTCGGAGCGGATGATCAAGCAAGCGAAGGGAACTACAAGTGGATAGATGGGTCTACCTTTGGAGGAAATTGGGTCAATGGAAATCCCAGTTCGCTCTCAACTGCTGACTGCCTGTCAATGCAACAACAGTATAATTACGACTTTCAGAACCATGTTTGCACCAACAGATATCATTATTTGTGTCAAATTCGATAAGATGTAGTGAGACCAGGCAGTATCAAAAACATTTTCTTATTACTCCGACAACCAAAACATATGTTGTGGGTACTCAAAATAACCGTCTCAATGAGGCGGTTCTTTTGAGAACCCAAAACATATATTTAAACTGTTGGGTTAGAAAATATTTACAATTTTTCGCTAAAAAATTGTGTTTATCTGGAACCTTTTTACTGATCCACACTTCCAACGCAAAATCGCATTAGTTTTTTTATAACATATATAACTTCGTCCACAATCAAGTGTAAAAATGTTTCCCCGAGTTGTACAGGCTACGCAAAAATGGTGTTTCTAACACAAACACATGTACCAGTATTTGTTGAAGGTTGAGAAATTGGCTAATTGATTGGTACTACTTGACTTTTCGCTTACTGTAAAGGCCGCGCCTCATGAATGAGTAATTAGGACTAGTCAACATTAGGCATAAGTAAAAGCTGAAAAAGAGGCGTGGTTTTATTCAAAAGATACTGTATCATCTTGTGCCACCATCTCAGTCATTATTTAGTCCTTAAAACACCAGCAAAATAACTGCATCTGAAAATGTCTATTTAACATACGCAGGGACGCAAACATTGTGCACCCATATTAGACTGCTCCTACAGGAGCAGTCTGATCTGGGTCCACAATGGTTATCTATGAGGCTTCAAATAGTGTAGTGGACGACAAAAAACATACATTTCGTAATTATGCGCTTTAAGGGTTAATAAATGTGAGTTCAGTGTGTATACGGTTAGGATTTACATGAAATGCACGCACGTTTGCGCGGCTCAAAAAGCTTATTAACTCTTTTCCAAATTATAAATAAAACCTGATTTCACTTCCTTAGCAGATGAAATAGCCGAACCACACCCGGATATGAATATTAAAGTTGCCGCCTTTACAGTAAGCGAAAAGTCAATTAATATTTACATGTAGGACATGTATAGTGATAAATGCGACAATACCATGTCTGGAGTTAAACCTATACTCAATTTTGCGTTGGAAGTGTAGGTCAGTATAGAAAGAACTTTTGGCATGTTTTTGTGTGTTTTTTGTTTAATTTTGTCAAAACTCACACATGTAAGCAGTGGCGTATATAGGTCACTGGTTCTAACATATCTAACTTCAACTTGGTAAGATACACATACAAATATATATTACTTGACTTTTCGCTTACTGTAAAGTCGGCAACTTTAATATTCATATCTGGGTGTGGTTCGGCTATTTCATCTACTAAGGAAGGGAAATCAGGTTTTATTTATAATTTGGTTAAGAGTTAATAAGCTTTTAGAGCCGCGCTAACGTGCGAGCATTTCATGAAAATCCTAACCGTATACACACAGAACTCACATTAATTTTATTAACCCTTAAAGCGCATAAACACAAAATGTACGTTTTTTGTCGTTCACTAAACTATTTGAAGCCTCATAGAATAACAGTTTGGACCCAGTTCAGACTGCTCCTGTAGGAGCAGTCTGATCTGGGTACAATGTTTGCCTCTATGCTTATGTTCAATAGACATTTTCAGATGCAGTTATTTTGCTGGCGTTTTAAGAACTAAATAATGTGTTTTGCATCTATCCTGAGATAATGGCGCAAGATGATACAGTTACTTTTGAATAAAACCACGCCTCATTTTCAGCTTTTACCTATGCCTTAGGTTGACCAGTCCTAATTACGCATTCATGAGGCGCCACCTTTACAGTAAGCGAAAAGTCAAAGAATATAGTGATAAATTCGACAATACCATGTCTGGAGTTAAATCTATACTCAATTTTGCGTTGGAAGTGTGGGTCAGTATAGATAGAACTATTGGCATGTTTTTGTGTGTTTTTTGTTTAATTTTGACATAATTCACACATTTAAACAGTGGCGTATATAGGTCACTGGTACTAACATATTTTACTTCAACTTGTAAGATACACATACAAATATATACAAGTTACAAAATGTAAAGGGATTTGATCGAAAGCTGAAAGCTGCTGTTATTCTTCTCCTAGCAATAACCAGATGTAAATACAGTGTGTTCAAATGGGTCTCGACGCGAAAAACCCTGTCTGCGGAGTTTCCGATCATGCCATACCCAAACTGGCTACTCAGCTACAAAGACCAGCCATAAAACTGAAAGTTTCGCTTGCAATAAGTTTAGATATAGTACTTTCTAGTAAGCGAATAACAAAGGCACTGATCAGACTGCGCGAACGCGCAGGCTGGGCTGCATCTTTATTGGTCGCAAAGTTTTCTCGCGTCGAGGCCCATGTGGGAGTTTAGTCTTAAGAAAAAACGTGCCAAAAGTACTATCCAAATGCTATTTGAAATAGACCTATGCCTTTAATCTTGAAGATATATAACTTGGATGTATCGTCGTTCACAGAAATACAACAACAACAACAACAACAACACAAACAAATGTTTTTTGTAAACAAGGAAGTACAGTAAAACCTGTCTTAAGCGGCCACTCAAAAATAGACAAAACAAATATCTTAATGACAAATGGTAGCTTCATGAAGGTCGAAAGTATTGCAGAATGCTCCCCTTGGAGCATTCTGCAATACTTTTGACCTGCATTAAGCGATAATCGGTCTTATAACCCACTTTTGGTCTTCTTTTTGAGTGGCCGCTTAGGACAGGTTTTACTGTAAGTATATAAGTAACGAGTTGATGCCAATATGGAGATCTGAAAATAATATTGTAAAGAAAGACCTAAATTCCCGCGACAATTGCGACCTACTGTGCGTCCAAGAATTCAGTGGACATCATTTTTCTTTTTTTAATATGTATGTAGTGATTAAATTTTGGACTGTTTTTTTGCACATATATATAATATGTCACCACCAAATATACCATTGCATAATTTAGTATTTCAGAAAGAAAAATAAGTCTGGAATCTCTTGTAAGATAAAATAACTTAGGCACACTTCGAATCGAACTATAGTCCCTTCTAGTGTAACTATAGTTCGATTCGAACATCGATAGTCGCTACTATAGTCCTACTAGAGATCAACGGTGGGTCAGAGCACCGTTACTCTAGTAGATTGTCTGGTTCCCTTCTCTAGCCCTATCTAACTAAAAGGGTTCAAGATCTGCCAGAAGCCTCAAAATAATTTGGTTTAGACAATAAATACTCGCTGTGCTCTATTTGCGGTCCTACTTATTCCTAATTGTTAATTAGAGATGACTGTGCAGTATATGAACAACATTTGCGTCTGCAGTGAAGAATTAAAAGGGGCAGGCAAGGCTATTTATTTTGTTTACTTGGCAACCAACTTAAAGGGGACATATTAAAGTTCTAAAGTCAATAAAATACGGAAGAAAATGTTACTAAGAGCAGAACATATAATTTTTTGAGGCAAAAAATAAGAATATCTTCGTCAATTAGTCCATTGATTAATTAGTGCAGATAATTTATTTTCCTGCTTATCTACCTTGATTTCTGTAGCGGCGAGTCACTTCCCTTGGATTTGTGACGTCACAAGGGCAGTTCGTCCGATGACTGTGACTCTGTATTGTCGCAGTGAATAAATGCAGCACGGGTGTCGAGCTATGATGTTTTGGGGTAGACATTGACGAGACTGGACCAATACACACTAATCAATATTCTATCGAGTTCCTCAGCATATCGGACCTTACTGGGTCGGAGTCAGCATGCATTTCGAAAGTTGAAGACCTGTTGAAAACATAGAGTCGCGGCTCACATCAGCAGTAGGCCTTTAAGGCCTAATAAAATTTTACGTCTTTGTTAATTTTGTAAATTTTTCTACATGTCATGCTCAACTTTATCAAAAACAAAAACGGGTGACGTTGTCGTATCACACCGGTCATGTGACGATAGCGACCGCGTTGATTAAAACTTGTTTTTGATCGGCGACAGCAACTTTTTTGATTTTCAAACAATGATCGTATTCCGCGAATATAAAGCTATAGATCACAAAAATTGCATTTTTGCTATCGGAAAACGATATTTTGACTGTCAAAATGCACTTTTGCGGTTTTAAAGAGTTTGGAATCAGGATCGCCGGGTCTACCCGTTGAGTCTGAACAAGCCTTCTCAGTCAGTTCACTGACTTGAACACCGATTGAACACATTGTCAAATTATAGCCAGCTCATTCAATTTTCATTCTTGCACCGAAGGATCAGACGAGCTTGCGCACATACAGTCTAGAAAGAGCCTCCATCAACTATAGCCACTAAGTAATCCAATATCGGGCCACTATCGGCCCAATGTTATATGTTTACTGGGGACGTCAATGACGGCTCAGGCCACTAGGCCCACTAGATGGCTGTGCAACCATGTATGAAGGAGTCCTTTACGAATATGACTAAATACCAAAACTTTGTTGCTTTGAGAACTATAGATGATGCGCATGTGGACGCGAAGATCATTGTGGCGCAATACTAAAGAATTAGTATTTGAAAGATGCTTCCCGGGAAGATTGACATCCTATTGATTTTTTTATTCAATCTCATTTGTCGCTGTTTTTGGGAATTCTACCTGACAAAATGCATGTCGTATAGACTCGCCATTTAGTTTGCGAAATCAAGGGGTATTTTGCGTGAGCATTTGCGATGCAATATGTATCCCGTTTTGATGTTCTTGTAGAGAACATAAACTTTTAATTTATGCGTTCATTGGAAGCGTCTCGCGAGACAAATTCGATAAACACAGAAAAGGCGAGCTCATGAGATTTTATAAAGTACGAAGGAACGGTGCAAAATTTTACGAGATGGCATGGAACTCTCATTCTCTCTCTCTCTTCCAATTAACTCGGATGCTGTATTGAACATTCACCTCGACGAGATATCCTACATTATCTTGATGCGCCACACATGAATGTTTTAGTGTTCGGTAATTTTTAAAGTTAAGAGCCCTATGTACAGACTGATATAAATCACCACTGGAGTTTAACCCACAATACAAAATTCGTTAGAGAGCGCAGTGACTTAGTGGTAGAGTGCGGGGTCGCTTGAAGGGCCACGGGATAGAGCCTCACCGGCGGCACTGCGTTGTGCCCTTGAGCAAGACACATTAATCCCTGCTAGGTACTGTTTCAACCCAGGAAGACCAACCTGGCATGACTTAAAGAATGTTGACTGCGACGCAAAAAAACTATTCAAATTTACACATAGACCTACTTAACGGAGGTTCAGATGCACAGACGAAATCATTTAGCTACGGAATTAAAATGCCGATTTTATTTCTTGAATTGACGATAACTCCATGTTTAGGTTTACAAATCCTTTCACGACCGTTTCATGCGCATAAACGCGCGTATATGTTGAATTGTCTCGGAGATTTCCATATTCTCTGAGCCGATGAGCCGGCCAAAATAGGTTATCTAAGGGCATTTAAATCACTAAAACACAAAAAAAATTATATCTACAATTTCATTGAGAGCGGACCCACTGATCAGATTGCGTATTTCAGTGATATTTGCAACACATAAACCCTTCTAAATCAATATTGAAAACAATTATCGGAATTCAACACGATTCTATATTAACAGTCCTTCATAAACTGCCTCTGTGACGTCATCATGACACTCCGATAGGAAAGGGAAGTAACTACTTCAAGGGAAGTAAGCGAGTCGATATTTTCTTGACAAAGCACACAAGCTGAATGAAAATGATGATTATACCCATATTTGATCACTAAACATTGTTGAAAATGAGCTGGGTTCTTAATAAATACATGAAATCCGACATATAAAAAGAATTTGCAATGAAAAACCTTAATATGTCCCTTTTAAGTTCAAACTGTAGCCGTTCAGGTGTAAACGTGCGCGCGCACCTATTACGTAATAACTATAGTAGGAACTTTAGTTCGATTCGAATTGGGCCTTAGTCGTTATCGATTAGAAATTTCTAATTTTCCCTCAATGCGCTGCACGTGATTTACGAAACTCAATGGTTTCCATGTTTACTTGCATATATAAGGTTGTAGGAACGAAGTATTTAGTCATCTACGGATAATTTTTGGCGTTTGGGTTGAGTTGATGCTTTTTGTTTTAGTCGAATCATTTTTAGTCATGTCGGGAAATTTTTTGGCGTGTGTACAAGCACAGTGCAAAATTAACATTAGATGAAGAGACTGTGCAAACTTACAAATCTGCCTGACCAATCATATTATTTGAGAATCTCACCTTGAAAAAATGACAATATGGCTTGACAAATGAGCAGAATTAATGAATTTTATATTTGGTGAGTCTGTTGTTCAGGGTGGGTAGTCAAGTGGTTTTTGCTTGGATACACTGTACGTTAAAATGTCTGACTTCTTTTCCACAATGATGTTTTAAGTAAAAGTAAGTTGAGATTTCCGTGTTTTTTCATCTTTACCGGAAAGGTATACGCCATTTTCCAGCCCACATTTTTCCAGATCTAACGATGCCAGGATATCCTCATAAAGCTACTTACTTTAAGTACAGACTCTAACACAAAATGTTAGTGGCGAAGATCGAGCCTGAATTATAGAAATAAACTGTACAGACGACAATTATTTTCTCTGTGACAGAGTTTTTACTCAAAGTAAGAGGCTTAAAGAGGATATCCTGGTAGCCTTTGACCGGGAAAATGTGGGCTGGAAAATGGTATATAACTTTATGGGTACAGATGAGAAAACACAGAGAGATATACTAACATTCGATCAGAATATCCGTACGGTGTATTCGAACATCCATGCAGCGTATCGAAACAAAAGCCACGTGACTACCCACCCTGGTTGTGGCTTAGGTTACGAGATGGTTTTGGATTCACCCTGGTCTAGGCTACGTCTGATCATTTTCTCTAATGTATTTGTTCGAATTACGATTTAGAATGCCAAGTTGTCAACTATGCCAAGTGTCAACAAATCTTGAGATCCAAACTGTGTTCAGATGAACACGAAGTAAGGAATTTTTATTCAGTGGAACAAGTTTAAAAATTGATTAAAATCTAATGAAAGCATTTATGGAACTGAGAACATAGAAAATTAAGATTTTAAGTTTGAGGAACAAGGCGATAATTTTACAGGAAAAAGCGAGCGAGTGCTAGGAAGGTGACACTATTTTCTCACATATTAAATTTCTGTGAACCCGACCAAGGCACAAAAATGTCATTATGTGCTCACTTGGCATCTGTTGGGACTGTTTCGATACCATTCTTGCGATATGTACCGCTAGTTAAGACGTTACTTTGTCTTATAAAACAATATGATAATTCATTACAATTCACTTTAAAGCTACTGAATTTATATCCAGAAGGTGCATTTGGGAAAAAAGTATAAAATGCAAATGCACAAATGAGTACAAATTCAATCTAATCACAGCCTTTTTGACAAACCACTTTGCACCGAAAAAAAAACAATTAACATATGACGTCGCGTCTGGGAGTGAAATAACGCCATGCAATAAAATCTGTAAACCACTTAGGGGATAACTGTATTCAAAATTTTCATTTGGGGAGGTATATCGTCGGATATACGGTCGGAAATTTAGTTTTACGGCGACGCGCGAGCGGAGACGTAAAACGTGATTTCCGAACGTATATCCGACGATATACCTCCCCAAATGAAAATTTTGAATATGGTTATCCCCATTCTAATGCACTTCTGCAGTTTCGTCTCTAATTGGAACGTTGCAAGCCGCATATTGCCGCACGTCATCTAAAGAAATGTGACGTAAATGATGACGTCAATCTGTTTCCTACTGTATATCGCAGGATATACTGTCGCAAATTTTCGACGTTATCCAATCAGAAGTAGCGTTACAAAAGCAAGTGCATTAGAATAGTGGTTTATCGATTTTCGGGAAACGTTACGACGTCCATTAAAACGTTGCGTACATAATGACAAAATCACAACGTTTTTACGGCAGAAATGAGATTTCAAAGTAATGTGTCATTTGATAAATAGAATCTAACATTCGTGCTCTTGTATTATTGAAATTATTAAACTCGTTGCGAAAAAGAGATAAAATGCTCGGCAAGCCTCGCATTTTATCTCGCATTTTATCTCTTTTTTCCCCAACTCGTTTAATAAATTCAATAAAACACGAGCACTCATGCAAGATCCTCTATTTAACTAGGAGGTGTACACAGTTATTCAATTCTGAAGTTCATTGCCCCACTCAGAACAGTTCTGAGGGTCAGCAGAATACATTAAAAAGGTAAAAAAGTATGCAAAGACCAGAAACTGAAGCAATAAAAACCCAAATTCAGCCCTCAAAACCAAAACGGGAAATAACCAAAATTACAAATAGTCAAAATATTGGAGAACATATGGTCAACCGAGTGAGCAACTTTTCCAAAAAGGTGGTCACTCAGCAACCCAAAACGAACTAAAAATAATATGTACACACATAAGGTGAACCATCACAGAATCTCTGCCAACAAAAACAGGCAACAGAGAACCAAAACAGAACTATCGCCTTGTAATGTCAATAATGAAATACTGGGGGGGGGGGGGCTTAAACATGTTTTACGAGGCAAACCTCACCCTCAGTTACTGGTGGCACAAAACATTTAGTTGGTAGCTCGGTTCGCATGATAACCCATTTAACTCGTCAGTGAATCATCACGGTCAACAAATATATAGAGGATCTTACATGAGTGCTCATGTTTTATTGAATTTATTAAACGAGTTGGGGAAAAGATATAAAATGCGAGGCTTGCCGAGCATTTTATCTCTTTTTCGCAACGAGTTTAATAAATTCAATAATACAAGAGCACGAATGTTAGATTCTATTTATCATATGACAAATACTTTGAAAGCTCATTTCTGGCGTA